>OY288255.1:65702144-67162018 GCA_958450325.1 Agrostemma githago | reverse complement strand
ATAATGCTTCGAGGATTTTGGAGAGTTCATCATCCGCCATTGATGAAGCGAGGCGAGGTGGATGAGAGAGAGAGAAGTGATGATCAATTCATGGAGATGGAGAGAGAGAGTGTGTGAAAATGGTGGAAGGAAGGAAGGAAGGAAGGAAGGAAGGGGAGTTGAATTGGGGGTGGAGGGTTTATGGTGGTATTTAAATGGGAGGATGAATGAATTATGAATAGATGGTGATCGATTGTGTTATGAAGCACACAGGGACTCAGGTAAGATGTTTGTTTTGAAGAAGAAATGCGGTTTTTATTCCTTCCTTCATTTCACCTGTCTAATGTTTTCTCTTAACCGTTAAGTAAAACCCGCAAACGGATCAATCGGGTCGGATCATTTTTGTATTATAACTTGTAAGAATCGAATTGACTTTGGGTCGGGTCGGATCGGGTCGGATTATTTTGGGTTTGCTATTTTTTTTTTACTTTTTTAGGTATATCGACTCGTTTTCCATAATAATGGTTGAGTCAGTTTCGAGTCAATTCGAATTACGGGTCTTCTGTTCGGGTGTCGGGCGGATTTAGGTTGATTTATTCGGACCGTTAAGTATACCTTACAAATGGATCAACCGGATCGGGTTCAGATCGGGTCACTTTCGTGTTATAACTTATAAGAATCAGATTGACTTTGGATCAGATCTATCATTTCGGGTTTGTTATTTTTTTTTAACTTTTTTAGGAATATCGACTCGTTTTCCATAATAATAGTTCAGTTTCGAGTCAATTCGAGTTACGAGCAAGAACAGTTTTACCAAGTCTAACCCGTAAGTCTCCCAACAAGCATCATACTTATAACGGATATGACCGTTACAAACGAAAATTTGTGCTTATATAATGATATGCCATTATTTCATTGGCCGCCCAAAGTCGTCAAGTCACCGACTTTAATTTGTCATGGAATACCTAAAATAAAAATCAACGATCCCTTGCGTTATTGTGATCAGGGTCAATGGAGCAGTATTCTACTCCCTCCGGTCATTATTTATCGCCCCGTTCACTTTTGTACGTAAAATAAGAAATGAATATAAAATGGTAAAGAAATGATGATGGGTAGTGAAAAATGAATATAAAATGGTAAAGAAATGAATGGTGGGCCTTATGTAAAATTCAATGACATTTGTTGTAAATAAAGGATAGAAAGAAGGATAATATGATAAAAGGGTATGATATAAAAGGAAAGTGGATAAGTGAGGCAAAAAATAAAAACCTGCCAAATAAGGAAAGTGGGGCGAAAAATAGTGACCGGAGGCAGTAATTTAGAGGGAATACTTCGTAGCATTTACGACGAATTAGTGATATTTCAGTCATTTTGCAATTTGCATCAGTCAATAACGAAGTCCACAGATCACAGTACAGCAGTGCTGCAGTGGGTACAACATTCCCTGAGCTTTAACAGCAGGACATTCATTCAGATTCATACACAACCTAACATCAAAAAGGGTCAAATTTGAACACACTAAACGCAAGGAATGAACTCCAGCAAACGAGAATGTTCGTCATGGGCTAAATGTGCAATAATGTAGGATTAACTGGGTATCGAAAAGGATTGTAAGCATAAACTACGTGAAGAGTGATGAAATGGCCGAAAAGTTTTGAGATAAATAACAAAAAAAGAGTTGAATCTAACACAAATTCAGTCGGACAAAGTACTTGAAGAAAGAAACAAACTACAGTAACCATTTTCGGAACTAAATATTGTATGCCACCTTACACGATAGAGAACAAAGGCGTTGATCGTAAGAGATCTAGAAACTCTGTTGACTCAAAAAACGGAAAAATTAGTTCAACCTCTGAGCTGCTTCCTTGGCCAAAACTCTTTCCCTGGCCTTCATCTTCGCCTGAGATTTGGAACCCATGATTCCACCTCCCCACTTCTTCCTGTGCTCATCGTACTTGTCGTTGAAGTTTGCCTGTCAACAACAAATCACGTTAGGTTTTTCATAGTGTGCGTAATTAATTAAACTCGGGATTCTATAATGAACTCGGGTTGCAGACGACAATACTTTCAAGACAAAAAAGATTGCTGTCAAGATATTTCATGACGTTAATTCTCAAACGGGAGGTAAATTGATGAATGGCCTTGTCCATCATCAGCTCGAAGACAATGGCACAACAAGGTATAGAAAAATCGAGAAAAGTACCTTGACAGCTTCAACAATTCTGCTGAACTCCATTTTGTCTTCGTTCTTCACTGATGTGAGGCACAATGCAGCAGCGGTCTTCTTGTGGACAATCTGCAAAAATAGAACAAAGAGAATGACAATCAGCATCATGACTTCTCCGGACACACACGGAACGTACTGCCACCATACAGGATGAAATCTTTACCGTTCCAAGACGAGCTTTTCCCTTAACAATGCAGTATGGGACCTCCATTTTGCGGCAAAGAGCAGGTAGCCATACAACAAGCTCAATTGGGTCGACATCATGGGCAATCACAACCATTTGAGCCTTACCCTGAGATTGAAAAGATACAAAGAATTAGGACTTCCAGGAAAAATTAAGCACAAAAGGTACAAGTAAAAATGGGCACCATTCAGAAAAGAGGTTTAATCAAGTAGTTACCTGCTCGATGAGGTAAGTAATGTGGTTTAGCCCGTATTTCACGACAACTGGCTTCTTCGCTTCAGGCTTCTTACCTTCAGCTTCGGCTTGAGCAGCTTTCAGAAGTCTCTCCTTCTTGGCAGCCCTGTCTTCAGGTCTGTACTTGAGGAGCAGCTTGAAAAGGTTCGACGCTGCATAGAAACAAGTGAGATGATTATTAGCCTAAATCCTTGCTAGTAAGCTATCAATAAGTAGGCAGTAAATATGAAAGCACAAACACGGGACAAGCAAGCGAAAGAAAGATGCTAACCAAGATTCTTATCAAGAGCCTTGGTGAACTGATTGATAGCTGGAGGGACCTTCAAACGTTGCTTGAGGATTCTCTTCTTCCTCTGGAGTTGAACCACCTTGGGCCATTTGATGAATCTAGTAAGATCCTTCTTTGGTGGGATAGCACCCCCAATACCGAATTGCTTAGGACGCTTCTCATACAAAGGGTTAACGGCCTTTTCCTGATACACACACAACATGTCAATGATAATCGATATACATGTCAAACTCACATGACCTACTCCAAGAGATTTACAGGTACAAAAACACATCACATTACTGCAAAAACATGTATGTATACGAACTCCATATGATCTATAAATAATACGACGTAACTCCAATCAACTATGAAACCAAAACAGTTCCCTACACTAGACACTAACAAAGGACATTTCTATAAAACAACAAAGAAAGATGTCTGCAGATAGTCAACATTCAACGGTCAAGTGGTTTATGTATTACTCCGTAAATCAATGGTAGAAGAGTTGAAAGCGTACATACATCAAAGCTCAAAACCAGCAATATATGCATGATCAGAAAAAATAGGACATAGACATAGTCAAGCGCTTAAAAACCCATGTAACTGTGAAACTGTACATTAGAAAGGCTAGTTGTAAGTCTGTAACATCTAGCTGGTTTTGCACAACAAAAGATACGACAAGACCGAGAATGAGACGGCCTCAAAGACACCAACAAGTATGCATAAACCACGATAAAATGAACTTACAGGCTTCTTTTTCGAGAGAACCGGAGTCTTCACACCTCTTTTGGGAGCCTGTATTTATTCAAGTACAAAATGCATCTTGTCAGCAACTATCACCAAACATCGAAAGAAAAACATCAACGGAGTAGATTACAATGAAAACCACCATCAAATCAAAATACTAGTATCATCAAGATACTAAACAAACAGCAACAAGACAGCTTTACCATCAGTAAACTTTATTTCACCGACAAAAAAAACATTAAATGATGCAACAACGAACACATTTGAGGGGCACATACAAGTATACAACTATATATAACCCACAAAACTAAAACTACCGAGCTTATGATTAACAAGCGAATAAGTCTCTTGTGAGACCGTCTCACATACATTTACGGTGAGACACACCCTATAACCCGCTAAAACTCAAAACAGTAACCGTCATCAATTCATCATGTGAGACCGTCTCATTTGAGAATTAGCGCTTAATTAAATCTATTATTCAATTGGTCAAGGAATCGTGAATCGTTAAAAGCGAATTTTATCACGTTGCTTATCTAAAGGAGCGAATCGCAAATCGGTAAATGCATATTCATAGCGAATCCGATAACAATGATACAACATAACCAGTTCAAAAAAATACAAAAATTAAAATCAGAAGATATAGCAATATGAACTGCGATTCACATATATCTCAGATACCCAGTTGCTAAAATTCAATATAAAAAATACCCATCTCAGGAATCTGGAATTTACACCAAAACATGAAAATCGAAAATGAAGAACTGGATTCACATTCTACAGATACTAATGTAAAACAGAGGAGAACTAAACGACCATAGATGAAGGTGAGAGAGAAGAATGGAGTTTACCATTTTTTGCAGCAGGAACAGGGAGGAGTGAAGAGAGTTGGTAGACGATGGAGGAGGAGAAGTGCGGCTTGTAAATATAAAGGGGGATTTATTCTTTCGTCTTTTAAGATGAGGCAACTTACATAAACCCTAAAAATCCAATTGATTTGGGGGTTGCTAATACTATAAGCCCACTACAACAATTCAGCCCACCAACAATGGGTGGTCTATTCGGGTTGACCCATTTTTTAGTTGTTCTGAACCGGGTCGAATCATTTCGGGTTTTGTGTTATTTCGGATCTTTCATCTTTAGGTCGAATCAATTTGGGCTTTATGTGGTATTAGTCTTAAAGAGGGTTCGGTTCAGTCTCTGAGTTTGAGTTTTTTTGGTTATATATAGGTTCGAACTCACATTTTAGCTCGCGGACTTAATTTTTTTCAAGCTGAGGTATGTTCAAGATCGACTCGAGTTCGAATTTTGCTTAACGAGCCTGAGCTGAGCAAGGACAAAATCATGCTAGCTCGGCTTGGCTCATGACTCCTAGAAGCCAAGGGAGTAGAGAAAGATGAAAATGAGATTGACATTGCACTAACAAAATCGAGAAATAATGAATAGATTAGAGTCGGTTATGAATAATAAAATAGAAATTTGAACGCTAACTAGCCACTCCCGTCCTCAAAAACACGTCATTCCTAGTGACGTGTTTGGACATGTATATTTCCCCCCCAAAAACATAACAAAACAAAACCTAGGAATTGTAAAGCTCGGCAACTCGTTACTTTCACTATCGTTGCTTTTGAACCCAAACCCGCCACTCATACTGACGTGTTTGTGACTTGTGAGTCATTTCCATTTTTCTTTTTACAAATTACCCATTAACTCGCCATTCCTAGGAACGGGTTTATTTCATTCTAAAATCACCCTGAATCTGAAACAACGTCAATCACATTATTTATGGATGATTACTAACGTATTTTATGTTTACAACGAACATCACCTTCTTATTAACTCGACATTCCTAGGGACGAGTCTATTTCATTCTAAAACGACCCTGAATCTGAAACAACGTCAATCTCATTGTGTATGGATGATTACTAACGTATTTCACATTTATGACAGATATCACCGTCTTTGATTTGTCTATGCAAGAATATATGCGGGAAGAGCAGCACCGACCACTTGCAAGATCCCCCACATTGTCTGGATTCCCCACTTTTCAATTAACTGATTTTCTATCTTCCAACGAACTCTTCATCCCACATTCCCACCTCTTTATTCTCAATCATTTACTCTTAAACTTTTACCACCCTTTCTTTACATTCCTCAAGAGTTGATCAAAACCAACATCAAATAAAGGTATGTCTTTTCTTATTTTACTCAATCAATTTACTGTCTTTTTTTTTACTTGGGGTTAATTTATCTAATTTACTGTATTTTTTTCCGGGTCATTTGAAGTTTTTGATCGTTTTCTGGGTTGCTGATTGTAAATTTGTTGACTTTTCGGGTGTCGAAATTGGTGGGTTTTTGGTTTGGATGCTTGTAGAGCTGAAAAGATTCTAACTTTTCTAACATGGAGGTAAAAAAAAAACTACCCAGAAATCAATCAACAGTTGGGATTTGGGGGAAATTTAATTTAGGGTTTCCATTTCCCCATTTGTTATTCTGCTGCAGCTGATTTGGGATTCTGTGGGTTTCAAATGTTGCTTAATATGGGGAGACGGAACCGAAAATGTCTTAGCCTAGTGGTAAAGACCAGGTGCTCTTGTTAGGTCTCATGTTCGAATCCTCTTCCCCTGTATTGTAATGCGACCAAGTGCGTTCTTCGTTGAACCAAAAAAATATAGCGAGACGGAGACCTAGAATGTGTTCACTAATTTGTAACCACCTCCTACGTGAGAGGTTTCACATTTGAGACCGTCTCAGCAGAAATTTGTGCCATTTTTATTTTTATGATTGACTGATGACTTTAGTGGAGTTTGATGGTTTGATCCGACAAGAAAAGTTGTGATCTTGGATGTGCATTGGCTTACCAGAGTTTTTTTTTTGTTGGGTTACCAGGGTTGATACAGATCATCCCTTTGTTGCAATAAGATATGGCAATCGATGAATTATTGCGAGAGTCAAAACCTAACAGTTTGCCAACAAAAAGTGCCATATATGTGTGGGGTTACAACCAGCGTGGACAAACGGGGAGGGGAGAGAATGATCGGAAATTGAGAATACCAAGGCAGCTTCCACCTGAGCTGTTTGGATGTCCGGCTGGGATCAGTACTCGTTGGCTGGATGTTGCTTGTGGCCGAGAGCATACTGCCGCTGTCGCCTCTGATGGCTCTCTCTTTACTTGGGGTTCAGATCTTTTCCTCCTCCAGTTTTAAACCCCCCCTTGTGTAACCTCGGACTTCTTCCTATGTTTATCTTTGTCAGGAGGGGTCGAGTTTCGATTTCATCGAATGTTGTTCTGTTGTTTATTGCACCTTTGTAGCTCAAGCTGCTACTATGCATCTTTCTTTTCGATCACCTTACATGACTGGTTATTAGAGCTCTTACATTCTACTTCCTACTGCTACTGTTTTCTTTATGTGATTTTAGTGGCGATGATGCATATATCAATAAACAATGGTATCTGTGCTAGACATGGTTTCTTTTATGTTGAGCGTTTTATGCAAAAAAAATTCGTGCTGTCGCAAGACTCGTAACTACAGTGGGGACTTACTTAACATATATCATATGATGGGCAGGATCAAATGACTTTGGCCAGCTAGGGGATGGGACTGAGGAAAGTAGGAAAAGGCCAAAGAGAGTAGAGCAATTAGAGAAAGAGTTTGTGAAAGCCGTGACATGTGGAGCAAATTGTACTGCAGCTATTGCAGAACCTCGTGAGAATGATGGAACATTATCAACAGGCAGACTATGGGTTTGGGGCCAAAATCAAGTGATACTCTACTTCTTTTGTTGTTCTCATTCTCGCTTTATCATCATCATCATCATCATCATCTCTTGTTTTTCATTGATTCTATTGTCTTGTCCTTGCAGAAATCAGATCATCCTCGCTTATTTTGGGGAGCCTTCACACCAAACACGGTAAACTTTGTTCTTGTTCTTGTATATAATGTCACCATTGGACTTGACAATTTCTTATTATTTAAGAATGTTGAACTATATGCTTCAAAACATTGTCTTTGCTCGATTTTTTTTGTTTTAACTTCAGCTGGCATGCGCTTTTAAGTTTCATTTCTGGTTTCTGAGACAGGTTATACGTGAAGTTTCTTGTGGATTTGTGCATGTAGTAGCCTTGTCTGAGGAGGGTGTTCTTCAATCTTGGGGTAATGTTCCCTTTGTTTTCCGTGCATCAAATGCCATTCTTTTACTACATAATTAGTATTTGCTACAAGAGTGCTCTGACGCCTATGAAGATCGTTTGGCAAGTCGTTCTTATTGCTCTTCTGGTAATCAACAGGCTACAATGAACTTGGTCAACTTGGCAGAGGTTTCTCTTGTGATGGATTACAGGGACCCGGAATCCTTAAAGCATATGCAAAACACCTTGACGAATCCCCCGAACTTGTAAAAATCACGCAAGTATCGTGCGGGGAATATCACACGGCTGCTGTATCAGAGACTGGTGAGGTGTAAGTAATCTAACGGCCTTCCTCTACTCGAGTTATGGTTATAAAACTTTCAATTTATATAGACGATCGTAACTGTCTTTATGTTTTCCATGGTAGTTATACGTGGGGTCTTGGAAATATGGGCCAACTAGGACATTGTTCGCTTCAGTCAGAAGACAAGGAAGTGCTACCTAGACGAGTGGTAGCCCTCGAGGGAATCCATGTTAAAACTGTTGCTTGTGGTGGTGTACATACTTGTGCGGTGAACACAAAGGGAGCTCTATATGCTTGGGGCGGTGGACAACTCGGGCAACTAGGCATTGGCCCGCAAGCATGCTCGGCATCTTTCATTTTCAAAGATACCCAAGTAATGCTTCGTAATATTCCAGCTCTGGTGATCCCGACTGGGGTGCAACTAGTTGCCTGTGGCCATTCTCATACACTTATATCTACTTCCGATGGAAGAATCCATGGATGGGGATATAACAGCTACGGCCAGGCAGCGAATGGTACCTCTACTTATGCTTGGTACCCTTCTCCGGTTGATTGGTAAGGCCTCATATTTAATTACAGGTTTACGGTATCTGCAATGATGCTAATCCTTATTAGAAAAAGACTGACAATGCAACTTTTCAGGTGTGTTGGAGAAGTGCGGAAGCTTGCTGCTGGTGGAGGTCATTCAGCAGTGCTGACTGATGCGTGTTCTCTACAGGATTTGTGCGAATTCAGGATCGCAGAGGGTCTCACACTTCAAAATGCTGCATTGGTGGAGGATGTTGCATACCGAACCAGCTCTGATGCATTGGTCCGCCTCTGTGAAAGGATGCGGTAACGCTTTCTCCCTGAATCTCTTGTGGTTTAGCTCCTTTTGTGTGTTAATATGCTTAAAACGCGATTTTTTTGATCTTCATGATCTCTCTAATTTATGCCTTTTGTTCTTCGTGAGAAGGGAACTGAACGACCACGGCGGATGGGATTCTGAAGGTGACGATTCTGATAAAATGAAGACCTGAGAAAACACCAAAGACGTGTTCCCCTTTGTTGTTGTAGTGTTTCCGAGAGATTTACTGCTATTGGTGTCGGTGTTTTTCAGACACTTCAATTGCTGTCCATCTCCGTCTATATATTATACATATCCCTCTGTGTATCTTAGTATTTCGCTCGCTCAGTAGTCTTTCACTGGTCGAACATTTTGTACCCATAATTGAATTATTTGACTGTATAAATATCGCCTCATTTAGAGTTTACCTTGAATAAAAGTTGCATTCATTTCACTTACTGGCTACTGCAGATTTGGGTAAAAAAAAAGTTTTCACACTTTGGATAATATTTTACCATCAGCTGTAGACTGTAGTTGGTGTCCAAGCTTTACTTTCGATTTGGTCGCATCATTTGTCTATCGAGAGACCAACTGATGTTTCAGCGTAAAGCTGTGAGACAGTCAGACAGACTGAATGTGGTCGCCTTGCCTAAAAATGTAAACTAGTAACAAATACTCGTAATAACTTGAAAAAAGCAACAAGATTTTATGAGGAAACACACATAGTTGATGTAATTTACAGTTCACACAGAAAATAAAGGCAGACGGTGAGTTTTTTTTGAAAGTCGAGCTTCTACTACTTGAGTTGGTGATAATAGGAGAAATACAGGAAAATGGTGGGTGTTATTGAACTACATTTGCATCCACCCTGGTAGAAAACCCGGGACCTGAGCGTGAGACGTGCTTGCAGTTAACTGGTCTGTTGGTTCCGCGTTATACCTGCATTGCATTCATCATAAACCCATTACACAGCTTAGGTAGATGTTCGATTCCATGTATACAGAAAAGCGATAAAGGCGCACGTACCCTAAATGCAAACTAGGGTTGCAGTCAATGGGCTGGAAAAGTGGCTGAGAATGAGGATGTTGCTGCTGCTGCTGCTGTTCATAATGCTGAACATTCTGATTCTGATGCTGATGCTGCCCTTCCCATGTCTGCTGCCTCATCTGACTATCCTTCACCATTATTCTCTCCAGCTGCACCGTAAAAAACACAAATCTTACTCCATAGTCGACACGACAATATCATGTGAGAAGCTTACGAGGAGATCGACAAGGGTTAGTAAGGCTCTGTTCTTTTGGACTGAAACTAACTGAAATTTAACTTAACTGAACTTAATTTAACTGAAACTGAGTAATAAAATATAGAGACAAAATATGTCTCCTAGAGCTGAAATGAACTAAACTAAACTGAAACTGACTGAATATAAGTCCAAAAGAACAGGGGCCTAAGTAGACTGTAAATAAGATTTGTTACCTCAGTCTTCAAAGATTTATTAGCTTCCATTAATGCATGTTCCTGTACATACAAGTACCCAAAAATTACCACTACGAAGTATTATTATTTAAACCAACTAATCAACTAATGAAACCAGACAGACAGACATTAGACATACCTTGGACTGAAGGTCAGTAAGTTGATCCAACATCGACTGGGTCTGATCGATAACAAACAACATTAGAAAACGTACTACAAGTAAAACGTTCCCACGTGTGACACAGTCTACTTTTGTAAAAACGAAAAGTGAGTTAGTTAATTAATTAATTAACCTTAATACATCTAATTTGCTTGAGGGAAGACTCAAGTTGTCTCTCAAGTTGATCAAGCTCCTTCACATTCAATGGCCCCAAGTCCTCCCCTAGTAAGTTCCTGAACCACACCATTATCGAATCATCACAATTTTTACTCGAACAGTATATTTAAGTTTTTACTTTTTAATAATGTATGTTTGGCAGCACACGTTAGAAAAAACGTTTTTTTTTACCTGTGGGTTCTTTGAAGTGACTCATACCGAGCTTTAAGTTTCAAGTATTCCCTATAGCTCGTCTGTAATATTAAAAAGTGTCGTTAATCAATAAAATGGTACTGTACGTGTACGTATAAACTATTGACAGATACAGTATTGACCGAGTGGAAGTACCTCGAGCTCTTTGGAAGGTTTGTTGACCTCAACCGCGCCATAGCTGCACTTCTGGTATCGCTCAAGGGTTTTGAGCATGCTGCTACGTACCCCCAATTAATTAATTACAATTAAAAAAACGGTTTTTCTTGAAAGATACAATATTATCTAAGTATGGTAAACATGAATTAATATTTCAATTTATCGTGATAATATCCTTCTAATTCGTGCTTTAATCAACCTATTATCGTGTGTACCCACGTCCAGTGGTACACGTTAGAAAAACCCGTTGATAATATTATGAATTATTATTAATATCAATACTCCGTTGTAGTCTAGTTGGTTAGGATACTCGGCTCTCACCCGAGAGACCCGGGTTCAAGTCCCGGCAACGGATTTTTTTTTTTTGTTTTTTTTTTTTGGAATTTAGGGTTTCTTGTAAGCCCTAACCATGGTTAGATCCATCACCTCACTTATGTCCTTACTCCTACACTAATTCTCTAATAAGACTATCCTAATTAAGACCTTTCATATGGTTCTTTTTCGAAGTCCCAAACTCGGGAATTATAATCTATTAAAGAAAGTTCATTCCTCGACGACAGAGAATAATCGTCGTATAGTATGCTAATTATCAAACAAGTTTTCTTAAATTCAAAAATCAAACAAGTTTTCTTAAATATAATCTACCGATAATATAATTTGGTGATCAAATTAAACATGATACTAAAATCTCTTAACTGTACTCTGCTAACATTGTCGGCTACTATTGTAAATCTGCTAATAATAAATTTGTTTCTAACTCTTGCTAAGGGCATATGTTACCACTAACGAAGTAACGACTAACGAGTGTGATTCTTTGAACAGTTTGGACATTTTGTTTTGGATGTGTTTGAATAACAAAATGAGAGTGAAATGGAGGGGACGAGGAAAAAGAGGGAAGAGAAGGGGGACTGGGAAGGAAGGGAAAGGGCCGGGGATACTTTGGATACATTTTCCGTCTCCATCTTTCCTTAGAGAAGAAAAATTCTAATTTATATTCGAAGAGGGAAAATAGATCCACTCTCAAAATTAAAAAAAAAAAAAAACTACTTTGTATTCAAAAGAAATTCTTAGAAAACAGTAACTCTCATGTGAGACCGTCTCACGATAATTTTATCGTGAAACCTCTCACATGGGTACATAGGAGGTGGTTACAAATTTAGTAACCACCTTTTATATGAACCGTCTCACGATAAATTACCGTGAGACGGTCTCATACAAGTTTTTGTGGAAAACTAATGAGGTGACCTAAGAGAGGGTAATAATGTTTCTTACAAGAAAATTTCAAGCTACAACATTTAGGTTTTCAAAAAAAAAAACAATACATACACTACACTAATCATTAAGCACGTTCTAAGCAAATAACCAATAAGACGATACAACCAGTTGTACATAGCTTCATGTATAATTGGTTTTATGATTTTGAGTTTTATTACAAGAGTTTCAAGTTTTAATGGAAACTTTCTGAGTTTTAGTATAAAATTGTCGGGATTAAATCACATAAATATTTAAACTCAAAAACTTACAACTCAACTCAAAAACTTATACAAAATCAATGAACTAAGGTTTTCAAGGCATTGAACTAATTAAAAACAAAACTCAAACTTCTCACAATTCTTAGCATTAACAAGTAGGAAGTAGGAAGTATTCCCTCTATTCAAATTCAAAGTGCAAGACGTATTTTGCACCATTAAATATTTTTCATTTTACATTAACAAAAATTATAAAAATTTGATATTTTAATTTATTCATAAAGATAAATCAAATAAGATCAAACATGATATATTTTCTCTTATAAATTGTCGAATCGAAAATTGTATTTTGTTGTAAATAATATCCACAAAAAAGAAATGTTCACTTTGAATTTGAGCAAAGGGAATATCAATTATTGTACGGAGTAGTAGTTATTAATTATATTAATGATACTCACTTTAAATAAAAAAGGTTAAACCTTGAATTAAATTTCGAAAAAGATAAATAAAATACACAAATTCTTAGCTTCAAATTTCTAAGATTAAAATCACTTTATTGCTCGTACTCTCACGAGACAGTTTCACAATATAACAATATAATTATTGTCTTTCTATTTTCATACGAGAATTTGTAATAATCCAATACAAGTATTCAGTTTATGTTGAACTTGATTTTTTTTTTTGAAGGAAAAGAAGTTGAAATCTTCCAGATCATCAGCGGCGAATCCAAACTTAAAATTTTGAGGTAGCGAGTTCATTATATTTGCTCATACTATATGAAAATGTCTCAACTTTACGAAAGTTGGGTAGCAAAAGTCGATAGTTTTAATCATTTTATGTAAGTTTGGGGTAGCGAGTGATACTCTTTGCTACTAGCCAGATTCCCCTCTGCAGATCATTAGATAAAACCATAAAATTAACAAGACAATCATTGGAAAAATAAATAAATAAATAAATAAATAAATATATAAATAAATAAAAGCAATTTTCAAACACAAATTAAACACATGAATCAGACCATCAGATACTATAAAAACACACAGGATCTTTATTCTTCTGTGATTTACAATAAAAAAAAAAAAAAAAAAAAAAAAAAAAACCATGTTAACTATATAATTAACTAACATAATTATATTAGTATAAACCCGCTTCTTTAAGATTGCTACATTTTTTTTTTTAAGATTTACGAGGATTATATTATTATTATAATCAAATCTTACAAATCATAAAAATCGGAAAGAGTATATTATTATTATTATTATAAAAAAAAAGGGTAGAAATAATAGTAGATCTGATGAACGTATACCAAAGAAAAAGCTCAGAACTTTCCATTTATAGTAAGTTAAGCATAAACAAAACCAATCCATATATATATATATATATATATATATATATATATATATATATCCCAGATCTTAGAAATAAATAAACTTGATAACATAAAATCAACGACGATATATAGAAGGTTATCAAAAGCGTGTTATTCTAATAGCGATCTCGTCCGTCTTTTTATTTTATTTTTTATCTATTCGATTAAAATATATATAATGAGTAGATCGATAAAAGTCGAAGAAAGTATAGTATATGTATACCTTGGTCCACTGCAGAATTCATAGAGTTTACCACGGTTAGAGAAGATGATTAGAGCAACTTCAGCATCACATAGAACTGATAATTCATAAGCTTTCTTCAATAACCCATTTCTTCTCTTTGCAAATGTTACTTGCCTATTTATTTTATTCTCTATTCTCTTCAATTCAACTCTTCCTCTCCCCATTCTTCTTTCTTTTTTTATTTCTACTTATTTTACTAACTCTTTGATACTGGAGACGAAGATTGATGAAGATGAAGATGAAGACGATGACGATTTTTTTTTATATTATTTTATTTAATTTAATTTGATCTATTTTGTGTTAATAATGAAAAAATTGTATTAATTAATTAATTAATTAATTTGGGGAGTGGATTGTGGATTGTGGATTGAAACCCTTATGGGGGTTAGCTAGGTTGAGTAGAATATTTTGGTTAAAAGTGCCCTAAATGTGTGAAAAGAAAAGGGATTAAAATAATAATAAGGCTAAACATAGGTAATTAATTAATTAATTAATTAATTAATTAGGAGGTGTAGGGAAATGGGGGTAGGGAAGAAGAAGAATTGAAGAAAGAGAGAAGGAAGGAAAAGAGAGTAAAAGAAGAGATGGGGGAGGTTTTGCTTTGCTAGAATGAGGTATAATGTTATGTGATGTTCTTTGTATTTTACAAATTTACGGTCAGATCCGTCATAAATTTATGACATGTCAAATAAAAGTGATAAGATGATGAGGAAATCCGTAGCCGCTACCTTTTGGTACGCTCCGGATAAATCCTCGAGTGTACGCATAACCTGCAAACTACGCATATCAGGTAAACCGTCCGTGGACGATAGACTCGAAGGCTAGAAAGCGTAGTCTCAAGTCATACAGCTCCCACAAGTTCGTGCTTGGGGGACTTGAACCTGAGACCGTACCCTTGGGTTGGTGACCACAAGTTTTAACCACTAGGCAACACTCTTGCGGACAAAAAACATGATATTTGGTGAATAACACATGATGATCTTTTTTTCTCACCTATATAATTATATTTAACTCGTTATAAATTTGTAATCGATATATACTGGTTAGAACTATATTTAATGTAATTCTATGAAGCAACAAGGCTAAAGCTATTAAGATAATTAGGGTTGGTGTATGTGCTTTCATTTCATTTCATTTCTACCACACTTTCTTTTTTTTTTTTCTTTTTTTTTTTTTTTTTTTTTTTGTGTTTATTTTTTTCTTGTAGTATTAAAATTTGATGCTTTTCCATTTTCATGCAACTTCAGCTACTTTTATCTGTCTACTCGCATTATGGAAGGGTGAGTAGTAGTCTCCTCTCCTTTGATTTGATTGAATCAAATGCCATGTTATTGTTTGTATTTTTAGAAATACATGAGGGAAAAAGAGGTGAACCGATTTCAAAAACCGAACTTAATAAAATCTACTACCTCCGTTCCAATCAATTCCATGTATTTGTCTTATCACACTTATCAATGCACGTTTTTTTTTTGTCCATATCTTTAGTTACGTATTTCTAAAAATTGAAAAAAAACTACTCCCTCCGAGTTCCTATTATTGTCCTAAAAGCATTTGGGGTGAAAAATAAGTAAGGAGAAATGAGTGGCTCAAAAAGGAGGAGGAAGAGAGAGAAATAGGAGAGTAATTGTGAACCACACATTGATGGTCTAAAAAGGAAAGTTGGACAAAAATCAAACTCGGCCCAAAAAGGAAAGTGGGACAATAATAGAAACTCGGAGGGAGTAATATTCATAATGCATCCAATTAGACAATTTAAACAAGATCTCACTTGACTATATTAAACGTTATATCGAATATTCTTCTTCCTTATGAATAGTGTTAAAAAATCAAATGTATGGAATTGATTGGAATTGAGAGAGTATTTAATACCATCCCAAGTAAAGTCACGGAGGAGGTCATGATCTTTCTTGGGTCACCTTAATTATCATTAAGAAAAAAAATTAGCATGACCCATTATGAGAAAAAGGTCATGGCATGATGAGGTTTGTGACCTCTTTGAAATCTATGTGTTTATTATGTATTTGTTGGAAATTTTGGAATGTGGAAAATAATTGGGTTGGTGACCTAAGTCGTGACCTTCTGCTTGGAAGGGTGGAAGTGAGTTATAATAAATAAGGTGAGATTAAGAGTAAAAAATGGATCGTAGCCAAGTTAAGGCGACCTTGCTTGAAAATGATCTGAAACACTCAATTTTTTCTATTGCATTGGAAAACAAGTACTCCATTCGAGTCTCAATCATGTTTCCTTTTGCTTTTTCGGTGAAAATTAAGGGTGTGAGAATGAATGAGTGACTCAAAAATGAAAAAAAGGAAGAAAGGGATATGTAAAGGTAAATCTTGATCACATATTGATGACTTAAAAAGAAAAAAGGGAAGAAAAGACGACTCAATTCAATAAGGAATTAGGAAACGTTACTCTGACTCGGAGAGAGTACTAACTATAACAGATCACAACTATTAAATGTGAATTGCAACTATATCATCCTGGCCTATCGGTCGTACTTCTATTATTATGATGATTCTCAACCGTGTTCTGATCCCGTACAAACAACCCAACACTTCAAGTAGCATTATCGTCAAATGGTACTTACGATATACAATGCTCCCTAATTGTCCGAAAATATTAATTGGATTATTGCCATAAGCTGGTCAAGAGAAAATTGGGTGGATGACGCAACAACACGACACACATATATCAACCTATGGGTCGAGTAAGAACAGTCCAAAAAACTTAATAAATACTCCCTCCATAAATATCACTAAGATCTTCTCATTTTTATTTCACTATGAGAATATAATAATGAATAGAAATATCATTTTGATATAAAATGAGTAATAGATTGACTCATCGACACGGCCCATACCATGACATGAGTAGACTTTTCAACCATGACATACTCATAACAATATATATCAACCACCATATACCTCGACCTTCAAGTCATATTCATTGTTCCGAGTGCGCACACCCCCTTAGGGCTAACCCCTAGGGTTCACAATTTAAAATATCAACGAACCTAATTTTCAAACCGGTTGACATTTTTCAAAATAACAAAAATAATAATATTAAAATCATCAAATATATTAAAATATACGGTATTTTGTACTCCCTCCCCCCACTAAGATCTTCTCACTTTCCTTAAAAGGAAACTCCACTAAGATTTTCCTATTTCAAAACTTTCCTTATTCATCCATTATACTCTCTTCCTATTGATTACTTTTTGTGATTTGACATCTTGAACCCCACCAAACAATTTACCACCTTTCATTATCCATTTCTTAATCCATGTGCCAAGTCAAAGTGGGAAGAACATTGTGGTGGGGAGAGAGTATGACTTATTCTTATATATTCGAGTTTGTATGAATTAAGACATATAGGGTTTTGGCGGTCATTTTTTCAATGTGGTATGATCAATTTGTTTTTAGGGATGAAGTTTGTATGTTGACAATAAGTATTTAGCTTGGATCGAGTTAGGTCAGGGCCAATTCTACAAAAAAAAGGGTATAATCGAACCGTGACATTTTACTATCTAGTGAACAAGGACAAAGTGAAGAACCCCCTATGACGGACGGTCACAACAACATTAAAAAATTAACATAATTTGAAATCAGTTTTCTTTTCAGTTGTCACTTTTATTATCGACTAATGACTTATCGAATTGTTTTTAAGATTTTTTTTTTTTTTTGGGTTTGTTGAATAGTCCCTTTTAGTTAGGTGAGTAAGTTTGAGAAGTTTATTTTTATAGTCATCTTAAGGAATGAAAAAACATGGTGAAAAAACTTAAAATGGAGGAGATATATAGAAGCATGCATGAATGTGTCATTTAGTAAACAGTGCGGATCTCCCGTTCTATTTTGTGTTCCACTCTGTATATCGCACCATATACCGGATGACACATCAACTCGATCGTTATGATATTTGTTGCATATTTTATTTATTCAATAGGCGAGGTGGCCTTCAGTATATGATGTGACATACAAAGTGTAACACAAAAATGGGAAAACAGATCCGCACTGTTTAGTAAATGGGTTAATATATATCATCATTCATCATCCTTTGGCCATGTGAAAACACTGCAAACAAAAACTCAAAATAGTAAGCCCACTTTCAATTTTCTTTCTATGAATTCAGGTACCTATTTTGATAAAATCCAAATTAAAGTTGAAGGCTTTCCATGTGATCTCTGCCCTCAAATAACATCTCACTTCTATACCTATTATTATTATCTTTTGTGACGGATATATCTGTCATAAAGTTATAATTGATCAAATATCGATCACATGGTTAGAAAAGACGAAATCAAAATACACTGAGAATAACAATGTTTTGTTTTTATTTACCTTGTTTGACGAATAACAAATTTGTGACGAATATACTCGTCAGAATTTGCCTTACTCAACATCCACACTATTTATTCTATGCTTTTCTTAAGTTGTACTCCCTACGTCTTACTAAATTTTTTACATTTTCTTTTTCACACAATTCATGAGTTAATACTCCGTAGTCATGTGAGATATTATTTAAATTGTTTAATCGAGTGCATCAATAATATCAAAATTTTATAATTTTTAGAAATACGTAACTAAAGATATAGATAAAGAAAAACGTGCATTGATGTACATGATAAATCAAATGTATGAAATTGATTATTGGAACAAAGGGAGTAGATGAGAAGAGATGACCATTTGTTGGTATCACTCCGTCCCGATCAATTATTGTCATTTTCTATTTCGAGATATCTCATTCAATTGTTGTTCTTTCTATTTTAAGTTTTCAACCAATTATATCCACGTGTCATGTTATAATTGACTCCCTCAATTTTTCCTTTATTTATTTATTTTTGGTCTAGAGAAAAGCTCACTACGTCGCAGGTGAGAATCGAACCTCTCAATCTCAAGGGAGCTTTTACCACTTGAGCTTATTTCTTCTTCTCATCTCAAGATCACCAATGTATTACTTTTACTAATTTTGTATTCCCTCCCCACCACTAAGATTTTCTCACTTTCCTCCACTAAGATTTTCCCACTTCAAAACTTTTCTTATTCATCCATTATACTATCTTTTTATTGGTTACTTTTTATGATTTGACATCTTGAACCCCACCCAACAATTTACCACCTTTCACTACTCATTTCTTAGGGGTCGTTTGGTTACTCATTCAATTACCGGGAAGTGCAAGTTTCCAGGAAGTGCATTTTCAGGGAGTTGTTTGGTTGCCCACTCCCCGGGAATTGCCACTTCCTCCACAATGGGGGAAGTTACTCACCAAGCCCCCCTTGGTATGTAGAACTTCCCGCATGAAGTCATTTCCCATCTCACAACCAAACAATTTTTTAATTCCCATGAAATACAAATTCACGTGAAATTAAAGTTCCCGGTAACTTCATCTTCCCATGGTGAACCAAACGAGCCCTTAATCCATGTGTCATTATGAAGTGGGAAGATCATTGTGGTGGGGACTGGGAGGGAGTATAATCAATATAAATATACTTGAACTTCGGTTCCTAGAACTGAATGGATCACCTTGTGGATCGGCCGTGAAAGACAACAATAGACCGGGAGGAGGGAGTATAACCATTGGTTAAAGAGAAGCCAATGCAAATAAATACTTAAGGGATTAAGAGGATACAAAAGGGGTATTCATGAAGAAATAAATTGAAAGAGTAGAATAGACGACATGCGTCAATGTATGCAGTGGCGATTCTAGGAATTGAGTTGAGGGGATGCGGAAATAAATTAATCACCACAGGTATGTAATGTGGGTATGCCAATATAGGACAACCTCTCCTCCACTGATCCAAGTGTAGATTAATGACTATTAACTACACAGAAATATAATTATTCTAAATTTCGGGGGTGCAACTGCACCCCATGCAACCCCTAGAATGAATGCATGTCGTAAATGTTCCGTACGTAGCGCAGACAAAGGGAAACAACAAGCTTTTTACGCAGTGGACAAAGTGCGGTAAGTGGTAACTTACGTGCTACACACAGTAAAAATAAGTACAGTAAAAGATGAACAGTGCAATTTTCCGAGGTAATTTTACTTCAATCCTTTACTTGATTTGATTTGATTTGATATGATGCCCATGCTCATTTTCTCTCTCTTAACCTAGCCGCAATCATCATTTACGTGTCACTTCATCATTCGTCCATACTCCAACTCCATCATTCTTGTGACGTAGGTATCTGTCATTTTGTTATAACGGGTCAAGTACTCTTGTTTAGGTAAAAAAGGCAACCCATGTACTTCTGTAGTGTTTTCGTTTTTTCTTTGTAAACGGGTCGCATTTGACCCGCTGTAAGTCAGGAATTTGTGTTATGGTTTATGATGACACAATTCATCGTAAACCACAATACGAGTCTGTTGTTTTTTTACATTTGTGAGACGTGTTTTACGTTATCATTATATTTCATTTTACATTAATAAAAAATATATAGTAAAAATTTCATATTCTTAATCTACTTAAAAGATGAATTAAACAAAATCGGAGTAGAGTTGAATTAAAGTTAAACTTAAAATTGCCAACAATTTAATTTCCGACTGTCTCATACAAAAATTATTGCTTTATTACCAACGTTTCCTTTCGACTATTAGGTCACATTTTTCGAATTCACTTCACAACAAATGAATAATAGGCAAATGAGACAAAGTGGAAAAAAGAGTGATTATTTTTGTTGGCTTAAATGTTTAATTTTAGGCGATTATCTTAACTACTTAACACCGATTTAAATTTAAAAAAACTATCCCACCTCTTAAAAATAAGTAAAAATGACAAACATATTCGATTTGGGAAATAGGGTATCGAAAATACTTAATAAGAACAGTTTTATACAAGAATAGACCAGAAGACGTCAACTCTCTTAATTATTCATGATTCGAGATTTGTACATGGTTAATTAACATCATAATCGCCCTTATACTCTCTTTGAACCAAAACAAATATTTAAATGGACGAAATTAACATAATCATATTTGGTAAACACACATAATTGGCTAGGTTATAGGGTGTCACGATACCATCCACAAAACAATAGAGCTCCCAGAATTTGCTATATCCTACATTTTTAGCTAATGGTCCACATTCATTAATTGTTAAATTGGATAATTTAAGAGTCTATACTAAGTCATTACTATAGCTAGCTCATAAAGAGAAGGAAAGATTAGAAACAATCCAAATTATAGTACACAACCGTTGTACCGTGCGACATACCTTAAAACTAAAAATTTATGGGAAATTCGTGACCATCTTTAAATATGAAAAATTGGTAACTATTTATCTGAAAGTGATAACTAATTAATCTAAAATGATCTTTTTTATCATAAATTGCAAATTTTTACTTTACTATTGTCGCATGTACAACGGTTGTACACAATAATTGCCAAAATTTCTCTTAGATTAAGTTCAAAATTACTAGGTACTGGATATTAATCGTAATACATCTTTCGGATGTGGAATGTGGGCTTATTAGAAAACTCCAAAATATATTCAAAATAAAAGCAATGTCACGAAGAATTGAAATTGTAATTAAAGATGTTTTAACCAGATTATCAGGTACGTGATACTGGACAGTAATTATCGTAATACCCTATATTTTTTTATCATATATGTACTACTTGATCCGTTACATATTTGTGACGGATATTACCGTCACAAATTTAAGAAGTCATTCCATGTAGGTGTTGACTTAATTAGTATGAAAGCTTTGACTTCGAAAATATACTCAGTTTGGTAAAAGCCTATTTCATTGGACGCAATTGAAGAGTTCGTAGCGTCTAAGTGAAGTGAATGAAATTTGTTTCCTTCTTAGTTCTTACCAAAAGACCAGGGAATGACGACACCTTATATGACGTCGGTCCAAAATCCAATACTCTTAGACTCGATTCTTTTGGATTGAAGTAGGTTGAAATGAACTGAAATATGCTGAACTGAACTGAAATATGCTGAACTGAAGTGAAGTATAGAGACAAAACGACCCTCCTAATGCTGAACTAAATTGAAATGAATCGAGCTGAAAAGAAGTTGAAAAGAACATGGTCTTACATAGGCAGAGTATCATGGTTTAGCTTGGGTCGGGTTGATGGTAAAAAAAAGGTCAAAAATTTGTGGGTCGGATTAATGTTTTCTAACGAAGAAAACATTAGATTTCTTTGTCGACCTTTTGTCATTTGGGACAACGAGGGTGTTAAAATACTACGACGCATCCAAAATTGATGACGTGGACACTATTTTGGTAAATAGTTTCATTTCGAGTTTTCGACCTCATTTTTGTAAATAGTTTCGTGTTGGGCGCCATCTAAGGAAAGCGTTCAGAAAAATTTGGGTGAGGGAGGCCCAATGTAGAAGGGCCTCATCAACTAAGTGGCCCGCGACATAAAGCTTGATCCGAGATTATTTAGCCCAATGTGGATCAAATATCCATACAAATTGGCGTCTACGATATTCTAGAGTACCTTACGATATTATCACAATATTTATTGATCATTATCAATACATACTAAAAATATTATTATCCATAAATAGATACCGAAATATATAAAATTTTGATGTTTACACGTCCATCAGCTCAGGATTTCCTCAGCATTGTACAAGAAACACAAGATTGACGAAAATGATTAACATATGCAACCAAATCAATCATACATACGAACTAAACGAGCTGACATTTGCATCGAAATCACGATTTTATTAACTCACATCCATTCATCGTGATCAAAATGGGTCGATCAAAATATCGTTTCTTTACATCATTTCGTGTACGACTGACTAAATTGACATACATTTTCATTGATGATATAACATATTTTTCGAATATCATATCATCGACCAAACTAACTATATTAAGTAGCTAATACTTTGATTCATATAATGAAGCGAATAAAGAAGTACGAGTATTACAAATTGGCAGTTGCAGATCTCCAGTCCTATTTTTGTGTCGCATTCTGTATGTCACATCATACACGGGATGGTGTAGCAGCAGAAGAGGAGGAGGAGGAGGAGCAGTGAGGACATGGGAAATGACCCTTAGCTCCACAACTGACACATGAAACGGGTAGCTCATCCGACTCGAACCGGCCTGGAAACAGGTCGTCAATTGGGTTAAGTAATCCGAATAACCCGACTGACTTGAGAGACCCGGACCCTTTACACTTTGGGCATGCCACCAGCTTCACGTCTCCACATCGCTTGCACATTCCCAGTGTCCTGCACAATAATCAGGGGCGAATCCAGAGTTTTATTTCCAGGGTTAGACACGGGAGTCAAGTGAGGTGTGAGAGTAACGTAGGAGTATGTATACCTTCTTTGGGAGGAGGAGATGAAGGAGTCGATTCTAGGCGCGGCAATGGTAGCACACAGAAGCAGAGTTCCGACTCCAAATCCTGCAATTTCACTTGCTGTTATATTCTCCATTCTTTTCTTCTCTTCTCTTATTATTTCCCTCATCTAATCCTCAATTTTATCATTTCCCAGCCTTATCATTCCAGGATATAGTACCAAGTTTAAATATAAAGAAATAATAGAAAGGGCAATTGTAAAGAAGCATGGCCCATTAGCTCAGTTGGTTAGAGCGTGGTGCTAATAACGCCAAGGTCGCAGGTTCGAGACCTGCATGGGCCAATATCCTGAAACAAAGGGAGTAACTTTTTCTTTTTCGATGGTTGTAATAATCGACAATTTTTTTTTGAAAATGAAAATATTTGTGCGTTTACTCATGATAAAATACGATAATATAAAAATATAATATTATTATTTTACATAATTTTTTTGTTTGCGACGACATATCCATCGTGTACTGTTACACTTACACCGTCTTGTATGTATGTATGTATGTATGTATGTATGTATTGAGAATCGTGAATCGTCAAAGGAGTACGTCCGTCCAATGAGAAAATTATACAACCAGTTATACAATAACTCTACCACAAAGTTTTCGAGTTTTTTGTTGTAAACTTTCTGAGTTTTAGTGTAATAAAGTTGTCGAGTTAAATCACATAAATGTTAAAGCTCAAAAACTTGTATAAACTCAGTAAATATATATACACAGAAGCTCAATAATTTTGCCT
This sequence comes from Agrostemma githago, assembly GCA_958450325.1. Taxonomy (NCBI): domain Eukaryota; kingdom Viridiplantae; phylum Streptophyta; class Magnoliopsida; order Caryophyllales; family Caryophyllaceae; genus Agrostemma; species Agrostemma githago. The sequence continues at coordinate 67,137,808 of OY288255.1, read as the reverse complement.
TGTACTCCGTAACATTGTACAACCAGGTGTATAATCCTATTTTTCTTCGCTGGGTATTTTTGTAGGGCAGGGTACGTGTAACGTGGAAGTTTGGTTTGTCGTTTGAAAGTGTTGGAAAGACAGTAGTAAACACAGAGTTCCAAAACTTGTATAAACTCAGTAAATATATACACAGAAGCTCAACAATTTTGCCTTGTACTCCGTAACATTGTACAACCAGGTGTATAATCCTATTTTTCTTCGCTGGGTATTTTTGTAGAGCAGGGTACGTGTAACGTGGAAGTTTGGTTTGTCGTTTGAAAGTGTTGGAAAGACAGTAGTAAACACAGAGTTCCAAAATATCTGGCCTATTAGACCATTAGTTTATGGTAATATAAACTAATAATGACTAATGATAGTAATTAATAATTTAATTAGTCAGTAATTATGATGACTAAACGTATAAGAAATCAAAAGTAAGTATGATCTAGCTAGTTAATTAGCTAGGTCGTACTAGTTTAAGCACCTATGGTTATGGAATAATGGTCCCCCTTTCCTCTTTGAATTACACCTAATCACCTTTCATTAGCTTAAATTAACTTACTAATTAATTAATTAATTAATAATGCTCCACTTAATTACATATTCTTTCTACTTTTGTCGCGTTTTGGGAAGATCAGATTAGATCGGATCAGATCATTATCGCCCCAGGCCATGGCCACCACATTGCATTGGCTATTATCATGACTATTGGCTAATTAGCTTTCACATTAGTACATTACCACCTCGTAAAATGTTGAACCACGTAATAACTCAACAGCGCACAGTCTAGCTAATTTGTACTGTATTGGATCTTTCAAATTTATTCGACGATCCTAATAAGTCTTAATCATGGCCTAGCTAGCTAGCTAGGTCTGAACACAATTAGCATAAGATCTGAGTTTGTATTTGTGTTTTCACGCAGAGAATTCTTTAATTTGCAGAGGAAGATCAGATGGGTTAGAACCAGTAATTCATTATCGAATAGATATCTTTCTGTTCTAATAATTTATCCAAGAGTTATCTATATTTATCACAATCGTATATCTGTTTCTGTCTAATGGAACACAGTTACATACACAGCTACATACCTAGCTAGCCAGCTCGGACATTTGAAAACAAATAAAGTAGGAGAGTGTTACAGATATATATACTCCCTCCATCTCGTTCATTTGTTTGTCTTTGATTAAAATATTTCTTACAATGAATATAAAATACAACAAATGAACGGAACAGAGAGAATATATCGAATAAGATGAGACTAGAATGTTGAATATTATATTCATGTTTGCTTAGTAGTACAATTACAAATAATTATGTAGCACAAAGCACACTCTTTTAAGTCTTAACCTTAATCAACGTTAAACCAATGAAAAACATGAAAACACACACATCATCAACCCTAGCTAATTAATTACTCTATTAATTATTATTAATTAAAACTAATTAATTATTCAAACTGTAGCTTACATTACAGCAGAACATCGATCAAATAGTTAACCACAATGTTCCAAAAATCGTGTTCCCTTTGTCTCGTTCAAATGCAAACAAATGAACGAATACAAATTAAACTAGTTTTATTTAGAAAATGAACCCGGTTTGGTCATTGTATAAGTTGTTTAAATCATCTCCCCAAGATAATCCATTGTTATTAGCACTAATCATATTATTATTATTATTATTATTATTATTATTAATCATACTTAATGGTTGGTTTTGGAACGATGTTAAGGCCATCTTACTACAAAGTTGCTCTTGTTGTTGATCACCATAATTGTTATTATTGTTCCATAGACCGCCCCATAGTAGATAATAATTATCGTCCATCCAAGACGATAATAATGATGGCCCCGATGATATTGTCATTAAATTCTGATCGTCCATACCGGTACTACTGCTTATTATCGGATCCATGAATGTCGTCGACATCTCTTCCTTAGTATTATTATTATTCCCTTGAATTGTAGGAATAATGACTTGATTGAGTTGTTGTTGTTGTTGTTGTTGTTTTGGTATGATTTTGGCATTCTGCGACCTTCGTCTGCTTTCTGATGATTTCCGAGTTGATCTATCCTTCTTCTTGAAATGGGTTCGCCAGTAATTTTTGATCTCATTGTCTGTTCTTCCTGGCAGATACCTTGCAATTGTCGACCATCTATATATATTCATAAACATCACGTTAACTTCAATGACTTCATACAGTATACGAGTAATATATATTGATTAATTGACTGTATTTCGAAGACGAATAAAGTATTAGTGGCTTACTTGTTACCCCAAAGGGCATGTAACTCAATGATAATGCCTTCTTCTTGAGGTGAAATTTGACCTCGTTTTAATCCTGGCCTTAGATAATTCACCCATCTTAGTCTACAACTCTTCCCACTCCTATTCAATCCTGTAAACGCAACCAAGACATATTATTAAGTCGTCGATGATCAAATTATCTTAAACGATAATCATGTACTCTGTATACAACAACTTCGATTTTAATTTCCGTTTTAACAATTATCCTCCATATGTGACGATTTCTCTAGATTACTTAACCCTAGTAGGTACTTTAGTTTCAACATCGATCCTAGCTAGGGCACGTAGTAACGTACTAACGTATGTATGTATTAGTGTACTACGTACGATTTGTTTGCATGTAAAAGTACAAGCTAATACGATTTGTTTACTTCATATGAAAATGTATCATTTTTACGAAGTTTGGAGTAGCAAAAATCGATAATTTTAACCATTTTTTTTCAAATTTGGGATAACGAATGTTACCCTTTGCTACTAGCTAGATTCCCCTCTGCTCACAATGTATGTATACATGTAATAATAGTGAAAACTCGATATATGAGTGTGGGCCTGATATGAAAAGAAAGACAAAATATGATTATACACCTGGTTGTACAACCAAGGCAAAGTTATTGAGCTTAAAACATTTATGTGATTTAACTCGATAACTTTACATCAAAGCTCAGAAAATTTACAATAAAAACTCGAAACCTTTGTTATAAAGCTCAAAATCTTAAAACCAGTTGTACATACATACCTGCAGAACGGGAGACAGAGCTCCATCGGCCTTCGCCATGAACGGTGACATATTGAGAGAGAAGCTTATCTTCTTCAGGAGTCCAAGGACCCTTCCTCCAACCTCCTACTTGTTGCTCATCTCCCACAACCCAACCCATCAAACCAACAACCATCTTTGACTTAATCTTTTAGTTATTACCTATGATGTCTTATGTTGTTGTTGTTGTTCTTGTCTCCTAGTTTTGTGACACACAACACATACACTTTGTTTTTTTTTTTTTTTTTTTTTCTTTTTTTTTTTTTTTTTGCTTATTATAGCTTGTATAGTTGTATGTATGTATGTGTCTCACCTCACCTCATCATCTAACACTTCAAAGCTTGTATATATACTACTACTCTTCCTAGCTTAGCTACTCACTTCAACTAAGAAAGTACATAATGCCTATGTGGAACACTTAAATATTCTTTAATTATTATTAGTAGTATGTGTATGTTGAATGATGATCTCATCCACCTTTTCTACTTACTTTACTATTCCCTTTGTTCATAATTTTTTGTTCTATTTCATCATTATTTGTGAGCGGTATTTTAATGAAACGGGACAGAAAATAGTGACAGAAGACAGTAAACAGAGGGAGTATATGCCTATGTGGAACTAAAAATATATTCTTTAATTGTTATTATTAGTATGTTGAATGATGATGTCATCCACCTTTTCTACTTACTATATATATTTGTGCTACCTCAATTTTTTTTAAACTATTTTTGTTTTTTTACAAGTTAATTATAGTATAGTTTGGCTTTTGATTTAATTTTAATAATATACTGTATAATATATACCCTTCTCATTCACACTGACCTTTACCACCTACATACACTTCTTTAGATTTACGTACCACGTACGTGATCTTTAAAATGGCCCTCTCTCCGTTCCATTCAATTGTTTGCCTTTGATTAAAATAAAACTCAGAATGAATATAAAAGACAAACAATTGAATGGAACGAAGTTACAGAGGGAGTACTAATTAAGGGCAATAACAGATAAACAAGTTTTTTCCTAATAATACAAAATTGTGTCTTAAAAGATACAGATCAGTAACAATTAATCGGAAGAAAATTAAAGGAGTATTTGAAAAGGAGGGAGCCGATCACGGGTTCATAATTGGTGAAATAGCAAAGATAAAGCTCTGAAGTCTCGACAAAATAATTATCTTATCTAATCAAATGAAGGATTACGTGACCCTTTCCGTATCAAGAGAGACCAATTTGAGGACAGCAGAAGACAAAAAGTTGAGAACTTGAATTGGCAGAGTTGTTTAATCTGGCTTTTAGGTTGGAAGTGAAATACATCTGGCCTAGAGGTGATCATTTGCGGGTTCGGGTCGGATACGGGCCGGACTAAGTGTGAAATTTTGGCCCACGGACAAGTGGATTAGCGGGTTTGGGACGGGTTCGTGGGCCGGGCCTTTGTATATTTTTGAAAATGTTGTGTCCAAACCCACTAAAAATTCGGGTCGGACGGGTCGGACCAATCGGGCGGTACGTCCCATAAACAGCTATAATCTGGCCAGTATGAGTATCATGGTATGTGCTGATAAAATCAAGGTTTAAGTAATAAGCCTATAGCAATTAGACAAGTGCTTGACACAAATCTTTGCTTCCCTACTTCACTTCATTATGAGACCTATATTAATACGGTTTTTTAACGTGTGTTCACTGGGCACACGTTAATATATTAATTAAGAAATGAATCATTTTATGTTGTCTAAGTATGGTAATTAAGATTTGGTATTTCAATTTATCGTGATAATATCATTTTGATTTCTTCCTTAATTAACATATTAACGTGTGTGCTCAGTGGATACACGTTAAAAAACCCGATATTAATAATATACCCATACACTTATTAGACACATCTTTCGGTAACATTAATAAGAAATCATATTTTATTAGGCTAGCTTTATTTTTTTCATCAACTTCTTTTCAGTTCAGTTCAGCCACAGAAGCCTCATTTTGTCTGTACTTCAGCCCAGTTCAGTTCAACCTACTTCAGTCCAAAAGAACCGGATCTAAATTAGTGTTAATATATATATACGATTTTGATGATAAATAAGAAACATAAATTATTTAATTGGATTAAATATTTAAGTAGTTATATATTTATTGCATTTTTAGTGAATCATCATAGTCTCTTATAATAAGTCTTAGTTAGATCATTAGATGAGTAACGAACGATGACGTATGTAATTAAAATAATAATTGTGGTAATAAGATACGCACACAGTTTGTCTGGATCTTTAATCACTCATTTTATTTAAAAATCCAAATTAAACCATGCATGTTTCTTTGTTTGATCAAGAGCAACCTCAGGATTAGACTAAAGATTTTCTAATGAGTTAACTGAACTGAATCGAGTTGAGCTGAACTGAATTGGACTGAATAACTAAAATAAAATGAGGTTCCTGGGGTTGAATCAAACTAAACTGAACTGAACTGACATAAAGTTGAAAAGATAGTCACAAAAAATTCCGAAATTAAACTTAATATACTCCAACCCATATCATCTACTTTAAATTTTAAAATCATTAAAGATGAACTCATCACCCTAAATTTGAAGCCGAAACACAAATTATTATACGGTTATGTTAAATACAACTATAGGGTTGTATCGTAGGTAAGACATTAAAAGCTTTCAAATTTAGTATAAACATAGAATTTGAAGCTCAAATTACACATACATCGATACAATTAATGCATGTATTGAAAAATTATTTCCTTTTATGGCCTTTTAAATACAGTACAACCTTAAGGGCTATATTTATCATTTTCCATTATTATACTACCTCTGGTCATTATTTTTCACCTCATTTAATAAATATATTAAAAATCATATCTCGCACTATTATCATAGTATAAGACGGTCTCACAAAATACTGATGTAATTGTTTATTTATTTATAGTAAGACCTATGAGAAGACTATAACCAAAATTAAGGTGTGTGGGGTGGTTGTGCTTCCTTGAAACAAATAAAGGAAGAATATCCAATAAGTGTGTTACATATGGTAGCTAAATTACCCTAAATAAACAACCTTTTGTGATTAAATTAATTAAATTAAATTAAATTAAATTAATTAATAATGGGTGTATAATGGCATCATATATGAAGCTTCTAGCATAATAATGGCTTTCCTTTCCTCTTTTGATTTGATTAATCCTCCTCCTACTATTTGTAGACAAATGACTCACCATGCCGACACGTGGCACGAAATGAGTCATTGTTTAGGGCATGAGGCATCATTCATCAAGTCCAGTCTCAACATATCCGTCATAAATATAAAGCATATCAAGTATCATAATAGGATTATACACATAGTTGTACAATAGCATTGTATGTAAGTTTTTGAGCTTTTATGTATATTTATTGAGCTTAAATAAGTTTCTGAGCTGAGTTGTAAGTTTTTGAGCTTGAATATTTATTTATGTCATTTAACTCGATAACTTTACACTAAAACTAAAAAAATTTACAGCAAAACTCGAAATCTTTGTAATAATGCTCAAGATCTTAAAACCAGTTGTATATAGAGTTATGTACAACTGGCTGTATAATCCTCTAACTGGTATGTATTGCATAATCAGATAAATATGTTGCTAGTATCAACGTACAATATGTTTGTCTTTTTTCATTGTATTTCTGTTATAACCTTATGACGGATATACTCATCACGTGGGAGACTTGATTGTTTCGTCTGATATAAACCATTGTTTGTTTGGTTGGATTATTATGTTATTTTATTAAGGGTGATTAATAAAGTAAGGGTATAATGCCACAAATAGGTAAGATGGAGAGGGTTTAAGCGAATAATTAAGTGGAATGTGATCAAACCACAAGATCCAGTACTAAAGTTGCAAAGATACTTCTCCTTTTTGGTTTTTTTTTTTTTCTTTTTAATACATGACGTTATTAACTTTTGGGAAAGATGTTTACGTAATTAATCATGTATTTATAAAAATACATAAATATTCGGTGAGAACGGTAAAAACTATTCGTAAGAACATATTTTTACAACTGTTTTAAGAAAAGTAAAGATCGAGTCTACTTCCTCAGGTCACTATTTTTCACCTCATTTCATGAATATCTGATCTGTGATGAGTATTTTAAGACGAAAAATAGTGACCGGAGGTAGCATATACAGAGTAATATAATAAGTAATCTATAGAGTAAATAAGATTTTAGTCTCTTTTGAGCTAGGCGAGATTGGTCTAAACATGGCACGACAGTTCTCTTAACCGTGTTTGGGTCGTGCCAAATGTGGGTCTCTAGGCACGAGAGGCCCGACCAGTCGAAATGTCAGCTCTAGCAGCAGCCAGCAGGTATAGGAAGACTTGAGTTGTATTATCGACATTTCAAATCCAGCAGATAGTCATAGACGACCTCTCTGCTCATGCTCATTAGTTTAAGATTTTGCTTGAATTCGTTCCATGTATGTCTCCATGACAATAGAAGAAGAATATTATTTTCGACAATAAGTCAATAAGTTATAGGAATAAAATTTATGCGGCTACATCAACATATCTACTACTCTTAGCTTTCTACATAGTTGTCGTATCTAACATAAATACATAGAAAATTCCTCTAAATTTGATGACTCATGTACTCAAATGTTACAACTTTGCACAATCCAAATTCCAAAACAAGAGGGAACGTATCTTAAGATATCACTTAGGAAATAAAATAATACCCTAATTAATAAAATAATTATTTATATACAATGAATTTTTGCACCATAAAACATCTTTAAAAGCCTTCTAGAATGAATGACTTTTTTAATTAATTAAATAAGTTAGTAAAATCCAAGTGAATTGAAGAGGATTCGCCCTAGCTAGTCGTACATTAAACATAACATGAGGTCATCAATTATTTGTGTCAGTTCTCCCTCGTGACAGGTATATCCGTCACAAGTTTGTGACGGATCAAGTATTACTCATGTAAGTTTATAATGACAAGCAAATCATATCCTATCCACTAGGCGTAATATAATGTTTTTTGTCTTATCCCTAATACTTGACCCGTCAACCATCACAGACAAGAATTTGTGTATTTGTGCCACGATAAACTAATAAAAAAAAAAGATAAATGTTTACTTATAATAGACATATTCATCACAAATTTGTGCGTCAAGTATTACCCATGTGGATAGATAAAACAAAAACAAAATGTCTAAGAAATGACAATCTCTTTCGTCTTATTTACTTACATAGATAGTATTTGTCAGCTTGTGACGAATATTATTGTCCGTTACAAGGAAGACTAGCTGATTATAAAATATCATTTGTATTAGTGAGTAAATTAAATAGTGACCATAATATTTGATTGGACCACGTTCATGGCTAACATCACATGCACAAACTCAATACTTTCCATGGTAATTCAAAGGCATTGGATTGATTATTAGCATAAGAGGTAATTAACTTCATTATTGCATTATTATCATAGTTTAATCTTTAATTAATTGCTTTTTGATTATGACTAATTTGGCCTATTATCTTCATTTGCTTCTTCTTCTTCTTCTTCTCAATCATTACCCAAATACACAATAATGCATCACTATGTCTTGTGGACTTGTGGTTATGACTTAATGAGGTAATTACGAAAATTTAAATGGTTATTTACTCGCAGGCTCGCTTCTTATACATGTCAAATTAGAATAGACTGATAGTTAACTGATTGATTAATCGTCAGATTGTGAATACTGTACTCGATCTAGGGATAATGCATGGTAGAGTATGTAGTACTCCCTCCGTTCAAATCCAAAGGGTACGCTTCCCTTTTGAACGCTATTCACAACTGAAGAAAATCGTTAATATTTCCGACAATCTATAGAAGAAAATATAGTCATGTGAGATCTTGTTTGATTCGTCTTTATGATTAGATCAGATTGAGAATATCGAACTTTTATAATTTTTGTTATTGTAAAACGAAAGATACGATACTGACGGTGTAAAACGTATCTCGACAAGTGTGAAAAAGCAAACGTACCATTTGAATTTGAACGGAGAAAGTATATATGATACGTGTCGTCATGTTTGTTAAGCCTAGTTTATTTTGTATCGGATAATAAGAAGTCACTATGATCAACTCGATCATCTCCAAATTTTATGCAAGCTAATTGATACTCTCTCCGATTCATTGGATTCGCAACGTATTCCGTTTTTGGCAAATTCATCAGCTTTGCAACATTTCCATTTTGGGCCATATTTTTCTTATGAAATGACTAACCTACCCTTCACTTTGCATTACTATATTCCAAAATATTCAATCTAATATTATTATACTCCCTCCGTTCAAGTCCAAGCTTCCCTTTTGCTTTTTCACGTTTGCCAACGCGCATTTTGCATCGTTAATATCTTTCGTAACATATTAGTAAAAATTATGAAAAATGGATATTAATAATGTACTTTTAAAGACGAATCAAACAATATCTCACATGAATATATTTTTTCTAATAGATTGTCGTGAATATCGAAAGTTATCCTTGATTGTGAATAGTGTCAAAATAAGGAAGGGGAAGCTTGGACTTGAACGGAGGGAGTATTACTTAATCTTACATGACATCACTATTGTGGTCCACCAATTCACTTTCCTTATTTTTTTTGTGAACAGTAAATGTTGCAATTCCAATGAATTGGAGGGAGTACTAACTTAGACCCTGTTCATTTGACCTGGAGTAACCTGAACTGAATTGAAAAGAAGTCGAAAAGAATCGGAATTAAATCAAGAGTTTTGTGGAGATGTGGGTTTTGCATGGCACCATCATTTAATGTGGGTTTTAGCAATGCAAACATCAAATAAAACACCATTTTACGTTCATTCGCCTAAACTAACCTATCTCATCTACTCTTTTGTTTTTTTTCATGTGAGAGCATATTTCAATCTTTGGGTTGCGTTAAACTAAGTTTAATTAGATATGATTAGTTGACCATTAAATTAAATACCTAAGATTATATCACTCACTTCAATCCTTTTCATTTGCTCATCATTCCATAATATAGTCTTCCCACCACTCACCGTTTATATCTAAAGGATACGTCTCTATTTTGCATAAAGATTAATGTCCAGTTCAGCCCCAGAAGAATCATCTTGTCTCTGTATTTCAATCCACTTCACTTCAGTCTACTTCAGTCCAAAAGAATAAGGTCTAAAAAAGTATTAAAGGTAAAATAATCGGGGACAAGTTAGCACTTAATCGTCCAAAATATACTTATTGAAGGTATCACAATGAGATATGGTGTAAATATGTTAATAGAATAAGGATAACTTGGTTCAAAAAATGGACTAAAAGAGAAATTGGTCAATTAAATTCGAATGTTCAAATAGAAATATGTATCATTTGGGATGAACAGGGGAGTAATTAGTAATTACTACTACTCCCTCCGTATCACTATATATGACATTTTGGTTTTTCGAGCTGAACTTTTGGCTTTAATTTTTATGTAAATATATTAGTTCAAATTTCTTAAAAAACACACCATAAAATTCTTCACGTACGAAAAGAGCTTTCTAATGAGAGAATTAGATGTTTCGAAAATTGAGAATGACTTATAAAAACAGACGTATTTAGGAAAGAAGAATGCTTAATTCAAAGGCTAAGTACAATCAATTGTGTACATTAAAAATTAGAAGAAATAAACAAGAATATTTTTTGGCCACAGAAGTCATTTTCCTTGTAAAATTCATGTCCATCTAATGCGTCATTAATCCATAATTAAAGTTACTAATACTTATTATCCATTAATTAAAAGCAATTAGCATAATACTACAATTAATTAAGCAAGTCACTCTCATTCACTTTTCCCCAAACTAAAATCATACTCTAAATTAACTTTATCATCACTAATAATTCCTTCTTTCAAAGAGTCAATCATACTAATTATATCACACAAGAATGCCTTGTAGAGTATAAGGCTGTCTTTCGTTTAGGAAGATACTGTCTCACACTAAATTAGTCAAATATATAAACCAGATCCATTTGTGGACATGACGTAGGTCCACCCCGACGCGGCGAAGCGCGGGTTTGGGTAGGCGAATGAATCTCGTGGTAAGATTGTTCTCGGGTTCGAAATTTAAGTCAAAATGGAGTCGCCACCGAATTTTGTGGTTATTCGGAACCATACGAGCCCACTCTATGTCGTCATGGGCTATACACAAAGTAAGCCCACTTCGATTTCAGAGTTTATGGGGCTCGTCCCTTTGCATTGCGATACCGATACCATCTACACCGGTAATCGTGTAAAGAATGACTCTCGTTCGCCAAGGGTTTCGGACATCCGGAAACCAAAGGTTCTGAGTAAGGGGTGAGGGTACGTGTTGGGAAGCCCACGAAGGACACCCAACCCCGCCCGCACATGGCGGCCTCTACTAAGACATCGTTCGTGTTCGTGTTCGTGTTACGCGCGCTAGTAAAATAATGAAATGATATGCAAACAACGTTTTGTCTAAACATGCGAATTTTGCGTTAACTACGTCATTTAATGCATCTAGTTATGGTCGAGTTGCGTTAGCATGCGAGGTTCATTTATAAAGCGTAAAAGCAAGTAATAAATAAAGCTCGAAAAAAAAGGAAGTAAAAAGCGTACAAGCTACACGGGCGGAAATACAACCCGGACTTCACAATACGACATAAACAAAATAGCGTAAAACAAAAATATGAAACGGACCCATATGTAAACTAGACCACGAAATTATGTAGATGGACTACCTCGCTTAGATACGTATTATGTCACATATTAAGCAAAGGACGGAAATATGAGATTGCGGCGTATTGCTAGCCTAGTCTCACATTCCGTAGTCTTGTCCCGACTTATCACGTAAAGTGGTCAAAGTCGTTCTACGTGTCGTGTCATGTGTAGCGTTTTGAAAAATGATGAAGGGTCGGTCAACGGTCTAAAGTCGATAAGAACGGGGCTCGGAATATGTGTCCAAGCCCTCGGGTTTCTGAGTTGCCAGACCCACTCGACCGAGTCATTGATTGACTCGACCGAGTGCGCCATTAACGTGGCTACTGCCCATATTTTGGGAGGTTACTCGATCGAGTGCCTTATGACACTCGGTCGAGTGCATCATTTATGGGGCTACTGCCCTGTTTTTGGGGTGCAACTCGATCGAGTGGCCTATGGCACTCGGTCGAGTGCCCCCTGTACGAGTGTTGATTTACTCGGTTTTATGACTTGAAATCGATGATCGGCCAAGCCAAATACAAATATCGCATGATTTGTATTCGACTCGGCCTCCGGTACTATAATCGTATATGAACGACTATAATACCGTCACCGGGGTTTTTATGAAAATGTTTGTGTTAGATTACGAAACTTTGAATTAGTAACGAGATGCATCCCTCTACGTCACGACATCGAAACTAACCCTTTCGGGTTATGTGATGTCGATATTCGTGTCAACGGGTCTCGAACTAATTATGGAAATGGAGTTGAATATGTTCAACTACGACGAATCACGATCTCGTCACGCCCTTGAGTACATTGGGGCGGGGCTCCTCGAAAGGGCTCCACCTCCGTCGTTGCTCGTAAAGGGACTAGACGGATCGAATGTGATTATCGTAGTTCAACATTTCAAAACCGACTTTTGGTATTAATATTATACGTACGCGGTATTAATAATATGATGACGATAAAAGCGAAATAAATTGAAAACATAAAAAAAATGGAAATGTTAGTGTTAGTGTTGTGACAACTACGATACAACAATATAAAAATGTGCATAAAACGAAATCAAAAAGAGACTAGAAAGGAGTTTAGAACACCCTCAACGTACATGCTAGTATTGGCCTCGGAAACGGACTCGTGAACAGCGACAAAGCTTTAGGAGTATCGAGGAATGCGCGCGAGTTATGGTGTGTGTGTTGCGTTGGATTATCGAGGGACTAAACTCGGTTTTTTGGTGTGTTTTGCTTAGGGTTTGTAGTGTAGATTGTAGGATGAGTGTAGGGTGAAGTGTGACTGAAAATGTAGGGCAAAATGATGGTGAAAAGTTCTGAAAAAAAGTTGGCAAATGCATGGGAATGAGTCGGTATTTATAGACGTTTCCCACGACCTAGGGGCACTCGATCGAGTGGCCCTAGTGCACTCGATCGAGTGCCTTAGAAAATGGGCCAAGCCCAGTACGAAGCGCCCCACTCGACCGAGTGGGTCAATCCACTCGATCGAGTGGATCAGTTGGGTGAGAAAAATAAGGAAGACTTGGTCTTTGTTGGTTGGGCTTGTTTTTTGAATTCGAATTTGGGCGCTTAAATGATTTCAGCTGATTTCTGAGACGGTTTTGCCTTTGACCGGGTTTTGACCCGGTCGCCAAAAGACGGGAATTATTTTTGGTGTCGGTTTTGGCCCAAATTAGTCTTATTTGACTCGGAACGATCCGCTGGGCCTGAATTCGAGGTCTGTTTTGTGAGATTTTACTCCGCTAAAAAGTCCATGTCGGATATTATGAATTTCGAGTCCAAGTCCGAGTATACTAGTCACGTTGACGTCCAATCATCATCGGGTGTTTTTTTCGGAGACTACCATAGACACGTGGCAGTCAAAATGAGGGTGTCTATACCATTATTGTTATGGGATACCTATCTTTTCTTAGTTTTTGTGACGTCTAAGAGCATCCTTAAGCTTATCCGTGGAGAAATTTTTTTTTTCTCCATGGAAAGAATGGAGAAAAATAACTTGATAATGTATAATTTTAAATCTGTACAGTATAATTTGTACCGTATAATTTTAAGGGTAGGTCTCCTGAAAGACGGTCTCTCATTAACTTTACCGAGAAACTAAGTACAAATGGAAGTAATAGTGGTACCAAACCTAATAGAAGTAGTTACGATTAACATAAAAGAGTATACAAATATAAAGAGGGTACACTTCTTATAAAAATAGGTACAAAACAAAGTTGTCATTTAAGGATACGAATAGAACATAAAATGGTACGGAAGAGTGGTCTCTCAATAAGTTATTGAGAGACTGTCTCCCTCAAGATGTTGTGTAATTTTAATTATCTATGGATAGATGTGTATTTTTTAAAAATTTACATGATGGAGAAATAATCTGAATGACTATGGATTCCACTGATGATAAATTTTTTATCCATTGATATTGATGCTCTTAATTAAGATCAATATACATGATATATATATAAATTAAATGAATAATTACTCCTTAACCGATACGAGTAATATTTGGCTAGGTTAACATTTAAAACCATCTTATACAAAATCTATTTGTGAAAATATGTTGTACAAAACATCATCTTTTTCCAATTTTTTTCATACGAAAGAGTATTAAAATAAATCAATAAAAATACAACAAATCTCCCTCTTCAATGCTTCAATAATTCTCTTTAAATTGATTATAATAAATCAATAATTAATGTTTTGATGATTTGAAATAATACTCCGTATTATATACGCTTAATTTTAATAAACGAGATGGTCAAATAGAGGAATATTAACTTTATTATTTACTGTATATTATGTGATTAAATGCATAATTTGTTGGACGATATTTTTTATTTTTTTATTCTTAGATGAAAAATGGATGACTAAATGGATGATATGAGTGATATCTAGGTCTAGGTGAGTGTTACTTTCTTCCTAGTTGCTTGGTCATTGATTGTACATCATTTTCCATTCCTTTTATCCATGGAGTATTATTCAAAACACTAAACCTACTTAATCCATATAAAATAATTTATTTATTTTTGTTCAGAGAAAAGTGCATTACGTTGCAGGGGAAAATCGAACCTCCAACCTTTCGGTTAGTGTAAGGATGTTTTTACCACTTGAACTTACTCCTTGTTGTATACATAGGTACAATTAACCGATTGGGGGCTTACATACTTTTGATAGCGATTTTGCAAAGAAAAATGTAAAGTGAATATGATCAATCAATACATGATCTTGACTAACTCTCTTAATTATTCTTTTTGGAGAGAAGACAATTATGATCCATTGATTTTAGCATGCTCGTTATTAATTAAGGATATCGGCTTATTAGTTCCTTAGCATGCAGCTCGGATCTTCTGTACCATAAGTTTGTAGTACCATTCTATGTGGCACGAATCTCCTACCGCCACCTATCATAGAAAAATCCAAAAAAAATCTTACATAAACTCTTTATTGCAATGAATGTCTACAATCTGACTAAAATATTTCATTTTTAATTTGTTCTCTTTCTTGTAATATACGGAGTAGTTCAGTATCAAAATATATAATTACTCTTCGTCAAAAAATAAAAATAAAAATTACATGAAATCGATCCGCGAACCGTTTGATCCGAACTCAAAATGACGCGCTATTTTTTAAGGTTGAAACCCGACCCCGACTCGTTCATCCCGTTGGATCAACGGGAATTTATTAAAATCAATAAAATATTTATATTTATATAGACTGTATTATATTTGGATATATAATTAAAAACTTATAATACTTATAATGTTTTAAATTACAAATATAAACAAACATTTTTTTTTTTATCATTTAATAATAAAATAAATTATTAAAATATATTTAAAAGTTGATTTTTTTTTTTAATATAAACATTATAATTAATATAATAATATATTAAAAATAGTCTTTACTTAAAGCCGGGAAAAAAAGTTCGGCAGTTGAAACTATTTTTGATCCGTATCACCCGACCCATTTGACGGGTCTATTTCCTTCCTAAGCTCATGTAATTTTTATTTTTACTCCGTTTTTGATAAAAAGTAATTATATTCGTTGATAAGATAATACTGAATTACGAGTACTCCTACAAGAGGGTCGGAAAAAAAATAAAAATAGAGGAGCTCACTTGATTTATTTTTTTTTTATTTTTTTTTTTGGGTTTTTTCTACGATAGAATGGTACTCCTATAGTCCTACAAACTTATGGTATAGGAGATCCGGACGGTTTGGCATGAGGTTCCCCGTAGCATGTTTTATTTTGCAAACCACAACTGTCATAAATGAGAAGCTTACTCGGCTCAAATGACTCTTACACTAACGACTTAACGAGTTTACTCCTTGTTTCATGGTCCGTAAACCCAAACTTAATTTCGATGATAAATTTCTAAAGCGACCCAAAACCGTAATTTTATTTATTTTCGAGGTTTTAATTAAGTCAAGCAAGTCAAGGGTTTAGTTGGAATCCGATAGTAGTGTCCCCCAGTTTGACATAAGGCAAGGCGCCTCTCCCTCAACATGAAATTTTGGTAATTTTTGAACTGTATATACTTCTTCTCTTACTATCAGTTATCATCCCTGCTGTTTTAATCATTCAAACTTAAACCAAAAACAACTCCATAAACCCACCTTTAATTGTGCAGTTAATCACCTTAAACTGCTCTATTGTTCAACATGGGTGATGCCATTGCCAAAGATGGGACCTTTGATATCAATGACTATACTATTGTCAAAGAAGGGGAGGCTGAAATTCTTATGCATAAGAAAAACCAAGTCTTTTTCAATAAAACCCAGGTTTTATTTCTTATCTTTTTCTTTTCTAATTACTTTAATTAGTCTTTGATTCAATTGGGTTTGTGATTATTCGATTGGAGTTCATCTTTATTGGGTAAAAATTCCATCTTTTAGTATTGGGATTTGAATAGATTGTTCCGTTTCATTAAAATACTCGTCACATATAATGAGGGAATGAGACGATATTTTGAGGTAGTACTAGGTAACATGTGATTTGATATGTCTAACTTCTTTAATTAGTTTTTGATTCAATTGGGTTTGTGATTTTTTGATTAGAGTTCATGTTTATTGGGTAAAAATTCCATCTTTTAGTGATTTCTCATGATGGTTCTTACTTGGATTTGATTTTATACTCCCTACGTTCGAGTAAGATTGCCCCGTTTCATTAGAATACTCTTCACATGTAATGAGGAAATGAGACGATCCTTTTGGGACGGAGGTAGTACTAGGTAACATGTGATTTGATATGTCTAACTTCTTTAATTAGGTTTTTGATTCAATTGGGTTTGTGATTTTTCGATTGGAGTTCATGTTTATTGGGTAAAAATTCCATCTTTTAGTATTGGGATTTGAATAGATTGCTTATTGCTTATTGTTTTGTGATTTCTCATGATGGTTCTTACTTGGATTTGATTTTATACTCCCTCCGTCACAGTAAGATTGTCCCGTTTCATTAGAATACTCTTCACATGTAATGAGGGAATGAGACAATCTTTTTGGGATGGAGGTAGTACTAGGTAACATGTGATTTGATATGTATTTGATATGTCTAACTTCTTTAGTTAGTTGTTGATTCAATTGGGTTTGTGATTATTCGATTGGAGTTCATGTTTATTGGGTAAAAATGCCATCTTTTAGTGATTTCTCATGATGGTTCTTACTTGGATTTGATTTTATACTCCCTACGTTCGAGTAAGATTGCCCTGTTTCATTAGAATACTCTTCACATGTAATGAGGAAATGAGACGATCCTTTTGGGACGGAGGTAGTACTAGGTAACATGTGATTTGATATGTCTAACTTCTTTAATTAGGTTTTTGATTCAATTGGGTTTGTGATTCTTTGATTGGAGTTCATGTTTATTGGGTAAAAATACCATCTTTTAGTATTGGGATTTGAATAGATTGCTTATTGCTTATTGCTTAGTGATTAGTGATTAGTGATTTATCATGATGGTTCTTACTTGGATTTGATTTTATACTCCCTCTATCTACTAAGATTGTCCCGTTTCATTAAAAGCGATCTTTTTGGGATGGATTTAGTACTAGGTAACATGTGATTTGATATGTATTTGTTGTTATTTGGAGCATAAATAGGCAAAAGTTTGAACCTTTAGAGTATTACTCCCTCCATTTTTTCCCGTCTCAATCAAATGCTCCTCATAAATCTTAAAAAGCGAGAAGAAACATAAAAAGCGGAGGAAGTAGTACATGATTAATCGTTGTGTGAGTAGTGATGGAAGGGTTGTTTCCACTTTTTGGTGTAGATTGATGTGTGAAAATCATGGGTTTTATTGAAAAGCAATGTTTAGTAGCTTGATAGGGTTTGTACCTTTTGAATTGGAGTTCATGTTAACAGCATAAAACGTGATCTTTGTATTGTGTTTTCAAGTAGATCGCTTGTTGCTTAGTGATCTTGCATAAAGATTCTTACTTTTCCTGTTTTTTTGATCGGATATGTTTGTTTTTTTACCCTTTTGTGAAGTTATTAGCGTTGTAATTAGGCAAAGTTATTAGCTTTGATCAATGTCTTTGTTGTTGAATTCTGGTTTGTGCTATTATGTTTAAAATTTATTCCATGGATTGAACGCAATCTACTGTATATGTGATAGTTGCAGTTTATTACGAAGTATCATTTACCACCGTGATCTTAAATGTAAGTCACTTGCATAATCCTAACACGTGATACTTTCTTCAGGTCAATAATCGGGACATGTCCATTGCTGTCCTTCGGACTTTTATAAACAAACGTAAAGAAGAACATGATGCATTTCTATCCAGAAAAGCTAAAGGGGCACTTAAAACTTCTGAAGAGAAGTCTGATGCCTCTGGTAACGGGAAGACACCCGTTGAAGTAGAGGCGAACAACATTAATGGAGTTTCTGACGGTAACACTGCTGAACCCACATCTGAAGATGTCACACCTGAAGAACCAAAGAAACCAACGGAAGTAAAGGCTCACCGACAACTTAAGCCTACAAGAGTTCTCGAGGTTACTATCTCTTAGAAAATCTTATATAAATTTTTGTGGTTATCTCTGCTTGACTGCATAGAATTTCGAAGGACACTGACCCTTTTCACTTATATTGAGGTCATGATTTCTGTATAACGATCTCCTATGTCCAAATCTACAGGCCTTGTCCGCATCTGGCTTAAGAGCTCTGAGATATGCTCGTGAAGTTGAAGGTGTTGCCCAGGTTGTTGCACTCGACAATGATAAAGGTATTTTTTTCCAAAATAAAGTTCTTTACATGTTTACGTCTCTTTACAACCCAAAAACGCAACAAACTAATATAAAAGTTCAGGACTTTTATCTGAGATTTTTTTTCTTTTTTTCTTTCACAGCTTCTGTTGAGGCATGTCGAAGGAATATAAAATTTAATGGTTCGGTGGCATCTGAAAAAGTCGAATCAAACTTTGCTGATGCACGGGTCTATATGCTCACTCATCCCAATGAGTTCGATGTGGTATGCGATTACTTCTAAAGCTTTGCATAATCCTTAATCACTCAAAGTTTGGATGACATCTTATGCTCCTTCTCCGTCCCAATCTATTGTTTTCTCTTTATATTCTTTGTTATCGTCTTCCTTGTTAATGTTTCTGTGTCCATGGCCTAATGGATATGTAATAACGGCTGTGTGTATGTATATTTAGGTTGATCTTGATCCATACGGTTCACCATCCGTGTTTTTAGACTCTGCTGTTCAGTCTGTTACTGACGGAGGCATGATAATGTGCACGGCCACGGATCTGGCTGTGCTATGTGGGGGTAACGCCGAGGTTTGCTATTCAAAGTACGTAATTTCCTAATCTTCATGGTTGCTTGTTAAGTTTTCTGTAGTGGAGATTGTTTTATTTCTCTCCAGTACTGAAACTTGAATTTTCACACAGATATGGCTCAATTCCATTGCGAGCGAAGTATTGTCACGAAATGGCTTTGAGGATTTTGCTTGCATGCATTGAGGTGTGTGTTGTTCGATAGAAATCGTTTTCTTCTACCCTTTGGACCCGTGAAGCTAATCTTTTGATTGAACTGTGTAGAGTCATGCCAATCGCTATAAACGTTATATTGTTCCAGTACTCTCAGTCCGGATTGACTTCTATATTCGAGTTTTTGTTCGCATATACAGGTAGGTGACATTGTTATTGTTTCAAAATAAACGTCAGTGACCTTTCTTTGATTAGCCCATCGATAATGTGTTGTGACCGTCGTGTGTTTGTTTCAGTTCTGCAAGCGCTATGAAGGAGACTCCACTGAAACTGTCGTACGTGCACCAGTGTGTTGGATGTGATTCCTTCCATCTTCAGCCTCTAGGAAGAACAGTCACCAAGGTATTTCTCGAATTTCAGTAGACCTTCATTTTGCACAACTTTATGGCAAGTTTTTTTTTTTTTTTTTTTTCATTTAAACTAATATATAGATGGGCGGTTTTATCGTGTTTCCAGAACAAAAGTGTGAAATACTGTCCAGGCTACGGTCCTCTCATCCCTCAAGATTGTACTGATTGTGGTAAGAGATTCAACATGGGTGGGCCGATATGGTCAGCTCCTATACACAATCAGGATTGGGTGACCTCCATTTTAACCGATGTCAAAGCTACCAAGGATCGCTATCCTGCTCATGAACGAATTATTGGTATCCTAACCACAATTTCAGAGGTTTGTAATTGTTATGCTCATAATGTGACGCTTTTACTTCATAAAAGAGTTATTACCGTCATATCGGTTGGTTTCTTATATTGTTACTGTCATTGTCATGCGCAGGAGCTACCTGATGTGCCGTTGTTTTTGTGCCTGCACAATCTGTGTGCAACTGTGAAGTGCACAGCTCCTGCTGCTGTAATCATCCGGTCTGCCGTGCTGAATGCTGGATATCGTATATCAGGAACACATGCCAGCCCTCTGGGTCTAAAAACGGATGCTCCCATGAACGTCATTTGGGACATTATGCGTTGTTGGGTAAGTATTATCGTGAAACCACTCATTCTCAAAGGCGAGACTTCTTCTTTCAGTCTACTCTTGCATTGTACGACTGTACGACAATGCTAAATTTGTCTGTGCTGTGCTGTGCTGTGCTGTATAATTCATGAACTGACAAGGATTCTGCACGGAATGCAGGTGAAAAATCACCCAGTTAAACCGCAGGCCCCTGATCAATCAGGAAGTGTTATATTGTCGAAGGAACCAGAACTTCAGGTACCTATATACGGAGTAACGTCCATGTAAAACCGCCTAACATAAAACATGAGAATCTGTGTAACTGAAATGAATATTGCAGGTGAACTTCACACGAGCGGTTGCTTCTCTAAGCAAGTCGCAAGCAAAAAAAGTGGCTCGATTCCTTCCAAACCCAGAAAAGCATTGGGGTCCGAAGCTCAGGGCAGGGCGTCAAGTCACAAGCAAACATGTCTCCCTTATGGGTCCCGAAGCCATCAATGGTTCTTATACCCATGGAAAAGCTGAACCGACTGAGATTGAAGCCGTTAATGGTTCTTCTAACCACGAGCAAGGTGAACAGATTGAGGCCGTTACTGGTTCATCTACCCACGAGGAAGGTGAACAGCCCGATGCTAAGCGTCTGAAGACTGACGATGAAAAAACCTGTTAGCCTCCTTACAGTACCACAGCCCTAGCATTCTTTCTTTTTAGTGTTTTTTTTCCGTCAAATTTACCTTTCGTTTGCTTTTTGCATTGATGATTTTGAGTCTACACGATTTCTTGATCGAATTCTTAGTGTTTTCATCTCTTTATATATTGATTTTTATAGTAATTAAAGGATACCTTTTACATTCGGCTGTATACTTGTTACTTCGTATAATTCTTCGTGAAAAATATTTTAATCAAAGTTATAAAAAAATGTCGGTATGCAACTTCGAATACATTTCTGGATGATTTCTGTGGAAAAAAATGGCATGTCATTAGAAATCTGAAAATTAACCTGTAAACACTTGAAACTAGCTTAAAAACATTTCCATGGTTTCGACTTTCGAGACCATACGAAAGAGAAACGACACAAGTATCGATATCTTTATTCATCTAACTCAACAAAACGAGGACGAAATATGGTAAAAGCCTGTTACTAATAATGCTCGGGCTGCTGAACCGGGTTGATCTACTTGGCAGGGGCATTGGACTGCTTTTTAGGTGGGTTGAGGTCGTCCCAAGCCTCGATCCAAGTGACCATAGCATCAGCGAGCTTGTCAAAGTAAGGATCGAGCTTGGACAGCTTGTCCTTGACCTGCTTGGCTAACTCACGGTAGCACTGTTGGACCGTGGTGCATTCTTTGGGAATGACGGCCGACTGGAAGAACGGGATTATCTCTTCTTGCCAGAAGATGCCCTTGTACTCTTTCCTCAGATTCGTAAACGGGTTGCTCGCCTTGCTGTGGTAGATGTATGGCAGACCGGTCTTCACCCCGAGTCCCATATGGTCACATATCACCTTAATGCACCATCCTGCCCACATGTCGTCATAGCGTCCAATGGGCTGGCCGTCGCCCATGAGGCCGAAGTACATGGCTGGGCCGATGAGGTCACGGTCGAATGCCAGGTTCATCCCACACATCGGGAATAGTGTCGTCTTGGGGATTGTCATGACCGCATCCACGTACCTAAAATCACACGAAATGAGTCGTTACTCGTTAGAATAAATAATATTGGGTCGAAGCGTAAGGTGAAACACCCCACATTGATCGAAGATGTCCTATTTATGAGCTTAAATGACTAGTGCTTAAAGGGATAGACAGTACTACTGATATCAACAAAGTGCACTTTTTTTTTCTGATCATCCATGCAAAAGAATTCCACAGTTAAGCGTGTTTGAGTGGGAGTAATCTTAGGATGGGTGACCTCCTGAAAGGTTTCCAGGATGTGCATGAGTGAAGTCAAAATGGGTTGGAAAGGACTCGTGTTGGTCTGTAGGACCAGTACAGAGCCTGACGAGCTACCGCGACTAACATTAAGGTGGAAGTGGATTAGATGAGTGAGTGATCGACCTAGTGTTCCTTTCGAGGGGCTTGACGAGTTGGGTTGGTGCGTCGTAGTCAGGGATGTTGAGCCAGAGACCATGGGAGACGGCGGTGGGAACACCCTCGCGTAAGCTGAAGGGATATCCACGGACAAAGTCAGCGCCATCACGGAATGGATCGTACAATGTGTTGAAGAAGAACGGGGTCGACGGGCACAAAAGGTTCTTTATGTGTTGCTCCAATGCATTTATGTCTTTCCCGGACGGGTCCTTCGCGACCTATACATACATTTCAAAACACGTAAATTAAAAGTTAGTTAAAACTCGACCAACGAGGCAACGAGGGAACGGTCCAATATTGATAAAAAGAACGAAAGTCGTATGACATACAAAACAATCATCGTCGATGGTGTAGATGTATTTCTTCTTAGAAACCATGTAGCCGAAACAACGACAAGCGGAATCCTTGAACGAAATGCAGCTAGCCTTCGGACCCAACATCCTATTAATATCATTTCGATTATAAAGTTCATAGTCAAACCCTACCGGAACCTTGATGGTTTTCGTAGGATCACCATCTTGTACGATAATCAAATGGTATTTCTCGAAGAACGGCCTCCACATCTCTAGGAAGTCGAGGTTTCTTATTGTCGGAATCACGATGTCTAGCTCGTCTTTCAATAATGGGGTCGACATTGTCGATCAGATGAGAAGAAAGCCGAAGATATGAATGTTATACCTTGGAAAAAATCGAGTATATTTTCTCCTTATTAGGTGGATCGGAGTAGGTAGAAGAGAGTGTCGTATTTAGTTAGAAATTTATAGGGAAAAATATGTGTTTACGTTCCTTAAATTAAGGTTTTTAATAGGGAGGTAAAAACTGAACGAGTGAGGTACCGTTACTATAGGCCACCTATTTCAATTGTGTTATGTTTTTTTTTTTCTTTTGATAAAAAAAGAAAAAGACTATTTATGCAATGTTTATTGTTGGAGTATAATAATGAAATATCGAATTAAAAAAAAAACATTTTTTGAGGTCAAATGATTAATATTAATTAAAGCGATGCTTGCACGAGTTATATTTTAAAACATTATATTATATAAAAAAATAAGTAATGTTTATTGTTGGAGTATAATGAAATGTGGAATTATAAAAAATATTTTTTGAGGTTAAATGATTAATATTAATTAAAGCGATGACTGCACGAGTTATATTTTAAAACATTATATTATATAAATTAAATAAATAAGTACGGAGTAGTAATAATAATAATAATAATATGGATTAACATGGATTACAACAAGGAGAACAATATAATTTTAGGATACAATTTGACATTGTTATTAACTTATTATTTTCACCAGAAAAAATCATATGAGACCGTCTCGTGGTGAACTTGATCTTGTAGTTTGTTGGCAGATCGTCTTTAAGGCTTTGTATGACCCGAATACAAGCAGGTAACGTCCCAAGTCACTGCGTCACAATTTTAATAACAACAATTTAATTTAATTTACCGTGTGATTAATATAAATTTATGGTAAAAAAGTTACTCGGTGAAAAATAAGTACCCTCATTTTGATCAAAATATTTTTAACTAACGATAACTCTTAGCTATGAATTTCAAAAGAGAAAATTTTATTTTCAAACCGAAAGATCTTTTACAAACGTATCGGTTTGGACAACAAATCATCACTTTCAGAACTCGGGATATACTATAAAAAGTTATGGTCAGTCAAAGTTTACATAGTTAAAAACGTTTGACTGAGTATACCTCTTAGTAGTACAAGTTTCGAATTTGCAAAACAAAAATCATCAAATTGAAGATTTTGTAAAATATCATCATTTTTGAAACCTATGTCCATACGTTATCGCAAGTCAAAGTTATACTTTGACTTAAATGAGGGTTCCAGGTAGAGCTGGCAAACTGGGCCTGGCCAATCTTGGTGGCCCGGTCCGGCACGAAAAAAAGCACTACCCGGCCCGACACGGTGATGACGTGGCGAAAAGCACGGGCACGGCACGACCGGTCCCAAGTCGGGCCGCGGCGCCAATTTGAAGAAAAGTTCGTGCCTAGGCACGGCCCGGCACGAGGCACGGTTGGGCCGGCACGACTCTAAAACCCAAAAAAATGAAAAATCCTAAAAATTTGGTCGGACACGACGGCCCGGCACGACTTAGGCACGACCGGGCCCGGGCTAGGAACCGTTCCTCGGCGCATGTTCTCAAAGTCAGGCACGGCCCGGCACGACACGGTGGGGCCTGCCAGGCACGAAGCACGACTGGGCCGGCACGAAGCACGGTCCGGCACGTCCGAATTGCCAGCTCTAGTTCCAGGTAGAATATCGCAGAAAGGTAAAAATTTGAGGGTGAAAAACTTACTCAAAGCCTGAGTTGTCCTTCTTCCATCAGCAGTTATATAAACTGTAGGCCTGATAATCTTGGACGGGCCACATCTATAAACATCTCTCGGACCGAGAAACGTAATGTTCTGAGGCAATTGGACGGTCCGATTAGTAGTACCGGCACTTCCGACACTAATTTGAAATGAACTAATCGAATTGGGTCGATAATGAAACCAAGAACTAAGCACCCCGCCTCGACAACAATTTGCGATTCTTTGGTTGTAGGGTGCGTTACGGGTCAAGTCCATAATTGTCGGGTTTTTTGAACAACTAAGTGGAATGTCGTTTCCCTTGAAACGCGAGCAGTCTCCTTGACGCGTTAACGTTGTTGTTTTGGCTCCGACTAGGTTCCATATGACTTCCTTTTTCGACCATGTCCAACCTAGTCGCCACCCGGGTGCTTCAACCCGGCGACTTGGTTGGAAGTTGTAGATTGTCACCAATGACTAAGTATGTACAAGATCATCGTTAAATAACGTCAGAATTAAAATATTATTAAAAGTAACGTAACTGCTTTTCATGTGAGATGTATGTCTTATAATATCAAAAGGAAGTTTAAGAAGTACGTATACTTACGATATAACCATCGGCAGTCCATTGTACGGTATCCCACTTTACGGTAATGTTACCATTTGCATTGGATTTGGATCTGGATCTGGATCCACCATAAGCTTCTACAAAACAAGATATAAAGACTTAGACATGTATGTTTACGTTTTTATTATAATCATATATATCATGTTAATCGATTCTAAATTAATCATAGTATAGTATCACGAGTATTACTTTAAAGTGTATCGAACAAGAATATCTATTTAACTGTAAAGAAACCGAGTTTTAAGAGAAGATTAACCTGTGGGAACGACGAAGTTAAGAGACGAGAGGGATAGTAAGACCAAAATGCAAAAGATGGTGAAGTATGGAGCAGATTTGAGCATGATTATTTTGAGCATTATTCGTTAGAGTATCGAGACGGAAAGAGTATATATATATATATAAAGAGTATATTTTGTTGTTATTAAGTAAGGAAAAAGAATGCAAGTGAAGTGAGTTGGTTATAGCTAGCTTCCAATCAATCACCTTCTATAGTCAATAGTCAATACACATTTAAGATGGTCGTGGTGAGATAACTAGATAAGTGGTGCACAATAATGGCCACTATTTGGATATATTGTCTACTCTCTCCCAGGGGCGAATCTAGACCTAAAATTTTGGGTAGCGAGATTATTATATTTGGTTACTACGTATGAAAAAGTTTCATCATCACGATTTTTGGAGTAGCAAATAAAAGTCGGTAATTTTGACAATTTTTTTTTAAGTTTAGTGTAGCGAGTGCTACCCCTTGCTACTAGCTAGATTCCCCTCTGCGAGTCTCTCCGGATCTTCCACATTAGTTTCGGGAAGAAAATTACTTAAGAATGATGGAATATGTGGAGGAAAATAAGAGTAGGAAAAGAAATTGGGGTCACAAATAATGAGAACCACGAAAGATGTACTAAAAATGAAAGTGAAACATCTCAGTGAAGTTTCCTAAAACACAAATGTGGAAGATCTTAGTGGAGGGGAGGGAGTACTACCTACGTAAATGGGACAGTAGGTACGTAGCTCATTAGTCAAAGTCAACCTATTGGCGAGTCATTTTATGTCAAACATGCTCAATTAAAATATCCAACAAAATATCTCACAATTTTCGAAAAATCATTCTAAATGGCCGATTTTGAAGTTTATTATTATCCACTTGTTTCGGCCTGATTTGGTCAAAAATTAAATGTTTCTAAATTCGCAGAGTAACTACTTCATATAGTGTAGAAATGTGCGAGAGCAAAAGAATGTGCGTATGGTTCAAAATAAACACATCTAGAAATCATTTGACTATCTTTATAGTCACGTTGAAATAGAGAGAAAACTTTAATATATACCCGAATCTAAATGCTTTTAGTGTTTTTTTAACAATCGACAATAATTTTATGTCAAACAGCCCCTATTCAAATATCCAACAAAATATCACACAATTTTCGAAAAATCACGTCAAACATACATACGATTTTGAAGGTTATTATCCATGTTTTTCGTCCTAATTTGGCCCGAAATTAAATATCCTCAAATTCGCACAGTACGTGCTCTATTCATTGTAGAAATGTCCCAAAGAAACATCAGGTGCGTACGGGTAAAAATAAACATATTTAGAAGTCACTCGACTATCTTTATATATATAGTCACGTTGAAATAAGGCGAAAACTTCAATTCATACTCGAATATAAATTTCTTTAAGTGGTTTTTAAAAACTGACAATCATTTTTTGTCTAACAGCCCTTTCAAATATCCAGCAAAATATCTCACAATTCAATGTTTTAAAAATAACCGTAAGCGGACGATTTTGAAGGTTATTATTCAAGTTTCCGACCTGATTTAGTCCAAAATTAAATGTCTCTAAATTTGCACAGTAACTACCTCATACATTGTAGAAATGTGCGAGAGCAAAAGAATATGCGTATGGTTCAAAAGGCACACATTTAGAAGTCATTCAACTATCTGATCTTTATAGTCCCGTTGAATTAAATAGGACGAAAACGCCAATATATACTTGAATCTAGATGCTTTTAGTGTTTTTATAACAACCGACAGTAATTTTATGTCAGACGGGCCCTGTTGAAATACCTAGCAAAATATCTCACAATTTTCGAAAAATCACCTCAAACGAACGATTTTGTAGGTTATTATCCACGATTTTCGGTCCAATTTGGTCCGAAATAAAACGTATCCGAATTCGCACAGTATCTGCTCTATTCATTGTAGAAATGTCCGAAAGAAACATCAGGCACGTACGGTTAAAAATAAACACATCTAAAGGTCACTCGACTATCTTTATACTCACGTTGAAATATGGCGAAAACTTCAATTTATACTTGAATCTAAATGCTTTAAGTATTTTTTTTGGCTACCGACAGTCATTTTATGTCAAACATGCCTTATTTAAATATCTAGCCCTCTAGACTCTAGTCATACAACTCGACCCCTCTTTGTCATAGGTAGCGAGAATCCGCTTGATACAAAACAATAGGAGAGGCACGAGGCCTTATACGGTCACCCCCACGGCCCCACCCCTTACCATCCCAGACATCGGCGGCCTGTTTCACTGACCCCGTCTGGAATAGCGAGGGGTAGACGGTCCAAAAAACATTAACATAAGTGATGACATGGACTGATGGACCCCATATTTATACTCGTAATTAGTTTGATATTAACCCCATTTTCTAATGTCCACGTTTGAGCTCCATTTAAAACAATGATTATGTATTTTGGACGATAATTTTTTCGAAAAGATTTTATTTTGAGATTTGAACCTACGACCTATTATTACAGGATATCTAGTTTAATTACTAGGTTAGGATATTTTCGGTAAAGACGTTAGTAGAGATGATTACTAACCCATTTTGAACAAGATTATTCATGAGTGTGTTCCATAAAAAAAACAAGAACATTCATATAGAACTACTCCGTACGATGCAACAACCACACACTTTATTTTTTCAATTATGCATCAAAAATTTGCTTCAAACCCTAATTTCATTCTTGTTTCACAAAATTCCAGAATCAATAACCTAATTATCTTCAGCTCATAACCCTAATTTCTTTCGATTCCCCCTTTTTCCCCCTGAGTAAGTACATTATTTACTTGACACAGAATCGGAGCATTCATCTATGGAGGCAGGTGGTACTCAAACTCCGGCATTTGGGCAGACGGAAATTAATTGGGACAAGTAATTCTCAATTTATCATTATTTTAATCATTTCAATCTAAATTTTCGCAATTAAATTCTGTATAATTCAATTTATGAGGAAATTTCGACCGTTAATTTTCGGAATCACAATCTGTATAGCCGTAAATTAAGGCAATAAATTAAGGCAAATTCTTGTTTGTGACGAGCATTTCTGTCATAAATGTGTAACGGGCCAAATACGAACCAAATGGGTAGATAAAGACGAGAAATTTGTTAGTCCCTGAGCTTCTCTTATCTAACCAAGTGGATTACTTGACCCGTCACCGATTTGTGACGGATACATTCGTCACAATGGACTAGTTTCAGTAATTAGGACTTCGATTCTAAAGTTTGTTAATTGTTCAATTCAAAGATGTGGGATGCCCAAATACCCAGAATGTGTTAGCTGTATAATTTTATGAAGTTGTGATATTTGTGATTTGTGACCCTTTAATTTCATTGATTTTGGTTTGTGGTTGGTAATTGATGACATTATCTTAACCATTGGTGATTGGTATCTATGTACTGTTTCGACGAATGTTTGTTTTGTTTTGAGTAAAGTAGAAACCTTCCACAGTTGAACGTACACGTAATAGCCTGGAAACCACGCATACCATATGAGCCACCTTGTCACAATGGGTAGAGGCTTTGGACTCAAGAATGCGTAATCTCAGACCAAATTGGTTGTATAAGGGTTCGATGAATGTTTGCAATGTTCCTGAGAGAAGAAATGGCGAGGTATACATGTCCGAGTAGTTAGATGGGTCACTGATAGAGTAGATAGATTTGCAATGTATGGTGGTATCGCTTCTCGATTTGATCAATTCATTTGCAACGAGTAATTTAAAACGGGCTTTTTATAGGGTGAGTAATATGTAATGCAGCATATGACCCAAATTTTGGGATACCCTTCTGCGTATGAGACCGTCATCATCTATATTTAATATCTCAGCTTCCCTTTGAAATTGATTATCTTGCGATTTCGTGTGTTATATCATGTCTTATGACTACTTAAAAATTCTGCACATTCCGAATTCCTTGCAGACTTGACAAGACTAAATTCTATGTTGTTGGAGCTGGACTATTTACTGGGATTACAGTAGCATTGTATCCAGTTTCTGTCCTGAAGACCAGGCAACAGGTTGCTGCGAAAGACGTTGTTGAGAGAACTGCATTTTCAGCTGCTAGAACCATATTGAAAGCGGATGGAATACCTGGTTTGTACAGAGGATTTGGGACTGTCATTACTGGTTTAATTCCAGCCAGGATTATATTTCTTACTGCTTTGGAGACTACAAAAGTGGCGGCTTTCCAGATGGTTGAACCTCTTAAATTATCTGAACCTTCAAAGGCAGCCATAGCAAATGGGATTGCTGGAATGATAGGCTCAGTTTGTGCTCAGGCCGTCTTTGTTCCCGTGGATGTGGTATGTGGTTCATTTTTATCTATAGTCTTCAATGTTGATTCTTTCATGTACTGTGATATGTCTAGGTTTTGTACCCTTTGGTGTGATTACTTGTTCATCTGCCAGGTCTAAATTTCCCAAATCAAATTACGTTCATGAAATTTTACGATTTGGGCAGATATTGGATATTCCGTAGTATTTATCTGCAAGAGGTGTCTCTCTCGTTGATTTGCATATTCGTACACACTAACACGTTTGCTTTTCTGATGGATTAATTGTTTAGGTCAGTCAGAAGTTGATGGTACAAGGATATTCAGGCTATGCATCCTACAGTGGTGGCACTGATGTCGTTCGCAAGGTTGTGAAATCAGACGGACTTCGGGGACTTTATAGGGGATTTGGGCTATCAGTGGTGACCTATGCTCCATCCAGTGCTGTTTGGTGGGCGAGCTATGGATCTAGTCAGCGTTTATTTTATAGGTAGAAATTTATGAGTAATCATTTGAGTGTTGAATTCTGAACGCACGATAACACAATCATTGAGAATGGGTCACATTAAGGGGTGGTTATTCGGTGCTTTTTTGGAGGTCAATGGTTGGTGGAGATTCTTGTTTATTATGTTGGTCTTACATTTTTTTTAATGTGACATGACACATGAGAATAGGGTAACAATAGTGCAAATGTTGGTCTTACTTTTCTGTCAGTAAGCTTGAATGATGTGCAGAATCGAAGATGATTAGAAGTGACTTCCTTGGCCCTAAAATATGCTGTTTTCCTCGATTTTCTGCATACATGCATAACTGAATTACTGAAGTCTTTTTTTTTTTTTTAATCGAGCTTTTACAGGTTTTTATTGACAAAAAAGTGTCCCCTTTTTTAGTGATTTTGTGTTTCAGTGGGATTGTTCTGTTTGCAGTCTGTTAGGCTATGGGAGTGATTGTCACGAGGCTCCAAGTCTGGGCGAAATAGTGGGTATCCAAGCAGCTGGAGGTGTTGTTGCTGGAGCGACAGCATCTTTCATCACAACACCTTTAGACACCATTAAGACCCGTTTACAAGTGCAGGTATTGTTTTCACGTCTCATATTATGCTACCATGAGATGGTCTTTCAGGAGATTAACTGACTGGATGTTCGCTTCTGATCTTTCATATATGTTTTTATTACTTGTCGCCAAAGGTAACAGGAGAAGATACAAGAGAGAATGCAAGACAAGTCATCAAAAAATTGATGGCGGAAGAAGGTTGGAAGGGTTTATATAGAGGATTGGGCCCGAGATTCTTCAGTATGTCAGCTTGGGGAACCTCTATGATACTTGGTTACGAGTACCTGAGTAAGCATCCATCTTCAACCATCGTTTATTTCTACATTCAACATGGTTCTGCTTACAATATCTTCCTTTGATTTTTGTTTTGCAGAGCGATTGTGTGTTAAGGAATAGAATTACTGCATTTCCTCCTTAATACAACCAATACAAAACCTCGGTCCATAATGTTATATTTTCGTTCTTTTAAAGTATATTATTATCTGGGTATAAGTGCCGTGAAACTACAAAATAAAAAGTCTACAGCACCAGAATGCTGCACATGATGGGGTTTGTAGAACCAACATTATCAAACGTTGCATCGGAAATTGGAGAAGTTTCAGCGCACTCAACAACTCGGAAGTTCTAGACAGTTTGGACTTCGGACGAGCTTCTGATTTCCAAATCAGAAGACTTCTGTTTTCGAACATTAAAGTACGATTCATTATATCATCAGCCAATGACATTTTTCTGACTGCTGGTTAGAAGAATTACTGCAGAGTGCTTAGTTTGAGGATATTATTTCATCCAAAAGCTGCCAGAAATGGTGTTTTGTGAGCTCTGATTGTACAGGAATATGAATTTGTGTATGAAATCAGTGCAAATGAGAAGTAATTTCAGCTCAGAGTGTTGAAATTGTTGAAGGGTGTCTTGTTACAAGTGTTTACAGACATTTTTTTTTTCGCATTAAACTGTACCAAATCGAGAACTTGTAGAAATTACAGTATAATAGAACAAAGCAACAAACTTTCAGTCTCATCTACAATGACAAACTTCAATACTTGATGCTGCCAATTAACGAGTCCGTATTATGATCATCAGTAGGACAAGTGGACAAGAATCCTGAGCAATGACTCCGCCCCATCAGTCACGCTCTGACCAGAAGGTATCAACGGTCGAACCTCAGCAAATCCGCAAGCATTCTTGAATTTACCGGTGCCACCTGTGACTGACAGCTTCGAAATAGCGCTGCCAAGCTTATACACACCATAGAAGTTGATGCTGTCACCATACTCGCCTCCCTCCAACACAGCCGTGAATGTCATCATCTGCGTGCTTCCGTCAGCTGAACTCGCTACATACACACCTTGAGCTGTACCTACTGTCTGTGACCCCAAGTCGGGTGAGGTCGTCAGGATGTCGTCGATCACAGTGATGGTACCAAACCCTAAACCCAACCCATCAGGTAAAAGCTGCGCGTTTAATTGATTATTGTTATTGTTATTATTGTTGTTGTTGTTGTTGTTGCCGCCAGCAAAGGTTGTACCGGAGAGGCCAGTCCCTAGTGGGACCCCGTTAAGGTTCAAAGTGGGGATCTGACCGTTACTGTTAGGGATGGCAACCCCATTTTGAGGGGCAGTGAAGCCAAGCGGCCTAGCAAAGGGAACTTGCCCGCTGTAGATGTTTCCAAGCAGGCCGGTGATGGGACGGGCAGTAGGGCTGCTGCCACCTAGGATATCATGCATGTACAGCTCGATTACTTTGGCTGCAGGAGTAGCTTCGGCTTTTGCAGAGTGCGTTGCTGCTGCTAGAAGTGTGATCATTGCGACGATTAACACTGATATTGATAATCTTTGGGCCGCCATGGTGAATTTTCCTGTGGGTTTTCTGTACTCGAGTTGTTACTTGCTAGTATAGGATGATATCCCTTTGGTAGAATCGAGTTTTTATAGGCCGGTAACGAGATGTATAGAGATTAAGTTGGGGTTGGAGTTGGAGTTGGTGTTAATATGTAAAGGTGTTGGAGTTGGTCTACCAGTTTCACTACAATGTCTTCTACTGTAAAATGTGTATGGTACAACAAACCCATTCATATCCCAGTAGCTAAACACCAAGACAGAGCTCCATAATGGCTCAGGTACGATGTCGACCCATCTGGCCCGCCATGTACTTGTCCGACTGTAAGGGGAGGCAGTACGTGCACGGCAAAAAAATTGGGAAAAAAACTGTGTCTGACAGCACGAAGGGCTGACGCAGCAAAAAAAATAGTAAGGCACAATGGGTCGACATAGAAGCAGTCGTGCCATGGCAAAAATGTGGCTGACGAGCCAAGCACAGGAACGAGTTGTATCACATACAGTTTAAATACATACTCGTATATTTTTTTTAAAGTGTATGTCCTACGAAATTGCTTGTCGTGTCCCTGCGCATATCAGTACTGCCTATCTAACCATAACTCTCAACTACAAGAAGTGATTTTCTTTTCAAACAAAAGATTCAAAATTCGATTTTTTTTCCAACGTATTCGTAACTCTAGGCAAAAACTTATGCATCAATACAGTAATATTTTATAGAAGCTCTGCCAACAGCAAATACTGGTACAAAGTAAGACACTCCAGCAGTTCACAGCCAATGCTAGATGACTAACTATAGATAGTTCCATGAGCCATTACATCGAGTCATCTAGGGCACGACGTTGCATTGCAACTCAAGTTAACAAGGTTTTCGAAGTTTATTGCACCCACATTTTGAAGCCCACATCCAATAACATGATGACCGATTCCGTTGGTCAAAATCTGGACCAAGATTTCATACCACATGTTGAACGCTTGGCTTAGTTACAAAACCTTGAGATCAGCTTTTCCGTTATCTGCATTATCTCTGCTTGCTTCTGCGTATTCACCAAGGGATATAGCAGAAAATAATCCCTCCACTTTCCCGTCTTGGAGGCATGAAGTTTCTGCTGGGCTTCCCTTGGGCTTTTCTTTATTCATCTGTCGAAAGTTAATGCATTCTTTTAGAAAAGCAGCAGGAAAGAACGATTTGAAGAATGGAATCTCCGACCCAAAAAAAACTTCCAACCCCACAAAACTTCCTTCTGGTTGAAATCTAGATCCAGAATACGAGTTTGAGAAAGAGAAGGATAAAGCGGGATATTAGTAACTTACAGCACGAAGTAGACGCCTCCTGTCCCTCTCTCGGCAATTCTTTAGAGCCTGCATTGCGACATATATATCCAAATTCTTAGTGTTCAACAAAATGTAACAGCAGATTTCATCAGAAATATGTGGAGCAGAAAATAGACGAAAAATTAAGCTTAGAATTTTTAGTTGTACCTCCTCAAGCACCTTCTTCTCAGCTTCTACTTCTTCTGGATCCCTAATAAGTTTACACAAGCATCCTTAGTATGCAAGGCATAAATGTAAGAAATCAATTGAAAGAGAATTTAGAAAAGACGGTGGAGGTAGAAACCTTCCAACAAGCTTATTGCCACTACAACAACATTTTGGGCAAACACCCTGTTCCTTAGCGCAGCCTGTAACCAATTACCAACCAAACAAATCCGTCATCAAGAGTAATCATGAACTTCTACAAGTACCGTTAAAAGTTATCAACGTCGTTTCAGAACATGAGTCACTAGGCAGACGGATATATGCAGCTACGAGAAAAGGAGAGAATGTACATTGCACGGTCTTTTAAAGTTGAGATGCAAATTTGTGTAAAGTCCATAGAAGCCATGCCCTCACAATCTCACATCAACGATACAAGAGGGTGTTTCCAAATGAACCAAAAATAAGAGTGCCGAAAGTTTGCATCAAACTACTTCGCAATGGAGAGAACATTTTATTTAGCACGTCGTTTTGCTTTATTTCGTCATAATGCAAATAGTATGTCGTCAAGCACTACCTAAAGTTTATATTTTTTCTGTCAAACACTACCAAAATCACTATTTATGCATGAATACGTGAAAATAAATGATTTTAACTATCAATATCACAACTTTGAAGTCTATTTTGCCAAGTTATATTATTGCTCAACCTCTTCTGTAAAAAAAACCTAGGCTCATGTTACTAGGATGAAGATAACAATCGACAATGAAGGTCAACGACTATTAAAGTAGTTCGTGCAAAATAGGGTATGATATCGACACTTAAAATCGCTTATTTTCACATTTTCCATGCCTGCATTGTTCGACAAAATTTAAAACTTTGGGTAGTTACTCGCGAATAAATTACAGACAGTGTTTGACAAAATACTGCAATGCAAAAGCGAAGAATACGAAATTCTGGGCTCGAATAGCTGATTGGGAATGGAGAAATAAAATCGAAAAGAAGCGAAAAACTACTAACCTGTGCATAGACTATGGTAAGCTTGTTTGACAGCACGTTTGGTACACTTCTGACTAATCAAAACAATTACAAATTCCAAATCAAATCATCAATTCCATATGAACACGAATTCTTGTTTGTGACGGAAATATCGAGAGACAGAAAGAAAGGGTTACCATTTAGCAGGTTCAGTAAGAGATTTATATTTGCCATATTTGCGCTTCCATTCAATTTGATCTTTACATCGTTTACACACACCTCCGATTTCTGCCAATGGCCTGAATCTCCCTCCTGGTTCCTGTTCATCATCATCATCATCATCACAGAAATTACATACAATCATCATACAACAATAATTACATCGAACACCCAACAAAAAAAAACAAAAAAAAAAACACAGAAAATTGTGAATAATAATACAGTTTCATTGATTTTGATTCCTGCATTGGGTTTCCATGCGAACTTATTCTGGTGTTTTTGGGGACCTTTGTTACTCATTTCTATGCTCAAATCGGTGGGATTTCAGTAATTCAATCAGGAATAATAATTGAGGTTTTCCCCTCTTTGGCGGCTAAATTAGGTTTAAGTGATACTCACTGAAAAGGCCCAAAAACTACTCGTAAGATCGAAATGATCCTCATATTACATCGGTACATTATATTTGGTGTGAAATTCGTTCAGCGTGAATGTGGACTTATTTTATTCCGGGGTCTAAAATGTGGATAATAGCCTTCAAAGTCGGTCGTTTTTGGTTTTTTTTTTAAAGCGGTGAAAGTTTCTCTAAAGCGCGAATCGTTTTGGACGAAAACTTGTTTATAGTAATAGAATGTCTAATACTCCCTCCGTCCCAAAATGTTTGTCCCGTTTACTTTTGCACGATAACTAAGAAAATGGTGTGATGATTGAGTATATAGGCAATCATGACTACTTTATAGGGTGATGTGTGAGGTGGTGTGGGTTAATGAAATGGCAAAATGGTAAATACTTTGTCTTAGTAAGGACGAAATTGTAAAAAAGGATAGACTAAAAAGGAAAGTTGAGAAATGGGACAATCATTAAGAACCTACCCAAAAAGGAATACGGGACAATCTTAGTGGGACGGAGGGAGTAATTATTACTCGTATTAGAACTCTCTGCCACGAAATAAAATGGAGTATGAAACTTGTTTATTAGATTTGATTGCGATTATAAATATTCGTTGTAAGTACCGTTTGACGTTCTATTAATGAATTATTTTTTTCTCGTTAAAAGAAATAAAAATATATCATCAATCTATCAACATTCATATTTGATCATCTCTGCTTTTAAAATTTTCACCCTTTGGACCCGTCTTATAGAAGACTTACTCCTCAAAAGTCAAAATCACCTTCAATGTAACATCGGGCCCTTATAAGACGAGCCAAAATTTGACAAGGCATGTATATATTTACACAATCGGACAAATATAGCACGTGGTAGAACTAATTGTGATTGATGAATTAATTACTCGTACTTGAATTGTTCACCTTAATTTTAGCCTACGAAATTGCATCAACACAGACTTTATGTTTATCTCATATTTGCTATAATTATCATTAGTGTGTAAACTTAAATACCCCGCTTTGTCAAAATTTGAAAGCAAGTCTTTTGTTTAACACAATAAGCAAGAGGGAAAAAAGAATAATACGGAGTACAATTTTATTTTGTATTCCATCTTTTCAACCTCTTCTTGCGACTATCTACCTAATAAATATTCAATCTCATAATCTTAATTGATTACGAATTGATAATGGCAATTTCAAAACAGTTACTTGCTATCGTTTTGTCGATTGTGTTAGTATTTAGCTTTGTTAATGTGGGTGAAGCTCAAGTAGTTGTACATCCTGAAGTAATGCAGAGAGGTCGACATTATGGGTGCATAGGTGATCAATGTTTGCATAAATCAGCTAACCCTAACCCTACCCCAAAAGGTTATTATTCCCTTCAG
Organism: Agrostemma githago; assembly: GCA_958450325.1. NCBI lineage: Eukaryota > Viridiplantae > Streptophyta > Magnoliopsida > Caryophyllales > Caryophyllaceae > Agrostemma > Agrostemma githago. The sequence goes on along the minus strand of OY288255.1, from coordinate 67,100,188 downwards.
TCAGTGCAAAGAGGTCGACATTATGGGTGCGAAGGTGATCAATGTTTGGGTAAACCAGCTCATCCTAACCCTGCCCCAGAAGGTTATTATTCCCTTCAGTCGCTAAACAACCGCAAGCTAAGTTAACTAATCGTCTTTGAATTATAGGTCCATTGATCTGCTAATAACCCTACAGGGCTACAGGCGATGTATGGGCTAGTTAATTAATTGTGTTAGGTTGATGATGATTGTAATTTTACAAAATGCTTCTTAATGTAATTTAATACTAGTTTAATACCCGTGATACATCACGGAGTTATCCACATTTTTGTAGTAATCATATATTATACTAATGCAAGAAACAATGTGCTGATTTGGCATCCTAAAAAATCGTCGTAAAGCGCGAATAATTTTGGACGAATACTTGTTGATAGTAGTAGAAATGCCTAATCAAGATTATCAGAACCCTTTTACACGATATAAAATGCAGTATATAACTTGTTTCAACTCATTCCGACACGTCTCAAAACGCAATCTTATGGCTCTTAAAAGATTTCATCTAAATCCAAATTACCCTCATATTACGTCAGGGCATTGTATTTGGTGTGAACTTTGTTCAGCGCAAATATGAACCTATTTTATTCCGGGGCCCAAAACGTCGAAAAAACGTGGATAATAACCTTCAAAATCGATTATTTTCGGCTATTTTTGAAAGCAAAAATTATTCTAAAACGCGTATCTTTTTTCACGAAAACTTATTGATATGAATAGAATGTCTAATAATGATTATTAGAACAATCTTACACGATATAAAATGGTGTATAGAACTTATTTTGACTCATTCCGACATGTCTCAAAACGCAATCTGTCGGTGTGTAATAAGGGTCGTTTGAATTTAATTGGAGACCTTTAAAAGCCATAAAATTGTCTTTTGAGACCTGTCGGAATTTGACGAAACAAGTTCAATATTACTCCCTCCTAGTTTTTTTATATCATCCCTCTTTCCTTTTTGGCACTAGTTCACCAATCTTTCCTCTTTCCATTTTTGGGTTGTACTTTAATCAATTTTTTATTCTTTCTTCAATTCTTTATTCTTTCATTTACTCACAAACCCCACCATATTTCTACTTTATACCCCACATTTTCGTACTTTAATCAATTCTTTAATAGTTTCTTAATCTTTGTGCCAAAAAAAAGAGGGAGGAAATAAAAACTAGGAGGGAGTACATTTTATATCATCGTATTCGAGGTTTCTAATAATCATTGTTGTGCGTTTTATTCCCATCGACATGTTTTTTTCGAAAAATATTCGCGCTTTAGAAAATTTTTCAATTCTTTCGAAAATTACGAAAAACGGCTGATTTTGAAGGTTATTATCCACGTTTTTTCGGCCTTTTGGGTCCCGGAATAAAATGGGTTCATATTCGCGCTGTACAAACTTCACACCAAATACAATGCATCGGTGTATAATAAGAGTCATTTGCATTTCAATGGAGACTTTTAAAAGCCATAAGATAGTATTTTGAAACGTGTCGAAATTTGTCGAAACTAGTTCATTATTACATTTTATATCGTATCTGAGGTTTCTAATAATCATTGTTATGCGTTTTATTCATATCGACATGTTTATTTCGAAAAATATTCGTGCTTTAGAACAATTTTAATTTCTTTCGAAAATTGCAAAAAACGATCGATTTTGAAGGTTATTATCCACGTTTTTTCGGCCTTTGGGTACCGGAATAAAATAGGTCCATATTCGCGCTGAACAAACTTCACACAAAATGCAATGCATCGGTGTATAATAAGAGTCATTTGCATTTCAATGGAGACTTTTAAAAGCCATAAGATAGTCTTTTGAAATGTGTCGGAATTTGCCGAAACAAGTTCGATATTATATTTTATATCGTATCTGAGGGTTCTATTAATCATTGTTACGCGTTCTATTCCCATCGACATATTTTTTTTGAAAAATATTCGCGCTTTAGAACAATTTTAATTTCTTTCGAAAATTGCAAAAAACGATCGATTTTGAAGGTTATTATCCACGTTTTTTCGGCCTTAAGGTCCCTGAATAAAATGGGCCCTTATTCGCGCTGAACAAACTTCACAGGAAATACAATGCATCGGTGTATAATAATGGTCGTTTGCATTTCAATGGAGACTTTTAAAAGCCATAAAATTGTCTTTTGAGACGTGTCGGAATTTGCCGAAACAAGTTCGATATTACATTTTATATCGTATCGGAGGGTTCTAATAATCATTTGTACGCGTTTTATTCCTATCGGCGTGTTTTCTTCGAAAAATATTTGAGCTTTAGATCAATTTTCATTTCTTTCGAAAATTGTAAAAAACGACCGATTTTGAAGGTTATTATCCACGTTTTTTCGGCCTTTTCGGTCCCGGAATGAAATGGGTCGATATTCGCGCTGAACAAACTTCACACCAAATACAATGCATCGGTGTATAATAAGGGTCGTTTTGCATTTCAATGAAAACTCTTAAATGCCATAAAATTGTCTTTTGAAACGTGTCGCAATTTGTCGAAACTAGTTCGATATTACATTTTATATCGTATCCGAGGTGTCTAATGATCATTGTTATGCGTTTTATTCCTATTGGCATGTTTTATTTCAAATAATAACCGCGCTTTAGAATAATTTTCATTTCTTTCGAAAATTGCAAAAACCATCGATTTTGAAGGTTATTATCTACGTTTTGTCGGCCATTTGGGTCCTGGGTCCATATTCGCGCTGAACAAACTTCACACCAAATACAATGCATCGGTGTATAATAAGGGTCGTTTCCATTTCAATGGAGACTTTTAAAATCCATAAGATAGTTTATTGAAACGTGTCGGAATTTGCCGAAACTAGTTCGATATTACATTTTATATCGTATCCGAGGTGTCTAATGATCATTGTTATGCGTTTTATTCCTATCGGCATGTTTTTTTCGAATAATAACCGCGCTTTAGAACAATTTTCATTTCTTTCAAAAATTGCGAAAAACGGTCGATTTTGAAGGTTATTATCTACGTTTTTTCGCCCATTTGGGTCTCGAAATAAAATGGTTCATATTCGCGCTGAATAATCTTCACACCAAATATAATACATCGGTGTATAATAAGGGTCATTTCCATTTCAATGGAGACTTTTAAAATCCATAAGATAGTCTATTGAAATGTGTCGGAATTTGCCGAAACAAGTTCGATATTATATTTTATATCGTATCTGAGGGTTCTATTAATCATTGTTACACGTTCTATTCCCATCGACATATTTTTTTTTTAAAAATATTCGCGCTTTAGAACAATTTTAATTTCTTTCAAAAATTGCAAAAAACGATCGATTTTGAAGGTTATTATCCACGTTTTTTCGGCCTTTGGGTCCCGGAATAAAATGGGCCCTTATTCGTGCTGAACAAACTTCACAGCAAATAGAATGCATCGGTGTATAATAATGGTCGTTTGCATTTCAATGGAGAATTTTAAAAGCCATAAAATTGTCTTTTGAGACGTGTCGGAATTTGTCGAAACAAGTTCGATATTACATTTTATATCGTATCGGAGGGTTCTAATAATCATTTGTACGCGTTTTATTCCTATCGACATGTTTTCTTCCAAAAATATTTGCGCTTTAGATCAATTTTCATTTCTTTCAAAAATTGCGAAAAATGGCCGATTTGGAAGGTTATTATCCACGTTTTTTCGGCCTTTTGGGTCCCGAAATAAAATGGGTCCATATTCGCGCCGAACTAACTTCACACCAAATACAATGCATCGGTGTATAATAAGGGTCGTTTGCATTTCAATGGAAACTTTTAAATGTCATAAAATTGTCTTTTGAGACATATCAGAATTTGTCGAAACAGGCTCGATATTACATTTTATATTGTATCTCCGCACTGGTATCTAAGGGTTCTAATAATCATTATTACGCGTTTATCACCTTGTAGCTGCTGATTTATTGAATGATGATTGACCCAATTGGGTATTCAAAAAAAAATGAAAAAATTCGAATAATATTCGCGCTTTAGAACTATTTTCACTTTTTTTCAAAAATTGCGAAAAACGGTCGATTTTGAAGGTTATTATCCACGTTTTTTCGGCATGAATAAAATAGATCAATATTCGCGCTGAACAATCCTCACACCAAATACAATGCATTGGTGTAGAATAGGGGTCGTTTGCATTTCAATGGAGACTTTTAAAAGTCTTTTGAAACGTGTCGGATTTTACCGAAAAAAGTTCGATATTACATTTTATATCGTATACGAGGGTTCTAATAATCATTCTTATGCGTTTTTTTTACTATCGACATGTTTTTTTCGAATAATATTCGCGTTTTAAAACAATTTTCATTTCTTTCAAAAATTGTGAAAAACGGTCGATTTTGAAGGTTATTATCCACGTTTTTTTGACCATTTGGGTCCCGGAATAAAATGAGTCCATATTTGCGCTTAACAAATTTCACACCAAATACAATGCATCGGTGTATAATAAAAGTCATTTGTACTTCAATGGAAACTTTTAAATGCCATAAAATTGCCTTTTGAGACGTGTCAAAATTTGTCGAAACAAGTTCGATATTGCATTTTATATCGCATCTGAAGGTTCTAATAATCATTGCCACACATTTTATTCCTATCAACATGGTTTTTTCGAAAAATATTTACGCTTTAGAACAATTTTTATTTCTTTCGAAAATTACAAAAAATAACCAATTTTGAAGGTTATTATCCACATTTTTTCGATATTTTGGACTCCGTAGTAAATATAATATTGAGTCAATAATTGGTGAACAAAAACATAGAAGCTACGTTACTTGATTGTTTGCACATGTAACTCCACCTTTTATGCTACTGAATAAATGATCAACAAACATTGCTTGTAAGTTGTAACGTGTCAACCACTCCTTGTATTGATGATAGATATACTAGGAGTACATTTATGTACAAGATCAATCTACCTCACAGCTTTTGATTCCGAGATCATACGTCTGTCTGACACCCGCCTTCCATCCTCATTATGCCACATGCATCCAATCCTAAATTTACTCGTAGCTCTTTTCAAATATCGTCTCCTACTAAGTTAACGTGAGATACGTTTTGATACAATGCCTAACTAACACCACCCATTCTGACCACGCCTCTAAGTAATTTATGTAAATTCTTGTTTGCGACGAACACATATATCCGTTACAAATTTGTGATAAAAATAAATATTTGGTACTACACGTTTTGATTTTAATTATCCATGAGAGTTATATTTAAGTCGTTATAGATTTAAGGACACAAACGTTCGGAAATTATTGAGTAATATAACGTGACATCCTTTTATGATACTGTTATAAAAGTAGCAAAGACGTAAGTAGGGCTGTGCAACCGGGCCCGGTTGGACCCGGATCCGGAATCGTCAAATTTCATGACCCTGGATCCGGACCGGAAACCAAAATATTGACCCTGGTCCAGTCCGGAAAAATACCGGGTCCGACCCAGACCGGACCGGTTGGCCCGGAATTTTCAATTTTTTTTGGAATTCCGGTCCAAAATTCCGGCCCGGTTGGCCCGGTTTGGACCAGAAAACCCGGAATTTTTAAGAAATAAGCATAATTCCGGGTTTTCCGGTCCAAACCGGTCCGGACCGGAAAAAACCGGGTCAGGACCGGACCGGACCGGAACCCGAAATCGCCCAAAATGATGGCCCGGAGACCGGACCGGAATTTTTTAATCCGGATCCGGTCCGGTCCATTTTCCGGGTCCGACCCGGATTTTGCACACCCCTAGACGTAAGTACTCGTCAAGACTATCTAGAATAATACGGTAATAAAATTCTTTATTTCTTACGAGTACCACCACTACCCCCAAATTATGAAAAGCAGAACGTTCCACTTGATATTATAGGCCAAATAATTGGCTACATACATACAAGTATACAACTCCTTAAAATAATTTCCACATAAAATATTTGGCCAAATAACTGGCCCTATTAATGAACAAAACACGGCATTGAAAATTTAAAACATATAATACAGAAAAAGTCAATAATTCTAGAGACGGTTTCAACCAATACATTGAAAACTACGTATGCATATATTCATACCAACATGAAACCGCCTCACAATATAATTATTGTGAACCAATCTCTCAAATTTTAGTAACTTCTCTGAATAGATCTCTCAAATTTTAGTAACTTCCTTTCATGCGAGAGATTTCACGACAATCTGATTACGAGACAAAATTTCAAGAGTAGGCAACAATGTAACGAAATTACATTTACACACCTACGGAGTACAAATTAAACAAAGGCTGCACGAAGAAGACGTATATATTCTTTCATTCATCGTAATTCATAATTAAAAGTTATTTTTAATTCCTAATCGTGGTTTCATGAATAATAATTGATCAAACTCCAACTATACCACTAGACAACGATAACAATAACAATAATAACGGTTTTTTCTAACACTTTGAACCGAATATGTTAGAAAAACCGTAATTAACGAGACTAATTAAAAATCAAGTAAATCAACGTTAATCTCGGAACAATTAGTAAGCTGTCAATATACGTACACTCAATCAAAATCAAATACTGGTAAGAATTAATTAGAATTTAGAAGAAGACCGTTAATTAAATGAGTGTAATTAATTACTTTTAATCAGGTGATTAGTCCATTAGCCATCATCTTCTTAAACTCCTCGAAATCAACATGACCGTCACCATCAGCATCAACAGACTGAATCATCTTCGAACAATCCTTAAGCGAACACTTCTCACCAAGACTCTTCAACACAGCGTGAAGCTCACGCGCAGAGATCCTGCCATTACCGTCCTTATCGAACATACTGAAAGCTTCACGAAGCTCGGTGGATGAGCCGACGGTTCCGCCTGATGCGGCGTGGAACGCGGAGAATTCGTTGAGATCGACGAAACCGTCCCCGTCTTTGTCCATCTCCGCCATCATCGCCGCCACTTCCTCCGTCGTCGTCTTCGATCCTAGGGAATGTAGTAGCCGGTTCAGTTCCGAAGCGGATATCAGTCCGTCGCCGTTTTCGTCGAATTTGGCGAAGATACGAGCGACCTCGTCCGTCGGCGCGGTGGTTGTTGGATTCCGATTCGCCATCATTGTAGAGATAGAGAGAGAGAAAGGGGAGATTGTTGAGAGTGGAGGCTGAATTATGGTGCGGCGATTTTCTGAATTATGAGGCGGTTGGGGTATATATAAGGACCCAAATTCTTGGGAGACACTGTCAGAGACCATTATTCAGTACCACTTTATGTCCTATTCGTATCCTTAAATGACAACTTTATTTTGTACTCCTTCCGATTTTTTATTATCTTTCCCTTTGGTTTTGGGAAGAAAATAAGGAGGTAGGAATGTATGGTTCAAAATAAAAGAAGGAAGAGCAAGAAATGTAAGGGTGATTCTAAACCACATGTTGATGGCAAATAGAAATAGGGAAGAAAATGTGTTTCAGCCCAATAAAAAAATAAGGAAGATAGATAAAAATCGAAGGGAGTACCTGTTTTTATAGGTTTGATACCACGATTATTTCATTTATACTTAGCTCTCAATAAAATTAATAAGAGACCGTCACTCGGGACAAAGAAGGAGGGAGGAGAGGGGGGGAGGTAAGTTGTGGGTGTATGAGTGGAGGGAAAAAAAACGCGGTATTGGGCTTTAATGATCACACTCTTTTCCTTAATAACTCAACCACGCGCTTCTCAGTAACCACTTTTGTGTCCGCTTTTAAAACGGTTTTTCAATAGAGATGGGAGTTTCACATAAAAAGGGATCCCGTTCCAGTAAAGTCGTTCTCCCTCCGTTCCAATTAATTTCATGTATTTGATATTTTGATATTATTATTCATGAATAAGAAGATTCTTCGATATAACTTTTAATATATACGATAATAAAATATATTTACGTGAGATCTTGTTTAAATTGTTTAATCGAGTGGATTATGAATATCAAATTTTTATATTTTTTTAGAAATATGTAACTAAAAATATAGACAAAATAAAACGTATATTGGTATACGTGATAAAGCAAATGTATGGAATTGATTGGATCAGAGGGAGTACGATTAGTAAGACGGTTTTTTGAGAGACCATCTTGTATATTTGTAATAATATAATTTGAGATATGGAATACGGAATACTCCGTATAATTTATATGGAGTAATAAATTTTAAAAAAAAAAAATAAAAAAAAAACTTTTATCAATCCAAAGTTTATACCCCTTTGACTTTTTTTTTGCATTGTTCTTTACATTTATTTTTAGGTAATATTCAGATAAAAAAATTCTCTAATATAATATTTAATGTATTCTGTATAAAAAAAATCATACTCATGTAAATTTTTTTTGAATTGTGTTATATTAAGAATATTAATTTTATTATATTTAATAATATGTAAATAAAGATTTAAATGAATAAAAAAATGAGCAATGTCAAGTGTAATAAAAAAAATTAATATTAAAAATACTTCATATTTTTTACTTAAAAACGGTAAAAAATTAGGTATTCGAATTATTTCAGACTAATATTCTAACTTATCCCGACCCGTATTCTTTACCTAGCCGAGACCCAACCCGCCAACCCGTTTGACAGGTGGTCAGGTGGATACTCCAAAAACACATACGCACTCCCTTTCTTCGTCATTCAAATGTATGGTGTGACACATAGGGTGAGACACAATATAGGACGGGAGATCCGCATTGATCATCATCATTCTCGTTCCAAATTATCAAGTCAACACTTCAAACCTCTACTTCCTCTAACTTATCAATCTCCAATTACCCCCTCTTCCCTAATTTTCGATCAATCACCCAATTTTTCACAGTAAATTACACTAATAATCATACTGCTGGGTTTTAATTTTTGAGTTCAATTAGACTAAATTAAGCTGCCATTATTAATCAATTAAAAATGGCTTTAACTACATGCTCATTTCAATTAACGTCGTCCTTATCTTCCAAGCTCGATTTTCCTACTACTAGATCCTCCCGCCCCACCCTACTTCTCCGGCGACCCGCCGCCGTTGCCCCGCCGCCGGTCTGTCTGTCCCGCCGTGATGCCCTGAAAGGTATTCAGTTCTCCTTCTAATAGAGTATACTGTAGTACGATATCCGAGTAGGGTTATTTTTTATTGTTAAATGTTTGTCGTGAGACCGTCTCATACAAGAATTTCCGCAATTATGGTGAATTACTGAATTGGTGAGGTGGGTTGTGACTTTTGAGCTTTTTCTAGTTGGTTAGGTAAAAGGGTTGGAGGTAAAAAAATGGGAGACTTTTTTTTTGCCGTTTTTTTAGATTTGATTTAGTCCAATTTGGAAAACATTATCTTTTTCATCCGATTTTCAGAGATTATCCGTGATTTTTTCGTGGTAGAAAAATCAAGAGATCGCGTGAAATTTAGGTGGACTTTTTGCTGATGCACTATTGCACTGTTATACTACTGCTTTTTTGATGATAAGCTCACTTTATCGTCATCTTTACGTAGTACGGAGTACGTAGTATTAATTAGGCGATCTTGTTGTTGATCGCGAGGGCAATGTTGATGTTGACGGGTTTCTAAGCCGGTGATTGACAATGTTGTTGTTGTTGTTGTTGTTGTTGTTGTTGTCCTTGTTAGTTAGGCAATCTTGTTGGTAATCACAAGGGTGAGGGTAATGTTGATGCTGACGGGTTTCTAAGGCGGTGATGATGGGCAATGTTGTTGTCGTCTTTACTGTTAATCACGCATTTGTGTTGTTTTAATAGTATGAAAATGTTGGAACATTCAACAGCATAAATAGGAAGTAGGAACGTGTTGATGCTGAGTTATAAGCTGAATAAGGAGGAACTAGTACCGCGTTGTCAATGGTTTCTTGTAATGGGTGAAATACGGATCTACTCCCCTTTTTAACAATACAAACGGGTTGTTTCGTGAAGATCGACAGTGAAAATTGTGTCATAAAATGTATCAAAACTTTGCCGTGTCAAGATTCTGTCAACATAGAGAGCATACATGATTAAGTGAACAATTTTGCTTTATTGTCCTAATCGACTAATCATTCCGTATAAGTTTGAAGTGATGGATGTAGCCATGTGACCATAATAAGACGACCTTGAATTATCCTCGTACTGAGGCTTTGCTGTTAATTCTGGTGCATGTTGGTGGTGTGTGATCATATAGATTTAACAACTTTCTTAATGACATGCAAGGATATTAATTGAGACGCTGTTAACTCTACTGCTCTTTACTGTGGTGTAGCTAGAGCACATCCTAGTAACAATGGCCCATTAGAGGCGCAAGACTCGCTTGTGGTTTGCTTTGGCGAAATGCTTATTGACTTTGTCCCAACGACAAGTGGGCTTTCATTGGCAGAAGCACCCGCATTTAAAAAGGCTCCTGGTGGTGCACCAGCCAATGTTGCTGTTGGAATCGCTCGTCTTGGAGGGACATCAGCATTCATTGGCAAGGTAACTGATTCATTTCCACCTCTCATTTCTAAAATGAATATTTTTATTTTATTACTCGTATAATGGTATTTGACCCGATTTCACCTTGGGTCCGTAGCGCTTTTCAAACTCCTCTTTGGGAGTAGATGGTAACTTGATTACTCTTCGAGCGATTTTTTACTAGTCTTTTTGTGGGTGAAAAATATAATAAGGTGTTTTACATTCATTGGAGATCTTTTGCGACCTGTGGAACATACGGTTACTAGTTACATATGAGAGGATTTAGTGACTCCTATAACCTATGGCTAAGTCTTGATACATGGTGACTGAAGTTTTTTTTTTTGGTCTAATAATGTTTGTTCTTTGGCCGTTTCTTAAAATTCTTCCATCATGTAGGTTGGTGAAGATGAGTTTGGGTACATGCTTGCCGATATTTTGAAGGAGAATAATGTGAACAACGAAGGAATGCGGTTTGATCCTGGTGCTCGCACAGCGTTAGCTTTTGTGACATTAAGGAAAGATGGGGAAAGGGAATTCATGTTTTACCGGAATCCTAGTGCTGACATGCTGCTTCAGGAATCCGAGCTTGATTTTGATCTCATCACCAAGGTACTGTCAGCCCCTTGATGATACGATACCTTTTTCTGCAATGTGAACTGAATAAATTAATAAAATATACTCCGTATTAACTTTTTAAATCTTTTGACAGGCCAAGATATTTCATTACGGGTCTATAAGCTTAATCACGGAACCATGCAAGTCAGCTCATATTGCTGCTATGAAAGCTGCAAAAGATGCTGGTGTTCTTCTCTCTTATGATCCCAACTTGAGGCTTCCGTTATGGCCTTCTGCCGAGAGCGCCAGAGAAGGGATTCTTAGCATTTGGGACACTGCTGACATCATCAAGGTACGAGACCCATTTAAGTTTCTCGTCTTGTGCTTCCTTGATTGTTTTGAAAAAAATGAATTATTCAGAACTCTCTTATGGATTATTGTGGAAAGCCGAATCTGAGAGTTTGTGCGAATGTAGGTTAGTGAAGACGAAATTTCCTTTTTGACACAAGGAGAAGATCCCTATGATGATAACGTTGTGCGTAAATTTATCCACCCAAACCTCAAGTTGCTGCTTGTTACTGAGGGAGCAGAGGGTTGCAGGTATTATACAAAGGTGAGGCCTCTATGGCTCAAAGTCTATACGTGTTTCTTCTCTTCAATGATACGGAGTAGTATAATCAAATTTAATACGTTTGCAGGAATTCAGTGGGAGGGTTGGTGGCGTGAAGGTAGACGCAGTGGACACGACTGGTGCTGGTGATGCCTTTGTTGCAGGAATACTATCCCAACTAGCTGCCGATATTGACTTGATTCAGGTACTTTTACTTCGTGATATGTATTTGATGACTCAAAAGTAAGCATGCGAACTCCAAAAGTAGCATTACGCTACTTTTTTTAGTTTCATACACGAATTTCACTAGTTTTTCTGTTGCTGACGCTCTCTTTTTAGTTTGCCGTTGCACAAGACAGACACTTTTAACTAAATTTTTGCTTATTGCGCATGGTCTGACTTATAAATCGTACTCCATATGTATGTTGCAGAAGGAGGATGAATTAAGAGTGGCACTTGAGTTTGCCAATGCCTGTGGTGCGATAACTGTGACAGAGAGAGGTGCAATTCCAGCCTTGCCTACTAAACTAGCAGTACGGAATGCAATGCTGAAAACTGTATCATAGACTTTCTGGCAGATCCATGGAAACTGTAAGTACCCAAAATCTTCAGCCATGAATACGACGATGTGCAATAATGTCGACTTCAATTGCAGTATTGGAAGTCGCCGGCCTGCCTGGCCTATCTTGTAGAGTTGTAGACATTAGTGTATTCCCGATTCCACTGTGTTTTCACATGGCTTATCATTCGGATCAAACCATGTGTATTTTTGACTTGCTGTCCTGTATGTGGTAGAGTGGCCTTGATGGCACGCACGATGTCCTAAGATTTAGCCTTGTGTCGATTTGATTCGTTGTTGTTGCTGGATAGTTGAGCCATTGAATAATATCTTAAGAATCGAGTTGAGTTGTATGATATATTTTTAAGTGAAATACTTGAGCATGATGCTATGCGGCTATGCCACTGTTCACTGTTGTACTGTGCTTAAATTCGTTTCCAGTGTCCCGTGATCCAAATTCTCTGTGCATGAATACGCCACTGGCGATATCAGCTACGGGTCAATGCAATTTTATCTCGACTGAGTGGTTAAGATTAGGCCTATGTTTCAGGATTGATGCAGGATTAAGTGTGTCTATTTTGAGACAAAACCTATATTTAGGAACACACTCAGAAAATGCAAAACCACCAGTTTTAACTTTTTACCCCACCTTTAACTGTAAGGTAATCCGATAATTAAGCTTAATTTACCATGAAAAACACCTATTTAACCCCCTTTGAACTTGGTTTTACCCAAATTCATGCTTACATTAATCCAAAAGTAGAGAAGAATTATCACATTTTCCATAATGGCTGATGAGGATACACCTCAAGACATCGCGGACCGGGAGAAAATCTTCAAGAAGTTCGACACCAATGGGGATGGCAAGATATCGTCAACCGAGCTTGGTGACGCCCTAAAGACACTCGCGTCTGTCACTCCTGACGATGTAATGCGGATGATGGCCGAGCTCGATACTGATGGCGATGGCTTCATTTCGTTTGAAGAGTTCACTGACTTTGCCCGGGCCAACCGGGGTTTGATTAGAGACGTTGCGAAGATATTCTAGGTAGCTTTATTTTTTTTCGTTTTTACAAGATTACGAATCACATTTACATTCTTTTACATTATTTTGCATGTATCGTATCGCCTTTTTGGTTCTTGTTTGGTTTGTAGAAACAATGCTCGTTTTATCTCTATCTGATCGAGTTTGAAGCGCATGAAAGGAATCGACTATCAAGCCACTTTAGAGTGTAAACGACCTGATTTGAGCCTGGCTCGGAAATTAGAGTATTTAGTACGAGTACTCCGTAGCAGTTTATCCTAATACTCCATATCAAACTATTTGTAAATGTTCCAACGATATTTGAACTTGATTCAAAACTCTGCTCTTACACTATTAAACCTCAGCTGTGTAATATCACAAAAACTAAGAAGAGACGGTCTGACTATCTGAGTCCAATTTCTGTACAAAGGAAAGGGTGGACGATAAAAAACCAACATAAACAACAAAAAAAAGACGTTCTAGTTGTCATCGACCACAGGCGAAATCATCGTCATCCAACTCTGAAACTCCGACCATAGCCAAAGCCATATGATTCGTCATATCGGTTCCTGTTGGTTGTAGGAGCGCATGATGAACACTTCCATTATTTCGACTAAACCTAGGCTTGCCCTTACCCTTGACACCCCAAGTTTCGCCCTTCAACAGAGTGACGACTTCAGTAATGCTTGGCCGATAGGATTCGTCGCTGTTTGTACAGGCTGAAGCAGCCCTACCCATCTTACTAACGAGTTTTGAGCTTTTTGGACTGACCTTGCTGGCTCGTCTGTCGATTAATGAGTCAATTCCGATTTCACCTTTGTCCAACAGCGGCTTCGCCTGTCACAACCAACATTAACCCATGGTTAGTTAGGTTTTCATAATCATTAAGACATTAATCAACCATATAATTGGACTTAAATGAATACTTAATATCAATAATGAACATGAATAAATGATGGGACCAGGTGATTAAAGATAGAAAACCTACTCAACTACCATTAATTCAACTAAAATGCAGTTAAAGACATCAACACAGGTGTTCAAGGGTCTTAGATTCAAGCCCCTGCAAGCGTGAACTTGTATGCGTACACCCAGGTTTACCTAAAACGCACCAAAAGTAGCGATTGCAGGTTCTCTTGTCATCAAATGAAAAAAGACATGAACACAGCAACGTACCCATTGGACCAAGTTCACCTCTCCTGGTGGCCTTGATGATTCAATCGGCTTTCGGCCAGTTAGTAGCTCTAGCAGGACCACACCAAACGCATACACGTCCGTCTTATCTGATACCTTCCCGTGTTGGAAATACTCGGGCGCCAAGTATCTGCATCAGTTACAGTTACGTCCATTAGCAACTTAAACAAGTAAAGTCGGACCAAAATCACAGTTTCGTGTAAAATCTTTACCCGAATGTTCCTTTCACAGTTTTGCAAAGAAACGGAATGGATGGTGCCGGAGTCCAAGTCGCTAATCCGAAATCACACAACTGTATAATCAATCAATAACAAAACTAGGTGTTGAGTTCAAATGTCACACATTTTTAGTCATTTTTAACATAAAAGTCGTCGATCACCTTAGGCCTTTTCTTCGAGGACAGGAGAATATTGGAGGGCTTTATGTCTCTATGGACGATACACCTATCCGTTCCATTGTGTTGATATTCAATAGCCTCCGCGATTCCTATAGCAACCTTGTACCTCACCGGCCATGACAATGAAGCGAAACCCTTCATACCGTGTAGGTGACGGTCAAGGGTTCCGCTAGATACGAATTTGTAGACCAAGAAGAAGCCTTGATTGGGATGAATACAAAAGCCCAAGAGAGGGACAATGTTGGGGTGTTGAAGGGAAGTTGCAATCATCAATTCTCTACAAAATGCCTTTGGAGTTTCATTATCTTCTTTATCCAACTTCTTTATTGCTACACATGTTCTTAGTAATCCAATTCTACCTCTATATACATAACTCAATGCTCCTCTCCCTAGCAATCTACCTATATACATTTCCCAAACCAAAAAACAAAAAACATCAACTCATATGGCTAACACTACAATCAGTATTATACAGCCAGTTGTACATAACTCTACGTACAACTGATTTTATGATTTCGAGCATTATCATAAACTTTTCGAGTTTCATTGTAAATTTTTAGAGATTAATAGTGAAAAGTTGTCGAGTTCAATTCCCTAAAAAAAAAAAAGTTATCAAGTTCAATCACATGAACATTTAAACTCAAACCTAAAATTCAGCTAAGAAACTTGTATGAGTTTGAGTGTGGATCTTCTGTCCCATTTTGGTGTCCCACTCCGTGAGGGACCCCCATACACTTATGACATCTCACCTATTGATTAAATAATATCATAACTAGTCGGCCCACAGAATGGGATACAAAATAGGACGGGAGATCCGCACTGCATTACAAAGATCGGATTTTTTTATTTATTGTCCCCCATTTGATGAATATACGCGAGGAGTATTACCTGGAGAAAAGTTTGAAGTAGCAGAAAGAATTTGAGCATAAGTGAAGGTAATCAAAGAAGAAGCAAATGGAGAAATAATGTTTTCAAGTGATTGAATTCTACACCATTTCATCTCCTCCTCCTCTTCTTCTTCTTCTTCTTCTTCCTCCTCCTTTGAACCAGAATAACTCATACTCAAGTTCACCATTAAAGCAGTTGGTGATCTTGCTCCAAGTTTGATGGAATCAAGATCGAGTCGAGACGAAATCGTAAATCTAAAGGAAGAGTGGGATGAATGTGGTTCAGTGTTTGCTAAATCTCCACCTGATTCTGCAACTAACCATGCTCTGTTCTTCAACTTCTTCTTCTTCATGTAATTTTCTTCATTGAATCCCATAAAACAAGCCATACCAAACTTGGTTAACAGAGAATTGGGCTTTGACGACGATTCATCTTCATCTTCTTCATCGAGATTATGGTTGTAATTAGGGATGAGGGGAGGGTAATTAAGGTGGGTTTTTGAGAGCATGGTGATGGATGAAGAGGGGTTTTGGTCAAGTGGGTTGATTTTGGTGGAGTAATTATATGGGGAAATTCTCATTCCCATTAAATTTTGGTTGATTTGGGAATGTGGGATGATCTTGGAAAAAGAGGGGGGAAAGATTGAAACTTTGGTTGAAAGGAAGGAACAAGATAGAGTTTTGTGTTGAGAAAGGGAGTGGAGGAATTGGAATGAAATTATGGAATGATTGTATATATGTGCTACAATTAGGATGCATGATTGAATGAATATATATAATTACTCCCTCATATCCAAACAATCCTTGACATAAAAATTTTCATCAAAATTAAGTAAAGTGGTAAAAGTAAGGGTATTATTGGTAAATCAAATGATGTTATGGGTCCACCAAACTTAAAGTAAGGAAAAAAGTAGTGACATTTTGTGTAAATAGATGAAGGATATGAGGATGATAAGGTAAAGTCTTTTGCCAAAAAGGGAATGTAAAGAATTGATTGGATTGTCCATTTATAGTAAGGGTAAAGAATTGAATGGATGGGAGGGAATATTATTTTTTTTGAACTGAAGTAGATTCGAAATAAAATGAATCTTATGAAGTTGAAAAGTAAATTAGATTGAACTGAACTGAAAAGAACGAGGTCTTACGTAGTTACGTAGTGTTGAAGTGAACTAAGGGTTCGTTTGGTTCACCATGGGAAGATGGAGGTACCGGGAACTTAAATTCACGTGACTTGAATTGTGTTTCAAAAATATTGTTTGGTTGCCGTGGTAAATAACTTCATGCGGGAAGTTCTAACCACCAAGGGGGTTTTTGGTGAGTAACTTCCCCATTAGGGAGGAAGTGACAATTCCTGAGAAGTGGCAATTTCCGGGAAATGGGCAACCAAACAACATCACAATTTATCAATTCATGAGAAGTTCCCATGATTCAAGAGTGGTAACCAAACGACCCATAAGTTGAGAAGAATAAGGTTTTACACACGGATAGTGTGTATGAGATTTTTCATAAACAATCAATAAGATTCTGCCACATGTGTTTCTTTAGTTTAATCTAAGATGGATAATTTAGGATTGGGTGAGTAATTTTATATGTTTAATTAATTTTTAACCTTTAATTTAGTTACGACAATTTTAGAAATTTTTATATTTTTGTTTATACATTTTTTTTAAAATAATCATATGATATTGTTAATAGTAAAATAATTTTGGTTTATTTAAAGTGTGAAAGAAAATTTAATTAAGAGTATAGTTGTAAAAAAAATCTTAGTCTTTGTTGGAGTATAGGTTATTCCAATTGTTTTTTTAAATATATTTAGGACTTTATAAAAATTTTTATAAATAATTATTTTTTAAATAAATAAACGATTTTACCAAAATATATAAATAAATTATTAATAAAAAATATATCAAAAAATGAATAAAAGATTTATCCTTGAAATATATGATAAAAAATAAATAAAAGGAAGTAATCTAAAAATGAAGAAAAATATTTCTAAATTATGATAATTCCTAAAACATAGCGTAACTAAAATCTACTGTATTTTTTAAGTAATAAATTAAATGTAAAACGAAACCTTTAATACTTAAAAGGAAAAAAATTACAAAATATATATAAAAAAGAATAAAATATATTTAAAAAACAATTATACATTTCCATAATTATAAACTAATTTAATAGATATTATTAGATTACATAAACAATATCTCAAAAAATATTTAGCACATTTTTTTGTTATTCTCTTAGGAATTTTTTAAGAGCTTTGCGATATTAAAAAATCTATACTAAAATAGATTGGATAAAGATATGACATTTGCCTACAATAAAATCTTACTAAAAAACATTATATTTTCTAGGCACGAAATGAATGTTTCGCACAAAAGTTAGGAATTGATTAACCTTATTCATCACCTAACTTCATTTTAAAAGTATAAATTAAATATCGCACAAAAGTTAGGAAGAAACCTTATTCATCACCTAACTTAATTTGTCCGTAGTAGTACTTGAGGGCCTGAGACAACTAGAGATAAATATTACTCCCTCTCAACCCTTTCACAAAGATCTTACACGTTTTACCGAAGATGTCTTGGCCTAGTGGTTAAGACTAGGTGCTCTGGGACAGTAGGTTCCAGGTTCGAATCCCCCCTCCCCTATATTGTAATTCGACTAAGTGCGCTCTTCGATGAACCAAAAAAAAAATAGATCTTACACGTTTTAAGAAACTTAGGACAAGTATTGTTTTACTTGAGCACACAACCTTAGCTTGCCATTCTAAAAAAACAACCAAATTCAGGTCTAGCTACTTAGCTAGCTAGAGGAACAATGGATCTCACATTCTCACCCTAACCCGATCCGTGTTTGACATTTTGACGCGACTCATATTATCATCCAACCTGTATGATCCGATCAGATCGATCAATTTGATAGGTCTAATAAATACATCCAGTACAACTGTACAAGAGTATAACACATGTGAATGTACATTAGACCTTTTTTTGTTTTGGGCGGTTGTTATTGACTATTGAGTAGTTGTGTCTAGTAGCTTGGGCAAAGTGGAGGATCCTCTCCATTATTTTCCTTCTTCATTACTTATCAACGGTCTAGATGTTATCCCGAAACGATCTAACTGTCTTAGCATTAAATAATGGATGGTGATGAATGAGAGAAATATTACTCCGTCCATTACCTCAAAAAGTAATGGAGAGGATCTTTACTCGCTGTATACTCTATAATATTTTCGATGATTATTTAATTTGCGGTTTCAATAATTTAATTCAGTTAAAATTGTTAGTTAGGAGATAAAGTTCAAATTCATGATGGATGGATGGTAAATGATGTAAAATGAAAATTATATTGGTGATTAGCAAATACTCTTCCGTCCGTCTCGGTCCATTATTATCCTTTAATTAATTAAAATAATTCTCATAAATACTATCTCAGAGTCCGAATGATCTTTCCCTTTGTTTAATATATGTGAGACATATTTTAATCAAAGTGAAAGATTATTTAGACTCGGGGGAGTAATATAAAAGACAATAAATGATCGAGACGGAGGCAGTATTAAAGTTGAATCTAGAGGAGACTAGAGCTAGATGTGGAAGGTAGGATGTTGCATCTACATTGTTCAAAATTGATTAAAATTGTCATTTAGCAAAGAGTATGTACATGTACATGAGGTTTAGAGGTATAGAATAGTAGGGAAATGAGAAGGCAAGTTAAAGAAGCATGATCGATCACACACAGCATGTAGCTAGTTTGGTGACCGGCCGACAACTAATTAAATAATTACACCATGATTATGCATGCATTCAACCTCATAAGTCACAATACACCATGCACGTACTTACGTACGTAGCCTTGTAATCGCCTCTCTTATAACTAGAGCTGGCAAATCGGACGTGTCGGGCCGTGCTTCGTGCCGGCCCAGTCGTGCTTCATGCCTGTCAAGCCCGGCCCAGTCGTGCCTGGTAGGCCCCCCGTGCCGTGCCGAGCCGTGCCTGACTTTGAGAACATGCGCCGAGGCACGGTTCCTAGCTCGGGCCGGGTCGTGCCTAAGTCGTGTCGGGCTGTCGTGCCCGACCAAATTTTCAGGATTTTTCTTTTTTTTGGGATTTAGAGTCGTGCCGGTCCAACCGTGCCTCGTGCCGGGCCGTGCCTAGGCACGGACTTTTCTTCAAATTGGCGCCACGGCCCGACTTGGAACCGGTTGTGCCGTGCCCGTGCTTTTCGCCACGTCATCACCGTGCCGGGTCGGATTGTGCTTATTTTCGTGCCGGACCGGGCCACCGAGATGGGCCCGACCCGGTTTGCCAGCTCTACTTATAACGTTGTAAACAACTTATCTAATCTTAGTCATCAATACGGAAGATGTCATACTGTATTGATTAAGATTAGGTACTATAATACATCCCAGGTTCGAATCATCCCTCTCTTATAATAAGTCATTCGGCATCTACAAACGATGTCAAATTGAACTGAATAAAGATTTGTAAAAAATAAAATAAAGAACACCTTTGAAACAATGATCACTATTAGAATAAAGCGCTTCTGGATAGCCTTTTATATATCGCTGTTTATTGACACAACCTTTCACGAAGGAATCTATAAATCTGATGAAATAGTCTCCAAAATGGTGAACTTTCTCTATTTTGACAAATAGTAGACCGAGATCTGACCTCAATTGTATCACTGTACGTAGAAAATCTATTGCTCTCATGATCTTGCACATAGTTCATGAAATCTAAGTCCTATATATACTAATGTAAATGACTGAAACCTCGAATTAAAGGGAAGAAACCTTGAAATAAAGGACGACAAAAACAACTCTCATAAAAGAGGGACTTTTATTGAAGAATATTTGATATCAGGTACTGAGAATTAAACAATTTTTGGGGCTTACCATCGATTACTTATCGATGGGGCCCCAGATGGAGGAGGAAAGGTAGGTTTTTTTAGAGGAGAAGGAGATTCATCCCTTATATTGTAATGCGATTAAATATGCGTTTTGTTAAAAAAAAAGAAAAAAAAAATCGTCATCAATCCTCCTTAGTCCTTAGCTTGAACTTTGATACTCACTAAACCAGATGATTTGATCAAATTTTGAATGAATCAATAGTATAAGAAATACTCTCTTCATCTTATTTCAAAGTTTATAAATTTTGACTATTAATTCCCTAAAAAGTAACCGCTCCTTTTTTTAAAATGTTTGACTCATTTTCTCATCAATATACATGTGATTTTTAGTTTATTAAAAAGGGGATAAACAATGAAAAACGGAGAAATTATAAAATACTCCGTAGGAGTATAATGCTTGATGTGAGAGCTCTTATGGGCCTGGGCCGCCTGCTTTGGATCCAATCATGACAAGGTATGATTTTGATATCAAATCCACAATGTACTCCACAGCCCAGTATTGCATCCCAAAGATTACTGAGTTTATTGTTTATGATTTGCATTTATGTGATTTGTAATTATACGTCAAAGTGCAGATAATAAGTTGTAATAAACGAAATACAGGGTGCTAATTTGTAAAATACGAGAAATACGTGATGATAATTTGTAATTTTTTTATAAAATATACTCCCTTCATTTAACTCCAATTTACCCATTACTTTATGCACATTTGTCGAGATGCATTTTAAATCGTTAATATCTTTCACTAGGTATGAGTAAAAATTGAGTATAATTTTTTGATATTCTTATTCTATTCGTCAAGACGAATCAAACAAGATCCCACATGATAGTATTTTGTCTTACAGATTGTGTAGAATTTTGAAGATCCTTTTGGTTTGTGAATAGTGTTAAAAACGCTTATGGGTAAATTGGAGTTGAATGGAGGGAGTACTTTCCAGTGAGGTTTTTCTAACGTGTGTTTAGTGGGCACACGTTAGAAAACGCGATTTATAAATAAACTCAATCGTTTCGGTTATAATTGACTCAAATATCATTTATTTAGATTTATTTCAGATCAATTTTGTACAGAGGATTCTCACTAGGTGTTTGATCGATAATCAATTACTACCTCTATTCAAATCCAAACTATACATTTTTCTTTTGCACATTTGTCAAAGGTGTGTTTTGCACCATCGATATCTTTCATTTTATATTAGCAAAAATTATAAAAATTTGATATCCTTGACCTACAGATGAATCAAACAAGATTTCACATGATTATATATATCGAAAATTCTCTTTGGTTGTGAATAGTGTCAAAAACAGAGATGTGTAGTTTGGATTTGAATGGAGGGACGAGGGAGTATGTTATTTCCGATGGGTTTTTCGGATTTGGGTTTAATTAACCTGGTCTAATCTCTATTATACAAAAAGAGAAACCACAAGAGAAGTAAATGGACACGTGTCGCAATTCTATGCATTTTTTTCCAGCCTAAATTTTAGTTGTTGTAAAAAAAAAGTCATGAATAACGAATAATTAGATATATCTATATAAAAGAGGTAAATATATTTATTGACTACTCCCTCCCATCCAAACAATCCTTTACATAGGATTTTTCATTAAAATTAAGAAAAGTGGTAAAAGTAAGGGTATTATTGGTAAATTAAATGGTGTTATGGGTCCACCAAACTTAAAAGTAAGGAAAAAGTAGTGGCATTTTGTGTAAATAGAGGAAGGATATGAGGATGATAAGGTAATGTCTTTTGCCAAAAGGGGAAGGTAAAGAATTGATTGGATTGTCCATTTATAGTAAGTGTAAAGAATTGAATGGATGGAAGGGAGTACAAATCAGTCCAAATATTCGAGTATCTCTTAAAAATTTGATATGTGAGATCTTTGCACAATAGAAATAATATTCAAATTAATCCATCATCGTTATTGCTAACACATTATCGTAATAATAAGTCGTGCATTTACACGGGGCCTAAACTAGTTGTATCTAACATTGAACCGATAAGCACGAATTCGAAAGCAAGGCATTGTTATAGGATAGGAGTAATACGGTTGAGCGATAAACCGGAATTCCCGTGAGTTGTGAATCATAGCTTTGGAAAATTCTGGAGGATCGGATAGGATGATAGCTTGCTTCGGTTTTTGGGTTATCCTCTGGGTTGGCGGCTAATGTTTCAGCTAAGTTGGTAAATTGGTTAAGCTAATTAATTAATCTAATCTAATAATAATCATCCAATAGCTTCACTCCCTTCACTTCCCAATTTTCTATCCAAATCCTTACCAAAAAAATTCTTTTGTGACTAATATATTCGTCACAAATTTAAAGATAAAATATTTGTTATTCCTGATGCGTTCTGATTTTGTCTTATCTAAACATGTGAATTATATTCGACCTGTTATAAAGTTATATTCAGTTATACTCGTCACAAGAGGGAATAACAGAAGGTTCAGTTCAGGTGGTTATAACTTCCTTACCCTGGTCTGCGACTAAGTGCGCGCTTCGTTATACCAAAAAAAAAAAAAGAGGAGAGAATAATAGAACCAAATTATATCCATTTCCTTTTACTTAAACCTAGTGGTTTAATCTCACTACTACTAGGATTATATTAATACTCCCTCCGCTTTTTTATTTTTTCATTTCATTAAAATATTTCACCTATATATTGATGAAGTGGAAAAATCCAAGGGAGTACATTATTATCGGTAGATTAAAAATTTAAAACTCATTGTTTTATCATTATACCTCGCTTTGAGAATTGAGATAATAGAAATGTACTCTATAGAGTCTATACACGCTCTCTTCCAGTCATTTATTTACCTTTGATTAAAATGATCGAGATAGAAAGTAGAAACAGTATAACTAAAAGGTACCGTGATTGTTAGTAGTTTTTTTTACTAAACGGTTTTATTTCAATTAATTTTGTTCTTAAATACGGAATAAGATATTGAGTACGAGTATTACTAAACACCTACCATGGTCGATCAAATAAGTACAAAGTATAAGCCAAGCTAAAATCTAAAATAAGGGTCACACAAAGCATTACTTATTTAAAAAACGGTAGCTCTTCTGAGAGACAATCTCTCATTAAATTTATTGAGAGACCAATTAGAAATAAAGATAACGGTGATACCAAACCTAATAAAAGTAGGTAATTTAACATAAAAAAATATACTCCCTCCGTATCACTGTATCGGTATATATATATATATGACGTTTTGTTTTTGTCGAGGTGAGTCTTTCACTTTAATTTTTATGTAAATATATTAGTTCAAAAAATTTAAAAATTACACCATAAAATTCTTTACGAAAAGAGTTTTCATAATATTTTTTCTTATATTCTTAGAGATACTGATGACAAATATTGAAGAGAGAAGGAGATGCCTCGAAAAGTGAGAATGATTTATAAAAAAAAAAACAGAGGGGAACATATATATAAAATCGATTTTTCTAACGTGTGCCCAACATGAACATGTTAGTAACCTAATTAAGGCAATATTAACGATGATATTATCACGAGAAGTTGAAATATTACGCTTTATTTACCATACTTATTACGATATCCATTTTAATATTGTCTTAATTAACTTATTAACGTGTGCACACTGAACACACGTTAGAAAAACCGATATAAAATATACGCTTGTTATAAAAAACGGTACAAAACAAAATTTTCATTGAAAAAGTCGACTCTCAATAACTCATTAAGAGACCGTATTTCCTAGAATTTGAGCTAAAAGAAAATGCAATAAATCATCTCTAATTTGGTTCCTTTTTCTACATATAGTCCAATTAGAAATGTATATTTTGCCATATATATTATCTTGTAGTATGCATTTATCTTAATCTTAAATGCTCTCACGTTATTAGTTTCTAATAATTTCTATATATATATATATATATATATATATATATATATATATATATATATATATATATATATATATATATATATATATATATATATATATATATATATATATATATATATATATATATATACGAGGAAAAAGTAAAATAAGCCAAAATCTGTTTTCTCCCTAAAACAAAGGATCGATCATATACTTTCTAGTTTGACATCATCATTGTCATAGTTTCACATTTCACAATAATTCACAACTAACAACAACAACAACTATCGTCTTCTCTTCTATTCTCTTCTCTTCTCTTATCTTATCTCTCTTGTAGCGAGCGTAGCAGCGTAACAATGGCTACAAAGAGTGACGAAATTCATGAAGAAGAATTGAAGGTTGTTGAAGAAGGTGGCAGTCGAATTCCGCTTCCTGCCTCTAAACTCGCTTTTTTTTGTTCTTCCCCTTACTTCGTCTGCATCACGCAAAAGGTCTCGTTTCATCATTTCCCTAATTCAATTCATTCATTCGTTCGTTACCCTTTTATATTATTTTCTGCGTAGATTACAAATGAAAAAGACAGAGGGAGTTAATAAGTATATATATCTCTTTTCCATCATGGATACTTGATCGCAATTATTAATTAATTACGTCATGTAACTTGAAATATACGGAGTAACTACTCTTCTCGATCCTGTAACTCAAATCTTTTACTTTTAATTAAAATATTCTCGCATGTTTCATGCATCTAAATATCAAAGATTTACCTATAAGGATATTACCCAGTGGTTAGTTAGAATTGTAAGGGTATCAGGTTCAATCATCTGCAAGCGCGAACCTGTGCGAGTTGTATGGCTTGAGATCGACTATGTCTTCTAGGTTTCGAGTCTTTCGTCCACAGGCAGTTTACCTGGTGTGCATGATTTGTAGGCTGTGCGTACACGGTACACTCGAGGTTTACCTAGAGCACAACTGTGGGTTCCCTCGTCATAAAAAAATTCAAAGATTTGAAGTAGTTAATTTGATTTTTTTTGTTGAAAATAGAATAATTTATTTATTATTATGGGATTATAAGTTAATTTGGTTTTTTTTTTTGAAGGATAATTTGGTTTTTTTTTTTTTATTACTATTAATTATGTTGTTGTATATATTCGGATTGTTACAGTTGGTTGCAGAAGCAATTGGAACGTATTTTGTGATATTTGCGGGGTGTGGGTCGGTGGTGGTGAACAAGTTATACGGTGGGACCGTAACGTTCCCGGGAATATGTGTGACATGGGGCCTAATCGTCATGGTCATGGTTTACTCTTTGGGTCATATTTCCGGGGCCCACTTCAACCCGGCCGTCACCCTCACGTTCGCTATCTACCGTCACTTCCCTTACAAGGAGGTTAATTAATAAATTAATTAATTACTTCTCTTTCTCGTTCAATTCAGATATTCAAATCTCGTCAGCATTATTGAATAATGAATAATATGTCGTCCATCTGAAATGGGACAGGTGCCGTTATACATGGTGGCACAGTTGATAGGTTCGGTACTAGCGAGTTGCACGTTATCAGTGATGTTCGACATGACACCTAAATCATTTTTTGGGACGATTCCGGTTGGGTCTAATGGACAGTCTCTTGCTATTGAGATTATCATTTCGTTTTTGCTCATGTTCGTTATATCTGGTGTTGCAACTGATACAAGAGCGGTAATTTAAGTAATTTGTTACTTAGGATTACGAGTATAATTAAGGTACGATTTCTCATTAAGATATCGCGATAATAATTGTATAATTTATCGGGTTGTAGATAGGAGAGTTGGCTGGAATTGCTGTGGGAATGACGATAATGCTGAATGTTTTCGTAGCGGGGTACGCAACTCTTTCATCATTTTCCTTTGGTTGCCACTCTTGACTTTGCTGATCTAATATTAGGATATAAATTAGTTTTTTTTTTTTTTTTTTTTTTTTTTTTTTTTTTGTCGTCAATCCACGCAAATTCTTTTGTGAAACGGTCTCTTGTGAAACTGTTACTGTAATGAGGAAACTTTATCCATGGCAGTCGTGAGGACGTGAGTGGTAACCGACTTCTCTTTAAAGATTTCAAACGTCATCCTAAAATATCAGCTTAACAAACTAAATACGGAGTACATGAGTTTAATTAATACCCTTACGTTTATCAATGATTGTGCAATTTCAATAAAATACTCCTTATTTACCTATATTTCATGAAATGCGAAAGTTGTTACTTCTGCAATTATTATTATTATTATTATTATTATTATTATTATTATTATTAGATTTATCTTTATGTAAACTCATCTTGTATTGACATTTATTAGACTATCGTGTAAAATCGTTTTAAGCATAGGAAGTTCGAAAAATGAACATAGCGATATGAGGTCATGTCGAATTGTCAAATCTTGTCTCGAGATCCCTAATTTATAAGAGATTGTATTCTTTGGCTTTTACAGTAATAGATTTGCTTGCGATTATAGGTATTCACTAAAGTGTCATTTTGAGTTCTATTAATGAATTATTCTTTTCGTTTAAAAAAAAAAGATAAAGTTTTCGTCTTAAACCCTAAAATGGGTCAAATAGTAATACATGAGTCTAATAAAGACAAAATATTTGACATTTCCTAGCCACATTGACACGTAATTTGGTATGTATTTGACCCGTCCTAAAAAAAAAGTTATAAGATCGATATTTTTGTAAGGCTAGTCCAATGGTATTAGAATAGATTGTTATGGATTTTTAGGCAAATTCTTGTTTGTGACGTGAATATCTATCCTCTTAGTCTTTTCCTACAGTTAGAGGATTATACAACCAGTTGTACATAGCTCTATGTACAACTGGTTCTAAGATCCTGAGCCTTATCACAAAGATTTCGAGTTTTGCTGTAAAATTTATGAGCTTTAGTGTAAAGTTGTCGAGTTAAATCACATAAATGTTCAAGCTCAAAAACTTACAACTCAGCTCAGAAACTATTTTAAACTCAATAAATATACACAAAGCTTAAAAACTTGCGCCTAGTTATACAATGCTATTGTACAACTAGGTATATAATCCTATTTTCCCTTTTTCTAGGCTTATTTTTTCTAACCAAGTGATAGTATTTGATAGGGGTGAGCAAAACCGGATATCCGATCCGGTTTTGCAAACCGTATCGGATATCCGGTTTTAAAAACCTAAAATTTTGCGATCCGTATCCGATCCGGTTTTTTCGGATATATGGTTTTCGGATATCCGGTATCCGGTTTTAAATTTTTTTTCAATTTTTCTTTTTTTTTTAAAACAAATTTTCATTTTTAATTAAGACTAGTTAATTGTTTTTAAGCAACGTTACGTTTTATATAAATTGATATAACAAAAATACATAAAAAAAACCTAAAAAAAATGATATATATGACTTGCGGTACCATTGTTCCAAAAAAATATGACGTTTCATTAACTAAAATCATAAATTCACTAATAATTTTGTTTTTTACCTATGAGAATAATTGGTAAGTTTTGAATTCTTTATTGTATAATGCATATTAGGATTATATTTTTCATATTTTTTATTGTTTTTAAAAAATCGGATCGGAAACCGGATATCCGGTTTCAATTTTCCCCGATACGTATCCGCTACGGTTTTAAAGAAAACCGTATCGTATATACGGTTATTCGTATCGGATATCCGAAAATTCGTATAATTGAAAGCGTATACCGTATCGTATACGTATAATAAAACCGTATCGTATATTTTTGCTCACCCCTAGTATTTGACCCGTCAGGGAGATTTACTCGGGTTTTGATGGTTACGTGTTGAATGGTTTGATGTAGGCCGATATCGGGAGCGTCAATGAACCCAGCAAGAAGTCTAGGCCCAGCAATAGTGAGGAGGAACTACAAAGGTATTTGGGTGTACATAGTCGGGCCACCCCTTGGAACTATTGCCGGAGGCTTTGCTTACAATCTCATCAGATTTACTGATAAACCTCTCAGAGAACTAACTAAAAGTTCTTCTTTTATTAGGAGTATTTCAAAAAATTAAAATCTTTGTTTCATTTCATTTTACATTCTTTTTTTTTTTTTTTTTTTTTAACTTGGAAATACATTTTTTTCGTCAAGAAAAAATCATGCCGAATTTGGACGTGCCTTTTTGCTTGTTTATCGGTCTTTAATTTGCTTTAGTTTGTCAGTTATCACGACCTCGTCATCCCATGAAATTCGGAGGCTCTAATCTAATACGGAGTAGTATTCTAGTTTTGACGTGGAGGTCTTAGTATAACATTCTTATGGAACTGGATCTTATTTAAGAGAATTCCGAGTTTTATTTAGTCAAAGACTTAGAAAATTGAGGTCATGATTCAATGAGTAGATTATACAATAGCTATATACAACTGGTTTTATGATGTTGAGTGCTATCACAAAGTTAAGCTCGGAAATTTATAACTCGGCTCAGAAGCTCAGTAAGTATACAGAAAAATTCAACAATTTTGAGGTGGATGTACATGTAACTAGTTACGGTGGTGTAATATTACTTAATAATAGGAGGATAGCTTATTGGATTTACAATAATGGGCATGAGCTACAAACAAATGTAGGATAGATAGTCTATCACATCAAGTTACTATTACTATTATTAGATGATGAGAGGGTTTATATGTACTATATTAGAGGTGATCATATGTGGGTTCGGGTCGGATACGGGTCTGGTTAATTTTGAAATTTTGGCCCACGGACAAGCGGGTTCGGGACGGGTTAGCGGGTTTGGGACGAGTTTGTGGGCCGGACCTTTGTATATTTTTAAAAATGTTGTTTCCAAGCCCGCTAAAAATTCGGGCCGGACGGGACAGGCCAATCGGGCGGTACGTCCCATGACCAGCTATAGACTATATGTAAGGCTAATTAATTATATGGGTTGGAGGCCTTGGAGCCAATACTCAACCATATAGTATCTCTCATTCGCTGGAAACCTACCAAAGATAATATATGTGAGATATATTTTAATTACCGAAAACCTACCAAAGATTGAATATATGTGAGGTATATTTTAATCAAATGGTAGGATTCCAGTAAATGGGAGGAAGTATAATGTTTAGATGACAAAAGACTAGGATTATTAACATAATGTAACACCTTGTTACCGATAGAGGTGGTCATCGGATGAGATCGGGCCACCACCGATTACTCATGCTCGTGACATTGTGCCCGACACAACCCAAATGAAGATGAGTCAGGCTAGCTAGGCCGAATTCTCGATGCTATGTACCAAAGAAAGCAATATACTACAAGTGTGTTATATTGAGTAAAGTTGGTGTGTGATAGGGTGGAGGCCCAAAAACTCATATGAGATTGAGACCGTGAGAAATTTGTAACCACTTCCAAGTTTCAATGTGAGAGATCTCATGGTAAGATTATCGTGAGACGGTTTCACAGGAGAATTATTGGGGGCGGAGGTTGAGATATGGACGTGGATTGTGATTTTTGGAGCATACAACTAAAGGGAGTTATGGGAATAAAGCCTAGCTAAGTAAAGGTAGAAAGACGCATGAATATGGTAATATGCTCTCAACCAACGCTGCCTGCCTACTTATTCTTACTTTTTGGCATTTACATTACTTATAGAAACACACAGAATTACACACTTATACATCTATCTTGCTGTATTTCGTAAGCTCCGACTCATTAGACTTGACACCCCCAACCACCACTACTCTCCAACATTCCCACTCGGCTTCAAATTTTGTACATCCGAAGATTTACCCAGAACGCACCAAAGATAATGACTGCCAGATTCCCTTGTCATCAAAAAATTGGTGTACGTTACCAAGCTTATTGGGCTAACTGTACTATTAATACAATAAATTACCTACTACGTAGTATTATATTATTAACCTCCTTACTTCAAACTATGCTTCTACTCGGTTCTTGACTGCTTTCCATCTTATTTATCGTTCCAATTCAATTCATTTTAGTCTAGTTAGATCTATTTCGCTTAGTTTAGTTTCACTACAAGTACGTGTTCATTGTGGTATCGGTTTTTCTAACATGTACCCAGTAGACACACGTTAATAACCTAATTAAAGCAAATTTAAGTAGGATAATATCATGAGAAGCTGTAATACCAAGTTATATTTTCCATACTTACATAATATTTTAGTTAAACTTGCTTTAATTATGCTATTAATGTGTGTCCACTAGACACACGTTAGAAAAACGATGAACAAAATCATTTTAAGTAATTCTCCATAGTGGTGAAAATACGAATCTACAATAATGCTTCTGATAAATAATACTCGTACAATTCAATTACATATAATCCACGATAATGTTGTATATATAAATAACGGATGTATCTAAGAATTTTTCATAGTAACGATGCTAGCTCAACCGATAATACTTGATAATTACACAAAAGAGCGAGTAATATACTCCGTACTTCATACTCAAATTTATGTGAAACGTTTCTCAAACACGCGACATAGTAGACAACAATGCCAAGATGACAACAACAACAACAACAACCCTTAAACTCTGCAATGGGTGTTGTTTCATCAATGTAGCAGAAGACTGGTCATCATAATGGGGTGGGGGTGGTGTCTTAAAATAGAAAGGGTAGTAAGGCAGAATAGGGTTAGGTGGTGGTGGTGCATTACCATAATAACCAGGATACGTAGGCAACCCTCCTCCAGGTGGAGGGTAGTACTCGTAGCTTGGGGTGTACGACCCTGAAGACGAAGGGGGTGGTGGTGGTGGAGAGTCGTAGTAGGTGGTGGGTTCGGACGGTGGTGGAGGGCAGTTGGAAGTGGTGGTTGGTGGTGGTAGGCATGGGTATGGGCATACATAAGGGTTAGTGTCTTGTAGGGAGTTTTGTGCTAATGATAATAATAACAAGAATGTTAGTAAAATGAAGGAAGAAATTGTTTGGTGTTTTGTCATAATTTTGATTTGTGGTGAGGTAATTAGCCAAATTAAAGAAGGGAGAATAGCTATTATAAGAGCATATAAGGGAGTGAATTATGAGAAATTAAGGGAGTGAATGATGAGAGAAAAGCATAGTAGTAGTAGCATATAAAGGTAGGACTTTGAATTTATTTTGTAATCGGTTTTTCTAATTAACCAGTGGGCAAACGTTAGAAAAACCGTTTTTTAATTAGTGAAATCTTTGAAACCATCATCGGAACTAATAGTCATAGTTATTTTTTTTTTTGGAAAGTCCCATACTTGGGATTATCTTATTGAAATAAAATCATGCGAAGCAAGATCGATAATATATTCCGGGCCGTCACCTTCCCAAACTCGTCTACCGAAATTACAAGAATAGAACTTCGTAAGTTCGTGGGCCACTCTATTACACTTACAAGGAACAAAAGACCATATCACCTCCTCAAAGCTACTCTGCAGCTCATGTATCCCGAGCTATCCTTGTTAAGAGCACCGATTCATGTGACAATAGGTCGCAGGTTCGAATCCCCCTAATATTATAATGCGACTACGTGCGCGCTTTGTTGAAGGAAAAAAAAAAAAAAAAAAACTAATACGGAGTAGTCATTATTGTTATTGGTCTTACTAAACTATATGAACTAACCATGTTATAGCAATAATCTTAATTTAACCTTTTGTCATAACTATACTCCATTCATGTTTAATGATTATAGTGATATTAACTTGTTGAATGAATCCTAGTCATTACAACTATTTTAATTTCAATTTGACAACGATGATATCGACTTCTTTACCTCTAAAATTGTCCAATATGTACCGAAATTCAGCTTTCGTACAACTACATTCTTAAAAATTGTAGGCTTGATTATTATCTGAATAATACTCCGTAATGAATATACTAAGGACAATATATTGACCGGAACGAGGAACGTTAAAATATGAACGTTGTGTACATTCAAACCAGTAAGCATTTAAGAACATGTAGAACCGAAATTATGAGGGTTTACAAGTAATAAACAAATGTTAGTAGTCTCACTTAGAAACAAAAAAACAAGAGACGGACAGAAGGAAGACGAATACGACATTCTTGGAAATATCTTTGTTAGCTGCAGCAAAACGATAAACCTACACTCTAATACTCTCATACTTCATTATTCAATCAAGCTAAGAGTTGATTAAAATTAACAAAAAAAAATAAAATAAAACAAGCATCTTAATTATAGTCTTTTGGACTTATATTCAGTCAATTTCAATTCAGTTCAGTTCCAGGAGACATATTTTGTCTCTATATTTCAGTCAGTTTCAGTTAAATTAAATTCAGTCAGTTTCAGTCTAAAAGAACCGGGTCTTATCTGCAATGAGAATTTCATACACAGCGAACCATATTACACCACGTGTCATTTTTTTTGTTAATCTAGGGTGATTAGTTTAGGGGTAGGTTAATAATTTTACACCTTTAGCTAATTTGTTACTACTAGAAACTTTTCATTTCTAAAACTTTCTTAATTATATCTTTATTTTGAGCAAATGTATATAGATTTTTTTTGTTGGGTCCACCTTTCAATTAATTAATTAATTTTGATTAAAATAATTTTATTTGAAGGGAAATTTTTATTAATATAATTATCATTAATCAAAAAATGTTCACTAATCACTATTTATCTAAAAAAATGTCCCTACCTAAACTAAAGTGATAACTTTTTAGTTTTTACTGTAGTTTTTACCGTATATTGCTAATTTTTAGCTTCGATCACTCGATGAGTACACTTGATTATATAGTACGAGTATAAATTAAAGCATAAATTGGACACATCTTCGGTTTTTGCTCGGTTTTGGGCCATTGTTGTGATAAAGAATATTGAGCTTGAATTGTTCTAATGTGGATGCAGCCTGACTTGGCCCATTTGCATACTAGACTGCACCAGGTATTGAGAGGGCCAGCCCGGCCCATTAACCGAATCCTTGTAGTCCGAGTCGGACCATACCTAAATCTGACTTGACCCGATATGGTCGAGTCATCGAATCCAATATGACCTGATCCAAATCCGATTTGATTGACCCGATTTTCCCTCTTGACACCACCTTAACAAAATAAACTTTATTTTATTCTTATATTCTACAGGAATCAGCCTAGCTTTTTCTGCCACAACCTTTTACATATCTTTTCTTGCTAATCAAGCATTTTTGTTTCATTATTCCCCTGCCTTTATTTCATTATTCCCTACCCTCTACGCTACCTTTTTTTTTTTTTTTTTTACATTTTACGAATCTATACGGACATATTACTCGTTAAAAAGTTGAAAATAACAAATCTGAAAATGATCTGAACCCGAAATGGTTCGACTAGACCCGAAGATGAACCGACTTTTCTGACCTCAAATTACTCGATCGGATTGATCCATTTGTCAGGTGTACTTATTACTACCCTTACACGATTTTAACTGATAAATATTCCACTTGCTACGAATTTACTATACATTGGAATATTACCTACCTGTTTACCCCACTTGTCATTACTTTCAATTTTCGTTAAATTTTTTTTAGCAATTTTACGTGTAAATTTTACTGTGAGACCTCTTCCACATAAGAAATTACTAATTTTATGATTGCCCCTATGTAAGAAGTCTCACGCTCGATATTAATTCAGTTTTGCTTAGCTTGAACAAGGGAAAAGCCGTAGGAACGAACTTACAAAAAAAATAATTAAAATAATATAATCAACTCAAGAATTAATAAGTTGCAATTATATGTTGTGGAACTACAATTATCAAAAATTCAAATTTTGACATTAATTCATTCAATGATCAAATTGTTTATCTATTGAACAAGAATTAAAGTAACACTACTAACCCTTATAGAATAATTGAAATAACCCAACTTGTAATCAATAAACTTTGACCCATTTTCCTAAATTTACACCCACCCAACAACCCATTCTTCAATCATACTTAACTTACTCCCTGTGTACCTGTATGTTCGTCCCCTTTATCTAAAAGGAGACGAACATACAGAGGGAGTAAGATTTATGAATCATCATAACATAGTACTGAATTGTAACAATATGACCCCAAGAAACATCAAAACACCCGTAAAAGCATAAGTTTTAGACGCGGCACTGTAATTGTACTCTGTCACGTAAAGATCATTTCCTGGAGTGTAAGAGAATCGAGGAGGAGGAGGCGCGTATTCCTCCATACAAGGGTAGCAAGATGGCTGCTTTGGTGGAGGAGGTGGTGACGGTGGTGGCGGACATGGTGGTGGAGGTGGTGGCGGACACTCGGGAAGGACTGGAGGTGGTGGCGGCGGTGGTGGGAGTGGTTCGGGGCAAGTGTCACATGGGCATGTGTCACATTTTATGCTAGGGTCTTGGATTACCCCGATTTCCTCTGTTTTCCTAACGATGATCGTCGTATCCCGTGCAATAATGGTCTTACATGAAATTGTGATGATCAAAATAAAAAGAAGAAGATGGTTGAAGAGTTTTTCATGGAGAAATGCCATTTAATTTGCATAAATTTTAAGGATTTTATGAATTTTAGTGGGAGAAGAAGGGAGATAGACTTTTTTTTGTGAATTGTGAATGGTTGAGGTGTGTGTGGTTTATACGTCAAATAAAAATGGTGCATGGAAGAGGTATTTTTATATGGCAAATTGGTACGTACATACAACTGGACCTCACAAATGGGTTTAATCGGGTTGTGTTTTGGTCGGGTCAATTTTAGGTTGGACCACTTTCAGGTTATTAAATTCGGGTCAGCCCGGGTTCGGGTCGTTTTTGGCAGGGGCAACCAATGAAATTCGGAAGTCCTTTTCCAACTTCAATAGATTATTACTCCCTCCGTATCTATATTTCGTCCACTTTGTTTAATATATGAGTGAAGTATTATAATGAAAGTGGACGAATATATAGATACGGAGGGAGTATTAAATATCTTAACCACTACATCAATGTACGTATTTTACTAATTTTGTATAATTGAGACTTTTCACTTACTTGGACCCCGATTCCTAGAACCGAATGGATCACCCTATGGGCCGACCCTGGTTTTGGGTTTGCTATTTTCAACTTTATTTTTATGGATATCAACTTGTTTTCTATGATAATAATCGGGTCAGGCTGTGTCAAATCAAGTTACGGGTCAAACTCAGACCTTCAATTTGGATATCAGATTGACTTATTCGGGGCGGACTAGTTTTAACATGTATACATACAAGTCATAGGGGTTAGTTGGAGTTTGGCATTTGGCCTTTATTGGCGGAATAATATTTTTTCTTAAGTATGTGGGAAGGTTCTTACCAATCACTAAGGCATTACGTACTCCATCATTCATCAATATACACTCATCTTTTGTTGTGTTTCTACGCATGGTAAGTAATCACTCACTCACACACACACACACACTCATTTGTGTATGTATTTGTTGATTTATGGCATAATCATGTGGAGGACCAATTTACGATGAGATAATAATACGGAGTCGGCATTCGATTATCTAGCTAGCTACGAAATTTTGGATGAAAATATTAATATTAATTAATATTATTGTGGTTCAAGATGATATATATTGTCCAATCAAAAAGAATATTACGATGTGACGCATCCGTTTAATTCTTTCAACGAAATATTATAGTAATGAAATTTACATCATAAATATTTATTCGGTTTTCTTACGTGTGTCCATTGAATATACATTAATAATTAATAAGCTAATTATAAGATTTATAGCAATATTAACATGGATATTATCATGATAAATTGAAATATTAAGTTCTATTTACCATGCTTAGCTTAGACAATATCCATAATAATTTTGCTATAATTAACTTATTACGTGTACCCGGTGGACACACGTTAGAAAAACCGTTTATTTTTAGGATGATTCAATTATACTACAGTATATTTTAACATAAATATGATTACAATTGGAAGTTCTTAGTAAATTAGGACGGAAACAAAAAATAGATAACTATTCCGTATATCTGTATATATAGTGTTTATTCAATGTGTTAGAGTATATAAACATTATTTCTGGGCCTCCAATAATCATCGTCTTACAGTTTTGATTGAGTTGATTCCATATATAATATGGTATCAGAGTTCAAAAACCTTCAATCATTACCTTAAAGTCTTACAAAATTACGATACAGTTACTGCGAGAGTATTTCAGAATGAGAATATGGGAAAGTAGGTAATAAAGACAACATGTAGCATTGACCAAAAAAACACGATTAATGCTGAAAATTGGGTAATGCAATGCATGAACATACATATGAAAATGATGAAGGAGATAATTGAGGAATGAGGATTTTTGTTAGCCATGTGAAGTGATTCCTTACAATGATGAACATTCTTCTCTCAATGCATATGTTAAATTTCACAAGAATACAAGATTATAATGTTGTTATGTCCAAAAGTAAAGTGTATTTAGATTATTGTAAAATTAAACCCTATCATTAGGATTTGGTATGCCATTCACTACTTTATCATCGAACAACTTATACTCATTATTGACCAGGACGGAGGGAGTATTAATAAGTTTTTTCAACGAAAAACATACTTAGTCGCATTACACTCGCTCAAGCACGCGTCACTGTGGATCGGAGTGGGATCCGGTGCATTATTGTTGCTTTGTACGTCACTGCGGAGTGAGATCTGGTGCATTAGTGTTGGTTTGATCGCACGCGTACATTTATATTGCAAATATCTCTTTATTGATTCGATGTATGAGTCAATTTTCGCTCTCTAATGACCAGCATAGTCGCAGTAATGCTTTCGGTATACCGTCACGCTATCAGAATCTCGTAATTAACATCGATAAGTTTCCCCCTAAATGATCCCAAATGATTGTTTCCGAGGATATAAAGTACAATATAGGGGAAGGGGTGATTCGAATCTGAGATTTACTATCCATAACACTTAGTCTTGTCCACTAGACTTAGACATCTTCGCTTGTCCTTTTATATTATTTATAATGAATATTTTAATCAAATGATAACAAATGACTGAAACAGAAAGAGTAATTTTATTACATCCACCAGAGCAACAAACTATACTAGCTACTTAACTAATAAAGTCAATACCTTTACATGTATTAGCATCTACATATACATTTCCTACTTCATTCATTTGATCATTCACTTCTCCTTTAGACAACCGTGAGGTAAGTCTCTAGCGTAAGCTTCACATTTCAGTTTCATTATCAACTTTTACTCTCTTTCTTGGATGACGTGGGAACCCATAATCAGTATCTGATTGGATAATTAGCTGGTTTGACACAATTTTATTTACGTTATTGTTGTCGAAATATTAAACTGATGTTATCGTTAGAGTCCACGTATAAGTTCGTTGTTAACGGTTAAGACATCGTTAACTTGTGACAGGGAGTTGATAAATTAAATTGGTGACTAGAGATTATTATTATTGTAGCTAAATGGGTGATGCATGAGAGCTACATACAACATTATATGAAGGACCATTTATTGTAATTATTTGTCACCCATTTGTCAAGAATCAAGGGGTTGATTGAGAAAGGAAAATTATTATTACTTGAAATATGAATGATGACAATAAGTATATACATCATGTACACTATAATAAAATTGAAAATTCTAATTAATTTGAATTATGGTTATTGTCATGTGGGTGCATACAATGTCATGGACACTAATAAACTTTGATGAAATGTAGAGTAATAAACACAAATAATGTGAGGACCATTGTGTCTTCATTTAATAAATGCAATCACTGTTAGGGGTCGTTTGATTATTGCCCTCTCAAATAATTGAGAAATTGGGATGTTGTTTGGTTGTCCACTTCCCAGGAATTGTCACTTTCTCCATAATGGGGGGAAGTTACTCACCAAAACTCTCTTGGTGTGTAGAACTTCCCGCATGAAGTTATTTCTGCAACCAAACAATATTTTTGTAATTCTCATGAAATACAAATTCACGTGAATTTAAGTTCCCGGTAACTCTATCTTCCCATGGCGAACCAAACGAGCCCTTATTTCTCGATAACGCATTTCATAACAACGTCTCATATACTCTTTCTATCTCGATCATTTATCATTTGATGAAAATATTTCTCACAAATAACGTATAAGGATAACAAACGACCTCGACAGATGAAATATACCGTACCCAAGAGTCTAAAGACTCTTAAGACAAACAAACAAAGAAGTAAGAAAACTTTGGTGACATAAAAAGGGTGATGAATTGAAGCACCAAACAGCAGAATCAAATGCCTCGATCACTTTATTTTGAGTAGAAGAAGTATATATTGAGTGATGACAAAGGATTTTCAAATCTTAGCCATTACTTCATGGCTATTGTTGGTTGTCACCAACTTTGTGATCGACCCACAACAATATGCCCCCTCATCGTATATATTCCTTTGGGAAGCTAACAAGGAAGATACCCTTCATACCCCCCTTATTCACCACACCCAAAATTACCGTCTTTAGGATTGTGTTTAAGTATTTAACATCTTTCAAATTCAGTATAAACTTAAAAATTAAAAAATAAATTATACATACATCGATTCAATTAATACAAGTATTAATAATTTGTTTTCTCTTTTAGATTCTTAGATACTTCGTAGTTCGTACAACCTCAAGATTTGTATTTATTACAGTATTTCCCTATATTATTATTTAAGGTATATTATAAACAAATAAATACTACGAGTAATAATATATAGAATAATTGATTTTGTAGTTTATAGATAAAATTAGTAAAACAATTCACAACTTGATCTTTTCGAGTATGATTTGTTTTGCAGATGTTGTATGTTTTTATATTATTAATGAAATTACTCTTCATCAAGACAAATACAAAATATAATGCGAGTTATGATCTATTTGAAACTATTTTCATTATAGTTATTGTAATCTATACGGAGTAATAAACTGTATGTCAAATGTCAATACCAAATTAATTAATGAATTAAAATTCAACTAAAACAATTTAAACAAAAAAGTTGACCAATTTTTTTAAAAAATTACTGAGTATTCACTTTCTGTTATGAAAATAAGGGAAAGAGAGGGAAAGAGAAATTATACTGTACATAAGTACTATTATTTGATCGGATGTGAAAATTCAAACTTTGGAAAATTACTGCGTCCGGATACTATTTTTTGTCTCATTACCTTAATTTGTGGAGAGTATTATAATGAAATATGGCAAAAATATTAGTATCCGGAAAGAATAATTTGGAGGTTTTAAGGGAAAAAAAAACGTTGGGTTGGGTTCTCTAGTAGGAGTGGGCAGTAGAGTTGCAAGCTAAGTCAACAGCCCACAACTTTTTAGATAGGAAAATAGAGTCTTGGGTCACGGGTTGGGTTTCGGGTGGGTCGTATCGGTTTATTTGGTCGGGTCAACTTTCTTCACCTCTAGGCATTCCGTACAACAATTGAAATTACTACTGTACGTTTTTTTTAGTTCTCGGATTAAGGTCCTGTTTGGCAAATAGCAGTAGCTGATTCATAATAACGGTTAACAATAACAGAATATGGTTAGCTGATTGTATTAACAGATTTGACTATCAAATTAAATTAGCATAATTAAGAAATAGTGTTTAGTAATTAGTAGATTATCAGAGAATCGAGTTGTTTTCAGATATAAATTCAATATGTTTTATTTTAATATGCTCCTATTAGCAGCATATTCAAAAATAATAGATTCCGACCAATATCGTGTCGTTTACCACACACATAAAATTTAATAGTTTGAGAATCAATCTACTATTTAGACCGAAATTCCTAATTTTTCCCCAATATATCTCTTACCAAACGGAGCCCAAGATTGACCCATTTAAATATGTCATTATGAAGATAAAAATAATACTCAAACCGACATTAAAAAACCGAAAACGGGTCACCCAAACCGACATCAAAAACCTATATATATATACACCACACTAACCCCCTATCATCATACTGTAAATCATAAAACTCTTACCAACCAAAAAAAACACAGAGAAAGAAAGAGAGAGAAGCAAGCTAGCTGAATTGAGAGTGAGGAAGAAGATGGTTTGTAAGAAGGAAAAGGAGAAGGAGAAGGAGAAGAAGAATTTGAGAGCAAGGAAGACGACGGTCTTCAAGAAGGCGAAAGAACTGTCAATTCTGTGTGATGTAGATGTACTGCTCATCATGTATGATGATGATGGTGATTTCCCACAACCGCAGGTTTGTTGTTCCGATCCCAATGCCGTTCATCAAATCATTTCTCGCTATTTTACTCATCGGAAAAAGGCAGTTACTGATTCCAAGAAAGCTGTGATGGGTAGTAAGGTTGATGATGATAGTGGGTTTATTGATGTTTTGGCGGGAAAAATTGAACACGTTAACCACAGAATTAACTTGATCAAGGAGAATGCAGCATTACCATTCATTATTGATGATTATTGTGATCAAAGTTTCGATCTTTATGATTTGGAAGGTGGTACCTTTAGTAGCTTGTTGGGATTCGATGACGGGTTTAAGTGTCAAGATCCTGTTGGATGTGCAGGGATGAATTCTTCTGATCAGGGTTTGTTGGGGTTTGAAGGGTTTAACTCTCAAAACCGTGTTGAATGTGGGACGATGATGAATTCTTCTTCTAATGAGAGTTTGTTGGGATTTGAAGGGTTTAAGTGGGAGAACACTGATGAATTTGGGGTGAATGATTTGTGTGATGATACCGAGAATTTTCAAAGTTTGTTGGGATTATTTGATGATGGGTTTCACTGTCAAAACAATAATGCTGAAAGTGGGATGGAATCTGCTGCTGCTGCTGATGTTCAGAGGAGTTCGATGGGTTTACAGCAGGTTGATGACGATCTTCATAACCTTCTGATGCAGTTCGCTGTTGACGATTTTGAGCAGGATGAAGTAATTGGGTTTCAGGGTTTTAATGCTCAATCATCCATTCCTGCTGTATGATGATATGATTCTCCTCACAGTAGTCATACTAGTATTATTCTTTTATTCTTTATACTACTGTATTCATCTGAAAATAGCTAGCTAGGTGATGAGATTTTGTATAGAAGTTCGGCCTGAGGGAGCTGAGGCAAGAACGATTTTGTCGAGGGCAACATTGATGTAACATGTAACTAGACGGGTTATATATTGTAATGATCTGGAAAAGAATAATGCTTAGCTTGATGTAACCTTTAATTTGTTCCTGAATGATATCGGATTTTCGTTTTCTTCAGTTATTGTTGGTTGTTGATTTTCATTGATGCAATCTCTTTAATTTGTTATTGTTATGCATTGCATTGTATTTCAACATTCCTGCTACTGCAGTCTGCAAATGCAAGATTACAGATTATGTACTCAACATAATCTGTAGTCTTCCCTCACTGTATTTTCTTATAGTCCGAGCATATCGGGAATACAAACAGGATACCTATGAACACAATCTTTCCAAGGACCATATCCGTCTACATGTGCTCGAATACTACGGTTACACTCCCAAACTAGACTATTACATTTGAATCCGCTCCCAAATGCTATTTGCCAAACACGATCACCCTTCTTCATTCTTTCCTTAGCCTCAATGTAGCTCAATACATACCAAATGGAAGATGAAGAAGTGTTCCCAAATCTATGGAGGACCATTCTAGAAGCCTCCACTTGGTAGGCCGATAATTTAAGTCCCTTCTGTAATTCATCGATCACACCCCGCCCACCAGCGTGGATGCAAAAATGATCGAACACTTGGTCAAATCTCGGAACATAATGCCCTAAATATTTCCTAAAAAGTAAATAAACCACGAACCGGGCCTTCTCGTGTACCGGTAGGACTAACGGCCCAAGTGAGGTTATGTTAGACTTGAGCGACTCGCCGGCTATGACCATCAAATCTTTCGATAGTGAAATACCCAAAATACCCTCCGGATCCTCCACTTGACTTACACATTTGTAGGCCTTGTCATTGGACCCCAAATGGGTCCGAACCGTATGAAGAAGCCGATACTTGGCCCGGTCCCGCTCGGCCCGTTTATTAGTCAATAAAACCGCGGTACACCCCATACGAAAAAGGCAACCCGGGATCATCATGGACCGGTCCAAGCCCAAGTAAGAAATATGCGACAAAATCTCGGTACTAACCACTAACGCATATGAATCGGGCCAAATTTCTAAAAGTTTATGGGCCAAGTCCACTGAAATGGTACTAGCACTACAGCCCATTCCAGAAAGACTGTAGCTCTTAATACTACTCCTCATTTTATACTTGTTTACTATGATAGATGACAATGAAGGTGAAGGGCAAAAAAGGCTACAATTAGTAATTATAATGCCAATGTCCTTGGGCTTGAGCCCGGTCTTCCTGAAAAGATTGTCGAGAGCATCGAAGACTAGGACATGGGCCTCATCACGGGCCATGTCAATGGAGGGTTGAGGCGGTATGTAATGGGCTACTAGGGGAAGCGAAGTTTCTTCCCCTAGGCCAGCCCGCTCTAGGATCCGCCTTTGAAATAAGGCCGCTTTCGGGTTGTCTTGGTATAGGATCCTGGTGTGTTCAACGAAGGCTGCGAAAGGCGCTCGGAATTCTATTGAAGGGATTGAACAAGCATAGTCTAGGAGGTAGACAACTCTTTTTTTTAAGTTGAAGCATAAAATGTAAAGGTAAATGAAGATGATGAGGAATATGAATATGAACTCAAGTATAGTGTTGACAAGTTCCATTATTTTTCAGTGTATATGTTGAGACTTTGTATGTACTTAGGGTTTTATGGTCACTATATATAGAAGTATAGAACTTAGAATGGCCTAGTGGTCTCCCTTAATTCAGCGCAGCGCAGCTATTCTCCCTTGTGACGAAATTATCTGTCATACTATTAATATATTAGTATGATTTATCTTTTTCAACATAACATTAGTTCGAGCCACTCGCGAGCTTGATCCGAGTCAATGTCGGTCGGCTTAATTCTTTAAGTTGTCGAGCCAAATTCGAGCTCACACAGTCGCACGCGTCTAGCTTTGGCCGAGCTGAGTTCTAGTTGATCGCGAGTTGTCTTGTCTCATTCTAGCCTTTAGGCTTAGGTCTCCCTATCTAGAAGATTGTTTCGATCCGAATAACCCAACTCAAACCAACTTTAATTTAAAATACGAATTAAACTTGTTATTAACCCGATTGAAGTTTCATATTTCTTCATTTTCATTTGATTCTTTACCCTTATTATTTTGAAAGCGATATTTTCCGACAGATGGAGAGTGATTTTTCCGACAACATAATAAAAAGAGTCTGACCATAAACTATACTTGGTATATGTTGAATTTAATGTTCATTGGTGATAATGTTTGCACTTTTTAGATGGAGATCATAATGGCGAATTGATTAATTAGTCTTCCTTGTGATAGAGATATCCGTCAGTTTGATATAACAGATAAAATATTATCTATTTATTATTTATATAGAAAAGACAATCCATTATATTTTTTAATATTTTGTATTTTTCTATTTAAACGAATCGTATTTGATCTGTTATAAAAAAATGACGAATAACTTCGTCACAAAGAAGAACGTGTGCTCAATTAATGCCCCGTGAAGGGGGGATGGGATGAGGAATTACTACCTTTGCATTTTTGACTAGTTTCTCTTGAGTTCGATATGCAATTATTGTTTTTTGTGCTCATTTATATACAACAATATTTATAACATACACACGAAGGCCGAACCAGCCTTAGACATTAGAGGAATTGAAACACTTGTCGAGAGTTTTTGGAGATGGGACCATAATAAGCAATCAATTGACCATAGGATTCTAGAGTAGTTACTACTAAA
The DNA here is from genome assembly GCA_958450325.1 of Agrostemma githago. NCBI lineage: Eukaryota > Viridiplantae > Streptophyta > Magnoliopsida > Caryophyllales > Caryophyllaceae > Agrostemma > Agrostemma githago. Next base: position 67,056,095 of record OY288255.1, on the reverse strand, counting down.
ATTGTAATTTTGAGACTGCGATATGACATGACTCGAGACTCTTTGGGTGTGTTTAGGAGTGATTATGGTGCGAATTTCAAGACATTTAATTTCGAGACCTAATCGGACAAAAAAACGTGGATAATAACCTTCAAAATCGACAATTTTCGACGATGTTTATGAGTTTTAAATGCTGCTTGTTTAAACCATTTAGAAACAATCGATATGCGTTGAAATGACTATTAACAGGTAGCAAATGATCGAAGACGACTTAATATCGAGTATATAGCTTAGCTTGTTTCGTCAAATTTCTGCACGAGTCGAATAGGACTTATAAGGCATCTAAATGTCTTTATTTAAAACCATTTTTCTATTTTATTAACACAAGAATGATGTATATATTTTGGAGTAATTATGGTGCGAATTTCAAGAAATTTAATTTCGAGACCTAATCGGACAAAAAAACGTGGATAATAACCTTCAAAATCGACAATTTTCGACGATTTTTATGAATTTTAAATACAGCTTGATTAAAGCATTTAGAAACAACCGATATGCCTTGAAATGACTATTAAATGTTAGCAAAGGATCGAAGACGACTTAAAATGGATTATATAGCTTGTTTCGTCAATTTTTTGCACGACTCGAAAAGGATTTATAAGGTCTCTAAATGTATTTATTTAAAACCATTTTTCCTATTTATTAACACGGGATTGGTGTATATATTACGGAGTAATTATGGTGCCAATTTAAAGACATTTAATTTCGGGACCTAATCGGACAAAAAAACGTGGATAATAACCTTCAAAATCGACAATTTTCGACGATTTTTATGAGTTTTAAATTTTGCTTTTTTAAACCATTTAAAAACAACCGATATGCTTTGAAATGACTATTAACAGTTAGCAAAGGATCGAAGACGAATTAATATCGAGTATATAGCTTGTTTCGTCAATTTTTCGCACGACTCGAAAAGGATTTATAAGGCCTCTAAATGTATTTATTTAAAACCATTTTTCCTATTTATTAACACGGGAATGGTGTATATATTACGGAGTAATTATGGTGCCAATTTAAAGACATTTAATTTCGGGACCTAATCGGACAAAAAAACGTGGATAATAACCTTCAAAATCGACAATTATCGACGATTTTTATGATTTTTAAATTTTGCTTTTTTAAACCATTTAAAAACAACCGATATGTTTTGAAATGACTATTAACAGTTAGCAAAGGATCGAAGATGAATTAATATCGAGTATATAGCTTGTTTCGTCAAGTTTTTGCACGACTCGAAAAGTACTTATAAGGCCTCTAAATGTCTTTATTTTAAACTTTTTTTTTATTTTATTTACACGGGGATGATTTATGTATTTTGGAGTAATTTTGGTGCGAATTTCAAGATATTTAATTTCGAGACCTAATCGGACAAAAAAACGTTAATAATAACCTTCAAAATCGACAATTTTCGACGATTTTTATGAATTTTAAATACAGCATGATTAAAGCATTTAGAAATAACCGATATGCGTTGAATTGACTATTAGATGTTAGCAAAGGATCGAAGACGACTTAAAATGGAGTATATAGCTTGTTTCGTTAATTTTTTGCACGACTCGAAAAGGATTTATAAGGCTTCTAAATGTATTTATTTTAAACCATTTTTCCTATTTATTAACACGGGAATGATGTATATATTACGGAGTAATTATTGTGCGAATTTCAAGACATTTAATTTCGGGACCTAATCGGACCAAAAAACGTGGATAATAACCTTCAAAATCTTCAAAATCGACAATTTTCAAAATGACTATTTTCGAATTTTTTCCAATTTATTAACACGGGAATGATGTATATATAATGGAGTAAATATGGTACGAATTTAAAGACATTTAATTTCGGGACCCGAAAAACGTGGATAATAACCTTTAAAATCGACAACTTTTTTTTTTTTAAGAGTTTTAAATGTTATTTGTTTAAGCCATTTAGAAACAACTGATATACGTTGAAATGACTATTAACAGTTAGCAGGGGATCGAAAATGACATGAATCTTCATTTCCTCCCTCGTCGTTTGATAACCAAATTTTACATCAATTATTTTATATTCCCTACCTTTCGCTCCAAATCCAGATATATCCTCTAAAGTATTCTCTTCGTTCGTATCCAAAGGATATGTATTCCTTTTTGGACCGTTTAAATCAAATTGACCTATTTTCTTTTTAGTCCTGTTTTTGGACCAAATTACCCTTATTCTATTAACCTATTTACAATATATGTCATTATGAGAGGACATTTTTGATAATTAAATACTACATTGTCCCTAATTACTGTACTTTTAATACTTTCTTAGTCCTTGTGCAAAATGGAGACGTACCCTTTGGATGGACTCGTCTTATTTAATTTTTCGAATTCGAAACATTTTCATAAATCAAATCGGTAGATTAATTAATTACTTACCACAAAAACTCATACATAATTCTAAAGAATTTGTTACCATTTAGGCAAATTATATTGTCTCCCATTTTTGTAAGAATTTCAATTGATTCACTTCCAATAAAATGGATTGAATTAAAAAACATACTCCATTTATTTATAAATAAATAACCAATAATATACAATTCTATGAACTATATATATAAAATTCACTTTTGTGCAAAGGATTATTTTCTCCATTGTTGTCATTATTATAACAATAATCATCAATTCAAAACCATGTCGTCAGTTATTATAACAGCATTGTTAATCGTATTTTCGAGTTGGTTCATCAAAGTAAGTTATGAAACCGTCTCATTTTATTGGTTAACTCCGAGACGCATCAAAAAAATCATGGAGAAGCAAGGAGTGCATGGCCCTAAACCCCGGCCTCTTCTAGGAAATCTCTCAGATATATCGTCTCTCGTTGCGTCTTCCAATTCCATGGACATGCCTACCATCTCCCATGACATCGTCTCTCGTCTTCTTCCTCATTACCTCCTCTGGTCTCGCAAATATGGTAAAACCACTCGTTTAGTTTAGTCCAATTCAGTTAACTTCGTATGTACTCGCTCATTTTTTTAAAAAAAAAGGGCTTAATTGATTTGAAGTATGACGAAATTATTGTGTGTGTAGGGAATAGGTACATATATTGGCATGGGTTCGAGCCACGACTGTGTCTAACGGATCCGGATCTGATCAAGGAGTTGTTGACGAAGTACAATCAAGTGTCGGGGAAGTCGTGGCTGCAACAAGAAGGATCGAAAAACTTCATAGGAAGAGGATTACTTATGGCAAATGGTGAGTCTTGGTTCCACCAAAGGCACACTGTTTCCCCTGCTTTTATGGCCGATAAACTTAAGGTACGTACTTACGTAAAACATGCTGCATGCATGCATGCTTAAAATCTACGTACTTGGTTTCTGTTTTAATATATATTATAGATAAAGAATATGACGTTTGTGTATGTTTTAGGGTTATGCAGAGCAAGTAGTGGAGTGTACGGCAAGTACGCTCAAATTGCTTCGAAATACAGTCGAGAAAGGGGAAAGTGAGGTGGAAGTCGGAGAGTTGATGGCTAGATTAACGGCGGATATAATCTCTAGGATTGAATTCGGGAGTAATAACCAGGAGAAAGGCAAGAAAATCTTCGATATTCTGAATCTTCTTCAACTTCGTTGTGCTCAATCTACTAAGCATCTATGCATACCGGGGAGTCGGTAAGTTAAGTTAACTACTCGTATTTATTTTCTCTGTTTAACCAACCAAACGAGTTCTAAATATTTATCATTCAAAATTGATTTGTGTTATTATTATTATTATTATTATCGCGCAAAATTATAAAAAATGTGACATCATATATTTATTATCGATATTGGTAATGTTGATTGGGTGAATATATTCGGCGAATGAACGTATATTCGATTAAAATAAATGGAAATTATATATGATTTTGATTTATATCGTCTCACTTTATTTATTTCAATCAATTGAATCTCTTTTTTTTTTTTTTTTTTTTTTGAAACGAATCAATTGAATCTCTAAATATGTTTGGATTGTGATACTTTCTATATATAGATTTTTTAGTACTTTGAATCTACCCTAAAAAATTTGAAATATTAATTAGAATATAAATCAACCTACCAAAACATTAACTTATTATTATTATTCCCGAAGATGTCTTAGCCTAGTGGTTAAGACTAGATGCTCTGGGATAGTAAGTCTCAAGTTTGAATCCCTCTTCCCCTATATTGTAATGTGATTAAGTACGCTCTTCGTTGAACCAAAAAAAACTTATTAGATGTTGCTTGTTGGTGAAGTAATCTTTATTCAGTAAGACATTTAATTGAAAACACTAATCACTGAACTAAATTACCTCATGTGAGAAATCTCACAATAAAATTATCGCGACACCGTTTTATAGAAGAATTTGTTACACATAATAATACATGAAATTTTACTAAAATTTAATTGAATACTCCGTATATTATATATATCTACCAAATTTATTATGTTGCGTTATATCTTTAACAATTAACATGATTATTATTACATACGACGTCTTATTGTGAAATAATTTCAGATATTTTCCTAGCAAGTACAACAAAGAGATAAAAACCCTAAAAACGGAGGTGGAAAGGCTAATAATGGAGATAATAGAGAGTCGTAAAAGATGTGTCGAAATGGGGAGAAGCGATAACGAGTCAAATAATAACGAGAACGAGAATGATTTACTTGGGATTTTGTTGAATGAATTGCAAAACAATCCAAGGAGTAGTTCAAATATGCAAATAATAATGGACGAATGCAAGACGTTCTTTTTTGCGGGGCATGAAACGACGGCGTTATTGCTCACTTGGACACTCATGCTTTTAGCCACCAATCCTGATTGGCAACAGAAACTAAGGGACGAAATTTCACAAGTTTGTCATCGTGATACTCCTTCACTTGATCATTTGCCCAAGCTTCGTTTGGTATGCATTCGTTTCACAAATTCTTATATGAGACGGTCTGAAATTTGTTTGTGTCGTACTGGTTATTTTTTATGTATACATTTTTTTGTATTTCGTTATATATTTATGAATTTTTATATCCCGTGGTTTGTTTATTTTGCCCCTCGTTGACAAAATAAAAAACAAAAAAAAAAAAAAATATTTCATCGTCTTTTAATGATATACTCCCTCCGTATTTTTTTTTATATGACGTTTTACTTTGTCGAGGTGAGGCTTTGACTTTAATTTTTATGTAAATATATTATTCCAAAAATTTTAAAAATTGCACCATAAAACTCCTTACGAAAAGAACTTTCAAATGAGTATACATTTCATAGTATTTTTTCTTATATTGTAAGAGATATTGAAAAGAGAAGTAGTTGTCTCGAAGAGTGAGAATGACTTATATTAAAAAACAGATGGAGTATTATATATATATTTATTTAGGTGGTATATATATATATTTTAATTAAATGGAAAGAACATAAAAAGACGGAGGAAATAGTATATTCGAATTTTCATGAATTAATAATTATTCCGTTCATTTTTCAAATTCCTCCCTTTTGATTTTTTTTTTTTTGTAAAAATTCACTCTAAAAATATGTTTGAAGTTTAAAAATTACTTCAATTTAGGTTTTTGGACAAAAATCTCCCTACTTTTTTTAATTCCCTATTACTACAATTATTCACTCTCTAAACAATGGCATTTTCGTCCTAAAAATATAATTTTGAGCAATTTTTTAACTTTGAATATATTTTATGAGTAATTTTTAACAAAAATTTCAAAAGTTTACTCCGTATATTTATTATAAAAGGACGTTATTATTAATTTATTCATAATTTCTAGGAAGTATTACTAACGTATTTTAATATTGGCAGTTGAGCATGATAATAAACGAGTCGTTGAGGTTATACCCACCGGCGACAATTCTGCCAAGAATGGCTTTCGAAGACATTAAATTGGGTGATCTTTTCATCCCTAAAGGCTTATCAATTTGGATTCCGGTTATTGCGATTCACCATGACAAAGAATTATGGGGCGATGATGTGAACGAGTTTAATCCTAATCGTTTTGCGTCTGGATCATTCGTTTCAAGTCGATTTATTCCATTTGGAGGCGGTCCACGGAATTGTATTGGTCAATCCTTTGCAATTTTGGAAGCAAAACTAATATTAGCCATGTTAGTATCAAAGTTCAAGCTTACAATATCGGATAGTTATCGACATGCTCCAATGGTCGTTCTTACTATTAAGCCGAAGTATGGAGTTCCCGTTTCCTTAACACCCCTATAAAAATTGTTCAATGAAATTACCTAGGCCGAATTTTATCGACATTATTGTTAAAATTATTACATTATACTTATAAATTTTAGAATAAATTACTTAAATGTACGGAGTATAACTTATGTGTATTAGTCGTGGTGATCTTTTCTATGGTGACTATATTTTTCAAAAAAAAAAATATACAAATACCGTTCGATAAATATTATAAAATTTTGATATCGTTAGTTACATATTTCTAAATATTATAAAAATTTTGATATTTATAACGCACTCGATTAGATTATTTAAACCAGATCTCACGTGACTATATTTTATCTTATACAGTATATTATAAGTTATATCGATAATTTCTCTCTCACTTATGAATAGTGCCCAAAAACAAAACGTAAAGAACCTATTGGAACGGAGGAAGTACTCCGTATATCAACTTTATGCAATTTTATACCAATTTAAATCATATTTTGTACCTTTTTGTGTGGAATTCATGTGATACATTTCCTATTTAAATCAGCTCAAATAATCGTCCGTCTTCCTTACGACGTACATATCCGTCATTACGTTAAAACAGTTCAAATATATATCCAATTAGGCACACGAATTTATCTTATCCTACATATTTGATCCATTATAAACTTAAGACGGATATTTTCGTCAATCTGAGGCTAATCTACGAGCTATGTATACAATTCATTCGTGCACATTTTTGGTTGTCACATTCCCTATACGAGTATTATTTTCTCACTTGCAATCATCATCAAAATCATGTTCTTATCTATTGTAACACCCTTTATACTTATATTTTTAAGTTGGTTCGTCAAAGTAAGTTATGAAACCGTCTCATTTTATTGGCTAACTCCAAGACGCATCAAGAAAATCATGGCGAAGCAAGGAGTGCATGGACCTGAACCCCATCCTCTTCTAGGAAATCTCGTCGAAGTGGCTTCTCTCGTTGCATCGTCCACGTCCATGGACATGTCTACCGTCTCCCATGACATTGTTTCCCGCCTCCTTCCACATTACCCCCTCTGGTCTCGCAAATACGGTAAAATTCATCTACCCTAAAATAAATCCACCACACACATCTACACTTCTCGCTTAAACATTTATGTGATTTAACTGGACAACTTTACACCAAAGCTCGGAAAGTTTACAGCAAAACTCGAAACCTTTGTGATAAAGCTCAAAATCTTAAAACTAGTTGTACGTAGAGCCATGTACAACTGGTTGTCTCTCATTGCTTCTATTCAGTTCAACTCAATTTAGCTGTCGGTTCTCATTATAAAAACACGTGATTATTATTTCAGGGAAGAGGTATATATATTGGTATGGACCGGAGCCACGACTGTGTGTAACGGATCCTGAATTGATCAAGGACTTGGTCACGAAACACAATCATGTGACGGGGAGGTCGTGGCTACAACAACAAGGGTCGATAAAGTTCATAGGAAGAGGATTACTTATGGCAAATGGTGAGTCTTGGTACCACCAAAGGCACATTGTTTCCCCTGCTTTTATGGTCGATAAACTTAAGGTACGTAATCCAAATTACAAACTACTCCTCTGAGTTTTATGACCTAAAATGGAAAGTGGGTAAAAGATCAAACTCAGCCAAAAAAAAAGAATACGTGTCAATGATAGAAACTCAGAGGGAGTAAAAAACATCACTACTTTAATTAATACTGCGTCCGTATGTATTTTATGTTTCTTCCTGTATTCAGTGTTATGCAGAGCAAGTAGTGGAGTGTACTACAAGTATGGTGAGATTGCTTGGAAACACGGTCGAAAATGGAGGTAATAATGAGGTCGAAATTGGAGAGTTGATGGGTAGATTAACGGCGGATATCATCTCGAGAGTTGAATTCGGGAGTGACCATGAGAAAGGAAACAAAATCTTCGAGCTTCTTAAACTTCTTCAACTTCGTTCGGCTCAGTCCAGCAAGTATCTATGCATACCCGGAAGCCGGTCAGTTCCATTTACTTCTGTCGTCTAACCAAACAATGTTTTAGCCACGAACTAAACAAACTACTCGTAATTGTTAGAAATAGTACCATAAATCAGGGCCGACCATAGGTGATCCATTCGGTTCTAAGAACCGGGGCCCAAGTAAGGGAAGGGTCTTGGTATTTATATTGATTATACAAAATTAACATGAGGTGGTTATTAAGATAGTTAATGTTGATCTTGATGCGGTGAGTTCGATTCTTATATTGCTCATTCAGGTATTTCCCAAGCAAGTACAACAAAGAGATCAAAACCCTGCAAAGGGAGGTGGAAAGGCTATTAATGGAGATTATAGAGAGTCGAAAAAGTAGTAATAACTCATCGAAAGAGAAGGATTTACTTGGTGTTTTAATGAATGAGTCGAAAAAGAAGAATAATAATTCAAATGGATTCTCGAGTTTGCAATTGATAATGGACGAATGCAAGACATTTTTTATCGCGGCGCATGATACAACCTCCTTGTTGCTCACTTGGACCTTCATGCTTTTAGCAACCAATCTCGAATGGCAACAAAAATTGAGAGACGAAATTGCACAAGTTTGTGACGGTCATACTCCTTCTCTTGATCATTTGCCTAACCTTCGCTTGGTATGCGCATTCGATCCATTTCCTTCATTTTAGTCTCTATCATCGTATTATTGTTCTACTATTAAATACGAGATATTGATCCTTTTTTTTTCGCAGTTGAGCATGATAATAAACGAGAGCTTGAGGTTATACCCAACGGCTACAATTGTACCAAAGATGGCATTCGAAGACTATAAATTGGGCGATCTCTTCATTCCTAAAGGACTATCAATTTGGATTCCGGTACTTGCAATTCATCACGATAAAGAATTGTGGGGAGAAGATGTGAACGAGTTTAATCCTCATCGTTTTGCCTCCAAATCATTCAATTCAAGTCGGTTCATCCCTTTTGGAGGCGGTCCACGAAATTGTATCGGACAATCGTTCGCAATTTTAGAAGTGAAACTAATAGTCGCCATGCTAGTATCAAAGTTTAAGTTCACGATATCTAACAAGTACCGGCATGCTCCAATTGTTGTTTTTACCATTGTGCCGAAGTATGGCGTTCCAATCCGCTTCACACCCCTATGAAAACTTGCATCAATCAAACATTGTCGACTGTTTTGTGTTATTGAATTCGTTTTTATACCAATTTGTACATCCCAAACACCAAAATTTCTTCTAAGAAAAACAACCACGGCTACATGCGTCCTACATGCTGCATCCGATTTAAACGACCCAAAAAAAAAGGTAGAGTTTTGTTAAACTAATCGATCATTGTTCCATTTTACAAACCCCATTCAACTCGGAACCTCGAAAGCCAAGTGTAAGTTCCAATTCCAACCCGCCACCATGACCACCACCCAGTTTGCCAACCTCAGTCATTGTCTCGCCGGATAACATCAAACTATAACTATTAGTATCGGTGGCTGCATCGTCAGGGTGGCTCACCGAGGAGTCATCGTGACTCGTGGTAGTCGGCCCACTCAACACACCCATCATCATGGTGAGACCAGACTTTTTAGCCTTGGGCTTAATCACTCGGCCGGTTTGCTTGAACCTAGCTCGGTTTATTCTGGACCGGTCCAAGTCCAAGTCGGCCGAGATAGAGATAGAGGGTTCGTCCTTTGTGGTGACGTGGCGAATGTCGTAGACACCTTTGATTGGTGGAGGATTGGAGGCGGCTTCAGCGGGGATAGGCGTGATTGGGAGGCCTTTCAAGACGGCCTCCACCGCGGCTTGGCAGAGGTTCCATTCGCCCGACCATAGTAACCCTACTGACCCGTAAATTGGGTTTACCATCCGTCCACAAGACTCATATAATAGTGATCGGAACGTTGCTGCCAACAAAACATATACAATCACGTTAGCCAATTCGTATAACATACTCGTACTAAAAAGGCGAAAATTTTATTTCTTTAACCCATTTCTCAACTTTCCTTTTTTATCTAATTTTTCTTACCACTCCGTCCCTACCAAGTTAACGTAATTTTGGTAATACTACTCGTAGATGTTCACGAGAATATTATGTTTCGTCAAGGACTAGTATGTACTACGAGTACTCCCTATTACTCCCTCCGTTCAAGTCCAAGCTTCCCCTTCCTTATTTTGACACTATTCACAATCAAGGATAACTTTCGATATTTACGACAATCTATTAGAAAAAATATATTCATGTGAGATCTTGTTTGATTCGTCTTTAAAAGTACATTATTAATATCCAATTTTCATAATTTTTACTAATATGTTACGAAAGATATTAACGATGCAAAATGCGCGTTGGCAAACGTGAAAAAGCAAAAGGGAAGCTTGGACTTGAACGGTGGAGTATATTCTTCTACGACTCCACTCATATTAATCAGCCAACCAGATCGCTTCATCGTTAAGGTTACGATAAGACATTAATACGGTGTTTGTTTTCACTGTTCCAATTAATTTCATACATTTATTTTTTCACAATTATTAATGTACGTTTTCTTTTGTCTGTATCTGTATTTCTAAAAATTATCAAAAGTTGATATTCACAATTTATTCGAGTAGACAATTTAAACAAAATCTCACGTAAATATATTCAATCTTATAACTGTATATTAAAGGGTATATCAAAGATTTTCTTAATTGTAAATAGTGTTAGAAAATCAAACAAATGAAATTGATTGAAACAGAGAGAGTACGGTAAATAATCTCCTTTCTAAAATGTCCAACATCAATTTTATTTTTTAATTTTTTTAACTAAGAACACGCCTACTCATATTAGGATACATGGGTGAGATTCAAAAATTGAAGATCTATTGATTAAATATTTAATCTTAACAGAGAAACTAGTCATTTTGAATTACAAAAGTTAATTACTTTGATGAGTAGAGTTGATTATATGCGGGTTAGAGACGAGCTAATTATAAAAATTTTGACCAACAAACAAGCGGATTATAGGTTTAATAATGTTGTGTCCAAGCCCAACAAAAATTCGGGTCAGGCAGGAGGGGCATAATTGCATGCAATACTTGATCAAATATACTACTCCCTTCTTTTTCTTGAGTTAGCCTCATTGGGTTTTGGCACGGATATTAAGAAAAAATGAAAAAGTATGAGGATTGTGGAGATATAATGCATGTGATGGGAGAGAAATAGAGAGAAAAATATTTCCTTAAAAAGAAATTGAACTAACCCGAAAAAAATACTCCCTCTCCTACACTAAGATTTTCCCACTTTCCTTAACAGAAAATCTTCCAATTTCAAAACTTTCCTTATTAATCCATTATACTCTCTTCCTATTGGCTACTTTTTCTGATTTGACATCTTGAACCCCACCAAACAATTTACCACCTTTCATTACTCATTCCTTATTCCGTGTGCCATTTACAAATGGGAACATCGTTGTGGACCCAAAAAGGAATATGAACTTATTCAAGAAAAAGGAGGAGTACTTATTATCCATCCCACATCAATAATAATCTTATACTGATCATTTGTTTATCTTTGATTTTTTGAGTTAGCCTCATTGGGATTGGCACGAATATTAAGAAAAAGTGAAAAAGTAAGAGGATTGTGAAGATATAATGCATGTGATGGGAGAGAAATAGAGAGAAAAATATTTCCTTAAAAAGAAATGGGACTAGCCCAAAAAAAATACACAAAAAGGAATAGGGAGCTTATTCAAGAAGAAGAGGGAGTACTTATTATCCATCCCACATCAATAATAATCGTATACCGATCATTTGTTTACCTTTGATTTTGACACAAGGACGAGCTAACAAGAGTTAAAATTAGAAGAAGAGGTAGGGTACCGGGACGAAGGTGGGTGGGAGCGGCATTGATGAGGTTCAAAAGACCAGCATGTCCGTAGAATTTGGCAAGGAAGAGTGTTGCATTGGATTGTGATTCAGGTGACTTAATCCACTCTAAACACGGCTTAATACTACACTTTTCATTACACCCTTTCCTCAACACCCTACACCCATTACAACTCATCCTCATTTTCCCAGATCGATCTCTATATATACCTGCTCTATATATATATCTTCTTTGATTATACTGTATACGGAGTATAATATAGTAAAATCAGATGATTAATTGATCTATCTAACTTAATTAACCCAAAAGTTTTGTAATTAAGGAGTGTATGTGAAGTTGGGAATTGGTTGTTCAAGTTTTTTAGATGATGGAAGGAAGGAAGGAATTAATTTGGATGAAGAAGAGATAAATTGTCAAGGTGAGAGGCTATATATATTACTTCCTCCGTTCAAGTCCAAGCTTCCCTTTTACTTTTTCACGTTTGCCAACGCGCATTTTGCATCGCTAATATCTTTCGTAACATATTAGTAAAAATTATGGAAATGGGATATTAGTAATCTATTTTTAAAGACGAATCAAACAAGATCCAACATGCATATATTTTCTCTAATAGATTGTAGTGAATATCGAAAGTTATCCGTGATTGCAAATAGTGTCAAGACAAGGGAGGGGAAGGTTGGAATTGAACGAAGGGAGTAGTACTAGCAGAAAAGCAGAAAAGAAATGCAAATTCTTGTTTAGGACGGAATCGGAATATCGGTTACAAATGTGTGACGATTCAAATAATATTTATATTGCCATAAATATATTAGTTGGACGTTGGTCTCTCTTGCGGTGGATATATATTCGTCGCAAGCTTAAAATGGATCAAATAAGTGTCATTTGAGGAGATAATGACAAATGTTTACCTAGGTCCCACCACCTTTACTTTTGTCTTATTTCACCTAATTGGTACTCCCTCCGTTCAAGTCCAAGCTTTCCTTTTGCTTTTTCACGTTTGCCAACGCGCATTTTGCATCGTTAATATCTTTCGTAACATATTAGTAAAAATTATGGAAATTGAATATTAATATTCTAATTTTAAAGACAAATCAAACAAGATCCCACATGGATATATTTTCTCTAATAGATTGTCGTGAATATCGAAAGTTGTCCATGGTTGCAAATAGTGTCAAGCCAAGGAAGGGGAAGGTTGGAATTGAACGGAGGAAGTATCTATTTGACCTGTCATACATCACAAACAAGAATTTGTGTAAATATAAACAAACTCATGTGTTATTTCCTACTCCCTCCGATTCATTGGGTTTGAAACACTTACTGTTTACACAAAAAAATAAGAAAAGTAAATGTGGACCACAAGTGAATATTTTGGAATATAATAATGATAAATGAAATGGTATGTTAGTAATTTTATAAGAAAAATAAAACCCAAAGTAGAAATGTTGTAAAGCTGATAAATTTGCCAAATGTGGAATACGTTGCAAACTCAAAGAATCGAAGAGAGTGATTTCTAACCAAGTGATATTATTATTTAACTCGTCAAAGATTTATGACCGATATATCCGTTATAACTTGTAATTACAATAGGGTGGGGGTTGTTGCTTGGTAGAGAAAGTACGAGAGCTGTTTCCCAAAAATCTGGTAAAGATCGTCAAAACAGCTTTGTATAGTACGAGTATTTTATTAATGTAGGGAGTATTTAAAGAACCGGAAAATGGGAAGAGGGAGATGAATCTCAACTCAAGGGTATGAAGTATTACTCCTAGTCTTTTAGTCATATCCTATGTGTCGTCCGTCATTAGTTAATGTTGAGAGATGCAAATTATTCAAACATAAACTATGTGCAAACTGCAAACCATGATGATGATGATGAAGTATATATGACTTCTTCCTTCAAACAGATCGAATGAATATTATTCTTGTATGTTTCTCATGCTAGCTTGTTTCCTCACTCTCTTTTCTCCCTCGTCTTTCTCACTTTCCATACCCACCTACTCTTAACTCCACTCTTAAATTAACGTTTCGTTCTTTTAGACCGAAATAGACTGAAATGAACTACTCCCTCTCCACCACAATGATGTTCCCATTTATAAATGAAACATGGATTAAGAAATGGGTAATGAAAGGCGGTAAATTGTTGGGTGGGGTTCAAGATGTCAAATCACAAAAAGTAACCAATAGAAAGAGAGTATAATGGATGAATAAGGAAAATTTTGAAGTGGGAGAATCTTAGTGGAGTTTCCTTTTAAGGAGAGTGGGAAAATCTTAGTGGTGGGGAGGGAGTAAAATATTAAGACAGACAAAAATGAGTTTCTTTGGGTTGAGCTGAAATGAACTGAACTACTGATGCTTAATAGGTGATCATGTCGAATTTATGTACTCCCTCCCCTTCACTAAGATCTTCCACATTTCCTTTTTAGGAAACTTCACTGACATGTTCCACTTTTCTTTTTAGTAAATATTTTGTGGTTCTTATCGCTTGTGACCCCCACTTCCTTTTCTCTATCTTCATTTTCCTCCCCATATAGCCCTTTTCTTAATTTCTTCCCGCAATCAAATGTGGAACATCATAAAGAAGCGAAGGGAATAATATTGTACTCGTTACTCTTTAATCTGAGTAGATTAGATTAAAAAGGACATGACAGTATTTTCATTTATGAAAAGAATTTTAATTAAAGTCAAATAAATTAATCCAAAGTTGGATTAGAGTATAGAATGCGAGTAAAGTTTGAATAGATTGAAATAATGGATGAGCTTATCGAAATTGGGTCGTCGTCCTTTGTTGCTGCATATATTGTATAAGTACATGCAGTTGGTTTTCCTTGTAATGAATACTCCGTACTCTCCTCGTCTCGTTCTTTTATATTCATTGTGAACAGAATTTCAATCAAATGATAATAAATGAACAAGACGAAGGGAGTATTGTATTATTATTAACGAGTTAAATACTATTCCCTCCGTCCTTAATGTTTCTTCTCATTTCATTTAAATACTCTTCACAAATCTTTAAAAGCGGGAAGAAATATAAAGGACGGAGGGAGTACTCCATATGATTTATATGATTAAATAAGATAAAATCATGATACATCGATAACAACAGATACTTTATTTTCATCAGAATACAAATATGTTTATCATAATACAAATTTACGACGGATATGATCGTTAAATCCAAATAACTTGTGGAGTGCATATACATGAGAGAGGAGTAGTGAGTAAAAGGTAAGGTGAAAGGAGCATGGTAGACACGTGGGAAAAGGAGCAGCATGCAAATGGAAGTGAGTCCAAACTCCAAAGGGAAGCGCGTGGTAGGCACGTGATGTGATCAGAGTGCGGTCGAATCGCCACATACGTGGCCCACCATCACCACCTCCTGGTTTTTGGGAATCAACCTCCCTCACTCAATATTCATATACTCATATACCCCGTATTTGATATCTTCCACGTCTCATTTTTCAACCATTTCTTTGATTTCTTCCACTTTTCTTTTTTCTATCACACTTCTCTCTTACTTAGTGGCCCACTTACTTTACTCATTCTCTACTTTTACTTATTTTATTATTTTTCTTAAAAAATGTGTCACTTTTAAGGTGGAAGAAATCATAGAAATGGAGGGAGTACATACCGTCTCCTGTTTCTAGCTTTTCAGTTTTGGCATACGTACACCACCTACTTACTTAATTCGATCGCCCCACATCAAATTGGCTGGAGTATTTAAACTTAAGGATAATTAATTTGTTTAATCCGGATAAATACTCCCATTATTTTAGTAACGATTTTTATAACGTATGTTTAGTGAACACGTGATAATAAATTATTTAAAACAAAAATTATATTGATAATATCACGAGAAATTGATATATATTAACCCATAATTACCGTACTTAGGACAATATCAATGTGATTCTTACTATAAATAGTTTATTAACGTGTGTGCACGTTAAGCACATGTTTGAAAAACCATTTTAGTAATACCCCATATAATAATTTGTCTACATTACAGGTCAAATACTACACATTTGTATAGAAAAAATAAAACATTACGAAGTTAATATTTTTTTTTATATTGTATAAATAAGTATAGAGTAATATTTGATCTATTACAACAAAACGATAGATAATGCTATATTTCTATCACATGGGAAACTTATGTTTTTATAGGAATAGTTGGGCGTTTAAGTTAGACTTTAGAAAGTTAGTCGGAAAACAAAACCGGGGAGTGGGAAGAGTGGTAATGGTAAGTGGTAAGTGGGTTTGGGGTGGGACTGTGGGCGCCCAATAAAAAGGAGGTATTAGTATTTGAATAAGGTAAGAGGTGGGTCCAACTAAACAAAACAAAACAGTTTAGGTGGGCGGTCGTCATACTTGTTCTCATCTAATTTATCCCATAAACTTGGTACAACTGGGTACAGTACTACTCCCACCTCACATAATTTTTCGCCCCGTTAACTTTTATACAGAAAATAAAGTTTGCATATTATATGGTAAAAGAAATTATGATGGGCCTTAATATGTAGTAAAAAAATAAATGATTGGACTTAAAGTGTAAAAATCAATGATATATATTCTAAATAAAAGATAGAAATAAGGATAATTTGGTAATTTGGATATAATATAAAAGGAAAGTGGAAAAGTGGGGCAATAAAAAATAACCTACCAAATAAGAAAAGCGGGACAATAAATTGTGTCCGGAGGAAGTATTTTAAATTATGGGATTAACAACTTGGATTAGTAATATTTTCTCTTAACACTATTATTATTATTATTATTATATTCTACTTTAACTTCATTATCTCTTACAGAGTAATACATTATCCTCGTCTCAAACGTATCCTAAAGCTCGCTTGGGATGAGGATAACGTATTGAGTAGGTCTTCTGAGAGACGGACTCTCATTAATTTTACTGAGAGACTAAGTACAAGTGTAAGTAACAGTGCTACCAAACCTAATAGAAACAGGTACGATTAATATAAAAGAGTATACAAATATAAAGAGGGTACGCTTATTATAAAAACAAGTACAAAATAAAGTTGTCATTCAAGGGTACGAATACGACATAGAGTGGTACTGAAAAGTGGTCTCTCAATAAGTTATTGAGAGACCGTCTCTCTCGAGAATTTGTGTAATGTATTAGGGGTAACAAAACTAAAATGAAATAGAATTGGAGTAGAATGATACTCCCTCCGTTCACTATTTTTCGCCCCACTTTACCTATTTGGAAGGTTTTTATTTTTTGTCTCACTCCTCCACTTTCCTTTTATATCTTACACTTTTACTATATTATCCTTCTTTCTATTCTTTATTTACAAAAAATGTCATTAAATTTTACACTCTAAGACCCACCATTCATTTCTTTACCATTTTATATTCATTTTTCACTCCCCACCATAATTTCTTTACCATTTTATATTTCTTCCTTATTTTACGTGCAAAAGTGAGCGGGGCAATAAATAATGACCGGACGGAGTATTTGGTTGTAATATTTTATGATGTAAAAGAGATAGAAATGAGGAACGATTGCCCCATTGGGGAGTAATGCATTACTTATGGGGAGAGGAGAGTAACCCTTCCCCCCACCAAATAAGTTAGATAATCATCTTTTTTTTAATTTCCGTTTAACATTATCATTAAATTCCATCATTTTCTAGTTCATTTTTTTGTCTATTACCCCGAAATCATTCGCCTATCCCAAACCAACATAAGATTTAAGAGTTAGGCGGCCGCAGAGAAGTTGGAGAGGCAACCAAAGCAAGGAATAAAGTCTTCCCAACATACCTGGGAGCCTCTTCCTCTTTATCAATATTCTATTACTATTTCTCCTAACCGAAGATATCTTAACCTAGTGATTGAGATTAAATATTCCGGGACAGTAAGTATCAGGTTCGAATCCCCCCTTCCCCTATATTATAATGCGACTAAGTATGCTCTTCGTTAAACCAAAAAATAAAACTACTACTTCCTCCTACGGAGTATTTATTGTATTTATTTATTGTGTTTATTATCCTGCGAAACCAAGTGTGTGTCAATTTCTTCTCGCGACTTTGCTCCTAAAGTCCTACCCTACTACTATTACTAATCCTTGTATTATAGTGATCTTTGTCTCAATGATGTTCTTTATTTATTTTTCATAAATCTGTATTCAGTTCAATTTGACATCGTTTGTAGATGCCGGATGGCTTATTATTAATGATATTGATCTTCACTTTCAAAAAAAAAAAAACAAAAAAAAAAAAAGTAAATAAATAAAAGTGTGATTGCTAATAAACAAACACAAAAACGGACTAGTATTAATTACTCCGTAATTATTAGTGCTGCGTCTATTTTTGCACTTCGTTCACCTGGTTTTTTATTCCTGTGACTTCAACTAGTTTACTTTTCATTAATTAAGTAATTAATACACTAATTAATTAGTGGATTACTATTATTATAGTCACAACTTGTGCGTCAACTATGATGATCAAGTAGATAGTTAATTAGAGTATAATCACAAATTATAGTAGAGTAGGTCTCCTGAAAGACGGTCTCTCATTAACTTTACTGAGAGACTAAGTACAAATGAAAGTAACAGTGGTAGCAAACCTAATAGAAGTAGGTACGATTAACATAAAAGGGTATACATAAAAGGGTATAAAGAGGGTACGCTTCCTATAAAAACAAGTACAAAACAAAGTTGTCATTTAAAGATACGAATAGAATATAAAGTGGTACTGAACAGTGGTCTCTCAATAAGTTATTGAGAGACTGTCTCAATCAAGAAATTGTGATTATAGTATACGGAGTACTTTTAATTACTTAATACACTAGCTAGAAGTAATTAATTAATTTTAAAACTGTGGGTATTCACTCATTAATTCTGTGGGTATTCATTCATTCGTTCATTGTTTTAGAACAAGAACAATTAGTTTTAGGGTTTCCTTACTTTTATCCCATAATTCAGATTTTCTGACTAACAAACACTTAATTCTCCACCCACTTAACACTTACTCCCTCCGTTCCATTCAATTGTAAGTATTTTAATCAAAGACAAACAATTGAACGAGACGGAGGGAATAACAGTTACCCATACCACTTTATTGTTTCTCAACGGCAAAAAAAAGACTATCTAGGCTTGCGAGTTGCGACTAACTTGATATAAGCATAAATGTGAAAAGAGCTCTTGACACTAGTTGAAGGCCGTGAAGCACATGTTCGTCTTAGACAAGAATTTGTTCCCATTATTAGAGTTCCAATTTGTACGACACACCACACACGTCTTAGAAAATCATACTATCCTATCATATCGAGAATACATGTGGGCTATAAATCAGTGGCCGATTACAAAAGAAAAAAAAAAGCGATTAGCAGGCACATCAATTACACAATTACCACTTGACCGGCCAGTGTCTTCCGAGATCCTACAAACTATAACCACAGTTTCAATACAAAAGCACATAGGACTAAAGTAAAGCATCGACCCATCATTTAACCACGTTTCCAACCAAAAATATGAAATTAGGCCCGAATGAAAATATGAAACATCTACAGTACACAAAAAAGGGAAAATCCTACGGTTCCATTATATCTTGCCAAGGATAAAAAGGTCGGTAGTTACCCAATTACGGATATCACCTAACCTTTCAGTAGGACTTTTTTGATAATGGCTACCGAATTACAGGTTGCCTGGAGAACCAAAATCTTACAAATTTCTCATCCCAGTGATAGGGAAAGAAGTTTCTAACAAAACTGTAAATGATAATCTAAATTTAACAAGAATATACCTGCACTTTGACTTTGGGCCGTGATCAAGTCACTGCTACGATGCATCCTGTATCATCATCTTGTAAAACCGTTACCCCCAAAAAAAAACAAAATCTAAATGTTCTTTTTCTTTTCCAAGCTAGCCACAGCTTGTCTTTGACGTTTCCTCCACGCAGGCATTTTCCCAGGGAATACCCATCTTAAAATCCTTTCCCAGGCATAACAGCACAAAAACATCAGAAAAGCCCAAATCAACAGTTTATCCCTCAGGGATTTCGGCATGGGAACCAACTTCAGCCAGTCATTAAGATCCCTGAACATATCAGATGTTATCACGACAAAGAACCCAACGGCTGCAACCAGAGCATACCGGAAAGGTCTGTTTTCTGATATGCTTTGATTGAAGGGATGACCCATGTAGTTGACTGCAAATGTGGCCACCTGAAGCATCAAGCCAACCATGTATGAAACAGTGTTGACCAGGTTGGGATGGAATTCTGAGTCGGGTTCAATGCATTCATCCGGCATGTATTTCTCTGCCTCCTTGACAGCGGATATTAAAAATAGAATGTGGAGTGAGAATTGTCCCAGTAGAGAAAGGAAGACATAGAAGCAGAAAATGTTGGGGTGGGGCCGGGCGTCGGAAAGGGTTTGAAGTGGTCGGGCGTGTGAGATAAATAGGAAAAAAGCAGCTGTGAAAACACCGCTAATAGTTGCTTGGACATCACCGAGCTTGACACCGTCCAAATACATGACACTGAGGACATAAGCGGTTGCAAGGCAGTTAAGGCCGAGGATCTTAAACATCTGAAGGGTGGTCACAAGAGTACTCCGACCTTGACGAATGATGTCAATTGTAGGGGCCACTGAAGCGTGCTTTGCTGTGAAGGGTGAAGCCATTGAAGCATCCCCCAACTTGACCATAGGGGCTGAGCGACCATCGCTTTCCTCGTTCATCTCTTTCATCAATTTCTCCAGCTTTTGTTTTTGCAGCTCAGCAGGTGTTAGAGCCCTTCCACCCGTTGTCTGACTCGAGGACTCAGGTTTTGAAGTACTTTTGTTCCTTGATGATGATGCTTCACCATTTACACTAACGGATTTCCTGTGTTCTGCAGGAGGTTTTTGTTTCCTTGACTTTGACTTGCTAGTTTCGTTTTTATCGGTCTCAGAAGAATCGCCACTTTTGGTTGGAGCCACGGCATTCAACAAAGCCACTCCGACATGCGCCTAAGACCATACAGCCAAGAAGACGGTTAGTAGGTTTGGTCTATTACCTGAGTTTGAACTCAGAAGCCATGCAGAAAACATGAACATCTATCAAAATTATTTTTCCATCGACTTACAGAAACAATAATACCATTCCAGAAGGTGAAGTGAATGTCTAATATTTCCACTTCAATATATAATACGGAGTACTTCACTGTGTTATATACCATTTCAAATTTCAATTTTCAGGGTATTGATTTGAAGGAAATAGTTTGAAAATACGTGAAAGCTGTCACGAGAGAAATAGGGTGAGAAGAAAATGCACTCAATATATTGAAACATTCCCCCATAAACATGATAATACACCGAATCAGAGGGAGTGTCTTACCATTAACATAGCCGTGGACAGTTAGGCAAGTAGACAGCATAATAAAGGATGAAGTGATTATAAACTACAGTACCGTAATATTACCTGCTTAAGAGCACCAACGTCGTTAGTACCATCACCACACATCAGTGTCATCCTTCCCACAGTTTTCAGCGTGGTTAAAATTAGCTCTTTTTGTTCAGGGGCGACCCTAGCAAAAACCTGATTCACCGACAATAAGATTGCAATGAAACACCAAGACTCGATATATACTCCAAAGTTAATTCATCAAATAGAATGACCTAGCCAACCTTAACAAAAGGCACGACTTGTACAACGGCAGATGTTCGCAAAAGCATCTCGAAGCAATCACCACCTACGCAAAGATCATGTGTCTCGGACAGGAGTTCGACCTCATTCGCACTGCAAATGAGATTAAACTTATCACTACTTAAATTAGAATGGAGGGTAGCCTTTAGAAGATGCTTAAAGCAATGGATATACTTTTACTGCATCATAGCACAAGATTATGACATTATGTTTGCATGATAGATCCCTAAGATGGAGGAGAAAAAGAAGTGTCAGGGGATGAGGGGAAAGGAAAGGAGTAATCACCTGAAGGGTACAGTCTCAGTTTCATCTGGAGAAACCCAATCATATCTACTACCATCCTGTGACCGAGTTAAAATTAAAGCCGGATTGGAAACAATATGCACTTGGCCAGCTACATGGCAAGCGGTCAAAGCCTGATCACCAGTTATCATCACCTGCAAGATATACCCCATCCATCACCAAGTAGTCATTATGCTATAAAAATATAAAACGTTCCTATATCATGAAGGCTTACAATATTCAACAATTGAAGCTCCCTTACCAGATCATGTGAGGCTGCTTTTAGTCCAGCCAATACAGAGGCTGAGTCTGACCGAATAGGGCAGTTAAATACCTGAGAAACCAAAAAGACTCAGGACTAACTAAGAAAAAACGTTGAAAGGGTAAGTTTCCACTTGAATGGAATAAGAGTATATACCGCAAAACCAGCAAATACAAGGCCACTCTCCACCACATCTCTCTCCAAGTTTCTGGCTTCACTGACCTTTAAGTAGTCAACAACATTAACAACAGTTAAGGTAGAAAATAGACCCATTGGAAGAGAACAAAACAATGTAAATATAGCTATTATGTATGTGGTGAAATAGTTTGAATCATGCAACTAGTGTTAATGCTCTAGTACGTATCATAAGAAAATGATTTTATCAACCAAAATATTCAAACTTCCTATTATTTCGCTGTTGTATAATGTGTGTGTGTGTGTATAGTGAAAGCTGAGCCTTACAACAATCGACCTCACATTCTTTGACAAATTTGCTTAGGATAAAAGACGAACGATACAAAGTCTTTCCACGATTTTCATAACCACTTGATTAAAATTGTTGAGAAGGAGACAAGCAGTCCCCATATAAAAACAGACTAGTCTGAGTGCCACATAACTATAAGTACAAGATTAGGGCGTAATTTATATGTTTTGATAATCCCTCAACCTGATCTCCTGAAGACAACCGCACACTCAGCACAAGAATAAACATTAAGTATACAGTGTAGATCAGATATATACTTAATATAGCCCCTAAGGAAACGATCCCAATGTCAGAGAGAAGACAAATAGACAGTTCAAAAAGTAATTAGCGCAAGCCACCAGCAATTTGAAGCAGCTTAAATCAGAATCCAAAATATATATTCAGACACTATTTTCGATTTTATTTCCCACTGTATTGGACGCTTAGAGCATAAGTGGAATGCAATGCTTCACACCGAAATCTGAGCATACTTGGCATACTATTACACAAAAACGGTCTCCAAAAAAGCTAACTCCAACAAACAATGCAATCATGTCAAGAAATCAAACAGCCTTCCAGAGAATCCAGACCATAAAGTAAATCGATTTTCTTGGTTTTTAAAAGAGCAATATCAAAGAAGTGAAGTTGAAATGAAGTCTAAATATCCATTGATTAGTAGAATGCTTAAAACAATAATTCAGTAATAAGAGATCTTTATCCAATTAATCAAAAACCAACAAAATTGTTTCTTACCGTCATTTCTGGAAGGGGCTTGTAAGCGAGAGCCAAAACCCTGGAACCTTGGCGAGTGTACTTCTTGTAGGTTTCAACATATGAGGCTGGCAAGTCTGCAAGCCTGTCTTGGATAGTTTCAGGAGCTCCCTGTGAGTCATAAAACAGAAAATGAAGGTGAGGAAGCGACAAAGAAGGTAGGAAGTGAAGATTTCTAAGATAGGAGCATAAGACAACACTATTCCATATCAAAAAGTGTTTCGAAAAAGAAGAAGATAAATCTATGATTATGACACTAAAAACATGTCCCTCACCATAGTGTTTCATTTATGTAAAACTATCTTAAGCAACATAAAGAAACACTACAGTTCCAGATGCAAACAAATCTAAATAGGCTTTAAGTCATGTCCAAATGCCATAGTCAAGGAAAGCTATATTAAATTGAGACATGAAGGAAACTGTTGACGCTCATTCCATTAGACCAACCGTAGCTCAATTTAGAAAATATCAGTTCATTTTAATCACAATTCACAGAGACACAATCTATTAACCCATGAGCATCAGAAGACTTAACGAAATTCTAAAATACAGTAGACATGCCAATAGAAGTAGCACAGAAAGGATTCTCCAAAGAAAAAAAAAAATGTGAGGCTGTCAGGAAACAAACCTTCACAAAAGCGAAAAAGGTCTCCTCGACACGTACAACAACTGACATTCGTTTCAAATGTGAAGCAAAATGATGTCTTTGGACAATTTGCACCGGATTACCGCTTCCCCTGCGTAATTGTTGAAATCCTATCAGATATATGTATTAAGAATCTGAAGAATTTGCAATATTAACACAATCAACACTATATTGTAATAACCAATCTGAACCAGGCGATCTGGTACTAGCTAGAAAAGTGCAACAAACAAAAACATCCTAGATGCTACCCATTAAATATTAGTAGCTGTAGTTACCTTCTATATTCATCGCCGTAGCATCTTTTCACTCAAGTAATTAGCCCACCATAAGAAACAACTCTCCCGTATTCAAAGCTATTGTACAGAAAGATGCATAATCCTAAAGTGATTAACATTGAAAGCTTCACTAGTCTGTAATTTGACTACCTATCTTGAGATAATAGGTCAGTGAATGATTTTCCATTGACAGATGGAACTTCACCTTCAATAGAATTTAAAATAGTACGGAGTACTCTATATCAATAATAGGACACTAGATGGGTGATGCTTAAGTACCAAGACACATCAAGGTGATTATAATAAATTGAAAGAGAGAAAAAAAAAATTAATGTTGCAATCAATTACTCCACTATATAAACAGCAAACGGAAAGGTAAGGTGTTTCTATCACCAAGATCATCACCACAAGACCTGAAGAATAATTTGCCTGCATGAACTTAAAAATATTCAATCGTTCACAAATAAAAGGAAATAAGATAACTATTACAGCGTATCAATTAAGAAATGTCATTTTCTATAGACTGATTAGGTTCCCTTCAAAAGGGGCAAGCTGAAAATAAGTATCTCAAAGAGGGCTTTTAAATACAACATCGTGAATGGAGAGCTAATGATATTTCTTACTTTTTCGGCAAGGCCTTCTCATCAGATTTGTACGTCCAATCAATTCCCTGAAGCGCAGCCTTTTCAAGAGGATCACCAACCTAAAAATTTCATGGTGAGAGACACATCAAAAACCGATGCAATATGAACAAATTAATAAAGACATATGCCCACTGAAACACTGAAATTTAAGTCGGCATCATATCAAAGATAGAAGATTGAACATAAATTAGAAGCGTAGAATGCGCAAAAGAGAGAACTAAGCTTACCAGCTTATTGTCCACAAAGACCAACGCATGACAAGAAGCAAGAATTTCCTGCGTTCGGCTAGGTACCTTTTTCATATCAGACTCTAGTTCCATGTTTTCAGTTGACCCAACCACACCAGAGAATTCCTAAGATCATCAATAAAAACAAACATTCAAAGAAGCTCTAATAATCAAGTACTTAAGTAAACATGTCAAACTAAGTACAGATGACACACCATGTCATCTGATGTGAGAGTTCCAGTCTTGTCAAAGCAACAAATATCAACCTGCAGGAAAGAGAAAGCAATAGAATCAGCTAGCATAACAAAAATGATCACCCTGTGTGTCATCTCTCTTATTCAATAGCTTATTCAAAAAGCAGCTCCACAATCCCGGATCAGATACAAAGGATATATAAATAGTTTGGCTTTCAGAGTTAACTGCTAACTAATTCATAAAACACCAACACTTCGGAGTATATATGAAGGTGAAACAAAATTGGCTCAAACAATGAATAGCTTAAGCTTAGGTTAAGCCTTTGGGATAGAAATATAAATAATTCTCGGTTGTTGGAAAGAGAAACCAAAATACGACACATGAACAAGTTTATAAGAGCAACTTCAGAAGAGCCCAGAACAATAAAATGGCTCATGACCAAAAGAAAAAGGTGTATATCAGTAGAAGATGCACAATGACATCACTAGAAAGAACCAAACAAGGGCAATCAGAAAAGTTTTCGTCACCTTTCCAGCAAATGGAATACGGAACGGCTCTGTGCAAAATATTCCGCGTTTAGCTAAAGCAATAAGAGAAGTGTTCACAGCAATAGATAACTCCATTGGTAACTCAGGAGGTATAACAGAAGTAATAATCAGTGAGCAACTGAGGATAAGCTTGTATCTACTCCTTGTTGGATCCTCCAGCCCCTACAGAAAATACTTCTATCAGATGCACATATAACTAGGAAAGCTTAAATATAATATAACCATATATATGTTGAACTTACCTTCTTTAAAACATAACCAGCAGCTATAACGGCAAAGACAACCAGGAATAAGATAAACAACCCACTTTCCCAACTGTTAGCAGTAACCTGATACACAAAGTAGGTTGTAAGCACTTCGCCATATATACAGTAAGAAAATTGATGTGGAAGAATAACTGAATAGCAGATGCTGTGTAGATCATTTACCCTTTCAGATGAAAATAAAATTGTCCGCATCAATTTCCCTTGACTTGTTTCAAATCCAGTTCGTAAGACAACAGCCACACAGCCACCATCCGGTGTTCTCAGAGAAAAAGACTGACAGAGTTACAGACAGATCAGACCACAAATTTGGAATCTGAATCCAAAGTAACAAACTAGCAAGATGAAAAATGTACCTTATCTGGTGTGTGCTGCAATATCTTTGTACCACCAAATAACATATGGTTTTTATCTCGCTTAATTGAAAGCTTCTCATTGGGTGATTTTCCTGTGATTGATACCTAAGCATTGCACGTGTTCAAATTCAATTTTATTAGGATTGACATGTCTGTTAGCAGAAGCTTCCACACCAACCAGAATTTGTTATCAGCAATATTGCACAAACACAATTGTTTAACAGACTTTCAAAAGAAACTGACATCTTATTAAGATCCCATTTAAATTAAACCAATATCAACCACAAGGCATGACATTACCAAACAAAATCTTCGCCAGAATACAGTTGCAAAGACAATCAATAGAAAAAGCAGTACCTTCCACTGAGGAGTAGACTCGCCCGTGAGAATAGCTTCGTTAACAATGGCACTTCCAGCTAATAATAGCATGTCTGCTGGTACCGACTTGTCTTCTCCATCTAGGCCGGATGAGCGTCCAATAGAAACAACATCTCCAGGAAGAAGATCTGTCCCAGGAAGTTTAACCCATCTACAACCAATGTTATGAGCAACTAAACTCCACAGCCAATAAAAAAACTAATACAGTAGAAACAGTGACATACTTGCCACAACGGTGCACCATTAAGATCTGGCTATCAACTCTTACACGCCTAAGCTCTGTCAAAGTTTTTAAACGGGCCTTTGCCATTGTAGACTCAAACATAAACAGCATGAACAGGGTGAAGAGACTGTAATACCAAAACTCATCCAAGCACCAAAGCCCCACGCAGAAGACCTAACCACACAATAGATGATAATATTGCTTCAAAATATGTACTTAAGCGCCACAGATAATATAAAATAATCGAGAAGAAAACTGAACCATACAAAATTGAAGTGAACGGCAAACCTGGAATACAAAGAACGGTTCCATGCAGTGCTCTTTCATTAATTTCTGAAAAGTGGGCTGCGGATACTCAAATCTGGATTTGAAATGATGTGAGGTAAAAGAAAAAAGAAATATACGGTAATAGCAGCATGAACCATTTAAACACAACAATCACAATAATTTAAGCAAAACTGCTTCCTAGGAAAACTCTGTACACGGTTGATTTTCAGAGTCAACCATTGCCCAAAGTACCAAACTACAACACACTTCCATCAGCACTTTAGCTAAACAGACAAAACATAAACCATATATAAAAAAGTAAAATAAATAAATACTCGAATCACGTATGGATTGGATAAAAGGTAGAGCAACATAGCCAAAACTTCAGAAAGTATATTTTATCTTCAGATAACACAGAGACTACTAGCTGATAAAAGAACAAGCGCAATGAGAAATAAAGAAGCAGCAGACAGCAGAAGACGATCCATAACTAGATAAACCATCATAATAAATAGCAGTATATTGAATAAAGCAACAGCTAACACCAACAAAGATCTTTTATCTTAAGCTTTAAGAAGGTCAACCATCTCTTATACCAGAAAAAAAAAAACTGTTTATTAAAATCCCCCAGCACGGCCAAATCATCAAGGTAAATAGGGAAGATACAACAAATACTAAAGTGGATATCAAAACCATTCAACATCACTTTTATTCGAGGCTATTTCTTTAAGAGGATGACAAAAAAAACAAATACAAAGCATTTACACAAAAAGGAAACTGAAGATACAGAAGCTTTTAGCAAAATGGATGAAACTAGAAGTATCACTGCGACTAGCAGAGTCGATATTGTGGAGGCATTCAAATCTAGCAAGTTACACACAATTTAAAATCCAAAATTTTCATGCAGGAAAACTTACGCGTTTCGTCCCCATTTCTCTGTTGCGGCTACTGCTTTAGCTTCAGTGCCATGGCCAGTATTTTTCAGATAGTATCCAAATGATTCTTTTGTAGGGAAAGGAAGCTTGTTGAAGTTTTCCTTTTCAATAGAAAATATGAACCTCTGCTTTCTGAAATCGAAGAAAATTTCTTCCTCGTCATTACTGGAACCTGCCTGCAAATGGAACACAAGTTAAAGCATGTAAAATAGGAACAAAAATACACGCGGAACTGTATTAGTAAATGAAACCACAAACCCCATTTAAAACATATAAGGTCTCACGACAGTCCTCTAAACTGTCATCAATCAAAACAAAATGCGAAATATCAACACCTTACTGACCTCCTAAGTTTCAAATCTGTTTCATCTAAAAACATCCAATCAACTATGTCCCACATTCCTATCATGTAGACACACCACAATCTAGTCACGGAAAAACAGAGCATCCTCCAATGAAATAACAACAGACCAAGACACATTCATTAAACATTACATGAACTGAGATGTTTAAGTGCCTTACAAGATACTCGATTTCCAGACACTAAATTCTAATACAAAACCTTTAGCGGGGACACGGCACACTGCTGGCTGAAAAATATTGCGAATATAAGAGAAAAAGAGAATTGAAAAATAAGCAATTAACACATCAGTTGAATAATGGTCCTCACTATTTTCCGGAATTCAAGTGAAACGATTTCCTTTGAACCACAGAACTTCGCTGGTATAATTTTGCAGCAATCTGCTTGATGAATATCATCAACCTACAAAATATGAAATGATTATAAACGTAGAAACCCAAAATTCAGTAGCCACATGACAAGACCAACCCATCATATACGATTCATATGAATAACAAAGCTTTTACTAACGCAGGAAGAGACCTAAATCTAATTGATATCCATTTCCATAAACTTTCAGAAAATTAGCAATTCTATGCCCACTACTGTGAAGTGTAAACCACAAATATCACCTTTAGGCTACTGGCTACCACATAAGATCGGTACATAAATGTGTAACAAAATAATTTCAATGCCCATCTATCAACAGACGTATAATGCCACTCGGACATGTGGATCTGTGGGATATGTAACAGACATAGGCGGACAGACCTCCTAGAATTCCGTCATTGTGTTATAATAGTATATGATCTGGATATTGTGGAGGATCACAATAAGGTTTGTTCAGTTATCGAAAAAAAAAGAGTTAGAATGGAAAATGAGAAGGATTGTGTCGATCCAAGAATTTTAATTTAATATTTGAAGGCTTATATTGTAAGACTTTTTATTTTATCAATTATTTATTTAGTATTAGAATCCTTTTTCTCAAAAAAAAAGCATTCATTTTTTATAGGATAAGATCAAAGATCTCATCGAAAACTTACAGCAGCTTGCCAAACAAAGGCTAAGAGAAAAAAAAGTAGTGACAGCCACTTAGAAAGATACAGTGGCATAGTAAAAACATAAATATATTTTGTTTGGTGGCAAGACTGCAAGAAAACAGAATAGGTACATTAGAGCTACACAACAATAAGAAAACCCCACAATAATTTCGGGCTAGCAGCAGAGTCTTTTCTGTAGGATTGAGGAGCTGACTAAAGCTAAGGCAAATATTTCAGAAAAGATGAAAAATAAGTGTGATGACGTTATAGTAGGATTATTGACTTAACGTTAATCAAGTTCTTACCATCTTCACCTACCTTTTCGTTCCCCCACTTATGTTAAAATAACCCATGAATGTGTATCAAAGAGTGGCAGACTCGCAGTTGTCTATCTTATGAATAAAAATTATGTTTTTGGTTCAAAGCGGTGTGCCAAGTATTATAAACTATGCTGAAGTGTCGACTGATTAACAGGGTATGCTAGGTAACATACAGAGTTGGAGAAACATAGCCCCACACATGCTAGTAAAGGATTATTGACTTAACGTTAATCTTGGGTTCTTTCATTCATAATAACTACCTAGAGGAAAAGTTGCATTTGTTACACACTTGAAGTCCCAGAACACACTGTGTATTGATAAAACCCACATATTCATTTTCCGCTAAATACAACTCGTACATGTACTAAAAGAAAAGCAAGTATTTCAACAAGTTGGTTAGAATATCAAACCATCATAACTTACTCGCTTATACAATATTCATTTAACGATATAAGTAAGTTGAGCATGCACATACCTTACTATACTGTATGAAACGTTTAAAATCCACGGACCAAGCAGTGAAAAGCAAGACCAAAATGTGGGAAACCGCAATCCCACTAAGAACAGCCAAAGCATCAGTGAAGTCTAAGCTAGGAACAATCATGGCAAACCATATAGAGTATAGAATGGCAAACGGCCACACATCAAGCCGCCATTGAGTACGCCTTTTCCTCAACAAATCAACCCCATCAACTACCTTCCCTCCAACATGAAATTTCGCCATTTTTAGACAACTGGATCACACTTCGAACACGATATTTCACCAACACCAACTCATGTGAAATCGCGATAAAATTAACTTCCAAAGATTCCTGATCCAACAAAGGAGCAATCTTTGTCAACAAAACTCACACTGTAGAAACTTACAAGTCAAAATTAGGGTTTAATAAAACTGAATACCTCAAAACTAGGGTTTAAAGTCTTTAACCAAATCAATCACTATTTAAAAATCCAATTCAAAACACAAATCAAGGG
The DNA here is from genome assembly GCA_958450325.1 of Agrostemma githago. Taxonomy (NCBI): domain Eukaryota; kingdom Viridiplantae; phylum Streptophyta; class Magnoliopsida; order Caryophyllales; family Caryophyllaceae; genus Agrostemma; species Agrostemma githago. Next base: position 67,025,013 of record OY288255.1, on the reverse strand, counting down.
GTTTCGCTGATTTATTACACACTGCTACGAAAATGCAATCAGGGACAAGTTACTAGATCGATCAAATCGTTCTGAAGATCGGTATATAAGTGATTATTCCCAAATTGACCAATCGAAACCCCAGAAATCATGTCAATTTGCTAATTCAACAATTAAGAGTAGATGCAAAGATGGAAAAGGGGGAAATTTACCGATGATGACAGTTGAACTCCGTTTTGCTGAAATTGTAGTAGCAATCCGATGAATTACAATCGTCGATCAAGTATCGGAAACTCGATTTTTGAGATTAGGGCACTCAAGTAACTGTGTAAGACCAACTTAGAATAATAAAGAGTTAGGATTACAGGGAAGGGAACCACAATAGATCGGGTAAGATGCGGTTCTCAATAACGTTATTAGGAACTGAAGATGTCTTAACCTAGTGGCTGGGACGAGATGTTCTAGAATAGTAGATCTCAGGTTCGAATCCCCTCCCCAATGTGCTCTTCGTTGAACCGGAAAAAAAAAACGTTATTAGAAAATCTTTTACATGATTGGGGTCTCGCTTTCTTGTGGAAAAAACGAGTTTAATGTTAAATTAGATATTTGTCGGTCCATCCTATGGACTTCAAAGTTCTTTTGGGGGGGGGGACGGATTTCTATGGTTGGTCGATGGTAAGTGACAGACATCTATCTCGGAATCTGTTGCGGATTTTGCATGAAGAGTTTGATGGACTGTGATTATGCTTAGGTGATTTCAATGAAATTCTCGAGACGACGGAAATGAAGGGTGGGTTTTGAGCACAATGGCAAATGAACAATTTTAGGGATCATTGCATGTATTCTTAATCACTCACAGCCTTTGAAAAAGGAAAATTATAGAAAGATTATACTAAAACATAGTAGTTAATACGAGTACCTTTTTTTATGGAATCTTGACTCTTGAGTATAAGTGAAGCACTAAACATCATACATTTAGCTTGTAACAAAAAGAACTTCTAAAGTTGTGTCTAGCTCTAGAATAAAACCTAAATCCGTAAAAACTAAGAAATCCAACAACTAAAATGGTTACCGAATCCCCTATTCACTAAAACAAAAATCAAGGGGTAAATCCGTCTTTTCAACTTTCCCGTCAAAATCACATACTCCCTCCGATTACCTGTGTTCTTCCCCTTTCTTTTTGGGGAAGAAAATAAGGAGGGGTATTATATTAGTTAAATATGAAAGGTGGAATGAAAAAGTAAGAGAGATAAATATTATATTAATTAAATGAGAAAAAGTGGGTGAAAAAGTAGGAGAGAAGAATATTAAATGAGAAAAAAGTGGGTGAAAAAGTAGGAAAGATGAATATTATATTAATTAGTGAGGGGTGAAAAACTTTCCTTAAATGGAAAGAGGGAAGAAAATCAAACTCAGTCCAAAAAGGAAATAGGGAAGAACACAGGTAATCGGAGGGAGTATTCATTTCACAAATTGGGCTTAATTTTACCTATTCATTTAGAGGATTGGGCTTTGGGAGAACCAATCCAATTTCTTAGCAAAAAATCACGAGAAATGTAAAACTAATCCATATCATATATATAGCAAATATAGTACCCTAATTTAATTAGACTACAAATTTAGAAAAGAATATTTTTTCAATGAAAAATGGGATCCTACATATCGCATACGATCCAGTTCATTTAAGAATTTAAGATCCAGTTCAACGAATCTGTACGACATATCACATACGTTGTCAAAGTTTTTATTTAAAAATTGGACCCAACGATTTACCAAGATAATTTTAGGAAAAAAAATTATATTCCCTAAAAAACTATTAGGCTACAAAATAGACAAACAAATACAGAATAATAATAACAATAATCAGATAATAGATATAATTTCTAGATATTAGGTTGATATAATTTTCAACGCTTATATTTTACCAATTCAAAATTAAAATTACTATTTGTTTGAAATTATAAATATAACTAATGTTACTAATATACCTATTAAATTTAATACTTACCGTATTTACAATAAAAAAATTGTAAAAAGAAAATTATAGGAGTATTATTATTTTATAAATATTTTATTATACGGAATATAAAAACCATATACAATTACTATTATTTTAATTATTTTTTTATGACACGTCATCGAATCAACGGGTTAACCCGGGTTTCTACATTAAATTAATGGATTATTTTGGTTTTGAGTCAAATGGTTCTGTAGACACCCACATTTTGACCGCCAGGTGTCTATAGTAGGTCCCGCCAAACACCCGATGATGATAGGACGCAAACATGCTTTAATGGACTCGGATATGGGCTCGAAATCATGGACATTTGGTTTAGGCTTATTAAGGAGTACAAATCTCACAGAACGGACCTCAAATTCAGGCCCAGTGGGTCGTTTCGAGTCAAATAAGACTAATTTGGGTCGATTCCGACACCGGGGGTAAAACCGTCTTTTAGCGACCGAGTCAAACCCGGTCAAAGATATTTTTTCCCGAGTCACACGATCTGGCCGTGTCATTACACGTCCAATTCGGACTGAAACACTACAAAAATCAGCCTTCACAAATATTAAACAAATCCGTTTAAAGATAGAATTCGATCTCAAGTAGGAATTCTATCCGGAAACCGAAACAAAGTATCACCCGAGCTCAGATACTCGGCTGAAACAGCCGAGATAACTCCCCAAACCCGCGCGTGGCCGCGTCGGGGTGGACCTATGTCATGTCCACAATTTGGCGACTCCGCTGGGGATCAACTGATGAGTCACTTACCATCGGCATCCCTAGGGTGAGACTCGAAAAGAAATCGTTCGAATAGTAATGTACACGTTTTAGTTCAATGGGCCATGCATAACCCAATCTTTCCCGGGCCGGTTACTTGTGACCGACGTCCCACTATACCACGGTGCGTTCCCACTTGGACCCACTAAAGACATCGATGGTGGAACTCGTTTAGGTTTTGCGGCATGTCCTAAGACCCACTCGGCTTAGGGAGTCCGTCCTCAGTACGAGAAAGCCATCGTTGTTGGTATAGACCCTATTAGACCGACCGAGACTTAGACTAGGAGCATACATGGTGTTGTTATATTGTTTCCGTGACTACATGCTACTTGGTCCGTGTCTCATCCTTTTTTTCAAAAAACCGTGTTTTCAAAAAAAAAAAAACTTGCATCTTTTTTTCGAAAACTATCCATTTTTCAAACCCGGAAAGCTGCCGAATTTAGGACTTATGATTTTGACTCAAAATAGCCTATTTTTAGCCAGTATGCTGTCCAAACTTTTCAAAAAAATTCAAAACTCGGCCCGATAAACCGTTTTTTTTCGATTTTCAAAAAAAATCGGGCCTTCCAATCCGACTTTGCTCGGGCTTTTCAAATTCAAATCCTCTTTTCAAACCTTCTTCTTCTTAGGACTTCCCGTATTTAGCAGTGTCGGGTCTCGTCATAAGTAGTAAGAGTCTATAGCGTCAAAACTCCGTCGATCTTACATCACGAAGTTTCCACCCCATCCCAAGTCCGCCTTACTAGTCAAGGCACGGCCCACCTACGTAGGACAAACTCCTACAAAGGGAAGCCCACTTACGCAATCGAGTCCAAAGTCTGGGTTTAGCTCACACGTAGGTCTTTCTTCACACGGGACTAGGCCCATTCTGCCGAAATCCTAAAGAAAGCCCACCGTCCACGAGTCACCCGTCTAGGAGTTGGTCTTCAGTCCCACTCAGGGGTCTACCCTTTAGCGTAGCGATCAATCACGGTTACTCTAAGGGTCAAGTCTTACACGTGTTGTCTCACGTATCCCACTTTCGAGTCACTTAGGTGTCACACCATCTGAGTTATGTCTAAGCGCTTAGTCTCACTTGGGGGCTATTTTCCGACGGAGCGATTAATCACAGTCACTCCGAGAATCATACCCCGCACATTTGTCTTAGGAGAGTCTAACCCGAGTCAAACTGGAGTCGTCTCTCCTCCCGCGCTATTTCCTATGCCTTGGTGTATTTGAGTTCCGAAGCAACCTTCCTGATTAAGCGGTATTCTTACAGACAGGCCGCCCTTCACCCGAACCATGACTAAGGACTCCATTGATCAACTAAACAACTCGTTGGCCAAGATCCAAGAGCAACTTGACCGAATTAGGGGTGATCAGATCGCCATTGTTACCCGGGTTAGCGCCATCGAACAGGACAAGCCCAAGGACGGAGATGAAGCTCATGGGCCATTAGCCGAATTGACTAGCGCAGTCCTCAAACTGCAAGAGCAGGTCCATTTGTCGACCCACAACTCGATCCATACGGAGAATGCTCGAACCTACTCTCCCCTAACCGACCAATTGCCCGCCAATCTCAATCTGACGGGCCTCCCGATGTTTGACGGAACAGAAGACCCGGTATTACATATCCGGGCCTTCAAAGAGTTTATGGCCCTAAAAGGAGTCAAGTCAGGCATGTTCAAGCATCTGTTTGCCTCCTCGCTAGAGAAGCACCCGAGAGCCTGGTTCTATAGGCTCGATTCCAAGAAGTACAAGTCTTGGGACGACGTAGCAACGGAATTCGCCCGGAACTACGCCGACAATACGGAGATCCAAACCACCATGCGCACCCTGGAAGTAATGGCCCAGGAACCAAAGGAAGGGTTTACAAAGTACCTTCAACGCTGGAGGGCTGAAAGTGTCAAACTGGTCGATAAGCCCAGTGAAAAAGTCCTAGTTGAAGCCTTTGTCAAGAATCTCCTGCCCGCCTACCGGATCCATCTTCGGTACGCCATCATACCTAGCTTCGCGGTCCTAACTGAAATGGGAATGAGAATCGAGGATGATCTAAGGATGGAAAGCCTCACTAAGGCCTCCACCAAAGGATACCAAGGGGCCAGCTCATCAACAAGCGAGCCCGGATCCACCGTTGCCACTCGTAGCATTTTTGACGAGGTAAATCTACTTGATAACCCGTCCAAGAAGAATATGCCACCCCGAGTATTCACCGACATAGGTACTACCTATGCGAATGCCTTACAAAGGCTTTCATCAAAAGGCCTCATCGCCCCGATAGGCCCAACACCTGATCCTCCAATTGAACGTCGCTCCAAATCCTACGATGCTCAAGCCTACTGCAAATACCATCAGGGTAAGGGACACGATACTGAGAAATGCTGGAGACTGAAGTATCTTATCCAGGATCTCATCGAAAGCGGGAAAATCCCTTTACCCGGAGGTAAGCCCAACAATAAGGACAACCCGTTGGCCACCCACGCTATCTTCCCCGGAGAGGTTATAGACTGCTCACACCTCATTTCCCCGTTTATCACACAAATCAACGGGATCTGGTGTGACGATTAAGCCGACGACAAATGACAGCATTATCCGAGAGTTTAGATTTGGTTCAAGTCCTAGTCTGAGTCCGAGTCTAGGATCACTATTTTATGTCAAAGTCAAAGTCAGAGTCATCTGTATTCTGTCCTCTTTTCACATTTCAATAAAATAAGCTTTTTTATTTTCTCATATATTTCCTTATGTGTTTCCGAGAACATGATGAACACCATCATACACTGTGAGCACATGCACGTGACTATTATAGGCACATCTATAACGACTGCAGGAAATCAAGGCCTGTGTTTTCCTTTTACCTGTTCCATGTCTGACATAGAAAGTCACATAACCACCCTTAGTAGGAGCGGTATCGAATCCTATGACGAATCTAGGTAGTATCCTAGTTTGAGTCCAAGACGGGAGGCAAGCCCATTTCCCACAATAAACACCCGTCCGATAAGATCAACCGATCCCTACCTTTGGTATTAGTCCAACCAAAATTCAAAAAACCTATGACCGGGGCTGAGAGGTCAACCAACATTCAAGAAACCCATGACTGGGGCTGAGAGGTCAACCAACATTCAAAAAAAAAAAAACCATGATCGGGGCTAAGAGGTCAACCAGCAAAAATTCAAAAAACCCATGACCGGGGCTAAGAGGTCAATAAAAAAAATCAAATACCCATGACCGTGGTCGACGGTCAACTCAAGTAAAAATCCTTTGACCGGGGTACGGTCAAATTCAAAATTATCAATACCATCCAATAGGGGAGTAACAATCAAGCTGGTCAGCTAACACCACATTTAGCCTTCCCACATTACAACCCTCAAGACCTTCTCGAGACCTAGGCTAGAGACAGCCTGGAATTTCGAAGATTCAAGCTCCATAGGATACCCTAACCATTAGGGCCAGACATGGAAATCAGATCCCGCATTATCAAACCTACCCCGATCGAAGTTCGAGTCATTATTACTCGACTTCCCCCTTTCCTACCACATTACAATACCTTACCCTCGAAGCCTTAGCTCCACAAAATCAAGCTCCAGATTTCGAATCATCAAAGCCACTTACTTCCTAGCATCACATTTCCAAAAACATCTAAACCAGTTACCAGCCCCAAACATGGGAATTCAACTTGCAGTCGGCATAGAACACGCCCAAATAGTTCACACCACCTCTGGGGGCTACCTCGGAGAACGCTCACAGTCACAGGATCAACATCCTAACTATTCTAGCCCTTTGGTCAAGACATCATTGGGAATGCACCTAGCCTACACCATTGCTATGGCTAGTTACACACCAAGCCCTAATAAACTAGGCACCATAATACATCTTTCAACACTGAACTACGGCTTGGTTTGATTTCACTACACGTGAATACGTAGGCAGCCTTTCAACAAAGGCACAACCACCCACGCTGACACAAATTTAAAAAACATCATCATTCCGGTCACGACACTGTCATGTTCTCAACAGCTAGCTTTGTAGTCCCGGGGGCTTCTCCTAGGCAGAAGTTCTCCATCCACTCAAATAATCCAAAGACCTTCAAAATCTAGCCTCCTTTCTTTAGTGAGTCCTAGTACTCGGCCCAGTCGAAGGCAAGAATCTGTCAGAGGCTCGAGGCAACACCCACTTTGGGGAATGTGCCCTAAAAAAAAAAATTTAAAGAACACCAGTCTACGGCATTGCTACCACAAAGCCCTGTCGTACGGAAACAGGCTCATTCTAAGGATTCGACCATGTTGCCACTCACCTAGGCTACGGAATAGCGCAACTTAAGAGTCTTGTCATCTTAGGTGGCCCATCCCCTACCGAGTCACGGTCCAACCCTTAGGGAGTCCAGTCGTGTCTGCCGACTCGTCCGGTCACGTCCAGAGTCGAGTCTCCCACTTCATCTAGGCATACAGGCCTAACCAGAGGATTTTAGAAGTCCGTGTCAGAATCTGATCAGGAATCAAGTCATCCCAAACATTCCTTTTCTTCCAATTTTTTTTCAAAATTTCCGCCATTTTCAAAAAATCGGTTTTTTTTTTCAAAAAAAAATCAGTCAAAAAAATCATTTTTCTCCCCCAACACGAGTCGATGTTTATCTGTATGTTGCATGCAAAACACATAGGTATCCCACGACTCCTGGAGAATTCTCAAAGTTCTCAGTGAAAATTCAAGCAACATTTTCGCTGAGGAATCGGATGTATCAGTAAGCGGTACATCCGCAGCTTCTAATAGGAGCTCCCGCGCAATTTCAAGATGGAAATTGTCTGCAACCAGACAAATCCAAGACTTTTTTAGTAGAAAGTCCCCGCGCCGTTATCGACGTCTATCCAGGTATGATTTCTATCCTATGGCTGGCGAGCCCTTCACGCAAGTCTAATGGACTCTAAACGACCCGATCGGAAGTCTGCCAGGTCTTAATCCACGATTGGTCTGGTAGCTACTCTGACTTTCGCCTTGTCCAAGCCTCAGTCAGAGTGGGGGCTCTGTAGACACCCACATTTTGACCGCCAGGTGTCTATAGTAGGTCCCGCCAAACACCCGATGATGATAGGACGCAAACATGCTTTAATGGACTCGGATATGGGCTCAAAATCATGGACATTTGGTTTAGGCTTATTAAGGAGTACAAATCTCACAGAACGGCCCTCAAATCCAGGCCCAGTGGGTCGTTTCGAGTCAAATAAGACTAATTTGGGTCGATTCCAACACCGGGGGTAAAACCGTCTTTTAGCGACCGAGTCAAACCCGGTCAAAGATATTTTTTCCCGAGTCACACGATCTGGCCGTGTCATTACACGTCCAATTCGGACTGAAACACTACAAAAATCAGTCTTCACAAATATTAAACAAATCCGTTTAAAGATAGAATTCGATCTCAAGTAGGAATTCTATCCGGAAACCGAAACAAAGTATCACCCGAGCTCAGATACTCGGCTGAAACAGCCGAGATAACTCCCCAAACCCGCGCGTGGCCGCGTCGGGGTGGACCTATGTCATGTCCACAGGTTCGCGGGTCAAAATTTTAAAGTTTTGACCCTAAAAAATGGGTCGAATTTACGAGTCGAGTTGAAATTTTACATGACCGTTTTCTAATTTAAAAATTTCTTATCCAATCATATCACCTAAAATTTATAAACAAATTAATTCCCAAAAAATATTCTAATAAACGCTAAATCTACAAAGTTCCATGTAATATTTTCAAATATAGATACAATAATTAATAAATATGATAAGCAGTAATGTCGAATATAATGTAAAATTTAAAATATTTTTTCCGACCTAAAATAGGTAAAACAAAAAGAAATACAAGGTAGGTTAGAGAAAAATTGTTTTTATTATGCATAAAACAAAAAAAGTAAAGATACATTTGTCAAAATAGAAACATAAACGGTTGACAGAGTAAAAGAAAAAAAATGTAAACCATATTGACTTAGACGAAGGTAATAAAATTTTGTTAAGTCATTAAACTCTTTGTGTGAACAAAGATTAATTATAAAACCGTGCATAGGCACGGATTACGCACTAGTATATGTATCCAATGAGATGCATAATGGCTAATATGTCATTCCACGGTTTGGTTGTACGTAGGAGTTCATTATTTCAATATTGGTTTGTATATATATTTTTTAATATTTCTTAATTGCGTAGAAAGCAAATATTTTTACTAATAATGATAGTTCTTAATAACGATAATAATAGTCGGTTTAAATCATGATTCATTTAGACTGTATAAATATAAGTTGTCTGTATTTAGTTGTGAAATTCACATATTTCTATAAAAAAGTGACATTAGCATAATATTAGTAACATTAGATATTCGGGGGAGAGACATAAACAGTTAATTATTAGTGAGTCATAACTTAACATGAACGACAATTCGACAAATAGTAAAGTGTGATTAAATACTCGCTTCTTTAATTGAAAAATGTAAAAACATTTTAGGTTATTTTCCCTAAGGTTGCGTTTGGGTACTCGGAATTGATTTGAATATCATGAATTCAATTCTTGTATTTGAATTTCTAGAATTCAAATCCAAATCCAAATCCAAAATTGTGTTTGGGTACCCTTGGATTTGGATTTGAAATTTGGGTGGGTAGAGTCGGGTTAAGGTCATCAATTTTTTTTTTTAAAAACTTTTATCATTAGAAAAATATAAATTTTCAAATATGGAAAAAAAAAACAAAGAAAAAAAATATATTCCAACTAGATTTACGCGGAAAAAAAAAAATCAATAATGACGGAATTGAAATGACTACCATGGGGTAGTCATTTGAGAAAGTTAAATTTAAACAAGGTTGGAATTGGTATGGAATTCATCTCAAATCCAATTCCAAATTCTCGATTTTCCCAAACACTTGAATCATTTCAAATCCCGAATTCAATTCCAATTCCTAGTTCCCAAACAAGCCATTAAGAACTTCTTATACTAGGGAAAGACATTAAGGCTAGAACGGGCTAAGTTGATTGTTATTTACTTCGTACATGATTACATTTGATAAAGTTTTGTCCATCTTACTCAATTACCCAATTTAGAAAACTCAAAGAGATTTGTACCAAAAAAAAAAGTCAAACGTAGGAAATAAGTTTTAAAACTTTATATACGAAGTACTATTTTGTCTACCTCATTAATTTGTTTAACTTTAATCCAAATAGTCCTCAAAAATAATACAATCGAGCCGAAAAAAATATTTCTCACCTAATCCAATATTTGGAGTAACATTTAACTTTTCCCGTTTAACCTCATTTTTCACCATTTACATATCGTTTTTCAGCGTTGAAAATATTATTTTATATACACAAATTCTTGGGAGAGACGGTCTCTCAATAATTTATTGAGAGACCACTCTTCAGTATCACCTTATGTTCTATTCGTACCCTTAAATGACAACTTTGTTTTGTACCTGTTTTTATAAGAAGCGTACTCTCTTTATATTTGTATACTTTTTTTATGTTAATCGTACCTATATTTATACTCCGTAACATATTTAAATATGTTAGTGTTATACGGTTATATTCCACTATACTTATTTATCGATATTAATATTTTGAAAATTTAATTTTAAATAAGAATTGTGAACGGAAGTATTGGATTAAAGTGAATAAAGTAATAGAAAGGGACATGAAACAATTTTATATGTTTGTGTCCCCTGATCGTTGTAAAGACGTGAACATCGCAAATTATTAGTCTAGGTCTTTCAACAATTGACATACACAAACAGCCCGCTAAGGTTGACTCACTCTACTCTTCGATCGGACTTACCGCATTCTGCGCCCATTATCGACCGCATGTACGACAATTAGTATCAAACCCAGATCCTACTAACATGCTTATTTTATCTTTACACGTTATACAAACAAGTCTTCTCCCTTCATGATTGATCATATATAATTCTCATACACATCAAGATCAAGATCGATCAAGCGATTAGGTCTATTTAGAGACGGTGTCTCATAAAACTTATTGAGATAGCAATTATAATTGGACAAAACCTCTACTCACGGAATTTAACAAGTACCATCTCCATCGCATTCGTTTGTTTACTTCTTAGGCCTCGTTCGTGATGAGGCTCATGATTTCGAGATAATAGAACAAAAATGAATTAAAAAATGACAGAGTAGTGATCATGCTAAACAGAAATGAAGAATATGAGGAGAATCTAATCTATTTAGAGGAACACAAATTCTTGGGAGAGACGGTCTCTCAATAACTTATTGAGAGACCACTCTTCAGTACCATTCTATGTGTTATTCGTACCCTTAAATGACAACTTTGCAACTTTGTTTTGTACCTGTTTTTATAAGAAACGTACCCTCTTTATATTTGCATACTCTTTTACGTTAATCGTACCTACTTCTATTAGGTTTGGTACCGTCTTTCAGGAGACCTACTCTTAGAGGAAAAACATTACTCCCTCTCAGTAATGCGTTCTTCGAGTATGTTCTTTCGACTAAAGTAAACTCAACTGAACTAAACTAGGCTAAAATTCCGAGACAAAATAAGACTACTAAGGCTAAACTGAATTGAGCTGAAAAGAACGGGACTTAAAAGTGCTAGTAATAGTGTATTAGGCATATGGTATTGGAAGGCAGTTTGGATTTATGAAATAAGCATTTTATATTTACAGCATAAGTTACAAGGTCAGGCCACTCTTGGGCTTTCTTCTTCTTCTTCTTCTCTATATACACAATTGCCTCTTACAATCCTCTCAACTCTCAAGTCTCACCATATCATACACAAGAAATTTAAGACCAAAACACATCTCACTGTCTCTCTGTCTTTGGTCTTTCTAGTCGAACCACATCCTATATACAACATTGCAAAAGACGGTAGGTAACCTTTCTACAAAAAAAAAAAAAAAAAACAAATTTCGTCAAAATCCTGGACCTTGATTAACACCATCATCATCGGAGCAAATGCCAATGTCAATGCCAATGCCAATGGCGGCTTCCCTTCATCTGTACGTATATACAGTTTTCCAAATGAATGTTGCTTTTATGCCATGGCAGAGACGCTCGAATTCTGGCGGTCCCTACTAAGGCGATCAAAATCAAAACCTTCTACTCTAACCTTGGGCGAGTTAAGGCCGAACTTCATCCTAACACATCCTGACTTCATCGCAGAGGGTGATATGGACGGAGAGGGTAAGGTGGAGGATGAAGCAGCTTGTAAAGTTGACAGTGGAGACTGATTATTGTCGTCCCCCACAAACTGTGCATCGTGGACTAATGGGTTAGAAACTCTGCTAGGTGGAGTACCGCAAAAAAATGGTGGCGATGATGCTATTTCTCTAGACGACTGATCTTCGCTATGACCCTCCTGCATTAACATGATCAAACATTCATTAATATTGCTTGTATTAACCAACGCCAGTACCGAGTAAAGCATCACATGGTAAAGATGCGACGATTCAGAAGAATGGAGTTGATGATAATGTGAATCGATTCAGAAGAATGGAGTTGGGCAGAAAAACATGCCTAACAGCCAGCCTAACATGCCAACCACATGTAAGAGATCTTGGAGCGCGAACTGCAGGGCCATGAAACTAGCCCGTGGCGCATGTTGACCCGAATTTAAGGGCTATTAAATGATCATAAGAGTGTAGTGGGTGTGAAGTAGGGATGAAACATGGCGAATCTCGAAAAAAATTATAACCTTCAATCAAAATTCAAACTGTTTTTTCATGGTAAGAGAAGTTCGAACTCAAGCAATCGAAAACATGCCATATAAACGCAACGATTATGAACACAATACACAAAGTTAATACAAAAACCCCAAATTTTCGATTTCGTAAGCAAATCAGGGAAACAAAACAATCAACATAGGTCAAAGATCATACTACCTTTTTCATAAAAATTAGATCTAGAAGCTCAGCTCCAGCTTTCGCATCGTTTATCTCAGCTTGTTGGCTACAAATCAATTAATCAACACAAACCCATCAAAAATCAAAACCCTAATCATAAAAATTGATTATCCCTAATTCAAATAATTCAACAAAAATTACCTTTTTTGCCACCAAACTGACATAGTAAGATTGCCAGACAAGAACCCGACCCGCCTTGGTTTCGGGCATACAACCGGACCTCTCTGACCCGTTATATGAACCGGACCCTGAACAACTGGGTTTCTCATCTCTTCACATCCTCCTACCATGGCGGCGTTCTGCTGAATTTCCCACCTATTCATCATCTTCTTCTTCTCTTTATTCTTTTTACAGTGAGTTTCCCTAAAGAAAACAGAACGCCTGTTACCACCAAAAAAATCGTCAAATCCAACTAATAAATCTCAAATAACCCATCGAAATCGTCTGATTATATAATGGGTAGATCATTAAAAGACGAGTAAATACGTTATTTCCCATAAAAACTTACAACGAAATCAAAAAAATATGACTGGGATTTATGCTGTGTCTTGATTTCAACAAAAGAAATATCGAAATATATATATGTGATTTAGTGCGCTCTTCGTTGAACTAAAAAAAATATATATCGATCGAATTACGAGTTACGGCGTTGTCTGAACCAAATAAAAATAAAAATTCAAACTTCGATTGAACAAAAATTCAAACTTTTTTTTTTTTTTTTTTGAAAAAATTATCTAGATCTAAGGAAAACAATGAGAAAGATTGAATCTTTCTTGTATTCCCCACACCATAGATCTACAGAAATGAAATCTAAACTATAACCTTGAGATTTTTAATGGGTTAATAAAATTTTAAAAATAAAATTAAATTAAAAATACTAAATTTAGCACAAAAATAAAATAAAATAAAATAAAATAAAATAAAATTATACCTTGGGAAATTAGGAATTAGGTGTAGAAAGAAGAGGAGAGGGAGAAAATGGCGAAAGAAGAAATATGGAGAAGAGGAGTTATTTATAGGATGAAGACGCAAGTAAGAAGATGATGACCTACCTAATAATGATACGACGTCGTAAGGGGTGGGAAACGACGTCGTAGGAGTGTCGGGGAGATTGGTTAGATAGTTGCCGAATTTGCTGTCACGATATTTATGTGGTTGCCAATTTAATAATATTAGATGGATAGGCCGTGTGAAACTGGCATTGACAAGGATTTTTATTTATTACTCCCTCCGATTCTTTAGATTCGCAACATATTTTATATTTGCCAAATTCATTAGGTTTGCAACATTTCTATAATAGGTAGGTTTTTGTTTGGGTAAGCTTTTTATTTTATTGGTGAGACCCACCATTTCCACTCACAACCTTATTATTTGTGCAAATAGTAAACGTTGCGAATCTAAAGAATCGGAGGAAGTATTTTATTTTATTTATTTGTTTTTACGGATTTTCTACGTGATAATCATCCAGTTATTGAGTTTTTTATGCGGTATTCATTTTTTTTTTTACTAAAAATCTTTGATGATATGCATAATTATTGGATACGAGTTTGCAAAATCGATATAGATTTTTTTTGACATAAAGAACACTGGTTTTCAAATTCATAAAAAGTCTTCAAATAACTTTCAACTTTATATTCAGAAAGTGATACGAGTTATGAGTATTTTTTTTTTTTTTTTTCAAATTCACCGTCATTAAAGGGTCTTATTTGAAAAACAAATTAACCACTTTTCAAGCACGGATTCAAAGATTGTATTATATATTCTTATTATGTACCGTAAAACCAAGTACTTCGTAGAAAATTCCTTGTTTTAAAAAAAATAAAAAAAAAATTAGAAACAATATAAGTAAGGAAAATTGCTTTTTACTCCATATATTTTGTTGGGGTGTGTGTTTGACTTTATGGATGAGGAAAACAGGGAGCGTTTAATTGTTCAAATTTAATTCTACTCTTAACTTTTCGCAAATTTGTAGGTATTTTGTGTTTTTCTGTGTACGATTATCCTGTGTCTTGCGGAAAATAGGATTATAAACTTAGTTGTACAATAGTATTGTATAACTAGGATAAAATTGTTGAGCTTTTATATATATACTTATCGAGTTTATAAAAGTTTCTGAGCTAAGATCTAAGTTTTTGAGCTTAAACATTTATGTGATTTAACTCAACAATTTTACACTAAAGCTCAAAAAGTTTACAGTAAAACTCAAAAACTTTGTGATAAAGTTCAAAATCTTAAAATCAGTTGTACATAAAACTATGTACAGTTGGTTCTATAATCTTCTAATGATGTCTTGTCGTTTCGTTCATTTGCTTGTCTTTTAAATCTATTGTAAAAAATATTTTAATCAAAGAGAAATAAACGAACGAGATGAAGGGAATAAATTTATCCTGAAATGAATGAAAAATCGTAAAATTAAAGATTATTCATCCAAGTTTCAAAGTTCAAATTTCATTGATTCCCACTCCAAAGCTACTTGAGTTTTTGTTGAAGAAAAAAGAATTAAACGTGCTCTAGTGACCATGATTGCCATGGAAGTTCTAACCAAACTTTTGTAGACCACGGAATGTGATTCTCCGTTGTAAATATCTTAGTTTAATGGTTAAGACGGAAGTATAATAATGAACGATAGGTCTCGTATTCAATATCATCGAGGTCAAAGGACCCCTGCAATATATCAACGAGCTTGAACAGCTCAGACGGTAGACATGCATTACCTTTACCATCCAAGTAGTATCTGTTTTTTTTCTTTATTATATGATAAAACATGTAAACAAAAATGTCAAAATGTATGTCGACAAACGTGGAGAAGTAAAACAAAAATTTTGTCTCTCTTTATTCGTCTCAAAGGAAAACAAACTAACACATTTGATATACCACATTTAATAATTAAGAAAGTCTTATATTTAGTCCAACACAATTTTGTAAAGCATGAACATCACTTAGTCAAATATATATATTCCATCTGTTTTTTATAAGTCATTTTCACTTTTCGAGACATCTTCTTCTCTCTTCAATATCTCTCAGAATATAAGAAAAAATATCGTGAAATGTATACTCATTTGAAAGTTCTTTTCGTAAAGAATTTTATGGTGTAATTTTTGAAAATTTTGAACTAATATATTTACAAAAAAATTAAAGTCTAATACTCATATGGAAAAGTCAAAACATCATATATATACTGATACGGAGGGAATAGGTAATCTAGCCACATATGGAATATGCGTATGGAGTAACTTAATAAGTTTATTTTGTATACAGTTTAATTATAAAATTATCGTAAGAAATACTCCCTCCGGACACTATTTTTTGCCCCACTTCATTAAAATACTCCTCACATATATTAAGCTAGTGGGGCGAAAAATAGTGTCCGGAGGGAGTATAATAATATAAATGTAGAGGATATAAATTAAACATGTACGAAGTATGTAACATAAACAAGGCTACATGCATGCATGCATTATGCATATACTCCGTCTATTATAATTTGTACGAGTAATAAATTAATTAATTTGGATTACAATAACAATAGTATTTGCCGGAGAAAGTAGGTTTTTCGATGCAGACTCCGAAACCCTTCTTCGTTGTGATGCACATTTTTCTGCATTCGCTTAGATCGCAACCAGTGTCGTTGTCATTTACTACTGCTCCTAGCTTTCTTGTCTTTGCAATCATCTCTTCAGCGGGCGCTCCCATCACCATTGCTGCGTCCCAATTATCAACAAAATAAATAATCAAATACAGAGTATTACAATTCGACTGTTATTGAGCATAACTAGTCCTTACATCAAAGACATACGTGCGTGTATGTACTCATGTAGAGAGTCGAAATCAGATCACAAATGTGATCATCATTAACTAAAGTACGTAACATGAGAGTATGTATGATCGAGACACTTTTGGTTCCATGTGCAATTAATTTACAAGAAAGTAGTAACATTTTTGTAAGATTCTAAGAGGTGACTCGCTCTAAAGTTTTATGAAAGACGGTTCAAAAGAAATACATACTCGTATAAATTTGTTTCAGCTTATTTAGAACTACAAAAGACATTACATGCACACGATCGAATAAGTACGTACCTGAGAGAATTAGGAAAAGAACTAGAGCTTTGATTAGTGAATCGATTTTTGCCATGACGACTTTGTTTTGAATTTGGATTTTAGAAACTACGAGTACTATTGTATTATTGATCTTGTCTTTGCTCTTGTATGTTTATACGAGGTTTTAGAGCTTGCCAATTCCAAAATATTTATTATATGCATGCAACTCCGATCCCATACTCTGCCTTAAACTGAATAAAATATTTTCCTTTTCAAAAATTACCGAGTACTTCGTATATTTTTGTACACTTTAGGTTAAGTATTTGAGATTCTCGAACCAATGATAGAAGTATTAGCAGATTTGCGAAAAGGATACACTTACATGGTATGTATTACATTTTCATGCACAACTGGAAAATAGTACGGAGTATTATACCAATATATCACCACTTGTATATACATTGTATATACCAGGCCAGTTGTATGTATAATCATGTCAAAGTTGTTGAACTTTTGTGTTATATTTACTGAGCTTATAAAAGTTTCTAAACTGAGTTGTAAGTTTATTTGGACATAAATATTTATTTGATTTAGCTCGATAATTTTTTCATTAAATTAAAGCTCGGAAAGTTTATAAAAAAAACTCGAAAACTTTGCGATAACACTCAAAATCATAAAATTAGATATACGTAGAGCTATGTATAACTGATTATTGTATACTTTACCGTACCCATTGTATACAACTAATTACATTGCGTTATGTGTCATTTTTTATTTAATTAACCTAGGATGATTAGTTTAGAGATTTAGGGTAGTAATTTTACATCATTATTAGTTAATTGGCTAATTTTTATTTGTGATGAGAATGTCCGTTGCAAACGTGTGACGGACTGACGGTCAAGTAATATCCATTTGACTTGACAAAGACAAACAATTTGTTACTACTTTTTAGGATTTGCTTTATCTAACAATGTGATATTATTTGACCCGACACCAATTTATTACGGATATATTCGTCACAAAGAAGACTTATTACTCTAGTTAATTTGTTATCTTACTCTAATAATTTTAATTTTACAAAGTATTTGTTTTAATTAGCTTTCATTTATGTATATAGATTTTTTATTTTAGTTTACATTTAATTTAATTTCACTTTATATTAATCGCAAAAGGCAAAAAAATTAATAGAATTAAGATTTTGTTAAAGAAAATTTATATCAGAATTCTTTTCACATAATTTAATAAATATTATTTTATATTACACTTTTTTAATTTGACTTCTTGGAATAATCTTAGAATAATATTTTGTCATTTTCCTTTTTGCGATTGTAAAACTCTAATTAATTGATATAATTATTATTTAGAGAGTTTATTAACGTTTTAATTCTCTTATATACTGCTATATGTTTATTCCGTTTTTATTTTAAATTTAGTTTGATGCCAAAAACGGGATTTTTTGTTTTAACGAAAATAAAGAAATCAATCAAACGACAAAAAAATAAAAGAAATAAATTATTTTTGATTTTGGGTAAATAGAAAGAAAAATAATATTAAAAAAACTATGGGGTCGTTTGGTTACTCATGCAATTACCGGGAAGTGCAACTTCCCAGGAAGTGCATTTTCAGGGAGTTGTTTGGTTACCCACTCCCCGGGAACTGCCACTTCCTCCACAATGGGGGAGGTTACTCACCAAGCCCCCCTTGGTGTGTAGAACTTCCCGCATGAATTCATTTCCCACATGGCAACCAAACAATATTTTGTAATTCCCATGAAATACAAATTCACGTGAATTTAAAATTCTCGGTAACTTCATCTTCCCATGGTAAACCAAACGAGCCCTATATATGTGAGCCAATCAAACTAAAAAAGAAAAAAAATCGAAATATAAATTTCACACCTAGAAAATAGAACATTAGGTAAAAGCATGATCTCTATCCATTTTATTTTAAAATATAGTACTAAAAATATATAGTCCTTTTGAAAAATATATTTTCCTTTATTTTTTGATATCTTCCTAGGTCTCGTTTGGTTCATCCGGGAACTGATTTTCCGTTGGAAGTTATATTTCCCATGAACTTACTTCTCACATCAACTTTCCATGAATTTACATTTGTTTAATTTACATTTGTTTGGTGGCCATTGAATTGAATTCCCGTATCTTCTTTGGTTGCACTCATCTAATTTTCATGATTTTATTTATAAAGACTATTATGCCCTTTATTAATCAAGGATATATAACTTATGAAATAACTTTTTTTTCAACAACTTATGAAATAGCTGAAATTGTCTTTTCCATGATATGCAGTCGCAACCAAATTATATCATCAGCATAAAAAAAACAAACATTATTTTAAAAAAACTATATGAGTTACATTACCATTATTTGTTTGGAAAAAAAATATTTTTCGGGCGCATACTAGTGAAAGTTTGAAACGATAGTAAAACATCCAAGACATTAGTAGTTCGGCATATTTGAAGTATTTTTTGGCGGGTAGCAGTGTTTTTTAGAGGAATGGAGAGTTGACTAGAAGATAATAAATGGGGAGTTGAGTGAAAATTAAGGTTATAAAGTGGAAAATATCACGAGTATACAAGGGTAAAAAAGTCATTAGAGCAAGTCAGGATGTGGGAAGTAAAACTCATCGAGGGGGGAGTTGGTGAGCAAGTTCTCACATCATATGGGAATTGCAACTCATGAGGTAAGTGTGAGTTGCACCAGTTTTTCACTTTTGGAATAACCAAACTCCTTGAAAATGCAATTCATGGAAATCTGCACTTCCCGAGACGTTAAGGAGTAACCAAACGAGGCCCTATTAGTTAAAATATATACTCCGTAGTACGGAATATTGATAATGGTTAGATCATATGTCTGATCATTTGTTTATATTAAAATAAAATATCTCATACAAATATTAGTATAAAAGAGAAACATAAGTAATATTATAAATTTATATTAGACTGTGGTAGAACACCTCAAGCCGACCGACACTCAGTTCATGAAGGACACTCCAGAACACGCTCGGCCGCCACCTACATATTCCCACAAATAATACTACCTCCCATTCACTAGAAACCCACCAAATATTGAATATATGTGAGGTATATTTTAATCAAATGGTAGGATTCCAGAAAATGGGAGGGAATACCTCACTTAAACTTACATTAAAGGGTAATCAATATTTTAGCTAGTGACGCCCACCAACTCTCATCCAAACCAAAATGTTCTAAGATAAAATCTCATGTCATACTTGTGTATTTGAAAATATGCATTGTTGTAACTTGTTTACAACAGTTCGCTTATCGATCACATCACACGTCTCTCGAATAATTTCTCATTTTGTTTCTAAAACATATAGGAAAAATCCTTAGACAACAATTTAGCTAGTGACGCCCACCAGTATGTATCCACGCACTCATCATACGAGCACATAATAAATTTCTTGCCAAGCCTCGTAGATTTAAGCAACCGAATGTCGTTTATTTAGAGAAGTATGCCATGCCATGTACATACCAAATTATAACAATAAGTGCACCCTCACTAGTCTCTTGTACACACTTTGTCTCTCTTCATTCGTCTCAAAAGAAAACAAACACATTTGACATACCACATTTAATAATTAAGAAAGTCTTATATTTAGTCCAACACAATTTTGTAAAGCATGAACATCACTTAGTCGAATATATATATAGGTAATATAGCCACATATGGAGTACGGAGTAATTCGTATGGAGTAACTTAACAAGTTTATTTTGTATACAGTTTAATTATAAAATTATCGCAAGAAATATAATAATATAAATGTAGACGATATAATAAATTAAACATGTACGGAGTATGTAACATAATCAAGGCTACATGCTAATATGCATATATACATGCATGCACTATGCATATACTCTGTATATTATAATTTGTACGAGTAATAAATTAATTAATTTTGATTACAATAACAATAGTATTTGCCGGAGAAAGTAGGTTTTTCGATGCAGACTCCGAAACTCTTCTTCGTTGTGATGCACATTTTTCTGCATTCGTTTAGATCGCAACCCGTGTCGTTGTCATTTACTACTACTCCTAGCTTTGATTAGTGAAGCAATTTTTGCCATGACGATTTTGTTTTAAATTTGGGTTTTAGAAACTACGAGTACTATATTATTGTATTATTGAGCTTGTCTTTGCTCTTGAATGTATGTTTGTACGGGGTTTTAGAACTTGCCAACTCCAAAATACTTATAGGAAAATGAGTTAGCTCCACCCGGTGACGCTTAATTTGTGCGCCACCCGGGTTATTATAGTAATTTATTTTGTTTTTTTAGAATTTAAAATTCAAAATTAATTAGTTATAAAAGGGTAGTTTCGGAAATTTAAATTCATAATAAAAATAACTATACTTAGATTCTCCTTGAAAATAGTCTAATTTGTAGGGGCTAATTAACTTATCTTAAATTTTATAAACCATATATTTGAAATAAAAAAAAAATTCAACAAATTAAGAAATTAAAACAAAGAAATTTAATTTCTCACTTTTTTTTCTAGGTTGATTTTCATGTATAAACATAAAATATGTGCAGAGTTATTATTTTGATACTACAACAAAGGACCGTAGATTAATAGTCGGCTTATAACGACACAAATTGATAACATGATATGAGCCTGACACGGAATTAATGACTTGAGTTGAGACTTAATAACTCATTATGTAAGTCGATTGACAGAACAATACACAAGATTTAATTGAGTCGGGTTTGGATCAAGACTCAAAATACGAATCCGACACGAATAACCTATTTATTAAATTAGTCTAAATTATCGTAATTTTTAAATAGATAAATACATATACTTACGTAAGTAGATCGAAACCTCAACATGGAAAGAACACAAAATATAATTGGTCGAGTTTTGGTTGCAGGTTCGTGGCAGATTTACCTGTGACATAAACCTGAACCTGACACGACTCGATCTATTTGTCAGCACGATATATATGTACGTACTACCATCCATGTAGTCGTGTTAAATGTGATAAGTATTTTACACAAATTTAATTGTTTAATTGAATAGATATAAAATTACATCTTTACCCTCAAGTCTTAAAATCTCAATCTCAATTTATTTTATTTTTTTATTATGGTGGCGTCCAAATTCGGTGTCACCGGGTGGCACCCTATCACCATCCATATTTATATGCATGCAACTCCCATGCATACTCCGCCTTTAACTGAATAAATTTTTTTCCAATAATTAATTACGGATTACTTCGTATGGTTTTGTACACTTTAGGTTAAGTATTTGAGATTCTCGAACCAATGATAGAAGTATTAGCAGATTTGCGAAAAAGATACATTTACACGGTGTGTATTATTACATTTTCATGTACAACTAGAAAATAGGACTCCGTATTATACCAATATATCACCCCTTGAATATACATTGCATTGTATGTAGCAGTTGTATGTACAACCATCTAAAAATTGTTGAATTTTTATGTATATTTACTAAATTTATACAAGTTTCGAAGCCGAGTTGTAAGTATTTTTGGACTTAAATATTTATTTATAAAAAAATTGGAGATATTCATACCGCGATATCACTTAATATTGTCCACATTAATTGAACAAATCTCACTAATATTCAATAAAATTATAAAAAGAAAAATATATATTCGTCCAATAAAAAAAAATTATATGTAGTATAGAGTATGAGAATTAAAAGTTAATAAACTCTCTAAATAATAATTATATCAATATAAAATAATATTTATTAAATTATGTGAAAAGAATTCTGATATAAATGTTCTTTTACCAAAATCTTAATTCTATTAATTTTTTTGCCTTTTGCAACTAATATAAAGTGAAATTAAATGAAAAGTAACTAAAATAAAAAATCTATATACATAAATGAAAGCTAATTAAAACAAATACTTTATAAAATTAAAATTATTAGAGTAAGGTAACAAATTAACTAGAATAATACTAAGTCTTTTTTGTGACGAATATATCCGTAACAAATTGGTGTCGGGTAAAATAATATCACATGGTTAGATAAAGCAAAACCTAAAAAGTAACAAATTGTTTGTCTTTGTCAAGTCAAATGGATATTACTTGACCGTCACAAGTTTGCAACGAACATCCTCGTAGAATTAGCTAATTAACTAATAATGTAAAATTATTACCCGAAATCTCTAATTAAACTAATCATCCTAGGTTAATTAAATAATAAATGACACATAACGTAATGTAATTAGTTGTATACAATGAGTAGATTATACAACCAGTTGTACATAGCTTTATGTACATCTAGTTTTACGATTTTGAGTGTTATCACAAAGTTTTTGAGTTTTGTTATAAATTAAACTTTTTGAGCTTTAATTTAGTGAAAAGTTATCGAGCTAAATCAAATAAGTATTTAAGTCCAAAAAAACTTACAACTCAGCTTAGAAACTTGTATATGCTCAGTAAGTATACACAAAAGTTCAACAACTTTGAGATGATTATACATACAACTGGTACATACAAGCTAAGTGGTGGTATATTGGTACGGAATATAATACTATTTTCCAGTTGTACATGAAAATGTAATACACACTGTGTAAGTGTATCTTTTTCGCAAATCTGCTAATACTTCTATCATTGGTTCGAGAATCTCAAATACTTAACCTAAAGTGTAAAAAAACATACGAAATACTCCGTAATTAATTTAATTTTTGGAAAAGATTTTATTCAGTTTAAGGCAAAGTATGCATGGGAGTCGCATGCATATAAATATTTTGGAGTTGGCAAGTCCTAAAACCCCGTACAAACATACATACAAGACCAAAGACAAGTTCAATAATACAATAATAGTACTCGTAGTTTCTAAAATCCAAATTCAAAACAAAGTCGTTATGGCAAAAATCGCTTCACTAATGAAAGCTCTAGTTCTTTTCCTAATTCTCTCAGGTATGTACTGTACTTATTCGATTCGTGTGCATGTAATGTCTTTTAATTTGTAGTCCTAAGCTGAAACAAATTTATACGAGTATGTATTTCTTTTGAACCGTCTTTCATAAAACTTTATTAGAGCGAGCGAGTCACCCCTTAGAATCTTACAAAAGCGTTACTACTTTCTTGTAAATTAATTGCACATGGAACCAAAAGTAGTGTCTCGATCATACATATATACTCTCATGTTACGTACGTACATACATCAATTAATGATCACATTTGTGATCTGATTTCGACCCTCAACATGTGTACACGTATGTCTATGTCTACGATGTAAGGACTAGTTATGCTCAATAACAGTCGAATTGTAATACTCTGTATTTGATTATTTATTTTGTTAATAATTGGCAGCAATGGTAATGGGAGCACCCGCCGAAGAGCAGTAACTCTTATGTGAGACCGTCTCACGATAATTTTATCGTGAGACCTCTCACATGGGCACATAGGGGGTGGTTACAATAAAGACAAGAAAGCTAGGGGTAGCGAATGACGACATAGGTTGCGATCTAAATGAATGCAGGAAAATGTGCATCACAACGAAGAAGGGTTTCGGAGTCTGCATCGAAAAACCTACTTTCTCCGGCAAATACTATTGTTATTGTAATCCAAATTAATTAATTAATTAATTACAAAATACTCCGTAATATATACTCCATCTGATTCACAAAGATCTTCCCCTTTGATTAAAATATACCTCACATATATTAAACAAATGGGAACATCTTTATGAATCGGAGGGAGTATGCATAATGCATGCATGCATGTAGCCTTTGGTTATGTTACATTTTTAATTTATACCGTCTACACTTACATTATTATTCTGTATTTCTTATAACAATAATTAATTCAATTAAATCGTACACATAAACTTATTAAGTTACTCTGTACGAATTATTCGATTAAGTGATGTTCATGCTTTACAAAACTGTGTTGGACTAAATATAAGACTTTCTTATTTTTATTGAATGTTCTTCGATTCCATGCATGATTCGAATTGTGAATTGCATATACTCCGTAGTAGTTTACAATAACGCGAATGATGGAACATTAATACTCTTAGTAGTTAGAATAAGAACAAAGATAAGACATGAACAACTCATACTCAAACTCGGTACCAATATAATTGAAATCTAATGTGATGTTTTGATACAAAGACCGAGGAAGTTCATCTGTTCATATAGTCTAAGGTCGATTCAAGTCTTGTTTGGTTGCCTCGTAAAAATATGGGAATTTAAGATAATGTGAATTTCAAAAAATGAACTATTAATGTTCATTTGGTGACTTTTTTTTTTTTTTTTTTTTTTTTTTTTTTTTTTTTTTACAAAAAGTACATTATATATATTATAAATATCGGACCCATAGGTTTACAAATATCCATCTGAATAAATAAAGGTCCAAACATTTTACACCCGACCGAGATGTCTTGGCCCAATGGTTAAGATTAGATGTTCTGGGACAGTAGGTCTCAGATTCAAATTCTCCCTATATTATAATGCGACTCAGTGCACTCTTCGTAAAAAAAAAAAAAAAAACATTTTACACCCTAACAGGTCAGAAGCATCCGGTCGAGTCCGGATCTTACACGACCCTACCCATAACCTACCGTGTCAATGAATGTAATTAGAGAAGAGCGTTGTTTTTCTTTTCACATTAAAAAACGTCAAAGACGTGACTGAAAGGCCAATGCTCCAAGAAACGAGTGTTTTTCTCAATTTTTGTTTTAATGGAAGCATAATGAGTGGAATCTCCACCATTTTTACCCTCTGAAATGATGATGTCAACTCAACACGATAAAGATTATGAACACATCTTTGAGTGAGAGTTTTTAGTCAGATTATATAATTTGCTGGAAATTTTGTTGTTTTTTTCTTCATTTTACATCATCATGGCCTTATCTTGTTGCTTTGCTTATCCCCAGATCAACCCAAAGCCAAAGGTACCACCTTTCTTGCTTCAGTTCTTATCATTTCAATCTACTTACATCATAATTCCTGCAATTTTGTGTTTCCCGTTAATTTTATTGCAACTGTTGTGATTTTGGAGTGTATATTCTCAGAATCTGAGTCCTGTTATGCTCATGATTTTCGGGAGTGAGAATCGAACCCCAGACCTATCCTTCAGCGTACCTCCGTCTTAACCACTGGGCTAGAATCTTCGGTTTCTGCCATATAGCTTCCTCTAGATTATGTCTGCTCAGTTAAATTCATTTTCGACGATTTTTATGGTTGTTGATTTGGGGGGTTTATGATTGTAGATTCATTGCCACAGCCTAATGCTTATGCATAAGACTGATCAAATGCATACAAGTTTGAGTGTGAGTCCTCTGAGTAGAGCAGTTGAAGATCATAACTGGTCTTTCCTGGGAGGAGGAGGAGGAGGAGGAGGTTTTACGATTATAATTAGACGAAAAGTGGAGAAGTGCATTCTGTCGCGCAGATGTTCAGGAGTTTGTCATTCATGTAAGCTCGCTCTCTGCATCAGAATTTTTTTCCTGTGGATGAAATATGTCTAATACAGTATTGAAATTTGCTGCCATTCACTCATTCCCACGACTAGTGATACGAATTTGGATAAAACAGCAAAGGAAAGATGGGTTCGAGCCAAAGGTTTTTTTTTTGTTAAAAATGGATCTGTTGGCGACAGGCGACAGAACACTCGCTGTACTAGTCGACGCTGAGAATCAGAGACGTTGAATGTTTCTGTTTCATTTATCGTTCATCTTTGTAATTCAGGAACAGTAATCTTGAACTACGGAGTATCACATTTTAACGGCACAAAAACTGTGTTACATACTGCAGGGTTGTCGAATCCTGAAATTGCCAGTAGCGTCTTTACCATAGGGACTGCAGCTGTCCTTCCCTTTTATACTCTCATGCTAGCAGCTCCAAAAGCTGAACTAGTAAGTTTTCTACATTTCTTTCGGGAGAATTTACCGTCATTTTTCACCAAGTAATTATCAGATGGTTTTCAATCGATCTGCAGACTAAGAAAACTATGAGAAGTAGCTTACCGTATGTTGTGCTTGGACTTCTGTACTCGTACCTTCTGTGGCTTTCATGGACACCTGACACCATACGCTTGATGTTTGCCAGTAAATATTGGTTGCCTGAGGTTAGTGTGATACTTTGACTGATATATTTTCGATAAGTGATTTACTCAAGCTTGAAAGCCGGACACTTCAGCTTTTGCTTTTGATGTTATTTAGTCTCTGATTTGCAATCTTATTGCCGGTCTTCAGCTGCAAGGTATAGCGAAAATGTTCTCGAGCGAGATGACACTAGCATCTGCTTGGATTCATCTGTTGGTGGTGGATCTATTTGCGGCAAGGTCATTCACTACTCTCAAATCTTGAGTATCATGAGTTGCGCCTATCATCTTTGTTTCGTTAGGTGGTCAAATTAGCCACAATGACCGTTTTATGGATGCTTTTTGAATCCAAATCATGAGAATCACACAAACTGACCTGATCGGCTGATCTTTTTATTGGCTCACCTCGTTTGTATTTGTGTTAACAGGCAAGTCTATGAGGATGGTCTGGCGAATGAAATCGAAACCAGACATTCGGTCTCGCTGTGCTTGCTTTTCTGTCCAATAGGAATCATCAGCCACGCGATCACTAAGCAATTGACTCGTTTACAGAATTCTAAACACACCAGCGGCCCTCTCTAATCATTCCGAATTATTGATGAACGGTATTGTTTTTCTTACCAGTCAGAAAGAGAGCATTAGCAGTCACCGGCGGCCTCGTTAATGTTCTGCGAAAATGAGCCTGACGACAAGAAATCGTTACTTCAGTCTTCAGTTTTGTTTTTCATTAATCTACTTGTACATACTTACAAACAACTTAGTACTATGTAGCCATGTATCAATTTCTTTTCGCTAGAAAAAAAGTATCGAAAATCAAATATTATGAGAATTTATTTATACGTATGAGAGACGGTTTTTATTTGTTTGTCCAAAAATTTGTATAATTGGAACGATATGATCATATTGTATACGTAAAATAAAATTGTACTGTAGTTACAACTTACAAGTAGCAATAGCTAGAATATTGATACATGCAGGTATCACAGGGTAGACATGTAAATAATATGGATCCGAGAACAAATCACTCGGACATAAACACGAGTTTCTACGCAAAACAAGAGCAAAATTGGAGCAAACCGCAAGTCCACAACCAGTGACCACCCTTACACAGCCTTACAGACCCGACTCAACCCGACCTAAACTAATCAGCTCTGTAGAAACGCTATGCCTGCAATGATATCGTTGATGCTTCTGTGCTAGGCAAAGTTTTAGCCATCTTGCTAGAAGTGTTTTCCGACTTGTGAGATTTTCGTTTCTTCGACTTGTTGAGTTTTGTTTCGGTTGTCTCTACGATGGTCTTTTCTTGAGCATCAGATTCTTTGTCCCGATCCAAATTTGGTTCAGAAATGCTGCTTCTTGTTACTTTACTATTCTCCTCTGGTTCGATGACAGACATGCTATTAAGCGTGTAATCTAACAAGAATAAACTTCTTTCGACTCTTTCAATCCTATTGTAGTGCCTCTGACAATACGGAATCAGCCCTTCAAGAAGTTCACCAACGCCGTTCACCTGTATATATTAAGTAGAAGAAAACTTAATAACTAGATCACATATTTCACTACCTATATACTCCGTAGATTTAAACTTAGGTTGTATTTAGTTAAATCAAAGCCAAATGGGAGGACGAAGTAATACGATTTCCCTACAATAGAAAATTAGAAATACACACCTCATCGATGTCTGTAGGTGGATGCATACTGAAAACCTGTAGAAGCACAGAGTTGGCTACATGGCACAGCTTTGGCTTGGTATTCCATTCTCTAATATATTCAAGAAGTCGACGAAGTTCCTCCTTTTTGAGAGACTGTACAGCATTTCTCACATGATCTATTGCTATGTTTTTCCTGTACATATGTTGCATATGGAAGAATAGGAGACGGGAAAGATAGTTAGTCTTTGAGTAAAAGTGATGTATTACGACAGAACCCCATGGCTATACTCGAGTTTTACCTGTACAGTTCTGATAGCAGTTCGAAGAGCTTGTGAGGTTTTTTAAGCTCAAAGGCGAGCAGGATAGCTTTGGCATAATCAGCATCCACGATAGCATTTTCAAGATCTTGTCCTCGCAGAACCCCTTCTTCCTGTAGCAAGAAAAGAGTGAGTTATCAATAATATTGTTAAAAAAAAAAATCCAAACCCAGAATAGAAACAGGGCCTTTTGACACGAGCCGTTGATTTGTGTTTTTTATTCTGTTGCAAGGAGATCAGATGATAATGCAATACAATTGGGAGGGATATTTAAACGTGAGATCAATCTCCAAGAGAACATCTGTCACAACCATAAGGCTAAGAACTTATCGAGGGTAATTACTATGTTTAAACATTCATCAACCTTTACAAGTAAAACAAGGCACGCAGCATAGCTCAAAGTGACAACGCAAAAAAGACATTTACGGAAGGCATCGGACTACCACATCCATATCATCAAAACTCAAAAGCGGGTCTATTAGACATTAACCCACCTCTTTACGGAAGGCCTCTTCCTTTTCAACAGCTGTGGAATCCGTCCATAGATTTATAACAGCATCACCACCTCCAGTAGCGAGCATTTCTGTTTTTTTGCCAACGGCTAAGGCCCATACCTGCAGTTTAACATCAAAGAAAAATTATCTAACCGTCAAAAACATATGTTTCAGGAACATGTTGGAGTACTCATTTCTCGAGCAAAAGAAACAGGTAAGTTAATTCATGGATATATGGAGTACTACATACTTATATAGACTAAAAAGTCAGAAGGAAAAATATTTAAATTTCGTATAGTTCACACTTCACACAAAACATTCAGAATGCTGTAATAATAACAGGCAGGACAAGGGAATATTAAAGTGCATAATGTACCTTGTCCTCGTGGTGATCATAAGAGGCAATGCACTCACTGGATTTTACACTCCATAACTTCAGTACACCATCAGCACCTGGAAGGACGAACAGATAAGATGCATCTCATTATTCCAACTGGAACAACACAAGTCAGGTTACAGGATGCCTACTTACCAGTTGATACAAGCTGAGCTCCACGTGTGATGAAGGATGCTTTAAGTACACCAGCTGTATGACCCTCAAATGTTTTTAGGCAGGAGTGATCACGCACTGACCATAATTTTATAGTCTTGTCACCAGACGCTGTCAAAACACAGGGGTCAACAGGGGAAAACTCGACAAACCAAATTCCTCGTTTGTGCCCCACCAACACTG
Organism: Agrostemma githago; assembly: GCA_958450325.1. NCBI lineage: Eukaryota > Viridiplantae > Streptophyta > Magnoliopsida > Caryophyllales > Caryophyllaceae > Agrostemma > Agrostemma githago. The sequence continues at coordinate 66,995,080 of OY288255.1, read as the reverse complement.
CCACCTCTACAAGATCGGGAAGCTTAAACAGACGAGCAGTTCGATCCTGTTCATGGCAAATTTATATTCTCAGCTGATTGTGCCTTATGCAATGTGTCATAAGAAGACAATGGGAAAGCAATTTCAGACATTTGTGATATAAATCACAAACAAACCAACCTGTGACCCGCTGCAAACGAGACTGTCATCTGGTGAAACAGCAACAGAGTTAATATCCTTTGTATGGGCCCCCACAGCACCTTTTACTTTAAGATTGTTAGGCTTGTCAGAGCCGCCAATAAGACCTTCAAAACTCCACACCTTGAGTGTATGGTCACTGCACAAAGCATAGGTAAAAAAATGAGAGAGGAAATGACATCAGCTGAACTTACAGGAGGTGCCCTAAACTTAAATGAACTGAAATTAAGCCACAAAGAACAGGGCCTTTAGTCATTTAGGGTGAAACGGCCATATTACATTTTCTTTCCTTAACTATTGTAAACATTTAGAACAGAAGAGCTAACATTTCAAGTGGCACAGTAGCATTTGTCAAGTAATGCAATAAAGCCATGGTAGTTAAATGCTAACACACGTACAAGAGCAAATATTTGTCATCCCACAAAATTAAGTTGGACAGTGGAGCTTTACAAGCAGATAAGTAAAGGTATGTGGAGCATGTTATTAAATTCCAGCCATTAGACAATATAAAGGCTGACACAGACACATTTTTCACCGTGTATCACCAAGATTTTATGTTATATAAGGTCTTCCAAAAGTAACGGATATTTGAACAAAATAGCTGATACGCCTTGTATGAATAAATAAGATCATTGGTTAAGTGACAACCTTTATAGTAACTGCCGATGTTCAACACCATGATGTAGAGACATCAAAATCCAGAAGGAAGATATTCACAATTCCAGTATGCCACAAACAGTTCATAACGACATAAAATGAAGCATCTAAGAGTGATGCCTTGGCCTTAGGGTAAGAAATGAAAAGGTAGATCCAAGATGAATTTCTTAGATTGAATAGTAATAGGCCCCACTATAATCACCCTAAAGCACCTTAGTAAAGTCCTCAAAACACATTCTACAGAAGTGACACTTTAAGAGCTAAATGTTCACATCTTCAAGTCACCAGAGCAATAGTTACTAACTTACTACACAATAAATACTACACGGACATGGATAAACCATAATCAACTCTAGAAATAACAATATAAGGAGTTTCATGGCTAGCAAGTGGCCAACTTTTTCACATAAGGAGACGGCAGACGGGGAGAGAAACAAAGATTTTAAAACACCTCACCTACTACCACTGACAAAAAAGTTCCGTTGTTTCTTCGAAAAAGCAACAGCTCCAACAGCTCCCAGGTGACCAATACCAACCCCTAAACACATTCTGGTTTCCGTGTCCCATAATCTGACCTGAAGAAAGAATATAAGATTCACACACAAAAATGATCTAAGCAACTTGCCGGCTTTCCCTGTTCCTGATAAGCAGTAATAGATATACATGGAGGGCAACTTACACTATTGTCCTTGCTTCCAGTCACAATGTATGTGCTTCCATTACTTCCAATACAGGTGTCAATACACACAATGATTCCTGAATGACCAGTAAGTACATATGAACATGACATTGATCTAAGGTCATAAACTTGCACCTGCACATAAAAGAGGTCTCAGTATGATAGTAATCACATGAGATCTTGCAACAAAAAATGTATCCATAAGTATGCGACAGTCAAATAAAACGACTTAGAAGACAGAGTACCTGTTCAAGGTTGGTGGCAACAGCAAGAAAATTTTCATCTTCACCTAAAAATTTCATATCTAGAATTTCTTCATTGTAGCCAATAAATCGCTTAGTGAGGCCCAAATTCACAACTTCATCAGAATGCTTCAAGGGTGAGTAAAAAAGAAACTGCTGGTCAGCACTTATGCACAACAAACCCTGATCAGACGGCAACATGCATGCCGCAGTGAAGCCTCTTCTCTGATCATCCTGATCTGAGCTAAAAGCTACATCTGAAGTCTTTTGCTCAAATAAACAAACTGCACTGTTGTGGGCATGGAATGAGTAGGGGAAAAATATTGAGGACAGCTTAATATTCTCAGTTTCAATAATAATGGAGAAATCAATGCACCCCTGATTCAGCATGCTTTCTCATTCCACAATTGAGATATTATCTACAACTGAATGCACTTACCTTTCCAGCAACCAAATAGCAAGCATACTGGATCAGATGACGTAATATAATACAACAATAGACCATTATTAATAGCATACTTAAGACATTAATGAAGATAACAAAAATACAAGTTCGGAAATTTACCGCTCAGCATTCCATTTCCATATACGAACAATCCCACGTTCACCGGCAGTTAAGAAAATAATCTCTTGCGCACTTTTGCTCTTCCCAGGCTTGTGCAAGAAAAAACTGTCATGAAATGGAGTTCCAGGATGAATAACACAAATAGCAACAAGAACTTCGTGTGTTGGTATTGTCGCCGAGCAGGCATAGCTGTTAAGGTCCCACAGAGTGACCACCTGAAAGAAATTTGACATTAACACATGAAGTCTAAGATTATTGATCGAAACATCAACATAAAAAAAAACTCCCACCCATCCAAACGATTCCTACCCACTTGTTGCTTTTGAATGGTATTAGAGGCACAACTTCGACTATCTTTCTCTCCATTTATACATGACATTTTTTAACAAAAGCTCTAATTTTATTAAAAAAATCATCAAAAATCCGAATATATAATTTAAGAGAGTGGAACACTCGTCTTTAATTACACTATAAGCTCAAAATGGCACAAAAATAACAGACTGAATCTCATATCTAATAGCATACCGCAAGAATATGAATTTTAAGGGAGAGTATACCATGTCTCTTCCACCACTAAGTAGAAATTTTTTATCTTCTGAAATCGCTAACGACACCACTGCGGAATTGTGATTCTTCATTACAGCAGCACATTCTTTAGTGGAAAGATTCCAGGCCCGAACAGTGCCTTCATCACATCCCGAGAAAAGCTACAGAAGTGCCAGACAAAGTTACAAAACTGATACAACGACACATACAAGAATGAAGTGATTAAACGAGCAAGACATTGAAGGTTTGACAAACCAGTGACGTACAAGGAGGTTATTGGGATCAGAAGTTTCAGGACTGCGGAACATCAGGCAATGAATAATCCCTCCCTTTCCTTTAAAACAATGTGTGCAATATGCACCGTTTACATCCCAAACACGCACTTTACCGTCAGCTCCACCAGTGGCAAGCAATGCACCCGATGCATCACAAGCCATCGCCAACACTGGTTTATCGTCATGTTGTCCCTGAACATTATAATGCGAGTAGCTAAACTTTAAAACAATGCCCTCAAACACTCACTAACGAAATGGCAAGAATCAAGATTATTTCGATTTCAATTAAGACTACTCCAATGTTCATACACTCACTCGAGAGTCAAGAAATCCAGTTTAATCAGCTTGAATTTACAATCTACATACGATTACCAACTGATAACTTAATCGTGAGACCGTCTCATATGAGTTCTTGCGATAATCAAAAACAAGTCCGAATTCTAACAAAACCAAACAAAATCCAAATAACTTATCAGTGCATAAACGAATAGAAGAAATTCGTGTGCAATACCTTCCAGGAGCGAACGCACTTGAGCGAATTAAGGTCCCAAACCCTAATTAAATTACTATGACTAGTAGAAAAAAGGAAGGAATCGTCAGGGGAGATGGCGAGAGCAGTAATGGCCTTAGAATCGCCTTCAAGAGTGGCTTTGATAGAAGAATTAGAGGAATCGACGATTTTGATGTCGTCGTCGCAAGCGCAAGCGATAAAGGCGCCGTCAGAGGAGACGGCGAAGGGGCCACCAGTGTAGAACTGTTGAAGGGATTGAGTGCATCTGTAGCTTTTCTTCAATGGTAGAGTTATGGACGCCATTGTTGGAGAGGTTTTGTGAGTTCAGTAGGGTTTAAGGTTGAGGGTGAAGAAGCGTGTGACTATGTGACTGTGCCAGGGTTTGCAATTGGATTTTTTTTGGCGAGTATCGGGTCGCTTCAGGATAGTTTTGCGGGTTAGAATCGGAAATGGGTCAACCGGGTCAAATTCGGGTCGAGTCAGCTTCAGATCGTGCTACTTTCGGGTCAGAAAAAATGGGTTTAATTCAGATCGGATTATTTTCGTGTTTGTTATTTTTAATTTTTTGTAGCGATATCGACTCATTTACAATGATAATATTTGGATCAGTTCGAGTTATGGGTCAAACTCGAGTGTCAAGTTGGATTCGGGTGGGGTTATTCGGGTAAGGTCATTCAGGTCGGGTCAGTTTTGTCAAATCTAAGTACTCCCTCCCATCCAAACAATCTACACTTACTATAAATGGACAATCCAATCAATTCTTTACATTCCTCTTTTGGCAAAATATTTTACCTTTTAATCCTCATATCTTTCCTCTATTTACCCTAAATGCCACTACTTTTTCCTTACTTTAATTTTGGTGGACCCTTAACACCATTTGATTTACCAATAATACCCTTACTTTTACCACTTTTTCTTAAAATTGATGAAAATCCCTATGTCAAAGATTGTTTGAATGGGAGGGAGTACATGTAAGCCTTGGGAGTAGACCTGACAAAATGGCCAATCGGGTTGTGTAATTGGGTTTAGGTTGGCTCGGTTCAAGTTTGATCATTTTTTATTTCGGATATGTTTTCTTAACTTTTTTTAGGGATACCGTTTCATATACTTTCTATGTGACCGTTCTTACTGCTCCCTCCGTTCAAGTCCAAGCTTCCCCTTCCTTGTTTTGACACTATTCACAATCAAGGATAACTTTCGATATTCACGACAATCTATTAGAAAAAATATATTCATGTGAGATCTTGTTTGATTCGTCTTTAAAAGTACATTATTAATATCCAATTTTCATAATTTTTACTAATATGTTACGAAAGATATTAACGATGCAAAATGTGCGTTGGCAAACGTGAAAAAGCAAAAGGGAAGCTTGGACTTGAACGGAGGGAGTACATGATTACATTGACATCGTCTCATGGAAAATCTCCAAAGATCTTGAGCATGAATAGTGAGTAAAGGGTTGATTATGGCAAAGCCTCCATTTAATTAATCTTGAAGATGGCATAGCAGTAAGGCACTAAGGTACATTCAACCAGAGAGGCGACGGCCGGGGAAATCTAGTTAGTAGTAAAGGGTAACACTCGCTACCCCAAACTTATAAAAAAAATTATTAAGATTTAAGATTATCGACTTTTGTTACCCAAAAATCGTAATAGTGAGATTTGTTCATATATACGATAACCAAATACTATAATAATCTCGTTACCCCAAAATTTTAGGTTTAGATTCGCCCCTGCGACAGCAAGTGTCGTACGGAGTAGTAAAATACAAAATGAAGGCAACTAAATAAAACGTGTGTAAGGAAGAACACGCAATTGAATATTTGAATGGTTCGTTAGAACTTGAGAATTAGTTGTTGCTGTTGCTGTTGCTGTTGATGCTGATTCTTCATCAAACACTCTTAATCATTGACCATTACTATTACTACATTCAACAACTTCCGATTACCAACCCACGACGGCTACCCACACCGTCTTCATATTAAAACGGGTCAAATAAGATGGATACGACCAGTGTTCTCCCAAAACTTCTCTCGTCTACCATATTTAACTCGTTTTAAGTCAAGACAGATATAGTTCTATTCACCACTTATATTGTTAAGAGGAATCGGTTAGTCAGTTGAATCATTCAAAATGGATAGAACCATCGCAATAGTAAAGATCTCCCTCGTGAGTTTTAAACCCGTTTATTCTCATCGCTCAAACCCTAGACACCTTTAGTAACATCTTACAAGTTAATCTAAAAGTCTTATGGTTTAATAAAATAGAGTTTCCCTTACTGATTTCTTCTGTACACTCTTTTTTGTGTAGTAAGTATAAGTATACATTTCTTTTTTCACTAAATCAACAAATGGTATAGCAGTAAACTTATATAAACACGTCGATGAGCGACAGCAAGCGTCAAGTATGGCATATCGAACCAAATGAGCTCACAAAAACTTGCTGTTCACTCCAGCTCGGTAGAGTTCCAGCCGTGCATCGGACGAAATGCTTAGCTTAGCATTCGCTGGTGCGAATAAAACATCCCCCTCTCTCACCGTCTCCACTGAAGAACCAGCTCGTATTGTTCCGCTCCCTTGAGTAACCAAAAATAGGGACGGCCCAGCAACTGATGGAAACGAGATTGTTCTCGCTTTCAACAGATCGCAATGATCCACCTCAAACTCTTCAAACGGAGGACGATACCTCTTTGCACATCCTTCCGTTCCTTCCACGTTGAAGCCCCTCAGAACTTCTGGACACCCCTGCAATCAAAAAATTCAGCATTTTAGTTTATATTCCGTAACTTATTATAATGATTCAGCCGTGTGCATCTGGAATGGAGTAGACGGAATGATGGAGTTACCTGTTTGTAAGTAAGCATATCACAAAGTGTCTGGACATCCCGCTGCTTTGGTGTCAACCCAGCTCGAACGACATTATCTGATGTCGCCATGCACTCAATGCATTCGCCAGAAACGTAAGCATGTAGTTCATTAGCCCCTAGGCACAACGCTTCACCGGGATTAAGTGTCACAAAGTTCATCAGGAAGGCTGCTAGTACGCCTACATCTCCCGGATACTGCTCTTCAAGCCGCAGTACTAACTTTTCCTCAGATGTCAACTGGAATTATTCACCCAAACAACAATAATCAGAAAAACTTGAAAACGAAAAATAATGCAATTCAAGTTCTACTAGTAACACCAGGATAAACGTTGAAATTCGTGAATAAAGATCCAAAATTAGTAACGCTTACATTGTCTTTCTTCCTCAAGCGACTTATCAATCGAGTTAACACCTCAGAAATTACGAGGCTACTAGCTGACATGATTTGTGTAAATAATTCTTTCAAAGCCACTTTCACTTTCTCTTCTCCATCTATGGAGGAGACATTTAAAATCCCATCAACAACCACGGAACCCACCAACTGTGAAATTTCTGGAACACTTTTAAGAGTCTTTTGAAGATCCTGCAACAGAAAGAAAGTAAACAATTAGTCGAGTATTTCACATATCTCGCAATCAAAACAAGTAAACTCCTACCATCCTAGTGTTTTATCTTGCAACCAAATATTTTGGAACGATATTGGAAAACTCGTGAAAACGCTCCAAGAAACAAAAGCAACTCAAAGCAATTGATACTAGCCATTAAAGTAATAAGAAAAAACCAATAACGGTGTTGGTGTCTCACCTCAAGACCAACAAATCCACACAAAATTTCGAATTTGGTTATAGCAAGAGCCATCTCTGGTTTATGATTTGCATCCTTGTAAACCTTAGGATACTTCAAGTGCAACGTTTTCGCTAACTGCTTGCAAGGGTGAGCTTGTATGGACAACGGCTTCGAAACTGATAGCACCTATATCACATGATCAAGACAACAAGACTTCAATATAATTTACTCGTAATCAGCCATCTTTCAACAATGCTACTTCACAGTTTATACTAATCATAATCCCATCCTATGAGTAGCCCCAAACATCTCTAACACGCAATAGTAAGGCAAAATTAACTCCATGTAATTTTGAGTCATTTTATGTTGAGACCTTAGTAATAATAGTAAATCTTTCTTGTGACGGATATATGAGTTTACCGAGTAAGAATCAATCACCCACACGGCTGGATAAAACAATAATACTCGTCACAAACAAACATTTGTGCAATAACAAACATAACCAACACAAATTAAACTGAATATCCAATACACATGAATTAGAGTAAAGATCGAAACTTTGAAATGGTAAAACAATGAAAAATCTAACCATTGAAGCTTTTAATTGGTAAAACAGTAAAAAATCAAAGAGGAGAACTACCTTAAACAAGAAGGGTAATTTTGAGTCATGGATATATCAGTTTTAACGGGTAAGTATCACCCACATGGCTCGATAAAACAATAATACTCGTCACAAATTTACAACACATGATCGTCACAAACAAGCATTTGTGCAATAACAAACATAACCACCACAAATCAAACTACAACTAGTTACCAAGGTAAACAATCAAATTAAATGTCCAATACACACAAACTAAACTAAAGATTGAAACTTTGAAATGGTAAAACAGTAAAAAAAAAATCAAAGTAAAGAGGAGAACTACCTTAAACAAGACGGGTAATTTTGAGTCATGGACTCATGGATATAACAGTTTAACGGGTAAGTATCACCCACATGGCTCGATAAAACAACAATACTCGTCACAAATTTACGACACATGCTCGTCACAAACAAGCATTTGTGCAATAACAAGGGTAAGCAATCAAACTAAAGATTGAAACTTTGACATGGTAAAACAGTAAAAAAAAAAAAAAAAAACTCAAAGTAAGAAGATTAGAAGAAGAATTACCTTAAACAAGAAGGGTAAATCAGAGCCCCATTTCTCCAAAACCTTATCACCAAGAACATAAGGATGATTCTCAATCAATTTCTTAAGAGTTTGACCCTGAAACCCCTCATACTTCACCTTCATAACATCACGTTTAACCAAACCACAATCATTTCCACCAACAACATATGAAGAACCAGAAGCATGAGTCCCCATCCACAATTCAGCATAGGGTTTACTTGGATCAACCAACCCACCATCAATTCCCTCCCCACTATTCGCTTTATGTAACCTGTAAACCTGTGTATTCGACCCAGTTTTACCCCAGTCATAATTTTTTACTGTGCATCTAAGTCTGTGAAGTCTCTCCTCACTCCTCCATGCACCACCATCAACCACCTTCACCTTCACCTTCTTCCTCAAATTCACTCTTTTCCTCTTGAACAAAGAAATCAGGAAAATACCCAGAAAAATCAATGAAATCCTGAGTAAAATGAAGTTTGATTCGGCATCGATGATGTACCCCATTGTCGATGGGGTTTATTATTACGGTATATTAACGTATATACGATATATTAATAGGAGGAGATGAATGGAGAAGGGGAAGGAGAAAGGAGGTGGGTTTGACGTAAGAGGGAGAAAGGGAGATTTAAGGGTGAAGATGAGTAATGGGGAAGGTATATATACATGTACATTGAAGAAGAAGAAGAAGAAAGGTGGTTTTATTTGTTAATTTGTTTGGTGAAGTCAAAAAAAATTAATTAATTTGGGATTTTTTTTTTTGTTTATTTTTATTGGAGGAGGAAGAAGATGAAGGGAAGGAGAAGGTGGAAACAGAAAGAAGAAAATGTCGGAGGAAAATGAAGGGTAAATTGGGTATTTGATGTTTGAAATTGGGGGGTAAACTTTACTGAGAGACCAAGTACAAATGAAAGTAACAGTAGTACCAAACCTAATAGTAGTAGATACGATTAACATAAAAGAGTATACAAATATAAAGAGAGTACGGTTGTTATAAAAACAGATACAAAATAAAGTTGTCATTTAATGGTACGATTATGACATAGAGTGGTACTGAAGAGTGGTCTCTCAATAAGTTAGTGAGAGACCGTCTCTCCCAAGAATTTGTGGCACGAACTTACCCAAGCTTGAAAAAATTGAGCTTGATTAAAATTTAATTTTTTTTGCACTAATGTGTTTTAATAAATTGGGATCCAAAATACATATATAAATGTATTACGCAAATCGATAAGAACATTTTATATAGTGAAAAAATTACTCCGTATGTAACTATTATCAGTATTTAAAAAAAAAAATAAGAGCAAAATATTAACTAATCACATCAAATCGAGCTGCTCGTGAGCTTTTCGAGTCAAGTTGCGCCTTGCTCGGCTCGACTCGTTAAGTTGTCGAGCCGAGCCCGAACTTAACTTTGACCGAGCTTTGATTGAGTCGAGCTCGAGCTGTCTCGTCTCGTTAACACCCCTAAATTTAATTACTGTGAAGACATGGAGGGGAATTTTTCAATTTTTAACCATAAAAATCAGATAAAAAATAAATAAAAAGGTGACTCTTTTAGAGAGACGGTCCATAAAAAAAGGATGACTCTTCTACATAGACCGATGAAGTAACATATAGTTAGGGATAGGATAGAGGACTTAGGGATAGGTTAGAGCATAGAGATGTGCAAAAATCCCGTCTAGATTGGAAAAATGAATCTTCTATATTTAATACTCCGTAATGTAGTAGCAACATTTAGAGATTAATGAAGTGTGAAACGTTCTTTCACTTTATAGAATGACACAATTTTTATTTGCACGGGGAGAAGACTAGTTGGTCTAAAAGGGAAGTTACCGGATCAGAATTGAAATTAAAAATAATTCTTGTTTGGTTTTTCACTTTCTATGATTTCGGTCTTGTCCGACGCGGATCAGGTCCTGAATTTCCAATTTGGATCTTGAATTTCTTGGCGATTTTCAGTTTTGGTTTCGGGTTGGACCACTTTCGGGTCAAAAAATAGGGTTGCCTTCTGGTCGGGCCTGGTCATTTCGGATTCTGGTCATTTTCACGTTTTTTTTTCCAGTTTTATTAGAGATATTGACTCATTTTCTATAAAACCTTCAGGTCAGTTCCGTGTTAAGTCATGTCAATTCGGTTTAGAGATCAAATTCAGACTTTCAGTTCGAGTGTCAGATCAATTTTAGGTGAGATTATTCGAATCAAATCAGTTTTGTCAAGTTTACCTACAACCCGTGAATCATTTGACAAGTATAAACCGGGCTAATTAGTGATCCGAGTGATGAGTAACAAAGTAGTGATCTATCGCTCATGCCGTGGCGTACGTGGGTAGTCTTGCAACGCTAAACATTCTGCGATTACGAATAATCTACGACCAAGTTTGTACTCCTATAATTTTTGGAATTTTATATCCGTATATGTACATTTTAATTTTTTTAAGGGATGTGATAAATACATTAATTTTGTCCAGATAATTTATGGGGTATAAATTACTTCTTCCCCTATTATTATATTTATATTGCTCTGCTAACAGACCCTAACCCTGTCCACAGGTTCGTAGCTAGGTTACGATGTCTAGTTTATTTATCACGACCACAAAAATAAATTATCAACATTGCTACATTAAGTTTATTTACTCTTTATAAATTATAAATTACAAATGGCTGCAAAAAATTGGTTAGTAAGGAATATAAAATATTTTTCATAAATAATATAAAAAATAAATACTACGGAGTATTATTTCTTATTTCATTTAAATAATACCCTCTTATTATATATTTATTTTTATTAAAAAAAAATTAGAATTAATACAAAAACTAAGTAACTCAAATATTTAATTCGAAAAGATAAAATAATTAAGTGTAAATAAGATGAGAGACTGAGAGTTTATCTCTCACGTACAATGTTTAAATATAATGATGAACTTTAAAAATTAAAGACCACAAAATCTTGAGAGAGACGGTTTCTCAATAACTTATTGTAATGCGACTAAGTGCGCTCTTCGATGGACAAAAAAAAAATAACTTATTGAGAGACTACTCTTCAATACCACTCCATATTCTATTCGTATCTTTAAATGATAACTTTGTTTTGTACTTGTTTTATAATAAGCGTACCCTATTTATATTTGTATATTCTTTTAGGTTAATCGTACCTTACTTCTATTAGGTTTGGTACCACTATTACTTCCATTTGTACTTAGTCTCTCAGTAAAATTAATGAGACATGTATGTGAGAGTCTCGATAATATGCAATTAACATTTGATCTTTAAGATTTAAGGAATAACGATAACATCAACAAAATTGCCGTAGATGAATTCATCTCAGAAGTTTTCCAAAATACTTAGCTTTGTCTTGTTTGTCACGAACATATTCGTCATAAATATGCGATATGTCAAATATTTCTCATTTGAATAGATAAAGACAAAAAAAACTGGTACGCCCTGATGTCGTGGGATTACATACTTGACCTACCCGTTAGAACTCAGACGTCAGTGCATCACCAATTTATGACACATATCCGTTACAAAAGAGATTTACTCGTTCCATACAAAAAGGTTAAGTCTTTGAAGAGACATTGCGATCAAGTTGATCATACATGTTTCAACTCGTTTTATTTTGATTAGATTATTGACTTGGTTAGTTGGTTTAGTCAATATTCAAATTCCTACCAAACTAATTAATAATAATGCATTTGTAACTAACCTATTACCATTGAATAATTATTATTAATATTAATATTAATATAATCAATATTATGATTGGCTTATTTATTTATACAATAATAATAATAATAATAATAATAATAATAATAATAATAGGGAGTATATATAATATATACTCCCTCCGGTAACTATTTTTCGCCCCACTTTCCTTATTGGAAAGGTTTTTATTTTTTGCCCCACTTCTCCACTTTCCTTTTATATCTTATACTTTTACCCTATTATCCTTCTTTCTATCATTTATTTACAAGAAATGTCACTGGATTTTGCACTTTAAGGCCCACCATTCATTTCTTTATCATTTTATATTCATTTTTCACTACCCACCATCATTTCTTTACCATTTTACATTTCTTCCTTATTTTACGTGCAAAAATGAACGGGGCAATAAATAATGACCGGAGGGAGTATAATGTTATACAGAGCATATATAAACACGGTGGCTGTGGAAAAAAAGGATATAAATTCCAAGAGTTGTTTGGCTCATTCCCACTAAAAGAGAGTGTATTTGTAGGAGGAATGACACTACTACGTGCTTTCCCACTAAAAGGCCTATAAATGTTTGCAAATTTTACCGTATTACGATAAATTATCGTGAGACATACTAATAGAATTAATAATACGGTTTTTTTTAACGTGTGTTCACTGGACACACGTTAAGATGCTAATTAAAGAAAAATTCACAATTATATTATCCCGAGAAATTGAAATATTAATTCATAATTACCATACTTAAATAACATCATTGCGATTCTTTCTTTAATTAACCGTTAATAATATTAAAACTAACTCTGATCCCTTGTATCTGAGAGGTCTTTTGTAAACATCCAAGGCGTATAAATGTTGCAAATTCACTTGTGAGATCGTCTTACGATAACTTATCGTGAGACATACTAATAGAATTAAAATAATATTAAAACTAACTCCGATCTCTTGTATTTGAGAAGTCTCACGATTAATTTATTGTGAAACCGTCTCCTACAAAGTACAAACCATGTTAACTTATAATATGGGGTTGACTATCATATTTTTCAAACTTGGCCATGACTCCATTTGTAACACTTTTCTTTTTGTAATTGAAGTTACGGAGTACATCATGCTAAAAGGTACGGAGTATAAATTTACCTCTTGTCCAAGGGAAATCAAATATTTTGTTAGAAATATGACACAACTTATACACGGAAGAGTAGATTTCCTGAGAGACGGTCTCTCATTAATCTTATTGAGAGACTAAGTACAAATGGAAGTAATAGTGGTATCAAACCTAATAGATATAAGTACGATTAACATAACAGAGTATACAAATGTAAAGAGGGTACGCTTCTTATAAAAATAGGTACAAAACAAAGTTGTCATTTAAGGGTACGAATATAACATAAAGTGGTACTGAAGAGTGGTCTCTCAATAAGTTATTGAGAGACCGTCTCTTCCAAAATTTTGTGTACACGGAATTGGAACGATGAGCGATGACGTGTCAAAATTTGTACTCGAAACCTGAATATCATCGCTATTAGAGAGCTGGCAATGTCCACGCCTCAAGTCATAAAGCCTCTTAGGATGGTCACTCGACCACGAATTATTTCTTACTACTTCAAGTCATAATGACTCATTAATTATATCACCTTAATCATATTCACAATGAACATATTATGAGTTATGACTGTTTGAGGGTCTCTTATAATAACCACAATTAGATTGTTGTTTGCAATTATATTAATCTTTGTAATCAGGCAGTGCCATGTATTATATGTATATCGATTTTTTAGTATGTGTCCAACAAAAATATGTTAATAATTTAACCAAAGTAGAATTATTAAATACTCGTACGGAGTAGATGACAAGTTTAAATGAAGTGACATAGATGCTAGTTTTTCTATAAATTGGACCGGAACGATGTGCTAGTTTAACCAATGCAATGTGGACTTGGACTACTACATCTTTGAGAATGAATGTTCTAGTATTACTTCTATTGTGTTAATTACACATAAGAAAGAGAGAGGCGGCTATCACGGACTCACAAATTCTTGTTTGTGACGGAGATCAAATAGATACTAAATAGGTAGGATAAAACAAAAATATAATTGGTGGGACTTAGGTAAACCATCGTCCTTCTCTTTTCAAGTGACCCTTAGAGCATGTTTTACAATGGACGATTTTTTCTCCATATTTTTTCTCCATCACTATTCTCCATCTTTTTTTCTCCATCAAAAAATTCTCAATTCCAATGGATACATTTTTTCTCCATCAACTCTCCATAATGGGACTCACACCTTTCACAACTCATTTTTATCTATTTACCTCACTCATTCTCAATTTTCACTAATTACAATTAACTTAATTTTTTTCACTAATGGGACCCACTTTTCTCTCCATTTTTTTTCTCCACCAGGGTGGAGAAAAACCATACTCTCCATCCTCATGGAGAGCTTCTCCATTGTATTTTTGCTTGTTTCTCTCCATCATGTACAATGAAGAGTTTTTTCTCCATTGTAATTCATGCTCTTACTTGACCCGTTTTAATTTTACGACGGATATATCCGTCGTAAGGAAGACCAACTGTCACGGAATAGTTAGCAATTCTTGTAGTCAATTAAACTCAAAGTCATGAGAATATCCTATATATGCCAAAATGATACCAAACCTTTCATCTCAAACACAAATTCTTACTTGTATAAGAGTCATATCATCATAAATTTGTGATGGGTCGGACGGTCGGACCAGGTAGTATAGATAGAACAAAAAACATAATGTCTATGAAATAGCAATCGATTTGTCATTATCTATCCACATAGATAACACTTAATCTGTCATAACTCGTAACAGATATACTCGTCACAAGAAATACATACTAGTATTATCTCAGTCTCTTGTCAAGTGCATTCGTAATGAACCCTATGGCTTCCTCCAATATAGCAGTCTCGTCTCATCTCATCTTCATTTTCTCACATCGGGAAGCTTGATGCTTGATGCCGAAGTCGATTCACATGACATTAGTGGTACAATATGCGACATTTTTTACGTGTGCTCATTATTTTTTCCATTACGTTGTTATTCAGTACATTATTATCGATCCCTAAACAAACAAGTATACTGACCCCTTAACTAAAGAAACACGCACATTTGATTTGAATTAGTAATTGATTTAAAGGTGTGAGAGCTGAATTCCATCATCGACGACTTTAAAAGTCACAGATAAAGGCTGGAGTACCAAATTGTCATTGTCATATGATTTGCGTATTACATATGCTTACTACTACGGAGTACTAAATTCACAAAAGTCCATAATTTTAACATATATATATATATATATATATATATATATATATATATATATATATATATATATATTCCCCAATATAAATATATCAACCGACAACCTGAAAGGTAGGGGTCAAATTCAATATATCCGTCACAAATTGATAACAGATTAAATAATATCACTTGATCATAAAAGAAAATGTTTTAAAGTAGTATATGAGTTTATCTTTATTTATCTAATAAAGTAAATATTATTTGACTCGATCGTTACATGTTTACGAAGATATTCTCGTCACAAATAAGAATTTGTCGAAAGTTAAATGGCAGTGCCCGTAGGTCTGGAAGGTTTAATTAGGGTGGGGAGTCAATTATTTTGTTAAAATAATGTTGGATCGATTGCACCTCGACCACCAAACACAAATTGACATACATACTCACATAATTGACTCAAACATCTTAACTACTTTAAATTTGTGCTAGATTTTGTCTTCTTCTTGTACAGTGATCAGAGCTCTTATGATTGCCAAAAACTGACGAAAGAGCTTGTATTTTCAATACGTAAATCGGTTTTTATAATGTGGGTTTACTGAGCATACGTTAACATAGAAATTAATATAGAAATTATCACGAGAAATTAAAATATTACGTTCTATTTACCATATTTTTTTTGATGAACGAGGGAACCCTCGGGTGTACGCATAGCCTGCAAACAACGCACACCAAGGTAAACCGCCCGTGGGCGACAGGCTCGAAGTCTAGAGGCATAGTCTCAAGCCATACAACTCCCACAAGTTCTGGTCTAGAGGCATAGTCTCAAGCCATACAACTCCCACAAGTTCGCGCTTGCAGGGGCTTGAACCTGGGCCGATGACCACAAATTTTAACCACTAGGCAACACCCTTATGGGCTCTATTTACCATATTTACTATTTAAACAATTAGACAATGGACCAATTTGGTAAACGACATATTGAAGAAAAATTAGCAATTCCGGCCTAAATAGTAGATTGATCATCAAACTATCAATTTCATGTGTTTGGTAAACGGCATATTGCGATAGCATGTTTGCCAATAGGGTGCTAATAGGAGCATATTGAAACAGTATATCGATTTTATACCTGAAAACAACTAGATTCTCCCCTAATCTGTTAATTATCAAACACTATTTCTTAATTCTGCTGATTTAATTTGATAGTCAAACCTGCTAATACAATCAGTCAATCAGCTCCCCGTATTTTGCTATTGTTAACCGCTATTATGAATCTGCTACTACTATTTGTCAAACATGGTCAATATCTTAGTTTTTTAAAGTGTAATTAGTGAACACACATTTATCTACAAGATAGGAAGGAGGACAGACGTTTAGGCGACCGGAATCGAATGAACAAATGTCGAAGCAAGCCTTTCTGAATATATCAACATACTGATATTCGAAAGGAACACGTAAAACCCGAATATGGTTAACCTGAACTTCCTCGTAAACAAATTAAAGTAGATTTCAATATGACTTTTGTATCTAGTAACTCATTGCGTTACATTACCTACCTAAGATAAACTCCACCAAATGTAGTTGACCTTACTCTCAAATAAAGTGACCTAATTGATTATATATAATTTAGGTCAATCTATTTTGGGCATAATCCACATGCTGTTCATTAGCTTTACACACTAGAGTACGAGTAGTTCGTATCACCGATACGCGTTACCAATTCTATAATTTATACGGTCAATTACTTTTAAAATCATACGCAAACATGCATGTAAATCATGAAGGAATCCATAATTTCACGCAATTTCCTCGACTACCTACTTATTAATTCACCGTCAACTTTTCTATTATTATTCACGACTTAAGGTCAACATGGTTTGGAAAGAATGACTCGTAAGTAAGTCGTAATACATTATTTAAGTAAAGAAAAATAATAAAGTAGTTTAAAGAAAAAAGATAATCGAAAAATCTAGACTACTCGATAGAGAATTAATGAGCCAAACATGACCCAAGTCATCTGACCCGAACTCGGGTTATGAACTGTTCTACTGTAAGAAGTATCCTACACTAGGATGTTATTAGGACGTCGTAGGGGCGGACCTAGGGGGTCCCGGCTGGGCAAGAGGCCCCCTATCGATTTGAAACTTTATGCCAAAGTATATATTCGCTCCATTCATACCCAATAGTCTTACTTCTGTTTTTGACATTATTCGCAACTAAAGAAAATCTTCGATATTCTCGACAATGTATAACTCTACAAGATTAAATATCCTTGCTTGTTCTTGACGAGTTATGAAAGGGGATCCCCATTGTGGAGTTGAATTTCGTAACTGGCAATGAAGAAGACCATAGTACCGAAACACAATCACTTGTTGAGGATCACTCGAACTTCATTTTAGAAACGTTTTAGGGCGGACTCAACACGGGTCATATTTAGCGAGATTTAACCAACAAAAAGGTTTCATCCTATGCTGCGAGTCTCATGTACTCCGTAGTCATGTGTTCATAAGAGTTCTAGAGTAAAAGAGAACGGCCTAGCGTAATCCTGAACATAACTCAACCCAGGCGAACAAATTTTACAGTCACCTGAAGGTCATGAGCAAGAGGTCATGGAAGTGGCAAAACCGAAATGGGTCTGTGTATTTTTGAAAACGTTTAGGTTTAGAGACAAGATCAAATCTGATTAGAAAGTCATGAAGTCGACTAGTCGAGTATGAACATTAGTGATAGGACTTGACATACAAAGAATATGGGTCAGTCATGCCTCAGAATCAGAAATCCTGTCAACAATGAATACATTCTGTTTCAATTTACAAGCTACCTTCCCATATGAAGGTATCAATCAATGGCTGCAACTGCAAGAACCTCGTTTTACTCATCTACGTCTTCCGCCAACCAATAATCAAGAATTCCAGATATTCCTGGAAAAAAAACCGCCTTTGATTACTTAGTAGTAATAGACATTCCAGCATAATAGTAGTACATTCTGAATCAAAACACAGCATTGCTGTTGCTGTTGAACATGACGTGCAGCGGAATTTGTTCAAGTAAAAAGCGCAATGACGAATGTTGAGGAAAAGACTAGTAAGGGGCCTACGATTTGACAAACAGGTCAACAGTCGCTAAGCAAAAAACAGTAGACAATCGAGAATACCTCAGGAGTATGTCGGACGCAAAGCTGCATTCACGAAAGGATGACGAGACCCAAGTACATGGCGCCACAGAGAAAAATAAAGGAAATGACTCCCCTGAACAAGTCAACATAGACAGGACAAAGTCAACTCCATACGTACTCCGACAATTCAGCACAAGACAAGTGTTTGTTATATCACTCTAGTAGGACTGCTTACCAAATGAAACCCCATGCTACACCGTTGCAGGGACACGGACAAACTTCAGCAAACTTCTCAGCATCGCTTGAATTAACTCTTCTTGATATAAGATCGTCATATATATCTGTAACGCGATGTAGGTAGGCACAATCACGATTTTTTAAAATAGAAACTATGTCGTAGGAAAAAGATTGAACGCAAAATTACCATAGACTGAGAACAAACTGTTCATCACACCTGAAAAAGTAAGGGAGAATTAGCCGGTAAGGGAAGTACTAAGAAAACTTCGTCAACTAGGACATAGATTATTAGATTGTATTGGAACAGGAAAGGAAAGATTTAGGATTATAAGTACATACCAATAAAAAGAATGACATACCGAAGAATACGAACTTCGGTTTTTATTTGCAGGACCCAAACTACAGCGAGAAATACAATAAATCCTGCAATGTCATTAGATTATGGTGTTGGTGTGTGACAGTCAGCAAATGATAATGTCAAGAGAGCGGATTATAAGCACCGGAGGACAGGAGGTGAATACTCACCTACACAAAGTCCTCGAAGTGTCCACTGTTTGATACCAAGAAAAGAGAAACAATATCAGATCTTATGCAGGATCATAAAAACGTGCACGTGAAGGCCTCAGATGTGAGACCAGTCCATTAACATAAAAGGCCCTTACATTTTGTGCTATAAAGAGAACGATAAGCAGCGCAACTGCAAGGGAGCCAGCGGCAATCTGTGCTGTAAGAAGATTTGTAGAGGCAAGTACCAATACCATTCCCCAGAATGAAGAGCCAAGATCTATAATTGGAAGCAGCGATATAAAATTTAGTGACATTTCGAAGCACAATGTATTGACTTTAGCCGGCAACTAACAATACTCGGGTGATTTTCAGAGACGTATAAAATAGACAATGCTGATGTAGATGGAAAGCATCAGGTTAGAAAGTTTACATCCGGCAGGTAAGATCAACCAATATGCACCACCGCGTGTTTTTGTCACGCCTCCCTCGTTTGCATGAACCTCCATTCCCTCCACCTACACATTGGCATTAAATATGTCTCTAAATATAGAACAAACGAACATATGGGGGTGGATTTTCTCGGCATCCGATCAAATGACTGTCTTGAAAAAAAGAAAACACGGTTTGATAAAAGTAAGCTAGAAGTAATTGCTTACCCGGCCACATGTAAGCCAACAGGCTATAGCATGGCTAACTTCGTGGAGAAAGACAGTGATGAGCTTAAAAGGTGTTAGCAAGAAGGTCTTCCATAGCTGTTAATCAAAGATCATAACTTGGTCACTCCGCCCACATTAGACGAGTCATCAATCAAGCTCCAAATATGCAACTAATCAAACCAACACTTCCAACATGAACTTGTTGATCAACTGCTATAAGCCTATCAACAAGTTCGTGTTTATAAACTCACACATTATCCTAAACTTACCCACCCCAAGGGTTTCTGCAAACAGCGGGGTGAGGGGAGATCGGGTGTACACAGCCTTCAGTCTGAATTAGCAACATGGAGAGGGAGTTTCCTTATGACCCGAACTAGATGATAAAAATGAGGGAGTGCATTGAAGTACATGTTATGGAACCAACTCAACCAAAACCTTAAGGCTACACCCCCTCACTCGAGTCCATCGGGCTTGAAGTGTGGTTAGTGTGCACAGGTTCCCCGTACCACGTGCTGAGTTTGCACTTAAGAGTTCGAGATATTGGGGGCGACTAGGGTTCGAACTAGCACCTAGTTTAAAGCACAACAAACCCAATTCATAGAACCAATATCCAATGCCCTAAAACTCAATTCCAAACCCCATGATCTCCAATTCTTCAACCACACAACAGACCAACAGAAGAAGGGTGTTCCATAAAAATCAAATCTTGATTTTCACCCCCAAAATCCACACAACAAAGCTATAATACATTCAAAATCAAGAAAAACCCATGACAAGATTTGAGCCTTAGATTGCACTTAAGCACACAATTCAGTAGAAAGTTCATAAAGACAGCACCTTTAGCTCAATCACAATCGCAAATTCTTGTTTGTGACGGGAATATCCATCATATCGTAAAGCAAAAGGAAAGATGCAGAAGAAAGAGTAAAAGATGAATAAAACGTACAGCAAGAATAACAAGAGTGAAGATGCCAATGGTGATCATAAAAGCTTTCTGGTCACGATTGCAGCATCCTTTCAGCTCCCAGTTTGGGTTTATCATTCTCTCTTACTCTCTAAGAAAACACCTTTCTCTCTTAAAAGTTCTACACACAAAAAATAAATACTGTTCTTTTCACAGGGAAAAAAGTAAAGAGAAAACAAAATAAAATACAGGTGTGTGATCTAATGATATAATCAGAAAAGAGTTTTGTGTTTCTGTTTGTATGTGACAGTGATCATTTGGTGGGAAGTTGGCTGGAAACATTCAGAAGTGAAGTTGACCAATCACATTTGGGTTTTGAATTTGAATTCTTTATAGTCTTTCTTGTGACGGATAATTCATTACAAGTTTATGACGGGTCAAATATAATTATATAGATGAGAAAAGACGAAATCATAGTGTTATCCACCAGACCACCACGCACATGTTTTTTTGTCTTAATTGTTCTATTTGACCCGTCATAAGTTTATGTCAGATATAACCATCAAAAACAAGAATTTAGATTAGATCATACTCCGCATATATCTTCATTTAAAGCTGACTGAGTCTAATAGGTGGTCCATACTTGTTAAGTTATTAGCTCCAAACTTGAAATGAAAAATTGAAAAGTTGAGAGTAACCCATTTGAAAACGACCTTAATCCAACACGAGCTTAATTGACCGGAAAAATTATCCTCAATGAACTGTTTCCAGGGTTAAACTGCTTGGTGATAATGTAGTTAGAGCCAATTATGTATGCTTAGGTTAAGTCGTATGTGATGCCGCAATGTGTTGATTATGTGATGTACGTGTTCTGTCCCACTTTTTTTTTGTGTCGGAATCGCTCTTTGGAGTGATTTTGAGGCTACTTGCGCTTCTTCTGGTGTGTTTTAGGTTTTTAGGGACGTTCATGGTGAAATGGAACACATATGTCCTATTTCCGAGCCTAAAAAGTGGAGAATAGAAGACTTGGTGCCTCGGAAGCTTTGATTCAATCCTGAGCACCGAGCATAGTTAAGAAGCCTAAAAGGAGCAATCATGGGCATTTCTAGGGGCCGGGACACAAACCGTGATAGAGGGTGCAGAGGAAGCTGCTTAATGCAGGAGAGCACGACCGTGACTACAGGGTCGTTTCGACCAGGACGAAGGGGGTGTCACGGTCGTGACCCCCCTTATCACGACCGTGATGCCCGTTTCAACCACGCTTGATTTCTCGCTTTCTCCCCTTTTCCTATCCTTATAGTTACTCCCTCTTGTATTCATTTCTAAGGACGAAACTCTAGATAGAAATTAGTGTAGAATAGTTAATCCATCCTAAATCTTTTCCTAATTACTCTCTAATTAATTCCTAATCTAGTTTAATCCTTGAAATTCTTGGTTTGTAGTTGAAGATTTGGGTTTCCTATTTCAGTAATCTTAATCCAAGTTCCTCTATTTTAATTTGTTTGATATATTTCTCTTCTTCCCTATCTTTCTCTAGTCTAATTTTGTTTAATTAGTTTTCCTCATTATTATTATTTTTTTTTTTGGTATAACGAAGCGCGCACAGTTTTCCTCATTATTCATGTTAAGTATTCTTCATCTCCTCAATATGAATGCCATTTCTATGTTGTTGTTGTTGTTGAATGTGAATGTGGATTGTCTTAGGATGAGGAGTGAGTAATTTCCCCCGAGGTTAATAGGGAAATTGGTTGTTGATTACGGGTGATTAGGGAGCAATGAGTGGTGCTTGATGTTGTTTACTACTTCGTATGTCCCTATGAATTCTTTGCCAATTCCATATTGGAGTGTCTCAATGAATTGTTTGCCTTTTTATTTTAGGAAAATATTTTTTATATGTAATTTGACCCTAATAATGAGTTTGGCTTCACTTGTCACCTTATCAATGAATCTCTTCCCCTTTGTGCCAAAAGGAAAGGCAAACAATTCATCGGAAGTGAGGGAGTATGTTGCTTCTAGTTGTACACTTAACATGTTTGTTGAATTGCTGGTTAGGCTTGTAATGATGATGACATGTTTTCTTGCTTTCTGTTACATGCTATAATTGCTATTGTTTGATACTCGTATTTGGCTGGGTCCCTTCACTAAATAGCGAGAGCACGATGAGGTGACCTCAACACCGTCTAAGTAGCGAGGACTCAGACTTAGCCAAGGCAACTAGACTATGCTAGCACCTCCATTTCCCTTTGATCTCCTAAACAACATTGAACCCGACTCAACCCTAGTCTCATCTATTCATCGTTCATTCGCTAGTTTATTACTGTATTATTAGTGATAATTCACGCGGTACCACTATTTGCCCCCTTTCACCAAATACTCATTTTTTTCAATAGTAGTGATCATAACTTGTATATTCATGAAAAACATGTTGTGTAATAAGAAATATGAACGCTCGAAACTTAATCAATAAAAAGCACTTCGAGAAGTCTGAGACATGGATTCCGAATACAAAAGTAATCCCGATTAAGGACGAATTGAACAACTCTTTAGGATGGGGGGCCAATACCAATAGCAATAGCAATAGGATGAGGCACACACATATGTCGGGGGCATCCTTTATATCCTAAAGAGACCCCATAATAATAATGCATGAGCCATGTTCATTTGTTTTGGACAAAGGACGATCATCTAGTGTAGTGTGTAACACTCATCGTCTCTCGTTTTAAAAAGTTGCAAGTTTCACAATCAAGAGTTGTATGTATTGGACATTAGAGACTCCACTATTATTTGTTTTGGGCCTCAACTTTTACTTTGTGGGCTCCTCCCTCTCTTTGTCCATTACTCTCTCTAGGCCCATTACAGATAAGGGCACCAAATAAAGCTATTCCCTCCGAGTTCCTATGATCATTTCAAAAAGGAATACGTGTCAATGATGGAAATTCGGAGGGAGTATTTGGTAAAAACCCATCTGTCATACCCTGTAATCCTTCCATCTCGGTCAACTGTTGTCCTTTGATTTTGGCACAAAGATCAAGAAAATTGAAAAATGGACCAATTAGTGAATGACAAGTGTACCAAATTGGGTGTGAAGAATCAAATTGTTCATCAATTCTCTTCCTGAAATGGAAAAGACAACAAAGATTTTGACACACCCGATTAACTGTTGTCCTTTGATTCTGACACAAAGACCAAGAAAATTGGAATAGACGAGTTAGTGAATGACAAGTGTACTAAATTGAGTATGAATGATCAAATTGCTCATCAATTTCTTTCCTTAAATGGAAAGGACAACAATTGATCGAGACACCCAAAATAGAATAAGACAACAAATGATCTGGACGGTGTCTCTTTCAAGTGATATTCATTGTCGTACAAAGTTACAAAACTACCAAACCCCTACCATTTTCTCAAACCAATTTTGATTCCCTTTTCTCACAAGTCACAACCTTCCTTTTCCTCTTTCCAATACTCCATATATTACCTTATACTTAAGTCCTAAGTCTTCTTTATAAGGGATTATCCGTCGTATAGTTATAACAGATCAAGTATTACTCACTCAGTTCGATAAGGACAACTTCTCGTGGCCTCTGTCTCCTTTCCGAGTACTTTTGTCCTTTTCTAGTGTATCTAAATATTTGACATGTTACGATATTATAACGGATATCTTCATCACAACAAAAATTTATGATTAAGTTACGGACCTTACCTTATTGCATTCCGCTCTTTTATTGTACTCTACATCACACCAATTGGCAATTGGTACCGCCTTTACCGACACTCAGTTAGAATAATTGTTATTGTACGACTTTTTAGAACTGCAATACAAACTACGTGAATCCATTACTAGGATAAATATTTCAACCAACCACAAAAGAATTGTCGGAGTTAAAAAGAGTAAATATTTAGAATGAAACTAGGAGAAATGATAACAAGTCTCCCTCTCATGGTAGGGTTAATCAATGAGGCTAATGGATGATGGAATATATATAGTGTAGACATATTATCATCAATGCAAGTCACCCTCGCTCCTTCTTTGGCTTTTTACGTGATTGTCATAACTATATCTTCCAATCACGTCTTTCATTTTATTATTATATCCCTCAGAATTATTATAATACTTCGTAGTTCAAAGCATTGTTTCTAGGAAAATAAAAATGTTTTACGTGAATGTATTTTTTTCTATTCAAATAGATAAATAGTTAACTTATTATAATATTACGATATATAATTATGTCGTGACCAAAATTTATGAATTCGAGTTAGGGTTTCTTTTTATAGTACAATTGTATTTCCCTTGACAAAGCATCCTCCTTAGTCCTTGCCTAGTTGCCTCTCAAAATGTCCCAAGTCCCAACTAATTACACATTCCCTATAAAATCAAACTACGAGTGAGAAGAAGAAAAATACGACCACACTTAATTCTATACGCTCCATTTTTCCCCATCTACCAAGATTATTTTTAAAAGGAAATAGTCGGAAAAAAAATACAATCATTAGGGTTGTACCCAAAAGAGTAAAGAACAAACAAATTTTTAATATTTATATTAATTGCATTTAATTTATATGTATAATTTATTTTAAAATTTTTAATTTTATACCAAATTGAAAATATATTAAAGTTTAAATACAACCCTAAGAACTTTATTTAACATAACCTTTAAAAAAAAACAACAAATAATCTTCACTCTTTTTCTTTTCCTAATTCCCTTCTATTCCCAAGTTATAAAAGAACTCATTTTTACGATTCCTTTGCTTTCCTAAGCTCTCTCGTTCTGTTCATTTGTTTGTCTATTTCATTTTAAAGTGTCTCGATCATTTGTTTACATTTCTATTTTTAGAAATGTCTTTTATGAGTAATTTGATCCTCTCCATAGACTTGCCTCCACACATCGCTTGATAACCCTACATCTCCCCCACCTTGGTCTTTGTGCCAAAACTAAAGACAAACAAATGATTGAGACGAGGGAGTAGTACTACTTCCTCCCACTTCTTCCCATTATATACATTCATTTGAGTGAAATTAAAATAATCAAAAAATATAAAATTTTAAGAAAGTCCTCATTTTTTTTTTAAAAAAAAAAAGCCCCCTCAAATTATCTCTAATTTTGTTATGTGTAAGTCTTCCATGTGACGGATATATTCGTCACAAGGTTATAACGGGTCAAGTATTACCCACTTGATGAATAATAACAAAATATTTGCTACCCATTTGTCACCATATACTTTTTATCTTATCTAAATTAGCTGACCCGTTACAAACTTGTGACAGGTAAACCCGTAACAAACAATTATACTTGTGTTTTCTTACCAATTCCCTTGCTTTCCCATTTCTTCCAATCTATAAAAGCCCTCAAATTCTCACTCTTTCTTTTTTTACATACAGTATTCCCCTCTCATCCTCCCATTCCCATTTCTCCCAATCTTCCATTAAAAAAAGCTCAAATCTTGACAAATTCCCGAAAATGGCAGTCGATCTTTTATCCGATACGAGCTCAAGCAGGGGAATCAGCCCAAGAATTTCATTCTCTCACGATCTCAAAAACTGCGATATCGTCCCCATCGAGCAACACACCCCACTGAAATCATCCCTGTTAGATTACGATTTCGACTTCTGCGTCTCGAAACGAAGATGCGACCAAGATTCAACCTTGGCTGACGAACTCTTTGCGAACGGTGTAATCCTCCCAATACAAATCAAAAGAAAAAACATCCCTTTCATTACCAAATCCAAGTCATCTTCATCTTCTTCTTCCTCGTGTCTTCTTCCGCCATTGCCGCCATTGAAGACCATCGAACCCGAAACAGAGGAAAAACAGGGGAAAAGTACCAATCATAATCACAACAAGAACAACAACAATGAAGATAATAGTAACGGTAACAAGAATAATAACGGTCATAATAATGGTGAAGATAGTAAGTCGTTTTGGAAGTTTAAGAGGAGTAAAAGTTTGAATTGTGGGAGGATTTACAGAAGAGGATTATGTTCGTTACCGCTTTTATCGAGGAGTAAATCGACTGGTTCGACTACGAGTGCGAAGAGATCGTTGATTAGTAAGGATGAATCTTGTGTGATTCATCATAATGGAAAACAGGGGACGGCAATGGCGACGGCTTCATTGAAGAGCAGCAACCATCAGAAACCTCCATTGAAGAAGAACTATGGCGGCGGGTCGGGTTCTTCCTTTAATTCGGGTCTTATTCAAGTTAGTCCAATTATTAATACACCCAGTTTATTCGGGCTTGCTTCCTTTTTCTCTAATGGTAGAGATAATAAGACCAGGAAGAAATAATTGTTGCTCTGTTCTGTTCTGTTCTGTTCTGTTCCCCTGCATATAATAGTTGCCCTTCAATGTAAATTCTTGTTTGCAACGAGAATTGGGTAAAATGATACCCATTTCGGTGGATAAAGATAAACATTTTGTTACTTTTGTCACCGGTTTATAACAGATGTATATCTGTCATAAGGAAGAGTTTCTCGCCAGCCCTTGAAGCAATGAGACAAGTCCATTGACTTGACTTTCCGTTGGTGTTATTAATTTTCCATGTTATTTAGAGGAAATTCGGTACAGTTACTTTCTTTCAGATGGGTACATTCGTTATATAAAGTAAGTGATAAAACTATCCGTCGCATTGATATAACGGGTCAAATAAGGACAAAACATAAGTATCACTCACTCACGTGCTTTGTTTTTGTCTTCTTTCCTTCTAAATGAATATTATTTGACCTGTCACATTAAAATGACGGATATTGTTAAGTAGCTGTAGCTGCTCGTTTGGTTAGATAAGGCAGTTGTTTGCCCGTCTTTAGAAAGATCTGTTGTCGTCTTTCACTTGTAAATTTGTTTGATCTGTTGTAAACTGGTGACGGATATATGTGAATCGGGTATTGGAGCATGTGATTAGGTGAATAGAGGAGGGGGAGGGGGAGGGATGTGATGATTTGGGGGAGGAACATCCCACATGGAAGGATAGCACTAGAAGACGGGTGACATATTGCTACACTTGCTGGATTCATCTGTCTTGTTTGTTATATATCCATCCCTCCATACTCAAATGTTAGTAATTTGTGAATGAAATGAGTATATAGTATTTATCCGTTTTATTTGATTGTTTGTGTTTGCTTTGTCACATTTGTCAATGTACGTTTTCTTTTGGCTATATCTTCAATTACGTATTTCTAAAAATTACGAAATTTTTGATATTTATAACGTACTTGATTAGACTATATTTTATCTTATACGGAGTACATCGAAAGTTATATTATTGATGATTTCACTCACCAATCAAATGGAACGGAGGGAGTATGATTATATCTTACGTTATTGGCTTATGTTTCTATTTTGTCAACTTCTAGTACTACTACCAATTTGTAGGGCTTTTCATGTCTTTCTCCTTGTCAAATTTGTAGGGTTTCATGTCTCAAATTTTGATTTTGATTACGGAGTATAAGATATACAAATTGGTACGAGTAAGATTTATGATTTCATTGTTGTAAATATGTCGGTTTTGGATTACAGAATACTAGAGTATTATTATTCATCAAGGTTTAGATAAATACAGAGTATACATGTGAAGGAGGAAGAAACCAGTGTATGTGTGGTGATGAAATTATCTATAAAGAATATTCTCAAAATAAAATGACAAATAAACGATTGAGACACAGTGAATAGTTAAAAAAAATGATTGACCACAAAATCTTGAGAGAGACGGTATCTCAATAACTCATTGAGAGACCACTCTTCAGTATCACTCTATGTTCTATTCGTACCTTTAAATGACAACTTTATTTTGTATCTATTTTTATAAGAAACGTACCATCTTTATATTTGTATGCTA
Source organism: Agrostemma githago (assembly GCA_958450325.1). Lineage (NCBI taxonomy): Eukaryota > Viridiplantae > Streptophyta > Magnoliopsida > Caryophyllales > Caryophyllaceae > Agrostemma > Agrostemma githago. The sequence goes on along the minus strand of OY288255.1, from coordinate 66,966,388 downwards.
TTTTATGTTAATCGTATCTACTTCTATTAGGTTTGGTATCACTATTACTTCCATTTGTACTTAGTCTCTCAGTAAAATTAATGAAATACCGTCTTTTAGAAGACCTACTCAAAAATAATTAAGATGAAGACAGAAATAAATATTATTCGAGGTCACGAGATATATTATCTTATTTTCTAGCAATACTCCATAAGACCATAACTGAAGATATTTATAGTAGTGTGAGTAAGTTACAAAATTTCCTATATTTAATGCTAGAATGGACCATCGAAATTTCAAATTGTTTTCCCTGACGTACCAAATTGCATCCAAGTAGTTACTTTGCTCTGGTAACTACCGTTTTTTTGGTTCAACGAAGAGACGCACTTAGTCGTATTACAATGTAGGGGGAGGGAGGATTCGAACCTGAGATTTACTGTCCCAAAGTACCTAGTCCTAACCACTAGACTAAGACATCTTCAGTTCTCTGGTAACTACGGTATAAACTATGATTGCGTTGCTGTCAATAAGATGCCATAATTGTTACTCCCTCCGGTCACTATTTTTCGCCCCACTTTCCTTATTTGGCAGGTTTTTATTTTTTGCCCCACTTCTCCACTTTCCTTTTATATCATACTCTTTTACCATATTATCTTTCTTTCTATCTTTTATTTACAACAAATGCCATTGAATTTTACACTTTAAGGCCCATCATTAATTTCTTTACCATTTTATATTCATTTTTTCACTACCCACCATTATTTCTTTACCATTTTATATTCATTTCTTATTTTACGTGCAAAAGTGAGCGGGGCGATAAATAATGACCGGAGGGAGTAACATAGATTACATATACGGAATATATATAAATATCCTATGAGACGTACAATAGTTATGGTGTACCACATGTCCACTACATACGTCCTTTATAATGCATGATACATAGTCTCATTTATCATTATCATCTGATATATACTCCCTCCATCCCACTATGATGTTCCCATTTACTTTTTGGGAGTCAAAGTTTGTAAATTTTGACTATGAATTCCGTAAAAAATATACAAATTTATAATATGATTTTCAAATAATTATATTTGTTATCAAAAGATCTTTGTAGAATTATAACTTCAACAAAAAATAATGACGTATAACGATGATAAAACACGATCAAAGTACCGTCTTGAAGACCGTGAAAAAGTAAATGAGAACATCTCTTTGGGAGGGAGGGAGTACATACTACACTACGGTGTTGAGTGTTGATGGTGGTATTACATGGCCATTAATTAGGTTGTTCAGTACTTTTTTTTTTGAAGTAGGTTGTTCAATACTTCAATGTATATACAACAATCTTACACGATAATCCCAGGAATATTATTCGTTCTGCGTAGCTTTCCAGGAAACGGTTGTTTGAAAAGGGTTGATGATGAGAAGGACAATGGGACATGATATGGGATGCTTATCGTCTCTCCAAAGTTTCAATAGTTCAATAATATATACTCCCTCCGATTTTTTATTATCTTCCCCTTTAGTTTTGGGAAAAAAAAAATAAGGGTGTAGGAATGTGTGGTTCAAAATAAAAGGAGAAAGAGAGAGAAATGTAAGGGTGATTCTAGACCACATGTTGATGGTCCAAAATGGAAATAGGGAAGAAAGGATGTTTCAGCCCAATAAAGAAATAGGGAAGATAATAAAAAATCGGAGGGGGTAGATCAGATGAGATAATGATTGTTAATTAGCGACTTGTCAAGAAGAAGAATAATGTTTGAAGCAAGAAGCTACTAATTAAACAACCATCTTTTCAGAAAAGGCTTGATAATCTTCTAAACTAAAGCCCTAATTATTACTCCTTCCGATTTTTATTTATCTTCCATGTTTTCTTATTTGGCTGAAACACCTTTGCTTCCCTATTTCTATTTTGGGCTATCAACATGTCGTTTAGAATTACCCTTACATTTCTCTTTCATCATTCTTCTCTTTTGAGCCACATATTTCTACGCCCTTATTTTTCACCAAAATCGGAGGGTTACTGTATTAATTACCCAATAATTAGTTAATTATAGGCATGAATGAATCATTATTGATTGAGAAGAAAAGGGAATTGGTATCTGGAAAGAAGTCTTGTCACATGGAATGGAATGGCAGGGCAGTGAGATAGTCAATACTTGGAAACAAAGCGATCCTCGAGAAATTTTCTTAAAAGTCAAACCGACCGTAAAATCCCCAATCACATACTTCCTTCGTTCCAATAGATTCTTTACGTTTGCTTTTTGGGCACTATTCATGAGTAAGGATAATTATCGATATAACTTCTAATATATAAGATAAAATATAGTCATGTGAGATCTTGTTTAAATTGTTTAATCGAGTGCGTTATAAATATTAAATTTTTATAATATTTAGAAATATGTAACTAACGATATGGACAAAAGAAAACGTGCATTGACAAGTGTGAAAAAGCAAACGTAAAGAATCAAATGGAACGGACGGAGTAATATACTCAAATCACTTTGCTTTATACCCGCCCTCTAAAATTGACCATATTGTTTCATCTACGGATACGGATCATAGTAGGTTCTTCGTAAAATAAGGTGTTAATATCGTATACCAAGCTCTGCTTCGTACCATATTGGTCTTAATAAATATTACTCCGTATGATCTTTCAAGCAAAGGAATAGACTCAAACCACCACACTACAAGCCACATGTGTAGATATTATCTCATAATTTTATATATAGAGTAACTATTCAAAAAGAGGATTATGAGGTCCAATAAATTTGGAGGCCCCGGTTCCCCCGGTTCCCCCTGCTCACCCTGAACCCCCTCTGAACCGCCCTTGATTATAGTGTTATATATAAAGTTGTATAACCTCCGTCGTTTAAAATGAAAAGGTTTTTCCATTGCAATGAAATCGAAAGGGATGTGGAGACTGGAGACCATGCACATGGGATTATGCATGGGCTTATGGGAATATGGGGTAATGTAAAAGAAAAGAAAAGAAAAGAAAAAAAAGGAAAGATAAAAAGAAAACAAAAACTTGTATGAGACCGTCTCACGGTAATTTATCGTGAGACGGTTCATATAAGAAGTGGTTACTAAATTTGTAACCACCCCTATGTGCCCATGTGAGAGGTCTCACGATAAAATTATCGTGAGACGATCTCACATAAGAGTTACTGTAAAAAGAAGGAAAGTTGAAAATGAAAACCAGTACGTAACGCGTTGTTTACAACATGCATGCCTTCACGACAAGGAGGGATAATAATAGCCAAATGATAGCGACACATTAACCAAATTTCTAAACCTTCGTACCTAGCTCACCTTTTTAATTTTTTTTTAAATTTTTTTATATTCCAATTTATTGGCCTTTAATTCAAATATTATTCACATATACGAGTAATACATAAAGTAAGCAAACACTACAAGTTAAAGTAATTGAGATGAAAAAATAAATTTTAAGTGCCTAGCTATAGTACGGAGTATGGACTATGGAGTAAAAGTTACAGTTCGTAAAGTATCATGTGATTACAATAATACTCGTATATTAAATGGATTATACATTTATACGGAGTACAGTATAAGTTAAGTTTCGATTGATTCATGCTATGGGGAACATGTTATAGACGGACTTAATACGAGTCGACTCACATGGAGCACAAGTTGAACCAGGCCAAAACATCCATGATCCGGGGGACCTTGGCAAGGCGGTCGGCCCTTAGCCTGGCTCGGCGAGTTTTCTCGTTTGTGGATCCATTTCTCTTCTAAGCCCTTGGGCCTTCCCTTTTGACTTCATGCATGGCTTCATTTTTGGCCCAATTAAAACTTGAACTCTCAAACCCGACTTGATCATTTCCGAGATGGCACCTTAAGTGTAAAGACAAGAGGAGACAAAACAATGCAAAAATTCTCGAAAAGAACGATTGTTACTAAAGACTAAGCTAAAACAACGAGTAATAACTAGAAATCAACTCCCTCCGTCCTTTATGTTTCTTCCCTTTTCAATAAAATACTCCTCACAAAATTTAAAAAACGGGAAGAAACATAAAGGACGGAGGGAGTACAATCAAGGTATTTAATCATGCCAAATTCTTGTTTGTGATAACGGCACTATCCGTCTTAACCCTTAAGACGGATCAAGTATACACCAAATTACATGGCAAGTGGCCTACCAAATGGCAACGGTTTTGTCTTTATTAGTAGCCTGGGCGAGAATTTGACTGTTTTAACGTTTATAACAGATACTTCTTAAACAAGACTAACTGTTTAATCATTTAAGCACCAAAAATCAAATAAATTAGGATAAAAATGCGAACAGAACGACTACTGAAAAGCAGTTTATCTCTTGATCCCCTACTGAAAACTTATGATCCACATCCTTCACACATTTAACTTTCCTAATATCTCGGAAATAACAAATGTTTTGTGTTCATCAACCCACGTGGATAAGAGTAGGTCTCCTGAGAAACGGTCTCTCATTAACTTTACTGAGAGACTAAGTACAAATGGAAGTAATAGTGGTACCAAACCTAATAGAAGTAGGTACGATTAACCTAAAAGAGTTTACAAATATAAAGAGGGTACGCTTCTTATAAAAACAAGTACAAAACAAAATAGGACATAGAGTGGTACTGAAGAATGGTCTCTCAATAAGTTATTGAGAGACTGTTTTTCCCAAGAATTTGTGCGTGGATAATATTTGACTCAACATAAAATAACAAATGTTTTGTACTCCGTATTCATCAATCCACGTGGATAATATTTTTGATCCACTATAATTTTGTGACAAAAATATTCATTACAATCCAGAATTTGTGATTATCGTATCATCAACTTAATAGTAATTTTTTTCCCATCCAAGGTGGCTAGTTGCACATGACACATGTGTTTGACGCAAACATTAGATTTCTACTCAGAAGACATCCAATCCATAATCCTATCTCCCCATTGCTAAAATCCAACCCACAATCCTCAATTTCTCGTCATCTTTATTTCTAATTTCTAAATCTATACTAAATAAATGAAAAAAATTTACATATCGGGATCAATTATCGATTGATTTTTCACATATTCTTGTATAAGACGGGCTGAGTGATTTGATTTCGAAATCTCCACGTTTTTTCTACCCTCATCAGTCATCTCCCTTAAATAATTCTTGCGCAATCTGGTGTTATTTTTAGATTATAAATTCCCCTCTTGAAAGTGACTTTGATAAAAACAGGATAAAAGTTCGTTGGCAAATCAACATAAAGTTCAAGTAACATCACAAAAATCACTTCTTTATCGCATTACCTTACTTATTTCACTCTTGGGTAATTTTAATTCCTTCAAAGTTCCTGCCTTTTCTTGTTATTTATCTCAATTTCATGTCTAACATTCATGTAATTCAATGTGTCTGTCTTGTTCAATTGTTTGTCTTTTATATTAATTACGGTTTTTATTTTAATCAAAGTCAAACAAATGAGGGACTAGTATATATAGTATAATAACCCATTTGACTTTTATTATTGGGGGAATTACTTGTATTTTTCAGGGTTAAAAGGAAGAGGAAAATGCAAGCATCAAGTATTGTGGTAAAAGGGAAGGTGGGTTTTGGAGTTAGAGTTAATGGGTTTAGGAAATCAAGTTCAGGAGTTGTTTTCAATTATAATAATAATAATATTAATTTGAGATTTGAGAGTGTTAATAATAGTAAAAGGGGTAATTCTTGTAAAAGGGGTAGTTTTGGTGAATTGAGTTGTGTTGGATCTTCATCTTCTTCATCATCAATATCAATGGGAGCTGGACTTGCAAGAATGGGGTTTGATCATGTTTTAAAGTCAACATCCAAATATAGATCAGTCAAGACTCAAGCTGCACCTGGTTTGTTCTCCAATTTTCACTCTTTATAAGATAAGATTGCATTTTTTCATGTTAGATGCATGTGCTGTTTTCACTCTTCTTGATCAAAGTGTCTTGCTTTATGAACGTCTAACATTTGATTAAAATACTCGTCACAAATCTTACAAAGTATACCAGAATCGAAGGTGGTAGCTCTTATTTGGATTGTTATCAAGCCTGTCATTTGATTAAAATACTCGTCACAAATCTTACAAAGTATACCAGAATCGAAGGTGGTAGCTCTTATTTGGATTGTTATTAAGTCTGTCATTTGATTAAAATACTCGTCACAAATCTTAAAAAATATACCAATTCCAAAGAATCGAAGGTGGTAGCTCTTATTTGGATTGTTATTGAGCCTGTCATGGGGTCATGACTTTGGAATGGGTTTTGCCGTTTTGTGTAGATATGGATAGTGTTTTGGTGCACTCCATGAACTAGATTGAGTGAGTATCTAGTTCACAAATTCGGGTTAGGTATATGTTTGAATTGAAGCTTTTGACCTTTTGTGTATGGGCGCCGTGTGTGGTTGATGTTAGTCTAGCCTGGATTAGGTACTTGGGTTAGTTTGCCGAGTCTAACTTTTGGATAAGCGATGATTTTCATTGTATGGGTCGTTCACGTTGGCTTCTTTCTTTGGCGTGGTTGATGACTCCTTTCTTTGGCGTGGTAGGGGGGTTTCAGTCTTTCAGATAATCAGATGTATGGGTAATCAACAAGAATAACGACATTACCCAATGCCTTAATGATGGAGGGTTTCAAATAAACAGATGTACGGGTAATCAGGAACATTAACACTATGTTTTTTGTTTGCACCACTCAGTTTATTCGGGCTCATGTTGCGTAAAACCAATTGGGCGGGTATTGCATAATGTTTGTAATAAACACGCGACCTTTTTTGATCATTTTATGAAAGTACACTACTAGTCTTTAAATCGTTGATCGGGGGATTCCTTTGACAAGCGTTAATCCTCAAACGATTGTTTTATTGTGCACTAGTCACTTCAGGAATCTGTACGTATATCTCTTGCAGTAACAATAACTGGCTGACTAGGGAAGGGTATTTCACCTAGCTATATATATGAACTATTTACAGGGTAATAACTTCTCAAATCATTTCCTTTGTCGATTGTGAGTGTATTTCAGAAGATCTTGAAGATGTAGAGCCTGTCAAATACCAAGGAAAATCTTCTGCATCAGTTTTGCCGTATGTTGGCGTTGCTTGTTTAGGAGCTATCTTGTTTGGATATCACCTTGGGTATGTCATTGTTAATCATCACTCTAACATTTGTTTTTGACTGGGAACCCATCAATTATTTACTGAATCAAATGGACTTAATCTTTTGTCGCTTCTTGCTATGAGCCTTTATGTTGAGGCACTAGTTTCATGTTGTTATCCTGGTGCATGTTTCTTCTGCCTATTTCTAATATTGATAGGTTTTCGATATTTGCAGTGTTGTAAATGGCGCTCTTGAATACCTATCTGCAGATCTCGCTATTACTGGCAATGCGGTATTACAAGGCAAGTAGCGTGATGTTGTTGACGTGTATGTAGTTGTATACTTGCATCACTAGTTTCATCCCTGGGCTTCATGTAATGCGGGATTGTCTGGTTGATACGGGAAGTTATTCATATTATCTTTGTTTCCTCGCTCTTATCCCTCATTGTGACGGCTTTGTTAATAAACCTTGTTGAGATACAGGATGGGTTGTGAGTGTATTACTTGCTGGAGCAACTGTGGGCTCGTTTACTGGGGGATCTTTGGCTGATAAATTTGGAAGAACGAAAACTTTCCAGTTGGATGCAATTCCTTTGGCTGTTGGAGCCTATCTCTGGTTTGTGCCCTTTCTTGTACGATTGCTCTGCAGTCTATGCAAACATAGTTCCCACCTTCGACTTTATTGCTCAACTTTGATCACTATTTTTTCACAATATACGGAGTATTAAACATCAAAATGTAATATCAAAGTCAGAAGGGTAAATGGGATAGAGATAATTTTTAACGCGTACAAGTTACACAATGGCCTACTTTTGACATTTTAGTGCTTGATCTCTTTTAGCGCGACAGCTCAAACTGTACAAATGATGATGATCGGCCGGTTACTTTGTGGGATAGGGATCGGCATATCATCTGCCCTAGTCCCTTTGTACATCTCCGAGGTAATGATTTTGAATGTTTTCTTTGTCTTTCTTTAGCTTATTACCCATTTACTAAATGTTCTTAAGAAGAGTCTTATGCTTTACAGATCTCGCCAACAGAAATTCGGGGCACCCTTGGCTCTGTCAACCAGCTTTTCATTTGCATTGGGATTCTTGTAGCTTTGGTGGCTGGATTGCCTTTAGCGGGAAATCCTTTGTGGTATAACCTCATATACATATAGCTATAACATGCCTCTTATATTAGAACACTTATCATCAATTTCTTCACAGTCGATGTCAATTACCGTTTCAAGTTTTTGTAATTCCACCTACTCCTTTATGCGTAGGTGGAGAACCATGTTTGGAATAGCAACCGTTCCATCTATTCTCTTGGCTGTTGGGATGGCAATGTGCCCAGAAAGCCCACGATGGCTTTTTCAGGTGTCCTCTTGACTCGATCTCTGTGTAAATGTCATTTCAGTCTCATTTCATGTTTTGATGAACCAAGGATTTGTTTTGGAGAGGTTGACTTTCTCATTGATTCGTTAACTTCGTAGCAAGGGAGAGTTGCAGAGGCGCAGAAATCCATAGCAGCCTTGTACGGAAAAGAAAGGGTCCCTGAAGTGATCAACGACCTGAGAGCTTCTGTCCAAGGTTCTTCTTCTGAGCCAGAAGCTGGGTGGTTTGATTTGTTCAGTAAGCGTTATTCTAAAGGTATATCCGAAAAACACCCTTCACTGATCTGTCATCACCATAGTGTTAATCCGAGTGCGCACGTTGTTAAAATACTGACGGAACAATTACCCCAATGCACAGTGGTAAGTGTTGGCGCTGCCCTTTTCCTGTTCCAGCAAATGGCAGGAATCAATGCTGTGGTGTACTACTCCACGTCTGTGTTCCGAAGTGCTGGTATTGCTTCTGATGTCGCAGCTAGTGCTCTCGTAGGAGCATCTAATGTTATAGGTATGCTCTGACTTCTGAGTGAAATACTCTTTTATTTAGATTAGATTCTTCATACCGTTCAACATACGTTTAATTTTTTGATTTACTTTGCGATTTAGGTACTGCGATTGCCTCTTCTCTAATGGATAAACAAGGAAGAAAAAGCCTGCTGATTACTAGTTTCTCCGGAATGGTAAGCTTCTTCCTCTATTATCTCCCATCAACTCGATATTGTACTCCGTATTATCATCTTGGTTAAGAACCATCCAATCTGACAACATCGATGGAATTATCTATTTTTTTTGGGAAGGCTGCTTCAATGTTGCTACTATCCCTGACATTTACATGGAATGTTTTGGCGCCATACTCGGGCACACTAGCCGTCTTAGGAACTGTTCTGTGAGTCTTTTCTTTCGTACATAAATATACTTCACATATTATAACTCCTACATTGCTTAAAATCTAGAAATGTGCTCTTTGGAACAGATACGTGCTCTCATTCTCACTTGGTGCGGGTCCTGTTCCCGCTCTTCTACTTCCAGAGATCTTTGCATCCAGAATCAGAGCAAAAGCAGTTGCTTTGTCTCTAGGAATGCATTGGGTAAGTCGGCAACTGTTTCCTTCACATATTTATTACTCGTGTCTTGATTAAAAGCTTTCAACTTTGAAATTGGACGTGAACTGTTATTCTGTTATAGGCTTCGAATTTTGTGATCGGGCTCTACTTCTTGAGTGTGGTTAACAAGTTTGGAATCAGCAAAGTGTACCTGGGATTCGCATCAGTGTGCATGTTAGCCGTCGTGTATATAGCAGGAAACGTTGTGGAAACGAAAGGCAGGTCTCTCGAGGAGATCGAACGTGCTCTAAGCCCTGCTGTTTAGTTTCCAAAATAAGTGAGTGAATAATCAATCAATAATCCTTGATGATTTCAGAGATGTTTTTTTTTTGGTTGCTCCTTAGAAATTTGATGTGAAATGAACTGATTTACTGAGAAAACTTTAACCAGTTCCAAGTTTAATGTCCAAGTTTCTGAGCATGTATGCACATTTCGATAATCCAAAATACGAAGTATCATTCTAACTTCAGCCCAGTTGAGTTCCGTTCAGTTTAGTTCAGCCTACTTCATTTCAAAAGCACATTCTTCACCATTATTATTTATTATACAAATCCAACAAATCAAATTTAACCTATATTCCCAAAATTCTATTTTTTGCATTAGGTTTGTCCCTTGGCTTAACTATTGGCTTCTTTGATCTCCAAAGTGTCCCCTTATCCTTAACATCATCAATCTCTATGGTCACCTTTTCCCGGCCCCACCTCGTCCTTGTGGCCGAGCCCTCAGTGTGGCCGCCTACAACCCCACCACAACCACAACCACCATCGACGAATGGGGCATCAACAACAACAACAACAACTACTAGTGATGAAAAAAGTAGTAGTAGTAGTAGTAGTGTGGCGCATAATATGAGTGATGAGGAGTTGGTTTGGAGGGCGTCGATGGTCCCTCAAATGGAAGGCTATTAGCCTTTCAATTATGTGCCTAAAGTGGCCTTCATGTTCTTGACAAAGGGTCCATTGCCTTTAGCTCCATTATGGCACCTTTTCTTTAAGGGGGCCGGGGCCGAGGCCGAGGCTGAGGCTGAGGGTCACCAACGATTTTACTCCATCTATCTTCATACTCAACCCTTCGTATAATGAATCTTACCCGCGTAACTCTGTGTTTTATGGAAGACGTAACAAAGGAATTCCTTGATCGTATAAGATTTGGATCAACATGTAGACATAATGATGAGATAACGAAGTATTTGTTTTCTTTTTTGCACGTAAATTTGTATGAGATAATCAGATACATTGGAGCCAGCCTCTTCTACAAATTTCTCCTACCCTTCTTGGTTTTGATCCGCAATTAGTTCGTTGTTTCATATTACTTTAGAAGATCGAGTGTTGATCAAAGCGACTCTCAAACATTAATCGGATGATTCTCAAAGTATGGTCTTAGTTTAGTTGATCATGATTTTGTGTGTATCTTACAATGTAGATTGGTGTACTAATGCTATAACAAACTCTAACTAACATGTAACTAACTTCTAACTAACTATATAAATGACTCGTTGGAAAAAAAAAAAAAAAAAAAAAATCAACATTATCACAGGTTTACTAGCTAGACCACGCCATTTGTTTCAAACATCACCTGATGTTCCTTCAATAGATTTTAGAGCATGTTGACGGTCCCTTTAGTATCAAACATACATGAGTATATTTTTTTACGTTTTCCGAGATAATAATATTCTCTGATTATATTCATAGTCCGACCCGATTAATTTTTTTTGATTTAAGATTGATTATTTGATATTTGAGGGATATATATGAGTAATGGATCAGTAACAGTTGGAGAAACAAGAAAACATTCGATAATCAGGAAAGCTGGTTGCACGTGCAGTCTGTTTTGGGTGGGTCGTCTGACCTACATACACTACACTACATATCATGCATCTTCTGCTCGTGAAATAAAGCATCTGGATAAAGTGCACACGTGCAATTTCTATGTCTTATGCTCTCAACTATTTTCACCCCCCTCAACCACCGCCTCTCCACTCATTCGTATCCATTCAATTCTGTACCTGAAGACCGTTTTTGTGAGAAAAAAAATGGTGGATTTAGGTAAAAAATCACAAAATCTTGTAAGAGACGATCTCTCAATAATTTATTGAGAGACCACCTTTCAGTATCACTCTATGTTCTATTCGTACCCTTAAATGACAGCTTTGTTTTGTACATATTTTTATAATAAGCGTACCCTATTTATATTTGTGTACTCTTTTATGTTAATCGTACGTACCTTTCATTTGTACTTAGTCTTTCAATAAAGTTAATGAGAGACCGTCTCTTAGAAGACTTACTCGTAAAGAATTGAATGGATGAGAGGAAGTAATAAGTTTTCTTGTCACGAACCTATCTTTCCAAGCTTATGACAGGAAAAATATTATGAATAGATAAGATAAACCAGATTATCATTCCGAGATATTTTGCTTTTATTTTATTTACTCCACATGGATAATACGGAGTACGAGTAGGTTTCTTACTCCACATATGGGTTAGAGTTGTTTTGACGAAGAATCACATAATCTAGTTTACAATATCATATTTGAATTTTGTTTTTTTTTAATAATGAATATGGAATTAATAATGAATTTTTGAAAGATATATTTCCCTTTTTCTATTATGAATTTGAAAATCCGGAAGATTCTAAAGTAGGTAAATACGGAGTAATTTGGAAGGAAAACAAGGATTGATTGAAGGGAACAACCATTTCTCCCCGTTACGAAAAATCATAGTCAATCCCCTCCGTTTCTCCTTATGTTATTACGTATTTAAATACATAAAGAAATCAAAATGTATAAAACTTACTTAATTAAAACATACGGAGTAGATGTATTATTGTAATTTCTCTTGTTTTCTTTTATCTTCCTGTTTATTATTGTAATATAACACTCATATGTTGAGCAAACGGAAAGATAAAAGAAAACCGGAGGAAATAGTATTATTTGAATGACCATCATATCCCACCCCAAATTTTGTTAACGCACGCATGCAAATACTTAAGTAAATCAGGTTTGCTAAAAAAAATGGTATTTGCCTAAAAAAAACGGGTTATATAAGTATTTGTAAATTGTACAGAGTAATGGTTTGACAAAAAACCTAAGAACCACAAGAAATGAATAAATATTCGTTCCAGTGTAAGTAAATCGTGTGACACCACACAACATACCCACCAATTACTAGTACTAAGTTGACAAATGTTACTCCGTTTTGTCCGAATGTTATCTATTTTCTTTTTTGGGTGTATTATTGAGATATTATTTATTTTCATTTTTGATAAGTTTTTGTTATAGTTACATAAGTTTAGTAGATTTTGTGTGGTACAAATTCAGTTTTAGTAGGTCTCCTGAAAGACGGTCTCTCGTTAACTTTACTGAAAGATTAGATACAAATGGAAGTAACAATGGTACCAAACCTAATTGAAGTAGGTACGATTAACATAAAATAGTATACAAATATAAAGATGGTACGCTTGTTATAAAAACAGGTACAAAACAAAGTTGTCATTTAAGGGTACGAATATGACATAGAGTGGTACTGAAGAGTCGTCTCTCAATAAGTTATTGAGAGACCGTCTCTCCCAAGAATTTATGTACTTTTTTTCTTGATATTTGTTCCAAATCGAATAGATAACATCCTGATAAGACGGAGGGGGTATATGTGAAAAATTGAAGGACCACTCCCAAGTCTCCAAGCAACAAAAATCATTCCTCCTCCTACAAAGTGGAGGGTACCTTACTTGGACATGTCCCATTCTCCACTATAGTACAACCATCAACCCCAATTTGTGTACTATCGAGTACTACCTTACTTCACCACCCCCCACTTTTCTTCTTCTCTAAACTTTATAATTAACTTCACAAACCTCATAAATTATAGGGTATGTTAATATTATTATGTGTGTGATTGATATGGTTCAGTTTTGTAAAACGATAATTTATTTGTTAGTGATCGATGAGTTATCATTTTATATAGAGCGACGACTGTTTCAAAAAATGAGACTATCTCACACGATAACTATTACACCAACTTACTCCGTTCGTTTCATTTGATTGTTTGCATTTGGTTTTTGAGTACTATTCATAGGTGAGTGCCATCGTCAATGTAACTTCTAATATACGGAGTATAAGATAAAATAGAGTCATGTGAAATCTTGGTTTTTGGTACTATTCATAGGTGAATGCAATCGTCAATGTAACTTCTAATATATATAAGATAAAATATAGTCATGTGAAATCTTGTTTAAATTGTCTAATTGAGTACGTTATAAATAACAATTTTTTTTATGATTTTTTAGAAATACGTTAAGATGCTAATTAAAGTAAATATCACAAGGATATTGCCTAAGTATGGTGAATGTGGATTAATATGTCAATTTCTCTTGATAATTCTGGCAGATTACTCTTTTCGTTATGACATATATTTAGGCAAGATAATTAACATCGATTATTATTGCATTCTTACACTAGTGCATAACTGTTTTTATCGAGACATTTATATCAAATTTGAAATCATATTAAAAACATGTACTCCTTTACATTTAATGACCTTACCTGAGAGATGAATAAAGTAAACCTAGCAAAACTAATCAGACCTATATAATAATTTCACATGACATCAAAATTAAAGATTATCTATGTTCCATTCGTAATCTAAATGAAGCGAACCTAACCCAACCGAACCAAATGTGCATTATTGTAACATGCAAACGATTCCCTAATTTTTTTTGATAATAACAAATCTAAAAATGAACAATAAATCAACCCAAACGTGACTCCAATTGACATATTTAGAGGTCCAATAGAAGGGACCCATCACAATTGTAGACCTAATCAAATATTTTAAGATCGAAATGAAAAGTGTATTACGCCTCGGTTTCATTTAATAGTTGCCTATTGCTTATGGATCAAAATTACTCAACTTACAAATGCTATTATATATAAATACAATTTGGTATACCCAAAAAAAAAATTAAAAATAGCAAACTTGAAAATGATCCGAACCCGAAATGATATGGTCGATCCGAAGTCAACCTGGTTTTTTATAGCCCGAAAGTGGTTGGACTCGAATCCAACCCGGTTGACCTGTTTGCAAGGTTTACATACATGTAGGGGTGTTTACCGGTCCAAACCCGGACCGGACCGGGCCGGAGCGGCTTGACCCGCGGACCGGCAACCCAAAAATACCAAAACCCGCGGACCGGACCGGACCAGACTCTCTTAAGACCGGACCGGCAAAATACACTAAATTTGATTAATTGTTTTAAGGGTGGACCGGACCGGACAGGACCGCGGACCGACAACCAAGTTTTTGGAGACCCGCGAACCGGACCGGACCATACGGTCCGGGTCAGTCGGGTTTACCGGTCCGGGTCACTTTTTGAATACCCCTGCATACATGTAACAAAAGCTTGTCCGAAATGAAAGGAAATACTTTATCCATCTCAGTCATTTTGTTATAAAATGTAAACAAATGATTGAAACGGAATACGTAAGAATGAAGGAGGAGTATAAATAATTGGGAACAATATATTTGGAGTATAATAATATTTGGTCAAATGTGCAGATAGATAGATTCTGTGCAAGTGTAACCTCACTCACGTCCTTGTTTTTAAAGTCTCGTTGATAAATACATTCCTCACTCCTCACCCCCTCACCCCTCACCACACCAAAGAGGCAGAAACTCCCCTCCTTCTACAACCAGCTTCATATAAACTCACATAGTGGGTGAGCGGCGAGCGATGTGGGATGAAGATGAGTACAGAGCATTGTTTCTGAAGGAAACCAACTTCTACAATGACGTAGTACTGGGTACCTTCTTACCGCCGGCGATGTGGGATAAACTTCCGCATTTTTTCCAGACATGGATCCGAAACTTCATTAGTGGCTCTATAGTTTATCTTGTTCCTGGTGTTCTTTGGTCCTTCGTCATCTACTACTGGAAGCGCAACCTTTATATTCCCAAAGGTAACTAACTACTCACATCTCTTACTGCTCTTTCCGTCTTGGTAATTTGTTATTTTTTTATTAAAATAATCCTCACAAATAATATAAAAGGACGACAAATGGTTAATTATTAATTGATAAATGATTTTATATATTAATAATATTCCATTGTTTTCTTCTTTTTTTCAGTTTTTTTGTTAGTTATTCTTTTAATTTTTTTTTGATAATTGTCTTTATCCGTCATAAATACGTGATGAGTTAAGTATTAGTCACATAGATAGATACTGAGTAAAAAAGAGTTACTTTGTACACAAATTATAGTATAACCGTTGTACCGTACGATGGACCTAATTTATGGTAAAAAGTTACCACTTTATGTTATTTAGTAACCACTTTAAGTTAAATAGTGACCACATTTTAGTATGAAAAAGTGGTAACTATTTATCTGAAAGTGGTAACTAACTAACCTAAAATGATCACTTTTTATCATAAGTTGCAAACTTTTACTACCATCGCATGGTATAACGGTTGTACACAATAATTACTGTACTTTGTAAGCATTTTGAGTGATATTTTACACGTCACAAGTATAAAATCGTTTGGTATAGTTAATAGTTCGTCGATTTAGTAGAATTTATTTACCGTGGAGCGCAGTAAGTATGCCGTATGCGCATTTAACATTAATGAAATTAAATCGAACTCAATTACTCAATTCCTTACCATTTTAGCAACCAACCGTGTGATTTATGTAATAATTATGAGGGTATTACTTTTACTTTAAATTAATAAATTAGGAAGTACTTTTAATTAAATGCGACTTTAACTAACACCATAACTCCTCCACATATACAAGTTGTCTACGTACTTATTACAGTATATTCCCTCCGATTCAGAAAGATCTTCTCCTTTGATTCACATATATTAAATAAAGGAGAAGATCTTTGTGAATCGGAGTTACTAGCGTTTTTGGAGTCTTTTAATTTGGTCATGTATGTATGTATGTATATATGTATCAAGTTGTAAAGTAAAATGTTGATTATAAAACATGATCTTGTCTCACTCTTTGCCATGTGCATGCTCAGTGCCTCAGACTCAGAGTGCATGCACAGACTCACTCACCCACATGCTCAACCCATTCTTTTTATCTTACTTAACACGGAAGTATCCGTCATAAACCTTAAAATGGGTCAAATACTGTTACCATATTGTACTAACAAAACAAAATATTTGCTACTTGTCATGTAATTTGGTGTATATTTGACCCGTCTTAAGAATTATGACGGATAATATCATCACAAACAAGAATTTGCCTTCAGTCAGTCTGACAACCTTTTTTTTCCCACTTAATTACTTTCTTCCACTCCCCCCAAAGGTTCCAACTTTTTTATTCTTGGTAACTACGTGAGAAGTATTTTAATAGAAATTCGACGGAACAATGTATACGTGTGATTAAACAAGATTATAAGGTTACATATTTTTAGACTTAAGTTGAGTTTGTCAAGTTGGAGTACTTGTCAAGTAGGAGTACTTGATATGAATAGCAGCGGATCCAGAAAAATTTCTCTTACGGGTGACTAAAATCTAAAAACTATTTAAAACTAAAATCGGACAAAATATACGAATAATTTCGTGTTAATTAGAGTGTCGATCGAGCAAGTAACGGTGGGTGTAGATCCGCCACTATATATGGGTAATCCGAGGACAAAATTAAAAAGAAAAAATATATATAAGTAGCTTAATTGCTTTTTTGTGACATTAGATGATGTCTACTTATAAATGTTGCACTTTAATTGACATTCAATTATTTTTTAAGTAAAATCAATTGTTGATGGTGGAATGGTGGAGCTTGCTGTCTGCCTTTCGATGTTGATGTAACTTCATCACCACATGCATTTAATTATTGTTCCATCTTTCCTTAGTTTTTTTACCTTTTAATTACGATAGTGGAGCCGACATCAACATAAACTGTTTACAGTAAGTGTAAAACTTTGTTTGGACGAGCTGTAAACGGCTAACAAGTAACAACGTTGCGGTTTGAACCATTTCAGATTGCGTCCCATCGGTAAAATCAATGTTGTTGCAAATATATGTCGCGATGAAGGCCATGCCTTGGTACACTCTATACCTAACCATCAACGAATATGTAGTCGAAAGTGGTCGCACCAAATGTTTTCCTCGTATAAGTGACGCTGGCTGGCTCGTCTACCTCGTCTACCTTGTTACTTATCTTACACTTGTTGAGTTCGGCATTTATTGGACACACCGCGAACTTCACCATGTCAAACCACTCTACAAGCTCCTCCATGCTACTCATCACATTTACAACAAGCAATCCACTCTTTCTCCCTTCGCCGGTATAACCACTTATCTTGCCCTATCCAGTACTTTCCTCTGTCTCGTTCATTCATTTGTTTATCTGTTGATGCTTACCCATTTTGATTCAGGTCTAGCATTCCATCCCCTTGACGGAATACTCCAAGCAATGCCTCATTCGATTTCACTATTCATTGTGCCGATCCAATTTAGGACTCACATAGCCCTTCTATTCCTTGAAGGGTTATGGACCGCGAATGTTCATGATTGCATCCACGGCAAGTTATGGCCGATCATGGGTGCCGGTTACCACACGGTCCATCACACGACATACCGGCATAACTACGGCCACTATACCGTCTTGATGGATTGGGCATTTGGGACCCTTCGAGCCCCCATTCTCGTCGATGATGACCCAATCAAGTTCAATTGATTAATTAATCATGTGTATAACATAGATTTTGCATTAGAATCCTAATCAATATTAGTAGAATTCTTGTAGATTGGAGTATATTTGATTCTTGAATTGCTCATCTTTTTTTTCAAAGGGATTTCTTTGACACGGGTGCATGTTCTCACTGCATTCATTGTAAATTAATTTTGATTCAATTCGTTATTACAAGTTTTAACATAATTAGTGAATGAAATTAAGGTAGATTTTTTTTTTTCGCAAATTTGGTTTTGGAAACATCAAGAGGTATATTTTGTCTCTATATTTCAGTCTACTTTAGTTAAATTAAGTTCAGTTAAGTAAAGTTCAGTCAATTTCAGTCTAAAACAGTCTAAAAGAACAAGACCTGGTCACTTACATCGATCAATTTTTTCTCACTTAGTCACTATGCAACTATCGTAGCATAACATCATGTGTCAGTTAATCCAGACAAATAGATTGGGCCGTGTCCTTGTGTCTGGGTTCAAGTCACAAGTAAACCGATCACAAGCCCTTCAACAACCAAACCCGATTCAATTAAAATCACGTGTCATATTCTTGTCATTGCAACTAAAATCCGTTAATTTCGTGTCATTTCAATATATAAAAAGTACGTGCAAATATATTTATGTGATAGATGATCAAAATAATTTATTCATATATAATAAACGAGTTATTGGTATTTTGAAATCTCAATCAAAACTCGACCCAATCAAATCTCGTAGTAGTATTGTATTTAGATTCGTGTTTTCGGATAGTGTCATTTATGTCGGTGATGTCAAATGTATTGCCTCCACCGGAAACTCACCGTAACGGTTTCATTCAAATCCATTCCAAATGAATGCAATCCTGTTTCTACCCCATCTACAATTCCCCTTTCAATCAACCCCTTTCATCCTCAAGAACCCTAAATCCCTAAATTCATTCTCCCCAAATCACACCTCCAAACACAACATCAACAATGAAGAGGATAAAAAGAGCCAGGAAAATAGTGAAAAAGGTACAGTTCCAGAGAAAAGTAAAATCAGAATGCCTACAGCTCCATGGATGAAGGGTCCTCTTCTTCTTGATTCTCATGATGTTATCGACGTTTCTAAACCCAATTTCAAGAAAAAATCACCCAATTCCGAAAGCAGTAAATCGGATAAATCATTGACTGAGAAAGTCAGTGGAAGAATGGGTAAGAAAGCTGTCAAAAAGCTTACTCGAAGCATTGAACAGCTCCAGGTGGACAATGATTCGCCGACTACCCAGAAAAATTGGGATGGTACCCAGAAAAATTGGGATGATTTTGAAGGTGGGTTTTAGTTTGAGTTAGATACGGTATCTTTATGATAATATGGGTCTGTTTGTATTCATAACTAACAAGTTACGATAATACAAATCTTTTTATATTTTATTGCCAGGGCAAAAGGAGGTGATGCCATGGGATTGTGCCCAGAAAGAATGGGGTGATTTTGATTTTGGGGAGAATAAATTAGGGAAGAAGAAGATGATGCCATGGGAGAAGAATGAGGGGAAAATGGTGTTTAGAAGAGTGAAGAAGGCGAAAATTGCGACGGCTGCTGAACTGAGTCTTGAGAAGGAGTTGCTGGAGAGATTGAGAGGAGAAGCATGGAAGATGAGGAAATGGGTTAAGGTTAAGAAATTAGGTGTTACTCAAGCTGTTGTTGATGAGGTTCATTCGATTTGGGCGAATAATGAGCTTGTTATGCTCAATTTTGATTTACCCCTTTGTAGGAACATGGATCGAGCTTGCGAAATCGTTGAGGTTTGGCTCTAAAATGGTTCAAGTTTCTTGTTTTTTCATCTTTAACCTGCATGAAAATGATTATGAAATGATACAGCGTGCGCGTTAATACCTCTTGTATGTTCACTCATGGATGAGTACAGAAATTGAAGTTTTGGTTGAATGATCTTTACTTGAATGCAATTTTCTTACTGATTATTCACCTACATTGTTAACTTGTTTTAGCCTTGGTGCTCAAGATGTCGACTTTAACCTTACTTGTCAGTCGTCTCATTATAGCTCTGCATATAAATGGAGGAATTAGTACCTACATAGGTTTACGAGAAATTATGTATTGTGAATGAGTGAATCACTATATAGTGCAGCAAAGATTCTGTCATGCATGGTATGCTGAGGTTGACGCATGATCGTTTTTGTTGCTCAGATAAAAACAGGAGGGTTGGTTGTGTGGAGCAGGAAAGACAACCTTGTCGCTTATAGAGGATGTGATTATTTTTCAAGGCGGCGGTTGAGAAAGACTTATGTGAGATCTAGTACTAAAGAAGAAGAAGCCTATGTTTCCACAGCTAATCAGGGGAATGATGATGATCATCCTGTATCACCTAGACAATTCATGGATACAAACTTTTGGAATGATCGCATTGACCGTTCTTTGTATGAGAGAGAAGTTGATCGTTTATTAGATGGCTTAGGACCTCGATTCATTGACTGGTGGTATCCAAAGCCCTTACCCGTAGATGGAGACTTACTACCAGAGGTGGTTCCTGGATTCACGCCTCCATTTAGGCTTTGCCCTCCTAAGGTCAGGCCACAGTTGAGAGATGATGAACTGACATACCTCAGAACTCTTGCTCGCCAGTTACCGGTACACTTTGTCCTTGGTACAGTCTTTTGTGGTTATGTCTCATTCCTTGTAGAGTTAGTTAAAAAGTGTTTATTCTTTTTAACACCACATTTTCAAACTTTTTACTTTGTACTCGTACCTTATACGAACAGTCCTCCAAGGCTCCAGGCCCGTCCCAAGAGCCAATTTTTGGCAAAAGGAATAATCAATGTCATGGTCTTTTCCTCTTACTAAAATTGGTTTCTAGGCATAAAAGAAAGATCACTCATGATTGATTTTTCGCCATTAAGTGATTTTTTTATGAGGTCAGTGAAAATGTTTCTGTATGTTATAGAGGTATCAACTATCAAGTTTGAAAAAGTGGTATAAAAAATTTAGTTTTGTCAATCACTTTTTTTTCCTGCTTTTTATATGGATCAATGGAAACTATAGACAGTTTGCCCTAACGTTATGCTCCGTGACATGGACTTCAACAATGTTTATAACTTTATATTACTCCATACGGAGTATATTTTACCAACTCAGCGCACTATTCACAGGAAGCCAATATGTCAATATGATACTTCGATGTTGTAACTTTATATACATTATGCATTGTTAATCATGTGATCGTTACAAGCAAATGACAATCATCATAACACACATCAAAACTACGGGATGATATACCCTGAGGGCCCAAGTGTTGTGCCCCCTTCAATATGCTTTGTTTATATCCGTGCACTGCTAACCTTTTGCTTCTGTAGGAAGGAACTCAAAACTTCAAGGCCTTGCAGCAGCCATCTTGAAATTATGGGAGAGAAGTGTAATTGCCAAAATCGCTGTCAAATGGGGAGTTCAGAATACAAGCAATGAACTCATGGCCTCCGAGCTCAAGGCAAGTTGTAGATCATAGAAACTTTCAGTGGTTGTGCTTGAGTTCATATTTTATGCTCCTATAGTATTTTTTTCTTAGATAAGTACTCCCTATTTTCATTGACAAAAATTTTCGGAAATTATGTCAACGTGAGTGAAAATTTTCAGGCTTGTGTTACTTTCCAGCTTTCCTATATCTTAGAGCATTCATTGCCTGGCTATGGACTTCTTCGTGAGTTATGTTATGTCTCCAAAATTTTGATACTGGGCATTAGAATTTATTGCTAGACTTACTATTATCTGGTTTGTAATTAAGCAATTTGACTCACCGAGATGAACGTGTTTGCTTTTATTATGAAGTCATTTAGTTGATGCGGGTATCGAGTATCGCCAATGTTCATTAATGTCGTCAGAAAATAGCCTCGGTTTATTACTAAAGCCTGGTATGCGACTTTTAGTTTGTATTGAAACTTCGATGATCAACACAATGGTTCTTCCAATTATTTCCTTAAGTTACTTAAATGTTGCCTTATTTACTTTCCTTTCAGTTTTTAGTTGGGGGTGGACGAGTGTATGTGTATAGGCTTATTCTTCTGAATATACAGAAGTTTGTGTTTACTCAAGTATGTTCATTTGCAGCGTCTTACAGGAGGCATTCTTATACTGCGCAACAAGTTCATCATCATTCTGTACAGAGGCAAAGACTTTTTAACAGGCAATGAGGCAAACATGATATTTGAGGGTGAAACGCAGCTCCAGCAATTGCAACTCCATGAAGAAGACGCACGGCTTAAAGCAGTCGGGATTCTTGATTCTATTGATAATTCCTCAGCTAATACAAGTATGATTGGAACTTTGACAGAGTATGAACATATCCAAACCATTTGCTGTAATACACGCTACATCTCCAATGAGGCCAAAATTAAGAACGAAGCTGAGAAAGTAAAGTTAAAAAAGGAACTCAGAACGCAAGAACACAAGCTAGGCATTGTGAGAGTCCTATCGCGACACTGCTTGTGACTGTCCATTCCTAGTTTTGTCAAAATAACTGATTTCTTTTCCTTTTTCGTGGCAGCTAAAATTTAAAATTAATAAGGCCGAACACGAGTTGATGAAACTCAACTTTGCATGGAATCCATCTGAGCAGGAACCTGATCAAGAACTGCTTACTGAAGAAGAGAGAGTATGTTTTAGGAAGATGAGCCTAAAGATGGACAATTTTCTAGTACTTGGTGAGGAATCGTATGCCATTAGTATTTATTTAGCGGTTTTCACATGGGCTCTCGGTTGTGGCCTTCAGAATTGCGAATGACAAAGAAAATAATTTCGGGATGTTATTTTTTCTAAATTTGTTGGTTTCAGGGAGACGAGGGGTCTTTGATGGAGTGATAGAAGGTCTTCACCAGCATTGGAAACACAGAGAGTTAGTCAAAGTTATCACAATGCAGAAAAAATCGCTGCAGGTTGTTTATACTGCTAGATCCCTAGAAAGAGAGAGTGGTGGAATTTTGGTATCCATTGACAAACTGAAGGAAGGACATGCTATTACCCTATATAGGGGTAAAAACTACAGGCGTCCTGTGAAGCTCGGAGATAATCTTCTTGATAAGAAGAAAGCACTGAAACGATCTCTTGAAATGCAGCGACTTGGCGTAAGTTTTGCTTTTGGTCCCTTTGCCATTTTCAACTTAGTTTCTGTTACTCGATGTTTATGATTGTTTGCTTGATGATTACACTTTGTGCAGTCACTTAAATTCTTTGCTTATCAACGAGAGAAGGAAATTGCAAATTTGATGCTCGAACTGGTAAGACATTATCATGGTTCTTTTAAGCCTACATTTCCCCTATCGAAGAACGGATCAGCTGACAGATAACTTTGCAGGATGAATTAGAGAAAGAGAGTGATGACAAATTTTGAAAGGGCAAATTTGCAGTGGCTTGTGATCTGATCTTGCGAAAGAGGTATTACCATTTTACCGGTGGAGTGCAGGAGATGGATTTGAAACTGTCATGCAGCGTATAAGTTGAAGACGATATATTTTTATTGAAACTGTCATGCAGCACAAGTGAATACAGTGTAATACTTGTATAGTTAAGTTAAAGAATTGGTGTACATATATATGTCTCTCCCTTTTGAACCTCTGGTTTGTCATCACACCATATCAGAGAACAGGTGCATATAGCTGTCGAAATATTGTCTTATAAGGACGACTGGAAGACTAAGGTTTCAACATAAAATGGCTAATGATCCAGAGATTCCGAATAAGAGAGATTAAAAATCACAAACATTATGACTTGTGAACGATTCACTATTAAAAACATTCAGATACACATCGTGATAACAATGGTTGTTACGAAGGTATGAATTCCCAAAACAACTCAGAATTAGTAACATACAGAGTACGGAGTAATATTTTACTTTTCGGTGGTCAAATGTAGGAAATAAAATCACCTTCACTCAAGCATAGAAAGTTATAATTCGAAATACTGGAACTTCTCATTCACCATAAGAATCCCTTCTTTCTCGTAAATCTGTCGACCTGGTCTGTACTCATTCTTGACTTTTCAGGTTTGCTACTCTTCTTGGACTTCTCCAGACGGCTGTCTAAGCTGTTTCTAGACGCTTCTGGAAGCTCTGGATTCAACTCAAATGTGTCTGTTGTAGTGGTAGTTGTAGCTGTAGTTGTCGTTGTCAGTGCTTTGCTTTGATTTTCCAATGCTTTGATTTGACTATCAGTTTCTACCGTAGATTCTTTAGAAGATCCGTTTGAAGATTCTGCAACACTATTCTTAGATCCAGCAGTGGCCGTTTTAGTCTTGTTGAGAAACGACACAAACTTTTTCAAATGTCGGATGTATTCAGGGTAAAGTTCGAGATTGCAATGTCCACCTCCACTAAGCCACAATGGTTCGTACTTCTCCTTACAAAGTTCGTGAAGTTGCTTTCCGTGGGACCAATCAACAACTTCGTCAGCTGTTCCCTGAAAAATGTGTTGAGATATTAAGAATATTCGCATATTTGAGCCGCAGTCGCATGATGCGATATTGTTATTGAACTCACTCATATTTTCCAACAAATGAGGCAATTATTCTTCGAGTTAGATAGTAAATGGGCAGAGTAGCAAGATTGTTGGTCTCGCACTCTCGCATATAATACGACCACACTGTCTTCCAGGATACTAACCCCGGACAAAATTGCCTACTACCTCAGGCGCATGCATATACAGAATTACACAGTATACCACTATGAAATCAAGAACTCGCTGTATACTGTTTAAAAGAAGCCGACTTACATGGATCACCAAAACGGGACAATTCACTTGGCCAATTTTGTCGACATTCTGAAATAGAAAAAGAAAACAAAGCAGAAAATAAGCACACGTAGAGGAGAATTCATGCACAAAAAAAAGCTAATAATCTCGTCCAATTACCTTGTAAATATCAAACCAGTATGTCCTTTTGATAGAGTAAAGTACTCTCACACCAGAAAGAATAGGGCTATGTAAAACTACCCCTCTTAGGTTTGGAGTACGTGATGCTAGATCAACGGTGGGACCGCTACCAACAGACTGACCATACAGTATTAAGTTTTCATCTTTGACACCATACTGTTCTTTGAGGCACTTGTATACCGCATCAATGTCTGCGTATGTATTAGACTCAGTAGGCTGTTACAAGGAAAAACAATGGCTGTTACATCATATGATCTTCTAGAAGCATTGTAAACTGTAATATGGGTTGAATAATAAACTCATACGGAGTAGTCAATTATAGTACGAAACACAATCAAGTTCACATGACATGAACAAACTCAGGCATATCATCGGGCCTTTACCTCAATGCAAGGGCTTGATACTTTTTGAGCAAAGGTTTAATGAAATAAAATTGCACAATTTTTTTCTTTTGAAGCTGAATGCTCTCTTGGAGTCACGGGTATATTATTTGTCCCTGAATGATTATGTAGCAACTACAGTAGAACCCATGAAGGAATCTTCAGTTCAAACATCCATATATAGCTTATGAGATTACACAGGCTGAAAGCTCAAAGTATAAGTTTGAACTGTGTTACGGGTATGCGTGGACATTAGAAAGACTTTAGGCTCAAAGGTTGAGCTAAAGCCAGATTCTAAAGGCCAAGTCATTAACACTAAGTCACTAATGTAGGGCATACAATAGAAAGGTACAGCTCCGAGAAATACATTAAACATAAAAGAGGGTGGATGGTATCAATTCATACCAAACACTACGGGAGGGCTTGTGAGCCTCTCTATCGTTTTAACATTAAGAAGTCGAAATGATTGAGTTTTGTAAATTGATACCTGTACTGTACAAGATACTCAAAATTAAAACGTACGGAGTATCAAATTAAAAACAAGGAAGACGCGTTACCTTTCCTGTTGATTGCCCGTATCCAGAGTAATCGTACCTGCAAAAGTGCAAAACATTTAGATTATTATGATACTACTCAAAAAATTGTAGCACATGCACTATACTGTATAGACAAAGGCAAAGAAGTGTAATGCTGATACCAAAATGACAGTGGCGAAAACTAGAGTCATCAGACGGCAGAAATACATCTGATATAAACAAATGTAAGTTACTAATAATTTATTCAGTCATTAGCCATCCACCAAGAGTTTTGGAGTTAACAGCAATGTTTTAGCCAAAAATCTAACAGATCCCAGTTACAAAAGAAACGGCTACAACACTAGCCACACATCAGGCCAGAGTGTCGAATCTAGAACGATTATAGCTATAATCTACTAATACCCCAGCTTCAGATGACGAAAATGAAGACCCTGGAAAGCCACTTTACATGAATCACCAATCCATTTTTGATCATGAATCAAAATGAAGACCCTGGAAAGCCTTACCCAATCTAACAGCCACGTTCTCTAGGGACTCGAGAAAGCCTTACCCAATCTATCTCTGCTCTAGAAGTTTTGACTTCTAATGCGCTATTTCGAAATAAAAAATCCTTTAAGTGGTGGTACTCACGCGCTATTTCGAAAACTTGTCAATAATAAAATGTCATTATGGCTCCATTTACCATTATCACCAATGCCTCTCCTACCAAAGGGGATTTAGGGGTTCAAATGTAAATTCTTCGCCACCCCGAAAATCATCACAGGAAAATCAAGCTATTACCATTATCACAGAGCAATTATCAACTTAGCATATTCAAATTCAAATCAAAGAATTCAACAGGCAAAGTGCAATCATCAATACAAATGCTACATTCAAACACATATAAGAAGAAGAAATATACCCCATAAGATTAACACGAAGACGACTACTAAGCTCGACAAAAAGCTCGAACATTTGACCTAAATCAGCAGCATTGCCATGAGAATACAGCAAAGTAGCTGAAGCCTTAGGATGCCTCACATAAACACCAACCACATCGTTTCCTCTCTTCGTCCGCAACTTAACCACATCCACACCATCCCTCAACAACACCTCCGGTATCATCAACTTTTTCTCTCCGCCGGTGTCGGTGGCCACCACCGTATACGACGGCGGAGATGGTGGAAAAAACGCAAATTTGGCGGCAATTGACGATGTTACTCCCCCCATCTTTTCCTCATCAGAAACACACTAAAATTCTAACCTATTTCTGTAAACAAACACTACCCAGATCATATTTCAGCTCAAAGTCAACAACCCAGATATTATTTCAGCTCACTCAAAAATCCGGATAATTTTTCAGCTTAAACTGAACAGCCCAGAAAATATTGAAGCTTAATTAAATAACCCAGAAATTATTTAAGCTAAAGAATCGGTAAACTAGTAACTACCCAGAAATGAATTGAGCTAAAAAAATTGAACCCAGAAAAGATTTTAGCTGAAAATGAAGACCACTGAAAACAATTGAGGAAAGTAAGTTTGATTGAGAGGTGTAAGTTTGGGGTTAAATCAAAACCCTAAATTGATAGATCGTTCAAAAATAAGGAAGAGAAGAGGGAGAGGAATCTATAGGAGAGGTGGAGCTTTTGAGAGTTGGGGTTGAAAGCCAGAGAGAAAAGAGGGAGACGAGGTCCTTTGATGACGGCTGCAATGGCTAAGGTGACAAGGAAAGGATGACAACTGTTTTTTTTGTTTTGTCGAACAGAGTGGACTCTTAGTCGTATTACAATAGCGGGTGTCGATGCTGAGACCTATCGTCCAGGATTCTGGAGTTCTTCCGTCTTAGGCTAAGTTTAAAGGAGGTCTGAGCATGAGTCTGAGTAAAAGTCTCAGACGGATGGAAGATTAAATGGGGTCTGAAGTTAAGTCTGAACAAGAGTCTGAGTCTCAGATTCTTTGAGTCTGAGACTCATACCTGCTTAAAGTGGTTGAGACGGTCTGAGACTCAGATAAGTCTGAAGTTGAGTCTTGGATTTTCAAAGACTCGTCCTCAGACTCGTTCATTCAGTTCAGTTCAGTTCCGTTCATTTTAATTCAGTTCAGTTCAAATAAGTTTTTGTTATTATTATTATTATTATTATTATTATTATTATTATTATTATTTATTAAATATTAAAATTAATGACATTTTTATAAAAATTAATATTAATATAATAATAAAAATTAATATTATTTTTATTGTTATTAATATTATTACTATTAAATATTAATATTGATTATTAATATTAATATTAGTATTATTATAAAATTATTAATAATTAATATTATTAATATTATTTATTATTATTGTTATTGTTATTGTAAAATATTTTTATTAATAATATTTTTATTAAAATTAAAATTAATATAATAATAATAATAATTAATATTTTTGATACAGTAATTAACATTATTATTTGTTGTTACAATAATAATTAATAATTTTTTTGTAACTAGTAAACTTGTTATTGTTATTTCTGTATTTTAGGCTACTTTAGTTCAGTTTGCCTCAGCTCAGTTCAGTTCAGTTCAACTTATTTTACTTTAGCTCATTTCACTTCGGTATAAAAGCACATGACCAAAATAATTTATATTAGATGATATAGTTGTATAGATGATAAAAAGCAAATTCGTATAATAAATGATAAATAATAATACTGCACGTAGTAATAAAAATGGATAATGAATTGGTGGTTATACCCGGCCAAACCAAACAAAACCAAGTTCGACCTGAACATGACCAAACCGACCCGAACCAACGATCCGACCCGGAAATGATCCGCATCTGACCCAGACCCGACAACTAGACATGACAAAACTGACTCGACCCAACCTGAATAAGCCAACTCGATCCCGATCTGATATCCAAACTAAAGATTCTAGGTGGACTCGTAACCTGAAATGACCCAAGTAAACCCAAAATTGACCCGACTATTATTATAAAAAGCAAGTCGATATCCCTAAAAAGATGAAAATAGCAAACCCGATATGATCTGGTCCGACCCAAAGTCAAAGTGAAGCTCACCTGACCCAAACCCGATCCGGTTGACTTGTTTGCCAGGTTTATTGACAACCCAACCCGAACTCGACCCACCCGTCCGATTGCCACTTTTAACAATGACCACTTGGAAATAAATTTATTCGTATGTCACATGATTTATTTAACAATTAATTATTTAATTGTGATTATTCGAGTAATTAATCGAGTTATAAAATAAACGTAGATATTGAGGTAAATAAAAAAATAAAATAAGTTAGTAGAAAGTTGAGGTGAGATGATGTAAATAAAAAATAAAAAAATAAAATAAGGTAGGTAAAAAGTTGAGGTGAGATGAATAAAAAATAATATAAAATAAGGTAGGTTAGGGGAGAAAGTCTGAGATGAGTCTGTGAACAAAGTATACTTTAATACTTTTGTAGTGAGTCTGAGTCTGAGTCTGAAGAATGAAAAGTGAGGGGAAAGATGAGGTGACCGAGTCTGAGGAAAAATGATCGGTCTGTGGATAAACATAGTCTTAGCCACTAATCTAAGACATTTAAGGTTTTTTAAATTGTAATTTTCTGTTTTCTAGACGAAATCTAGTTTTGTTTTGCGTCATTTTGTTGTTGTTGAAACCGTCCAATTTAATTTGTGTTTGAGTCAGTAGAGATTCGAAAGACTGTATAAATCTTCCTCGAGTTTTATCGTTGTGGACATTAAGAAAGGTCGACCTCTCATGATTATTGGTCCCGACACACTCTGCTCTAGAGCCTCTGTTAATACTGACGCAGCGTGGAAAGGTTCTCACTTGGTTGCAGGAGGAGGCTGGATCGTCCATATGCCTCCGAGATCCTGCTTAACCAAGAGGTTTTTGAAGTTTAACGCTGCATCCCCCTCAGGCTGAAGCCCTTGCTCTCCTTCAGGCAACCCTTTGGACGCGCTCGCAACTTCGCAAGGTCTCCTTCATATCCATCTCTTCTCGGACTGCCTCAACCTGGTTCAAAAAATAGGAGGTCTTACAGAACCATCACCATTCTCTCGTAGGATACTGGACAAAATATTTGGTGTTTTCGCTTCCTTTCATTGCGTTTACGTTTCCTTTATTCCACGAGGCCTTAACAAAGAGGCCCATGTCCCAGCGAACATAAGTTGTAAATGTTAAGGCTTTCTTTCTTTCTTTGCTGGCAAATTTTTTTTTTTTTTCATACCACGTGACTAGTTAGGGTGTATTCGGGATATACGGGGAACCTAAACTATCAACCTAATGCTAATTATAATCAAACTAATCGACCTAAAATAATCAAATACAAGCTAAAAGGTAATACAAAATAGATAGATCTACTTACTTGAGTACAGATTTGGAGTGGGAAAAAACGGTTCAATAGTTCAAAAAACCGTAATTTCAAATTAGTCGGGAATATAATAGTTACGTTAATTAAGAAACTTAATTAAATTCATTAACAGTTCGAGTCTCGAGTTTGAGGCCCTTGTATGGATGTGATATTAAAAAATAGAAAAAATAGAATTGCATTCAACAAGGTTTGAACCCGTGATCTTTCAAGCGAAGGATAGACTCAAACCACCACACTATAACAAGTCATGTGTATAGATATTTTCTCATAATTTTATATAGAGTAACTATTCAGAAAGAGGATTACGTGATGTCTCCAAAATTTTGATACTAGGCATTGTTCTTCTACAGAAGTTTGTGTTTACTCAAGTATGTTCATTTGCAGCGTCTTACAGGAGGCATTCTTATACTGCGCAACAAGTTCATCATCATTCTGTACAGAGGCAAAGACTTTTTAACAGGCAATGAGGCAAACAAGGTACTCGAGGGTGAAACGCGGCTCCAGCAATTGCAACTCCATGAAGAAGACGCACGACTGAAAGCAGTCGGGATTCTTGATTCTATTGATAATTCCTCAGCTAATACAAGTATGATTGGAACTAATGCAGAAAATAAGCTGAAAAGAACAGGGTCTTAGTCAAAGTTATCACAATGCAGAAAAAATCGCTGCAGGTTGTTTATACTGCTAGATCCCTAGAAAGAGAGAGTGGTGGAATTTTGGTATCCATTGACAAACTGAAGGAAGGACATGCTATTACCCTATATAGGGGTAAAAACTACAAGCGTCCCGTGAAGCTCGGAGATAATCTTCTTGATAAGAAGAAAGCACTGAAACGATCTCTTGAAATGCAGCGACTTGGCGTAAGTTTTGCTTTTGGTCCCTTTGCCATTTTCAACTTAGTTTCTGTTACTCGATGTTTATGATTGTTTGCTTGATGATTACACTTTGTGCAGTCACTTAAATTCTTTGCCTATCAACGAGAGAAGGAAATTGCAAATTTGATGCTCGAATTGGTAAGACATTATCATGGTTCTTTTAAGCTTACATTTCCCCTATCGAAGAACGGATCAACTGACAGATAACTTCGCAGGATGAACTAGAGAAAGAGAGTGATGACAAATTTTGAAAGAGCAAATTTGCAGGCATGTGATCGGATCTTGCAAAGGAGGTATTACCATTTTACCGGTGCAGTGCATTGCAGCGCAGGAGGTGGATTTGAAACTGTCATGCAGCGTATAAGTTGAAGACGATATATTTTTATTGAAACTGTCATGCAGCACAAGTGAATACAGTGTAATACTTGTATAGTTGAGTTAAAGACTTACTGTACATATATGTCTCCCTTTTGAACCTCTGGTTTGTCATCACACCATATCAGAGAACAGGTGCGTAACTAGCTGTCGAAATATTGTCTTATAAGGATGACTGGAAGACTAAGGTTTCAAATCACATCGTGATAACAATGGTTAATGAACCCAGAGATTACGAATAAGCGAGGTTAAAAATCACAGAACGATTCACTATTAAAAACATTCAGATACACATCGTGATAACAATGGTTGTTACGAAGGTATGAATTCCCAAAACAACTCAGAATTAGTAACATACAGAATTACAGAGTGCGGAGTAATATTTTACTTTTCGGTGGTCAAGTGTAGGAAATAAAATCACCTTCACTCAAGCATAGAGAGTTATAATTCGAAATACTGGAACTCATTCACCATAAGAATCCCTTCTTTCTCCTAAATCTGTCGACCTGGTCTGTACTCATTCTCGACTTTTCAGGTTTGCTACTCTTCTTGGACTTCTCCAGACGGCTGTCTAAGCTGTTCCTAGACGCTTCTGGAAGTTCAGGATTCAACTCAAATGTGTCTGTTGTAGTTGTAGTCGTAGTTGTAGTTGTCAGTGCTTTGCTTTGATCTTCCAATGCCTTGATTTGACTATCAGATTCTACCGTAGATTCTTTAGATGATCCGTTTGAAGATTCTGCAACAGTATTCTTAGATACAGCAGTGCCCGTTTTAGACTTGTTGAGAAACGACACAAACTTTTTCAAATGTCGGATGTATTCAGGGTAAAGCTCGAGATTGCAATGTCCGCCCCCACTAAGCCACAATGGTTCGTACTTCTCCTTACAAAGTTCGTGAAGTTGCTTTCCGTGGGACCAATCAACAACTTCGTCAGCTGTTCCCTGAAAAATGTGTTGAGATATTAAAAATATTCGCATTTTTTAGCCGCAGTCGCATGATGCGATATTGTTATTGAACTCACTCATATTTTCTAACAAATGAGGCAATTATTCTTCGAGTAGATGGTAAATGGGCAGAAAAGCAAGATTGTTGGTCTCGCACTCTCGCATATAATACGACCACACTGTCTTCCAGGATACTAACCCCGGACAAAATTGCCTACTACCTCAGGCGCATGCATATACAGAATTACATACAGTATACCACTATGAAATCAAGAACTCGCTGTATACTGTTTAAAAGAAGCCGACTTACATGGATCACCAAAACGGGACAATTCACTTGGCCAATTTTGTCGACATTCTGAAATAGAAAAAGAAAACAAAGCAGAAAATAAGCACACGTAGAAGAGAATTCATGCACAAAAAAAGCTAATAATCTCATACAGTTACCTTGTAAATATCAAACCAGTATGTCCTTTTGATAGAGTAAAGTACTCTCACACCAGAAAGAATAGGGCTATGTAAAACTACCCCTCTTAGGTTTGGAGTACGTGATGCTAGATCAACGGTGGGACCGCTACCAACAGACTGACCATACAGTATTAAGTTTTCATCTTTGACCCCATACTGTTCTTTGAGGCACTTGTATACCGCATCAATGTCTGCGTACGTATTAGACTCAGTAGGCTGTTACAAGGAAAAACAATGGCTGTTACATCATATGATCTTCTAGAAGCATTGTAATTATGGGTTAAATAATAAACTCATAGTCATTAACACTAATGTAGGGCATACAATAGAAAGGTACAGCTCGAGAAATACATTAAACATAAACGAGGATCGATGGCGTCAATTCACACCCAACACTAGGGGATGGCTTGTGAGCCTCTCTGTCGTTTTAACATTAAGAGGTTGAAATGATTGACTTTTGTAAATTAATACCTGTACTGTAGAAGATGCTCGAAATTTAAACGTACAGAGTATCAAATTAGAAACAAGGAAGACACGTTACCTTTCCAGTTGATTGCCCGTATCCAGAGTAATCGTACCTGCAAAAGTGCAAAATATTTAGATTATGATACTACTCAAGAAGTTGTAGCACATGCACTATATTGGATATACAAAGGCAAAGAAGTGTAATGCTGATACAAAAATGACAGTGGCGAAAACTAGAGTCATCAGACGGCAGAAATACATCTGATACCAAGCAGATTAAGCTACAAAACTCAATCATAAATGAATCTACTAACACCCCAGCTTCAGATGATGAAAATGAAGACCCTGGAAAGCCACTTAACATGAATCCCTAATCACCAATCGATTTTTGATCATGAATCAAAACGAAGACCCTGGAAAGCCTTACTCAATCTAACACAGCCACGTTCTCTAGGGACTTGAGAAAGCCTTACCCAATCTTTCTCTACTCTACGAGTTTTGACTTCTCATTAGACTCACTCCCCCGCACTCTGAAAATCCATTAAGCGGTGGTACTCATGCGCTATTTCGAAAACTTGTCAATACTAAAATGTCATTATGGCTCCATTTCCCTTATCACCAATGCCTCTCTTACCAAAGGGGATTTAGGGGTTCAAATGTAAATTCTTCGCCACTCCAAGAATCATCACAGGAAAATCAAGCTATTACTATACCGAACATTCCCTAATGACCGCTTTTAACAAGCTAAGGTACAAAGAAATACTTACTAAACACACAGAAAGCTTCCACAATTCACATTTCACATTTCACAGAG
Source organism: Agrostemma githago (assembly GCA_958450325.1). Lineage (NCBI taxonomy): Eukaryota > Viridiplantae > Streptophyta > Magnoliopsida > Caryophyllales > Caryophyllaceae > Agrostemma > Agrostemma githago. The sequence continues at coordinate 66,932,060 of OY288255.1, read as the reverse complement.
CAATTATCAATTTAGCATATTCAAATGCAATCAAAGATTTCAACACGCGAAATGCAATCATCAATACAAATGCTACATTCTAAGTTTCAAACACATATCCATGCACAAATAGTACTGAACTGGAGTATATAATTTAGTAGAAGAAATATACCCCATAAGATTAACACGGAGACGACTACTAAGCTCGACAAAAAGCTCGAACATTTGACCTAAATCAGCAGCATTGCCATGAGAATACAGCAAAGTAGCTGAAGCCTTAGGATGCCTCACATAAACACCAACCACCTCGTTTCCTCGCTTCGTCGGCAACTTAACCACATCCACACCATCCCTCCCCAACACCTCCGGTATCATCAACCTTTTCTCTCCGCCGGTGTCGGTGGCCACCACCGTATACGACGGCGGAGATGGTGGAAAAAACGCAAATTTGGCGGCAATTGACGATGTTACTCCCCCCATCTTCTCCTCATCAAACACACTAAAATTCTAACCTATTTCTGTAAACAAACACTACCCAGATCATATTTCAGCTCAAAGTCAACAACCCAGATATTATTTCAGCTCACTCAAAAATCCAGATAATTTTTCAGCTTAAACTCAACAGCCCAGAAAATATTGAAGCTTAATTAAATAACCCAGAAATTATTTAAGCTAAAGAATCGGTAAACTAGTAACTACCCAGAAATGAATTGAGCTAAAAAAATTGAACCCAGAAAAGAATTTAGCTGAAAATGAAGAACACTGAAAACAATTGAGGAAAGTAAGTTTGATTGAGGGATGTAGGTTTGGTGTTAAATCAAAACCCTAAATTGATAGATCGTTCAAAAATAAGGAAGAGAAGAGGGGTAGGAATCTTTTGGAGAGGTGGGGAGGGTTTAGGTGAAGTCAGCTTTTGAGAGTTGGGGTTGAAAACCAGAGAAAAAGAGGGAGACGAGGTCTTTTGATGATGGCTCCAATGGCTAAAGTGGCAAGGAAAGGATGACAACAATTTTTTTTTTCTTTTTTGTCGAACAAGTGCGCACTTGATCGCGTTACAATATCAAAAAGAAGGTCGACTTTGAGACCTATCGTCAAGGGTACTTCCGTCTTAACCACTAATCTAAGGAATTTACGGTTTTTAAAATTACTCGTACAATTTTCTGTTATGTAGATGAAATCTAGTCTTGTTTTGCATCGCTTTTTTCGTTGAAACCGTCCTGTTTAATCCGTATTTGAGTAAGTTGGGATCGCAAATACGATAAAAATCTTCCTCATGAGTTTTCTCATTTTTTTATTTGTTTCGTATCCAAGGTTCGAACTTGAGACGTTTGATTAAATTAGAATAATCATTTATAGTAGTTGTTCTAAGTGCAAATGTGTCTCGTATTACCGAAGATGTTTTTATCCTAGTGGTTAAGATTGGATACCCTGGCAGGTTTTGACAATAGGTCTCAAGGTTCGATGGTTCGGCTCCCGCTTCTCATATTATAGTGTGCGCTTCGTTGAACAAAAAAAAAATGTTTCATATGAAAGGGTATTGTTGGGTTGGGCCATCGAATTTGGGCCATTTGGTCGGGTCTAAATGAAAGTAGGCATCGAGGGTGGATCATAATTCATGTCATAAGACTATTAATTATAGTCCAATAAAAAAAGTGGATAGGGGAAGTTATACACATACTTCATGAAGCCCCAAATGTTATCGTTTATTCTAATATTTTTCCGTGGATGTTCCTACAGACCTGATGAAAACTCCGTATAATTCTCAGTTTTTTTTAACGGATCCCGATATTCAAAAAAATGTGTATTATACACTACAAATCAAGCTACTCAGGAGCTCATATTGGGTCACGTTTCAAATTAACCTGATTTTCATACCACGTGACTAGCCAGAGTGTCTTCAGGATATACTTAGCCCTATATCACGTCCAAACAATAAGTATAAATCGCTTTTACAGGGTAAAAACTTATTTTTTTTGGTAGAAGTAGTTTAACACATATCAGGACTCCCAAACGTTCTCCGCTTATTATCATTTTTTGTTTAGACATTCGTACTGACCAAATGAAAACTCCGTTAAATTTTCAACCTTTTTTATTCCGGAATCCAAAACTTAAAAAAACGTGTGACAGATATACTCGCCTAACAATTTGTCATATTCATTTTACTCATAAACCAAGAGGCAAGAGGGGAATGATTTAGAGGAGACAATGGATTCTCATTTGGCCACCCCATCCCCAACTAGTTTGCTTTTCCTTAAAGTGATCAACTTCAATCATACATTTGCCCACTTCAAGTTGCCACTTACTCACCCATATTAACACTCAAAAAATTGTTGTCGGTGATAGAATTATCCGTCATAAATTTATAACAGATCAATTAAAAAGATAAACAAAAATTTTAAAATTATTTTAATCTTAAGACGGTATACTCGTGTTAAAAGAGACCATCTGATAAACATTTTTTGTTAGCAAAACTACTAGTAAGTCTTACATATTTTCTTAATCTTTTTGTAAAAACAACTGATCATGAATGACTGAGACAGACCGACGAAGGGAGTACTAATTAGTGGAGTTCAATGTTACTCCTAATTATTTTCTTAAGGATAATTCACGTGACTTTTATCACTTTGCACTAAATATTCATGTTTTAATCAATTTTTTAGGTGATCATAACTCGTATTTACGAGTTTAGAAACTGATGATTCTTTTTCTAAATTGTTTGTCCTTACGATAATTACGATTGAAATTTTTTTTGCATTATAATTAAGAACCCGTAACTCGGAGTTCTTGTATGTGAAAATATCTTTGAATGATTAAACCTGAGTGATCATATCTCTTAATCACAAATTCCAAAATCGACAATTTTATGGAGAAAGAGTAATATGTACCGTTCGTTTTCTTTTGTTCAACAAAACACGTACTTAGTCGCATTACAACTGAGAAGTCCGAGACTTATATTTTTCGCAATTGGATGCTCTCACATGCACTCTAAGTCTCTAACCCTCTCTTATTGTAGGCATATATTCTCTTGTCGATGATTGCCAATAATTCCAACTAGTATTCCTTTATCATACAATTTACTTTTTCTATTTTTTTTAATGATCTTAATTACTCGAATTAATAGTGATATATTATTTGACTACTTGACTATCATAGAATAAAATACATTTTTTTTCGAAAGAGTAAAAGTATTGCGCGTATAACATTAACTAAAAAAAATATGATAGATCGAAGTTTATGATAAAAGAAATTACTCGTTTCATTTAGATTATGTCCAAAACTAAATGTCTCCAAATTCGCATACAGTAACTACTCCATACATTTTATAAAAGCTCGAGAGCAACGGAAGGTGCGTATGGTTCGAAATAAATAAAACTAGAAGTCATTCGATTATCTTTCTTGCCACGTTAGAATAGGCAAAAATTTCAATATATACTCGAATCTAAATTCTTTAAGAGTTTTTTTAACCACCGACGGTCATTTTATTCCATATAGATCCTATTCAAATGGTCGGCAAATTATGTCACAGTTTTCGAAAAATCACCTCAAACGGGCGATTTTGAAGGTTATTATCCACGTTTTTCGGCCTGAATTGGTCCGAAAGTAAATGTCTCCGAATTCGCACAGTAACTACTCCATACATTTTAGAAATGTTCTAGAGCAACGGAAGGTGCATATGGTTCGAAATAAATATAACTAGAAGTCATTCGACTATCTTTCTAGTCACGTTAGAAAAGAGCGAAAATTTCAATATATACTAGAATATAAATTCTTTAAGAGTTTTTTTCAACAACCGACGATCATTTTATTCCATATATATCCTAATCAAATGTTCGGGAAATTATCTCACAGTTTTCAAGAAAAATCACCTCAAACGGTCGATTTTGAAGGTTATTATCCACGTTTTTCGTCCTGAATTGGTCCAATAGTAAATGTCTCCAAATTCGCATAGTAACACCACCTATTAATTATTATTAGGCATTGCGTTCCTATCGATAAGTTTTAGTAAAAAAAGTATTCGCGTTTGAGAACAATTTTAAATTCTTTCAAAAACAGCCGAAAAAGACCGATTTTGAAGGTTATTATCCACGTTTTTTCGGGTTTTTGAGTCCAGAAATAAAATTGTTCCATATTCGCGCTGAACATACCTCTTGCCAAATAAAATACCCGGTGAATTATGAGATTCATTTGGTACTCAATGGAGTTCTTTCTAAGCCATAAAATTGTTTATCGAGACATGTCGAAATCAACCGAAACATGTTCAATACTCCATTTTATATCGTGTCAGAGAGTTCTATTAATCATTATTAGACATTACGTTCCTATTAACAAGTTTTAGTAAAAAATATTTGCGTTTGAGAACAATTTTAAATAATTTCAAAAATAGCCGAAAAAGACAGATTTTGAAGGTTATTATCCACGTTTTTCGGTCTTTTGAGTCCCGGAATAAAATGGGACCATATTCCCGCTGAACATAGCTCTCGCCAAATAAAATACTCCGGTGAATTATGAGAGTCATTTGGTACTCAATGAAGTTCTTTCTAAGCCATAAAATAATTTATCTAGACATGTCGAAATCAACCGAAACATGTTCAATACTCCATTTTATATCGTGTCAGAGAGTTCTATTAACTATTATTAGGCATTACCTCCCTATCGACAAGTTTTAGTAACAAAATATTCGCGATTGAGAAAAATTTTAAATCCTTTCAAAAACAGCCAAAAAAGACCGATTTTGAAGGTTATTATCCACGTTTTTCGGACTTTTGAGTCCCGAAATAAAAAAGGGTCTTTATTCGCGCTGAACATACCTCTCGCCAAATAAGATACTCCGGTGAATTATGAGAGTCATTTGGTACTCAATGAAGTTCATTTTAAGCCATAAAATTGTTTATAGAGCCATTTTATGCCATATAGATCTTAATCAAATGGTCATGAAATTATCTCACAGTTTTCGAAAAATCACCTCAAACGGTCGATCTTGAAGGTTATTATCCACGTTTTTCGACCTGAATTGGTCCGAAAGTAAATGTCTCCAAATTCGCACAGTAATTACTGCATACATTTTAGAAATGTTCGGGAACAAAGGAAGGTGCGTATGGTTCGAAATAAATACAACTAGAAGTCATTCGACTATCTTACTTGTAACGTTAGAATAGAGCGAAAATTTCAATATATTTTCGAATCTAAATGCTCTAAGAGTTTTTTTAACCATCGACGGTCATTTTATGCCATACAGATCCTATTCAAATGGTCGGCAAATTATCCCACAGTTTTCGAAAAATCAACTCAAACGGGCCATTTTGACTTTTTTTTGCCTGAATTGATCCGAAAGTAAATGTCTCCAAATTCGCACAGTAACTACTCCATATAATTTATAAATGTTCGAGAGCAATAGAAGGTGCGTATGATTCGAGTATATAAACACTTTTAAAAGTCATTCGACTATCTTTCTAGTCACGTTAGAATAGGCAAAAATTTCAATATATACTCGAATCTAAATTCTTTAAGAGTTTTTTTAACCACCGACGGTCATTTTATTCCATATAGATCCTATTCAAATGGTCGGCAAATTATGTCACAGTTTCGAAGAATCACCTCAAACGGGCGATTTTGAAGGTTATTATCCACGTTTTTCGGCCTGAATTGGTCCGAAAGTAAATGTCTCCGAATTCGCACAGTAACTACTCCATACATTTTAGAAATGTTCTAGAGCAACGGAAGGTCCATATGGTTCGAAATAAATATAACTAGAAGTCATTCGACTATCTTTCTAGTCACGTTAGAAAAGAGCGAAAATTTCAATATATACTAGAATCTAAATTCTTTAAGAGTTTTTTTCAACAACCGACGATCATTTTATCCCATATATATCCTAATCAAATGTTCGGGAAATTATCTCACAGTTTTCAAGAAACATCACCTCAAACGGTCGATTTTGAAGGTTATTATCCACGTTTTTCGTCCTGAATTGGTCCAAAAGTAAATGTCTCCAAATTCGCATAGTAACACCACCTATTAATCATTATTAGGCATTGCGTTCCTATCGACAAGTTTTAGTAAAAAAAGTATTCGCGTTTGAGAACAATTTTAAATTCTTTCAAAAACAGTCGAAAAAGACCGATTTTGAAGGTTATTATCCACGTTTTTTCGGGTTTTTGAGTCCAGAAATAAAATTGTTCCATATTCGCGCTGAACATACCTCTTGCCAAATAAAATACCCGGTGAATTATGAGATTCATTTGGTACTCAATGGAGTTCTTTCTAAGCCATAAAATTGTTTATCGAGACATGTCGAAATCAACCGAAACATGTTCAATACTCCATTTTATATCGTGTCAGAGAGTTCTATTAATCATTATTAGACATTACGTTCCTATTAACAAGTTTTAGTAAAAAAAATATTTGCGTTTGAGAACAATTTTAAATAATTTCAAAAATAGCCGAAAAAGACAGATTTTGAAGGTTATTATCCACGTTTTTCGGTCTTTTGAGTCCCGGAATAAAATGGGACCATATTCCCGCTGAACATAGCTCTCGCCAAATAAAATACTCCGGTGAATTATAGAGTCATTTGGTACTCAATGGAGTTCTTTCTAAGCCATAAAATAGTTTATCTAGACATGTCGAAATCAACCGAAACATGTTCAATACTCCATTTTATATCGTGTCAGAGAGTTCTATTAACCATTATTAGGCATTACGTTCCCATCGACAAGTTTTAGTAACAAAATATTCGCGATTGAGAAAAATTTTAAATCCTTTCAAAAACAGCCAAAAAAGACCGATTTTGAAGGTTTATTATCCACGTTTTTCGGACTTTTGAGTCCCGAAATAAAATGGGTCTTTATTCGCTCTGAACATACCTCTCGCCAAATAAGATACTCCGGTGAATTATGAGAGTCATTTGGTACTCAATGAAATTCATTTTAAGCCATAAAATTGTTTATAGAGCCATTTTATGCCATATAGATCTTAATCAAATGGTCATGAAATTATCTCACAGTTTTCGAAAAATCGCCTCAAACGGTCGATTTTGAAGTTTATTATCCACGTTTTTTGACCTGAATTGGTCCGAAAGTAAATGTCTCCAAATTCGCACAGTCAAAAGGAACTGCTACTGTCTTGGGTCCATCCCGACCGGGATGAGCTCATCCCGATCGGGACCACGTCATCCCGACCGGGACCAACTCATCCCGACCGGGATGACCCACTGGCAGCCCGCATTTGATTATTTTCTTCTTCTTCACTCTTGTAACCCTATATATACCCTTACTCTTGTATTCTTATGGGATGTTCTTCACTTCCCACAAAAACTCCTAGACTACTTTAGGTTTGATTAGCCTAGATTAAAGTAGATTAGTCCTTAGTTAATCCTTAATCTTAGTTTAATCTAGTTAGACTATTCTTGTAATATTGGAATTCTTGGAGATTCTATCAATCTTGACAACATTGGTGATGATTTGGGTCTTCTTCTATACAAGTGTTCATCTTTTCCTTTCATCTAGTTTGGTATAATCTTTCCTTTCTCTTTTCCTTTAATCTTTCGTATTTAATCAAGTTTTCATCTTTGTTATTGTTTGTTCTTGTTCTTGTTAGTTTCATAATGTATGTTTGGATGTTTGTGTTGATTCCTTTTGTTTATGTTGATGTTTGTTTAGATATGTTTGAGTAGACTCTTGCTAGGGTTAGTAGGATGATTAGGGTGTTTAATGGGTGCTTAAGGGTTTGTTGGAGATGTTGGTGGAAGTTTTGGGTTTCCTGTTGGTTTGATGCATGGTACATGTTTGTTGAAATGCTTGAATGAAATGTAGATGCATATGCTTGTTTTTCTTGCCTTTTCTCTTGTGGGTGTCGGTTTGCTCGTGGGTTTGGTTCCCTCACTACGTAGCGAGAGCCCGGTGAGGACGACCCCTAGGTTGGTCTACGTAGCGAGAGCCCGGATGCGACCTAGGCCACGATAGCATGCTAGGAACCCCGTTTGTCACGTGTGTCGCCAAGGTGGGTTCTAGCAAGAACCTCTAGGTCGGTCTACGTAACGTAGCGAGAGCCCGGACTACACCTAGATAACCCTACTACCCCTTCACCTTAGCTCTTCTTTGACCATTCCATTACCCCTTGAACCCGATCTAATCCTAGCCCTTTTCCTTATTTGTTTTCTCCGTCACCGTAGTCCTAGTCTTAGCCTTCTTCCCTCCTTATCATTCTAGTTTAGCTTAGCTCGTTGACCGAGTCTCGTTTTTAGGTGACCTTAGTCTAGACGCCTCTTACCATCCCCGTGAGTTCGACCCGACTTACCCTATCTACGTGTTAGGTGTAGCCGGTTATATTACTGACGGTGGGGACCCACGACAAATCCTCACCATCAAGTATATAAACACTTTTAAAAGTCATTCGACTATCTTTCTAGTCACGTTAGAATAGGCAAAAATTTCAATATATACTCGAATCTAAATTCTTTAAGAGTTTTTTTAACCACCGACGGTCATTTTATTCCATATAGATCCTATTCAAATGGTCGGCAAATTATGTCACAGTTTTCGAAAAATCACCTCAAACGGGCGATTTTGAAGGTTATAATCCACGTTTTTCGGTCTGAATTGGTCCGAAAGTAAATGTCTCCGAATTCGCACAGTAACTACTCCATACATTTTAGAAATGTTCTAGAGCAACGGAAGGTGCATATGGTTCGAAATAAATATAACTAGAAGTCATTCGACTATCTTTCTAGTCACGTTAGAAAAGAGCGAAAATTTCAATATATACTAGAATCTAAATTCTTTAAGAGTTTTTTTCAACAACCGACGATCATTTTATTCCATATATATCCTAATCAAATGTTCGGGAAATTATCTCACAGTTTTCAAGAAAAATCACCTCAAACGGTCGATTTTGAAGGTTATTATCCACGTTTTTCGTCCTGAATTGGTCCAAAAGTAAATGTCTCCAAATTCGCATAGTAACACCACCTATTAATCATTATTAGGCATTGCGTTCCTATCGACAAGTTTTAGTAAAAAAAGTATTCGCGTTTGAGAACAATTTTAAATTCTTTCAAAAACAGCCGAAAAAGACCGATTTTGAAGGTTATTATCCACGTTTTTTCGGGTTTTTGAGTCCAGAAAAAAAATTGTTCCATATTCGCGCTGAACATACCTCTTGCCAAATAAAATACCCGGTGAATTATGAGATTCATTTGGTACTCAATGGAGTTCTTTCTAAGCCATAAAATTGTTTATCGAGACATGTCGAAATCAACCGAAACATGTTCAATACTCCATTTTATATCGTGTCAGAGAGTTCTATTAATCATTATTAGACATTACGTTCCTATTAACAAGTTTTAGTAAAAAAATATTTGCGTTTGAGAACAATTTTAAAAAATTTCAAAAATAGCCGAAAAAGACAGATTTTGAAGGTTATTATCCACGTTTTTCGGTCTTTTGAGTCCCGGAATAAAATGGGACCATATTCCCGCTGAACATAGCTCTCGCCAAATAAAATACTCCGGTGAATTATGAGAGTCATTTGGTACTCAATGGAGTTCTTTCTAAGCCATAAAATAATTTATCTAGACATGTCGAAATCAACCGAAACATGTTCAATACTCCATTTTATATCGTGTCAGAGAGTTCTATTAACTATTATTAGGCATTACCTCCCTATCGACAAGTTTTAGTAACAAAATATTCGCGATTGAGAAAAATTTTAAATCCTTTCAAAAACAGCCAAAAAAGACCGATTTTGAAGGTTATTATCCACGTTTTTCGGACTTTTGAGTCCCGAAATAAAAAAGGGTCTTTATTCGCGCTGAACATACCTCTCGCCAAATAAGATACTCCGGTGAATTATGAGAGTCATTTGGTACTCAATGAAGTTCATTTTAAGCCATAAAATTGTTTATAGAGCCATTTTATGCCATATAGATCTTAATCAAATGGTCATGAAATTATCTCACAGTTTTCGAAAAATCACCTCAAACGGTCGATCTTGAAGGTTATTATCCACGTTTTTCGACCTGAATTGGTCCGAAAGTAAATGTCTCCAAATTCGCACAGTAATTACTGCATACATTTTAGAAATGTTCGGGAACAAAGGAAGGTGCGTATGGTTCGAAATAAATACAACTAGAAGTCATTCGACTATCTTACTTGTAACGTTAGAATAGAGCGAAAATTTCAATATATTTTCGAATCTAAATGCTCTAAGAGTTTTTTTAACCATCGACGGTCATTTTATGCCATACAGATCCTATTCAAATGGTCGGCAAATTATCCCACAGTTTTCGAAAAATCAACTCAAACGGGCCATTTTGACTTTTTTTTGCCTGAATTGATCCGAAAGTAAATGTCTCCAAATTCGCACAGTAACTACTCCATATAATTTATAAATGTTCGAGAGCAATAGAAGGTGCGTATGATTCGAGTATATAAACACTTTTAAAAGTCATTCGACTATCTTTCTAGTCACGTTAGAATAGGCAAAAATTTCAATATATACTCGAATCTAAATTCTTTAAGAGTTTTTTTAACCACCGACGGTCATTTTATTCCATATAGATCCTATTCAAATGGTCGGCAAATTATGTCACAGTTTCGAAGAATCACCTCAAACGGGCGATTTTGAAGGTTATTATCCACGTTTTTCGGCCTGAATTGGTCCGAAAGTAAATGTCTCCGAATTCGCACAGTAACTACTCCATACATTTTAGAAATGTTCTAGAGCAACGGAAGGTCCATATGGTTCGAAATAAATATAACTAGAAGTCATTCGACTATCTTTCTAATCACGTTAGAAAAGAGCGAAAATTTCAATATATACTAGAATCTAAATTCTTTAAGAGTTTTTTTCAACAACCGACGATCATTTTATCCCATATATATCCTAATCAAATGTTCGGGAAATTATCTCACAGTTTTCAAGAAACATCACCTCAAACGGTCGATTTTGAAGGTTATTATCCACGTTTTTCGTCCTGAATTGGTCCAAAAGTAAATGTCTCCAAATTCGCATAGTAACACCACCTATTAATCATTATTAGGCATTGCGTTCCTATCGACAAGTTTTAGTAAAAAAAGTATTCGCGTTTGAGAACAATTTTAAATTCTTTCAAAAACAGCCGAAAAAGACCGATTTTGAAGGTTATTATCCACGTTTTTTCGGGTTTTTGAGTCCAGAAAAAAAATTGTTCCATATTCGCGCTGAACATACCTCTTGCCAAATAAAATACCCGGTGAATTATGAGATTCATTTGGTACTCAATGGAGTTCTTTCTAAGCCATAAAATTGTTTATCGAGACATGTCGAAATCAACCGAAACATGTTCAATACTCCATTTTATATCGTGTCAGAGAGTTCTATTAATCATTATTAGACATTACGTTCCTATTAACAAGTTTTAGTAAAAAAATATTTGCGTTTGAGAACAATTTTAAAAAATTTCAAAAATAGCCGAAAAAGACAGATTTTGAAGGTTATTATCCACGTTTTTCGGTCTTTTGAGTCCCGGAATAAAATGGGACCATATTCCCGCTGAACATAGCTCTCGCCAAATAAAATACTCCGGTGAATTATGAGAGTCATTTGGTACTCAATGGAGTTCTTTCTAAGCCATAAAATAATTTATCTAGACATGTCGAAATCAACCGAAACATGTTCAATACTCCATTTTATATCGTGTCAGAGAGTTCTATTAACTATTATTAGGCATTACCTCCCTATCGACAAGTTTTAGTAACAAAATATTCGCGATTGAGAAAAATTTTAAATCCTTTCAAAAACAGCCAAAAAAGACCGATTTTGAAGGTTATTATCCACGTTTTTCGGACTTTTGAGTCCCGAAATAAAAAAGGGTCTTTATTCGCGCTGAACATACCTCTCGCCAAATAAGATACTCCGGTGAATTATGAGAGTCATTTGGTACTCAATGAAGTTCATTTTAAGCCATAAAATTGTTTATAGAGCCATTTTATGCCATATAGATCTTAATCAAATGGTCATGAAATTATCTCACAGTTTTCGAAAAATCACCTCAAACGGTCGATCTTGAAGGTTATTATCCACGTTTTTCGACCTGAATTGGTCCGAAAGTAAATGTCTCCAAATTCGCACAGTAATTACTGCATACATTTTAGAAATGTTCGGGAACAAAGGAAGGTGCGTATGGTTCGAAATAAATACAACTAGAAGTCATTCGACTATCTTACTTGTAACGTTAGAATAGAGCGAAAATTTCAATATATTTTCGAATCTAAATGCTCTAAGAGTTTTTTTAACCATCGACGGTCATTTTATGCCATACAGATCCTATTCAAATGGTCGGCAAATTATCCCACAGTTTTCGAAAAATCAACTCAAACGGGCCATTTTGACTTTTTTTTGCCTGAATTGATCCGAAAGTAAATGTCTCCAAATTCGCACAGTAACTACTCCATATAATTTATAAATGTTCGAGAGCAATAGAAGGTGCGTATGATTCGAGTATATAAACACTTTTAAAAGTCATTCGACTATCTTTCTAGTCACGTTAGAATAGGCAAAAATTTCAATATATACTCGAATCTAAATTCTTTAAGAGTTTTTTTAACCACCGACGGTCATTTTATTCCATATAGATCCTATTCAAATGGTCGGCAAATTATGTCACAGTTTCGAAGAATCACCTCAAACGGGCGATTTTGAAGGTTATTATCCACGTTTTTCGGCCTGAATTGGTCCGAAAGTAAATGTCTCCGAATTCGCACAGTAACTACTCCATACATTTTAGAAATGTTCTAGAGCAACGGAAGGTCCATATGGTTCGAAATAAATATAACTAGAAGTCATTCGACTATCTTTCTAATCACGTTAGAAAAGAGCGAAAATTTCAATATATACTAGAATCTAAATTCTTTAAGAGTTTTTTTCAACAACCGACGATCATTTTATCCCATATATATCCTAATCAAATGTTCGGGAAATTATCTCACAGTTTTCAAGAAACATCACCTCAAACGGTCGATTTTGAAGGTTATTATCCACGTTTTTCGTCCTGAATTGGTCCAAAAGTAAATGTCTCCAAATTCGCATAGTAACACCACCTATTAATCATTATTAGGCATTGCGTTCCTATCGACAAGTTTTAGTAAAAAAAGTATTCGCGTTTGAGAACAATTTTAAATTCTTTCAAAAACAGCCGAAAAAGACCGATTTTGAAGGTTATTATCCACGTTTTTTCGGGTTTTTGAGTCCAGAAAAAAAATTGTTCCATATTCGCGCTGAACATACCTCTTGCCAAATAAAATACCCGGTGAATTATGAGATTCATTTGGTACTCAATGGAGTTCTTTCTAAGCCATAAAATTGTTTATCGAGACATGTCGAAATCAACCGAAACATGTTCAATACTCCATTTTATATCGTGTCAGAGAGTTCTATTAATCATTATTAGACATTACGTTCCTATTAACAAGTTTTAGTAAAAAAATATTTGCGTTTGAGAACAATTTTAAAAAATTTCAAAAATAGCCGAAAAAGACAGATTTTGAAGGTTATTATCCACGTTTTTCGGTCTTTTGAGTCCCGGAATAAAATGGGACCATATTCCCGCTGAACATAGCTCTCGCCAAATAAAATACTCCGGTGAATTATGAGAGTCATTTGGTACTCAATGGAGTTCTTTCTAAGCCATAAAATAATTTATCTAGACATGTCGAAATCAACCGAAACATGTTCAATACTCCATTTTATATCGTGTCAGAGAGTTCTATTAACTATTATTAGGCATTACCTCCCTATCGACAAGTTTTAGTAACAAAATATTCGCGATTGAGAAAAATTTTAAATCCTTTCAAAAACAGCCAAAAAAGACCGATTTTGAAGGTTATTATCCACGTTTTTCGGACTTTTGAGTCCCGAAATAAAAAAGGGTCTTTATTCGCGCTGAACATACCTCTCGCCAAATAAGATACTCCGGTGAATTATGAGAGTCATTTGGTACTCAATGAAGTTCATTTTAAGCCATAAAATTGTTTATAGAGCCATTTTATGCCATATAGATCTTAATCAAATGGTCATGAAATTATCTCACAGTTTTCGAAAAATCACCTCAAACGGTCGATCTTGAAGGTTATTATCCACGTTTTTCGACCTGAATTGGTCCGAAAGTAAATGTCTCCAAATTCGCACAGTAATTACTGCATACATTTTAGAAATGTTCGGGAACAAAGGAAGGTGCGTATGGTTCGAAATAAATACAACTAGAAGTCATTCGACTATCTTACTTGTAACGTTAGAATAGAGCGAAAATTTCAATATATTTTCGAATCTAAATGCTCTAAGAGTTTTTTTAACCATCGACGGTCATTTTATGCCATACAGATCCTATTCAAATGGTCGGCAAATTATCCCACAGTTTTCGAAAAATCAACTCAAACGGGCCATTTTGACTTTTTTTTGCCTGAATTGATCCGAAAGTAAATGTCTCCAAATTCGCACAGTAACTACTCCATATAATTTATAAATGTTCGAGAGCAATAGAAGGTGCGTATGATTCGAGTATATAAACACTTTTAAAAGTCATTCGACTATCTTTCTAGTCACGTTAGAATAGGCAAAAATTTCAATATATACTCGAATCTAAATTCTTTAAGAGTTTTTTTAACCACCGACGGTCATTTTATTCCATATAGATCCTATTCAAATGGTCGGCAAATTATGTCACAGTTTCGAAGAATCACCTCAAACGGGCGATTTTGAAGGTTATTATCCACGTTTTTCGGCCTGAATTGGTCCGAAAGTAAATGTCTCCGAATTCGCACAGTAACTACTCCATACATTTTAGAAATGTTCTAGAGCAACGGAAGGTCCATATGGTTCGAAATAAATATAACTAGAAGTCATTCGACTATCTTTCTAATCACGTTAGAAAAGAGCGAAAATTTCAATATATACTAGAATCTAAATTCTTTAAGAGTTTTTTTCAACAACCGACGATCATTTTATCCCATATATATCCTAATCAAATGTTCGGGAAATTATCTCACAGTTTTCAAGAAACATCACCTCAAACGGTCGATTTTGAAGGTTATTATCCACGTTTTTCGTCCTGAATTGGTCCAAAAGTAAATGTCTCCAAATTCGCATAGTAACACCACCTATTAATCATTATTAGGCATTGCGTTCCTATCGACAAGTTTTAGTAAAAAAAGTATTCGCGTTTGAGAACAATTTTAAATTCTTTCAAAAACAGCCGAAAAAGACCGATTTTGAAGGTTATTATCCACGTTTTTTCGGGTTTTTGAGTCCAGAAAAAAAATTGTTCCATATTCGCGCTGAACATACCTCTTGCCAAATAAAATACCCGGTGAATTATGAGATTCATTTGGTACTCAATGGAGTTCTTTCTAAGCCATAAAATTGTTTATCGAGACATGTCGAAATCAACCGAAACATGTTCAATACTCCATTTTATATCGTGTCAGAGAGTTCTATTAATCATTATTAGACATTACGTTCCTATTAACAAGTTTTAGTAAAAAAATATTTGCGTTTGAGAACAATTTTAAAAAATTTCAAAAATAGCCGAAAAAGACAGATTTTGAAGGTTATTATCCACGTTTTTCGGTCTTTTGAGTCCCGGAATAAAATGGGACCATATTCCCGCTGAACATAGCTCTCGCCAAATAAAATACTCCGGTGAATTATGAGAGTCATTTGGTACTCAATGGAGTTCTTTCTAAGCCATAAAATAATTTATCTAGACATGTCGAAATCAACCGAAACATGTTCAATACTCCATTTTATATCGTGTCAGAGAGTTCTATTAACTATTATTAGGCATTACCTCCCTATCGACAAGTTTTAGTAACAAAATATTCGCGATTGAGAAAAATTTTAAATCCTTTCAAAAACAGCCAAAAAAGACCGATTTTGAAGGTTATTATCCACGTTTTTCGGACTTTTGAGTCCCGAAATAAAAAAGGGTCTTTATTCGCGCTGAACATACCTCTCGCCAAATAAGATACTCCGGTGAATTATGAGAGTCATTTGGTACTCAATGAAGTTCATTTTAAGCCATAAAATTGTTTATAGAGCCATTTTATGCCATATAGATCTTAATCAAATGGTCATGAAATTATCTCACAGTTTTCGAAAAATCACCTCAAACGGTCGATCTTGAAGGTTATTATCCACGTTTTTCGACCTGAATTGGTCCGAAAGTAAATGTCTCCAAATTCGCACAGTAATTACTGCATACATTTTAGAAATGTTCGGGAACAAAGGAAGGTGCGTATGGTTCGAAATAAATACAACTAGAAGTCATTCGACTATCTTACTTGTAACGTTAGAATAGAGCGAAAATTTCAATATATTTTCGAATCTAAATGCTCTAAGAGTTTTTTTAACCATCGACGGTCATTTTATGCCATACAGATCCTATTCAAATGGTCGGCAAATTATCCCACAGTTTTCGAAAAATCAACTCAAACGGGCCATTTTGACTTTTTTTTGCCTGAATTGATCCGAAAGTAAATGTCTCCAAATTCGCACAGTAACTACTCCATATAATTTATAAATGTTCGAGAGCAATAGAAGGTGCGTATGATTCGAGTATATAAACACTTTTAAAAGTCATTCGACTATCTTTCTAGTCACGTTAGAATAGGCAAAAATTTCAATATATACTCGAATCTAAATTCTTTAAGAGTTTTTTTAACCACCGACGGTCATTTTATTCCATATAGATCCTATTCAAATGGTCGGCAAATTATGTCACAGTTTCGAAGAATCACCTCAAACGGGCGATTTTGAAGGTTATTATCCACGTTTTTCGGCCTGAATTGGTCCGAAAGTAAATGTCTCCGAATTCGCACAGTAACTACTCCATACATTTTAGAAATGTTCTAGAGCAACGGAAGGTCCATATGGTTCGAAATAAATATAACTAGAAGTCATTCGACTATCTTTCTAATCACGTTAGAAAAGAGCGAAAATTTCAATATATACTAGAATCTAAATTCTTTAAGAGTTTTTTTCAACAACCGACGATCATTTTATCCCATATATATCCTAATCAAATGTTCGGGAAATTATCTCACAGTTTTCAAGAAACATCACCTCAAACGGTCGATTTTGAAGGTTATTATCCACGTTTTTCGTCCTGAATTGGTCCAAAAGTAAATGTCTCCAAATTCGCATAGTAACACCACCTATTAATCATTATTAGGCATTGCGTTCCTATCGACAAGTTTTAGTAAAAAAAGTATTCGCGTTTGAGAACAATTTTAAATTCTTTCAAAAACAGCCGAAAAAGACCGATTTTGAAGGTTATTATCCACGTTTTTTCGGGTTTTTGAGTCCAGAAAAAAAATTGTTCCATATTCGCGCTGAACATACCTCTTGCCAAATAAAATACCCGGTGAATTATGAGATTCATTTGGTACTCAATGAAGTTCTTTCTAAGCCATAAAATTGTTTATCGAGACATGTCGAAATCAACCGAAACATGTTCAATACTCCATTTTATATCGTGTCAGAGAGTTCTATTAATCATTATTAGACATTACGTTCCTATTAACAAGTTTTAGTAAAAAAATATTTGCGTTTGAGAACAATTTTAAAAAATTTCAAAAATAGCCGAAAAAGACAGATTTTGAAGGTTATTATCCACGTTTTTCGGTCTTTTGAGTCCCGGAATAAAATGGGACCATATTCCCGCTGAACATAGCTCTCGCCAAATAAAATACTCCGGTGAATTATGAGAGTCATTTGGTACTCAATGGAGTTCTTTCTAAGCCATAAAATAATTTATCTAGACATGTCGAAATCAACCGAAACATGTTCAATACTCCATTTTATATCGTGTCAGAGAGTTCTATTAACTATTATTAGGCATTACCTCCCTATCGACAAGTTTTAGTAACAAAATATTCGCGATTGAGAAAAATTTTAAATCCTTTCAAAAACAGCCAAAAAAGACCGATTTTGAAGGTTATTATCCACGTTTTTCGGACTTTTGAGTCCCGAAATAAAAAAGGGTCTTTATTCGCGCTGAACATACCTCTCGCCAAATAAGATACTCCGGTGAATTATGAGAGTCATTTGGTACTCAATGAAGTTCATTTTAAGCCATAAAATTGTTTATAGAGCCATTTTATGCCATATAGATCTTAATCAAATGGTCATGAAATTATCTCACAGTTTTCGAAAAATCACCTCAAACGGTCGATCTTGAAGGTTATTATCCACGTTTTTCGACCTGAATTGGTCCGAAAGTAAATGTCTCCAAATTCGCACAGTAATTACTGCATACATTTTAGAAATGTTCGGGAACAAAGGAAGGTGCGTATGGTTCGAAATAAATACAACTAGAAGTCATTCGACTATCTTACTTGTAACGTTAGAATAGAGCGAAAATTTCAATATATTTTCGAATCTAAATGCTCTAAGAGTTTTTTTAACCATCGACGGTCATTTTATGCCATACAGATCCTATTCAAATGGTCGGCAAATTATCCCACAGTTTTCGAAAAATCAACTCAAACGGGCCATTTTGACTTTTTTTTGCCTGAATTGATCCGAAAGTAAATGTCTCCAAATTCGCACAGTAACTACTCCATATAATTTATAAATGTTCGAGAGCAATAGAAGGTGCGTATGATTCGAGTATATAAACACTTTTAAAAGTCATTCGACTATCTTTCTAGTCACGTTAGAATAGGCAAAAATTTCAATATATACTCGAATCTAAATTCTTTAAGAGTTTTTTTAACCACCGACGGTCATTTTATTCCATATAGATCCTATTCAAATGGTCGGCAAATTATGTCACAGTTTCGAAGAATCACCTCAAACGGGCGATTTTGAAGGTTATTATCCACGTTTTTCGGCCTGAATTGGTCCGAAAGTAAATGTCTCCGAATTCGCACAGTAACTACTCCATACATTTTAGAAATGTTCTAGAGCAACGGAAGGTCCATATGGTTCGAAATAAATATAACTAGAAGTCATTCGACTATCTTTCTAATCACGTTAGAAAAGAGCGAAAATTTCAATATATACTAGAATCTAAATTCTTTAAGAGTTTTTTTCAACAACCGACGATCATTTTATCCCATATATATCCTAATCAAATGTTCGGGAAATTATCTCACAGTTTTCAAGAAACATCACCTCAAACGGTCGATTTTGAAGGTTATTATCCACGTTTTTCGTCCTGAATTGGTCCAAAAGTAAATGTCTCCAAATTCGCATAGTAACACCACCTATTAATCATTATTAGGCATTGCGTTCCTATCGACAAGTTTTAGTAAAAAAAGTATTCGCGTTTGAGAACAATTTTAAATTCTTTCAAAAACAGCCGAAAAAGACCGATTTTGAAGGTTATTATCCACGTTTTTTCGGGTTTTTGAGTCCAGAAAAAAAATTGTTCCATATTCGCGCTGAACATACCTCTTGCCAAATAAAATACCCGGTGAATTATGAGATTCATTTGGTACTCAATGGAGTTCTTTCTAAGCCATAAAATTGTTTATCGAGACATGTCGAAATCAACCGAAACATGTTCAATACTCCATTTTATATCGTGTCAGAGAGTTCTATTAATCATTATTAGACATTACGTTCCTATTAACAAGTTTTAGTAAAAAAATATTTGCGTTTGAGAACAATTTTAAAAAATTTCAAAAATAGCCGAAAAAGACAGATTTTGAAGGTTATTATCCACGTTTTTCGGTCTTTTGAGTCCCGGAATAAAATGGGACCATATTCCCGCTGAACATAGCTCTCGCCAAATAAAATACTCCGGTGAATTATGAGAGTCATTTGGTACTCAATGGAGTTCTTTCTAAGCCATAAAATAATTTATCTAGACATGTCGAAATCAACCGAAACATGTTCAATACTCCATTTTATATCGTGTCAGAGAGTTCTATTAACTATTATTAGGCATTACCTCCCTATCGACAAGTTTTAGTAACAAAATATTCGCGATTGAGAAAAATTTTAAATCCTTTCAAAAACAGCCAAAAAAGACCGATTTTGAAGGTTATTATCCACGTTTTTCGGACTTTTGAGTCCCGAAATAAAAAAGGGTCTTTATTCGCGCTGAACATACCTCTCGCCAAATAAGATACTCCGGTGAATTATGAGAGTCATTTGGTACTCAATGAAGTTCATTTTAAGCCATAAAATTGTTTATAGAGCCATTTTATGCCATATAGATCTTAATCAAATGGTCACGAAATTATCTCACAGTTTTCGAAAAATCACCTCAAACGGTCGATTTTGAAGGTAAATGTCTCCAAATTCGCACAGTAATTACTCCATACATTTTAGAAATGTTCGAGAACAAAGGAAGGTGCGTATGGTTCGAAATAAATACAACTAGAAGTCATTCGACTACCTTACTTGTAACGTTAGAATAGAGCGAAAATTTCAATATATTTTCGAATCTAAATGCTCTAAGAGTTTCTTTAACCATCGACGGTCATTTTATGCCATACAGATCCTATTCAAATGGTCGGCAAATTATCCCACAGTTTTCGAAAAATCAACTCAAACAGGCCATTTTGACTTTTTTTTTGCCTGAATTGATCCGAAAGTAAATGTCTCCAAATTCGCACAGTAACTACTCCATATAATTTAGAAATGTTCGAGAGCAACAGAAGGTGCGTATGATTCGAGTATATAAACACTTTTAAAAGTCATTCGACTATCTTTCTAGTCACGTTAGAATAGGCAAAAATTTCAATATATACTCGAATCTAAATTCTTTAACAGTTTTTTTAACAACCCACAAACATTTTACATCATACAGATCATATTCAAATGGTGGGCAATTATCATAGAATTCGAAAAACCACCTCAAACGGAAAATTTTGAAAGTTATTTATTCATGTTTTTGAAAGTAAATGTCTCCAAATTCGTATAATAACTCCCTCGTACCTTTTAAAAATGTTCGAGTGCAACATAAGGAGCATATGATTCGAAATAAATACAACTAGAAGTCGTTCGACTATTTTTCTTGTCACGTTAGAATATGAGGAAAATGTGCACATGACACGTAAACACGTTACATATTTTATTTATGTGATAGATGAGATAGGACACAAAAATAGAACACGAGGAGACTGCAGTCACACACTACTCAACTGACATTGAAACCCCACCACAACCTCCCACCTAAATAAACCAAATTCATTTGTACGACTACTATGGTACAGTACTATGTGAGATTGTGAGATACCGTCTATCAATAAGGTATGGAGTGGAGTATTAATCACGGCGAAACCTCGGGAATGGCGACGAGCACCGGCCGCCATGCCCGCCGCATCAACAACCTCTGCCTCAACGTCGCCGAGAACGCCCTTCCTCCTCCTCCTCCTCCTCCTTCTGCTCCCCGCTTCGGCGCCGCAGCGCTGTCGCTACCGTCCTTCAACAGCCTCTCCGCCGCCGCGTCCTCCGCCGGCGACGACACGAACAGATCCTTCAACTTCGACCTCACTCCGACTCTCTCCGGTTGCTTGCTCTGCGCGGAGTCGGAATCGGAATCTGCGGCGTCGTGGCGGCGGTTGAGGTGGTTGAGGAAGCGGCGGTTGAAGCTGGCGGCGGGGGAGGTCTTGCCGAGGAGCATGCGGAGGGTTTTACGGCGGCGGATGTGGAAAACGGGGCTGGAGGTTGGGGCGGCGCGACTGGGGCTGCCGACGACGGAGCATTGCGTAGCGAAGAATTTGAACTTTTGGAGTGTGGCCATGGATGCGATTGATTTCACATAATACGAAATTGGATCCAGAATCAAAGGGGGAAGAGTGTGATTATGTGAGATTTGTGGGTTAATTGAGGGATGATGATGATGATTATATTAAGAGAGGAGGAAGGGAGATTTGGGGAAATGGGAAAGTGAAAGTGAAAGGAGGAAGATGACTGACTTTATACGGATGAGTGAGTGAGTGGGGGGGAATAATATTAACCAAATATAATAGTCGTATGATTAGTAGGGGATGATGGTTTAGTATCTTTTCATACAGTTAAATATTCATTACGATGGACATATCTGTTATAACGTTAAAATAATTCAAATATATCTAGGGTGTTCACCGGTTCAAACCCGGACCGACGTCCCAAAAATCAAAATTCACGGACCGGACCTGTTAACTAAGAAACTCGGATCGGACCGAACCGAACCGTAAAAATACACTAAATTTGATTATTTTTTTTGAAAGTGTGGACCAGATTGGATTGTAACGCTGACCGATCACCAACTTTTTTGCGGTCCGGTCCGGTTTATCGATCCAGGTCACTTTTTGAACAACCCTAAATATATCTAACTAGAAAGGAAATGTCAAAAAAACTTTTTTCTATACCTTAAGCATATGAGGTTTGTCTTATCCCACATCCATCGACTTAAGACAGATATTTTCGTCACAAACTAGAATTTGTCGTTTTCATGCCATTCATTCTCTTTCTACGCTCTCATAGTTTGTGCCTCTACTCTATTATACTGTACGCTAACAACCACCAACAACAGTTATCAACATCTCAATTCTTGTATTAGACGTTACTAATGGGAGGCCTCCTAGTTATCAGGGATGACAATGGATCGGGATTGGGTCCGGGTTTTAGGGTTTAGGTGGGTTCCGGTTCCACTAGGACCCTAATCCAGATCCATCGTACTACCTTGCACCTAGATATGATTAGGGCTTGTATGGGTCTAAAGACTAAAATCATTAGATTCTGACCCATCGGGTCTGAGTCTACCCGTTGATCCTATATATAACAAGTTTATAAGTTAAAAAGTATATCCAAAAATCAACGACGATTCATTTTTTATCCAAAAAAATCATATTTCCTCCAATTTTATTATTTTGTCTTATTTAATTAAAATATTTTTCACAATTATTTATGAAATGAGATAAAAAATAATGATTTATTAAATAATCGATATTTTTAAAAGTTAAAAGAAGTAGTAATTTTTATCGAATGGAACAAGAAAATAATTACTCGTAGAAAACATGTTTATTTGAAAGGAAGGGTGCTTGAAAAATCTAAAAGGACGATAAGAAAAGCATTAAAGTTGGTCTAATTACCAATTCCTGGATTTGGGTGCAGTCAAAGAGCCAATGCAAACTTTTTTTTTTTTTTTTTTTTTTTTTTTGTAAAATTCTCAAAAATGTTTCCCTCCCAAATTTGCCATCCTAAATTCACCTCTACCAAAATTTTAACTTCACCTATAAATATTTCAAAAATGTCATTTGACTGTAAGAACAATTATTTGACATCAACTAATTTTCCTGCAGAAAGAACTCATACAATCACCAACTTATGCAACAACAATAACAACATTCTTAAACAGGTTTACGCTACTGTCACGAAAATGGTTTTGACCCATTCTTATATCGGTAGTTATTGTGTAGTAAGACGGTCCATCCTGTGCAACAATCCATTTCGTATAAAATAATAAAAAGTTCATTCATCTGTCAATAATCCGTGTTGTTATATACATTAGACTGTTAAGTGTTACTGTAATAACTACTACCTCTTCAGTACCAAAATGAGGAAGAATGTTCTTACATTCTGTAATTAATATATGTTTCTGGTGAAAGCGGAGGAGGACCATTCTTCAGGAGCCCTACATCATCGTCGCTTTCTTGGATATACACCACCATTTGTTTCGCGTACTCACTGTTTTGTTTCTGTATCTCCTTCAATGTCCTCAGCACTTCTTTCATTGAAGGTCGCATGTCCCTGTTCTGCTGTAAACACTGGAATGCTAACTCTGCAGTTTGTTTCACTGTCTTTTGCACAACATAATCCTCGTCATAACCTATATTAGGGTCGACGAGCTCATGGAGTGCTTGCTTCTGGATTCTATCGACAGCCATCATCGCCAAATTTATGTCGTGGTTTTGCCTTTCCACATCCACTGCCAATTTTGATGATATCAGCTCGATCAGAACAACTCCAAAGCTATAGACGTCACTCTTTTCAGTGAGACGGTAGCATTGATAATAGTCGGGGTCCACGTAGCCAGGAGTTCCTTGTGGTGCAGTGGACACGTGGGTGACATCGTTAGGGAACAACCTTGATAGCCCAAAATCAGCCACCTTTACTTTGAACTTGTTGTCGAGGAGAATGTTGGTGGTTTTGACATCACGGTGGATGACATCGCTGTTGTGAAGGAACGACAAGGCCTCCGCAGTCTCGACAGCAATGCTGAGTCGTATAGACCAAGTGAGCTTACGAGAAGTTGAATATTTTCCGTGGAGATGATCAGCAACGGTCCCATTTGGGATGTACTCGTACACCAAAAGAAGATCTTTGCTTGTTTTCGAGGTACACCCATACAGAATGACCAAGTTATCGTGCCTTAAACGAGCTAAAATCTTGACTTCATTCATGAACTGTCCCATACGCCTGATACTATTCTCGTACAAGCGCTTGACTGCTACCCCACGCCCATCACGCAACTCACCTGAAAAAACAAACACGTTTTCAGAAAACCCCCTAATGAAAAATGAAAAGATGGGAGTTTTATTTTTTTGAAGTCGATCATACCATAATAAACAGCACCGAAGCCACCATCTCCAAGCTCCCGAGACTCATTAAAGTTATCGGTAGCTTCTTCAAGCTCAGTGTAACTGAAGAGATTAACACCAAAGTAGCTGCTGCTTCTTTCAAGGCGAGAATTTGATGATGGGTAAGAGGGGATGCTCGGAGATTGATTAGTCGTCGTTGACTGGCTAGTGGTGTAATCTTCACTCGAGGAGTTGAGATCTGTGCTCAGACTGGCTGGACTGAGATGATCTTTGGGCGTAGTCGTCACAGGGAGAAGTCGTCTCTTCCTTCTTCGAATCATCATAATAACGCAGCCTGTGACTAGAGCTGCAACCATAACACCTCCAACTAATACTCCTGAAAATCGTATCAAAAAACACATTAAACTTCCAAATCTTTTTTTTCCTGGATTGTTTAGAATTCTGGTCACGAGTCACGACAAAGACTATTCCGTATGAGGAAAGCAGAAAATATACCTATTATAACACCCTTATTGGACTTGGAGGAACGATTTCCTGCAGTTGAGACATGAGTTAATATTTTCAAATGAAAACAATAACGGCTACAGAACTATAGTGTCTTAAGGGCTCCTGCAACTAGCGAGGTTGAGAGTTCGGATGTTCATAACCAAATCATCAAGAAATAGAAAGAGTAGAGAGGGCAAGGAATCATACCAGAGCAATCAGAATCATAAGACCCGTTAGGGCAATGACAGGCGAAAGTGAGAGCTTCACCAGAGCCACACTGGCCTCCTGAGTTACGACAACCATTGCAAAGGTCGTTCTCTGCAATCCACTCTAATCCAAAACCAAACTGAAAAATTGCCTGTAAGGCACCACTACCAGTATTCTGATTATTAGATGGAGTTTGGGGTAGTATCGGTAACACAACACTGGTATGGCATGTTGCATTTAAGGTTGTAGCTATGGAAGACTGGGTCGTATAATAACCCATCTCGTTATTGTTGTTATTATTAATACTCACGTTCCTACAGGGTAATGGCGTTCCTATCTGAGTTGTGCTAGGACAGCCATAGAAGATGCTAACATAATCATTTGTGGAAGCATATTCGTAAAGGGTTGTGTCAATGTTCATATTTTGTGGACAAACACCATCAAATGTGTAATAGTCTTTTGAAACAACAGTTACAGTATCTGAAGTCGAATTCATGCCAAGAAGGTAGTATGTTTCTGATGACATTGAAATATCAGGAAAATTATCTCCACAATCAATCTGAAAACCCGAATAACCACAATATGAAGGGCGAGACTGTCCATCGTAGAAAGGGTAGGTCAGGTTGACGTTACTGTTCTCACACAGGAACGGCTTCTTACATTCCTCATATTTTTCGTTATGAGCTTCGACAAATATATGGAATAGTAAGGGGAAGATAAAGAGCATGAACAAGAATGAACATGAAAATGAAAGCACCATTTTTAAGGGTTAAGGTGATATTGAAGGAGGTTTATTTTGTTGTCATAAAAACAAGGTTGGTTAATTCCCCTTTAATAGTCATATTAGCCTGTTGCAGTATAAGAAAACAAGAAGCTGCTCTCTTTAAAAGACTTTTAGTCAATACTGAATACCCTTCTAGATTGAAAATGCAGCTTTTTTCAACTGTCAAACTGATGAAATTCAAAGTGTTAAGTTAACCTTGACTTCAACACTTCATATGAGGTCAGGTATACATGTCATACATTTGACACTTGGACATTGATATGACAGTTCGACACTTCATTTCATACCAAATCCATAACAATTTTTCATCAAATAATCGAGTCAGACACTTTGGTACGCACCCGTGTACAATTTTTCATCAAATAATCGAGTCAGATACTTTGGTACGCACCCGCGTTCGACTCTTCAAACCGAGTCTAGGCAACATACTAGTAGAATATAGGTTGCCAAATATTTGAGCATTCAAATAAAATTGTGTGTGGAAATTAAGATACATTCTAGATGGATAGTATTTCCTTTCCTAGGTAAGGTAGACGCGTTCAGCTACCAAATAATCAGAATATAATACTACTGAAATGGAAATTCCTGGCGTCTTAGACTAAAAGAAGTTAATGAATTAATTCAGCAAGGGTCTCAATCTAGAGGGCACCTGATTATTGACTGATGACTTAGTCTGAACTCTGAAGGCTAACGGAATTCGAACGCCAAGTCATGAATACACCTGCATGACTTTACCCACAAAGCTAGTTGGAATCTACGATTTCTCATATCCAATCGAAAGTTGCTGAGCCATAGACACACACATATAGCCATATAGGAAACAATATGGGTCAAGGATTTGAGGGTTGGTTTATCAAAGTATTTTCTAAAACAGTAAGTCGACGAAATCAGAATGTAGCAAATGATTTGTCTTTATCAACCCCATATGGGTATTATTTGACCAGGACAAGCAAGAAGCTGTGTTTCTCAAATTACGATGAAAATGTAATGAATGAACTGAAACGACGATGAGGAGCATAATGGGTTATTTGAGTACTAGTATTTGGTAATGGTAATTCCCATTATTGGTAGAGTTGGATCAAAGCAAGTCTTTACAGGTTTGACGGCAAAATCAGGTAATGAATGGAACAGGTCAAGTTCATACAACTAGCTACCCCCCATTTCAAGTTATTATTCAAAGCAATAGAATCAGCAGTGACAAATCATTGCGATGCACAACAGTAAATCACCTTCAGACGAATATTTGACCTGTCATAAGCTAACTATTTGACCCGTCATAAGCTTAAGACGGATATACCCGTCTTAAACAAGAATCTGTGAATCACCTTAAGGATCCACTTTAACACCACCTTTTCTGTTCAATCATCTTGTTTTATAGGATCCCACAATGTAAGGTATAGTACACCATTGCTGTAGTAATTAATCCTAGCCTAGGTATGTAACTTCATTTCGGGTAATTTTCAAATCAGACGGTTACAAATTCGGGTTGTTCCTTTTGTCTCTAATTTGGGTCCATATTCATCTGAGCATTGATCAGATTTCATCTCAGTAATATTCGAAAGGACAAACTCCCCACAGAACAAAGAAATTGATGATTTCTTGAGTTAAGGACTCCTACTAATAAAAAAGAACACCAACAAATTTGATTTTGTATAAAAAAAACTTACTGAGAATAGTCAGTCCTCCTTCTCCGAGTACATATTAGTTCAAAGTTCAAAGTCTGACACATGCATTCAGGACTCAGGAGATGTGTACTGTACTGTACACTTGCATGCCAAAAGGGTGTATTTCGGCCATTAATTAAAGAGCGTATAATTAGTAAACAAAATTATACGACATTGACATGATTGAATGATTCCAAACTCAAAACCCCTCTAATTAGGAACATAGAAGAAAATACTGTAACAACTAAATGGAGTCGTTTTGTGTCAAGTCCACCCAATCCAAATTTCTCATGCTGTTAATTATATACTGTCTAAAACTACAGAAATCAAGTTATTATGCCAATGATAACAGGTACGAGGAATGTAGGAGGCCATACCATTGCGGAAACGTCAGCTTAAGCTACCCTTTCTACGATTCAGTAAACCGCCCTCTCCACTGTGGTTATCCTGGATTTCACATCGACTGCAATCACGACAATCCTAAGATTTCCATCTCGTCCAGCATGCACTACCTTGTTGAACAAGACTCCACCTCACATACCATCTCTGTCGCTAAGCAAACTCACTTGGACGATTCCTGCCTGCAAATATTTTCCAACACCACCATTAACTCGACTCTTTACAAGTACACAAAGGTTGATGAAAACATAACCGTCTTCTATGATTGTCTTAGTTCATATAAGAAGTCAGCAAATGAATATGAATATAAATATGATAGCAAAAGTAGTAATAACACAGTGTATTACTTCATGACCCGAAATCCAGAGTCCTCCCAGGCAGTTCATCTATGTAAGAGCAGGGTTTTGGTACCGATAGCCAGCTATTTCTATTGGAGCATAACAAATTTGTTCAACTTGACAGACGTCTTTCGCTATGCTTTTGAGTTAGAGTGGACTGCAGAGAACGATCTATGCGATTGTTGTAAGAAATCGGGTGGGGAGTGTGGTTATGATACCGAAATCTCCAAATTCGCTTGTTATTGTCCAGATAAGCCTTATGATTCCACCTGCAGGAGTTCCGATGGTAAAGGTACAATGCTTCACCTTTCTTATTAATATTATTGCATTTAAAAGAATCTTTTTATAACCTGAAAAATACTGTACTTCTTTGCAGGATCTAGTTCGCACAAGGTATACAGAACTGCTGGCATAATTACAGGTATGTAACCTCACTGAAGTAATCTCCAAGCGAGAATTCGTAGGAGACCCTGAAGAATGCAGGTATCTAATCCCATCGCTGTCGCTTTTTGAATGGAATGCAGGTTGTATAATAATAGGGCTAGGCATGCTTGCTCTTCCGGCCGCCTTTTATTTTATGAGGAGACACTCTGCAGATAATAAAGACATTGATGCTTTCTTGAAGGAACATGGGTCTCTACCAACAAAAAAATACACCTATAGTTCTCTGAAGAAAATAACAAATTCATTTTCAGACAAACTAGGTGAAGGCGGCTTTGGCATCGTGTACAAGGGGAAGTTACCGAATGACCAACCTGTGGCTGTCAAACTTCTCAAGGAATCCAAGGGAAGTGCGGAGGAATTTATCAATGAAGTTACGAGCATTGGAAGGACTAATCATGTGAATGTCGTCACGTTATTGGGGTTTTGCTTTGAGGGTCAGAGAAGAGGTCTCCTATATGACTTCATGCCCAACGGGTCTCTCGAGAAGTTTATATATGCGAACAATAGCAGTAGTCGATCACTGGATTTGGATGAATTGTTCAAGATTGCAGTTGGGATAGCAAGAGGTCTTGAGTATTTACATCGAGGTTGTAATACAAGAATAGTTCACTTTGACATCAAGCCTCACAATATTTTATTAGATGAAACTTTCTGTCCGAAAATTTCAGATTTTGGACTGGCTAAGCCCTTGCAGAAGAATGCTAGTAGTATCATAGATATGTCAGGAGCAAGAGGAAGTGTGGGATTCATTGCTCCCGAGGTATATCTCAACGGTTTTGGTGACGTCTCTCATAAGTCGGATGTTTACAGCTATGGAATGATGGTTTTGGATATGGTTGGGTGTCGGAAAAGTGTGGGTGCTGAAGTTGATGACAGTAGTGAGCAGTATCTTCCTGGATGGATATACAATCAGCTGGAAAAAACAGATCAAAATTATCGGATGGAAAAGAAAAGGAATCAACGACGACAACTTTGCAGAAAATGGTTTTAGTGAGCTTGTGGTGCATTCAGACAAACCCATCACGACGACCCCAAATGAGTAGGGTGGTGGAAATGCTGGAAGGGTCTGTAGAGGCTATACAAATTCCTGTCATTCCCTCTTTGTTTACTCCTCCAACATCACAGCCTATTTCAATATGTGACAACGGAAACTGAGACCTACTGTTCAAGGGTACCCAGTCTAAACCACGACATCTTAGGTGGATGCAATAGAGTTTTGACTGACAAGGTTCTTTCGACAAACAATTCATCCTGTCTATATATGATGCCTGAGCAATAGAAAGGCATTAAGGACAACAACTCCTAACTCACAAGTAGTTCCTGCATTTTATCTACACGACTACATCCAAATACCGAAATTCCAAGTTTAATGATCAAGAGACAAATTTGAGAAGGAAAACACCACTTTCAAAGAAAAAGAACAGGCACACATACACGCTTAAACGCACAAATATTCAAATATTTCTATCGACTCACTGACTCTTAGAAATCGTATTGACTGTCTGTTTTGCTTGCGAGTACAAAACCCACAACATTGGTAGCCTAGAAAAGTAGTCGTATTGAGTTTTACTCCGTAATGAATTACTGTAATTAAAAGGGATTATATCAATCCGAATTCAAAATTCATATTAATTGGCAACTCAGCGTACGCGTCCAGGCAATGCAAGGAAATTTAATTGTGAATGTTGGAACATCCGGCCAAGTGCAAAAGTAAAAAACAATCTGCTTATACCTCCAAAATGCAAGTCATTACTTTGAAAAGTAGGTCTTACAACCAAGACTTTTCAAGAGAGCCAATAATAATACTTCATAAATTAGAAGCTACTTGTATAATTATATTATAGAAAAGGCAAGCAACAAGCTTAATTTTCAGTTTTCACTATATCCTCTTTCAAGGTCATCTAAGGCTTGCAAATGAAGCTTTCATTTTTCTATTCTTTCCGCTTCATCATCTTCGTCCTCCTTTTAATACTCCACAAATTTGTCGACGCTCTAAGCCAAGAATATGAGGAATGTAAGAAGCCGTTCCTGTGTGAGAACTCTAACGTCAACCTGACCTACCCTTTCTACGATGGACAGTCCCGCCCTTCATATTGTGGTTATTCGGGTTTTCAGATTGATTGTGGAGATAGTTTTCCTGATATTTCAATGTCATCAGAAACATACTACCTTCTTGGCATGAATTCGACTTCGGATACTGTAACTGTTGTTTCAAAAGACTATTACACATTTGATGGTGTTTGTCCACAAAATATGAACATTGACACAACCCTTTACGAATATGCTTCCACAGATGATTATGTTAGCATTTTCTATGGCTGTCCTAGCGGAACTGACATAGGAACGCCGTTACCCTGTAGGAACGCGAGTATTAATAATAACAACAATAATGAAATGGGTTATTATACGACCCAGTCTTCCGTAGCTGAAACCTTGAATGCAACATGCCATACCAGTGTTGTGTTACCGATACTACCCCAAACTCAATCTAATAATCAGAATACTGGTAGTGGTGCCTTACAGGCGATTTTTCAGTTTGGTTTTGGATTGGAGTGGATTGCAGAGAATGATCTTTGCGATGGTTGTCGTCACTCAGGAGGCGAGTGTGGTTCTAGCACATCTCTCACTAGATTTGCCTGTCATTGCCCTACGGGGTCTTACGATTCTGTTTGCTCTGGTATGATTCCTCAACCTCTCTACCCAACTTTTATTCTACTTCTTGATCTAAGGATGAAACCTCACTTGGGCCTGCCTAGTCACAAGGATCGAGACTTCCGGCTACCCCATATGGTTTCACCCCCTCTGCCAACATACTTGCTAACAATTATCTAAACATTGTTTTGCAGGATCCATTCCCCACAAGCAACACTCAATAAACATCGGAATGATTCTGGCCATTCTGGGTATGTAACTTAAACCAAACTTTTAAATTATTTTTCACGGTCCCTTCAGAAGCACTTTCATACACTTGTTTCTCCCTCACTAAATACTTCAGGCAGTTAACTTATACTCCGTATTTCTGACCATCATCCACTTCCCACAAAATTATACTCTTTACTCAGCTCCTGTGTAAAAAAGTGGGACTTTATGCTGTCTTGAATTAATCTGCCACCAAACATCAGATTTTAATCTCAATAATATTCACCAGCATATATGAATCAGTGACCCTGTAACTCCTAGTTCACTCTTTTGAACGAATGTGCAGCTTGTTTAGGAATAGGACTAGGCATTCCTACTCTTGTGGCCGGTTATATGATCAAAAGGCGATACTCTACTTTTGTGGCTGGTTATATGATCAAAAGGCGAAACTCCACAAAAAACATAGAGATTGATGCTTTCTTGAAGAAATATGGGTCTCTACCAGCAAAAAGATACACCTACAGATCTCTGAAGAAAATAACAAATTCATTTAAAGATAAACTGGGTGAAGGAGGCTTTGGCATCGTCTACAAGGGGACGTTAACAAATGCCCAGCTTGTGGCTGTCAAACTTCTGAAGGAATCTAATGGAAGTGCGGAAGAGTTTATCAATGAAGTCACAAGTATTGGAAAGACAAATCATGTGAATGTTGTCACATTATTAGGATTTTGCGTCGAGGGTCGGAGAAGAGCTCTCCTATATGAGTTCATGCCAAATGGATCTCTCGAGAAATTTATATATGCGAAGAATAGCCACCCATCACTAAATCTGGATGAATTGTTCAAGATTGCTGTCGGGATAGCAAGAGGTCTAGAGTACTTACACCAAGGTTGTAATACAAGAATAGTTCACTTTGATATCAAGCCACACAATATTTTGTTAGACGAAAATCTCTGCCCTAAAATTTCAGATTTTGGTCTTGCTAAGCCTTTCCAGAAAAACGAGAGTAGAATATCTATGTCAAATGCGAGAGGGACCGTGGGATTCATTGCTCCTGAGGTATTTCTCAAAGGTTATGGTACCATTTCTCATAAGTCAGATGTTTACAGCTATGGAATGATGGTTTTGGATATGGTTGGGTGCCGGACGAATGAGAATGCTGAAGCTGAACATAGTAGTGAGCAGTACTTTCCTCAATGGATATACAAGCAAATGGAAAAAACAGATGAATGTGACCCTCAGGATAGTCTAGAAGAAGACGAAAGAGCAACTCAGCGGAAAATGATATTGGTGAGCTTGTGGTGCATACAAACCAACCCATCAAGACGACCACCAATAAGTCGGGTGGTGGAAATGCTGGAAGGGCCACTAGAGTCATTGCAACTTCCTAATGCTCCCTCGTTTAGTCCTCTAATATCACAACCTATTTCTTCCAGTAACGCTACAATTTCAATATGAGAAAAGAAAGCTTGGTTGTGACATTTTATGGTGTAAATGAGATAAGAGGAACGAACAATTACCCCCATTGGGGAGTAATGCATTACTTAGGGGAGACGGGAGTATTGTTTTCCCCCAAGATAGGCTATATTACATAACATGATGCGACAGATGCTAGGAAATTCAATCGTCACAGGGTATTCAGTGTTTTTTGTTTCAAACTAAGGATTTTGACTGCTAAAACCTCAATTTGCGCTTAGCATCATCACTACTTCCCGTCATTTTCTAGTTCATTTTAGCTCTATTACACCCATACATTACCCCATCCCAATCGTACCCTAAGAGGCAATAGAACTATAGTCTTCTTCTGTCAATGTTTTTGTCTGTAATTTCTGAACAATCAAAGGCAAACCCGTCGACACGAATCCATAAATGTTGCTAAAAATGGGTAAAAAGTGATATAACATGTTAACAGTACAGACAGTACCGAATCGGAGTCTACATAGCAGGAAGTCAGTTGAAACTTAAAGTTGAAAGTTAGAAACTGAACCAATTCTATGAAAGTGAAGAAATTGAGAAGTGAGAACCATACCTGAACCTTTGAAGATAGAAACTTTGAGCAAGAATCCCATTGATGACAGACAGGACAATCAACTCGCAATATTCATCCGACCGAGTTTTGTTTTGAATACCTGGATTCTAGGAACCATTGATTTAGAACAAATCAAATCAATTTTCTGGCTGATAAATTCACAGGGAAAAAGATGTTTTCCCATTGAGGCAATTAGTCGAACAGGTGCCATGCATAAACATATAGTAACAGAAAAACACGCTCAAGAATGAGCAAATTACCATGAACCAATCTCCATGACACAAAGACGATGCCATATTTGAATTAGTGAA
Organism: Agrostemma githago; assembly: GCA_958450325.1. NCBI lineage: Eukaryota > Viridiplantae > Streptophyta > Magnoliopsida > Caryophyllales > Caryophyllaceae > Agrostemma > Agrostemma githago. The sequence goes on along the minus strand of OY288255.1, from coordinate 66,898,048 downwards.
GTTTAAACGGAACGAGTTTCATGCATGATTTGCCAGAAGAGTAAAAATGGCGGAACAAGTTTTGAAAATCAGTTAAAATTGGGTGAGTTAGAGTATACAAGGGAGGGAGATTCGAACCTGACACCTATTGTCCCAGGATAACTAGTTGCAGATAAAAATCATGATGCATACAAGCTGTCCGACAAGACATAGAAGTGGACTCGACTGAAGGGAGCCGACAAAATGAGCCTAACGCACTTAATCGCATTTTCTTTTTCTTGGTTCAACGAAGAGCGCACTTAGTCGCATTACAATATAGGGAGAGGGGGATTCGAACCTGAGACCTACTGTCTTGGAGCATCTAGCCTTAAAGACTCTTAACCATCCGGCTAAGACATCTTCCATACGGAACAACCCTATGATACAATTAGAGTACTGTATTAAATGGGGAAGAATAATACTACATGAAAATTTACAGGTCTTTGATGTATGTGAGACTGTCTAAGCAGTAGACAGCAGACTGCTATTTGTCTGGTGTCGTGACCCTATCGACGCAGCCAAAGAAGACGCACGAGGAATCTGTAGAGATTCCGGTGTCCCTTCCAACATTTCCACCACTTTACTCATCGGAGGCCTACTCGACGGGTTAGTCTTCACACACCATAAACTCACCACAATCATCTTCCTTTGCATCTCCATTTCCGCGTGATCAATCACACCACCTTCCTCCTCGTTCTCAACGCCTGTTTCCAGCTGCTCGTATATCCACTCAGGAAAAGATTGTTCACTACTCACTTCTCCTTCCACGTCCACTTTTCTACGACAACCAACCATTTCCAGGACCAACATTCCGTAACTGTACACATCCGACTTGTAGGATACACCCCCAAAGCTCTTGAGGAACACCTCTGGAGCAATGTACCCGATTGTCCCTCTAGCCTCTGACATTGATATGAGACTGTCTTTTTGAGGGCATGACTTGGATAACCCAAAATCTGATATTTTCGGGCAGAAGTTTTCGTCTAGGAGGATGTTGTGTGGCTTGATGTCGAAGTGGAGTATCCTTGTGTTACACCCTCTGTGAAGGTACTCTAAACCTCTAGCGACACCAATCGCAATTTCAAACAGGGTTTCCCACCCAAGGGAATAATGATCGTTATCCTTATCCTTATCCTTATCCTTGTCGCCCGTGTACAGGAACTTTTCGAGGGACCCATTGACCATGAACTCGTACACAAGACCCCGTCTATGACCACCCTCGTAGCAGAACCCTAAGAGTTTCACGACGTTCACATGGTTGGTATTTCCAATACTCGCAACCTCGTTTATGAATTCATCAGCTTCCTCTTTCGCTTTGTGTAGCATTTTGACTGCGACTAGAGTAGTGCCGTTTGGAAGAATTCCTTTGTAGACGGAGCCATACCCGCCTTCCCCTAGCTTGTCTTTGAAGGAATCAGTCATCTTCTTTAGATCATTGTATGTATATCTTTTTGGACCCGAAGATTCGTGACCTCTGAGGAATGCCTCGACATTAGTCCTTCTTTCTCGCTCATCAACTCGCTCTTTCGATAAGTACCTCATTCTAAAGAAGATTACTAGAAGAATGATCAGGCAAATCCCTGTCACTGAGAAACAAGCTGCAACACAATAATTTAATTTAGTCTAATAGAATATAAACGGACCTCAACCATACCCTTAAGGTTTTGCTTAAATTGGTTTCGTAACATACTAACATAATATCAAAGCATTCTATTATAGTCGATGAACTGAGATAATCAAGGGATGGAGTTAGGCTTATTACCTATCAGCACGACATTGAGTTTACTTAGTCTGATTCTGCGCCCCGTGTTGATTGATCCTGTTGTAATGTTTCGTCAAAGATACACATAAACAAATACGAGTAATTAACATTTTGGCAAATATAAGCTGCCTGAAATCTCCCGTTAGACCGTCTGGTCAATGAAATTCGGAGGCTAGGTTCCAATTTCAATATGGAGGCTCTTAGTAGGATAGAATAGTGTTAAATAATTAAAATACTACCTCAAGATCAACATTAATTATCTTAACCACTACACCAATTTACCACTTTTACTAATTTTGTATAATTACTATGTCCTTCACTTACTTGGGATCCGGTTCCTAGAACCAAATAAATCATCCTATGGACTAAACCTGCACGTTAATATAAATGTACTGGTACGTACCTGGAAAAGGGCACTTGGATTCATCAGTACAGAAGCAGAAGAACTTATTAGACTTAGAATCATGGCCACACTGGCCGCCTGATGCGACACACTGTCGACACAAACCATCATTAGCGGTCCACTTGAGGTCGAACCCATTCCAAACTGATCGAGGTGCGTAGTTTCCAGCTTCTTCCATGGCCAAATACTCTGTGGTGTGTACAGGAAGAAACAGTTTATTCTGGCACGTAGCCTGCGACACATTATATTTGAGCATCGTTTTCTGAGTCAAGAAGCAAATGGGCAACGGGTTCCCTCCGCTCAACGGACATGGAAAACTCGTACAATTTGAGGTTGAGACGCAGTCGCCATACACAAGGGTCATATTTGAGTCCGAACCAGTGTACTGAAAGATTGAGAAATCGATAGTAATGTTGACAAGAGTTAATGGACATCCTGAGCCATCGAAGAAATCTTTTCTGGCGACAGTCAAGGTAGACAATGTTGAGTTGATGGCAAAGACGTAAAACCTCTGGGATAACATGGTGATCTGAATACTACTCGTAGTTTGGTTGCAGTCTAAGAGCTGGAAACCGGGGTGACCGCAATATTGAGGTCGGTCTTGACCGTAAAATGGGTAGCTCAACCCTGTTAAGTTCCCACAGCTGAATGCTTTGCTGCACATTTTGAATTCCTCGCTTTTACGACATAGCGTTGCAGGAAGTGAAGTCGTCAATGTAACAATGATGACGACGATGATGCCGATGCCCATGGAAGAGGAAGAAGAAGAGATTTTTTTTGTGTAAGTATGAAATTTGTTGTATGTAGCACAAGGTTTGGAGTTATTATGATGGAGTTATGGCTGCTGAAAGATGTAGTTGTAGTATTACTATTACTGTAGGAATGAAGACCACGCAGTAGTTGTTGTTGACTTGTGGATCATGTATGAATGCATGTTTCTTTCCTTCACATTATTGGACCTACTTATCTTTGATGCATTATTGGACCTACTATTTTCGAATCAAATTCTCGTCTGTGACAGAACTATCCGTTATAAATGTATGACGGGTTAAGTAATACTCCCTCCCATCCATTCAATGGTTTACATGGAGGGTTTCACAAATTTTAAGAAAAGTGGTAAAAGTAAGGGTATTATTGGTAAATCAAATGGTTTTATGGGGTCCACCAAATTTAAAGTAAAGAAAATGTAGTGGTATTTTGTGTAAATAGAGGAAAGATAAGAGGGTTATATGGTAAAGTCTTTTGCCAAAAGAGGAATGTAAAGAATTGATTGGATTGTCCATTTATAGTAAGTGTAAAGAATTGAATGGATGGGAGGGACTACTCGTTTGGATGAATAAGATAAAGTCATGTGTTACCCACTAACCTTTGTTTTTTCTAATCTAATGGTATTATTTGATCCATTATTTCTTTGTGATGGATATAGGGAGACTTACTCATAATTTATTAATTTATAGTATCGGTCAATTTTATGACTACTTGGTTTATAATTAAGGAAACGTTGGTTATATTATTTTGGATTGAAATAGTTAAGTTGAATGAATTGAACCAAGATAAATTAATACAGACTATTTTTTATTTTGGAATAAAGTAATTATATTGAAAGAAGAAAGTTAAAATATTAAACTCGATACGAGAGTGATTGGGTGGATAAAAAGAATAAAGAAAAGGCTAAAGTGAAGTGAAGTAGATAGAAAGCGAAGTTGCGGATGTATAGATTGATCTTATTTGTGATGGATATATCTGTAGTGACTTATAATATTAAAATAGATTAGATATACCTAACTAGAAAAAAAATGTGAAAAGAATTTTTTTACCAATAACTCAGCTTGTCCTTATCCCATATACTTGACCTTTCAAAAACTTAAAGACGAATATTTCTGTCACAAACAAGAAGTCGTTGGAGTAAAATTGTACGGAGTATCAATTATGAAAGTGATTGAAGATACTAAATTACTAATGGTGGTCATTAACTAATTAATTATATATGGTCAGCATGCATGGACGACCTACAAATAGTTTTTTTTTTTTTTTTTTTAAACCACCTACAAATAGTTAAGAGTATGGGATTTGACTGAGTCAAATTCAAATCCGTGAACTAAAAAGAATGCAAGAGGAGCAATATACTAATCTTCCCTATTTTCATTTTGGGCTGAGTTTGATCTTCTTTCCTATTTCCTTTTTAGGCTACCAATATGTGGTTCACATTTACCTTCACATTTCTCTCTCTTTTTTTTTTTTTTTTTTGAGCCACTCATTTACTCTTCTTTATTTTCCACCCAAAAAAGAAAAGGGAAGAACATAAGAACTCGGAGGGAGTATATTATTAACCAAACGGATTATTCTCAACTCCCACCTACCACGGGCCAAGTGGCCAACTATTACTCTCTCCGTTTAAATCGAATTTCCTTTTATTTTGTTTTGATAATATTCTCATTTTCATTTTAATTATTGTTTTCATATTAAACAAATATTTTAATCCTTACATGAAAGGGTAGGTTCGACTTGAACGGAGGGGAGTAATATTTCATACAATACTATACACTACTCCCTCTCATCCATTCAATTCTTTACACTTACTATAAATGGACAATCCACCCAATTCTTTACATTCTCATTTTGGCAAAACACTTTACCATATAACCCTCATAAGTTATATCCTTCCTCTATTTACACAAAATACCACTACTTTTTCCTTACTTTAAGTTTGGTGGATCCATAAAACCATTTGATTTACCAATAATACTCTTACTTTTACCACTTTTTTTAAATGTTGTGAAACCTCCCACGTAAAGCATTGAATGGATGGGAGGGAGTAAAACACTAAAGTGATTTTCATCCCCCATGAAGAGGCATGAATATACTGCCTATATGATTTTCCGAAGAGTTACGACTTTTCAGAAATTCTCAACAAAATCCAACGCCAACAAATTTTGTCCACAAGTTGTTACAAATTTTCCAAGTGTAAGAAATCAAATATGACTATATGAGTAATTGTTTTATGTTTAAGAAGATTTCGTGATACTCAAGACTTTAGACTTGTAGGATCGAAATATTTTCATGGACAATATTTTTTAGCGTGATTTTGCCAATACCGTCCTTTTTCCATTTCCATTCGTCTATAAGTGTTCAACTATCAACAATTCAACATAAACTATCATCCATACTTAGACAAATTGTAATATTCATTAGTAAACAAACAGAAAACTGAAGTACAACAAGGCATTTCTTGCACATTGATATGATAACAACCAAAAACAAAGCTCAAACATTAAAAACAAAAATAAACAATGCAACGATATTCCCTCCGTTTTATTCAATTGTTTGTCTTTTATATTCATTATGAGCAGTATGTATTTTAATCAAACACAAACAATTGAACGAGACAGAGAGAGTGATTAAGCAGCATGCAATGCTGAATAATTAGCATGAGACATGAAGATCACAAGCCTTAACGACGCGTTTAGCACCGTTAGAGTTAGCATAAGCAGGGTACTTCTTTTTGTATTGGCAAAGACAACTTCCCTGTGCTTTCAGCTTCTTACAACACTCATCTGACGGTTTCACATTGTCCGACAACATCGACTGTGCACATGGCACCAGTTCCGTGATGACACATACTGGTGGTGCTGCCATGGCCGATGGCAGTGCCTCGGCCAGTAGCATCACCACCACGACAACCACCATCAGGAAGCGGCCGAGGATACACGGCTTGATAGCCATGAAAAAAAACTAAGGTGGTGGACGTGCACGCTATTGAACTAATTGTAACGCGACTATGTATGGAATTAAATGCAATGTAAATTTGTTGTGAGACGATGCATGAGATTATTTATAGGGAAAAATTAAGCTTAGATTATGATTAAATTAGTAAAAGAGGGAATTGAGTAACATGATTAGAGTGACTTTAATAGCTGATTTTGGAGGTAGTGCTTGTGTGGGATATGATATCAAGCATGTATGTAGGTATATATGGTACCGAAGATATCTTAGGCTAGTGATTAAGATTAGGTACTTGGATAATAGATCTCAAGTTCGAATCCTCCTTCTTTATATTATAATGCAAATAATTGCGCTCTTTGCTGAACAAAAAAATTATGTATATATGGTGCCCACTGTTTGGTTCACAATTCTAATCACGGGTTAGGTAAGGTAACTAGCTGCACTTAGAGGATACTAGGTAATTCATAAACACTAAATCATCCCATTAGAACACTGATATTATTCACTTTGCTTCAAGTAATTTCAGCCAACTAACTACACAATGTTGTTGACAATTTGGATTTTGTTTTGGCTTAAAAGAAACTCAATAACTATTTTATCAATAAGTATTCCTTATACTGGATAATATCTATAACAAGCTTATAATGAGTCGAATATAATCATACAAGTAGGAAAAAATAACTCGTGTGATATACATGATTGTCATGTTTTTTGTCTTATCTTTTTTATTCAATTTGTCACAAGTTTACGACATTATACATTTATCCACGCAGAAATCTTATACTTCCTCCAACTTTATAAGATTTTTCCGTTTTAATTATTTTAATTTCTCTCAAATAAATACGAGTATACAATAGAAAGATCTTAGAAACTTGAAAAAAAAAAGTAACATAGTACCCGTAATAGTCTTCCTTAAGACGGGTTATTCGTCTTAAGCTTACAACGGGTCAAATAATACCCCAACTTGCATAGATAAGACACTACATTTCCTCTTTCCTAAACTTTTTGCTTTTATCTTTTTCCCCAACTACTTGACCCGTCATATACTTATGACGGACATTCCCCTCATAAACAAGAATTTGCCTAAGTTTATTGTTTTTTCAGTTGGTCTCTTTTGCGTCGGATATCCGTCGCAAGCTTAAGACGGGTCAAATAGATACCATTTGAGGGAAAAAGGACAAAGATCCCTCCAACCTCACTTTTGTCTTTTCCCCTCAAATGTTATCTACTTGGCACGTCATTTATTGGTGACAGATATTTCCGTCACAAACAAGAATTTGTGTTGTTCTTTTAGGATGGGAGCCAAAAGGGATGAGGTAGACTGAATTTAAACACAGGACGTAATCACGTATGTACCACACCATGCACAGAACGCAAGTGCATTGATGTTATTTTGAGGCTTGTTACATCATCAAAGACTTTTCATGCTACGACATTTTCAGACTTATGATGTACGGAGTACGACACTTAGGATTTTTCTTTGTTAGTCTCCATCTTTCATTCTCATACATTAGTCTTCATCTAACCATACATTCACATTACCTACATGTAAAAACAGTCGTGACAGTCGAAACGGAAGTCGAAACCCATTTGATGGCCCATTGTGAACCTATCTACCAAGTACAAAAAATGAATTTTAAAAAATGTAAATATCGAGAAAATTTAATGAGAAAGCAGAAAGGGAGTAGATAATTACGACACTCGACACCCGGTACACTTCAGAATTGACCGTCCTCCTGCATCTTTGATTTACCTCGAAGCATCTCAGCAAAATTACCCCTCATGATGCGTCGGAATCTGGTATCTTCGGCTGCAGGAGGCGGTGGTGATGGTATTGGGGACTCGTTCAGTTCCACTAGAGTCTCTGGGGCGTCTTTCTTGCCAAGCAACCCACCTTCGCCGAATAGGCTAGTCACTGATGAAGCGATTCCCAGATGAGCACCCATCACCTTACTGAACGCCTCGAGGGTCCCCCCGGATCTTTCCTTCAGTATAATCTCCAGTGCCTCTTTATGTGCTGGGTCTAGTGAATCTTGGTCCCTCAGTAGGTTTTGTATTGCGGGCAGGAGGAAGTCTCGCACACTAGTCGCAGCAAGATCTGAAAAAAGGAACGTTATCAAAAAAAGTTGGTCATCTAAGAATAATACATTGGCTGATGAAAAGGCGAAGAAATCATTTTTGGTGCTCTGAGCAGCGGCGGATCCTAGAGCAGACTATGAAGGGGGCCAAACTCGGAATCCTTAATGATGCACCGAGTACAGTATATTATGGAAACTTTTGAAGCAGGAAGTATTAAATACCCAGTATTGTTCTATTTACACACTGGCATTTGGAAACGAGGACAAAGGCCTTTTTCGTAGGCCTCGAAGCAACTATTGCCACTTGCAAAAATTCCAAAGGACCAAATATAAATCTCGCATATCTCCATATCAAACAATCTAAGCACTCCCAAAGTCCCAAGGAAAGGACATACCTGTAGCATCGAGCGCACGAATGGCCTCGCAAAACGCATTAGCTCTTTCACGACGACGAATGACATCACTTGTAGGATTAGGTGATGCTGTGAATTGAAAAATCTTAGACAGAAGATGTAGAATTATGTCAAGGATACAAGTCAGAATAATATGCAGCACAAAAAGTTGCATATGGTAAAATCCAACATTTATTGCAGGAAATTTAAACTCAAAAATGCAATTGAAGGATATAATCTCTAAGTTTATCTGTCGTGTGGGGTACAGCAACCATCAATGCGCGGATCACGGAAATGGTTGCTTCTAAAGATCCATCTTCCAAGAAAGCATCCATTTGAACACGTATTTTGTCAACAATCTAACATAAAAGTTTGCAGTAAGCTTGGCTGAAACTTAGATGAAAGAGACGGTGTAGGGGGGGAAAAGTAAGTTGTGCATACCATATCATTCCTAAAGTGCTGAGCAACAGACCCAAACGCATCGATACTTGCATACTTTACATTCAGATTTTGGTCTGAACCAAGAGTGACAAGAGCTGGCAGCAGATGAGTTGTCGCCACTTTTGCATCAATATAAGGAACCTGCAGCAAGCCGGTAAAATCTTCTACTAAGAACATCCGTTTTTCTATCTAAAAAATACATTACTACTACTACTACAACCACCACCACCACCAGCACCACCACTACTGCAGCAAGCCTTACCATGTGTGAGCAACACAAATGGGTTGTTTACGAATAACCCAAGATAAAACTTGGACAACCATCTCTGTCAAAGTCCACATTGTTTGACCAACGAAGCAAGAAGGGGATAACATAAATGAGATAGAGGTAGTAGTAAGTTTAACCTACCATTACTTTCAGCAGATTCGCAGCACTGATCTTCATATCTATGTTTGAACTAACAACCATCTCCCATAATATATCGAATATCATGCTATGATGCTCCGAAAATGTGCTGTGCAAGAAAGAAAAGCACGGGTGAAATAAAATGACTGAACAAACACTAAGTTGACTCATTTACGGAGTACTAACCAGAGAAACCGGACAGCATCAATTATCTCGGTATAGCGTCTCTTCATTTCCTTCGAATTATCTTGAACTAGAAGCTTTTTCAGATACGCAACCAATTGGTCATGCTGACTAGGAGCACCAAAAACACCAGCTAATAGCAAGGGCATGATACACCGGGTAGCAAGTCTCTCCATCACTGACCCATTTGGTCTCAAACCTAAAGTTTTAAAGTTTTTATGATGAATGTTTCATTAACGCTAGGAAGGAAAGCAATAGAACAAGAGTGAGACCTTCAATTTTAAGTTGAGTGGCGGACGGGAAAAATGTTAAGTCAGCAGAATCACCAACAGATACCAAGAAAACTGGCAGTATTATTTGTGTGAGATAACAATCCCCATACTGCTTTGCTATTGATAATAAAAACTGCAAGTATGCAAAAATATTATATCAGCAAGCAAATAAAATTTCATCATCCACTATACAGCTAAAGACAAGCATCGGGTAATTCATATCCTACAACCGACCTTTGTTATTCGATTTCTTAGACCATCTTCTTTCTGGGTTAGCAAACAGGTTAGCTGAATCAAAACAGGAAGGCATTCAGTGTGCATCCATTCAAATGCAGGCCACTCCACATGACCCCTGGCCAGATATTGTCTCAGTACAATTTTGAGTTGCAAAAAAAGGCCCAGAATAAAAATCAAACAATAGATAAACGATGGGACGTGATAAAAAGAAGCCATACCCTGCGTACAGTTGCAGCAGGGATTCGGAAAATAACACCCCATCTGATTCTGAAGCAGCTGAGAAAGGACATGTTTGTATTGCTTTTTGCTTCACGCATGGAAGCAGTTCTGACAGCATTCTTAGCAGAACATCGATGTTCCAACGTTCACGCTCACCTAAAACTCTTAGATATGACTCAAGAGAACCCTCAACACCAGAAAGGGGTGGACAGCGCTGGGAATTATTGAAAAGTCAGAAGTCATCTTAATCAGTAATTAAGTATACCAACAAATCAGAAATAGACTAGCTATGAGACCAGCATACCTGAGCAGAACTTAAAATATGTGAAAGCAAGACACTTAATATGTGGTCCAAATTGCTTCCCCATTTTACCAAAGCAGGAACCAAATCCTTTAGTGTAGCATCCACAACAACACCAGAAGGATCGCAGACTAATTGGAACATCAGTTCCTCAACCTGCCAATGGAAGAATGAAACATTGGAGAGACTACTTTATTGCATTTATCCAACCCAACATGTTACAGCTACAGGACGAAGCTCAACTCCCTAGACCACTTCGACTCTAAAGCTTACATCGTGGCTAATTCTGCCAAGTCACACATCTTCTCCACGATGGCCTCGGAACATATGTAATGAGGCTGACCTTGAAAAATTTATCCGTATTTGGAAAGAGTGGAAGCAACAATGCCAGATTATGTGCTGCAGCTTCTCGAACAACTGTTGCGGCATCTTCCACCAATTGTTGTACAATAGACAGGATTAAAGAATCACGGATCTCTGGACGCACAAATTCTGCAAGCTCTCCACATGATTGAGCAACAAGCAGCCTACGTTCCTCGTACATATGATTTATCTTCACCAACAGAGCAGGGCATAGAAAGGTAAACACGTTAGCTACTGCTTCTTCACAAAAATTGGACAGAGATTGTTGAAGTAACTCCCATTGGACTGATAAAGTGATTACCTGCTCCCAGCATTGGGGAAGCAATTCTGTCTCAGTTCTCATCTCACCCACATTCTTTGCAAGATTAACACAAGCCTGTACGGAGATAAAATGATGATTTCAGAAGACAAAAGCGTGTAGTTACTTTATAAATCGCCTCTATCAAAGAGGGTCCACAAGAGGGCAACAATACTACTTACATCCATGATAATTCGTCTTTGTTGTTCATCTGGACGCTTAATTAAATTAAAGAGTGTATGAGTTAAAGAGTCCCGTGTGCTGCTATCTGGATGGCGCTCAATTGCACACATTATCAACGGCAAAAGTTCCTACAAACAAATAATAGACGGTTTCAATACTTGTGTTGAAGGGAGAATTAATTTAGTTATTTAAAATTGAAACAAAATATGTCAGAAATTAAACCTCTCGATGATTGATGAGAACATAAGGAACAATCTTTGGAAGTGCATCAGAAAGGATCTGGATTGTCTCCAAACCCTGTGCGTCAAGTCACATATAATCAGGTTTCTTATATTTACAAAATCATAAAACAATGACCCAGTTTTAGAAGTATTTTCCGGCAGCCAGCTTTGGATGTGTAGTAAGAACTAAGGAGCATAAAACTTACCAATTTCTCGGGCATAGGACTTGAGCCTGCATTTTCGGATTTGTACATAGGGCTTCTATCTAAAACAGGCTGTTTATCCAGAATGGCACTTTCTCCAATAACACCATTTTCATGGGAAATGCCCGGCGATACCTCAGGCAATTGTCTATAGATTTCATTTAGAGATAGCTTAGCCATAGAAGATCGTGGGACGTCACTGCTAGGACCCTCAAGATCAGAGTCCCCATGGTATGGAACCGATGAAGCCGTTACACCAGAAGATGTTTCCACAGAAATCACTTCCTTCTGCACAATCTCCTCGGGATTAGCTGAATCGGAAACACTACTAGTAGTAGTAGTATTAACGGTGTGCAATTCTTCTTCTGGGTTCGCTGACTGAACTTGTGAGAATGGGGTGTCTTCCCTGGAATCTCCTGATGGTTGTCGCTGAATATTATCAGAATGACCAATTAACTGAGCCTTTCCAGATCTAGAACCTTCAATGTGCATTTTAAGAGAAGTGATTTCCGCTCTGCAGTCATTCAGCTCCTTCCTTTGACGTTCAGACAACTTTTTCATCTTATGCATCTAATTTAAGAACTTTTGATTAGATAAGTCACAAGATCTCACATGAACAATAAAGAATTCACAAGTACCAGAATATCCTTCTCCTTCATTTCCTTCTGCAAGCCATCCAAAGATCTTGTTAGAGCTGCTATTTGACCATCAGACAGTTGTTTATTCTTCAGCAAGCAATCCTTATCTTGATTGGTTTTCTTATTTTCCTTCAATAACAACTCCTTTTCCCTAAGCATGGCAATTTTCTCCTACAAAAATCATTCAAATAAGATCATTTCACCATTAGAATAGTGTTGTGATTGAATATAAGGCAAGATTTAAATGAATGGCAATGACCAACTGATCATATGAACATAACTACCAGATTGTGTGGTCACTGTGTTTCACACCATCACTCATTACTTAAAACAATCCAGAAATACATGTATACAAAAGAAGATCGTGAGAATGAGGTTCCAGATCACCATGTATTTCACATAACAAAAGGTTCAGCACCCATTTATAGATAAACAATATGAGTCTACACATGAATGCCTCTGTGACTCTGCAATTACTATAAATTCACCTAGCATACATCATATATGCCTATCATTCATTATATATAATCTTTACATACTCTATTTCAGTGCCAAAAGAGAAGAAAAAATGGCAGATAATGTTACTCCACCAATCTAGGAGAGAGCACGAGCAAAAGCGTCAACATCCGACAATCTGCAGAGGGCCAGTGAACAGCCTCTGGCACCAAAAATTAACAAGAAATGTGTATAGTACTGGAACGAAAAATCTGCCACTCGTCTCCAATCCTTTGAGACCACATATGAAGCAGACCCATATATAACTCATCAACAGATTAAATAACTCTGAACAATTTTACAGATTTATCTCAAACAAACCTCAGCGGCTTCTTCAGTGGATGAAAGGTACTCATAATAGTAATGGCGCAAGGCATCGGGAACACATGCTGGTGAACTCGGCCAAGAGTCCAGGTTTTGATCTGTTACCTGAGTCCAACATCAACATTAAGACCCAATATTCTTATAACTTTGAGTAAATTGCGGGAAATCTGAGTTCTTTTTTATTCCAAAGGTAAGTTCATAAGGTTACATACCCATATTGGTAAAACCAATTATCATAGTTCCGCTTAGACTTCTATGTATTTATTGCTCTCCAATGTACAGGCATCCCATATTTAGCAAGGGTATTAGTTGAAGAGACTGTAGTTAATTACTAGCTCACCGTGTAAGACATGCATGTTAAAGTTTCTAGGCTAGCCATACTAGTTCAAGAGTATTGTGGTTTGCATTACCTCCTCGTAAAATGTCATTGCACTTAGGCGGTACCCGGCCAAAAGTAAGTATTCCTTGACAGCACAGTTAAGATCTTGCCTTTCATTATCCTTCAGAGGACCCAAGTTTGATAATGTGGTTTTTTTCTTTTGCGGCCGTTTTAAATCATCTTGGGACTCAACAGAGACATTTCCATTTGTTCCTGCAGATAAAACTATAAAAGTAAGATATGCAACGAATAAATGATTGTAACAATATATGATCGACATATCAGAAATGAAAAGACTTCCAAGATATCAGCAGTGGGGGGATTCAGCCGAACAGTTGTTATAAACTACAACACCCACCTCTCTCTCCAAAAAAAGGAAAATAAAAACAATTAAAAACTAGTTAAAACATAATTTAACCCCGCCATGCCTCATTAGCACAAGAAAAGTACACTGAACAGAATCAAGAAAACAGTAACAACTAAGAGAGAGCAACACATCAACAACAGTGCGTAGTTTGATGAGACAAAGAAAAAGAAAAAACAGCAGCATTGTTAATGTTCAACATTGCACTGGTAAACTTGTGTTGGTATCTGAGCAATGAGAATGTTTCCAACTAGTTCAACATTGTTAATGTTCAAGTTTATAAGCAAAAATTAGAGCTTTAAAGGTGATTTATCTTGCTATGGAACTCATTAACTCAATTGTTGGTTAATCGGTTATATTTGCCTTGAGAATTGAGAGATATGAAGGAAAAGAGACCGAGAATAAATTAGACTTACTATTAGCTTCATGCAATAGAGGTTCACCCTTCTTCTGCAATTCTTCTTTCACTTTTGAGACATCTTCTTGAGCTAACCGAAGTTCATACTCGCAAAGTGCCAATTTTTCTTGTAGTGCTTGTTTCTCTTCAAGTAAAGTCTGAGGGTCCGCAACTGCTTTCACGCAGTTGAATCAGAATTTTATATATTTCATTCATTTACAATGAGACGAAAACACACAAGCAGCAGCTGGGATGAGACCATGACTCCACACCAAAATCAGCCGGAAATCACAAATAATTGATAAATTACGCATCTAATCAAACAAGATATAGTGAAGTGTGAACAAAGAAACACACCGGCTCATTCGAGAAAGACCTAAACATCATAAACACATAACTTAAAAAGCCAATGGACAACAACCTCTTTGAGCTGACCAATGCTTCAAGTCCTAGAGTTTTGTTATTTAGGTTCAATTTTTTCCCTTGTCTTAGAAGACAATTTTTGCCTTCTTCCTATACATCTTACTGTTTTACCTGTAAACTCATAAATTTAAGACAATAATATTCATGCCATTACATAGGTCTGTTCTTTTGGACTGGAAAAAGTTTGATTTGAACTCTACTCAACTGAACCGAAAGAGCAAAAGTCAACTAAAATCAGTACCGAAGGAACAATGTCTTATTGAAGTTACTAAATAGCAGTTTTATGCGGATATTTAGGTCAAAGGTCATGTATTTTACAATAATACTTGGGTAGAAAATGAACAGAAATATTTGTGTTGTGCTCCCTCCTATCTACTGGAAGTGTCAACTTCCTCACACATTCAATAAATAGGACACTTGCAGAGAATACGAGGGAGTGGTTAGTAGTCAACCTTGTGCTTCTATTTGCGCATTTCGGCCGTATTCTTTCTGGTCGAAAGGTTGAAAGAGGCTGAAGTGATTTTTTAATGGGACGGAGCTTAATGTAGTTTAACTTAACATAATGGGACTGAACTAAACTGAAAGGAACTAAGTGGACTGAATTGATTAAGACAAGCTACCATTAATGAGACTATACTTAAACTAAACTAAACTCAATAAGCCGGAAAGAGCGTGGCATTCGTCATGAGATGTACTCGTACTAAATCTCTATGAAAGAGAAACGTATTCTCATGCAAATTAATTCCTTTTAAGCACTCTAAGCCATTTCAGTTCCATACTACGCTAATCAAAGTAGAGGATCGCACATTGCCATTTCAGTATTCGGAAAATTTGATGTGTAAACTAAGTGGATCGCACATTGCCTAATCTAGCAGTTTCTTCACTTCAAGCTATAACAAGATCAAAGCTCGGCCAAACACACATCCTGCGGACGTGAGCCTCAGATTACAACTCGGTATGCGCAATTCTAACCTAGAGCAATTTCAAAATCGTGCTGTCGTGCACTCCATTCCATAGATTGCTACTATCGCATAAACTATTGTCATCCAAATTACAATTTCTCGTACTCAATAACCGTGAAAACAAAGCTACATGAAGCCAACAATGAAAGCCTTCGCTCCACTCTCTCGATTTCAAGTCCATTTTCATTCCATATCGAGTTCCCTAAGCGGCAATTCAAATCGAAATCTACTCTATTTCACAAACTACAGCACCTATCAAGCTACATTTTGCCTCAAACAATAAATCAAATCAGCACAGTAACGCGAGTCTTAACTCCATTTCGATTTTTTCTTCGATCCTTCCGCCATGTAACAGCTTAAGATAAAAACCTCGACTATAACATTAACAGTAAACAATCTAAACATAAAATTGAGCAGAAATCTCCATTACTCCGGCTCCGTTTTGCTCATTTGTTTGGCTTTGATTAAAATACTCCTCACAACGAATATGAAGACAATCAAATGAACGAGACGGAGGGAGTAATACAGATCAAATGAACAAAATTCTTGAGAAATACTTTAGTTCATGAAGCGAAAACATAAAAACCTCGAAGAGAATTGAAGCGAGCGATCTGATCAGGCGGAAAATGAGAAGGATTTGAGAAGAATTCCTTGAGACGAATAGCGTGCGCATCTCTACCGTCTTCTAGAAGCTCATGAAGAAGCTCGAAAGCTGTCAACAAGTAATTCTCCTCAAGCAAGAAATTCACCACGCAATTGCACAACGATGATCTCTCTACATCCATTACTTTTACGAATTCGATCAATTTTTTTTGAAATTAATCTGAATCTCGGATTAATCGATCGTCCGCCATTGATGCAGTTAGATGAAGCTTCGTTTCTTGAAGAATTGATTGATCGGGTGATGGTAATCGAGTATACGAGCATGAAATTGGAAGATAATTACGATGAATTTGGATTTGATGCGAGTGAAATTAATTAATTAATTGTTATGAATGATTTGACGAAAAATATTGAAGCAATGTGTGATGAACTGATGATGATTAAGGCACTGTTGAACGTGAACGTGAACGTGAACGTGTACGGTATACAATGATTTCGTTTGCCGCACTCTCGTGCTACCAGTTAGACAGACTACTCCATCATTTCTATTTTCTCGACTCAATTGCGATTTTGTGTGGTGTGGACGGTAGAGGTGGCCATCCGGATGGTCGGGTCGGGTTCAGGTTAGTATTATGTCATGACCATCGTTGGATTAGGATTGGGTCGTTTATTGGTCGGGTTACTCGGGTCAACCGTTGGGTCGGGGTTCAGGTCATTTTTGGGTTGGGTCATCATTGGATCGGACTAAATCTGACAAACAGGTCAACCGGGTCGGGTCAACATGAGATCATATGACTTTCGGGTCATAATTATTGGGTTAATTTCGAATTAAGCAGGTTATTTCGAGTTCAAGGTCATTTTCAGGTTTTGTTGTTTTCAACTTTATTAGGGGCATCGAGTTGTTTGTTATCATAACATCCATGTGAGTTTTGGGTTAGGCCGGGGACAATTCGGTACAGGTTAAACTCGAGTCTTCAGTTCGAGTGTTGGGTCGAGTTCGGGTTGGATTATTGGGGTTAGGCCAATTTTTCTAGGTCTAAGTGAAATGGTTTGGTGTGGTCCAGTCTAATTTAAATCATCAATCATTATCCGATTTATCGTTAATCATTTACTATTAATTGCTAGAATTTGGTCTCGGGTAGGGTTGAGTTTGGTTTCGAGTCGTCTTGAACTTGAAGCGGGTTGTATCAGACTCGTAACTCTTGTCAATATAATGTATTTTCGAGTTGACGGGCCAGACCGAGTCGATTTAACTCGGGTTTCAGGTCGGGTCAAGCTTGTCGGCTCTAGGTGACATTGCCAGATGGATCCGGATTCAGTCCCGTTTGAAGGGAGCATCGTCGTCACGGGCGAGGCGGGGTTGTCCGGAATGGATCATTCTTCCCAAAATTTGCGAGTTGTGTGTGCATTGCAACTAGAGATGATCATGGGCCGTACCATCCGAATAGCCCGGTCCGTCCGGCCCGATATTTTAGCGGGTCTGGACAGTGAAGCTTGGCCCGAATTAATAAATGGGCCGGATAAGCCCGACCCGATCTAATAAACGGGCCGGGCACAGACACTAATATTTTCAAACGGGCCGGGCACAGACACTAATATTTTCAAACGGGCCAACCCACCCGGCCCGCTAAAAATATTATATACATTCTATAGCTTAAAAATTAATTAATTATATATGAAATGAAAAATGTATATTTATTATACAAAGAAAAATAATTACCCCATGCTCTAATCAAGACACATACACTAGATAATAGTATGATATAGCAAAAATACCTTATTAACTCTCAAGAAAAATTAGACAGCTCTCGCTATTCTCAATTTCTCATAATCTAATAATCTAATCTTATCACCAATTTTTGTTCATTTATCACATTTTTTTTGTTGTAAGAAAAAAGTCAACTATGTTGTACTCTTTTTAAATATTTACGTAATTATTGTCTATCTTTATTTGTTTGATAGTTTTTTCATTCACTCAATAATTGGCCCGATAGCCCGCGGACCGCCCGGTTTTATACAAACGGGCGAGTAAGGGCAAGTAATCTGGGCCCGTTAGTTAGGCCCGACCCGCCCGCTTTAGTGTTAAAGGACAACTTTTTATCTTTTAACCCGGCCCGTATCCGATCCGAGCCCGCATTTGACCAGTTCTAATTGCAACCTCTACCTCTTTGTGAGGGTAGAGGCACCAAAATGTAGAATGGGGATGGTTGTTGGACTTGGATAAACAAACCAACCAGGCTACCAAACTTGAAACATAGCTAGTGTACCATACCCACAACATTTTCCTACATGGAGATCAAGATCAACCTAGTAAGTCTCCCTTGTGACGACTATATATCTGTCACAAACATATGACGAGTCAAATATAATCATATAACTAGAAAAAGATAACCCACGTGCTATCTTCCAAACACCCGTATTGTTTTTATCTTATCTACTGTATTATATTTGACCCTTCACAAATTTATGACCAGTATAACCGTCAGAGAGCGCAAAATCAAAGGAATAGAAGTGATAGCTAGGATGGATAATTTGCATGTCGTTTCTGGTACACTAGCCGATTAGTTACAATTGTGAAGAACAAGCAATGCAATCCAATGATTATATCGTTTGTTACCTCACCACCCTCAACTCAACTTCTATCTCTTTATGTCTTGCCCACTGGTTAGGATTAGGTACCCTGTGACAGTAGATTACATGCTTGAATCTTCTTCCCGTATATTGTAATGCGACTAAGTGCACGTTTCGTTTAAAAAAAAAAAAAAAAAAAAAAAAAAAACCTATTCTTCCATTTTCATTTTACTTATTATTTCGTTAAAAATTATCAAATTCAACAAAAAAAAAGCTCCCAAATTCTCATGATTAACCCAACGATTGAAGCAAGTCTTAACGCCACCTCCAACTTTCATCTCCTTCCATCTTAAGCAACTTTCTTACATATACTACTCTTATATACTTCACCTTACAAACAATGATCTTATCATAACCAACTTCATATGTATATAACATAAGAATGGATAACAATAATAATAATAACGATGATTATTATAATCCAATGTTTTCCTCGGTCGTAAACATACTAGACACAACACGTCTACGTGAGGTTCCGATCACCAGAGAGCCCAATGCCTTCCATCAAGAGAACGACTGGCTCCGGTTAGCCAACGAGGATCTTATTAGTCGATTCAACCGCCTTCTTGTCTTCTCGGTCCAACCCGTTGTTAGTAGAAGTAATAATAACAATAATAATAATAATATAAGTAATCAGAATAACATCGTTGGTGCTAACAGTCCAACCAGTGTGATTAATGATAATAATGAAGAACGGTTTTCAATGCCTAAGAGCATTTCTATTCGATCTCCAAGATACTTCAAGTTCACTAACTCATCATCTCCTTCAACTCCTACTAGTATCATTTCTACACCCACCCTCCTTCGACGCCCATCTCAAAACGTTGCAACCGTAAGTTTTTTCTATATACTCTCTTCATCTCAGTCATTTATTTATATAGTATTCCATTTTAGGGTTTCCCGGTCGACCATATGCATGCATGTGTAGTGTGTGCATAATATAATACATTTGTACACAATTGTTTCACATGAAAAAATCATATTTTTTTTGCCGTCTGAATCATTTATTATCCTTTAATTAATAAAATAATACTCCTCACAAATAATATAAAAGACAACAAATGACTAAGACAGAGAATATACGATAAGTAGAGCTTGAAAACCGGGCTGATCCGGCACAAAAATAAGCACAATCCGGCCTGACACGATGACGATGTGGCGAAAAGCAGCACGACTGGTCTCAAGTCGGGCCGTGGCGTCAATTTGAAGAAAAGCCCGTGTCTAGTCACAGCCCGGCACGAGGCACGGTTGGGCCGACACGATTCTAAATCCTAAAAAAATGAAAAATCCTGAAAATTTGGTCGGGTACGACGGCCCGGCACGAATTAGGCACGACCGGGCATGGGCTAGAAACCGTGCCTCGATGCATGTTCTCAGAGTCAGGCACGGCCCGACACGACACTGTGAGTCCGTGAGCCTACACTAGACACGACTGAGTCGGGTTGGATGGACACGAAGCACGGCCCAGCACGTCCGGTTTGCCAGCTCTAACGATTAGGTGGTTGGTTATTAACATTTTTTTAAACCTAAAACAATTAAAAACTTGTGCATGCATGGGTTTATATGTAGAGGTTAAGGATGCAAAGAGATAATAATGAAGAGAAGGGTATAGAAATGGAGGTGTACAACCAAGGCATGTACAAGACTGAGTTATGCAACAAATGGGAAGAAACAAGTACGTGTCCTTACGGCCAACATTGCCGGTTCGCCCATGGATTATCGGAGCTCCGACCCGTGATAAGGCACCCGCGGTACAAGACCCAAGTATGTCGTATGCTCCTCATCGGAATCGTCTGCCCTTACGGTCACCGTTGCCATTTCCGTCACTCCCTATAATATGATCATCATCCAACCTACTCTCTCCGTCTCGTTCATTTATTTGTCTGTGATTAAAATATTTCTCAGAATGAATATAAAAGACAAACAAATGAATAAAATGGAAGGATTACTAATCATAAAGTCATTACAGTATTAGATTTATACTCTTTATAATACGTATATAAATTCATTGTTTATACATTAATAAACATATTTACAGATTTATTATTATATATGGCATATATATTTTTGTAATTTTTCCTAATGTATATTTTTTTTATCATAATTTTATAATAAGTTGAAGATATAATATGAGTAACTACCATGTTACGTGTGTGATTTGTCATTTGTGAATAATATAAACAATATGAGCATCAAATGCTACAAATTATTCTGTGTTTTTTTACGTCTCGTTCATTTGTTTACCTTTGATTAAAATACTTCTCGCAATAAATATAAAAGACAAATAAATGAATAAAATGGACGATTTTTCTTATGATATCATACTTATATTACTCCATATTGTTTTAATCTTTACCAAACGACTATCAATTTCTATCATTAGCTCAAATGGAGTGCGATCGATATCAATTCCTAGAACGTGATTATGACGGATTTGGACCCAAGATATATAGTCCGTATATAATAATTAATATTTTTTTCTATCTCGATCATTTGTTTATATTTTATATTATTTAAGTAAAATATTTTAATTAAATTTAAATAAACGAATAACATGGATGGATTATCGGAGTATTCAATAATTCTAAAATGAACTCTCTCTTTTTTAATTATTACTTCCAAATTAAATACTCTGAATTGGTTTTGAGCAATTTATAAATATGAAGAAACTTATTGTCTTATTTATGTAATATATGTAAAGAGTATTATATTGAAACAGAATAATCATTTATAATCGGAGGAGTATATATCTTTCATTGTCCTTGTTTTATTATTTTTCAACAAATGCATGGATCGGAGCTTGCTAGTGACAACAAGGATTATTTTACCTAATCCATACCCACATAAAAAAAAAAAAAAACATTCTTTAGTTTCATATAATTATAATTAAATATAGGTATTAGCCATACGAAATGCTTTTGTCATCTTACGAATACGCATCAGAACGAAATTTAAAAAGTCATTAAAAGAATATTGAATAAAGTTAAGCTTGTCATGATCAGCAATATAGATCGCATATCATTATGAAATTTCTTACCAGAATCAGATACACATACTGACGTGAAGACTGAAAGTGAACTCACCAACATTGTGAAGCTAGCAGTATATATGTCAACGACATCCATCTTTATTAAATTCGATTATTCTTCAGAACTCGAATAATTGTATTGGTGTTAAATCCAACCTAGCTCGATTGATTAAAAAAATGAAGTGTTGTCGAGATTTCTCTCTCTTTTAATTTGAACCGTTTTGAAGATTGAAATGAGACCGGAGTTTAGAGATTCTTATCAAGAAGCAAGGCAAAAAAAAGTAGGTTAAAGGACCCATGGGTGGTCTTTTCATAACGTACTTCGTTCTAATCACAATGCTATTCACCCCAAAAAGGAATGATACGTGCTCCACCACTTTGGGAATACTTTAGCAAATATTGTCCCTACTCCCTACTCATCTATGATAATAACCTCATCCCTTGTCTCTTTTTCTTTATTTTTTTACTTTATAGTAAACTTTTTAACCCAAAAAGTTACGGTGCATTAAAATTTTGAACCTGCGAATTGTCACGCGTCAAACAAATTCGATCGACATCGAATTACTTACCCAAGAAAACATCATCAATAGTCTTGGACAATTCTAATCGATTAGTGTCTTCTTTATCAAAATCAAGGTCGAATTCAGAATCGTTATTATTCTCGGCAATAGGATAAGAAAACTGTATTCTCTTCTAATTAAGGAAACGATGCCAGACTTTACTACCTACTTCACATAAGCAACTATACAACATCACCATGCCATGCATGACTTGAATTGTACAGAGTAGTCAACTAGTTTAGCTGGTAATAAAGATAATGAAATATGGTACCACTCGATCATAGTCTGGCTTCGAACTCCTCCGCCAACATTATAATCACTTCATGCACGACTCTTCTGATCTTAATAAAAGATTGATATCATGATGATTTTTTATTATTGTGGCTTGAAATAAAGTTTAATTTATGCAAAAGATAAAGACAAAGTCCGTTTATGTATCCTTAATTTACATAAGTATTTCTTAGCTTGTTTAGAGATGGACACTACTAGCTAATAAGTTGATGTATGAAAGCAAATAATAATGTGAGAATTGATTCAATTTCCATGAATTTGTATATGTGGATACTTAGAGTCCCACTTTGACTACTAGTGATGAGAATAACCAATGAAGCTATAGGGTGATGCCACGTAAATGTCAAGAATCAAGATCATGTAAATTGAAAGATCAAATGAGCAACTTTCAAATTTGGCATATAAAATAATAATCACAAATTCTTGTCCGTAACAGGGTTGTGACGGTCAGAAATATATATCTTAAGTTTATGAAAGCGGGTCAAATATGTGAGATAAGACAGCACATGCGTACGTCTCGGGTATAGGAAAAGCTTTTTTTTTGGTATTGTTACGAAACCGATTCAACCAAAACATTAAGGTTATGGTTGAGATTCGTTTATATTCTATTACGCTCCCTCACTCGAATGCCCGTTTGGCTTGAAGAATGGTTAGTGCGCATGCATAGGCTCCCCCGTGACCTCTGGCTCCCCCGTGATTAGTTCGAGATATTGGGGACTGCTAGGGTTCGAACTCATGACCTCTGACTCTGATACCATATTACAAAATCGATTCAACCAAAACCTTAGGGTTATGGTTGAGGTCCGTTTATATTCTATTAGGTATTTTCTTTCCTAATTGAGTATGCTTGAGCCATTTCAACATTATGACGGATATGTCTGTCGCAAGTAGGAGAAACCGAAGAACAATATATAGGGTATCCTCCAAGGCCATAAAAGCAAGAAAGGATGACCATTGTAGTTGGCCGGGAATGGAAAGGTCGTTTAAGATAAGGGTAGGTTGTATGTGTGAATAGGGTGTCTCCAACTTTCTCTATCTTCTTCACAACTTGTTGATGTCTATTATTCATCATGTCCCATCTCCTATCATCTTTAATCCTTTATCTATCTTCTTCTCCATTTGCTTCTTTGCTCGTTTCTAAAAAAGTTAGTTGGCACACGTGTCGCGCATTTAGCGTTCTTATTTTAATAACTTTTTACGAGTATATATTTTCAACATAATTTTGTATTCATTTAATCCTGACTTTATCGTACGGGCTTGAAGAGTGGCTAGAGTTCACAGACTCCCCGTATCATGTGCTAGGATTCCACCTGAGAGTCAGGGTTCGAACTCGTGACCTCTGACTCTAATACCACGTTACGTAACCGATTCAACCAAAACCCTAAGGTGATGATTGAAATCCGTTTATATTCTATTAATAAATACAATACGGAGTAGTTGAGTTTCCAACTAAGCATCGCCGTAAGGTAACCAAAACCTTAATGTAATGATTGGGACTCGATCAAATACATTGATTGAGAGAATAATGATTTGAAATTAAACATGATGAATTACCAAATGCTACCTTACGAAGTTTCATTTATTAGCTAGCTAGAAACAAACAAAATGGTTCTTCATTAGCTAGCTAGAAACAAACAAAATGGTTCTTCATAGTAATAGTGTAGAATCAAGACTTAATTATAATATTCCACATAATGAAACAACACTAAAACTCTATTTCTCAGTTCAATTCAGCATCAAGAGACTCATGCATTTTGTATCAGTACTTTAGCATACTTCAATTCAGTTCGGTTCATTTCATTTCAGTTCAGTTAAGTCCAGCCTATTTCAATCCAGAAGAATAACGGACCTATGATTGATACTCCTAGACATTATGTATGTAGACACAATCCATGATTTGATTTGATTTGGTTTACTCTAGTGAGTCCAATAAGGATGGAGAATTTTCAAAAGATAATTGTTGACCATTCTAGCTATAGGGTGAAGAAGCATGCATTATATTCCAGAATGCCAATGTGTGATAATAATCTACATTATTCAAAAATAATTGAACAAAAGTATGCATAACATCTCACCTATAAAAATAGTGGTTATAATTAATGCAATTCACATATCATGCATACCACCATTACTTTGCATGTTCTATGGAGACAACAAACTTGAAGGAGTGCAACAAAGTAGTTAAAATATGTGACACAATTTCATGGGACTCAAGTTCAAACTCCCGTGCACCTGTCATTCAAAGGGTGGCCTTATTTATATGGTGTGCATGGTTTGCAGGCTATTGCGTACATTCGAGTGTTCAGTTAAATTATTAGAATCGGGGCCTCATAATTCAAGTCTAAAAGTTAAAACTTACAAGTAATTACTAACCAATTGAAATTTTTGTGGAACAAAATTACTTCCTAGTTATTACTCTCGTATGTAGTAGTTAAGTTGAACATGAGTACGCATATAGCCAACTAAAACATGTACTTAGTCGATCCATATGTACATACTATACTCTATGCTTGGCAGTATAATTTTTATAACGCGGTTTCACAATGTAATTATCGAATTTATGGTTGATATTGATAGTCCCTTGACTGAAGACAAAAGAGGGAAAAATGAAGTAAGTATAAGAATTTCCTAGAAAAGAGGGTGAATTATTATCATACTGCAAGAGTATTTATTCTCCAACAACAGGGTTCCTGACAAAGCAATGTATGGAGTATAGTAAGTAACACCAGATGAATCATGTGCATATTCTTTCAACTTAAATATATAAATCGATTTCTCTAACGTATATCCATTGGTCACTGGGCACGGTTAAAACCTTAATTAAGTTAAGGAAGATTATCAAGTTTATTACTGTAGGTAAGTAAGGTAAAATATGAGTTAACATTTCAATTTTTCATAATATATCTTTGATAAATCTTCCTTAATTAAGGTTTTAAGTTCGTTTCAAAAAAAAAAAAAAAAAAAAAATTCCGTATCAGTTTTTAATTATCACGTGTGTTTAATGTGTACACGTTCAAAATCTAAAATACAAATCAAATCAAGATTTATAGGAGTATTATTAAGTAGGAAAAAATGTGTTAATTTCAATTTCTTACTCGAATAATATTTTTATTAATCCTGCTAAATTTTGTTTTTATTAGCATGTTAATGTGTGCTTAATGGACACGTATTAGAAAAATTAATGCTCCATTTGATCTTCCTAGTTTCGGTTTTCTTTATCATTTTTTTATTTTTTTTCATTAATATTTGAGAAGAAAACGAAAACTAGAAAGAATATAATAACGTGTGAATATAAGTTTCCTAGAAAGGAATATTATTAAGAGATATGAAAACCTCTTTTAGGATACATAGCAAACTAAATGCATTCACATTATAATTATTACTTCCATTTTACCTTTTTTTTTTTCAGTTTTTCTAAAATGTATCTAAGTACACATGTCAAGAGTTTAAGTGGGATAAAATTTACACGATTAATTCTCTAAGTATGATAATTATGAGTTTACTTATCAATTTCTCATGATATATTATTGCAAATATTACCTTACTTAAACTCTTAACATGTTTCCTTTGATCACATTTCAGAAAAACCCTATTTTTTCTTTTTATATTATATAAACAAAAACCCTATTTTTTATTATTATATTATATAAAAAATTCAGAAGTATGTCCTTGAATTTCCCTATAAATATAGGGTTCTATAGTGCTTGTCTCTCCAACAACTAACCTCTAGTAAGTCCTCTTCCAAGCAAGTGATCTTTCACACACATATATACAATAATAAACCAATAAAAATCATCCAGTTAAGTTAAGTTGATTGTCCTTAATTTGAAGGGTAGTTCCTTAAAATTGTAGGGTAATGGAGATGGAGGAGGCAGGGGTGGAATGGAAGCTGACAGAAGATAGAGAGCACTAAGGTTGATATGCATTTCATGTTATTGCATCTCACTCCTTTGTGCTCTCTATCTTCTGTCATCACCTTCAGCCCCCTCTCTCCCTTTTTTTTTTTTTTTTTTTTGTCGAGTCGAGTCATGGAGAGGGTGGCTGGTGGTGACATGGTGGTTGCTGACAGAAGATAGAGAGCACAGATGGGTGAAATGCGAACGAAGTGCATCTCATTTCCTTTGTGCTCTCTGTCTTCTGTCATCACCGTGTCCTTCCCTCTGTCGGTGCCACCATATACTTTTCCTTCCCTAAAATGGTCATTAGGGTTTACATATTAACAACTTTATTCCCTTTTAAAGAAAGATTTTGTAGAGTTAAATGGATCTATTAAAAAACGTGTTTTTATTTCTCGTATTTCTTAAAAGTTGAATTGGAAGCAGCAAATTAAATTGTGTTCCATGTAAAGGAGAAAAGGATTAATTAGCTTTTACTAAAACTATTTTTAATTTTTAAATAACGATTTTTCTAACGTGTGTGTACTGGGTACACGTTAAGAAGTTAATTACAACAATAATCACCTTAATATTTTCTAAGTATGGGAAATATGAGTTCATATTTTAATTTCTCATAATAATCTCAATGTGATACTCCTACTCTAATTAACTTCTTAACGTGCGTCCAGTAGGCACACGTTAGAAAAATCATTTAAATAATGTAGTTTTTTTTTTTTGGCAATTTATGTAGTTTGGCCAAAAAGAAAGTTTAAAAAACTAGGTGAAACACTAACAAAATATAATGCTTGACTCAAAACATGATCATATGATGTTCATTTGTCACTTGTGTGTATATGTTTGTTGTTGTTCCAAAAAGATAATGTTTTTCTAACTGTAAGGCTTTGTTCTTTTGGACTTATATTCAGTCAATTTCAGTTCAGTTCAGTTTAGTTTCAGGAGGCATATTTTGTCTCTATATTTCAGTCAGTTACAATTAGATTAAGTTCAGTTAATTTCAATCCAAAAGAACAGATCGTAAATCATGTACTCATATCCAATATCTATGTAGGTTCAAGAGAAGTAGAGAGACATCTTTAATCGAATTTGACGACCATTATTATCAATCATTCTTCCTTCAAGAAAAGTCATGTTTATGTTGGTCATGTCATGTCTACTTGTAGTTTTCAAAATGTTACGGTAGTAGAATACCTTAATAGTTTTGAAGTCTTTCATGACCCGATCCCAATTTCTTTTGTACTCGAATATTTAGTATCATCAATATATTTACATTATCGTTGACCTAGTAAAAAATACGTACTTCATATACTTCTCTTGTTGGCTGACCTAGTAAAAAATACTCGTACTTCATATACTTCGTAATTCCTCGATAACTTTACAGATTAAACTAAATACGAGTATTATTTATTACGGAGTATAGGGAGTGTACTGCATGTAGTTTGTAGCCATGCATATTAGTGTGTGTCACAGTGCACAGTCCATTTCCTATGAGGTTTCTATAAATGGGAACTGACATGGGATGATGGGGTGACTAAAACGGAAAGCTCTCTCATACTACTGCAGTACATGTAAATTATCACATGAGAAAGTCAGATTATTAGAGTTCCATATATGTCAAGCATTGCATTGAACACACTTTCTTATTGAATCCCGTTCAGACAATGAATATAAAAGACAAATAAATCAACGAAACAGGTGGAGTAAAAAATATATACTCCGTAATTTCTGTCTACAACCTTCAAATTTTAAAAATTATACTCCGTACATGTAAGTGATATAACTTACACTTACCCGGAACCTATGTATAAGTTACTATAAGTTTATAACGTATTTCCAATTTTTTTGGTAGATATCACATTGTATTCAATAACTTGAAATTCAAAGGCTATATATAAAAATATTAGACATATATTAATATACTCCGTATTATATTATTATGAGAACAATTGATTGGTGAAATAAAGAAATAATTATGATTAATACTCGTAATTTTTAAGTAAGAGGAAAATACATACATACTCCATGATATAATCATATCATTCGAGCCATTAAAAAATGTTTTCGTTGCCGGGACTTGAACCCGGGTGAGAGCCGAGTATCCTAACCAACTAGACTACAACGGATAATTGACAACTTTTTTGGACTAAATAGTGATGAACCAATTTACTTACGGAATACGAGTATTTGTTAGTTCAATAGATTATGTCGGGGAGGATCAAACAGCCCAGATTCATAAGCCCAACCCGATCCAGCCCAATATTTAAGAGGGCTTGAGCCAGGATTTTAGGTCCAAAAAAAATCCAAAGCCTCACCCTAAAGGCCCATCCTAAAAACTAGGCTGGATATGGGCCGCGCTTAAACCCTAAGGTCCGGCCCAGCCCAACCGAGATTCATATTATATTATTATACTTCCTCCGTACACTATTTTTTTGCCCAATTTCTTTATAATACTCCTCACAAATATTGAGACAATGGGGCAAAAAATAGTGTCCGAAAGGAGTAATATATTGAAATATGGTAAAGAAAAGTAAAATGGATGCTTTACTTGTTAGTTTTTCAAAGTGATAAATAAGTTACGGGTATTATTGTAAATTTGTATTATAGTAAAAAACTAATCCAGTATCTATGCAAATATCATGACCCAAAAAGCTCATTTGGCCCCGGAACTCCACTAAAAGTCTTCTAAGGTCGGGTATGGCTCCTTAAGAAGACCTAGATAAATGGGCCGGCCCAACCCAACCTATGCACTTGAGCTATTTTTTTCCCAAGCCCAGCCCAAGATCACCCCTAATCTCACCCTTTTCCATTAGAGGAGTAATACTAGCTTATTGTCATCCTCACGTTGGAAATTCTGTCACCAAACTTTAAATTCTCAATTATGAAAACAAAATAATTAAGAGAATAAATAAACATTAATTCATATTTAATTTATAAAATTCTCGCTATATAAATTAGTAGTTTTTATAATAAATCACAAAAAATGGAAAAAATAAACAAAAAATTACAAATATTTATTTAAATATTATTTGACTTAATTTAATTAAAAGAGTAAATAATTAAATATACGGAGTATTAATTAAAAGAGTAACTCATTTTTCCCTTTATAAACTTCTTCATTTTTTCCCAAAAGAAAATTGTAAATGAAAAATGGAGAAATTAAAATCTTTGTCTCGTTGGTTCGTTTTCACTCTCTTTCTTCCACCATCAACGACGTCAAGACACAAACGAATCCAGATTTTTTCTACGATGTAGCAAAATTATATAATAATTAATTTTTCATTTCATTGTAAATGAAAATTACGTTTTTATGTCAATTATTTACCCTAGAACGTTTACCTTTTGTGCACGATTTATGAGTCAGTTGAAGGTCTAACACAATGTTGTATGTCATGGATATTGTATTATTGTAAAGTATAGAAAAATCACTACATTAAATATAACCTAGGAAGTAACGATGATACACAAAAATAATGAATAAACTAATTTTATGTGAAAAAATTGTGATAATTTGGACGAAAAATAATTCATTTACAAAACATTTCTTAAATAAAAATAGTTTTATTGTACATTTTTTTCACTTAAAAACTTTGATAGATTGTAATTCACAAAAAAATTGTTCACAAAATGAAAATATATTATTTGATAAACAAAATAAATAATTTAAACGGTATCAAAAATTCCGTGGTAAAAATATTGTTAATTTTTCTCCGGACATTTAGTAAGCGTACAGGTGAGGTTGTAGGACCGTAATTAGTGCGCACAGGACTGTTGTTGGTGCCTGTTCAACACTTCTTAAAGACTTGTTGGAAATGGAATTGGAATCTGCTAAACAGGGAGCTCACAAAGCGGAAATCCAATTCGAATATGAGCCAATAACGCTTTCTATACATGTTCCGGACATCATGACACCACAGGGAGTCGAAGTGTTTGTTAAGGCTCTGTACAGTGTTGTAGACGAGGCGGAGTTCGTGAGGTATAAAGAAGAACTATTCCACATGTTTCATTTGTATAACCTTCCATCTATGTTACATGATCTATGTTACATGTGCAGAAGTCTTGAAGATGGATATCAATTCTAATGTCATTGCACGGCTAAAGATGGCTGCATGCAAGAATCTCGATGAATTAAGGGATTCTTGTTTAGAATTTCTCGAGATCAATCTCTATGGGGTCGAGTATCTTCCAGATTTAGTTGGACATATGAGTACCGATCTGAACCTACGCCTAAGGGAACGCTTCTTGAAGGAAGCGGAAATCGCCACCTTATTTGGGTGGGATTAGGGTTGAGACTGTATGAGTTAAAGTAATTGATTACTACATACGTAGATGTGTGGCTAACCTTAACTGTGTAGTCTGTAGGCAGTCGGTACGTAATATGTAGCTCATTGTCAAAGTCAATCTACTTGAATTTGGGTTAAGTAGACCAAGCTAGTGTATCTCTAATCGTCAAACTCTTCTCAATTTGACAATTTCAATACTCTTTTCTTTTATTATGATGTACGGGGTAGTGTTTTAATGAAAAGACTATGACGTATAAGAAAAATTTATACACAACTAATTAGGAGTTGCCACATGTCATTTGTGAAATAATTAATCTAAGGTTAGGTTAGTAGTTTTACTCATTTAGTTAATTTGTTACTTTAATCTAGTTACGTTTATGTTAGAAAGTTTTTGTTTTCGATATCTCTGTTTATAACCTTTCAATTATATTTATGAAATTTTATTTAGTTAGTTTCATTTTAATTTTGATTTATTTTGGGTAAATATTAATTCTTATTATATTCTCTAATCTTGTTATTTTGTT
This sequence comes from Agrostemma githago, assembly GCA_958450325.1. NCBI lineage: Eukaryota > Viridiplantae > Streptophyta > Magnoliopsida > Caryophyllales > Caryophyllaceae > Agrostemma > Agrostemma githago. Next base: position 66,866,553 of record OY288255.1, on the reverse strand, counting down.
TTAAATGATGAATAATCTTTGATTATTTTTTCTGTTACTATATTAATTATTTTTTCTGTTTTATTATTTTTTATTAAGCATAAAGTCAATAACTTTTGGTGTTATTAAAAATTAGTCATTACTTTATTTATTTATTTATCTTTTTTATATGTTTATTAAAGATAAATAATAAATAATCGTCAAAAAATATTTGTCTGTTTTATTTTTTTATCATTAGTCTTTTTTTTCGGTCTTATTTTTTTTAAGACAAAAAAAATGCTTGACTAAAAAATATGATCATTTTAAACACAAAACTCAACATCTCCTAAAATATTTTGGAAATGTTTTTTAGTAGTTATTCAAAAAATAGAAATAATAAATAAATGAACAAATTTAAATAAATGAACAAATAAAATAAAAGGGAAATTTTTGAAATGTGAGGTAATTAAACGAAAAAAGAAAGGAAAAGAATAAATTAGGGGTTAATGTTTCTTTTAAGTCTTAACCTTACTAGTATAATCTTTTGGTTTACATATTTTATACTCGAAAAGATTTTAATCATGTTTTTATTGCTCCATCATTTGAAACGAAATAAAATATAATCTTGATTACTTTATTTATTAATGAAAAGAAGAAGAAAAATAATAGTAACAGAATTAGAATATCAAATTTTAATTTACAAAATAATCTACAATTCTTTTAAGTGTTCTTTTTTTCTTTTCATTTTAATATAAAAATGAAAAAAAGACAAAAAAAAAAATAACTATGAACTAATAATTAAATAAAATAATTGGACGATTTTCTATTTCTTTTTAAAAATTTAACTAATATTAAATGACAATTATGTAAACATATAAAATAAAGAAGTCTAACAATTTCTTTAACTAAAATAAAGTCATAAAATTAAATGAAAAGTAATTAAGATGAATAACAAAAATACAAAGTTTCTAAACTTAACTAAAGAGATAAAATTACTAATCTAACCATTTTTTTTGAAACACGTGAGGGTATTATATTAAATTAATGTCCGCTAAGTTCAAAATGGCTGGCGGAAAATTCGAGCTAAATACAACATCATCCCCGCAGAAGGACAAAATCTAGCCATAAAATGTGCGACACTATTACCCTCACGTCGAACATGACCACAACTACTACCAGAAAACAACCTCAAGCTAGCCGAAATGCTATCCAAACAAAGCCCAATGGGACTCCTGAAAGTCGAACCCGAATTAATGGCATCCGACAATTCACCGTAGGTAGCGTATTCCGCAGCTGTTCCAGCCCACTTTCCTCCCATATCTCTTTCAAATCTCGAAACATAAACAGGGCATGAACATCGGTTTCAATCTCTACGTGGCAAAAACTACACAAAGGGTCCTCAATAATATGTTTCGTGAAAAGTGCCTTCCTTACCGATAGCATCCCCGAACTTCCAGTCATCGTGGTGGGCAGACCGGAGTTTAAGAAAACCCCCTTTGCCAGTCTATACGCCGCCGATCGAACAAAGTACATTCCGTCCCTATTCGGCCACCAATACATAACATCCTCAGGCAAATCCATTCCGCCAATGGGATGAACACATACATGTATGAATCTCCAGTAAGCCGACATTTCTCGTTCATCAAACAAACGAAGCAAATATATTCATGTATCTTGATAACCATTAAACATATTCGTATTTAACATGAAGAATACAATTGTGTTACAATAGTGTACAAACCAACCTCAACCTCAACCTCAATCCTGGAAGAATTACAAGCATGAATGCATATCTATATACCTGCGACAGTACCGTGATTTATTATTTTAGTTGCTGCTCCTGGAACCAAGCTTTAGAAGCTCGAAAACAAATACGATCAAGTCTCAACACTTCGTGTATGAAGAAAAGGCGCTATTGTCCCTTGGCCTTTAATTCTTGTGTTGGAGCCTTCCACTTTCAGACCCGGCGTAAGGATCTAGTATCACATTGATAACTGCAGGTTTTCTAGCTGAAAACGATTCATCCAAGGCCGACTTCAACTCCTCTGGGGTTTTCACCAAATACCCCTTTCCACCAAACGCTTCAATCAGGACGTGGTATTTGGCCTCATGCACGAAAGAGGTTGGTGCAGGATCGTCTTTATGTGGCCCCGTGATCTCTTCAGGGCTTCTACGATCGCCCCCATATACACCTCCGTTGTTGAAGACTATTACTACCACAGGCAGCTGGTACCGCACTAGTGTCTGCATCATTTACGGACAGTAAAAGTACGTCAAAATTATTCAGAAGCCTAAGCGACCTGCTTGACTATGTAACATTTTAGCTCCAGATCACGCGAATGGCATATGCAGTATAACAGCAAGAGTAAATTATACTGTACAAAAATTACAAAAGCAAAGACGTATATTTTCTCAATTATTATACTCTGTAACACACAAAGCAGGGTCATACTCTGATGCTCACTCACAAAGGGCTCCGATAGTTCATTAAGCTTTCTTTTGGATGGAGGGATTTGGAGGGAAAGCGAGAGAGATCCCGTCGAATGTATCTCCAATACATAAGTACCCAAAATGGAACGGATTCCGAAGGCAGACAAGCAACACGAAAGGATAGAAACTAGAAAGTACACTCTCTAATCGACATTCCAAACTACCCATTTTCCATTTTGGACAAATCCATTCCAAGCTACCTATTTCATTGTCGGTTAACAGAAAGCTCTAACAAGCTTTGAAGGAAAAATACCCACTTCATAACAATGCAATAACGAGGATTCCTCGTGCTCTATGGTCTAACTATAGAGCACAGGGAATCCTTGTCTATTAGTCTTAGAAGATGTTATGTTAGACTTAGAAGACGTTGATAACGTCTATCAGTCCATTTTAACAGTGTGTTACTCCTTTTCGTCATTTCTTTATGTTAACCTATCATCTTATGCTACATTAGCTGAACATATTCTCAAATCTCAACTCACCTCAACCTTTATGGGAAACTGGATCATACACCTCCTACAATTACACCAAAATATACACATTGTACATTTGTACTGTAAGTCAAAGCATAAGAGCTGCTACACAGAAACAAAGGGCTCTAGTTCCTACAAAAACACCTGAGGTATACTCATGATACGGTTCCAGTCCCGGCATCAAACCTAGCTTATGCTTCCCTTTACACGCAAAAAGAAAGCATACTGCGCACATTAGACAATAGAGACTAACGTATGCAATTACTTATGTTATACTCCGTGTAATCACAAAACAGCATACAGTCGAATATCACAAACAACACACAGCCAAATATCGAAAAGCAATGCAATACCATTATATTTAGCTAGGAGGACGATAACTGCAAGTTGAAAGACAAAGTGACAGTTTACCTCGACTTCTATAGCACTAAACCCGAACCCAGAATCTCCCTCAACAGCAACGACCAAGCGATCAGGGCAAGCGACAGCAGCGGCAATACAATACCCTAAACCAACACCCATAGTCCCCCACGTGCCGGCATCCAACCTAGTCCTAGGCTCCATCTGAGGCAAAACAGCCCTCCCAACATCCATAGTATTAGCCCCTTCCGACACCAACACAGGGTACGGACTCCCCACCCCGAGAATAGCATCCCTAATAATCCTCATAGGAGTCGTAAAATCAAAGGGCACAACCACCTTACTCAACTGCACCTCCATCTTAGCCACATTGGCCTGAACCTTGCTCGAAATCGACTCCACCCATGGATGACTCTTCCCTAAACAGAAGGGATCATCCTTTATCTCCTTATTGATCAACCCTAACACTAGCTTCGCATCCCCAACTAACCCTAGAAATGGCTTCCTCAATTGAACCTCCTCCTCACAAATATCCACCAATATGAACTTAACATCAGTGGCCCACTTCGGCGGCTCCCCGAAGTGTAACAGCCAGTTCAACCTAGCTCCGACGACTAGTGCCACATCACACTGTCCTATTGCTAGAGACCTCGCCGCTGTCGCCGCCAGCTCGTGATTATCAGGAAGCATTCCCTTCCCCATTGGAGTAGGCAAGAAGGGTATTCCCGTCAATTCAACAAACTTCTTCAGCTCCCCCTCCGCCCGCGCGTACGCTGCGCCTTTACCTACCACAATCAACGGCCGTTTCGCCGACCGCAACGCCGCCACCGCCGCCGACACGTCACCCGAAAACCCGGCGGAAGCAACCGCCTCCTTCTCCGCCTTCTCAGCGGCGGAGATCAGACTATCCGCCTCCTCCGCCGTGACGGTCTGGTGGAGGACATCAGTGGGGAGGTCAAGATACACCCCACCGGGTCGACCCGAAACGGCGTGACGGAGGACCTCGAATACCCGACCCGGAACTTCGGAAATGGATAGGGGTTTGACGGAGAACTTAGAGAATGGTTTGACGGCGGCAACTTGGTCGAGCTCCTGGAAATCGCCTTTACCGGAATCTCGCTGGTCGGAGGATCCGGAAATGAGGAGGGTGGGCCAGGCATTGATGGATGCATTGGATAGTCCGGCTAAGCCGTGGACGCAGCCGGGTCCGGATACGGTGAGGAGGATACCGGGTTTGGAAGTGAGGAAGCCGTAGGCGGAGGCGGCGTACCCGGCGGATTGTTCGTTGTGGAAGGCGATGAAGCGGATGCCGAGGGCGACGGAGCGGGTGGCGAGGGAGGTGACGGGGATGCCGACGACGCCGAACATGTGGGTGACGCCGGCGGCGAGGAGGGTCTTGGCCACCAGTGTGTTGCCGTCTATCCGGGTTTGGGATTCGGGTTGGGCCATTTTGGTCTGATGTTGGGTGAGTGGGGAAACGTGGAGTGTTTATATTACTGTAACCGTAATACTAAGATTCATTACTTTAATAGCAGTCCGTATGATTTGTCCATGATTTAAGTTGAGTGTTTATCTTACTCAAAAGGAATTGGGTCGAAAGCAGATCAACGGTTTATACGTATGCTTGCCGACGGAAGCAAACCCATCATGACAGGATACAATACGGATCTTTCGTCCCATTTTTGTGTTTCATTTATGTGCCACATTATAGAGCAGATGACACACAGGGTGAGACACAAAAATGGGACATGAATCCATATTGAAAGTGTGACACCACAACTCCGCAACAAGTGATTACTAGGGAATTGATAATTAGAGTAACCATTAAATGGGAATTCTTAAAACTAAATCTACCTAATTTTTTTTTAGAATGGATGGATAGTTGGAATAAAATATTGTTTATTAGTAATTAGAATAAAATGTTGTCACGCTCTACTAATTATTTTTACCTATCTTCACTCATCCAAACATCGCTTGTATCCGGTTGTAAGAGTTGAGTTGCGTGTGGTTGAACTGGTGCCGTTGATTGTGTGGAACTTGTGGATGACACTGAATCGGAAGAATGTTGTTGTGATAGTGGTATAAATGACATTTATTGGAAAGGGATTATGATCGGTTTGTTTATTATGGGTTGATTTATATATATGGAATCGATTGGATAATTAAATAGATTAGTAGGGGTTACAAAATGTGGATGGGGGACTTGGGACGATTGTTTGACATGGTAAGGGTTCGAGCGGGAGCGGGTGGTCTTTATGGGGACACAATGCAACAAGACGATTACTTGTAGCTTAGCCAGAGAGATTAGGCGTTTCTACAATAATATTGACTGAGTTGATGCCCTTAAGACGATGTTTTATACGGAGTACTTGCTAGGGAGAGGGATTTTAACACTTCATTATTTTTTGAGCCATTTATAAAGTGTTACTTTTCTTTAACAATTCAAACGTTGACTGAAATCACATCAATTTGAAAATATTATCGTAAATTAGACATGATTATTTTTCTATAGAGGGCTCCACGCCAATTCAACACATGCATTACCGCATTACCGTGTTGGGTGGTACTACTCCTCGTAATGTGGTACAGTATTTGCCCAGAGAGATTAAGAGAATAGAAAACGCGGCATGTTCAACAAGAAAGTTCAACAATTCAACGATATTTGTATGTATGTATGTATGTATGTATGTATGTGTAGCATGAAAGCAAAACGCAATCATACATTCTTTGAGTAAACAACTCATAACAACAACCTAATATAATCAATTAAAGTCAACTCACTATTCCTTACTCTATGTAATATAATATAACCATTTTTTCTAACGTGTACCCAGTGAAAGAAATGTTAAAATGGATATTGCGAAAGTATGGTAAATAAAGATTAATATTTCAATTTTTTGTGATAATATCATAATTAATCTTGTTTTAATTGAGTTATTAACATATATCCAGTGGACTCATGTTAATATAATCGATTATATAAAACAACATGAATCTTCCTTCTCGGGCCATTTTATAAAATCATAATAGTTGACTCCATTCATTCATCATCTATATAGATCACCTCTCCTCCCTTAACCATTTTCTCAAGAAATTCTAAAAAATCGTTTGTTAAACGACAAACTAACTTTCGTTACTCTACATACAGACGTACGTGGATCAGTCGGGCTAATCAAACATGGGAAATTACGCGTCATGTGCCTTAGTCGGGGCACAAGGCAAAAACAAAGCAGCAAAAGTCGTATTTCCGTCAGGAGAAATCAAGCAATTCGATGAACCCACTAAAGTAGCCGAACTCATGCTAGAAACTCCCAACTGTTTCCTCATTCACTCCAAATTCTTGCAATTAGGGAGACGATTTATAGCCTTGAGTGCAGACGAAGACCTCGAGATTGGGGTTGTTTATGTCATGTTTCCCATGCGAAGGCTGAATTCTTTTGTTAATACGGGTGACATGGCCGCTCTTTACCTTGCTGCCAAGCGCGGTGCTAGGAAGGTTAAGGCGGCCGTGTCTCCCTCATGTCCCGAGTTGGTGAAGGTGGATTTGGAAGGGTGTGAGGAGTTTCAGCATCGAAGGTCGTTCTGTCGATCTAAAAAGCCTTTGCTTGACACTATTGTTGAAGAGTATACATAGTAGCATTACATTTTTCGAAATATGTATATATAGGAAAGTTTTAATAACGTATTGTAATGAGCAGTACAAACGAATACACAAGCGGATGATGGAGTACATTCTTATAATTTCCTTACATGGAGTCGCTTCATACTGATAGTGATACACCTAAATCTTTCGTCTTCAACTTTAATTTATCCAACGTCCTGCGTTATTGGCACCCTCACCAATCCACGGCTGCAAGTTTGTAAGTTTGAAATTTGAAGCTGGTACGGTGTCATCGGGCACTCTAGAAGGTATTTATGTACATGAGTCATCGGCTTCATGATTCGTTATAGACTGACTATAGTTAGTGAATGTGGATAAAATGAGATGGCAGTTGTGGCGGTATTAGTTCATTTTCTTCGTCTTGTGTCTGCAAAATAAGGGCACAAAACAGGCATAAGTACAAACTACAAGTGAGTGAGTGAGTAATTGAGCATCACAGGAATTTGAAACACAACACAGACCTGTTGACGATCTCTATGATGGCGGATGATGCTACATGCTTTAAACATGACAAACAACGGCAACAGAATCCCAATCGTCCTCAGCAACAACAACTACATACCAGTAGTTTATGCACGTCAGTGGGCGAGTGTTCTCAGTACAGTACAGTACAGTACATTCCGACAATGCTTGCAGTAATAAGCATAGATGATTACTCACAGTGTATAACATAAATGAGTATTCTCCAGCATCGTTTAGGAGGATAGGAAGCGTATGGCGTAATACCAGCAGACCCAAAAACTGATATCAAACAACACAGTCGACAACTATATTAGCAGAGAAAGAATGTCCGAGGAACAAAAGTAATAAAACAAATTCTGATGCAGCACAGTCGACAGATGATCGAGCAAAGTAAAAAACATAAGAAGGATGGAAAAGAAAGTAGTAGTACTATTATTATTATCGTCCGACAGCAGACAATGCTTGCAGTTGGAGCCATAAAGTCATCAAAGCTTTGATCAAAAAAATTATGTTCAGCGCCAAAGACGGGTGGATGATGATGATATTGGTTTCCCCTTGTTAGTTCCCAAGGTTCCCTGCAAACCCAGAAAATGGAAAAATGACGGCCCCAATCATAAGATAGGCATTACTCCGTATAAGTTATGTTTGTGTGACTTGCCTCAAACGAACTGGGATGATAGCGATAGGTAATCTAGGAGGTGGAGTAGAATAACCAGGCTTAAATTCCTGCAAGTCGAAAAGTTGAAGAAACTGAATTGACAGTAAGTACATATATATCGTTTACTCGAACATTAAAAGAGAAATCTAAGAGAACGGAACAGAATGAACCTGCAGGCAGATCTCACAGATAATGTTGCCCTTCTGGTTGCACCACATTTGAACGCATCTACGGTGAGCATACTGCAACAGTAGTACTCACATATCATCAAAGTATCGATGCAAATACTGCAGGCAACACGCAATGCAACAAGAATACTACTACAGTACTACATTCTGACATGATCAAGGAAAACTCAAAAAGGCTCGATTTTTGTGATGTCTCGCAATTTGATATGGGAAGGACTTAGAGGAGACGAGACTAACTAGGAAGTTAAATGCATTATCTATCTCAAAAACCGACCTTTAAGCTACCACAACAAGAACACGGCGCTTCCATCTTTTCTGGCTCATCTTCATCATGGCAAATCCTACACAATGCTAGTTGTTTCCTTGGAAGCAATACATGTACACCACCCTCATCCATCCTGTAACACGTAAACTCGATCAGCAGCCGACAACACCTTAAATCAATCAGGACTCTTTACTGTATCTAAAACTATACAACAACAACAACATCAAAGCCGTAGTCCCAAAAGAAGATTTGGGGTCGGCTAACATGAATCAGAATCTGAGGTCATCAAGTCGTAGAATTATAATTCAAAAATATACCCTATAGTGCTCTTGTAGAGTTGTAGACCATATTATTTGTCCTAAAAAAAACATTGTAGAATTACTTATAACAAAAAAACCCAAAAATGGTAGTAGAATTTATACCTTTCCAAGCAATATCAAATCAAATAGACATATAATTGATAAATCAAAATCTCACAATCACAATCAATAAAAGAATCAAACCCATTTATCAAAACACTATGAAAAACACAAATAACTGAAAACACAAAGACGTCTTAGTCGAGTGGCCTGGAAAAGAAGTAAGAACCCGTCTACCTTAATGCGACTAAGTGCACGATTCTTAATGACGAGAAAGAACCAACCTTTTGGTAAGGTTGATGAATTGAAGTAACATTATTACAAGGGTTTGCCATGTAAATGTAGTACACTAATACCATATCAAAAGTAACATCAAAAAAAAAGGAGAAAGATGAAGAAACTTACAAGGGATGGTTTCTTCCAAGCTTGTTTTGTGTAGTAAAACTCCTTGAAACATAGAGAAAGGCAAATAAGATTGAAGAAAGGTATTGCTTTCCATAATTAGTTGCCTTTCCCCAGAAAACACTACTAATTCTTACTATTAATATTGCATTGTCTTGTTTCATTGTTAAGTTTTTTTATCACGTGTATCCAGTGGACACACGTTAATGATCTAATTAAAGCAACGTTAACATGATTATTATCACGACAGATTGAAATATCAAGTTCTATTTACCATTTATCCAGTGGACACGCGTTAGAAAAAACCGTTATTATTATATTGTTAGCAAAAGTTGAAGGAAGGATGAAGTCAAAGTCAGAGGGAATATATGTTGGGAAAAAGTTAGGAATATTATTGCGTCGTTAAAGCATCACACTTTCATTCTGATCTTCGCGCCTTTAATTTAAGGCTGGTTAACGGTTTTAATCCGGTAACCACGACGGATAATACGGTTGAAACGTCTACGAATGTGTAGAAGAAACATTTCCTCGATTTATACCTCACGTATATTACACGGAGATATAGAATCAGATGAAATGGTAATAGAAAACACAACAAGTTGATATTGATTGTGACGAGATTTTTAGTCATGTGGTCAAACCCACGGCCATTCATGTCATTTTGAGTATAACCGTCTCGCGTTCTTGGCCTATCCATCTGTTGGATGTTTTACCACAATAGAAGAACCTGATTTTCACGAAACTTTCTGATAGGAATAGAATATTACCTAATAACAATAGTTAGAACCCCCGACACAATATAAAATAGAGTATATAACTTGTTTCGATTGATTCTGACACGTGTCATAACGTAATGTTATGACTTTTAAAAGTATCCATTGAATTCCACATGACTCAAATTTTACACCGGAACATTTTACTAGGGGTTAACTTTATTCAGCGCGAGTATGAATTATTTTTATTTCGGGACCCAAAATGTCGAAAAAACGTGGATAATAATCTTCAAAATCAGTCGTTTTTGGCTATTTTTTGACAATGCTGAAACTTGCTTGAAAGTGCAAATTTTTTTTACAAAACTTGTCGATAGGAATAGAATATTATATAATAAAGATAATTAGAACCCCGACACGATATAAAATAGAGTATAGAACTTGTTTCGATTGATTCTAACACGTGTCATAATGTAATGTTATGGCTTTTAAAAGTGTCCATTCAATTCCAAATGACTTCAATTTTACACCGGGTCATTTTACTAGGTGTCAATTATTCAGCGCGAGTATGAACTATTTTTATTTCGGGACCCAAAATGTCGAAAAAACATGGATAATAACCTTCAAAATCAAGCAGGCGTTGTTTGCTATTCATCGAGATAAGGCACCGGGTCCAGATGGTTTCACGAGTCAATTTTTTATTGATTCGTGGGATATTGTGGGAGGGGATGTGATCGGTGCTATTAAGGATTTCTTTCTGTCAGGTAAACTGCTGAAACAGCTGAACTGTGCTAATATCACCCTTATTCCTAAGATGAATCGTCCTCAGTCTGTAAAGGATTTTAGGCCTATTGCGTGTTGCAATGTGGTTTATAAATGTATCGCTAAAATTATTTGTGCAAGGCTGACCAAGATTCTACCTGAGATAATCTCACCTACGCAGGGTGGGTTCATTGAGGGTCGGAGTATTGTTGAGAATGTTCTCATTTGTCAGGATCTTGTTAAGATGTACAGAAGAGGGCGAGTTTCACCTAGATGTCTATTTAAGGTGGATTTACACAAAGCCTATGATAGTGTGGAATGGGATTTTGTGGATCAAATGCTGCGAGCCTTGGAGTTCCCGGATCATTTTCGATGTCTGATTATGGAGTGTGTTACTTCGGTATCCTTTACTCTGTGTGTCAACGGTGATTCGTTTGGATTCTTTAAGGGGAAGAGAGGTTTAAGACAGGGTGACCCAATGTCACCACTGCTTTTTACTATCTGTATGGAATATTTTTCTCGTATCCTAACGTTTGGCAGAATTGACAAGAAATTTAGGTATCATCCTAAATGTGCTTCGCTGAAACTTACTCACCTAATGTTCGCGGATGACCTTTTGCTTTTTTGCAAAGGAGATTTGCCTTCTATGGAATTCTTGTGGAAAGCATTTGCTATGTTCAGCAGGGCCTCGGGATTGAGTCTGAGCACTGGTAAGTCACACGCCTATTTCGCTGGGGTTGCTACCGGTGTGAAAGACGCTATTCTCAGCTTTTCGGGATGTATCGAAGGTACGTTCCCTTTTCGTTACTTGGGTCTCCCGATTCAGTGTACCCGGATTAGTAAGAGCGATTGTGAATGTTTGGTGGCTAGAATCTTATCGCGAATCTCGAGTATTGGTGCGAGAAAATTGTCCTATGCAGGTAGGCTGACATTGGTTCAGTCGGTGCTTTCCCAGCTTCATAATTACTGGGCTATGGTTTTCATTATCCCGTCTTACGTTATGACTCGAATTATTTCCTTATGCCGCAATTTCTTATGGAATGGTGGTGTAGAGGGTAATAACAGAGCCCTGGTGAGTTGGGAGAAGCTTTGTTGTCCTAAAGGGGAAGGTGGGTTAGGCCTTAGGGACTTGACTATCTGGAATCAGGCAGCGGTGGCTAAGTTAGCAGCTTGGGTTTTTGATCAACCGGATCGACTTTGGGTTAGATGGGTGAATTCCATTTATCTCAAGGGGCGTGATTGGAAGGAATACCAACCTAACTCGGATGTGACCTGGGCTTGGCGAAAGATTTGTCAGGCTAAGGACAAAATCAAACATTTGTATGTGAGTGGCCTGTGGCATGGCTCTCGGCCATGCTATAGGATCTCGGAGGGCTATGAGGCAATTCGGGCTCGCTATCCGACTGTGCCTTGGGCTCGGCTCGTTTGGAGTGGATGGAGCATCCCTAAACACAGCTTCATCTCATGGCTTGTTTTTAGGCGTGCTCTAAACACTAGGGTTAATCTGGTTAGATTTGGAGTTGCTGATTCTGACCGATGTTTGCTATGTGAGGCCCATGAGGAAAGCCTCGAACATATATTCTTTGAGTGTGAGTGGAGCTCCAAGATTGTCAAAGGCTTAAGCGACTGGATGACGAAGCAAATCCCTTCTATTGGTGCGCTTACTTGGGCGTGCAAAGTGCGGGGTACCAGACTGCAATGTAATGTGGTCCGTGCACTTTTCAATGCCATGATCTATCACGTGTGGAGACAACGCAACTTGTGCAGAATCGAAGGCTCAGTGCAGTGTCCGCAACTAGTAGTTAAAATGATTAAAATGGAAATACGGAATAGGATTAATGTCATGATCAAATATCCGTTACGGTCTAGAGATGCGAGATGGCTACATAATTTGATGTAGCCATTCATTTGTACATTGAACATTATTTTTTAATATATTCTTACCTTTTACCAAAAAAAAAAAAAAAACCTTCAAAATCATTGTTTTTTGCTATTTTTCGACAATGCTGAAACTTGCTCGAAAGCGCAATTTTTTTCACGAAACTTGTCGATAGAAATAGAATATTACGGAGTACATAATAACAATAGGTAGAACCCCCTACACGATATAAAATAGAGTATAGAAGTTGTTTCGATTGATTCTAACACGTGTCATAATGTAATGTTATGGCTTTTAAAAGTATCCATTGAATTCCAAATGATTCCAATTTTACACCGGGTCATTTTATTAGATGTCAACTTTATTCAGCGCGAGTATGGACTATTTTTATTTCGGGATCCAAAATGTCGAAAAAACGTGGATAATAACCTTCAAAATCATCGTTTTTTGCTATTTTTTGAAAATGCTGAAAGTTGCTCGAAAGCGCAATTTTTTTTCACGAAACTTGTCGATAGGAATAGAATATTACCTAATAACAATAATTAGAACCCACGACGCGATATAAAATGGAGTATAGAACTTGTTTCGATTGATTCCGACACGTCTCATAACGCAATGTTTTGGCTTTTAAAAGTATCTATTGAAATCCAAATGACTCTAATGTTACACCAGGACATTTTATTAGGTGTCAAGTTTATTCGGCGAGAGTATGGACTATTTTTATTTCAGGATCCAAAATGTCGAAAAAACGTGGATAATAATCTTCAAAATCAGTGGTTTTTGGCTATTTTCCGACAATGGTGAAAGTTGCTCGAAAGCGCAATTTTTTTTCACAAAACATCTCAATAGGAATAGAATATTACGTTATGACAATAATTAGAACCCCCGACACGATATAAAATAGAGTATAGAACTTGTTTTGATTGATTCTAACACGTGTCATAATGTGATGTTATGGCTTTTAAAAGTATTCATTAAATTCCAAATGACTCAAATTTTACATCGGGACATTTGACTAGGTGTCGACTTTATTCAGGGAGAATATGAACTATTTTCATTTTGTGACCCAAAATGTCGAAAAAACGTGGATAATAACCTTCGAACACACTCGTTTCAAATGATTTTGTAAAAAATATGAGTTTTGTTTGCTGACCATCTAAATAGGACCCTTATAGCATATAATGATTGACGCATGTTAAAAAAACTCTTAAATGGTTCTGTTTCGAGTATATACATATACTAGTATACAACCCGTGATAAATCACGGGGTTGTTCCAAGACCCATGTAATTTTAGCTACTTCAAATATGAATTACATAGTATAAAACTCGCCGTGACAAAATCACGGGGTTGACTACTAATGCTTTGAACAAAATCAGCATATCTTTTAGATTAAGTTAGTTTATTAGTTCAAAAATGATGTAGGGTATATAAATTCAACGTATTATACGTTAGAAATTTCGTAAGTCGAATAATACATTCAAAATCAACTCTTTGCACGTAAAACTAAGATGTGTTCGGGCGTTAAAATCGAAAATTTAAGATTACAGCGGATGAATAATTTGAGAGATATGTGAATTCACCATATGGGTGAATACTCATTTATAAGAGGGGAGAGATTTCGAAAATTGCTGGAAATCGAGGAGGCTACCCCATTTAATATGGTTGTCTCCAAAGAGGTTCAATGAAGGGATTATCTTCCCAAGTTGGTGCGATTTTTGAGAGGAGATAAATGTATTAGATTAATTAGGATGGAATGATTAAATGCACATTAAGGACTAATTAATAATTAATTTGAAATTTGAGTCATTTTAATTTATATTTATTATAAATTTACTTCGGTGATTATAATTATTATAATTTATTTCGTGATTTTACTTTATACTTCGTAATTATTATAATTTATTACTATTTTCGTGATTTTTTTTTTTTTGTGAAATAGAAATTTCAAAATTGATATCCCATAGAAAAGAAATCGAAATCACTCCCTTTTTCGTGATTATTTTTTGGTTAAACTGATTCTCACAACTTAAAATCTTAACTATAAGACGATGTATTGGTATAAAAATTCATTAATAGAGAAATAGACATACAAAATTTCAATGATTTACCTCCGAATCAATTAACAATTTCGATCAAGATCACTATAATATTTTAAGAAATGAAGTAGATTAAATACAAAATAAATCAAAATAAATCTTAAGAAAAAACTTAAAGAAACTTAAAGAAGGAGAGTAGTTCCTTCTCCCAATGTCAAAATAAATCTTAATACAAAAACTTAATAAAAAAACTCAAGAAATCACTACCTAATACTACGTACTTAGTAACTTAATTAAATACAAAATAAATCACATTAATAAATCAAGTAAATTTTAGTAACTACACTATATCAAGTAGTTTTTCAAAATTATACTACAAAAATATCCAATTACAAAATAACGTTCTACCCACAAAAATAAATCAAAAATAATGAACACGGTTTATGCCTAATTAACTTTATAACTTAAGCAAAATACAAATAAATCAAATTAATTAATCAATTAAGTAAATTAAATGGAACAAAGAACCTTACTTTTTCAGAGGGAAGGTTCGTGTACATTTCAGAAAACATTAGACCTTCAATCCTCCTACTTTTGCATTTCTTATAAGATCTCACCTCTGTAACACAACAACAATCAAAATGTAAAATCAAAAATGTAAAATTAAATATAAAAAATATGAAATACTAAGAACATGAAAACATATACGGAGTAGTTTTTTTAACTAATTGTTATAAATCACAACTGTAAACTCATAATTAAAAATTTGTTTGATTCCAAACCATACATGAATTGAATTATGAACAAATAATTCTAAAAATTAAATATACTACTTCGACAATTACACTATATCAAATTAATTTAGATGAAGCGTCCTTCAGATTTCCCGGCATCTTATCCTTGATCTTCTCGATGAACCCATTGTATTTATCGGATGAATGAATCCCTTCTTTTTTCGCCTCCTTATCTTCTCACCATCTTCTTTCACCTCTTCCTCCAACTGTTATGTATCATCAAAACCACACTTCATTAGATCACTATATATATAAATACAGTTTTAGGCATCGCAAGTAAATGAGATGCATTTACATAAAGTAAAATGGTGCTTGCTTACCGAGCTGGAGCTGCTACTGCCAGATGCATTTACGTTTTATTTTGTAGTACCGCAAGCGTACGGGTATTGTAGCATACGGGTCGATCTCAGGGAGGTGAATGATTAAGTACTAGCTAATTTCTGACTCAAGTTATCTACGCTCAATAAATTAAAATGGTGATTGTCTAACTAATGTCTAACAAACTAGTAGAGGTAATAAATCGAGATGAAATCAATAATTAAAAAGACCTAGGGCAGTGGTTCACCGTTAACATGGATTTATCGATGCGATCAAAATGTTACACAACTTTGTCGAATTACCGTCTTGGGTGAGACTAGCATTCCAATTTTAATCAATACTTTAAATTCTCCGTCGAGACATAAAAAGCCTATCTAGCATGTTATAAATCCTATTCTCATGGCATGAATAACAAAACTAGACGCATTAGGAATCGATACTAACATGTCCCAATTATTCCAATTCACTATTCTCATGTGAAAATTCAAATCTTATTTCGGTTCTCTAAATTAAAACCCGACTCTCGTCGTAATTAAAATTGAGTAGAAATTAATCGATAAAGATACAAACTTTATTTTAGGCATGATTCATATGAAAAACATTCAACTCTCGTTGTAATGATAATCTAGACTCAAACCTAGCAATTCAAACTAATCAATCAATTATTAAGCACAACCGCAACAAACCCAATTCAATAATTCAACAAAGCGCGATTAAAATCAGATCAAAGCATCAATAACCCATATTATCGGCTCACCGAGCCCTAGATAAAAAGACTACTCACAATTCATAATAAAAATAACAATCAACAAATAAAATAAAGAGTAGAGAATTAGAAAAACTTAGTCTTGAATAATAATGAACAAAATGATGAACGATCGTTTCTTCAAGGTCTTGGGATAATAAAACTAAAATGCATAAATCTAATAAAATTTGTATATGTTTTTGTGTTGCTATAGTCTAGGAATAATATGGTCCTTCTAATAATAATAAGCATCAAATATAAGTAGGATAGAATAGGGGGGAGATCAAGAGTCACGCGGGTAGCTATTCGCTAGTAGCGGCACATTTCGCTACTAGCGGCACTTTGGAAGCTCCACAAATTGCATGAATTCTGATGAAGCCTCTACTAGCGGCAGTTTTGCTCTTCATCATCCGCTAGTAGCGGCACTTCAAAATTCTTTATTCTCTCTTCTTTGCTTTTCCTTTGATTTCCTTTTCTTCTTTTCTTCATGCGATCTTCAATATAACCCGGCATTCGACACGTGTAACACCAATATAATCCGGGCATAACACAAGAATTTCTCGGCTCTTCAAAATAGCTAGAACCGTCATCAAAAATCACATATTCACTCAAATCATGCAAGATCATCGGAAATCAATCAAATATCATTATATCGTCCAAAATCCACTCTTAAACACTATAAATATGACGATATATACTCACAAGTAGTGCTAAAAATAGCACTTAACAAATTCCCCCATGCTAAACCTTTACTCGTCCTCGAGTAAACTCAAAAAGCATAAGACGATATCAATGCAAGGTCTAGCTAACTCCCTCACTCACAAATGGTTAGCTCACAACTTCCTTCTTATATCGCCCTCACTACCTACTCCGAAATCGTCTAGCTTAGCATGGTCAACACCAAAAGATAAATCAAGGAGTCAAGTCAGTGTATGACTCCCCCATGCTAGCTCAAAAACACTCTCGATAAGAAGCCAATAATATCAACATCAATAAACATCAATTCACAATCATAACCAAAAATAGGATCACAGCAACCAACGATCCCCAACACACAATCCAATTCCAACACAAAATTACGACGCCAAAAAATGATCCTAATCCTAACCCTTACCTCCAAACGCCGTCTTCTTATGTCGCCGACCGCCATGATGTTTACTATTTGCCCATAGTACGGGATATTATGGCCCCTTTTCTTTCTTGCGGCTCTTTTTTTTTCCTTTTTTTTTCTTTATTCTTTTTTTTTTCATTTTTCACTTTTTTTTTGTTTTCATTTTTTCTTAATCACTCATTTTGCCTAGGCCGCCCTTTCGGGTTTTCAACCTAGCTTTTTCTTCTTATTTTTTTTATGTACTCACTTTTTCCACTCTCAACCTCAATGTTGCCTAGAACGTCTGCCCTTGCAGATTATCATTCTAGCGAGGCCTCCCATTTTTTTGCCTAAGCCGCCCTTTCGGGTTTTCGACTTAGCGGGATTTTATTCTTTTTTTTTCCTTTTTTCTTTCTGTTTTTATTTTTTTTTGAAAATAAATACATACAAAAGTGAAATATCCCTCTCCCATGCTTGAATCGAGCAATGTCCTCAATGCGACAAAGACAAAAATAAAATAGGAAAGAGGGGACAAATCACCTATCATGAAGAATCAGAGGAGTCTCCAGAAGGTTGACGAGAGCCACTACGTGCCTCCCGACGACTGTTAATATCGCTCCTCTCAGCTGCTAACTCTGCATAAAACTGCTCCGAAGGGGAAGTGTATGTGTTAGGATGTCTAGCCGATAAAAACTTGTCGAAACCTCGACACAACTCTAGCACTTCCCGCATAGCTAACCCTTGTTCCGCCCGCCAATCATCGACCTCTAATCTCCACATGTCGGACTCCCTAGAAGATGAAAAAGCATGTGTGAATGAGGGAGAGGGTCTCTCGGTCGCATTTTCATCATCACTACCATCCATAGCATCATCATCATTTAACATCTCATCATCATTTTCTAGAACTCGCTTCGCTACCCTTTTGTCACCCGGCTCCAAGAGAGTAAGTGGGTCACGTGGTATATATAAATCGATGGTCCTTGGCCCGGTAGGAATAGATTGCTCCGTAGAACGAGGCAATCGTAAGTAAGGTGAAGCTTTCGGACCACGTCTCCATAAAAAAATAACCACGGGCCACTGAATCTTGAAGCATAAATGTACGCTCCAATGTATCAAAATCGAGCAAATGACCTCCCGTCACCGGTGTAACTGTGCTAGGAATAGTGACTCCCAAATGGGTAAGTATTAATGTAACCATGCCACCTATGCTAATTTTTCCTTTAACGTTCTTCCTACACTTAAGGCAGCTAGATACAAACAGGTCAACCCAATCAGGCACCATCGACGCTTCGGGAATCAACACTTACAAGTAAGTCATTCCAGTTTCCCCGCACCTTCACAATTTTTTCCTTTTTCTTTTTCTTTTTTTCTTTTCCTTTTTTTTTCTTTTTTTTCTTTTACATAAATAAAACGGAAAAAAATACATACGTAACTTGGGTTGCCTCCCAAGAAGCGCTTGTTTAACATCATTAGCTTGATGTATGCTTTTGTAGTGTAATTCTTAAGAAGATGCAGTCAAAGCTCTTAGGAGACGATCATAAACCTGTGAATGCGACTTAGATAGCTGTGAATAACAACATGTTAAACAATAGACGACAAAGACCCAACCAAAAGATCGTAGGAACTTATCATACGTTTTTGAGGAACTATTATCATACATAAACACATCAATCCATGTTACAGTCTTAAGTCCATCAAATTTTGTAGCATGAGATTTGGAGGATGAGACATTATCCACATTATCGCAAGGTAGAGACACAATATCATTAATAATTATCTTAGAAATTTCAGGAGGTCTACCTTTATCTGTTCCAAAACTATCACAAAGAGAAGGTGATCGACGCCAAGAAAACTCTTTCATAGTTATTGAATTATAAGAGGGCGATGAGCTTAGACAAGGTGGAGGATAAAGAAGAGGAAAAGATGGAACCAAATTAAGGGGATTATATTTGAAAGATGCATATGACGTACAACCATAAAGAGTGATATTAGAATGGTTGTGAGGAACAAATTCCTCCCTATAATCACAATCCTTAACCTCCTCGTCGGCCAAAAACCCCTCAATAGGATGGTAAATTTCACTCACACTCCTATCATGCTCAATACTATTATTTACAAGCTCACAATTATCACTAGTTTCCACATAAATATTATCTTCAACACACAAAGAAAAAGAGAAATTTGGCTTACAACCGTCACGAGATAGCCAGTCATAGAATTTCAATGCTTCATCATCGGACCTGGAAGGAAAATTTCCATTAGAAAAGTTAAGCATTGATTGTGTACAACTATTGATACCTTTCTCTATTGTTAGACATAGCTCTTCGTCGCTAAAGCCATGACCATCCAGTGAGACAAGATATTGTTTAAGTCGATCAAGGTAAGCCCAAAATTCTTCATCTTCATATTGTGGAAAACCGAGATAAAACATAATTAAAGAAAAATAACGTAGTCTAACAAATCAAAAAACTAAGCTAATATTAATCCATTACCTCCCCGGCAACGGCGCCAAAAACTTGTTACGTTTTATTTTGTAGTACCGCAAGCGTACGGGTATTGTAGCATACGGGTCGATCTCAGGGAGGTGAATGATTAAGTACTAGCTAATTTCTGACTCAAGTTATCTACGCTGAATAAATTAAAATGGTGATTGTCTAACTAATGTCTAACAAACTAGTAGAGGTAATAAATCGAGATGAAATCAATAATTAAAAAGACCTAGGGCAGTGGTTCACCGTTAACATGGATTTATCGATGCGATCAAAATGTTACACAACTTTGTCGAATTACCGTCTTGGGTGAGACTAGCATTCCAATTTTAATCAATACTTTAAATTCTCCGTCGAGACATAAAAAGCCTATCTAGCATGTTATAAATCCTATTCTCATGGCATGAATAACAAAACTAGACGCATTAGGAATCGATACTAACATGTCCCAATTATTCCAATTCACTATTCTCATGTGAAAATTCAAATCTTATTTCGGTTCTCTAAATTAAAACCCGACTCTCGTCGTAATTAAAATTGAGTAGAAATTAATCGATAAAGATACAAACTTTATTTTAGGCATGATTCATATGAAAAACATTCAACTCTCGTTGTAATGATAATCTAGACTCAAACCTAGCAATTCAAACTAATCAATCAATTATTAAGCACAACCGCAACAAACCCAATTCAATAATTCAACAAAGCGCGATTAAAATCAGATCAAAGCATCAATAACCCATATTATCGGCTCACCGAGCCCTAGATAAAAAGACTACTCACAATTCATAATAAAAATAACAATCAACAAATAAAATAAAGAGTAGAGAATTAGAAAAACTTAGTCTTGAATAATAATGAACAAAATGATGAACGATCGTTTCTTCAAGGTCTTGGGATAATAAAACTAAAATGCATAAATCTAATAAAATTTGTATATGTTTTTGTGTTGCTATAGTCTAGGAATAATATGGTCCTTCTAATAATAATAAGCATCAAATATAAGTAGGATAGAATAGGGGGGAGATCAAGAGTCACGCGGGTAGCTATTCGCTAGTAGCGGCACATTTCGCTACTAGCGGCACTTTGGAAGCTCCACAAATTGCATGAATTCTGATGAAGCCTCTACTAGCGGCAGTTTTGCTCTTCATCATCCGCTAGTAGCGGCACTTCAAAATTCTTTATTCTCTCTTCTTTGCTTTTCCTTTGATTTCCTTTTCTTCTTTTCTTCATGCGATCTTCAATATAACCCGGCATTCGACACGTGTAACACCAATATAATCCGGGCATAACACAAGAATTCTCGGCTCTTCAAAATAGCTAGAACCGTCATCAAAAATCACATATTCACTCAAATCATGCAAGATCATCGGAAATCAATCAAATATCATTATATCGTCCAAAATCCACTCTTAAACACTATAAATATGACGATATATACTCACAAGTAGTGCTAAAAATAGCACTTAACACAAGTAAATGAGATGCATTTACATAAAGTAAAATGGTGCTTGCTTACCGAGCTGGAGCTGCTACTGCCAGAGCAACGAAGTTTTTCCATCAGCGACGACTTGTGTTCAGCCTAGTCATGGGCACATCCACTTTCTCTTTCTTCTTCCCGAAGCAATCAAAGAGGCCTCGGTCTTGAGCTGGAGCCTCAGGGTTATCGCTGAAGCCAGTAGGGTTAGAGATCGACATACATATCACCTGAAAATTGCAATAAAAATGACTCGTAATTTGTTAATTGTAGTAATGTTTTTAACTCAAGATGTTTTAAACTGTGAATGACTGATTTGAATTGATGTTATAGATGATGAATTGGGCGAGAATCGAAGAGTTGCACAGCAAATTCCTAAGATGAGAGTGCCGAGGGAGGTGGTGGAAGAAGTAATTAGGTTTAATGGTGGGAGAAGTAATTAGGTTTAATGGTGGGAGAAATTAGGAATTGATCAGGGAGCCTGGGAATTGGGATGGTTGGCATTAATTGAGGGTATATTGGAAATAGGGAGACTGACTATGATACAAAAATGCAAAAATAAGAAATTGGGAGGGATTATTTAGCAATTAGTTTCAATTAGGATGCTTATTTTCTTAGGTTGCTTAGAGCAAGTCCAATAGTTATTGTAGCTAGCTTTGCCAACTCATCTTTTTGGGCTACATTATTTTTCAACTACGACGTACTCCAATAGTAAGCTACAAGGGTTGTAGCTTTGTAGCATGAAATTTTCACAAAAGAGAGGAGAAAAATTCTCAAGCATGTGTAGCTTGAACAAGCAGGATATGCTTTCAAGCTACAACACAATTTTCCTCTCCAATGGTTTCCATGTAGTTAGAATATTTTTAGTAATTGCAAGCAGGTCCTTTAAAACAACTACTGGACTTGCTCTTAGGATGCTTGGAAGGTGGAAATTGGGAGTCTATAGTGTGGCACGTAGGACTATGTGGTTTCATCTTTTATTAATAAAAGATGCATCGATGATTTCGCCTTAATTCGACGTTACTCGAAACATAGTCGAATGTCTTTAAACTATACGTACATTCTGTTCCACCGAGACATTTCTATAATGTATGGAGTAATTTTTTTTCGAATTTAAAGACATTAAATTTCGTCACCAAATCAGCCAGAAAAACTTGATAATAAATTAATAACATTCAAACACGCTCGTTTCAGGTAATTTTTTGAAAAATGTGAGATATTTTGCTAACTATTTAAATAGAACCCGTATAACATAAAATGATTGATGTTTGTTAAAAAAACTCTAAAATTATTATGTTCGAGTATATATGTATCGAAAATTTCTACCTAATCCGACATTAATCGAAAGTTAATCAAATACAGTATTATCTTTCTAATATACCATACGTGTTTAGCAAACCCAACACAGTAAAGCAGAGATATAGGGGGAGATATTTATAGATCCAAAAATGGCGAAATTTTCGGTTGAGGAAGAAGTTGATGACGAATTCTGTGTGCGCAGCCCCAAAAAAAGGAGAACTTGTTCAACTCCCCAACCAAACCCACATGATCATGATCATGATCATGAAGAACAAGATCAATCAGATGATAATAATGGTGATGGTGATTCAACGTCTAGGACCAACTCCTCTGGCTCTGCTGCACCTTTTTCTGTGATTCTATCCGATCCCGATGTTCTTGATTGCTCCATTTGCTTTGAACCCCTCACCATTCCTGTTTTCCAGGTACCCTTTTGTCTTCTCGACAGTTGGTCTTACTTGCGACGGACATATCGGTCATCTTACTTCCTGTTTTATTTCCTTTAATGTAGGTTTATTTTCTCCCCTTTTGCTCAAAGTCTCAATCTTTGCTAGATTATTGTCTATTTTTGAGGTTTTAGGGAAGGATAATCGGGCATATGTTGTTAACATGTGTATAGTGGGCACAGGTTAGAAAAACCGTACTTGTATATATAGTCGATGGTTATGAATTATGATGATGTGGGTATTAGAAAGGAAGGTTTTCGGATGCCGAAACTGCCAAAGTTGTTTCTTTTTGTAGATTTTGAAGGGGTCCCTGTTAGATTTTGAAGTTTTCTGGGTTATGGTACAAGCTTTGATGTAGTTAGCCCTTAATTTGTGAGGTTAATGCTTGGAAGGTGTGATAAACTTGATGAATTTCTCATATGGGTTGACCTGAAGAGGATGATTAATTTCACAAATGTGAAGTGACAGACAGTAATACCTTGCTGCAAATTTGAGAGTCTAGGACCCACAAATGCATTGGTTAAGTTCACAGTCAATACCTTAGGGTACCCGATTGCGATTTTGGGGAAATATTGGTGGCCAAGTAATGTGACTAAAATTTGGACGAAAGATTTACTGATTTCACACTGTTGGGCCTGAATCACGAGCAGTTGTACTCTCAGAATTGGATCAAGTAGCGCCTCGTTTCCCCTTTTCGGAAGGAATGACTGCGTAGTAGTAACAGTCAAGGTTGTTTAAGAGAAGCTTGGGGTCTGCCTTTTGACTTTTTATCATAACTTGTCCATATATTTTCTTTGCATCCAGTGTCAACATGTTTCTTGAACACTACAGAAACAGCGTCGGGTTATAGACTGTATCCTGAATTAGCTAATTTATACTTACCTAGTACCATCTCCATCCCATATTCATCTCCCCATTTGACCTTGGTTCTTACTATTTTACTGTATCTTTCGGTAATTATTTTTTTGTGACTTGTTGCAACGGGTAAACAAATTGGGATGGAGGGTGTAATTGTTTACTTATCTTAAAGCAAGTATTATGTCGGTAACTTGCTGCAATTGGTAAGCCTCCTGTCATGGAGTGATTATTAATTTACCTTATCTTTAAGTGAGTATTTCGGCTGTAACTGTTGCAATTGGTAAACTCGCTTGAGAAATCTGGCTACTACCCTTCATTCTCTCAATCCTAAACCTTGTTTGCTCAATGACTAATACAGTGTGACAATGGACACATCGCGTGCTCTACATGCTGCAATAATCTCAACAACAAATGTCCCACATGCTGTGGAAGAATAGGTAACAACCGTTGTCGGGCCATCGAGAAGGTAATTGAGTCCGTCAAAGTGCCATGCTGTTACACTAAAAATGGTTGCAAAGAAACTGTTAGTTACTGTAAGAAACACGAGCATGAAGAGAAATGTAGATTTGCACCATGTTTATGTCCATTTACTGGCTGCCTTTTCCGTGGCTCACCTCGAAAGCTTTCCCACCATATGTTCATGGAGCATGGAGATCTTCTTGTTCGTTTTCGCTACAATTCTGTCTTTTCTGTTTCCATGGGAATGGATGAAAACTTTCTCGTTCTCCAGGAAAAGACAGATGACAGGAGTGTGTTCATCTTGAGCCATGGAAACACAATAGCCCTTAGGTCTCTCGATTCAAGTTCATCAAAAGACGGATATAAATATGATATTGTACTGAGCAGAGGTTGCAGTTCTCTTAAATTTCAATCGTCTACACATGGTTGTAATGGCCAGCTGAGTATGGCTCCTTCAGTGGACTATGTTATGGTACCAGGTTACTTCTACAACACAAGCGGCCGTCTTGAACTGGAAGTCTGCGTGCATAGTAAAGATGACAGTACAAGGACGTAATGCTATTGAAACCACAAACCGGTGCTGATATCGACACCAAGGTTAGGGCTCTATCAACTTTTATTCTTGTTTTGGCTTCTTGAAAATTTTAGGCTGAATTGTTGAGCAAGTCTTCGATATTAAAAAGAAAATGACTATTATAACCCTGCATGCGCATATGAATATAATGGTAGTGTAAAGCATAACTTGTTTCTTGCATTGCCTTAAGATCACTTGATTCTCAGCAAAAAAACATACCTTTAAGTTGTTTTGAGCTTGATTTCGTGTCGTATAACATAATGGCATACTAGCATATATAGTACAACTAAACTATTGGCGACACAGATCATACTTGCTCGACAATTTGGCGTAATTTTTTTTTTTTTTTTTCGGGTTATGGAGCTGCATTGTACTCGTCTTAGAAGTTATAACTTGCTGAGCTCTGGATACGTGTTAGGTAAGAGACGACAAGTGAATGCTTATATATGTTGTTTTGAGACTCTTCTTTGTTTTATGAACAAGTGCTTGTAAATACTCTTGTACTACGTATTAATGGTGAAGAAAGACCGTCTTTGTAAGGGATCTTGCAGTCGAGAGATATACTCGACTATTTATCTGCTCATCCGAGTTTATAACTTCTGAGCCCTAGAGTTCATTTTGGCAATGCTATGTTTGAAAACGATAGATTTTACATAACAAGTTACGATAATAGCATGCTAGTAAAACAAAATTTTACATTATATCAGTACGAGGGATTTACATAGTTTACAAGCGAAGTACAAGTAATTAAATGGATTTATTGCAGTAATTAATGCGATGACAACGTAAACACATAAGTATTGTATAAGACCGATTTTGATGGATTGATGATGTAGGAGTGTTTCCTTAAGGGCACTTGCGTTTGCCGCCATGGGTGGTCTGGTTGTAGTAGCAAGCACAGAGTTGTTGGTTACCGGAAGTACCGGGTGGAACACAGCCACAGCGAGCGCAGCAAGTTCCGCATGCTCTTTTGCATAGGTTTGGCCTGCTTGATAACTTGCACCTCTCCACACATGCTGCTCCACAATCTGCATCCCACCCGCTTCCATTTTAGTCATTATTTCTCGTCTTTGTATGAACTTGACTCGACAGAATAACATTATCGCTAATAACTGATTCGTTTGTCTAAGAAGATTTTCTCGTTTATTGACCGGGTGATGATGAACGAGCTATCTATTTACGTAAAGGATCGTCTGCAATAAGAAGATTTCAAAATAGTTGTGTCCGACTCTGTTTGAGCTAGGTGGTTCTACGTTGGAATTCAGTTCGTCTACTCTCGATTGTTGCTTGGTTTCTTACCTTTCAAAGTCCGAATTAACGACATTTTTTTTGCCACAGTAAAAACATCGATGGTTACATAAAAAACAAGAGTACATACCTATTCCGAGAAGGGACCTTTTTGCACCATTTCCTTCCATCTGCAATCCAACATCATTTTATTAGGATCACTTTACTTTTCAAAATATAATAAAAATAAGGGTTACGAGAGTTACGAGACATTAAGGGTTTAATCTCGACGAAACAAGAATATAGCAAGCTGCAACTACATATATTATTCGACTCTGAGAGTTGTAGTTACGAGTACAACCTAGAGTATGACATGACGAT
Source organism: Agrostemma githago (assembly GCA_958450325.1). Taxonomy (NCBI): domain Eukaryota; kingdom Viridiplantae; phylum Streptophyta; class Magnoliopsida; order Caryophyllales; family Caryophyllaceae; genus Agrostemma; species Agrostemma githago. Next base: position 66,839,731 of record OY288255.1, on the reverse strand, counting down.
AAAATAGTGTGTATTTGACGTCGAAACAATATATGTAGGGAATTTATTCATACCAACTGATGAGCTTGAGCTAGATGGAGAAGAAGAAGAAGAAGAAGAGAGAATACAAAAATGGTGACAAAGGAGTACTTAGGAATGGCCATTATTATGGCTGCTCGTAGTTACGTAACACTAACGTACAGCAACCAAATACTAGAATGAATGCGGTCTGTGTGTGTTACTGTGTATGCGTTTTGTAATGTTTGAGTTGAAGTGAGTGCATTTATAGTGGTGATATGAGTTCAAGAACGGCAAATTCTTGTTTGTGACGGAACTATCTGTTATAAATGTTTGGTGAATAAGATAAAATCATGTGCTACCCGCTAGTCTCGTTTTTTTAATCCAATGATATTATTTGACCCGTCACGAGGGAGACTTACTCGTACAAGAACAGTTAGTTTTCCATGTGACGGTAGTATATATCCATCGTATCCTTATAACAGGTCAAGTAATAATCATTTAGTTAAGTAGTGACAAATCGTCGGTATTTTCCATGTGGTTTATTTTTTGTCTTTTTTTTTTCTAAATGAATATTGTTTGATCCGTCACACAAATATGATGGATAATTCCGTCACAAACCAGAACGACAAAATACAGCTGCTTTGATGGCATACTAATTTTCTTTTTACGAATAAAAATAAAGAAAGAAAAGTAAAGTAAAGAATACAGCTGCCATGATGGCACACCCATATAATTAGCACTTGCTCGATCTTTCATCCGTCTTAGACTCTTATTAGACTATTAGCAGGTTTATAACGGGTCAAACGATATTCCAAGTGTATAGACGTCACGTACTCATATTAGACAGAATTATTATTATTCCCGATTTTTTCTATGTAATCTGTATTTGTCATGTATGTTTATAATATTTAACCCGTTTTAAAATTAAAATATTTATTTCGAGTGTCAAGCCATGACAAAGAAACAAGAGTAGGATGGATGAGTTGGTGGTATAATAAGAGTGCAATGGTGGAAAGGAAAGGAAAGCAAAGATGCTTTGAAAGCTAAAAGGTGTGTTGGTGTAGGTGTGAGTGTGTCTAGGAGGTTCTTAATTGAGTAAGACAATTTGTTTTTTTATCAGAATATTCGTCATAGATTTGTAACGGATTGAATAATATTCAATTATGATAGATAAAGGCAAATGATTTGTCGTTTATAGTCTTTGTCTAATTATGTACGGAGTATATTATTTAGGCTATCACCGATTTGTGAAGGATATATATCGATAATATCGACTCATTAGTTGATGATAGAAGCAGAAGCATGCACGGGGAGCCTTCCTTAATCCTTACCAACTTCTTTAGTTACTTGTGAGTTGTGACCACTTTAAGAGTAGCACTTGTGACTTAATTGTGTGAATGATGGATACAATTATATGCATATCAACTCATACTACCTCCGTATCTATATGTTCGTCCACAAAATTTAATATATGGGTGGAGTATTATATTAAAAGTGGATGAACATATACTAGTAGATACTCCCTCCGATTCTTTAGATTCGCAACGTTTACTATTTGCACAAATAATAAGGTTGTGAGTGGAGATGGTGGGTCTCACCAATAAAGTAAAAAGTTTACACAAACAAAAACCTACCTCTTATAGAAATGTTGCAAACCCAATAAATTTGTCAAATATGGAATATGTTGCGAATCTAAAGAATCGGAGGGAGTAAATGATTAAGTATAAAGTATAAACCTCCTTTATTAGAATTTATTAGTACCAGTAATTTAGTATGAGTAGTTCAACTATGTTGCTTATCTCGTTGTTTGTATCGCTTTTTAACATAATTTTATCGGTAATAGATTATTTTCATTATTTTCTCCTCTCCATTTCCTTCCATTACGGTTACTCTGTAGTTCATTACGAAACGAATCTAAAAACATTAAATCTTAACCCCTCTTATAATTAATGTATTTTCTCGGTGACTACAAGTTTAGGTCAAAGGATAGATCTTACTCAGTCTAAAGTCACGATAAATCATCATTAACCTCTTTAAGAATACTCCGTAAGTGTCATGGAAATACAAACAACGATAATCAAAGGAAATGAGAGGGACAACATCGTCTAATAATTAAGCAATGTAAATTGAGAAAGAATTCATTCCTTAGATCAGATCAAAGCTTGTTTAATTCGTGTTGCGATTGTGCATACTGAGAATTCTATACGTTATTAGTGGATCAATTTGTCGAAGATGCCTGCATGTAAAAATCTCGAAATCTCTTACGAAATACTCCGTATTATTTTTCTTTCATTTTCCCTCCTTATTGGATAAGACTCCTACATTGGTTTTACAGGATGCACCAAAATGAGAAGCACGTCCAAATCATTTTATTTGGATGATAGCACATAATAATAACTTTTGAGAAGATGCCCAATTTCATCCACCTACTATTGCACTAAACCAAGAACAATGCCCTTCACTTTGGGATAACCACACAACTGTTGACAAGTCTCGCCCTAATATGTATCTGTGACGGTATTATCCGTCTTAAACTTAAGACAGGTCAAGTATCCTACCACTTGCGTATATATACTTGACCCGTTTTATGGTTAAGACAGATAGAACCGTCTTAAGAAAAATTTACTCACTGTTGTATTGTTTGCTGTTTTATCGGTACTCATCCCTCTTAATCTTTTTGGGTCAAGCGTAAAAACACGATCTTACCCCTCATCGTACGCATTAATATTTGGGCTTTCCGAGTCCGACCTATGACCCATACACTCGATCTGGCCTGTTCTGAACGGCCTGAGGTCTGAACCGTTTGATAAGTCTATTCACAACTCACAAGAATGCCCAGAAAAGCGACGGTGTTATTTACAAAGCTGCATTTTACCCCCAATACGTTAACACTACATGCGCCGATATTGAAGCAATCAACCGAGAATACTTTACATTAGCATTTCACCTAAATTTCCGACATTACAACTACGGAGTACGGAGTACAATACTAGCTAGCTCAACTAACGGTAAAAAAATCCGAAACACTCAACGTCAACTACTTTTTTCTTCACGCCCTTCATCGTTCACTTAATGCTTAGCAGATTATGAGAAATACCGATAACCAATTCATAGGATCACTAAACCAGGATGACTTGAGAGAAAAGTATCAGTCGGGAGTCTCAAGACAGTAGGAAGAGGACGACCATAACGTCTGCTTCATCTTCTTCGGCCATAATGATAGCCCGCACCTGAATGATGATGAAAACGATAACGAGGGACCCAATGTCTCCCACCTCCACCCCTACCCCGACCCCCAATTGTGGCTATACTAGTCTGAGTCCAACCTTCTCCTAAATGATTTACTATGTCCTCTTCTTCTCTCTCGTTATACTCTAAAACCAACCTCTTTATGTCCTGCTTCTCTTCCAGCTCCGCAGCTTCATTCTGCCTCGTGGTTCGTACCAAAGAGCATTCTTGAGGAATGCACATTTGCCTTGTTTGTTGCTTGTGCCCACGCCTCACTAAAACTTTCACCCGGACTTCTCGATTTCCTCCATTGTCGTCTTCTAATGCATCACCACTCCCGGTTACACCTTCCAGTACTCTACCTTGATGGACGTTTGATGAACCCTCTAGAACACTCATTGGGATTGTTATGTCTACTGTGGGCCGGGACCACGACTCAAGTTTTCGAGATTCCAAGCTCTCTTGCATGAGAGCCTTGAGCTCTCGATCAAATTCGTCTTCTTCTTTGAGGTCTAAATTCGGGGCCTTTTGTCTAAATTGGATTTCCTTATCTCCAACTGAAGTGGGTCCCGCCGCTTCTTTATCGCCAACATCATTAGCATTCTCAGACTCATTCTCAGCCTCATCACGGTCATCATTCATGTCATCATTGCAGCCATGAGCGTTAGGTCCAACTGGGCCACTCCCGGAGTCAGTTTCAATATCCCCGATGATATTGCTCTTTGACAAGCCTTGCTCATAGCCGATACCAGTTTGTTTTATGCTGTTAGAATGTTTCTGCATATCTAATTGCTTCTCATACCTGGCCTTGACATCTTGCTTCTCTATTTCGTCAAGAGCTGCGTCAACTTCTCCAATGGACATATAATGTGTCATATTTGGTCGAAGATATGCAAATAGATCCTGAAAAATACAATAGATGATGTGTGTGTGTGTATATATATATATATAAAGCAGTAACGGTATACAAAAACATCAGGTCCCAAAAAGATTTGGGGTCGGCTAACCTAAATCATTACTTGAGATCGTCAAGTTGTCTCCATTAAAAAATAATAAATAAAAATAAAAAAGTTTCAAAACTCGAAATAAAAAAAACAATCAGAATCAAAAAAGATTGTTTTTCACGAGATCCAATAAAAATGGATGTGGACATGGAAAAAGTGACCCTACCCACACCCGACTTGGATGACCAGTTTGTCAAGTCTAATATTGGTGCACCGCAAAGGCGCACAACATTGAGACAAATTCATTGCTTCATGTGAGTCATGTCCACGGCTCATCAATTTTTTTTTATAAAGGCACAGATTTTGTAAAAATTCCAAATATCAAATGTCTGAGGAATGATAAACCAACATACATTGTCATACAGGCATACAGTAAAAGGAAGGAGAGAGGGGTCAAGGGCACCTGTAAATCAAACTCAACATCAAGTGGAAGGGCACCCTTGCTTAAAGTATACCGCTGGAAATGTATCAGAAATCGATCAAGTTTCATTCTGGAGGAACCTTGATCAAAAGCATGTCCACAGGTCTCTAGAAGTATCATCACCATTCTGATACGGAAGCAATCCTCTGGCGGGTCTAGAGCAGATTGCTGATGAAAGAAGACTATTAGAAATGACGTTTCATGGTAGAAACAGAGGGAAATTCTATCCATGTACACCAGGACACCAAAACTATTCCCGCAATATTTCTCTAATGATCCATACATGCTGAGGTAATGCCAAAATAAGACTGTCGAGACTGAGTCATCACAGGTACTTTGTGAATGACGATACAAAACTATATAGTCTTAAAGATAGCACTAAAACATCTCCTCAAACTCAACATGTCATATTTGTCAAGGAAATAAAAGAGGCATACTCTGAGTCCATTTGAATTCTATGACTTTGTTGCTGGCTTCTAACTGTATTTTGTGTTTTTAGGCATCAATAAAGATTTTCATTTGTCAAAAAGTAAACATCTAACAGTTGAGCTCAAGGATTATACCTCAGCTCTACCATGGCCAAAAACAACGATCAAATAGAGAGTCTCGAAGATAACTGATGAGTCCACAAGTTCACAGTTGTATAGCTCCCCTAAGAAACGCATGTGAGCGAGACGTCGCTGCTGCATCCCATAGTCGTTCATTTCTAATCCCGTTCTAATCTCCTCCAAAACCTGACACCCAAGTAACAACACTTACACTCCATAAAAGAAACAAAAGGGAAGGACAGTAGATACGATTTGTATTTCGTAATGTACATTATTGCATCTTTTATAGTCACTCAAATACTTCTATCCGGTTCTTTTTATATTGTCGAATACTTTTATCCGGTTAAATATTACCCAGTAACTGGCAACCAGACATTGCAAGAGATGTATTATACATTCATTCGAGGTGTACCAATTTTTTTTGTGAACAGTAAAGAAAAATTCGAAACAAAAATTGAGGAATCTGGCACTTACAAAGAAGATGCTGCACAACAAAACAAAACAGCTATTCAAATTGCACGTAAATAGTTTAAATACCTCATCAACAACAGCAACTGTAAAATTATCATGATAGCAACTGAGGCCAGCCGCTAGAGATGCAATAAGATGAATATGCCCATATTTTCCCCTGTGAACCTTCAAAAAGCATTTCAACAAATATGGCTCACATTCACTCCAAGGCAATTTGCAAAGCTGTCTAAGCACATGCTCAATTGTCGACTCGTCAAGGTCTGAAAATAACAGCTTTCTTATATACTGCAGTTACCAAACAGATGTACTCTATCAGCAACATCATTAAGTAAATAAACAGGAGAAAAAACAAGGAGACAAATTCTTAAAAGACCAGACCTGATGCAATGGAGGGCGGACTTTAGAGATCCGAGCATATCTTTCACGAGGTTTGCACAAATAATAAGCATTTTCAACAAGAGTACTATGACGAGGATCCAAATTCTTTACGTTTTTCAAGCGCTTAAGAATCTCCAACATGTTACCCATGCGTACACTAGTCTCAGGAGAACGGTACAGAAACCTCCCACATGTCTCCAAAAGATTGCAAGCCACATCTATGTTATGGTGGGAAAAATCATCGAGGCAGATCTGGATAAGAAAACTGAAACGTGTGAATAAAACCGCAAGACAAACTTATTTCAGAGCATACACAAATCCTATATTCATTTTTATTGACAATTATAAACATTTCATCATCTGAGGGTTGATAGACCTCTTAGAAAAACGTGAAGCAAAAGAGTACAATTTAATTCCAAAGCAGTACTATTGACCCAAACTTAACCTTCCACAAACATTAAAATTTGACTGAACTCCTATACTGAAACAATCCATAGCGTTGACTACTACTGCGATCCAATACCTTTAAACAGCTAAATACAAGGCTAGCTGGAGCAATTCTAAATTTGCACAGTTCTCCAATGAACCTGATATTCTTGATCTTTGTTTCAATGTTTATTTGGTCCTGAGGTTACCAAATCACAAATCATAATTAGTATCAGCTACATGGGTGGTCAAAATGTAACCAAAAAACAGGGTAAAGAAGGTAACAATGCAGATAAAAGACATTGAAATCGCAAGACTAACCTTCTTGTTAGTTAAGAAATGAAACTCCTCTTCCAACAACTGCAAGAGCATCAAGGAAATCCCCCTCATACAGGTTGACAGCGTGCCAACCATGCGCGAGTAGTATGGTAGCAATTCGAGGGAAGTCCTGGGGACATTGAACAGTGCCCTAACAAGCTTTTTCCGACTAAACTTTGAGTTCAAATAGCAAAATTCTACCTGGAAAATATACAATTAAACAAGCCTCTTTTCTTAAGCGCAATCCAGAATGAACTATAAGAAGTATAAAGAGCCAACAGCCAATTCTAAGATACACCAAAAGACGTACAGATAATTGATCGATAAGATCTCGACTGACACAACGAGGAAGACGCTGCAAAAGAGCTTCCAAATTGGTCGCATTAGCACCCTTTTTAGCCTTACGCTTTTTCCCCTTTTTCCCCTTTTCTTTTCCTCCCTTCTTATCCATCATTTTTTCTTTCCCCTTATCTTTCTCAGCATCTTTTTCGTTTTCTGTATCATCTATCTCATCTCCTTTCCCATCTTCATCACACCCTTTCTCATTTGTTTCACCATCCTGCAAAACTCCTGAGTTTGAAGGGGACTCAACAATGACCTCAGCTGTCTGGCTGTTCTCATATTCTGTAGCAATATCCTGATCAAGAATAACCAAGTAATCAAAAGTAAGAGTAAGAGAGGGGAAGGCAAAACAAAAACACTTGTTTCGCACACAATTCAGAAAGAATTTTCACAGCCATGCCATTTAAATACAAAGGGAAAATATAAGATGCCGAAGGAACATTTATGAGACCCTGCTACATGTATGCAGATTGTAAAGCATGACTACATCAAAACTCCATGGGATCCATCCTCTTCCCAGCTCCCAATACTCTCAGAAGATTTGAGAGCAGAAATTACTCTGCACATCTCAATGCCACTTTTTCTAGACCTATTCAGAACTACTAACAAAAAAAACCACTGTACTACTAGCCATTTTGTGGCACATGATTACATTTCACCCAAAAAGAGCTGTGTTTATAAATAAACAAAACCTTACATGTAATTGTTCGTGAATCTTTGTTAGTTGCTCATCACCCTTGGACTTGGTTTCACCCAACAGAACAGCTGGAACAAGTGCTCTGGAGAAGTTGGTACTAAACATGAGTGGCACTAATGATTACAGTAGAGAAACAGCTTGTTATTTTCCCTCTTAAAGCTCAAAATTTGTTCTTTTCTGGGTAAGGAATCAAATATCTCAGCCCTTTTTAGAGAAACGTACATATGGTGAGGTGAATATACATTGAGCAATAGAAGAAAAAAAAAACCTAATGTCTGGCAAGCATTCATAGAAGCTCCGTGTTTCATCGTCATCCCACAATGGCTCAACAATGGAGGATTCAATCCCAGTGGCAGAAGACGCTAAATCACCACCAGTTGTCACCCTCGTAGTATGGCCATCCCCGGGCATCACTGGAGGTTGCATATCAAGGGCTTCAGCCAAGCTGATAATAAATTATTAAGAGAAATCAAACAAAATGGCAAGTCAAGAGAACCACTAAAACAAAGGCGTATATGTAAAAACTAATTTTAGCTGCAAATCTGCAATATAAACTAAGCAAGGGGCTTACTATGAGACTCCCCGGTACATATTATCATAAGACTTTCGCTGCTTCTCATACGAAGATGCACTGTCATCACTTAGCTCCCCTCTAGAATTCAGAACTTTAACATTCTCATGCTCCAAATGGTGAAGAGACTAGCCATAAGATACAAAGAACATATATACCAGTATCAGAAATAATCGAAAGGGAAAATTAGCCCAAAAATTAACAATAAAAGTTCTTTTCAAGACAGTTTGGGTACACTCAAGATACTGCCTCCATTCAGAGCATGACTGTACGAAAAAACGATATAAGTAAGAGAAAACACATGCGTGCACACACGCACATCAAAAGAAAGAAAAAAAATTAGGAAAAAATAACACTAGGGGCTCACTTCGAATGGAAGTAATATTAGGGAAGTAATAGGATATAAATATAATACTTGGGTCATAACCATCACCTTAGAGATTTGGTTGTAATGGTTCATCTATCAGGAAGTAATAGAGCTTGAAATGAGAAGAAAATAAAAGAGATTGGTGGTTAGTGGTAGTAGTTTAAGGTGTATAGAGAACGTGAGAAAGGAGCTATTACCCCCATATGGGGGTAATGCATTACTTAGGAGGGAAGGTAGATAACTATTCCCCCTAAAGAGGCCACGTTGCTCTCATTTTCTTCATCTCCACCTACCACCATCACTACTCTCCTCCATTTTCTAGTGCATTTTAGCTCCATTACTCCCGCAATAATTACCATTCCAAGCAAGTCCTATAAGGTGAAAATAATTAGTGAAGAAATAAATCAAGTCTACATGTGTCAAGGTAAAAGACGGAAACTGATTTCCAAATATTTCAGAACTTACAGCATGCTCGGCCTGTAGAACTTCAGCAATGGTATCATAGTAATCAACAACCAACTTCTTGAAAAACTTCTTCTCATCAACTGTGATACCAAGATCCCTGAAAAACTGCAACAGTAGCAGCAACGCATCAGCAAGGCGCAGGATACAAAATAATAATAATAATCAACAGGTGCTAAAATAGTATTCAGTCAATAGTTGCTCCAGAAATATACATGACACCTAAAATCGATTGTCACCTTGATCCTTAAATCACTCACCTCTGAAATAAATTTCAAAAACATGAAACACGAAAAAAGAACCACATTACTTTCTAGAGTGTTATGATTTTGCAAGGAAGCTATAAAATAGTTGTGTACTTATCATGCAGCTCCAATCCTTCACGCCTCCTACAGTCCTACCTATAAGAAGAGGATGAGTAACCAGATAAAATTAAAATTGCACTCCTTTTAGTCTCAAACCACACAGCTCAAGAATAATTGCACTAAATAGCCACCAAAATATTCTACCCAAGTCTTTTCTTGCATAATGGTATGATGCCACTGTTTCTTGTTAACTTAAACAGCCATGATGATTTGTCCTCTTAATAAGAGGAACCAACCATCTCCTCTTATTAACATGTCTTGAATCCAATCCATCTTAGATAGTATTGTCTAAGAGGTTTGCATGTACGCATTCTAAATGGAGAAGCCAGACTCGCTCCTCTATCTTTCCCAGCTCAGAGGGAAGCATAATAAAATCTAGAAAATCGTATTCCCAAAAGAACTAGTATCGGGGAGCTGTAAAACACTACATGCTAAACTAAAGGCCTTCAGTTACTCGCGTATTAGAAAACAGGAATGACGTTAACAGGTAACCTCATGCAAAAAAAAAAAATCTCTTCCCTAAGTTTCAGTCTTCAACTCTTAACCTCTAACCCATCAAAGTTTCAAATGCAGTATTTAACCCCAACTGAACCAGTAGACATTAACCAGCCCACATTTGTAACATTATAATATTCTAATCCAGAATAGCAAAGTCAGCTTCAAAAAGATAAAGCATAAGACAAGCACGAAGCCTACTTCTTCATGAAATTCTGGTCCGGATGATGGAAGCCCTAAAAAGGATCTTCCTTGCCGAGCAAAAGTAGCCAGAAGTGACAGATTGCCCTGAGTATTATCTGGGTCCTTCAAGTGTTCAGCACTAGCAAAATCTTTGATGATATTAACCAAAATACTGTTGTCTTTGATAACTCCAACAAAATATAATTCCAACAGAAGCTTTAGCATGCATCTCTTCTTCATGGCCTTTGAGTTTTTATCCGTCTCCAAATCTTCGAAAACCTTTCCAGGCAAGAACACCTTCAAAAAACCTTGGCTAAGGCTTGATGAGAAATCTGGGTATCTTTGATGTAGCAAGGAACATATCTGTCCAAAGTTCATCATATTAGATACTGCAATGTCAAAGAGACCAAAAGAAGATGCCGGCAAAATGGAAGCACTATAAACACCTCTACCGCCATTATTGACCTTCACTCCTCGGAAAACGTGACATTTTTAGGCAATTAAAGAAGATAAGTCTATAATATAAGGGCTGTATTGGAAAAGGAGATGCAACCCATAATCAACCCAAACAGCATGTGGTATCATAGCATAACTTCTATATAAAATAAATTAGCTAACAAGTCCACATGCCAGCAGAGATATTCATAACTGATAATTTTAAAATTTTCATTGCATATATGAGAACCGAAGCAAACAAGCTACCTGAACGGCAGCCTGTATATCTGAGCTTTTAAGCTTGGCTTCACATATAACTGTGACTGCCTCAGTCACAAACTTGCTCATATTGACACCTCGCAGCTCATTCATCAAGGCTTCTCGTGATTCTTCCGTTATCTGCTTGAGCTTTTTAATAACAGCAGTGTTGCGTTTGATGCTAGAATCCAATGTCCTCAGAAAAGCAGGATCTTCAAGAAAGAATAAACCAGGATCAACAACTCAAAACGTAAGCACCAAAATACAAACTAATGATCTGATACAGGTGTTTACAACACGATTCCAGGTTTGACAAGCTCACATACAAAAAACATGAAGTAATATGCACAGTGACAGGCATTTTGCGAGATAAATGAGAGCCTTGAGCCAGTGTGAACGTTGAAGAACACAATAACTTACCAGGTCTTTGGGGTTTCAAATTACTTTGACGTAGAGTCATCTTTGTCTCGATCAACTTTTTCAATTCCTCAATGTGAGCAGCAGCTTCCTGTAGTCCCCCAAAACAGCACAACCAAAAAACGATAACAATTTTATTCAAATAAGACCGTGTGCATATCTTTAATTAGTCACTGCACAAAACACTGCTAACTCTGTTTTAGGGAGTTCTAGAGATGACTGACCAAGGTTTTCAAAACGCTCTGGCACATCTATGCAAAGGGGTTTTCTATTTTCACAAATCATACGCTGAACGCTGGTCAAAACATAAGAAGATGAATACCAAAGTGGACACATCACTTCAATCTTACTTGAGAATACTCCAACCAGAAGCAAGGTGACAAAGAAGAAGGCCTCGATTACAGCAATATCGAAAACATGGCAAGATAGCAAAACCCAAATACTTTTCTTCTTAAGACAATACGGCCACTATCCTTCAAAATTATGCTACACTAACTATTAGATATCGAGTACTCAGTATATCATACTACCAAAGTACTCCAACTTTGAATCATTTCTCTCTCGATTCCATTTGTCTCTTTACATTTCCTCTCTACACATGAACGAGGAATGGATTGAACTTTGCGTTTGGTTAAGAACACATTTTCAGCTCTATTTACTCAGACTCACGAAAACTGGAAATGTAAAGAATCGAGTAAAATGCCAGTGACACCACTAATCCCTAGAGTTCCATAATTCATAATGCAACTGATTCCGGCCTAAATCGCAGCGAAATGTTGTACTCAACAAACCAACAACTAACATTTCCGGCCTAAATCGTACCGAAAACCTCCTTATCTAAGTTGATCAACCACCATCAGAGCATCAAACCGCAATTCCCCAAAATTACAGACATTGAATGAATAATTTACCTCATCATTTCGCTTCTGTTCACCGCCACTGCTGCGGCATTCCTCTTGTCCCCGTTCCATATCAACTACACTTAACCTTCTGCAACACCACAACCATAAACCCTAATCATAATCAAACACCATCATCATCATCATCATCAATTCATCATCACATTATCATCAACTCGTACAAAAACCTAAAATCAGTTGCACAGATTTCCGATATACCAGTAACAAACCTCAAATACTGAACCTGATTCAACGCCGAAAGTGAATTAAGGAGGAAATTCATTCAAATTAATAACGAAACACAAAAGTAAATCAGAATTATGGCGAAAACGACGTCGGTAAGGTCGTTAAGAAACAGATAATGGAGAAATCAAGAGAGGATATGGAAAGTCGAGAGTTGAGACCAGAGAGAGGAAGCCATTGATGAATGATGAAGCTTTTAATTCCCAGTTTTCGTCCGCTTCGTTTCCGTACTCCTTCCTACTTCACTTAACTCACACACTAACACTATTGAGTAATGCTCATTTCTTGACTTGATACTTAAGTTACATTACTGGGCCGTTTGACTACACTCGTCAAATTGGTCGGGTTATAATACAGGTCGAGACATCGAGTTGGATTTTGGGTCTAAATTAACGGATCTTTTTGGGTTCGTGTTAAATGGATTGCGGCTCGAAAAAAGGGGTTGGGTTGGGTCGAGTTTCGACATATCTTTATGTTTTGGGTCACTTTTTTTTTAACCAATTTGGCATGGAGATACTCCGTACATTTTTTACACCGTATCGTAAGAACCGTAAACACAAACCTATGTGACAATATTGACATACGGAGTACGGAGTACTTTTGTAAAAAGACTCTAAACCGACCCAAAACGCTAGGTAATTTATTTTACGACCTTTAATTTATAATAATCTAGTTTTACATCAATTATACTCCCTTCATTTATTAATGTTCTACCCATTTTTCTTTTTGAGACTTTTTTATTGTTCTTCCCATTTCTATTCTTTCCATTTTAGTCTCTCACATCTTCATTTTTTAATAGTACTTTTTACTGTGAGCCACTTGTATCAACTTCTCCCCCATTTTTCATTCTTTATTCATTTTCCTTAATTAACGTATATATAAATGGAGGGAGTAGATTTTTTTAACAATTTGGTACCGATTATATTATTTTTACCAATTTGTCGATCGAGTATTAACTTTTTTTTTACCAATTCAACACCGATTACATTTTTTTACCAATTCGTCGGGTGCCACTTTTTTTACCCATTTGACACCGACGATATACTTTTTTTTACCAATCCGTGACATATGAGCCTTTTTTTTTTACCCATTTGATTAATTGGGCACTGTATTTCTCTTGTCTATACTCCCTCCAATTCTTTGGATTCGTACCATAAGTTGATTATATGTGAGTAGTATTTTAATCAAATGGTAGGAATCCAAATAATGGGGGAAGTACTCTTGTAGTCTTATCATCTACTTTTTTGGCATTAGAAGTAGCCAAAGTCTTGTTTGCGACGGGAATACCCGTCATAAATGTATGACGGGTCAAATATTTGGGAAAAAAACAAAATCAAAAAGGCATAAAGAGGAGGTAAGATGGGGTCTTATGGATCTTATTCTAGGTAAATGGGTATTACTTGACCCGTTATAAACTTAAACGGATAACCCGTCTTAAGGGAGACTTACTCTTACAAGTTATGTGCGTCCTAAAGTGACATAAAGGCAACATTGACATGAACTGCTGATGGTTCATTGATAGGCATAGGCGCATACATAGCTGCAAGCTGCATAATTAGGGCCACCAAATGCTCTTAAGCTATGAAGTTCGGCCTAATAGACAAAAGGAATACTAAGTACAAAGACTAATTGCATCACAAGTCTATGTCACAAAATATGGCACAAGTTAGTTCCTATACAAGCAAAGACCAAGCCAATAGCCAATAGCCAATGTCAGACAAACCCACTTACTTAATCACTTTTATGAACAACCTACACATTTCGGTTGGTTGATTACGTTTAAATTAAAATTAACTTTCCAGTGATTATCGGTTGGTTTGTGGATGAATTGTGAGAGTTTGTTCACTGTGAAGGCAATGTCGGGGTCTAGTTAAAGATAGATATTGAATGAACCCAACAATAGTTCGGAACTTCGTTTCATCTATGGTACGGTAGGTGCATCTTCGAGGGTAAGTTTGACCGAGGGATCAAGTGGAGTGGGAGCGGTGTTGGCATCGCTCATCTTGGCTCGTTAAAGGAGGTCTAGGGTGTATCAGTGTTGGTCGAGGAGCAGGCCGGTCGCGGTTGGAATAACCTCAACCATTTTGCTAAGGCCGTGATGAATAAGTCGCCAGAGTTGGACGATGAGCTTGTAATAACAATTATGTCATTCACATAAACCAACACATACTTACGTTAGTGCGAAAAAAAAAGAGATCGAGACGTGTCCGAATCGCATTAGTAAAGTTGACATTGAGGAGAGGTAATTCTTGAGTTCCGTATACCACGCCCAAGGGACCTATTTAAGGCCATAAATGTCATAATTTGTCATATTGAACACAATCACGACAATTAGTGATACAAAGAAATTTGTTAATTTATGTTATCGGTTTATCCAACCCATCCTAGGAAGGTTCATTTTTGTCATTACACACTAGTAGATATTAACATGTCACGGTTCAGTTATTGCTAGACATTGTAAAATTGACATGATTCATACTGGACTCGAAACCTATGACCCGAGCTTTGACCGCTAACCTGAATTGATTCGATCCAACCCGACTCCACCAAAACAAATTAGTAGGTAACTCTCCTGCAAGACGATCTCACGGTTATTTGAATTTAGGGGTGGAGAAATGTGTGGGAGAAAACATAGGACATGTGAATTTGGTGTTGGAGGAGAGTGGAGAAGATCCAAAGAGGGGGGCTAAGTAGGAAAAAATAATGAAGCAAAAGACAATACCAAATCAAGTATGAGAAAGGATACAATGATTTGACCCTCACGAGGAAAGAGTGTACTCTTCATTCCTGCACCATGTCTCTGTCTCTGTCTCTTCCTCTTCCTCTACTACTGTTCCTCCCACACACAAAAAAAACTCTGACCTCCTTTAGTCAACATCACAAATTTCACAACTCCCTCCGTCTCGTTCATTTGTTGTCCTTTGATTAAAATACTTCTCACAATGAATATAAAAGGACAACAAATGAACGAGACGGAGGAGTATATACAAATTATTGCTTGCGACGGAACTATCTGTCACTTTCTTACCCTCCCTCCATTCCATTCAATTGTTTGTCTTTGATTAAAATACTTCTCACAATTAATATAAAAGACAAACAATTGAATGAAACGGAGGAAATAACAGGTCAAATACAATCCGTTTACGTAAAGAAAGACATGACATTACAAAGCACGTAGGTTATCTTTTCTACGTACGAAGTAATTGAGAAGTATATAACCCGTTATAACAAAATGACGGATACCTCTGTCACTAGGGGAGAACTTGCTTGCGACGGAACTATCTGTCACTTTCTTACCCTTCTTCCGTTCCATTCAATTGTTTGTCTTTGATTAAAATACTTCTCACAGTGAATATAAAAGACAAACAATTGAATAAAACGGAGGGAAGAACATGTCAAATACAACCCGTTTACACAGAACAAACATAACATTACAAAGCAATATATAACCCGTTATAACAAAATGACGGATATCTCTGTCACAAGGGAGAAAACTTGTTCATTATTTATCCCCCCTCCCACACACTTCTCCACCTTCCCTTACACTCCCTCACTCACTCCCTTCTCAAACAAGCCTGCCTCCATACACACACATTAACAATGCCTTCCAATCAGCAGCAGCAGCAACAAGAACAACAAGAACAACAACCCATGATGAACATTGAGGTTCTCAAGCTTTTTAAATTTGTTCATAGTTAGAATGTTAACTAGTTTTTTGATGTTTGTCTCTGTTTTGATTACAGACTTTTGCTCTCAAAGTGAATGTGAATTGCGAAGGCTGTCGTCGAAAAGTGAAGAAGATCCTAAACAAGATCGAAGGTTTGTGTTTCTTTCCTAAGACCACCCCCAAGCAGAAGGTCACGATAATTGGGTTACGATAATTGGGTCTTCCGTGACCTTGTTTGGGAGTGGTCTAACGTTATTACACATTTGCTAAATCCAACAGTATAAACCAAAAACATGCACAAAAGACAGACAGTAGACAGTAGTGACACTCTTACGTCAAACAAAGTAACTATGTTACCCCATTTTTACCTCTATAAGTTAACCCCCTGCACTAAAACTGTCAAAAACCGGTTTCTGTAGTTTTTTTATACAGTGAAGAACTATGTGCTTCTGCCAGTTTTTGAACTTACTTCCACTTCCCCTTTGACTTTGACTGTCTATTCTTAGGATTTGTCGTTCAACATTTACAACAATATACAGATATTTCCGTCACACACACAAGAATTTGTGTTACAACATTATGACGGAAATACGGAATGGGTTTTGAATACTTCACTTGAGTCTAAAATACAAAACTTTTTCACAAAATAGCCGTGTCCAACATGCAACACTCTTGGCAAATCTATGTGTAACGAAACTTCTGAAGGTTAACTTTATTTTTTTGCATTTAACAAAAAAGATTTAGGCGTGGAACTGTGTAAAATACAGTTCATCAGAGATTTGCAGTGATCAGTGGGAGTAAGACAAGTTTCCTTTATGTAAAGTTCACTTTAATGTATCAGGATTCAGTACAATGTTTTACTATTTTGTTGTTTTACTAATAATCTCTGAAAATCTAGTGACGGGTTTTTATGGGTCGGGTCAGGTGTTTACATGGTGAACATAGATGCGGAACAACAGAAGGTGATAGTTCAAGGAATCGTGGAGCCGTCGGCTGTGATCAAGAAACTAATGAGATCAGGAAAACAAGCAGAGCTTTGGCCTCAGAAATCCAAGCAACAAGACAACAACAGTCAAAGGAAAATCAAGAACAGAGACCAACTGGTGATGAACCCTAACCCACTTGCGGTCATAGAGACCGAAGGTGGGCCCTGGGGGTATGATCACCAGCAGGGTATGGTACTGGATCCTAGGGAAGCGGATAATTTGCTCAAGGGTGGCGTACCTGGAAATTACCCGACTGACATTAACAGCATGATGCAACTGATGGCGATTCAGGATCATCACCAAGGGTATGATTTTGGAGCGGCCGTCAAAAACAATTTCCAGCAGTTCCCAAATTACGCTTGTGGACCATCAGGATATGGATATCCGCAGCTGCAGCTGCAGCAGCAGCAGCAGCAGCAGCAGCAGGCAAATCTGTTGGCGTCCCAGTATAACCAGAATCATCCTTATGGTGGATCATGGCTTCGGGCAAATCCTCAGAATATGCAGGCCATCATGAATAACAGGATGCTTGATGGATATATGCATATGCATAATCACTACTGATAATGCCAGCCGATATATATTAACTAAGAATTAAGATTAATAGTAGTCTGAGATACCGCTCAGATCAGCTAGTTATGCTGAAGCTTTGGCAAAAGCGGCGTATTATAGGAGTATTTATTCTAAACAAGTAGTAGCGGCAGCAGCAGTAGTAGAAGTAGCAACAGTAGGAGGAAATGGCTTTTGTATTTAGATTACAAGTCCAAAATGACAACAATCCCGGAGTTGCGAAGTTAGAAGTTAGAACCCATTCTCTTTAGTCTAGACTTTTTTTTTGGCAGAAGGGATATATTCTCTTTAGTCTAGACTTGCAAACATGAAATGGGAGATTGAAAATCCTGAGGATCTTAACTTTCTCATAGACTCGAATGCGTGTTTGCTCTTACCTCATCGTGTACCTTGCACGCGACATGTTGGGCATGAGCTTCTTTGACACAGTACGATGCCTGATATCTTGGCTAAACCATGAAAAGTTGTCGAAAGAGAGTTGATACTGTAATGTACGGCATGAACATACAATACTAACCAGACATTCTTCAATTCCTTCCGTTTCAAAAGAGAAGTCTGCGAGCATCATATGCGATACTCAAAACACCTGAACAATTCGTTGAAATCCATGGTTGAGGCCCCGCTCTTAACTGTTGAGGCAGCCTCATTAACCGATCCCTCTCTAATTGGGTCGCATTCAGAGACTTAACCAATAATTGACCAAGTTCTCATGGATCTGGAATACCCATTGGCCCATTGCACTTCACCGAACCCAACCCCAAAAGATCCACCACGAGTTGAGCATTTGAGTATTGGTCTGCACCCACTGCCCAAACTACTATCACTATACCCGGCCATATAGATTCAAGCACCGAGTTCCAGCAACAATGAGCCACAAACCCACCTATTGCTCGATGGCAGTACATGAGTCACACTCACAAACCAATCCTGTTAATATCCATGCCCTCCTTATTGTCTCATTGTCGGATGTCATGTACCATACATAATGGACCTTTCTATCCTATAATGCCGCTCTCAAAACCGTTGGATACATGGCAGTCAATGATGCGCGACTCCCAAATCATATACTCCACGTAGTATAAATGATTGAAACCAGGCCATCCATCCACGTCGTCAAGCACGGCCTCAAGATTCGGGCCATTATAGGGTTCTTGGTCTCTTGGGTCCAAACTTTACACTGAATACAAAACAGCACTACTAAAAGCACCAAACGAAACGAGGCACACAGAGACAAGAAGACAGGTAGTGGGCCCAGGATCTACACTTGGAGGTGAAGGGTTGGACCCACACCAGACGAGAGTTCAGTTAGTAAGACCATGGAGTACATGCATTCTACCAGTAGGTGACAGAGGTGGAGAGAGAATTATGGATTGTTGTCGTGGTGGAGGAAACACGTATAGAAGAGGCTTGCTGTGAGGCAAGGAGAAAGGAGTCACCAAGAAGAGTAAAGTGGTTGTCATGGACTCACGGTAGGTGAGTAAGCAGCACGCAAGTGAGTTCAGCGCCTGCTTGTCACGGTTGGCTTCTCGCCCAGCCAAGGTTCTCGTGTCGGCGCTCGTCACATGCTGCTGGGAAGGAAATGACCCGCACATGAACAAGATTTTCAGGTGTAGAGCTTATACTCAAGAAGCCAAAAATATAAGAAGTACAATATGGAGAAACATCACCATGATTATCCATTGGTAGTAAATTAAATTAAAATGGGCATTTGTATATGATACGAACCGGATCAGTTTGCATGGGATCAATCCAAGCATGCTGACATTCAGGTTCGAGCAGTTGAATGTATCATCAGTCATGGACTCATGGGCAATAAGACCTCTATGAATCAAGTCAGCTCGTCCGGTTCATTCCATGGTACATGTCTAGTCATTATGAGTCAATATAATTTTGTCCCATCTAGTACTCCGTAGCAGTCACTACTCACTAGTCAGGCCTCTTTAGGATTAAATTGGACATCCATAGGTTGTGGCAATCGTATGAGACAGTGTCCTGTCGATCCGTTCATCATCCCGTTGAAACGAAATAAACAGGCTATTCAAAGCGAGGAGAAGGAAAAAGTTTTTGAACCAATATTATATAATTTATGGAGGGCAAACATCTTGATATAGCTGTTTATCATAAATATAAATGAATACATATCTTATTTATATTTCTCCGCAGTGAGCTTGATTTGAGGATGGCGAATGTCGTCCTGGCTCTGCACCAATCGGATCTCTAGACTGCTGGTTTTAGGATCAAACCCTGCACTTCTGTAGTCGTTTATCGTCCTTTGCAGAAGCACCTGACAAGTTTGAAGTTCGGTTAGAAATATAAATGGACTTATCAGATTTAGATTTGCCAAGCCCGAGATCAACTCATGTAGAGCTGGAGCATGCCTTCATCTGAAAGTTTGACATGCTTTAGAGATATAAATGGACACGCTCATAACTCGGATCATATGATGTATCACAAGTTCGAGTTTCGTTGATGTATGTTTTCTATAGAAAATTGTAAACATAATGTAGTTAATCTGGTGTTTTATTTAACTATAAGTATTCTGCCTAAGAAAATAAAGTAATTAATAAATCTGATGCAAACTAAATCCAGCCCAACTCAACTCAACTGGGGTTGGATTCGGATCAAATTCTCAAGGAGCAGCATGGATTACCTGCAAGCTTGAAACAGCCAGCTCAGCTGCTTTAGCAAGGTTATCAGGATACTTCTGTAAAAAAAAGAAAAGAAAAAAAACTTAATTAAGTAAAGTCAAGTAGTCAACAATAGAAGATTACAGTGGCATGATTCGGGATTTATGTCAGTCAATCTCTGATCCAGATTGTATTATTAACAAAGTAGGCATCAACCATCAAACGATGCAATACTGAGAGGAAAAGACGTGGACTATTACATTGCTCCACCCGAGTAACAAAGCTGTCGTCAGATCTCCAGTCCCCTACACAACACCAAAAGACTAGAATTAGGGGATCACATTCAAATACTACACAACTAAATCAATACCAGATGAGCGATAAAAGGCAACATACCGTAAAATAGGCAGGTATTTTCGGTATCATAATTTTAAATTGCTCAGGAACTTGATCCTACATCAAAACAGCACGCCAACGACCTCCAGAAATCAGAATGCCATCGTCTAGGAATGAATAATTAACATAAATATAAAAAATGTAAAATGAGTCACCCTGTGGTACTGAATAGGAACACTAAACTCACATAAAAATATCATATAGATATAATACGCCCCTCACATTCTGCTAATCTAATAATAATACACGGGAGTGCTCGCTGGCTCTGTGTCAAGGACATCAATTCAGCAAATGATGAACTAAGATATCTGAATCCTTCCCCGGAATTTATAGGTTAGAACACCAAAGCCAAGGGGAACAAGTTGTGCAGTTATGCAAGTTCCCAATGTAATGTAACACGTGAAATAGTGATGAGAAATCCTTACAGCATTCACCTATTTGAGTGAAAAAGTTCTTAAGAAAATTACCGCCCAAGTCATTTTCACATCATGGTGTCATGCAAATGCAACATACCTTATTATGTTTACTGCTCCCAATGAGGAAAAGACTTCCATTAATATTTATGCTTGTGATTACAACCTGCAAAGTTATCATCGCATACTCATAAGACATACGTCATTATAACTCAATACGGTTCTAACTATTCAAAATGTGTTTGAGTTGGGGGCCCTTTGATTTCACATGTTTCGGCCTGTGCTTTATAAATTGCTTCGGCAGATTAAAGGGAAAGAGCTGGTGATATTGTGTGATTTGATTAATCGGAGTGCTTTAGAGCATCCCCAAGATACATTTTCAGATGCCGCGATACAATTGCAACCCGTTTTCGCGGCCAAAAAAAAAGCTTTAAATTTTATAACAGATAGTTTTTGACTAAGATCTTTGTTCTAAAAGAGTGATGCTATTTAAAATAGATTCATTGATTGCTCAAAAAAAATATACACTGAGATAAACACTCCAGCATACATTTACAAAAACAAGAGAAAGCGCTCAGAATGAAAGCCTCAGACAAAACCTCCTGAATTTTGGGTTTGTGATTTCTTACATGAATAATTTGATGCACGAAGTTATCTTTTTTTTTTTTTTTTTTTTTGCATTTTAGCTTTTCGGTGATTAGACCAATGTATCTTAAATCACATGTCTTACAAGGCTTAACAAAACATCACCTTAGCTGGTCCAGCTGAATGAAGTTTGTTGCAAGCTTCTCTACCATCGTTTTCTGATACAATCCTGTAAGCATGAAAATTTGTTGATGTTATGACAGCTGATTTCGATCATGACAGAAGGCAAGCATAGACTGTAAAACACTAGAAGAGAAGATCCCAATAACAGATCAAGAATATCTAGTGTCAGAAGCAAGTTCAATACAAAGAATACTGGATGCAAAAAGTGTCCCTACTGCCCAACCAAAATAAGCATTGCATAACAGAGGATAGTCAATAGTGTAATTAGTCAAATATGTATGATTGCACGTCAACTGAATATTCATTGCTAATATTTGCTATGTATTTTGAGAACACAAAACACAAAAAAAAATGTGTCTCTAGGGTTTCATACCATCACATATCAACAAAAGAGGAGACATGAGAAAGAAAGCGAGTACGTTTCCTTTTCCTCTTTTTGATACAGTAGGCAGCCCATAGTTCAGGTGAAGCATAATCAAGCTTACAAATCCATAGTATTAAACTTTGATCTTTTGAGGTAATCTTAAACAAGGAATTATACCTCAAACCAGTCAACAATTCAGCTTCAAACTGGTTAGGTGTCAACATGGAGGCAACGGGGACAACCTAACATCAGAAGACAAGCAGATTAAAGTAAGAATAATCCTAACCTTAATGAACAAAAAGGGATTACGAAGAGAAAAAAGGAAAAGCATCGGAAGCATGCCAAAAAAGAGAAATGTAAACTGAAAGAAATTGCTCATTCCACCACCACCACCCCCTCACCCCAAACCACATACACAGGACACACCTAAATTACTTAGCTAAGGCACATTGCGGCCCCATCGCCCACCGCGCCTCACACCTTCTCAAACTAAGCTTCTAACTTTGCCTACAACCAACTAAAGTAGATGTAACTAATCTAAACTTAACTATATTAGAAGTAATTAACTAGAGTATCTTAACTAGATTAGGAATGTTTAACTAGCGTTCTAACTTTATTAGGTAAGTACTCTTAACTAATAGGATTATGATTCCTAATTAGGCTAGATATGGGTTGTAACCATGTTGTTGACCGCTGCCAGGATGGCGCTATAAGCGGCTGGGACCGCTGTGCGCGGCTAAAGGGCTGCTGGGCGCTCCTTGGCTCGTGCCCACTTGTTCCCTTGTTGATGCTTAGTGTAAGGCACATCAAAACCCCTTCATAACTCATTCCTTCCATATTACTTTGTCCTCTTACTCATGGCTCGTTAAGATACAACTCGTCATAAGTTCGGTTGTCAGATTTGACACTCAAATCCGCTCCCGCGTCACGTGTCTTCCAATAAAAAAAAGAATCAACTAAGGTCGGAAATCAGAGACCATGCAGGAAAAAGTACAGGCGATTCTAGCTAAGTGTGCCCATAAAACTGGTCCCAAACATAGTGAATAGGCTAAGAGATAAACCAATCACCTTTTCCCGATATACTGACACCAGCTCTTGGGGGATATAAAGCTTTCCTTCGTCTCCCGTGACTGGATCGCAAACTGAGATGAAACGGCATGCCAATGTACACAGATACCAAGAACCTAATTAGAATTAGTCAAAAACAAGGACACCAAAAGACAGGATAAAACCTCAACACAAATGAGTTTAATGCGAGAAGAGCACAATAAAGTGATAAAAACACAGACACTTCAGAATCATTATATGAATATGTTGATGTTAGATATCTATTTTGTCCAGAAGCAGAACCAGAAAACTAGCTCACAACTTACATTAGAAAATTTAGAGGAAGTGATTCAACATGCTGTAATTTTATGCATTAGTTTTGCTAAGCAACCGGTATGTAATAGATTCTTTTTATTATGCTATTATCAGCTCATCTCTTTCTCAGTACCCATCACCAACAAATTTGAACTATGAAGTACTATGTAAGAAACGCTTTACATTGTCCCTAGATAATGCATTTTGGTTTTTTATTAGCGAAGTTTAGACTTTAGATGTGCAGTAGGTATTTATCACGACTGCAGCTTAAACATTTAGTAAAGTATCGTTTAAAGACCATGGTATAATACATTTTCTAACTAACATCAGGCAAAAACAATTTATTACATATGGCACAGACCTACCGTAGACAAGTCCAGGATTCACAGATCGTAGTTTACTAACGACTTCCAAAACAGTATTCAAAAACGAGACTGAACCAATGTAGCCTGCAAAACCAGATAGAATGTTGCTTGAGCCATGAATTTCTGAGATTGATAAACATACATTTATACGATTGAGAACAATGAATTATGTCTACTTCTAGACAGTGCAAAAGTCCTACAGACCCGTTTGAGCTTTGCTAATTTCAACAGGAGGTTCACCTTAGTAACACACAAATGATTTCTCTTTAATGAATTGAACACTCAAGTCCTCAAGACCGTTTAAGTCACAGGCTTGGACAAAATTAGGCTCTTAACAACTTGTCTGGAATAAGAAAAGAGTAAGAAGATAGTCATCTACTTTCCACAGTCTTCATAAACCAAACAATAAGTGCACGGGTAGTTTTGGCTAAATTGCTAACTGGCAAATTTAAGACTTCGTCACTTGCATATAAAAAACAAATGCCATCCAAACTTACAAAGTTCGGAAAAAAAAAATGTTCCGCTTAGAACAATGTCCATCCAACCTTACCCGTCAATAAATGAGTGTAGAACAACAGATTGTTTGCTTCAAGACCTTCTATTAAGTCCCATAGTTCTTTACCATTCAAAACTTGGCCTTTGAATGTCGGATACCCTGCATGGACCTCAGCCTAATCAAAATCAGAGGAGCGCCTCAGTTGTTAAAGTTTTCATATATTTGATTTACGTCAAACAATTAACTTGCCTGTGTGATTTGAGAACTGCACAGAATTAACCGGGTCGACATCAAAGCCTAGTAATTGAAGCGGAAACACGGCAGATTTATTGCCAACATAACCCTGCAAAAAAAGAAGCAGCAGTAAAGCATTTATTCACATCAAACACTGAGCGGACATCAACACACTATAAATCAAAGCTACCAGAGCTAACACATTATTTACTGCAAGTCTGTAACCTAATTAAGCCTGCGATGCATAAGCTGAATGACCCAATGCAGACAAATTTCGTACCCAATAGACAAATCACTGGTAGTATTATTATTGTCCAAGAGCAGCCGGAAATCATAAATTCGAAAGTAGATTTGGAGAAAGCATATGACAGTGAGTGTATTTTACTCAGCAAAGAACAAAAATTAACTGCTCCATTAATTGCATAACTGTGAATGACATACCATAAGAGATGATATGATACGATGACTATGAATGAATGTGTCCGATTGTTAACAAAGATCTAACTCGAACATTCGATCATATAAAAGAGTTTCTCTCAAATCCTTATAATTCAGCTTATGTTACATACCACAATTGTCTTTCCGCATCAACTTGCAAATTTAAAACTTCGTTCTATATCCTCAAAAACATTCTTTTGTATATCTGGACTATGACTACGGCATATAATTAGGTTGCGTAACTCAGACTCTTAGTTCAGATTCTTCAATCTATCTCCTCTCATATTCTTCCGATATGTACTTCAATTTTAACATATCGTTCCATGGTACTGAACAAGCTTACGAATTGACGATAATACAATCTCTTCTACTCAAATTGTTTCTCAAAATAGTAAAATGATTCGATTTCTATCACGTTTTTAACTAATCACGCTGAATTCATTCATAACCTAACCGAAAATCGAAAACCGCACATTAATCATAAGTAGCAGGAACGGCACACGCATTGCCTTACTATTCACTCAGCTCAAAAGTCAGCAAAGTTCATACAACTAATCATCAACTAGTTGAACACATTCGTACGATCTCAAGAGCTGTAGATAGAAATCATTTCATAGAGAAGATCATGACGAAATTAACACCTGAACAGTGTGAAACTGAATGCTAAGAACACGACCAGTATCAGACGGCAACGCAATCGAGAAAAATCGGAGGCACCAGACCTTGACGATAATACAATCTCTTCTTCTCAAATCGTTTTCACAAAAAAAGCAAAACGATTCGATTTCTATCATGTTTTCAACTAACTACGCTGGAATCATGCATAACCTAACCGAAAACCGAAAACCTAACATGCATTGCCTTACTATTCAGCTCAGAAGTAGTTCATTACTGAAATTCTCGCCAAACAATCGACATTTTTCAAACAACTAATCCTCAACAAGTTGAACACAATCGTACGATCTCAAGAACTATCGATAGAAATCATTTGATAGAGAAGATGATGACGAAATAAGTACCTGAACAGTGTGAAACTGAATGCTAAGAACACGACCACTATCAGACGGCAACGCAATCGACAAAATCGGAGGCACCAGACCTTGACGATAATACAATCTCTTCTTCTCAAATCGTTTTCACAAAAAAAGCAAAACGATTCGATTTCTATCATGTTTTCAACTAACTACGCTGGAATCATGCATAACCTAACCGAAAACCGAAAACCTAACATGCATTGCCTTACTATTCAGCTCAGAAGTAGTTCATTACTGAAATTCTCGCCAAACAATCGACATTTTTCAAACAACTAATCCTCAACAAGTTGAACACAATCGTACGATCTCAAGAACTATCGATAGAAATCATTTGATAGAGAAGATGATGACGAAATAAGTACCTGAACAGTGTGAAACTGAATGCTAAGAACACGACCACTATCAGACGGCAACGCAATCGACAAAATCGGAGGCACCAGACCTTGACGATAATACAATCTCTTCTTCTCAAATCGTTTTCACAAAAAAAGCAAAACGATTCGATTTCTATCATGTTTTCAACTAACTACGCTGAAATCATGCATAACCTAACCGAAAACCGAAAACCTAACATGCATTGCCTTACTATTCAGCTCAGAAGTAGTTTCAAGGCTGAAATTCTCGCCAAACAATCGACATTTTTCAAACAACTAATCCTCAACTAGTTGAACACAATCGTACGATCTCAAGAGCGATAGATAGAAATCATTCGATAGAGAAGATGATGACGAAATAAGTACCTGAACAGTGTGAGACTGAATGCTAAGAACACGACCAGTATCAGACGGCAACGCAATCGACAAAATCGGAGGATGCGACATTGATGATTTCCTCGAGTTTTTTCCGCAATTAGACCTAATCAATCACCAGTTCAACACCAAACACATATCGAATCTGAAAAAATTAGCCAAAAAAATTCATCAAATCACAAATATAGTACGAGTAGAAGTTAAATTACTTGCAGGAAATTCGGAGGTGAGCGGAAATGGCAGGTGATCAGAAATTGCGAGGCAATAACCAAGGAGAAGGAGGAGACGAACATTCGTAAATCGTAAGTATATGAATGTAATTTTAGAAAGGAATCAAAGTGGTAGTAGGTGTGTCATGTGTGTGTGTGTTTGAATGAATGAAATTAGAAGGTGTCGTGTATGACCGTATTAGGGTGTTCTGGTCGACAACTGACTGCAGTGATGAACTGCCCCACCTCTAGATATCGGATATATTCGTTGCAAAATGATGATCGGTATCATACCTCAGCAATCGGGATTGAATCGATGAAAAGTAGACATATAGGGACATAGGGTTGTTCAAAAAGCGACCTGCACCGGAAAATCCAACCGACTTGGACCGGGTCACGTATCGTTCCGATCCGGTCCACACTTAAACAAAATACTCCCTCCTTTTTCTTGGATAAGCCCTTAGGAATGGGGCACAGATACCAAGGAAAAGGGGGTGAAATAGGAGTATTTGTTGTTTTTTTAATAAATGAGTGAGGTAGATTAAGTGTATTAAACGAGGGAAGGGAAGAGAAATATGAGAAATTATATGAGGGTAAAATAATAAATAAAAAAAAGTTAGAACTTTACCTTATTAGGAAAGAGTAGGTCTCCTGAGAAACGGTCTCTTATTAAGTTTACTGAGAGACTAAGTACAAATGGAAGTGATAGTGGTACCAAACCTAATATAAGTAGGTACGATTAACATAAAAGAGTATACAAATATAAAGATGGTACGCTTGTTATAAAAACAGGTACAAAACAAAGCTGTCATTTAAGGGTACAAATAAGACATAAAGTGGTACTGAAGAGTCGTCTCTCAATAAGTTATTGAGAAACCGCACCTCCGAAGATTTTGTGATTAGGAAATGGGACTAATCCAAAAAAATGCCCAAAAAGAAATATGGGGCTTACTCAAGAAAAATGAGGGAGTAATCAAATTTAGTGTATTTTTCCGGTTCGGTCCGGGTTTCTTTGTTAACCGGTCCAATCCGCTAGTTTGGATTTTTTGGGTTGCTGGTCCGCGGATCAATCCGATCCGGGTTTGAATCGGTGAACACCTCTCCGCACCTCTAAACCTCCATTTGGTTAGAAAATACAGGACTTGAAAGTAGCACATGAGTTTGTCTTTATCTACTCCAAATGAGGATTCGTCACACATTTGTGATGACGGATGTTAAAACAATTTTTATTTTTTTTTCTATCTCGCGGAGCTAAGATTCACGGTGGAAAATAAGGTAACTATCTTCTACCCGCTCCGGCCCACTACTTAAAAGGGTATGAACAATAGACGTACATAGAAAGAGATCATAGGAATGGACAGCAATTCATTTGGGTCGTCGGCGTTTCAGCTGGATCGTCGGCGCTTTATACGTGATTTTACCGTATTGCCCTTGTATAATAATCGTTAATATAATTAATTGGTTTTTGTATTTAAATCTAATCTTACGTTTCGGAGTATTAATTTATCACGTAAATTGAACGGTTTATGTGGCACGTTTCCCCATGGACCTCGAAAATCTTTTTCTAATAATCAATAATATAATTGATTGGTTTTTATTTAAGTATAATTTTTTGTTTTCGAGTTGAAATTTGTCACAAATTTTCAATTTAACGGTTTTTCAATTTGTTGTTTGCGGCATGATTAGAGATTAGTTGACGGATTGTAGGGAGAATTTGTCAGAATAATCAAAAAACCCGGAAATAGCATGAAACGGAGGCAAAACGTGAGTTTCTCACGTTTCACCGATCGGCAAAACGTGAGTTTCTCACGTTTCACCGATCTGCAAAACGTGAGTTTCTCACGTTTTGCCGATCGGTGAAACGTGAGAAACTCACGTTTTGTGGATCGGCAAAACGTGAGTTTTTCACGTTTTGTGGATCGGCAAAACGTGAGTATCTCACGTTTTGTGGATCGGCAAAACGTGAGTTTCTCACGTTTTGACGTTTTTTATAATTTTAAGTATAAAACACGCTAAACCACGCTAAAAAAAAGACAAAACGTGAACATTTCACGTTTCACCGATCTGCAAAACGTGGGAAAGTCACGTTTTACCGATCTGTAAAACGTGAAAGTGTCACGTTTTAATAGATCCGCAAAACGTGAAAGTGTCACGTTTTACTGATCCGTAAAACGTGACTTTCTCACGTTTTACTGATTTGTAAAACGTGACTTTCTCACGTTTTACTGATCCGTAAAACGTGACATTTTCACGTTTTACAGATCCCTAAAACGTGATACTCTCACATTTTGCACTTTATTACGTATTATAGTTCGTCTTTTTTCTACGTCAAATTAAAAAAAGACCGTCACTAGAGAATCGAACGTCATGCGATAGTTATAATCGAACGTCAAGAATAGAGTAATGAAGTGTGGGGTGGTGGAGGGACCATAACCCATAAAATAGGACAAAAAATTGCGGAGAAGACGGTTTTAGAAAAAACAAAAACCGCCACATTATCGAGTAATTAGTAATGTTAATATAATTGGTAACATTATTCAAAATGTAATTAGTAAGGTTAATGAGGTAAGTTAAAGAAGGGACAAATGCGTCAATTCACGTTATAAAGCGCCGACGATCCAGCTGAAACGCCGACGACAAGAAATAGCTCTTGAATGGACGAATTGAGCACAATTGTTGAGTAAATGTGGACACGTTTGTCCGTGGAATCAAATTGCTCCTCTTTTCTGACATGTGGATGTGGGGTGTGAACCTGACAAATTGGTCAATTTGGTCGGGTTCAGGTTGGATCCGTTTCGACTCAAATCACTTTTGGGTTATACAGCTCAGACTGACTTTGGGTCGGGTTCGGGTAATTTTTGGGTTTGTTATTTTCAACTTCTTTTGTTGGATGTCGAATCGTTTCTATAATAATGCTCGTAATCGGGTCAGTTTCGAGTTAACTCGGATCAAATTTGAGTTGCGAATGAAAATCGGATCAATTTGATTATTAATTAAACTAACTATCGATGATAATACATGATGTTTAACATAAATGAAAAGGTATCGGCCGACAATCATTGTCACTTATCGAAGATAAATTCCAACTTGTTTCTAGCAATTAAGTAAATTCAAACATCATTGAGAAAGACACTAACAAATATCCTTAATGTGGGAACTTGGATTTGAATTCCGGATTTGAAATATTTCATGCGTTTGTCCATCACCTGTCGTTTGTTTGTTTTTTCGCATAACCTTGCCGTATTATTTGTTTTTCTATATTTTTTTCTCGTATTTGAACATTTATATTTTTCTAATGAGAAATTTTAAAAAATAAAAATTGGTGACCTTGACCTAATTTCACGCGCCCGAAATCCAAATCCAAATCCAAGGGTACCCAAACACCATTTTGGATTTAGAATTAGATTTGAATTCTAGAAATTCAAATACAGGATTTGAATTCTTGATATTCAAATCAATTCCGAGTATCCAAACGCAACCTAAATTCATTGTCTTTTGCATGAGTTAATGGTATTTTACATTGCGCAAAATTTGTTTCAACCTTTTTTGCTTAGATGAAAGAGCAGCAAGATGTTTTAGCGTACGCCAAACATTTGTGAAGTTTAGAGCGAATGAGAATCATACTACGTACTGTATTATTTATGGCATACAAATTGTACCGTCTCCACTATTTCAAGCTTTCAGCATACTCTTGTTCAATTCAGTTTAATTCAGCTCACTCTTGTTCAATTTAACCTAATTCAGTCCAAAAGAACATGACCTTAATAAGTGCACAATTCCACAAGGGATTGTTTGGTTCAACGCTTATGTAGTTATGTATGGAATAGATTGGATTCGGTATCCATAGTGGTGTTTGATTCTAAATCCGTACCTTATGAAACTCGTTTGATTCATTTTATTTTTAAACAAGAAGGGATAGAGTTGAAATCCATAGGAGAAAGGTGCAGACGAGATTCCATTGAACTTGGAT
Source organism: Agrostemma githago (assembly GCA_958450325.1). NCBI lineage: Eukaryota > Viridiplantae > Streptophyta > Magnoliopsida > Caryophyllales > Caryophyllaceae > Agrostemma > Agrostemma githago. Next base: position 66,808,555 of record OY288255.1, on the reverse strand, counting down.
AGAGTTGGAATCCATTACATTCTCAAGTAACCAACCAAACACCCCCTAAATTTATTCGAGTAAAACTACGACGTCCGTATTGATGAACCTTATTCAGAATGGTTTAAGTATCTCCACTCTGATCTATTCCTAAGTTTTTGTCCGAAATGTGAATGGTTTTAACCATCATTCCCAACTCGTAATTGCTCAATAAATTCTAAAATATGAATGCTAATATAGTGAGTTACAAACTTATACGGACTAACTTATGAGTTTTTTTTTTGCCAGCCAAGAAAAACAGTTGGGATTACATAATGTTTGGGCTCGGGAAGACCATAATACATCCCTTATTATACATAGAAACGAAATACGAGACAACTATTAGTACAATAACCATAGGAGAAAAGCGTTGGTAGACAACGGCGGGATGATGGTGAACAAAGCATTGGACACGAACGTATGACGGCGGGATGATGGTGAATGCAGCCATGCAGTGGACTAACTTATGAGTTGTGGCGATTCTAACCACAACTCACAAGGGTCACGCAAGCAGTTGGGTATGTAGTTGTAGACTTATTGTAGTAGTACTCCCTCCGATTCTTTGGATTTGCAACGTTTACTATTTGCATCAAAAATAAGAAAAGCAAGTGTGGGCCACTATGAGAGATGTTATTGTAAGATTAAACAATATAATAATGAAAAAAAGTTAGACAGGTAAAAAATTAGTGAATATTTTGGAATATAATAATGAAAAGTGAAGGGTAGTATATTAGTCATTTTATAAGAAAAATAAAGTCCAAATTGAAAATGTAACAAACCTAATAAATTTGCCAAATATGAAATACGTTATTGCAAATCCAAAGAATCGGAGGGAGTATCAAATATGTACATCACCCAATCACCACATAAACGTCACAGACTAACACCCTTGAACTAGAGGTGATCATATGCGAGTTCGGGCCGGATACGGGCCGGGCTAATTGTGAAATTTGGCCCACGGACAAGCGGGTTCGGGACGGGTTAGCGGGTTTGGGACGGGTTTACGGGCCGGACCTTTATATATTTTTAGAAATGTTGTGTCCAAGCCCGCTAAAAATTCGGGTCGGACGGGATGAACCAATCGGATGGTACGTCCCATGACCAGCTATACCTTGAACAGAAGTAACCCCTTATCTACAAACACGCCATTGAACACATTATCACATACAAAATCCATTCACGTGATGACCATGTGCAAACATACACATACAATAACCATCTCTTTATTTAATGTCCCACTCCCAGATTTTTTAATAAGTAAACCATTGCGCGCGCAATAATAACGCCCTTTACTACTTCCTCTTCTATATGACATACATTCATACGTGCCGTATTTTGTGATACGAGCATACGACCAAGTATACTTTCCAATATTTATTAAGCCAAGAAAAAGTCTTCTACAGAATCCACAATTTAATACTCGTAATACGCAAAATTACAATCAGGCTTACATCATTTTTTAAATTTATATTTGAAAATAAAAGGGTTTAGATTTAGATTTAGGGGTCGTTTGGTTACTCATGCAATTACCGGGAAGTGCAACTTCCCAGGAAGTGCATTTTCAGGGAGTTGTTTGGTTACCCACTTCCCGGGAACTGCCACTTCCCGGGAAGTGCCACTTCCTCCACAATGGGGAAGTTACTCACCAAGCCCCCCTTGGTGTGTAGAACTTCCCACATGGCAACCGAACAATATTTTGTAATTCCCATGAAATACAAATTCACGTGAATTTAAAGTTCCCGGTAACTTCATCTTCCCATGATGAACCAAACGAGCCCTTAGTTAGTGTACATCATATCGATGCATACTACTCCGTAGTATACTACATAGCGCTGCAATTCTCGTCAAATTCTACTCAAAGTAAGAGTATTGATAATTGGTGTTCTTACAGGCGTTCAAAGAAGTAAAATTGAACCATCGTCTCTTAGATATACATGACATTGTGTGCAGTACTAAAGAATACTCACTCTATCTTGATTATTTTTTATCCTTGATTAAAATATTCATGTCAAAAAAATACTCCGTACTTGATACGGAGTAAATGAAAGAGAAGGAGTAATAAAAAAAAAATCTCAGGTCCAATACTCCCTATAAGATCTGAGTAAGTCTCCCTTGTGACGGATATCCGTCACAAAGGAATAACGGGTTAAATAATATCATTGGATTAGAAAAGATAAAACTAATGGGTAGCACATGATTTTGTCTTATTCATCCAAATGAGTATTTATTTGACCCGTCACACATTTATAACGAATAATTTCGTCACAAACAAGAATTTGCAATAAGATCTGGAATTGTTGTTTGTTGTTAACTTGTTACTAATAAAAGGAGTATTAGCTTGAACATCCAAAGCTCCACCAATAAAAAAGGTTGATCAACACTTTTTCATTTTTCCTTCCTTAGCTTCATATTCACACAAGCTATATTCCTTTTTACGAGGAAATATCCATAAAAAACATGTAACGAGTTAAATAATAATGTTCCATACATACTTGAACAAATAAAGACAAACCCCAGGTGGCCATGTACTTCATACTGCCTTCAAACCTTATCTTTTTTAATCATGTGATATTATTTGACCCGTCATCAATTTAACTCTTCCCACATACTCCCTCCGGACACAATTTTTTGCCCTATTTCATTAAAATACTCCTCACAAATAATAAGGTAACGAAGCAAAAAAGAAAAAAGTATCCGGAGGGGAGTAATACATTCACACCACTATGACTCATTCTAGAAGCCTATCTCCCCCCTCTAATATTTCACACATGACACACCACAACCCAACACTATTATCCCACAACACAAAATTATACCCTATCATCTTAATTACCCAATAATCATAATCATAACAACCATTAATTAATTAATTAATTAATTATTATTATTATAACATCTGTGTATTTATAATCAGAAGTCACGTTGTTTTGAGGGTGGTATAGATAGATAGATAATGGGCAACAACATTGGAATTGGAGGGAACAACAACAACAACAAAGCAGCAAAAGTGATGAAAATCAATGGCGAATTCTTCAAACTAAAGACACCTTCAAAGGTTATTGACATAATCAAAGATTACCCAGATCATATTCTTCTCGATTCCGAAGAATTCCTTCGTTTCAATCTTAGAGCTAAACCTCTCGACCTTGAATTCCAGTTAAAACCCAAGAAAATCTACCTTCTCTTCCAACCTCCCAGATTCCCCAGAACCAAAGGTAATAATAATAATAATAATGTCAATAACAACAACAACAACAACAGTCCGCTTCCAAGGGTGAATTCATCATCGACGACAACCACACCGACGTTTAGTAATGAATTGAGAATGTTGATGACGAAAAGATCGGTTTCTGATCTTTCCGTCTTCACCAAATCTACTGATGCTAATGGAACCTCTGACTCTGACGATAATGGTGCTGGTGATACTCCTCCTGTTGTGGGTCCTACAAGGGTTAAACTCAAGCTTCCTAAGGCTCAGGTTTATTTCATTGATTTCTTTATCTTAGCTTGGATTATAATTCTCGCAATAATAAGTGTTCGCCCCGATTCTTACAATTCGTAACATTTTGTTTTATCATAAAGAATAAATTGTGAGAGGAGACGGTGAGTCTCACCAATAAGGTAAAAGACTCAACCCAAACGTAAAGATATTCCTTTCGTTCAAGTCCAAGGTAACCATTTGCTTGCTTTTAGAACAAATTTTAAGAAATCGATTCTTTACTATTAAAGGTACAAATGAGTAAATGTTAAGTAATCCGTATTTGTTTAAAAGTGATATTTTTGTAAATACGTAAGTTTTAAAGTATTTGTTTGGGTCGAGTATTAATGTAAAGTTTGGACTTGAACCTCCGAAAAAAGAAATATGAGTAGTTTGGACTTGAACGGAATGAGTACTTGATATAGAAATGTAGCAATTCTATTGAATATATAAAAAAGAAAAATACAAATGAAATAATTTGTAAGAATTAGAGGGAGGATGAAACAACTAAGGTGGAGGCAGAATTTGTTTTATTTTTAAAGTTACTTTATCAGGTCGGGTTAAGAGTTTCTTTTAATCCTTGTTTAATTAGGTAAAGAAAATAATGGAGGAGAGTATTGATGATGCTGAGGTGGCTGAACGGATTATACACCTGTCGACCACCGTTGATGGCAGCAGTACGGTGGTAGACGTGACGCCAGCTGTCAAGGAAAGGGATAATGTGGTTCCGGTAACGGACGTCGTTAAAGTGGTTGATAATAGGCGTTGCTTTAATGTTCATGGCATGTGTGGTTTGAACTACCAACGTAAGTACAAAAAATTATCCAATTAATTAATTAGTACAAAATGGATACTCCAGTTTTTAGGTTTAGGTAGATATATGGGTACGGTGTCGAAAAAAAGTTTAGCGGATTTGATGATAAATATTACTCGTATAGTCGTATTTGTTAATTATGTAGTTAAAATCGATTTTGTTTGGGTGTCGACTGTCTAAGTAGTTGGATTTGTAATTGTAAATTACTCAACATATTAGGACTTTAGGAGCGTAATTAATGTTATGGCAGATAATTTGATAAATAATACGGAGTATCGTATTTCGTATGTATAAATTTAGTTTGTTGAGGATGTTAGTGATTGAGAAGATTTATGTGTATATATTGTGATTATTGATAGGTGGTCCGAAATTTTGTAATTGTATTACTCATCTCGACTCATTATAGTAAACTATGTGCTCGTTTACAGTTCACGGTTTCATAATCCGGTTGGCCGTGTTGCTACTAACTAGTCCGAAAAAACTCCTTTAACTCAAATGGTTCAGTTCTTACCCGCAACATAAATGTGTTATGTTAAACCAAAAAAAAAATTGCGGATGGGTGATTAAACTTAGCCAACATGGCGGTCCAGCTTGGTTCAACTCGTCACATTGGACCCATTTTGCCAGCGTCGCCAACGTAACCCCTTGCTCCTCGCATAACATACACACCTCATCACTACCCGAGCAGGGTCTGTGCCACACATTCAAGGCGAGCTCGTCTGACCCAATAAAAGAGAGCGTATCTAGGACTTACCCGGGCTGGACATAATGAACATCAGTCCGGTTTGCCCTTCCTAACCCCCTCGGCCCTCCTTGGGCTTGAGCCGAGCTCATGTCTAACTCTACTGCCCTGTAATTAAATCTGTAATCTTGCACTTGCAGACTGCACTGCAGACTGCAGTAGCAGGAATGTTGAAATACAGTGCAATTCAATACCAGTATTATGTTGAGTACATCATCATTCATTGCAGTGAGGGAAGACTACAAATTTTATGAACAAAAGCCAGCAGCATATCATGATATATGCATAACGATAACAAATTAAAGAGCTTGCGTCAATGAAAATCAGCAACAATAATTGAAGAAAACGAAAAATCCGATATCATTCAGGAACAAATTAAAGGTTACATCAAGCTAAGCATTATTCTTTTCCAGATCATTACAATATATAACCCGTCTAGTTACGTCAATGTTGCCCTCGACAAAATCGTTCTTGCCTCAACTCCCTCAGGCCGAACTTCTATACAAAATCTCATCACCTAGCTAGCTATTTTCAGATGAATACAGTAGTATAAAGAATAAAAGAATGATACTAATATGACTACTGTGAGGAGAATCATATCATCATACAGCAGCAATGGATGATTGAGCATTAAAACCCTGAAACCCTTTTACTTCATCCTGCTCAAAATCGTCAACAGCGAACTGCATCAGAAGGTTATGAAGATCGTCATCAACCTGCTGTAAACCCATCGAACTCCTCTGAACATCAGCAGCAGCAGATTCCATCCCACTTTCAGCATTATTGTTTTGACAGTGAAACCCATCATCAAATAATCCCAACAAACTTTGAAAATTCTCGGTATCATCACACAAATCATTCACCCCAAATTCATCAGTGTTCTCCCACTTAAACCCTTCAAATCCCAACAAACTCTCATTAGAAGAAGAATTCATCATCGTCCCACATTCAACACGGTTTTGAGAGTTAAACCCTTCAAACCCCAACAAACCCTGATCAGAAGAATTCATCCCTGCACATCCAACAGGATCTTGACACTTAAACCCGTCATCGAATCCCAACAAGCTACTAAAGGTACCACCTTCCAAATCATAAAGATCGAAACTTTGATCACAATAATCATCAATAATGAATGGTAATGCTGCATTCTCCTTGATCAAGTTAATCCTGTGGTTAACGTGTTCAATTTTTCCCGCCAAAACATCAATAAACCCATTACTACTATTATCATCAACCTTACCCATCACTGCTTTCTTGGCCTTTTTCCGATGATTAAAATAACGAGAGATAATTTGATAAACGGCATTGGGATCGGAACACCAAACCTGCGGTTGTAGGAAATCATCATCATCGTACATGACATGGGCGATTTTATAGGGGGTGATGGGGTGACCCCTCACCCCCATTATTTTAGGAAAAAATAAGTTAAAAAAACCATATATATACATATATATGAATATAAAAATATATCAGAATAATTATTTGGGTGGAGTGGTAGGGTTGAACTCATTAAACTTCTTTATTCATGAGGTCAAGGGTTTTATGAAGGTTACCGGGTTGCTAGTTTATCCACTTATCTGAAATAACTGTTTCCAAACCGAACCACAACTTACTCATACCCGATCCTACATGGACCCATTTTAATAGTTATTTTGACACAAACATTACTTTATAAACAAAAAAAAAACTCGAGAATTAGAGATGTTTTTGTTTTGATTTTATTGAACATTTGAGATGTGTACTTATGTAGGAAATTAACTCGATAATTAAAGATGTTTTTTATTTTATTTGTTTAGGGAATTAGGGAAAATGGACAAATGAGAAATTAATAAATGTAAAAAATTGAAAATATGAATATTTGGGATGATGGACATACTGATATTCTAATAATGTATTAGTATGAAATACTATGTGATTATGTGAAATTGAGAAATTATTTTGATAATGTATTATTATGTATTTACACTTTTATTTTAGTCGAGGATACTTTGATTTTTGTTTTATAAAGTTTGCGGTTAGTTTTTTTAGTTTTTTTGTTACATTTAGTTACTTTTTGGAGTTAGTTTAGTCAGGACGAATTCGTGATCTGAATTGAATCAAACTAGACTGAATTGAAGTACTGAACTGATCGAAACTAAATTGATCTGACTGAATTGAACTGAAGAACTGAACTGCACAATATGCACTAAACTGAACTCAATTATTTGTGTGTTATTTTTCACGTTATAATTTTTTTATCACCCCCACCTCGAAATTCCTGGATTCGCCACTGGTACTACATGATGAGCAGTACATCTACATCACACAAGATTGACAGTTCTTTCGCCTTCTTGAAGACCGTCGTCTTCCTTGCTCTCAAATTCTTCTTCTCCTTCTCCTTCTTACAAACCATCTTCTTCCTCACCCTCAATTCAGCTAGCTTGCTTCTCTCTCTTTCTTTCTCTCTGTTTTTTTTGGTTGGTAAGAGTTTTATGATTTACAGTATGATGATAGGGGTTAGTGTAGTGTATATATATATGTTTTTGATGTCGGTGCGGGTGACCCGTTTTCGGTTAATTAAACTTGATCTCTATAATTGTATTTTAGGAAATTCCAACTTTCACCCTCCTCTACTTTTTTTTTTTTTTTTTCCGTAATTTTGACTGATAATAAATCTTATATACAAATTCGGAAAATGGTACTCGTGAATCTTTTTTCCATAATGTACGTTTTTACGAGATTTTCAATTTGTAAAAAAAAAAATCGTTATTTTCAGAATTCGTAATTGGGATTTATGATCGGTCAAAGTGTTTTGACGAAATAAACTTTGACCGGTTAAAACTCCCTGATAAAAGTTCGAAAAATGAAAAAAAAAAGAAAAAAAAATTCAAACTGAAGATTTCGTAAAGACATACAATATGGATTTTTTTTTTTTACCATTTTCCGAAACCGTAGGTGAGAATTATCGTCAGTCAAAGTTTTTTCTGCAAATAAAAAGGTAAAGTGAGAAAATGAAAAAAAATAAATAGAAAATGCAAGTAGGGGTGTTTATCGGACCGGACCTCTTAAGACCGGACCAGATCAAACCGTAAAAATATACCAAATTTGTTTTTTTTTGAAGTGTGGAACGGACCGTGGACCATTCACCAAGTTTTTGGCGACATGTGCCCTGATCCGGACCGACCCGGGTCACTTTTTGAACAACCCTAACTACAAGTTGATAATGATGATATAGGAGATGGGCTCGTTTACGGTTCACGGTTTCATAATCCGGTTGACCATGTTGCTACTAACACTTGTCTACCTTACCTAAACTAGTCCAAAAATTTCTTCTAATCAAATGGTTCAATTCTTACCCGCAATAAAAATATATTTAGGTTGCGTTTGGATACTCGGAATTGATTTAAATTTCATGATTTCAATTCTTGTATTTGAAATTATAGATTTCAAATCCAAATCCAAATCCAAAATGGTGTTTGGGTACCCTTGGAATTGGAATTCAGGCGGGTGGAATCGAGTCACGGTCACCAATTTTTTTTTTTATTTTTGAAAATTTTTCATTAGAAAAGCGTAAATTTTCAAAAAAAGAAAAAAAAAACAAAAAAAAAGTATTTTAACAAGATTATGAGCAAAAATAAAAAAAACGATAATTGACGGAAATTAAATTACTACCCATACCCTAGGAATTTGAGATAGCCAAATTTCAACTAGGTTGGATTTGGTCTCAATTTCAAATCCATATCCCAAGATTGTCAAACGCCTAAAATATTTCAAATCCGGATTTTAAATCCAAATCCGAGTTCCCAAACACATCATTAGTTAAATTTAAAAAAAGGGGACTACTCATCGTCGTCGGCAATTTACTTAATGTCGTCGGCAAATATGATAGTAAATGACCAAATAACGGTCCAGCTTGGTTCGACTCGTCACACTGGGCCTATTTTCCCGGGCTGGACATAATGAAGATTGGTCCGGTTTGCCCTTCCTAACCCCCTCATTGGGCTTGAGCCCAGCTCATGTCTAACTCTAGGGTGCACCAAAAACTAAAACCGGTACGTTTAGAATAATCCAATAAATCTTCTACGATATGTGTACAAAAGCATTGAATGGACTCTGCCGTCTAGGTGTGTTCAAAAAGTGATTCGGATCGATAATATTATGATAATATCGATCGCCCTCTGTCCTATACTCCTATTTGAGAATAAGTAACTTAGACTTTGGACTATTATTATGAGATTACACGTAATTGATATTATTTTGAGTAAGTGACCAATAGTATGGATTATTCTCGTAAAATTACTCAATTATCTATTGAAAAATAAATTACTTTGTATATTACTCCGTATTAATTTTCAAAATATTTGTTATATACAGAGTAAATAATACGGAGTACGTACTCTATATTATCTTATTCTCATGATATTATCGTATTATATTTTCAAACCTTACAACATGACTTAGTATAATGTCGTGATCCAAATTCTCATGTGAGCTCACAATACAATTATACTGGGATAATCCATTTATTTTTTTGGTAGGAATAATATGAATGAGAACCACTTTAAAGTTGAAACCCCGCCACCCAATTAAATGCCTCTTTTGAGCATGTTGTCTAACTTTGCATGAAACACCCGTTTACGGTCCATCTTCCGTGACAACGACTGCACCATTTACTACTAACTAGATTCCCCCTACGTTTATTTAAACCAAATACGGAGTATTTGGTTTACAACATACATAAATCGTAAAACAATGGAACTATTCGTATTTGTATTCGTATTCATATTAGTATTCGTATTATACTACTTTACGTCAAAACGACGAAACCTCGTCTACCTCCTCGACTACGCTTGTGCATCCCCTTCGTTCGAATTTCGAACACCCTTCGCAACCTTCGTCGAACATTGTACCGCCATTTACAAACACAACCCGAAAGCAGCCGAGTTTCAAATGCGGATCCTACAACGGGCGGGTCTAGGCGAAGAAACTTCGGTCCCCCTTGCTTCCCACTACATACCACCCCAACCCACTATCGCCTTGGCCCGTGACGAGGCCCGTATCCTCATTTTCGACTCCCTCGACCGCCTTTTCAAAAACACCGGGCTCAAGCCCGACCACATTGACATCCTCGTCACGAATTGTAGCCTTTTTTGCCCGTCGCCTTCGCTCTCGTCTATGATCGTAAACAAGTACAAGATGAGGAGTAGTGTCAAGAGTTATAGCTTATCCGGGATGGGCTGTGGTGCTAGCCCGATTTCAGTCGATTTGGCCCGTAAACTTCTACAAGTTCGGCCCAATTCGTATGCGTTAGTGGTTAGTACCGAGATTATAACACCCAATTCTTATACGGGTTCAGAACGGTCCATGCTCGTTCCCGTTTGCCTATTTCGCATGGGGTGCACCGCGATTTTATTGACTAATAAACGGGCCGAGAGGGGCCGGGCCAAGTATAGGCTTCATCATCTAGTTAGAACCCACTTAGGATCCAATGACCCGGCCCACCAATGTGTGACCCATGAAGAGGACACCGAGGGTAATTTGGGTATTTCACTCTCAAAGGATTTGATGGTCATAGCAGGTAAGGGGAAAATAGTACGGATTATTATACACTTGTTGTTCGGTAGAATTGTACAACCAAGACAAAGTTATTGAGCTTTTGTATATATTCACCGAGCGTTTACAAGTTTCTGAGTTGAGTTGTAAGTTTTTGAGCTTAAACATTTATGTGATTTAACTCGACAACTTTACACTAAAACTCAAAAAGTTTATGGCATAACTCAAAACCTTTTTGATAAAGTTCAAAATCATAAAATTAATTGTAGATAGAGTTATGTATAACTGGTTGTATAATCTTCTCATTGCAGGTAAGGCACTCAAGACTAACATCACTTCACTTGGGCCGTTAGTTTTACCGGTATCCGAAATGGCCCGATTCATGATCCATTTGGTAGCCCGAAGGTTATTCGGGCCTTATGTCCCGAACTTTGGGAAAGCATTTGATCATATTTGCATCCACGCTGGTGGACGGGCCGTGATCGATGAGCTCCAAAAGGGGCTTCATTTGTCGGCCCGTCAAGTAGAAGCTTCTAGAATGGTCTTACACAGGTTCGGTAACATATCCTCGTCTTCCATTTGGTACGAATTGAGTTACGTTGAGGCGAAGGGAAGGATGAAAAAGGGTGACCGTGTTTGGCAAGTAGCGTTTGGGAGCGGGTTCAAATGTAACAGTATAGTATGGGAGTGTAACCGTGATATCCAACCCGATGTTGATGGATACGGGCCTTGGAAAGATTGTATTCACAAGTATCCCGTATCTATTCCTGATAAACTCGAGTTGTAATAAGTCGATAACAGAATAAAGCGTTGATGTTTATAATTTTAGTCGCGTGAAGAATTGTTATCCTATTTTTATACTTTAAATTTAACTTCATTTCGTGTGCTTATACATATATACCCTTTTTATCAAATACAATAGGTAATTCGCAGTTTTATACGATTAACGTGAAAATAAATAATTTTCCGAGATTTGGTAGTGGGTTTTGGGTACTTCAACTCCACCCAAGCCAACCTCCATTGATATTATTCCATAAGCTCGGTTTAAATACCGAAGGTATAAGCAAGGTACGCTAACTAATTACGCAATGAGAAGATTATACAACCAGTTGTACATAACTCTATGTACAACTGTTTTTATGATTCTGAGATTTATTACAAAGGTTTCAAGTTTTGTTGTAAATTTTTTTTAACTTTAGTGTAAAGTTATCGAGTTAAATCACATAAATGTTTAAGCTCCAAAACTTACCACTTAGGTTAGAAATTTGTATAAGCTCGGTAAATATATACAAAAGCTCGACAACTTTGCATTAGTTGTACAATATTAATTACAGTACAATTAGGTGTATAATTATATTTTCAGTAATTACGTGCGTGACAGGGATGACGGAAAATGAAAGGACAATGCTAATTAGGAGACATTAATAACTTGATGAGTGCATGAATTTAATTAACAAGAGACTTATTATTTTCTAACAGATCAGATGCAACCAAAATTCAAACTCACAACTCATCTCAATCAACCGCCATTAACGTACATTTAAACAACAACAGTACGTACGTAGAGAGCGCGCAATTATTTGTATTCAAGTTTACCGAAGATGTCTTAGCCTAGTGGTTAGGACTAGGTGCTCTGGGACAGTAGGTCTCAGGTTCGAATCCCCTCCCCCTATATTGTAATGCGACTAAGTGCGCTCTTCGTTGAACCAAAAAAAATTATTTGTATTCAAGTTTAGGGTACGGGCCTTGTTCGGTATACTCATCTCCGACTTTTTAAGTTTGTTTTACCACATTCATTTTGTTTTGTTTCTATCTTTATTTACTAGTACATATGTACTGTACATATTATTAGAAATTCGACATTACTTGATGTACAGTGTACTCATATATTAAGAGATCGAATATTCGAATTCAATAAAATACTATTACGTACTTGTATGTTTTATGTTATATTATACGTAGTTCATCAAAAATTATACTCGTATTAGAAATTATCTTCGTTTAAAAATAGTGTCAAAAAGTAAAAATTATAAAAAAAAATCAAAAGAATCGAAGGGTTCCATTTATATATATTCGTCCTATCATTATCAACACTATACACTATGTTCTTTTAGACTGAAGTAGGCTGAACTGAGCCGAATTGAACTGAAATACCGACACAAAATGAGCCTCCTAATGCTCAACTGAAAAGAAATTGAAAATAACATGCTTAAGTACCGTCTTCTTTTTGTGTGTTTTTGTAGTACTTCCTCCAATCAAATGCAGACTACACATATCTCTTTTGCACATTTGTCGAGGTGTGTTTTGCACCATCGATATATTTCATTTTACACTAGCAAAAATTATAAAAATTTGATATTCCTGACCTACCGGTAAGGATGGATCAAACAAGATCCCACATGAGTATATTTTGTCTTATAGATTGTCGAGAATATCGAAAATTATCTTTAGTTGTAAATAGTGTTAAAAAAATAAATGTGTAGTTTGAATTTGAAAGGAGGGAATAGTACATAGACGTAGCTACTATTCATTATGAAGAATATTTTAATCAAATGCAAACAATTGAATGATACGGATAACTTTGCATATCACCACACTTGTATATATATCTACTCCGTATATACATAATCCGTATCTGATTGCTAAAAATAGAATGGAACTTTGGTACAATATTGCATTTTATTGCCTTGACACATACAATAATACTACTATTATTAGTAACTTCATTTTATTATTATCCATCATTCTCTTCATATACACAACTACTAGTAACGTAGTAAGACGAAGACGACACAGTATCGTCTACCTCTTAGACTACGCATGTTCATGCCCTTCAATAGAATTCCGAGCACCATTCGCAGCATGCTACGAACACTCGAGTCTCATCTACAAACACAACCCCAAAGCCACCCGTTTCCAAATGCGCATCCTCGAGCGAGCCGGTCTTGGTGACGAAACCTCCATCCCCCTCGTCACCCACTACATACCGCCCCAACCCACCCTCTCCCTGGCTCGTGACGAGGCTCACACCCTCATTTTTGACGCAGTCGACAATCTATTCAACAAGACCGGACTGAAGCCCGAGGACATTACCATCCTCGTCACCAACTGCAGTATTTTCTGCCCTTCGCCTTCGTTGTCGTCTATCATAGTGAATAGGTACAAAATGAGTAGTAGTGTCAAGAGTTTTAGTCTATCCGGGATGGGATGTGGTGCTAGTCCGATCTCAGTCGACTTGACACGTAAACTTCTAAGGGTTTACCCTAACTCGTATGCGTTAGTGGTTTGTACCGAGATTATAACGCCTAATTGTTATATGGGCACAGAACGGTCCATGCTGGTTCCGCCTTGTCTTTTTCGTATGGGGTGTACTGCGATTTTATTGACTAATAAACGGGTTGAAAGGAGTCGGGCTAAGTATAGGCTGATTCATGTTGTTCGGACCCATTTAGGGTCCGACGACAAGGCATATAAATGTGTGACACATGAAGAGGATGTTGAGGGTAATTTGGGTGTTTCACTTTCGAAGGATTTGATGGTCATAGCCGGTGAGGCACTCAAGGCTAATGTAACTAGACTTGGGCCACTTGTTTTACCCGTATCCGAAATGGCCCGATTCGTGGTTCATTTCTTGGCCCGGAAATATTTTGGGCCTTATGTTCCGAACTTTGGTAAAGTGTTTGATCATTTTTGTGTCCACGCTGGCGGACGGGCCGTGATCGATGAGTTGCAAACGGGGCTTCGATTGTCGGACCGTCAAGTGGAAGCTTCTAGAATGGTCCTTCATCGGTTTGGTAACATTTCGTCGTCTTCGATTTGGTATGAGTTGAGCTACATTGAGGCTAAGGGAAGGATGAATAAGGGTGATCGTGTTTGGCAGATAGCATTTGGAAGCGGATTTAAGAGTAATAGTGTCGTCTTGAAGTGTAATCGGGATATTCGTGTAGATTTAGACGGGTATGGGCCTTGGAAAGATTGTGTTCATAGGTATCCTGTTTGTATTCCCGATAAGCTTGAGTTATAACTTAGGAGGAAAAAAAAAAAAGGATCCAACATGTCAATCCTTTACGCGGTTTTAAACCTATATCATTAGGTTTAGACATCATTCGTAAATGTGTGCCTTAGCGGTAAAAGAAGGTGCTTTGGCGTGTGAGTGCTCACCGCACATTTAATTAAGTTTTGTGTTCGTTTATGAAAAAACTATATTTGGGACTCATTATTTAGTTATAGATTCTGTAAACATTCCGACCTTATATTACAGTCATTTTATCACATACTAAACTAAACTAGTACTTCATTGGACTCATAATGACCTTCCAAAATTGTTTGAATCTTCTTTATGAGAAGATTAACAATAGTATCAAAATTGTACTATAATTTTTGTCAATGTAAAATGGAAGATATCGATGGTGTAACACATGTCACGATATGTGAAAAAAATAAATGTACACAATAAATTTGAATAGATGAAGTAATTGTCAATTCATCCCCCCATTTCATCCGTGGTCCCTTTAAAGGATGGATGAAAAGGTCATGATTGAAGTTTTTAATGTAATTGATGAATGCGGATGAATCTTCACACGATCCATCTTGAACCATTTGAGTTACACAAATTATAGTGCAAGACAATCTCATACGTACAACGGTCTATGTTTGCTAAAATACGTACAACTTCATTTACTATTGATAAATGAGTGAAATTTTTACACAAATGAACTGTTGTACATGTGAGACCGTCTTACACAATAACTATTGCTTCCTAATCTTGACTCCTATATCTATGGGTGTTAATGAGACGAAACCGTCAGACAGCTCGCGAGCAGCTCGAGTTCGACTCAGTCAAAGCTCGACTCGACAACTTAACGAGTCGAGCAGGGCAATGCGTGGCTCGGCTCGAAAAACTCGATTTGATATGATTTAGTTGATATTTTGCTCTTATTTTAAAAAAAAATACTAATAATAGTTACATTGTTTTTTCATCATATGAAATGTTCTTATTGATTTGTCTAATACGTTTATAGTATATGTTTTTTGGATCTCAATTTATCAAAACAAATCGATGCAAGCAAACGTAAATTTTAATAATTTTGTATAGATTCGAGCCAGGCTCGAACTCGGATTTTAACTCGCGAGCTAGTTTGCGAGCTCAATTTTTTAAAGTTCAGGTAAGTTCGAGATCAACTCGAATTCAATTTTTGCTTAACGAGTACGAGTCGAGCAAGACTAAGTTCGTGTACCCTCTACCTATACCCTAGCGTACATTTGTACTCCTATACACCAACACCGCTGAGTCGCTGACCGCCTGTATAAAATAAACAGCCAAATTAATATTAAAATTAAAATTAAAATTAAAACTAAATCTAATACACCCTCCGTTCAATTCCAACATTCCCCTTCCTTGTCTTGATACTATTTGCAATAACGGATAACTTTCGATATTCACGACAATCTATTAGAGAAAATATATGCATGTGAGATCTTGTTTGATTCGTCGTTAAAAGTAGATTACTAATATTCAATTTTCATAATTTTTACTAATATGTTACAAAAGATATTAACGATGCAAAATGCGCGTTGGCAAACGTGAAAAAGCAAAAAGGAAACTTGAACTTGAAGAGAGGGAGAGGGAGGAGTACGAGTAGTAGATTAATTAAACACTGTTCTTTAACATTTATTTTATTTTAAAAAAAGGAAAAGAAAAGGAAGAGAGAGAAGGCAAGAAGTAAGTAACCTTTTCAACTCTCTTTCCACTCGCTTTCTCTCTATCTCTCCGCCCCCACGCGCCGCCGTCGACTGCCGTACGCGCCACCGTTCTCACCCCTAACTTACGCCGGAAAATGAAAATCTTCATCAAGACGCTCAAGGGAACTAGCTTCGACGTCGAAGTTACTCCAACCGACGCCGTATCTCTCTTTCTTCCCCCTCTTTCCATCTAATTATTGAATTTTTAACTTCAATTCTTGTTCTAGTTTGTGTGATTTCAGATTTGATTGATACTGTATGAATAGATGAGTGTTAATCTCACGTTCTTGGTTTAATCTTAGATTTAATTGTGTTTTTGATGATTAATTACTGCTATGTTTCGTGTTTTAACTTGATAATCCATGTCGTTTAGGGTTTGAAAACCTAGGTTAGTTGATTTCGCACGGTTAATGGATTGGATTTTAGATTTAATTGCGTTTGGTGTATATACGAGTAGTTTATTTGATAATCGATGTTGTGTGGAGTTTATTTTTCCTTTAGGTTTTGAAATTCAGTGTTAGTTGATTGGAAAATGGAGGTCGATTTTCGATTGCATACGGTTAATTGATTGATACTGGTTCGAATGCATCAGTGTTAATCTGGCATTTCAGGATAATAGTTTGATTCGATTGTGTTTTGTTTTAACTTGATAATCGATGTCGAGGCTTTTCTTAGGTTTTGAAACTCAGTGTTAGTTGATTGGAAAATGGAGGTCGATTTTCGATTCCATACGGTTAATTGATTGATACTGTTCGAATGCATCAGTAGTAATCTGGCATTTCAGGATCATAGTTTGATTCGATTGTGTTTTGTTTTAAGTTGATAATCGATGTCGAGGCTTTTCGTTGATTTTGAAACTCAATGCTAGTTGATTGGAAGATTGAGGTGGATCTTTAATTGAGTAATTGTGTAGGGTTAATGGAGACTGTTAGAATGCATAACTATTAATCCAGACTTCAAGATTAATACTCCGTAGTTTGGATTTATTGTGTTTTTGATTTAAAATTACTTCGGACTTTGAGAGTATGGTGCTGAGGAATACATGGTTAGTTTGAGGAATACAGGGTTAGTTGATAGTGAGGTCGAATTGTGTTCCCATAGTTTCTTGATTTCGATAAAAGTTATCGACCGGGTTTATGTTAGATTGAACTGTGTTATATGATTATTGCTTCTTAGTTTAGTGACCTAGCTTGATTATTTATGCTGTAAGGTTTTTATTATGTTTTGGAAGTTAGTGTAAAGTTGATTGGAAGATGAGGTCGTGTGGTAAATCGATACGGTTAGAGTACATCAATAGGAGTATTATTCTGCCATTGCAGGATTGTGTCAGTTTACATTGAGTTTAATGACCAAGTACCTCTTGGTTTAGTGTTTTCACTCTCTATTCCCTATGGGTTTTCTTAGTTTTTGAAAGTCAGTGATAGACTGATAGTTGATGGGAAGATAGAGGATTCTTAGTTTCATCGTCTTGCGGTTTTATTTCAAGAAAGAGGAGTAGATGTAGCTACAGCATTGAAACCACAGTGAAGAGAAATTTATTAGGGGTACTACAACAATAACTGGACACGATGGCGCCTCAAAGGCCCCCACAAATGGCGGGATTTGGAGGGAGGGGGGAAGGGATTGACACACACACCTTTTCCTCAAGCATTCCGCCTCGTTAACTCCTTGTCCCCCATGCCCTTTTAAAACTGAGTTTTTGGTGAAGGAGGACATGCAGCTGAATGTGGAGTGATTCTGATTGTCAACCATCTTAAAATTTATGTACATAATACCAGATATCCATGGTGAAAGTGATGTTCCATAATAGTATGCGACTTCGAAGCTCAAGTAAATAGTGAAAAAAGATGCGCTAGACAGGAAATAACTGAGTTTTGCGTGAATAGGATAGTTGCACAAAGCATAAATGCGTTAATTAAGGCGTTGTCTGCTCTTCACTACTCTTAGGGACACAAATGGTTGATATATTATTTGACAATTGTGATAGGATATTTTACCCATTCATGGATGCTTGATTGTCCAGCCTACTATTTTATTTGTTTTGAGCACATTCCTCCTGTAGAATATCTGACATTTTCTTACTTTACTGCTTTTGCTTTATCTGATTATAAATTGTTTGTGCAGATTGTAGATGTGAAGAAGCACATCGAGAGTGTACAGGGTGCTGAGGTGTATCCAGCTGAAAAACAGGTGCTCATCTATCAGGGTAAGGTTCTCAAGGATACAACGACACTGGAAGAGAATAATGTTGCCGAGAACAGTTTCCTTGTTATTATGTTGAGCAAGGTAAGTGCTCTCCTAAATGGGTAATCGATGTCTTTTGTCTAAATTTGATCTTTCTATTGGCAAGTCAACTTGCTGTATCAGTAAGAAAACGATAGTAGCTTTGATCTGATTTTGTGGTCTAGTTTAAACATTAGTGGTAATGCTCTGTTGTGTATTGTAGGCTAAGCCCGCAGCTCCTGCAGGCCCATCCACAACTGCGGTACCTGTTGCTCAGGTAATATGATGGTGGAATGTAATTGTTATTTCACCTGCATCATTCGATTGTATTGTTTTTTCAACCATTTTGTTTTTATCTGTGCTTCTTGACACCCTGTACATATGTTTTGGTATTGGCAGGCGCAGACTCAGGCTGCTATACCCCCAGCAACAGTTCCAACATCAGCTGCGCCACAAGTTCAGTGAGTGACACGCCTCTGTTCTTTGTTCCTCTCAAATCAACGCCTTCTCGTCATTGGAATCTTCAATTCTTTATTTTTTTTGTTCTCTCTAAAGTACCCATTGTAATTGTAGGCCACAGGCTGCTACAGAATCTGTTGCCGTGCCTGCAACTGCTGCTCCATCCTCGTGAGTATTTGCTTATCATCTTTTATTAATTGGCTGCTATTTTGAAGTTCATAGTAGCCTAAGACTCCCTGGTCTCTGGCTTTGGAATCTGATTGATTAAGGCAAAATGCCCCATTAAGGCCTAATGCGTGACCTGCCACAATGAGAAGCCTATGAGGTATCAGGGTAATAATGTACTCCGTAATAGTTGTTTGCCCAGTCTGTGCTCTTGTAGCAAAAGAGTTTGTGTAATTAACTCATCTTATCCTCCTTTGTTTTGACTGCCTTATATCTACTTGGCCCAAAATAGTGAAGCAAATGTCTACGGTCAAGCTGCATCAAATCTAGTCGCAGGAAGCAACTTGGATTCTACAATTCAACAGATTCTTGATATGGGAGGTGGAAGCTGGGATAGGGATACTGTTGTTCGTGCTCTGCGTGCTGCTTTTAACAATCCTGAGAGGGCTGTTGAATACTTATACTCTGTATGTTCCTCTTTTATACATGCCTTTTGTTATTTTACTGGTCCTTTGCTGGACGGGTTTATAATATGCTCGTTAATATCTGCTACTTCCTTGTCCCGGTCTCCCACCCAATAGTTTACGGGCCTTACGGCAATCTTTCAGAGGTTGTTTTGTGCTCTGGAGAAATGAGTATGGGACTTCATTTTCACTGCATGTGCTTACCTTCTGAATTGCCATTGGATCAAATTCTTGGTAGGCATGTCCAGTGTTTGACGGTTTGATATTATTATTTATAATTAGGGTATACCTGAGCAAGCTGAAGTTCCTCCAGTTGCTCGAGCACCTACTACCACACCTACTGGTGGACAAGCTACAGATCCCCCCACTCACATTGCTCAAGGAGCTGTACCGTCAAGTGGTCCTAATGCAAGTCCATTGGACCTTTTTCCACAGGTGTGTTATCTATGTCTCACTACTCCTTTATCTCGCTTAAATGAGATGTGGCTATTTTTTTATTTATTTTTTCTCTTTATTCATTTTTTTTTAATTTGACATGCAGTCCTGTTGTTATTTTGTTTAAATGCAGGGTCTTCCCAATGTGGGTTCAAATGCTGGTGCTGGTTCTTTAGATTTCCTTCGTAATAGTCAGCAGGTAGGCTACCTTGATTTCCTTACTGTCTTGTATTCGCTAAACTAGCATACAGCTGGTACGTGACCTTTTGAATATGCATACTCTAGTGTATTCCTATATTCTTGTTCATTATATTTTATTGTTTCTAGTTCCAAGCATTGCGAGCTATGGTACAAGCCAATCCCCAGATTTTACAGGTATAATCCTTTTCTACTGTTTAAATTTTGTGGTTTGCTTTGTTATTCAATCTTGCTCGAGAGCTTAAATCTTTCAAATCGTTGTCAGCCTATGCTTCAAGAACTGGGAAAACAGAACCCGCATTTGATGAGGCTTATTCAAGAGCATCAAAATGATTTTGTTCGTTTGATGAATGAACCTGTTGAGGGCGACGGTGAAGGGTAATGACTTATGACTGTCTTCTTCTGTTGTGGAATTCTTTCCAAGAGTTATAGTCACTCCTCACACTTTCTTTCATGAAACAGGAATGTACTTCCAGATTTGGCCTCTGCAATGCCGCCAACTCTGAGCGTAACACCTGCGGAGCGTGAAGCCATTGAGCGTGTATGTATTTTCTTTCGTTAACAAACAGATATTTTCTTTCATTATTGGTGGGGATTGAGTGTTTTTTTTTTTTGCTGACGGCTTCCATACAATCTCTTAACGAGATGTTCATAGATGTGGAGTTTGAGCTGAAACATGCTGCTTACGATATGATATGTTATTTGTGTGGCAGCTTGAGGGAATGGGATTTAGTCGGGCTACCGTTTTACAAGTCTTTTTTGCATGCAACAAGGACGAGACGCTGGCAGCGAACTACCTGTTGGATCACATGGACGAGTTTGAGAACGAGGATGATGAAGGGGGTCTATCGTGAAATACGATGTCCTTTGCTCTCGGCATACCCTTGTTTTATTTTAAATCTCATTCCATGGAAAATTTGCTTGTATAACAGCGACAGTTGCGAGACCGTTATGTGGGCTTGTTGCGAACGTGGGGGTATACTGAATGAGCTGCTTGTTCTCTTAGTTATTCCATGTACAAATTTCTTCTTTTAACTTTTGTAGTGATGATCTTTTTAAAGGTGAAAATCATGGGGCATCTGGTGTTTGAGCTCAATAACTCCATCGAGTTGCGAGAACCGTTTCCAATCAACCTTCATTATGTTAAAATTGTGTTTCATAGGTACAAGTGTGACTGTGAATCTCCAAATGATTCAATGCTAACTACATACAGTACAGTACTCGTATCGAGTATGGTACTCATGGTCAGCTTGTGACAAGGGTTAATGAGGTACCATGTACCGGTACCCTCAGACCGAAGTAACGTGTAATGGAGATGTCCCCAATATGACTCGAATATGACTCGTGTTTCAACAATACGAACAATACAAATACATTGGATAAAAATTGCATCTAGCTGACGAATATGGATACATACGGAGTATTTTGTTTTAGAGAAGTATACCGGTCGTGATTTGTCAACATGTGTCGAATCAAACAATAAAGAAGGGGGTCAACTCGAGTAGGGGTGTTCAAAAAATAGTCCGGACCAACAAACCGGACTGTAAGATCCGGGTAAGTCCGTCCGGAGCACATACCGGTCCGGTCTCCAAGTCGTCAAAAACTTGGTGACTAGTCCGTGGTCCGGTCCGGTCCGGTCCACTTAAAAATATAAATTAAATTTAGTGTATTTTTCACAGTCCGGTCCAATCTTAAGAAGGTCCGGTCCAAATTTTTTTGTTACCCGGTCCAGTCCGTGGGTCAATCTAATCCGATCCGGATTTGGACCAGTGAACGACTGGGTTCCGTCTTGTTTTTATTTTGTCGAAGCGTGTCGTTCAACTTCGTTGTGGAGATCGAAGTGGAGCTTTAAGAAGAAGTAATAAAAATGGGGTTTTTGGTTACCTCCTTAATATTCTTAGTTGTCGGCATAATTGCTTCACTTTGCACCAGAATTTGCTTCAATCGTGGCCCTTCTGCAAATCTGTAATTTCCTTCTACTTCCTTTGATTGATTTGTTCAAAGTTTTGATCTTTGATCGTTGATTTGATGTTATTGTCGTCCCCTACATTGTGTTTGATGCCTCATTAATTTATTCATTCAGTAATTTCCCTGATTTGTGATTGACTCGACTCATCAATGGCTACATTGAAATCCAGAGGAAGAAGCTTCTTCTTCTTCTTCTTCTTCTTTTCTTTGTGCAATTACTTAGGGTTTTCGTTTGGGTACTCGGAATTGATTTGAATATCGTGAATGAAGCGTAATCATCGATTCCTGTATCGATACTAATTCCAATGTTCCTCTTCTGATTCATATTACTCTCTCCGCTTACTTTAACCACAGGCAGAAGTATGATTAAAGCTTGCTGCAAGCGCAACTACTTCGTATTTTGCTACTGTTTCTACCTCATTCAATGTTTTCTCTTTGTTACCCTCGTGTAGAGGTGATCATTTGCGGGTTCTGGCCGGACATGGGTCGGGCTAAATGTGAAATTTTGACCCACGGGTTAGCGGGTTTGGGGCGGGTTCGCTGGTCGGGCCTTTGTATATTTTTGAAAATGTTGTGTCCAAGCCCACTAAAAATTCGGATTGGATGGGACGAGCCAATCGGGCGGTACGTCCCATGAACAGCTATACCCTCATGTAACATTGTCTCCTACTCCGTATTTTCTTCTCTGATCATGCTAGTTTTCATACTATTCTCCATATTTTGATATTTTTTGCCAGTTATGTACTGTATTTGTTCGTCGGAGTCATATCCTCGGTGTCCAGATTTGAGTCATTATTTACTTGTTACGGAGTATATTGAGAAAATAGTTGTTCTATTGGCTAATTTATTTTGAGGTTTTCGAGTTCCTGTGGTGGAACACTTTGGTTCTAAGTTTTCATCACACTGCTCTCTGTTGGGACTAATTGGTGTGTTTTACTTGCACTGTGTAACGGTTACATGAAAGTAGTTGTATTGTCGATTTGTAGTGACTTATTCTCTTTCCACTTCTTGCAGGTTTCATCTGACGTTGGTTATTACGGCAACAGTTTGCTGCTGGATGATGTAAGTCTGCCTTTCCTTGTTATCTAATGACAAGAATGTACCTAATTGACTAATGTAGCTGTAGAATTTGCTGAATATTTGAGGACACTATAAAGCGCCTCGTGTCTATAAAGCATGCACTTTGTCGCCTTAGGCACTCTTTTTCCTCAGTGCGCCTCGCACTTTTGAGAACTCTAAATATTTGGTAGCAAGACTGATTGTAATTACCAAAGACGTGTCCTGAATATTTGAGGACGCCAAAATTATCTTTATGGATCCTTGCAGATACTTGAGTTATGTACTATGTTATAGTACAAACTTTACATACGACATAGGGAGCAGTTTTTATTTTCTTGTTAGCAAAAAAAGGCCAAATTCACGAAATAATTCAGCTTTCGTGGACTCAAGATGCCATTCTTGTCATGTTTCATGCTATGTTTACTGTCTTCTTGTGTAGGTGGGCTATTGTATATCTGGCACAGTTGAAGCCTCTCATCAACCCAATATTGAGCGAGGTCGAGTGAGCTCCAGCTGTTTTCTTCTACCAAGACTGCTTTCCTAGATACAGAATGTCACCATTTTGCCGTTCTCAGCCAAGAAACTCATTGTGAAGCATTTGATGCCGATGTTTCTCTTGTTGATTTGTATGTAAACTTTATCTTTGCAAAGTACATCAACATTCTTTTCCCCCTTATGCTTTTTGCCCCCAATATGTTTTTTCGAATTGATTTAGCTTCTTTGTGGATGAAATAAATGATCACTTTGTTGGATATGCCGACAATATTTAATCAGCTCGATTCTAGATATCTTTCTTAGTGCGTCTTCAAATGTGTTCTCGTCTTGAAAATAATGAAACTTCTCGAAACTTTGTCACTAGGAAGGTAAATGGATCCCTCATGGAAATAATAAGTGAGAATCAAACCCTAGCCTTACTGAGCGAACGAGCGATATAGAGAGAGCCTGATCATTACTGAGATCCTTTTGCTTTGAAAGATACCAGAGAACATGAAGCATTTGCTGTTAGGTATGGAAAGTTTGAACTTTGAAGGAATAATTTGAAGTTGAGAATAAGCTATCTAGTCAAAAGTAAGCATAAAAGTCTGTCTTTCATCGGCTTGATGACATCAAGATCCAAACTTGGGGATTCAATTAACTAATGCTCTTAGTCAATAATCAGTTCCGTATATACTCCGGAGTAAAAGATTAAGAGAAGCTTAAATTTTTCCGCGAAAAGTACTCTAACCTAGAAATTGAGCTTAACTATGAAGATTTTGTGCCCAACATTAAAAATGAATCTTATACATCAATATTCGTTACCTTGATTA
The DNA here is from genome assembly GCA_958450325.1 of Agrostemma githago. Lineage (NCBI taxonomy): Eukaryota > Viridiplantae > Streptophyta > Magnoliopsida > Caryophyllales > Caryophyllaceae > Agrostemma > Agrostemma githago. Next base: position 66,783,951 of record OY288255.1, on the reverse strand, counting down.
GTTTTGATCTTTCAAATTATTTTCTCTAATTATAGTGTAATAACCCTAGTAATGAGGATGTGAAATGTGAAAGTAATGGGTTAGCGATTTAAAATGTATATATGATGCACTAAAAATTAATTTCTACTGTATATATATATTTCGTACATTATTGTACACGGTCTATACTAGTTCAAATATTCATCACTTAACACACTATTTTCATACCTTTTCTTACATTTAAATCTATCACTTAACACATATTAATCATATCATACTATTAACTAGTCAGATTCAGTGGCCGCATCATTAGCTACATTTATGGCTTAGTGACTGAGATCAGGACTTGATGGCTGATGTCACGATCAGGAATTGATGAAACTCGTTAGGTGTGACATCATTTCTTGGGTGCGAACATTGGAGACTGGAGAATTGTCAAGGATCTGAAATGCATGACCTACACCCTTATAAACCACCATTTTCACAGCTTTCCTTGCATTAACCATGGCAGTGTAAAACTCGATGTTCCTATCCATCAAGATATCCATGTCTGATACACACAATATTGTAGCTGGAATTGCTAGACTACTTAATTTAGGTGCACCTTTTCCTAGAGGATTACACCAGGGATGATCTCTGCTAGCACCTAGGGGAAGTGATAAGCGCCAGTACGTATCTGATGCTGATAAGCTAAGTGCGGAAGCTGGATTCTGGGGTGCCTTCTCAGATGAAGTCCTTCCCTCCCCTCCAAGGAAGGGTTGGATTAATATAGTGCCCTTATGGCACAATGGTCTCAAAATGGAGGGTTCCATCCCGAATCTAAGACCAACATTATGAGCTATATTGGCCCCGGCACTATCCCCTCCTAGAATGAACCCTTGTCCAAACTCCCAATAGCTTACCCACCAAGAATGCTCGGTGGACCGATTTGCCACTTGGTGTTTCAACCACATAAGAGTGTTGAACCCATCCTCATAAGCACCTGGGAGGCGGATTTCAGGGGCAAGACGGTAATTTACAGACAGTATCAGGCAGCCTGCTTTGGATGCCAGGTTGGACAGGAAATCATGGTAACAGCTCCATGAGGCAGACCCCACACAGAAGCCGCCACCATGGAAGTAGACTAGTAGAGGGAGCTTTCCTGGCCCGTGTTGTGGGACATAGATGCGAGCCCACAGGTTAGTGTACCTGTCTAGTGTTATGTCCCTTGCTGTCACCTTGAGTTCAGGTGAGATCCTGCAAGGGACACTTGGGATGATGGTCGGTCTTTCAACATGACCGTCTTTGTACACTCTTATCAGCCCTTCTATCTCTTCCACTAGAGGGCCATGACTTTTGCCTGAAGTTAGGCTTAGCTTTGTGTTGTTTAGAGAAAGAGCCATTCTTGTAAATGTGATTAGTTTCGAGGTTGTGGATGTCAGTATCTCAATGAAAGGCTTATATAGAGATAGATGGAAGTAGAATGCTTAGAAGAGTTGAAAGTGTGTGAAAAGAGGCTTTATTCTTTCTACATTTTGACAAGTTGGAACTTGGCAGACTACCACAATTAATGTCATATGATAAGTGATAATTGGGATTAGCATTCTAAGTTTCTGGTTAGGATTTGCTGCAGCATCTAATCAGCATCAGCCTGTGGAGATTGCGGAATATTGGATCACATCTTGATCCGACGGCTGACATAAATCCCTGAGTTTTTATCTGCTTTAAAATGTGTGAAAAATAAGATATTCTCTTGTGATGTGCTATATGACGGATAATGGCTTAACAGTTAAGCGCCCTGGCAGCCTGTCTGTTATAGAAGATGAACAACAAAACTGTGAAATATTTGTACTTTAATCCCGGGATCTATAATAAACCATCCTGTTATTTCTGCAGTTTAGATGTTTCTGAAAAACTTGAGCATCAAGAAGCAATCTTTAAACTATAGGTCTGCAGTACTTCACGTTTCCATCATGCATCATTTGTGATGTTTAGCATCGGTACAATATACAGTACTCCGTATTACTCTTGTTGTTTTACAGAGGTTTAGTAGGCAAGGAAGAATGTCCTATAAATTTTGATACTTGGCGCTTTACTTTGGTCGTGCTGCTCTCTAATAGGAGACTTGGGACAGTTGATTTTAGGACTGTAAAGCTTAGTTTTGTCAACGAAGAAGGCGTGTCTGATGGTGCGACACAGAATCGTTTCGTCTGCTGTCAACTTTGTTGAATGCATGAATGCATTTCTGTGTACTTGGATGTGGTCCATGTCCATCCAGATCTTACCTTCAGATTTGCAGTATCTGCTGATCTTAGAACAGTCTCTCCTCTTTTTTGCCTTTTGAGTTTTGACATTCAAAGCAGAAAGAAAGAATTCATTCTTTATTCAGATTTATCTTAGCATCTTCTTACCTTCAGAAAGGAAGTGTTTTTTTTCTTACCTAATGCAGGCATGACCCATCAAGTAAGTACACTCCAAGTTGATCCATCTTTTTCCCCAATAGGGAAAACACAAAAAGGAGTTTTATATGCTTATGCATGCCCCCATAATATTCCGCACCTTTGAGAAAAACGGGTAAACTCAAGTGGTAAGAACTCTTTTCCTCCGACCGACACCGACAGGTTGGGGGGTTTCGATTTCCTTCCATCAGAACTTTGACCGAACCCACTATGCATATCATGCATGCAAGCGTCTTCCGCCGTGAGGCGGTAGCTCTGATTCATGATGCAAACGTTATCGACTTTCATAGTGGGGTCAGTTATTCGGATTGGACCGTGATCTATGATGTGATGTCCGAAATTCCAAAATCTAGATCACCTGGATTACAAATCTAGCCAAGTCAACAGATACATTGGATGAATGACTCATCAATGTGGTATGGTATGATATATTCTTCAAGAATCAACAAAGAGATGTGCCTTGAGTGACATTCATGGAATGTAAGTAGTAGCTGTAGCATGCCTATAAAATGAAATATGCGTGTGTGACTGCGACTGCGCGTTCGATGAAGATTGGATTCCGTTTTAATTCTGTGATGATATGAAATGAAAGATGCCAATTTCCATGCACCATAAACAACCCTTCCTTTCATTCATTCATTGGCTTCCCTCGCATTTGAGTCCAACCCAAATTCTTGTTTGCAACGGTCATAAGACTCATAACTGTTGAGTCAAAAATGTCAATCTACGTGCGTTTCGTAAAAGGATTTTAGTTTAGAATAGTACTCCGTAAAAGAGAATGAAATCGAATACAATAGTAATTTCAGTTTTTCCACGATTATTATTTGCCAGCACCTTGACGGGCCGGTTCAGGCCTCGTGCTAGCCGTAGTGCTTGGATCCCTGACGACACGGTCCAGGCACGAATGGTCGACATGTCATGTCGTGCGTGGGCTACTCCTTCAGCGGAAGCATGACCCTAAGTTGGCCCGCGTGCCTAACCCGATTTTTCTAAAAAAAATAATTTCAAAGTAAATTTGTTTCTCATCTTTGTGCTTTGGGTTTATGAGGTCAAGCTAACTAAGGTGAGATTAAGAATAAAATTGGGCGGTGATCCAATTAATTTACTTTTGCTTGGGATGGTCTCAAAAGTGAAGACGAGGGGAGAGGGAAAATGAGGAGAAATAAACGAAGTGACCTCCATTAATATATAACCCGCCGTCTATGAGTAGATTATACCACCAGTTTGTACCTAACTCTATGTATAAGTGGTTCTATGATTTTAAGTTTTATCACAAAATTTTCGAGTTTTGTTTTAAATTTTTCGAGTTTAGTGTAAAGTTGTAGGACTGAATCACATAAATGTTTAGCTCAAAAAACTCGCTAAATAGTAAATATTATACGGAGTATATATACAAAACTCAACAATTTTGGAGTTGATTATAGAATACTTTTGTACGATTAGGCGTATAATCGGGGACTACTTTTTACCGTCGGCGTTAATTACGTGAAATGACGACTTTGTCCTTGCTATTTATTCTCAAAATAATATTACTTTTACATTTTATAGATTATCGATTTATTAAAACTCGATAACAAAACCGTCTTTTTCGATTATCGTAATAAATCAAAACCGACTCCCTATATAGTTAATTACGCAAAATGACAAGTTCTTCTTTGCAATTAATTCTCGAAATATTATCACATTTACATTTAATAGAGTATCGGTTTATTAAAACTCGATAATAAAACTGTTTTTTCGATTATTGTTACGCCTCCGATTTTAAACAGTTAATTAGATTAATTAACGACTTAATACAATTTAATAAACGTAATTTAAGTATAATATTATCAATGTAACCAATTTCGCCACCTTATACTCCATGTTTCATACCATTGGAAAATTTATATTATACTTAAATTATTTCTCAAAACTTTCAAGTATTATAGAGAAAATAATACGACCCTTAGGTGGGTCGAAAAACCCACTTGACCTGACCCATTTCCGGATTTTTTTATATTTTAATTTGCATTGATCTGTATAATAAATCTTGATTGTCGACTTGTAGTAGATTAATTAGGATTTAATTTGCATATTACTCGTATTCGTTAATTATGTTTATTAAATTGTATTAAGTCGTTAATTAATCTAATTAACTGTTTAAAATCGGAGGCGTAACAATAATTGAAAAAATGGTTTTATTATCGAGTTCTAATAAACCGATATTCTATAAAATGTAAATGTGATAATATTTCGAGAATTAATTGCAAAGGAGAATTCGTCATTTTGCGTAATTAACTACTTCGTATATATAGGAAGTCGGTTTTGGTTTATTACGATAATCGAAAAAGACGGTTTTGTTATTGAGTTTTAATAAATCGATAATCTATAAAATGTAAAAGTAATACTCCCTCCGAGTTCCTATTATTGTCTCACTTTCCTTTTTAAGCTGAGTTTGATATTTGTCCCGATTTCCTTGGTTCACATTTACTCTCTCATTTCTCTCTCTTCCTCCTTCTTTTTTTTTTAGCCACTCATTTCTCCTTCCTTATTTTTCACCCCAAAAGCTTTTGGGACAATAATAGAAACTCGGAGGGAGTATTATTTTGAGAATAAATAGTAAGGGTAAAGTCGTCATTTCACGTGATTAACGCCGACGGTAAAAAGTGCGTGGGAATTAAATGAGCAGTCATCCCATAATCTCGTTAATCTCTGTTACTGTGACCCCATTATTTCTCCACCTTCAATCTCATTCCTCACTCCTCAATTTACGCTAACTTCTCTCTTTTCGTCACCCTTCCTTTATATTTCATTTCATCTCCATTTTCATCATCACATTCCCTTTAATCGATTCACCTCTCCTCCATTGATTCCAAGGTTTGTTTCTCTTCTCTTCCTCCTTTGTGAAACCGTCTCATACGAGAATCTGTGAATTGTGAAACTGTCTCGTACGAGAATCTGTGATGTTTTTGATTGATTTGACCTAATGTCTGTGCATTTGACGATCTGATCTATTATTCTGCAAAAAAAAATTAGTACTCCCTCCCTCCGTTCAAGTCCAACCTTCTTCCTCTTTCTCTTTTTGACGCTTTATTAGAGAAAATTTATTCGATCCTGTGATTCGTCTTAAAATACATACATTATTAATATCGAATTTTCATAATTTTTACTAATATGTTACGAAAGATATTAAAAGCGTAAAATCCGTGTTGACAAAGGTGAAAAAGAAAAGGAAGATTGGAGTTGAACAGAGGGAGTAATTACGACTTCATCTGCGTTCATTGATGTTAGGGATTGTTTCTCGACATTTTATCGTGCTTTGATTTGCGCTTATTTTTCTTTTCTGTTTATTATCGATTTGATTGATGTGCATAAATGTTGGATGTGTGCGCATATGATGATTTTAACAAATATGAGTACACTAATTGCGCGGAAAAACCAATGCTATTGTCATAATTGCGACATTTTATGATTGTTGGATACGTCTCGGTCAATTATTGTACTTTGATTTTGGCGCATAGACCAAGGAAAGAGGAGCGGGTCAATGATGAGATGACAAGTTGATCAAATTGAGTATGAATGATCAAATTGTTTATCGAATGAAATCCTAAAATTGAAAGGATAACAACTGACTGAGACACACAAAGTAGAAGATTGGGACGGACGGAGTATGTATTAGATCAACCGCGACAGCCAGTTATCTTAATACTCCGTATTTGTTAGGTTGCAGTGGTTTGTTGACGTAAATACATGGTGCTAAGCTAGTTACTTCGTTTAAAGGTATCTAACACGGACATATGTCCAACTGTGGGACTCGGCTATTTTTTGTGAAAAATGTGCATGTTTTGACTTAAAATGAGGCGTTGAAGCGTTGTATCGTTGTCCAAGGGTCAAGTTGGACACGGGTACTTTGATGAAATAAGAAGAGTCAGAGCAACAATGACAAAAGTGTCAGATTTAGTGTTTGGTTAGATTAATGCGACAATTGAATTTTCGATATTTGGTGACTATATATTCCTATAACAAGCGAGCTGGTTTGTTTTACGTTCTGAAGGGGGCTGCTTGGTTTGTAATGTAGATTTGATAACTTTAAAATGGCGTCTGATGCATCAAGGGAAGACAATGTGTACATGGCGAAGTTAGCTGAGCAAGCTGAGCGGTATGAGGAGATGGTGGAATTTATGGAGAATGTAGCAAAGATGGCAGATGCTGAGGAACTTACTGTAGAGGAGAGGAACCTCCTTTCTGTGGCTTACAAGAATGTGATTGGGGCGAGAAGAGCTTCGTGGAGAATCATCTCCTCTATTGAGCAAAAGGAGGAAAGCCGAGGAAATGAGGATCATGTTGCAACTATCAAGGAGTACAGGAGTAAGATTGAGACCGAGCTTACCAAGATCTGCGATGGAATCCTGGACCTTCTCGAGACACACCAAATCCCTAAGGCTTCCTCTGCTGAGTCTAAAGTGTTTTACCTCAAGATGAAGGGTGACTATCACAGGTATCTTGCGGAGTTTAAGACCGGTGCTGAGAGAAAGGAAGCTGCCGAGAATACCCTTTTGGCTTACAAGTCTGCTCAGGTGGGGCCCGTTGGGATTTTGACATCAAAGTAAAATGGTCATATTAATGGAGCAGTTGACATGTATCGACTATTGACTTTGGTTGTTTGTTTTGACAGGACATCGCTTTGGCTGAGCTGACACCCACTCATCCAATTAGGCTTGGTCTAGCTTTGAATTTCTCTGTCTTCTATTATGAGATTCTGAACTCACCCGACCGTGCTTGCAGCCTTGCGAAACAGGTTTCGTAATTGCTTCTTTCATTGTGCTTACACTCAACATCCCTTCTCTATTCGTATGACAACACTTACACTTGTTTGACCCGTATTTTTGTTACGTTCTTGATCTCTTGCCTCTTTGGTGGTGACACCAACGGTTAATATGGTTTGATGATGCTGTATAGTCTATATAGTTGTTTTGGTGTATGCGTTTTGAACGTTTTTTTTACTGAACCATGACTCATGTACTTGAAAGTGAGCAGTTTTCAATGTCAAATCTGAAACATTCAACAGTTATTGATGACAAAATCGATAATCGGATCATATTGGTTCTCATTTAAAATCTGATCTGATCCTCTTGCTAATCCCTTTGTGAACCCTTGCGACTTTGTTCCGCCTTATAATACGCATCAAGTTGAAAGAAAAAGACGAGAGTAGAAATGGCTTGACATTGATATTGTTGCACTTGTTATACTGCTATAATGTCACTTGCATCATCTAAATGACTAATCTCAGAAACTTGACTGTATAACCTGTATAGGCATTTGATGAAGCTATTTCTGAACTCGACACATTGGGAGAGGAGTCTTACAAAGACAGCACTTTGATCATGCAACTCCTCAGAGACAATCTGACCTTGTGGACTTCTGATAATGCGGTATTTGTCGTTTTTCTTAAGTACAGCAAAATAGAAAGATTATCCTCACTTTTTTCTTGATGTTGGTACGAGTATTACTTTAGCATTGGTTTTAGATGACATCGTAACTAACATTACTGAAATGTCGTCTAGGATGAGGGAAACGAGGAAATCAAGGAAGCTCCAAAAGGTGATTCCACTGAGGAACAGCCACCACAGTAATCGATCCTCAAAGGAGTTCGATCTGCTCTGTAATTTTAGCATAACCGTACCCTAAACTAGAATTTCCCCTTGAATGGTTAGTAGCTACCACTATTAGTGACCCGTATCGTACTATTCCAGTGAAGTTTGTTTGAATACCCGGATTCAGTTTAATGTAAGCCTGATTGCTGTTTGGAACCGGTGTCTATTTCTGCATCGAGTTTTTTCTATTTATTTTGATTGTAAGCCTGATTGCTGTTTGATTGTAACCTACCGGCATATATAGAAATAGGTACTTGTGTTACGACAGCATATGAGGCTCAAATGATGAGTATCATTTCTCGTAACTTTATCAATTAAGTTAGTTAGGTTTGGGTAGAAAAGAGTATATTGAATATAATAAGAGATGAGTTTAATCTAATGTGTTCAATTTTGTTTGATTTGACAAAAACACAATTTCTGTAGGAGCATTATTATTATTGAAATACTGGGACACGGTTGATGAGGTGGAGGACGATTAATGATTTTATATTTGTGATTGTTATATTAGAGGTAATGGAATGTAATGGAGATAACCTGAATTGACCTCGGCTAACCCGAAAGTAACCCGACTATTATTATAGAAAACGGATCGATATTCCAAAAAAAATTGAAGATAACAAACCTGAAATGATCCGGACCAACCTGAAGTAAACCTGATTTCTATAACCCAGAAGTGATCAATCCAAACCCGACCCGATTGACCCAATTGCGAGATCTAGTTACAATTTTTTATTTTTTTTTGTTTAACGAAGAGTGCACTTAAATGCATTACAATATAGGGGAGAGAGATTCGAACCTGAGACTTACTATGCCAGAGCACCTAATTCTAACCATTAAGTTAAGACATTCTCGGTTTAAACATTGACAATTGGCATAATATGACACACGTGGAAGCAATCGTTGTCGAAGAATAAAGTGGAAGCACAAAATAGCAATAATGTGATGTGAGTATGTGACCCTAAAATCAACGTACTCATTCATTAGCTCACAAACTAATAATATATACTCTCCCCCGTGATAACGTCTCACGATAATTTTATTGTAAGACCTCTCATATAGGAGTCATAGAGATGGTTACAAATTTAGTAACCACCTCTTATATGAGACGATAAATTATCGTGAAACAGTCTCATACAAGTTTTTGTGAACTGTAGTACTCCCTCTCTTTCTTTGATATCTTCCACATTTCCTTTTTCAACCATTTCTTTGATTTCTTCCACTTTCCTTTTTTTTTCTATCACACTTCTCCCCTATCTAGGTGACCCAGTTACTTTACTCCCTCCCTACTTTAAGAAATCATAAAAACGGAGGGAGTAATAATTACGAAGTCCTAAACCTCCTAAAAACACCACCCACATCACTCTCACTCTCCCTCTCCTCCTCCCCCCGCCACTTTCCCCCTCTTCTCACGCCTATTATCATGTCTTCTTCTTCTTCTTCTACTCTCATTGCTTGGTTGCTCTCTTCTCTTCTCTTTCTTTCTTCCTTATTTTTTTGTTGCTGATTAAGTAATTACTGCTAATAATCATGATTAGTGTTTGTATATTGATTCATTAATTTGATGTTAATGGTGGGATACAGGGGTTCAGGTGAAGATGGGCAACTGGGTATTGGGAACAATGAAGATAGAGATTGTGTTTGTGAAGTTGAAGCACTTCTATCTTATCATCTTCTCTCTGTTGTTGCTGGTAGTCGAAACTCTCTTGCTATTTGCCATGATGGCAAGGTTTCTTCTTTTTCCCCTCTTTTTCCATTCAAAGATTCTATCTTTCTTCTGCATTTCTTGTTTTGTATTGGATTCTTACTTGGGCTTGAGTTTGAATTTTAGATACTTCTGTTGAAATTTTGTTTTGGGGTTTGTGGTCTCTAAGAATGTGGAGGTGGAAAATGAAAGTCGAGAAAATATGTGGGATTACAATTGATAGTAACCACAAAAATCGGATAAAGCAAGAACGGTTTTTCTAACGTCTGGCCAGTGGACTCATGTTAATAACCTGCAAGATTAACCATAATATTATCATGAGAATGTGGTTGGGGTTCTTACTTGGGCTTGAGTTTGTTTTGGGGTTTGTAGTCTCTAAGAATGTGGAGGTGGAAAATGAAAGTCGAGAAAATATGTGGGATTACAATCGATAGTAACCACAAAATCGGATAAAGCAAGAACGGTCTTTCTAACGTGTGTTCAGCTCACGTTAATAACCTAATTAAAGCAAGATTAACCATAATATTATCATGAGAATGTGGTTGGGGTTCTTACTTGGGCTTGAGTTTGTTTTGGGGTTTGTGGTCTACTCCCTCATTCTCTCTAAGAATGTGGAGGTGGAAAATGAAAGTCGAGAGAATACGTGGGATTACAATGGATAGTAACCACAAAAATCGGATAAAACAAGAATAAAGTAAAAGGTGAACCGTCTATAAAGACACAAGGAGTATTGCTTCATAGTTTATTTTCATTCATCATGAATCTTACAGTTTTTAATTGAAATGCTGAGGTTGAGTTTGGCTTATAGATAGTTTAATCGAATTTTGTTTTGGGTTTGTGCTGTACTCCCTCCGTCTCTCGAGGTTCTCCTCCCATTTGGTGAATAAGAATGTGTGGGGTTGGAAAATGGAAGTCGAGAAAATACGTGGGATTACAATTGGTAGTCCAAAAAGGAAAGAAGGGTGAACTTCTAGAAAGACAGGAGTATTACTTCAAACGCTAGTTTGTTACTATCATTCATCATGAATGAGTATAAACCGCTTACAGTTTTTTAATGGAATGATAAGGTTGAGTTTGGCTTAGATAGTTATAATCGAATTTTGTTTTGGTTTGTGATGTATTATTAGTTCATAGTCTTTTTTCATCGTTCTTCATGGGGATTGTGTTTTTGTGTATTTATATATGGAATAGCTGTTTACATGGGGATGGAACCAAAGAGGTACTTTAGGACATCCCGCTGAATCCAAGACCGAGAATGTTCCTACTCAAGTTAAAGCTCTTGCCAATGTGAAGATTGTACAGGTCAGTCGTGATTTCGACCTGAAGTACTTATGTAAGGCTTCTGTCTAAATTGCTTCATTTTTGAATAGTTGGTAATAATATGTAGTATATATAACTGTGTTTCAGGCAGCGATTGGTGGGTGGCATTGCTTAGCAGTTGATGATCAAGGCCGTGCTTACGCTTGGGGTACATGCTCTCATTGTTGTTTTGTCTCAACTTGGTTCATTGTCACATAACCTTGTCTAGCGGAATTGTGGTCGTAACCGTACTCATTTATATAGAGGTTATGTTTTTGAGCAAGTTGCAGATATAGAAAAAAAATCGCTGTCCCTATAACAAAACTGAATTATATTAGGCAAAGCTTGCATATTTCTAATTCACTTGGCACACATATTAACAAAATGCACAAAGTATTTAGCTTTGTTATGGCTATGGGACCCAAGAGGCTCCGAGCCGATCTTACATTGGTATGCTTTTTTAGTGCTTCCAACTTGAGTCACTTGACAAGATGATGACTAACATTGTTTCTTAAACTGTAAGGTGCAAAGGTTGCATTGGCGAAAGGCTTGGCTAACAATTCCAATGTTGTTTTTTCTGAATTGAAACTTTGTTTTCACTAACAATCGTCATGTCTATGTGTGGTTTGATATAGGTGGTAACGAATATGGACAATGTGGTGAAGTACCTGAAAAAAAAGACGATGCTGGCAGGCCCCTGAGAAGAGATATCGTGATACCACAACGTTGTGCACCTAAGCTTACAGTTCAGCAGGTTCAGTATCCTATATATCCACTGCCGTCTATTTGCTGTGTCCTACTATGATAGTTTCTGGATCTTGTAGATGTATAGATCGTGTAGAACTTAACTTAAATTTATGATTAAGAGCAGATTAGGAGCAGATCGTCTAGATTTAGGCACTGACATTCTCTGCTCGCTGTTTAGGTGGCTGCTGGGGGTACGCATTCTGTGGTCCTCACACGCGAAGGTCATGTATGGACGTGGGGCCAGCCCTGGCCTCCTGGTGACATGTAAGACCTCTTCATCCTTCTTTTGTATACACGACGACATACTCTGCAGTGTGTTTTGTTGTACTCTTGCTTGCTCGAGACGGTATTGTGTTTACATCATCTTCTCCATAATATCACTCCTATTAACATTTTCGTTCATCTTATTCCAGAAAGCAAATTTTTGTCCCTGTCCGAGTTCAGGGACTTGAAAGGGTGCGGCTTATTGCAGTGGGTGCCTTTCATAATTTGGCCCTTACAGAAGATGGTACATTGTGGGCATGGGGCAACAATGAGTACGGACAGCTTGGAACCGGAGATACTCAACCAAGATCACAACCTATTCCCGTGCAAGGACTTTCTGGTCTTACATTGGTACTCATTTTATTTTCCTGTCGCTTCCTGCTTTAATATTTAAATAAACTTAGTAAGTCGAGCTGACGTGTGGACTGTGGAGTGATATTATTGATAACGATGCTTAGTAACTTGGTGCATTAACGTTTTTTTTTTCCGTTTCTATCTTGGCTTTGCAATTAGGTTGACATTGCTGCTGGTGGGTGGCACTCAACAGCACTAACAAGCGAAGGGGAGGTACGGGGCTTATCATAACTCTCTTCAATGTTTTCGACATCACTCTCCTCAATGTTTTCGACAGTCTGATCTAACTACAATGTGGCGCCCTTTGATTATTCTGACTCACCTTTCATGACTCGAAGTTATCTTATTTCCCTCTTTGGTAAACTACGACGTAACTAATTTTTCATCCAAAGTACAAATGTATATAAGCATTATACAGTGGTAAATTCGTATGAACAAAAGCGCTGCAAGTTGAATTGTTCATATAATTCAGCAGAACGATAGACATGCAGTTTTTTCCGTAGGAGTATAATGTAGTATATGTTCTGGCTAATACTCGTAAAATTTTGTATAGGTGTACGGTTGGGGCAGAGGTGAACATGGAAGACTAGGATTCGGTGATGACAAGAGCAGTAAAATGTTGCCACAGAAAGTGCAACTTTTAGCCGGAGAAGATATAGTTCAGGTATATTCATCCATCAGATTGTGACTTTTACGCAGGGAAATTTGTACCCGTCAGATTTATTATTTTTAATGCATTCGTTTTTTTGGCTCGTACGCAAGTTTGAAGTAATCTCTGCCCTCTGGATTATCAGGTGTCTTGTGGAGGAACTCATTCAGTTGCAATGACGAGAGATGGACGTATTTTCTCTGTATGTACACATAACACCTTCAATTCATCCTAAGCTCTAGTTTTAGTCAACACATAAGATACTAGTATCATAATTGGGAGAATTATTATTATTGCAGTATGGGCGTGGCGATCATGGTCGGCTTGGGTACGGTAGGAAGGTGACAACCGGTCATCCCATGGAAGTCCCAATAGACATCCCATCTCCCGACAACACCGATGATGACGATGAGAAAGCTCAAGGGTACTGGCAGGCTAAACTCGTTGGCTCTGGTGGTCGACATACTTTAGCCATCGTTCAATGGCAGCCTGATCCCGAGTAAAATCTCCGCCAGGTGAAACTAAACTCCATGTTCTATGCATAAAGCCTATTTATGGTATAGACCCACATATAGAGATGAACTCGATCCGTCCTATATTAGTTCTTAAGTAAAACCGACTGCTCATCATCTCTTAATTGTTATTCGAAACTTTTTTTTTATATATTATTACTCTCGTACTTGTTAAGTTTTCAGTATTTTTTTTTCGTCGTTTGTATATTCTGGCACGTATCTGTCAATTATGATGTCGGTCTAAGGGAAGGTATATACCGAAATGATGAATAAATTTGTAAATCATGCAGTAATGCATAAATTTTTATTTAGGAGTCGAAAACAGCTTTCAAATGGACACTTTACCGACACAAATATAATGAATGGTCACATTACCAACACTTTCTACCATCCTCCACTATGCCGTGGTGCAGTTGGTCGAAGTCAGCGAGTCATGGCACCGGTTATTGGTGGTGGCATCATTCCAGGGATTTGCGTCTCCATGTTTCCATGCCATCCTGTCACATATATCACCACAAACAAACATCTTAGATCGAGTTGTTTGGAAAGAAAGAAATGGAGAAAGGCGGAGAGAGATGTATACCGAGGGGCATGTTGTAGCCGCGGAGTTGGAGCTCGCGGTACTCTTGGGTTAAGGCGCAGAGACCGCAACAGCAATGGACGCAACAATCTCCGCAACAATTCTCTTGCATTCCGTAGAGTGCCCTCAGCTTGGACCTGTACGTGCACGAGTATACCCATTGGAACCCTGTCACGGCCAGCAGAAGTGCGTACAATGCCCCGCTCATTCCACATGCTGCACCCAAACAAAAACAGTACACCAACCCCGTCATGATCTAACTCATCGAGACTAGATCTCGTTAGCAGATAATGCACTTGATCTTAGTTAGCCGAAAATGGTAGATACGAGCGACTAAATTTGTTGGAAACTTACACGAGGATCCTCTGTCGACTATCTCAGCAATGCGGCCGAATGTGATGCATGGACACCAAAGCGTCATACAACCTGTATATATGTCATTTTTGTGTTACTTGTATATGTTGAAAAGCTGAAAATAAGTAGTCGTAGAAAAGGAACTTACATAAAGAACAATCGGAGAAACAATCGCAAAGTTCAGTGGAGAATTCGAGCGTTTGACCCTGAGCCTGAGGTTGAACTACTTGAGGAGCATAGCTTTGCGCTAATGGGATCCCGGTTGCAGCCGGTTGCTTCATATTACGAGTATTAGCTTAGCTTAACCTGTTTGCTTGTTATAAGAAGAATGACACGATGAGATTGTAAATATATACTCGTATAGTAGAAGGAACAGTTGGGTAGAATCGTAGGAAACTAAGACCAGGAAGACTTAAACTTATTGTGAAACCGTCTCATATGATTTTTTTTTTTTTTTTTTTTTTTGGATAATTTCATGCAAGATCATGAACGGCCAAAAGTCAACTACTCAAGTCTACGAGGGCTTAGCTTCAATTCGCTGTCTTTAATTTCATTCTGGATTTATTGATTGATTGTTCGGCCAACTTGTTACGGAGTGGAATCGGTCAATACTCAATAAGTCATTCCTTCCGCGTAGATTCTTGTTTGTGACAGTTATATCCGTTATAAATATTTGACATGTCAAACAGCGTATATATGTAGATACTTTTAAGTCGTGTTTAATATATATATCAACATAAGGGTTACGATATATGAATGTAGCAAAACTGTTTATTAAAGCTTAATACAGAGTACGTACGTACATACATACATAAAATTAAAAGCACCCAAATATACAAAACAATTCTCCCTCTGTCTCGTTCATTTGTTTTCCTCTTTGATTAAAATACTTCTTACAATAAATATAAAAGACAAACAAATGACGTTGTTAGTCATATCTAACGAGTCATACCACCTTGCACAATGGGTGGATTAGTCGCAACACCCATTCCCCTGTTCATTCTCTCCATGTTCCCATGCCATCCTACATGAAACATACATTACGATTTACAATAAGTAAGTAACTTGACTGTTACGAAACCAATCCAACCAAAAACCTTAAACTGATGGTTGAGATCTGTTTATATTCTATTAGTTTAAGCTGATGGGTGGATTAGTAACATACCGAGGGTGACTTCAAAGCCACGACGTTGGAGCTCGCGATATTCTTGGCACAAGGCACAGTAATGGCAGCAACAATGGATGCAAAAATCGTCGAAACTATTTTGAGGCATATCGTATTGTAGTTTCAGCTTGCTTCTATACATGCATGCGTATACACAGTGGCATCCCGTAAGCATGAGTATCAACGCATATAAAACTCCATTTGTTCCACATGCTGCAAATTCGAGTCCAATGGTTAAGATTACGTGTATATATATATATATTTAATTAAAATTAATTACACGATGCTGGTTTAGTACGAGTAACAGCTTACATGATGATCCCCTGTCGATTATCTCAGAGGTTTGTCCGAAAGTAATGCATGGACACCATAATGTAATACAACCTGTTTAACATGACAGAAATAAATTATTGGTCAGAGCTGAAAATAAGCTGAAAGGACTGGGGGGTCTGAGTACACTTACAATTAGGTGCATCTTCGAAACAATCGCATAGACCCGTATTCCAATGTCCTTGAGGAAGGTGGTACCCTACGGCCGCTTGAGGCTGAGGTTGAGGCTGAGGGTGGTGAAAACTGGAGACTGGGTGGAGTGGAGGCAGTCCAACCGGATGTGGTGGTTGTGGGGCCACTGCCTGATAATATACAGGCGGTGTCCCCCCCACGTAATAACCTGGTGCTGGAACCTCTTGAAAATGACCAGGTGGTGCCGGTGCTGGTGTTGGTGCTGGTACTGGTGCTGATGCTGGTGTGCTTGATAATATCCTCCTGTCCTGGGTCTGGTTTGGACCAGGCGGCGGTCTGCCAGCAGGAGCGTCACTTGATGGCTTCTGCTGTGTCATATTCGATCTAACAAAAAATATGTTATGTTGGGGTGGTAGACGGAATGTAACAGAATCGACTGTGATGCTTTTATAGCATCGGCACTACTTAACCGAAGACATTATTATTCGTTGAACATTCATACACAAAGGGTACGAATTGAAACATTCGACAACGATATATGATCAATTGGCCGCAACTACAGAATTTTTTTTATAAATCTTGAGTATTTTACTACTACTTGGTATATAATACGAGTAATTGAAGAAATACATAAGAATAATTCCGCATATAAGGTTGTACATAGAAGAAGAAGTGCTCCACCACGATATCTGAAGTTATCAATTTGATCGGACTTGATCAATGGTTCAACAATAATAATGTCGACCAATCTTTCAAATAAAAGTCTTTTTTGACAGAAGACGTCTAACATCCAGGCTTTCTGTAAATAAGACAGTTATAGATATCTTTTTGCATTTGTTTGTTACGAGGCACCAAAGTGCAAATTTCGTTAATAAAAGTCAAGAAACCGTCTGAATTTTTGTAGTATATAACATCTTTAACACACTTGATTCAAAATCGTACAGTATAGTATGGCACACATGGATGAGATCACTACACACAAGAGTTGCTCTCGATCGATACAGTTATACATATATACAATGATCTCGAACTTCATCATATGGTAAACTAAAAAGGAGACTCGGTGATCTGGAGAAGCTCTTCAACTTCTAATGAGTCGACGAGCAAAGACTCCGAAAATAGAAGGAAAGAAGTCATGGCAGAAACAAAGAGAGTAAAAATGAGTAGTGATTTACAAGGACTAGCAGTCGCAGTCGCAGCAGCAGGGTTTCTACTGCTACTACTAAGTGTGATTTCGTCTTTCATTCTGTTGCCTCCTCCTACGCCATCGCTGCTACTTGACGATGATGCATCCTCTATTTCTATATCCGGGCTTGTCAAATACCCGTATATGATTCCTGATATCACTGCCCCCAGATTCGTCCTGTCAGTCACGTACATATAAGTTATCTGTCGTTTTACAGCAGACTTGGTAAGTAAGAGTCGAAAAAAATGAGAAAATAGAGTACCAATTGTCGATAGGCCCAAAGTTTGCTAGAACGAAGCTGAGTGCTGTCGTAATAATAGCCTTCTGAAACATGCTGTCAAAGTTCTCTTTTTCGACCGTGTCTTTGTTTTGAGCTTGATACACCAGCCACGCCCCTATCACTGCGAAAACCGGTCCCTGAAATTGCAGGCGAATCAACATCAGATTCATTCTAGCGTGCGCCAGTATATGAAGATCGAGAGAAGGAGAAAGTGGTCGGGTTACATACAGATCCACCAACAGTAGGATCAGAAGTATGAAGGAAGCTAGTGAAATTCCCTGAAATCCCGCCAAGTAGATAGATCAAGACGAATGTAAACGCGCCATATCCCTTGCAAACTTGAGGCCCGAAACAGAAAAGCGCCCACGAGCTAACTCCAATGTGCACAACTCCACCATGCTTCAATTCATATCATAATACTTCCAATTAAAATGGCTACATACTCGGAAAAAAAAAAAAAAAAAAGACTTAAGTGAAGGCGGCGTTATAAACTTATAATTAGTAGTACCAGAAACATAGGTGTGAAAAGCCGCCACCATTCTCCAACCATGATCAAATCGTTAACCTTGGCGCCATACATCAAAGGCAGAGACCACAGGCTGTTGTCAGTAGAGTTTTTTACAGGGCTCGCTATCTCGAATAGAAACACCGCGATATTCATTGAAATTAATATGCTTCTGCAAATAACATACAAGCCCATAATTAATAGGATATAAATCGGCCTTAACCGGGTTTTGGTTGAATTGGTTCGTTAACATGGTATCAGAGCCAGAGGTCCTGAGTTCGAACCCTGGCAGCCCCAATACTGGGCCTGGGCTCCAATGAGAAGCCGTGAGAACCAAGGCACTGGACTTTTCTGCCCATTTTTGGCTTGGTTCTCGCGGGTTCTCATTAAAGTACAGGTTCTCACGGGAACCTGATTATAGTATATATAAGAAAGTGTAAGTAGTCGTTACATCAAGTATAGATTTGTGCTGTCTTTGCTCGCGTTAAACAAAGAAGAAGAAGACGATTTGGATTCCCTCGTGTAATCATCGTCGACAGTCCTTTGTTCAGTCACATTCTTATATCTAATGCTGGAGTCGTCGTCTGATGTCATTCTCGAGGGATTTCCGGTACTAGTATACGGCAAACAATCTTCTGATTTTGCATCTACGACATACACAAACAAAAATTCAAATTTGGCATTCTAGATTTCTAGATAATACTGCCTCTGTCTTTCATGTTTCTTACCGTTTTTTAAGATTTGTGAGGAGTATTTAATTGAAACGGATACATACCCTGTTTATTAAGTATAGCAATGTATCTGTCCAAAGACTCTAATCCCTTGCTTGCTTGCGCTTGACGACGACGTTGATCTTCTTCAGCCTCAGCCTCAGCCTCAGCCTCTTCTGACGATGACTCAGAAGCGTAAAGTTGAGGACTGCTACTTGCAACATTATCCAGCTGCTTTGATCTATATCTCCTTGTTGCCTTGAAATATCGTCGTCTTGTGGAAGTGTGATTATGATCATGAAGCTGGTAACTAACTAACCTTCTAATGGTTTCCTTGCAAAAAGGGTGTCTAGGGACGGTCCAATTTGAAGCGTACTTTCTTGTTAATGGTGCTACCACCGCCATTTTAATACATACAGTCGATCAATCAATCAATCAATCTTCAAGGCTCTGGCACGAAGAAGTCCTTACACCTAGTCGTCATAATTGAAAACTCATGTGCTCAGTACTCATATTATCATATAAAATCAAATTCATACGAAAAATAAACATGAATTTCTATAGCGCACTATGTCGCAGGTGAAAAATCAACCCCAACCTCATGTTCGAACCCCGATAGCTAAGTTCACCACATATGAAAATGATCCACTTAATTTACTAGTAATACGACCTAGCTAGTACTGATACAATTTATACTCAAAAACAAACAAATGAACGAGACTGAAGAAATATGTATCACCACACGTAGTAATCACAAGATTGCATGGGGCGTACGGTGACATGGATACAACACAAAATATTTTTTCTGTAATTTAATGACTACGTGTAGGATGATTTTAAGATAAAATCGCGTGGAAATAATTATAATTTTTGGATGATAATATATACTCCTTGGGAATCTTCATCCCGAGATTCAAATAAAACATACGTACAGTGAATTAATAGATATCGTAAGTATTCTAATTACTACGATTATTTACGATATTTACAATATCTATTATTACGAAGAATAGTGGATATATATACCTGGGAAATCCATATGATCAGTTGGACAATAATTGCAACTTCATCCCATTAATTAAATTAATGTACTGTACTGTACTGTATTTATCTATGTTTGTTTTTGTAGTATTAACAAATGTCATTTTTTCCAAGATTTCAAGTGGTTAATCCTCTTATCCAAGAGGGCCACTTAGATACTGCCACGTGTGGGACATTCAATAAACTCACCACTTGATTGACCAGCATAGATTCTACACGGGGCCCCGACAACTACGCGGTTGTGACCCACAAACCGAACTGATCGACCCATGGGCGTGGGCCCAATTGGTAGCATGCTCCATCACTTGTTGTACGTCAACGGCTTCACGACCACGACCTCGACCACGACCTGCGACCATGCAAGTGTGCATGCATGTTGCGTTAGTCGCATTTCTTCACCTGTTTGTTTATTTGTTACTTTGATTGTTGCGTATATTATCCGTTTGCACAGATTTTGTTTTTAGAGGATGAGAGACCTAGTTCGGATTAGATGTCGTTTAAATTGAATATTCAAAGTAGAAAGTTATGGAACTAGTAGATATCTATATACGTTCCAAATATTCCGGATATCTCAAGTAATCATATACGGAGTATGTACTACAAGTGAGCATCTCATTGGTTGCGCCTGGTTGGCGACTTAGACTTTTTATCTCTCCCATGGGTTGGACTTGGGTCGGGTTTTTTTATTTTTACTTTTACAAATATTTACGTCATGACAATAAAGCCGTCAATCAACGCAAATCCAACTTGCTAGAACCAAAATCGTCTATATCATTCAAATCTTCTATCAAACAAGTAAACATATTACTCCGTAATAAAACTACAATAATACTCATTCCGATTTTTTATTATCTTCCTCTTTGGTTTTGGGGAAGAAAATAAGGGTGTAGGAATGTGTGGTTCAAAATAAAAGCAGGAAGAGATAGAAATGTAAGGGTGATTCTAAATCACATGTTGATGGCCCAAAATAGAAATAGGGAAGAAAATGTGTTTCAGCCAAATAAAGAAACAGGAAAGATAGATAAAAATCGGAGGGAGGAACATTGTAACAAAAACACATAAAATCAAAAAGTAAATAAAAATTTACTGCAAAATGAAGAATAGGTTGCTCATCCTGTCATCCGACACGCTAGAAAATAACATCCCGAGATCAAACACAAAAACGTTAACAAAAAAATGTTATCGAAATAGTAATCTAAATTTAACGTTTTTGTCTTTTTGGTAACACGTGATATATGTAACTTGTGACATAGTGTATCAAATATTAAACAAATAAACACATAGGTAGATAAAGACAAATCATTTGCTATTCACAATACATTATCATTTGTCACATCTAACCATGGGCCGGCCCAAAACTGACTGACCTGAATCCGACCTGTTGACTCGTTTTGTCAAGTCTAATTATAATGCGACTAAATACACGTTTATTCGAAAAAAATAAAATAAAAATTGGAAGGGTTGGAAAATTGGATAGAGCGCCATGGGAAAAAGTTGAAACTCTTGGTTCAATATTTTCCCGCCATTAAAACATACGCTTCCCTCCCTTTACCCTTCATCATCTCTATTAAATCATTTTCCGCCATTGAAACATACACCACCCCATTCATCTCCTCCTCTCCAGTCTCCGCTTTCTGGTTTCTACACCCGCCATTTTCTCTCATTGCTGAAGGTTGCTCTGCTCTAATGGCGGTTTCTTCTAATCCTCCTGCACCCGCTGCTGCGGAGAAGAAACAGAAGCGTACTAAAAGTCCCGGTGTTAGGGTTGTTGGTGGTCGGATTTACGATTCCGAAAATGGCAAGACTTGTCATCAGGTACGCTACGCTACCAACTTCTTCTTCTTCGTCTTCCGTTTTTTATGATTCGAAATTAGGGTTTTGTTTCGAACTCCCAACATTTTACTCACTTGTTTGATTTCATGCCGTTTGATACTCTTTCCGTCTCGGTGATTTGTTTTCCTTTGATTAAAGATGGAGCGAGACTAATTTGCGCACTGATTTACTATTTGTCTGGGGGTAAATTAGGGATTTTGAAATGTTGGCAATGCTGATTCATGACCGAGATATTAGGTTTATTACATCCCCCAAATTACCTAATCAGGCCATACTGTTCTCAGAAATCGAGACTTAATACTATCTTCGTTCCAAAAAGATCGGTTCATTTCCTCATCGAGGAGCATTTTAATGAAACGGGACGTGAATCTTAGTATCGTTTCTTTCTAATTCGTAGATTATAACCTGAACCCAGTAATTATGAAAGTAATTATATCTGGGTTTTGTAGATTCAATTGTATTAATGGCATCTCATAAGATTTTTCTTTAATTAGATCCTTGTAGATTTTATAAGTTCAAATCGGCTTCTTTTGCTCGAAAGAAATCTGGGTTGATGTACATTTTTAAATAACTAGATTATGTCATCACGAAACCAAAACTCGTAGACCATCATGTGTTTTGAGGGCTCTTGCTAATGGTCGGAGACTCCTCGGGGTAATGAAAATGAATGGTCTTACTTCGACAATGGAATAGTTTGTGTCGTTGAAGTATGCAGTAGAAGGTTCATGGTATTGTTGTATCAGTGTAATTCCTGTATGCATCTGTTCTGATTAATGTACTTGAATTTTGAAGTGCCGTCAAAAAACAATGGATTTCTCGGCTAGATGCAAGAACTTGAAGAAAGACAAGCAGTGCACGATAATGTTTTGTCACAAGTGTCTCCTTAATAGGTATAAAATTTGCCTTTATGTGAGCGTCGATCTGTATATTCACCGTGTTGTTTTAACTGATACGAGTATATGATATCTTGTTAGATATGGGGAGAATGCTGAAGAGATGGCGACTCGTGATGAGTGGCACTGTCCCAAGTGTCGAGACATATGTAACTGCAGTTTCTGCATGTAATTCATCTGTACTGTCATTCATCTGTATTGTTTTGGTGTTGCATCTTTGTACTTCACTGATGGCGTATTCCATTGCAGGAAGAAGAAGGGTCACAAGCCCACTGGTATTTTGGTTCACACTGCTAAAGCAACTGGATTCACTTCAGTTTCTCAGTTGTTGGATGTTAAGGGCCCTGCTGCTGGCAAAGAGATGGCTGCTAAAAGCATGGTGTCGTCCCCTCAAAAGCCGACAGACTCAACTAAGGTGCGGCGTGAATGCGTGATTGTGGTTATGCCTCTTTGTCAACTTTCATGATTCATGTGCATTGGTTTAAATTACTTTGCTTTTGTTATTTCAACCATTGATTTGCTGATAGGATGACATAGTATGTTCTCCAAAGAAACGAGGGAAAGAGAACTCCATTGACGGACCTTGTAATCCGAAAAAGGCAAAGAAAAACAACAAGCAAAATGCACAGAAGGGGGAGGAAGGGCTTCCTGTAGTGGATGAAGTTGTGAGTAGTCCGAAAAAAGATAATGCGATGACTGTTTTGAGAAGGAGTCCTAGAAAATTCATTCTTCCACATGAATCCACCCAAGAGAAGCCTGATGATGAAACAACTTCTGCCTTAAGAAATAGTCCAAGAAAAGCAGATGTTCCTCAAGAAGATACCAAAACAGACAATAATGTGAAGCATGAAAATGGTGCAACTGTTTGTGTAACCAATAAAGTGAAGAAAACCAAAGTTCAAGCAGAGGGAAAAGCGAAGAAAAGCAAACTTGATGTAGATGCAAGTAATTTAGATGATATCGTTGATGTGGTTATGCCTCCTGGTACTTTGTTAACCAATGTGGCAGGGATTGACTTGGCTCCTCATGATGCTGGTTATGCTTTGCAATTTATGGAGTTTTGCTCTTCATTTGGGGAGGTTTTGCAGATAAGGAAGGGGCAGCCTGAATGTGTGTTACGAGAGGTATTAGGTGGACGTAGTCGCAGAGGAAAATGTTCATCTTCTGTCCAGTTTATTATCCAGCTCTTGTCGATCATTGGAACAGACTCAGAAGAAGACTCTGAAGAGTAAGTTGTGTCTTTTCTTTTTAAAGCTGCACCCCTTTCCTAGGCAGTTAACATTCATTATCAATGGTGGAGTAACAGTAGGCTAGATACATTATTTATTATTTTTCCGCCTATTTCTTATCTGCAGAACAATGGGACTTCTATTTTATGAAAGCTGAGGTCTTAGTAATATACTCTGTACTAATCTATCATCCTGTTGCTATCTAGGTCTCCTTCAAGCCCAATCGATGGCAATAATTCTTGGATATCGTCTCTAAAGAGATGCCTAGTTGAAGCAGACTTGGCGCCAGAAGATATACCCGAGGATTGGTTTGACAGAGGTTCTAATAGATATGAGATGCTGGATTCTTCACAGAAGCTCAGGCTTCTGACTTTTCTATGTGATGAAACGCTTTCTACTGCGTAAGTTAACTGTACTGCTGTGCTATGTCAAACACGACTATGAGCCTTGTTAAGTGAATAGTCGAAATAACATAGGCCATAATAGTCCTGAAGTGAACTATGATAACTAATTCGTTTCCATTTCTCCAGGCCAATGAGGGAATGGATAGAGGAGCAGAACTTGAAGTTTGTGGAGGCAGGAAAGGAAGCAAAGGAGAACCTGAATGCAGTGAAAGAGAAGGTGATGCTTTTATTCCATATCGTGTGTGAATAACACAGGCAATTATGGCTCCGACTCTTAACATCTCTATCTCATGCAGGAAAAGCTGATGAAACGCAAGCTGCAAGAGGATATTGCTAAGGCACTTATGGCCAAAAATGGTGCACCTCTTACTATATCAGAACATGAGTCCATTGTTTCAGAGATAAGAGCGGAAACTAAACGAGTTCAAGAAGAAATCAGGGAAGCCATGGGGTTGGTTACTAAAAGTATGTTTCTTGGCCTGTAATTTAACCTTGTCTGCCCATTCATGCTAGCATTATGAGGACTTGTTTTTCAGCGAGTATCATGCATTTGAAATTCGTTGTACAGAGAGACAAAGATCTGATGCTGTGAGGACAGAACCAATCATTTTAGATGACGATGGCCGTGTGTTCTGGAGGCTAAAATGCTTAGGTGACTCAAGCCTACTGTTTCAAGGTTAGTTTTGCTGCATTTTATGATTCCTGAGTTGTAACATCTTATGCAGATGGTTCATGCGATTTTCAACACACTACTAACCGCGTAATGGTGTGTTATCCAAATCTTGCAGATATGGGAAGTATTGAAGAAGTTACCCCCAATGATAAATGGTTTAGTTTTGATGCTGACGAAACAAAAATAGTTGAGGAGTACATGTCTGTTGTTAGGTATCGCACTATTTCTCGTACGAGCTTAATTATGATTGAAGTGTCGAGAAAGAGAAATCTAACTCTTGTTTCTGGTTTGGCCTAACGCAAGTTTGATTTTCGATCAGATCACTTGAGTCAGGTTATACCAATGTTGGGTCTGAATTCCGAAATGACCACAACTGTACTGACCGAATGTTATCTTGTTTGATTCTTATCGATCCTACTTAACCCGGTCTGACTTCAGGGTTAGAAGACATAGAAGGAACAAGCTAGCTGATGCAGCAACAATGAAGAGAAGTAGCGGTTCAATCCCTGAAACTGATCCAAGTTCCGATGACAATTCACTTCCTACTGCTTCAAACTCCTCCTAGACCCAAAATTTTAATGCATTAGTGAGTCTCATCATTTCATTTGAGAATCTAATGTTTCTAGACAACCCAAATATATTGGCAGGAGGCGAGGCTGATTAAGAGGCGCGTCTAACTTGTTTAAGACAGGAGATGACATCGTTTTGCTGCAGTTTCGTCCCAAATCTCAGTGATCACATATTAGAATCCTGTTTGATATCTGGTAGACTTGTAGAATTTTCAGTCAGATTTTGAAGTGGGATGGATAGACTACTGATTTACCTACTACTCCATGAATGTTTCTGTAGAAATCCCCCTTCACTTTTTGGGATTAGCCACCATTACTGAAACCTGAATGAATATGTACTCAAATTGTATTGCAATACAAGTAAACTTTTTCATCTCCTGGCAGTTTATTTTTAACTTTGATCAATGGCGTTCATCCTTCTTACTGTGTTTAGTAATCCTTCCGTCTCGTTAATAGTTTATACTTTTTATTTTTGTGTGTATCAGTCAATTATTTTATGTGTGACTTAAGCCTCAAATAGAAGGTCACGCAATAAACAAATGTCAGTCGAAAATGCCTCAAATTTAAATGTATTATCTATGTTCTTTTTTTGCAAATTTGAAATTCAAAAAAAAAATGGCTCAAAATTTTACGGGGTGTTTTCTAGGCCGTATATTACTACCACACAACATTTTAGTTGTAGCATAGGGAGTAGAACATTTGATGATGTCTTTATGCGAAAAACTAATGTTGGTCGAAAACACCTCAAATTGAGGTGTATTATCCATGTTTTTTTTTGCAAATTTGGAATCCAAAAAACATGGCCAAAATTTTTACGGAGTGTTACCTAGACAATATGTTACGTCCACACAAAAATTTTAGGTCCAACAGAGAACATTTGAGGATGTCTTTACACGAAAAAGTAATATTGGTCGAAAAAGCTTCAAATTGAAGTGTATTATCCACGTTTTTTTTGCAAATTTGGAATCCAAAAAAAAAACGGCGAAAATTTTACTGGGTGTTACCTAGGCAATATGTTATGTCCACACAAAATTTTATGTCCAACGGGGAACATTTGATGTTGTCTTTACGCGAAAAACTAATATCGGTCGAAAACGCCTCAAATTGAAGTGTATATAATACACGTGTTTTTTGCAAATTTGGAATCCAAAAAAAAAATGGCCGAAAATTTTACGAGGTATTACCTAGGTTGTATATTACGCCCACACAAAATTTTAGGTCCAACAAAGAACATTTGATAGTGTCTTTACGCGAAAAACTAATATCGGTCGAAAATACCTCAAATTGAAGTGTATTATCCACGTTTTTTTTTTGCAAATTTGGAATAAAAAAAAATTGCCGAAAATTTTACGTGTATTACCTAGGTTGTATATTACGCCCACACAAAATTTTAGCTCCAACAGAGAACATTTGATGTGTCTTTACGCGAAAAACTAATATCGGTCGAAAACACCTCAAATTGAAGTGTATTATCCACGTTTTTTTTTGAAAATTTGGAATAAAAAAAAAATGGCCGAAAATTTTATGGGGTGTTACCTAGGCAATATGTTACGCCCACACAAAATTTTAGTTGCAACAGAGAACATTTGAGGGTATCTTTACGCGATAAACTAATGTCGGTCGAAAACGCCTCAAATTGAGGTGTATTATCCATGCTTTTTTTTTGCAAATTTGGAATCCAAACAAATGGCAGAAAATTTTACGGGGTGTTACCTAGGCAATATGTTACGCCCACGCAAATATTTACCTCTAACAAAGAACATTTAATGGTGTTTTTACGCGAAAAACTAATGTCGGTAAAAAATGCCTCAAATTGAAGTGTATACATTTTCTTTTTTAGGTAAATAAACATTAATTTTTCAATCACTACTCAACCTAAGCGGTGGATTAATAATCGTGGGTTGTGGCCTCTACGATCTACTTAAAACGACAATATATATAAAGTTATAAACCCATTATGTCGGACTGAGACTTCTGATTATGTCTGAATAATTGATCGATAACTAAATTTATTGTTGAGGAAACAGTTAAAAAAAAAACAATGTCCTGCTGAAAATCTGTATCTAGTCCTCTTTAAGTCCATAAAATAAAATGGTTTTGTTAATCATTCAGAGAGGACTGCAAGGAGGTAGCAGTGCCTGCAACTCATCCTCAACCCACCAACTCTGTGGCGGTGCAGACGACGACTTCTCCTTCATCGGCCCCACCACTATTGTTCCGTCTTCAGCCTCCTGGATCACCCATTTAGCACTACTCGCTGCTGACTCCTTGACGCCTGAAGAAGGCACTTCTTCAGGAATAATACCCGCCTCCTCCTGCTTCTGCTGCTGCTGCTCCCACGCGTTGGGAGCAGGAGCAGGAGTCGGAGGGGGCAAGGCGAAGACACCGACTCTTTTGGTCTGTTTCTTCACCGACTTATTGTTGAGGCTCTTAAAGTGCTTTTGAGCATGACTACCCACTTGAGTTGAATTTCGAGTCTTGACAAACTCTTTCGAGATTTTCTTCCACTTTCCTTTCCCGTACTTCTCCAATCCCAACACGAACTGCGCGTGCTCCTCCTCCGTCCACATCTGCCTCCTCCCGGCCCTCTTATTCGAGGAGTCGTAACGTTGTTGGAGTTGCTGAGGGGACTTGAGGTGGCCAGGGAGGAATGCTGCAATTTTGACCCATCGATCAGGACATCCCTCAGGATAAAGGACCAACCCTTTCTCATAGGCCTTCTCTTCTGCATAACTCCATCCATATGATGGAATCTTGCTCCCTTCTCCGCTTGTTGCCATCTACGTCTACTATTTAACCACAACATTTTTTGGTTTTCTCATAATAATAATAATAATAATAATAATAATAATATAAAAAATAATAATAATAATAATAATAACTTTTTTTGGTTTTTGGCTTAGCTTTGCTATAGCCTATAGCTAAGGGGGTGTGACCCAGATTGTATATCGGTGACCCAGATTGCTATAGCCTATACTTACTCCGGACACTATTTTTTGCCTAATTTCATTAAAATACTCTTCACAAATAATGGAGTAATGGGGCAAAAAATAGTGTCCGGAGGGAGCATGATGGATGATTGATAGCCATTGAAATAACAATGTATACTCTCCGTCTCGTTCATTTCTTTATCTTTGATTAAAATAAATCTCACAAACAATACAAAAGACAAATAAATGAACAGAACGGAGGAAGCAATGATAAAGTTGAATACTATTGGTCCATGGTCAAGTCGGTTAGCGGATTTGAGGCGGGTTGGATATATGTATTAAGAACATTTTTTTTGTTAGGCTAATAGAATTCCATATTCAATCGTATATATCTTAGCGCAGTGGTTAAGGTGGAGGTTCGGACGATAGGTCCCATATTTGATTCCCTCTCTACTATTGTAATACGACTAAGTCCTTCGTTGAAAAAAAATAAAATAAATAAAATAAAATAAAATTTCACATTCACGTCCAAACTTTTAAAGTGAGTCAACGACTCTTACTTAGCTCTCTCTTTTAAAATGATACACCCTCCGTTCAAGTCCAAGCTTCCCCTTCCTTGTTTTGACATTATTCACAATCAAGGATAACTTTTGATATTCACGACAATCTATTAGAAAAAATATATTCATGTGAGATCTTGTTTGATTCGTCTTTAAAAGTACATTATTAATATCCAATTTTCATAATTTTTACTAATAGGTTACGAAAGATATTAACGATGTAAAATGCGCGTTGGCAAACGTGAAAAAGCAAAAGGGAAGCTTGGACTTGAACGGAGGGAGTACTTCTCCGCTCCATTCAATTCTTTATATATATATATCAATCATTTTTTTCCACGTTAAAAAAATTGAATGGATGAGAGGGAGTAAATAAATACAGTAAATTTTACAAAAAGTCATTATTATTTTTTGAGTAAATTAAAAATTACTGATGTGTTTATTAAAATTTACTCTCTTATGATTTTTTTTTAATATTTTACTCCCAAAAAGATGCAAAACTTCAAAATTTACTTTCAAATCACTATTCCGATGAGTTTATGATTTTACTGACCGAAATGCCCTTCATTAATAGTACGCCCCTCCCCACCCCACCTCATCCTCATTTCGAGTTTTCCAACTCTTTCGGTCCCAATTCCAGGAGAACCCTAAATTTTCAAATCGAAAATCACCAAACCCAAAATTAAACTCGAGCATCCATTCATCAATCTATTGTGGGGATTTTTTTTACAAGTCTGCAGACTAAATGAGAGCATAAGCGAAGGGGAAAGAAGGGTAGGAAGAAGAAAGAGGCACTTTCGATATAAAAAATAGGAAACACGCAAAATAATTCAAACTTACCAGATTAACTCGTCGGAGTAGTGATTTGCAAGTAAATTTTGAAGTTTTTCATCTTTTTGAGTATAAAATATTAAAAAAAATTCACAAGGGAGTAAATTTTAATAAACGCATATTTGAAGGGAATAATTTCTAATTTACTCTTATTTTTTCACATAAAAAAGAATAAATTTAATTTTGTAAGTTCTGATTAAATTAAATAAAATAATTTATAAAGACGCTATTAGATTCACAAAATCTACATGCATCAGACAAAGCTACATAGTTAGGTTTTAATTTTTTCTCTGCTTATAGTGATTTTATATCTATTACGTTATTGAATAGATTGTTTTTAAAATCTTTCTTTGTTTATTTGTTTCATCATCATATACAAATTAAAAAAACACAAAAGAAAACACATATTAAACGAGGATCTCGAGTTTATCTACAACTTTATAGGGAGTTCATCCATTAGCGCCCATGACCATTTTATCACGTGGTCGAATGTCGAAATGTATGAGGAAAGTAAATAAACAACTTCTAATTCCTTGCAAAGAAAAAGCTAATCATATGTAAATGAGAAATATATTAAAGATGAAGCATATATGATCTTTAACCATGCACAAAAAATAAATCAACTGACCTTAATTAAATTGCTTTCCTCAGCAGAACACTTTGGATAAATAATTAAGTTTTGTAGCTGAGGTTTAAGTGATTATATAGTATAAATGTCTAAGGGAAAAAAATTGATTATGGTATGGAATCACATTAGAAATTAATTAATTTTAAAAGTTTGAAGAAATTAGTGAAGTCTAGTGAATTTGAGAGTCAAACTCGAGTGAAAATAGTAAAAATAATACGAAGTAAAATAATAAAAACAAACCGAAAGCTAACGTGACATGGTCTTAAAAGAAATTCGACATATAAACTTATTCTTACACAAATAAACAAACTTTTTTTTTGGTCGAATAAGCAAAATGGTGTACCGAAATTAACCAAATCGAAATTAGTGGTAAGAGCTCTCTTATTCTGGCTATGAAGCTGGGGTTTCAACTCTTACTATATGTGAAGTAAAAAAACAATGTGCTTGCTCATAAGCCAATTTTTATTGGAAAGATATTACACATTTAAAGCTTAAAACCCCTCAAAGTGGGTAAGAATTTTGATTCCAATTTTGCTCCAATTTGGTCATTCAGTACTCATGCCTAAAAGTATCGGCTAAGTGGTACTGAAAAATGGTATCTCAATAACTTATTGAGAGACCGTCTCTCCCAAGAATTTGTGTTAAATATTTACCCGATACCTTAATACTAGTGTTCATGCTTTGGCTGCTAAAGCTTTGCATAAAGTATAGGTGGGATTGTAATTGTTGGAAAAAAAAAAAAAAACTCAATGAGGGTTCGGGTTCAGCAAGGAAATGTCTCGCGAAGGTGAAGTGACACAACCACATTTCGGACTTTGGTAATAATCGATTAATTGAGAATAGACGACACTCTAAAAACCGTTAGCTAACACTAATCAAAAGAGTCGTTAATTACGCAAAAGTAAAAAAATGGTCTCACCAAGGTTAAGAGGATGCAGATGGGTCTCGAGTCTCGAGCTTACCACTTCAGATGCTAGCTTCTGAAACCCTTAAGTCTCGTAAAGTCGTAAAAGGCAACTGCCAGACACTACTAACATAACGCTAAGAGAGTCCGTCATGATAGGCAAGGCGCGAGGGAGTGTAAACATATTTCGGACCATGGTACACTAGTACAAACTCGGAAAAACTTTCTGGCTGAGATGATTAATAGTAGAAGAATGGAGTAATGATATCGGTTTTAGATGAATACACTATACACAATTCTTATAAGGTGCGTGCGGCTAGTATCTGTTAAGCCGGCGTGTTGGATATCAGACGAACTTCGTAGAGATCATTAACTCCGTTGCCTGAAAAGGGGTCAGATAATTACATCTAGGGTTCATACCCGAAAGTCATTCTATTTTTTTTTTTGGTCAGTGGATCCATAAATGAAGTACGTATTAATTTGGAGAAGATGCAATCTTACCTATCTCAGCGGTGATTCCTGGTCCGAAGAAAGATGCAAACTTAGCCTAGAAAACAAAATGAAAGAATCATAAAGATTTGGTTTTGTAGCTTTGTCGGCACACAATCACATGTAAGAAAGTCTTAAATAAGACTCGCGGATTTACTTCAGGAAGCATGGTTCGTATCCAGGATAGATTATGTGAAAAGAAGAAGTGTAAAATACTTGTTCTATTACCTGTCTTTTTTCAAAATCAGAAAGCTGCAGAGTTTTTGCCTCAAACACTAGAACTAAGCAATATTTGCCATCTTCAGTCACCTGAAATGTGAAAAACCTAAACTCCTCAGCGTTGCCGGAAATATTACATTATGTAGCAAATGTGTGATCCAGAAATCTGATATGCCGTCAGGCAAATCTTATTGCACGGAATGGGAGGAACTTTAACATTAATGACATACTCGTGGGAGTGAATCAAATCATTTGTAGTCGGAATGATAGATAAGGAAGCCGCCTTACTTTTAAACTCTCGTATGTGAAACCCTAATGATAGATGTCGCATCATTCTTAAGCAACTCGCGTTCAGAAAGAACAGACTTAGAAATACTACAGAGGCAAAGCGAGCACGTAACTGTCAAATTTCAAATCGGAGAGTTTTTGCCTTGAAAATTCTAATAAACCGGTGGTCCAAATAGAAGATACTGCATATGTTTTATCATAGAAAGAAAGGAAGAGTAGGAGATATGGATGCATACTTCTTCACGAATCATTTGAAGAACTGGCGCACTTCTCCGAGAAATGCCTCCACCCTGTAAATCAGAGGCAACATATAACACGATGAAAACTCAAATCATACAAGCAGAAAAATGATCAGATATGAACCTTTTACAGTAGCTAGAGAAAACATTACGGTGTGTTATGAGAATGTCAAAAGGTTTTGCTACATAACCATAACGTCTGAATAAGGGTAAGAGTCAGAAAACATACTTGACCGTATTGAAAAATTCGTTTCAAAGCCTCATCAAGATGCTGTTCATCTCCATAACGGTATCGGGTTACATCTGTTTTTACCTAAAATAAATTATACAAATTATTAACAGTATTTGGGGAAAACAAACAACAAAATATCTACTAAAAAAGGTTGACACATGATGGATATATAAACTGCAAGTAGAATTACACGTGTGTAAAACGCTTTTTCTCCAACTCGAACTAACCTGCTTAAGAACTTCGGTTGTACACTTTTCCCTTAGACTCTGAGCATCAGAATAAGTCACACATGGGACGGGTTTAAGTTCTGCATACTGGAAAAATAACGTAATTCCGTTACAAGTAAAAGAAGGTACAGTATAAAGTTGCAATGCAATAAGGTCATGCAAGATATGAACACTGAAACCACGATAATTACCCTGAAAGCTTAGATCCTGAAGAAAAGTATGGAAGAACCAACAGAATTTCATAAACATATACGGGAGCTAATAATGAGATCCGATTGACGACTTGTAGCCATTTTGAGATTTTTCAAGGTTGCACCTACTAAAAACACATCTTATGGCACTCATTTGGAGAAAAGGGGTTGCCAGAAGGAAGGGAGGATGGGGAGGGACTAAATTCGGGAGGGAGTTGATAGTAATGGCAACGGATAGCAAATCACGTGGTTAGAGAAGTCTTCAACTGCCTCGTAAATGAATCATCATCAACATCATGTTTGTATCCATCCTCGTGTATATAACCACAAAAAATCAGTTTTGGAAATTTTCCTGTCCGACTTCCGTACCCCTTCTCAGTTGTTTCCTAAACAAGGGATATAATCATATAGGATCCCTTCCCTTCACATTTCTACCATCAGAACAAACAGTAATTCAAGTAACTGTGACCATAAATAAATTTGCGGTTTGAGCTTTTTATTCTTTGTGTTGTTCATGAAACACGAGTACACGACATATAGTAGAATCAAAATGCTGAAGGTTGGGCATTACCTTGAGAGCCATGCCAATAACCGCAACAGGAAATCCATACGTTAACATCAGCGCCGACCATTCTGATCCAGGAAGAATGTTGAAGTAAGCACCGAATCCATATCTACACACATCAAACATGCCATCAGCAAAACCTGATAAAGTACACATGAACCAGGTTCTAAAGTAAGGAGAATACCGACAAAATAACACTCACGCGAGCAATGTAATTCCACTTCCAAGTCCCACGACACCAAACGAGATCTGAAAAGTAGTAACGTATATCCAATTTAGGTAGGCAGATAATACTATGATCTAATTTCAAGGGAATACGGCTCATCAAGCACTGCAATCCTTCGTGAATCACGACTACAAGTACAACAGAGTAATTTTCATACTGTAATGCAGTTTTAGGCTAATAAATTGACTGCAACCTGTATATGATTCGCATTCTAAATACGATCAATACATTAATCTAAATGCGCAGAGCGATTTAATGCTAATCTCGAACGTAAAGAAACTAAATCAGAAACTTATAACAAGATCACTAGGTTATCCCAAGCTTATCATTCAGATACAGTAGCTGATCACACTGAAACACAAGAATTTGTTGAAATAATAATCTCAATGTTGCTGATGAAAAGTCACACATTTAGGCGAATCCCTAACATAATCAAAACTAAATAATACTCGTAAATTCAGCAAGATTACTACTCCCTCCGTCTCGTTCATTTGTTTTCCTTTATCTTCATTGTGAGGAGTATTGTAATCGAAGACAAACAAATGAACGAGACGGAATTTCTCCTAACTGATCATTCAAAATCAACGGCTAACTATACCAAAACACAGGAATTTACTTAAATTCTCTAAAAACGCATAAATCAATGGCACAAAGACACAAACATCAAATAATTTAAGCAACATACGATAAAATTCAACAATACCTAAACCTAAATCAGTCATACTGTATAAAAAATCGTAATTCATGATTATTAAGGAATCAAAGAGCGGAACCTGAGAGAGAGAAAACGGTTCATCGGCGACAATCGACTTGCCGACGCCGGCGACGGAAGAAGGTTGCGAAGACGAATCAACAGCTTCAACGGAGAATTCAAAACGACGTCGTTTAGGACTCGTAAAGCGTAGGGACTGAGTAGACAGTAGAGCTGGAGAAAAACGAGTAGTAGCGGCGGGGAAATTGAGGTAACCGCGTTGCTTACTAGGAGAGATAAGGTCACCACTGCGGTAACTTAGCGGAGAAGTTACAATAGCCGCCGTGTGCGCCGCCGTGTGGAGGGGCATTTTGGTAATTTCGAAGGGGAGGATGAGGGTGATATTGGAAAGGCGGAAGTTCAGTTCAGCTGAGATGAGAAGGGAGGGAAGAGAGGGATTAAGCAAACGACTCTCAACCGCCAAATGTGCATTGCTGTCATTATAATTTCTACTCATTCTCGTTTATCACAAATTCTTGTTTAAAACGAAAATATCCGTTATAATCGTAAGATGGGTCAAGCAAGTATTATACGGAGTACTTATTAAGACGCTATACTTTTATCCTTTTATTAATATTTGACCCGTTATAATATTGTGGCGGATATACCCATTACACAGGAGATTAAGGGGGCGTTCAGCGGAGAAAGGGAATGAGATTAGGAAAAGGAAACAAGGGGAAAGGAAAGAGATTACCCTCAATTTAACTTGTTGTTTGGTTCAGTCTTGGAAATGAATGACATTACCCCTTGTTCCTTTGTGGTCGTTTGGTTACAATTAGGAATCAATTTTTTTAACATGTTTTCTTTATTATATCAATTTACCTTATTTTTTCAATACTCCGTATTATTTTTCACCAACTTTTTCCTACTTATTTTTTTTTAAACATTTTTAAAACAACATATATTCTTGTAATATCGAATAACATTAAAATTGATTATGACAATTACATATTTAAAATAAAATTTAATATTAAATTTTTTTAATAGTATTATTATTATTATAATCTTTAATTATAATGTTTATATTTAAAAAAAATTCAAATCATTGTTTAAAATTATTTTAATAATTATTTTATTATTATATGATTAAAAAACATTAAAATCATTTTTTAAATTATTTTGTTATTAAATGATTAAAAAAATTATTAAGTTGAATATTTTTCATCTTTGTAATTTAAAATATTAAAAGTTAATCTTTTTAATTATAAATACAAATATAATATTTAAATATTAATATTTTATTAATTTTGATAAATTCTCGTTGATCCAACGGGTCAACCTAGGCGAGTCGGGTTTCAACCCTAAATTAACGGGTCATATTGGGTTCGGGTCAAACGGGTTACAGGTCGAAAAAATGGGTTCACAATCTAAAAAAATGGGTCATGCAGATCGGATTTCCGGGTCGGACCGTTTGACAAGTCTAGTGACCCGTACACACAGTGAGATGTGGACGTTGGTGGTGGGAGATCGGAGGTGGGAGGTGCGAGGTTGGAGACGTAACGATTATGAGAGCAGTGTTATAGGAATAGGATAATGTGAGGGAAAGAGAATTTTAAACCCTTAGGGGGTGGGGTTTTCAACTTAGAGGGATATGAGGTTTAGTTAATAGGTGAAATGGGGAAAGAGTTTCATTCATTTGGCGAAACAAACATGTACAAAGGGAATCGATAACTTTGTTTCTCTTACCCTTTCCTGAAACCCTCCAACCAAACGACCCCTAACTGTTCTTTTATTTTCTGATTTTTTTTTGTTCGAGTGGATTAGATTGAGCACAACTGTGAATCTATGATCCATGTAGGTGTGATTCGGGTGTGGTTTGCAGGGGCTGATCAATGGAAGGATCCGAGAGCCAAACTAAACCCGACTTAACTCCACACTCACTCAACCCATGGCCCAGGTTAGTATGGGTCGGTATAGTAGTCCAGTTGACGCCCTATTGCTCTATCATAATTTAATCGGTCCGATGTACGGGTTTAGAGCATGTACAGTAGAGAGTACAACTTCATCCTCTTATTTTTTCTCTTTCATTCTATTTTTTTGACACATCATCATCTCTTTCATCCACCTCATTTTCCACTATCTTCATCCTCTTCATTTTCACTTCTCTAATTTCATCCCACAATAGAGAGTATCCTTTTATACTACTTTTTTAATTATTTACTTTAATTATTTTATGGTTAATATTATTTTTATTTAAATTGTTTATTTAGATGACCAATGAGATAAGTTTGTATGTACAAGGGCCTAGGCTCAAAATCCTCTAAAATTAGAGGAAGTAATCAACTTCCTCTTAACAAGAGATCTTCCATGTCCATTCCACAATGGAGAGGACCTCCCCTTAGAGGAGAGAGTGTCCTAAGAGGAGGGTAAATCCTCTCCATTGTACATGCTCTTAAGGGTGTTTGGTTGATGGGTTATGGATTTATGAATGATATTGTTCTAACCGCATCCAGTACTCAGTTACTCCGACACATTTATTACTAATGTCTTACACGAATTCGTCATGATGACCTCGGCTCTCTTCATCACTTTCTTGGCATTCACGTCACTCGCCGTCCCTCCGGTCCATTTATCTCAGGAAGCATATGCTCGTGACATTCTTGCATGCCCTTGTCTCCATTTCCACCTGCAATCCCGTATCGACCCCGGTCGATGTCGGTTTGAAGCTTAGCCCTACTTTTGGTGACCTTCTACTTGACTCCACTTTATATCACAGTCTGACCGTCGATGCCCTCCAGTATTTGACGATTACTCGTCCCGACATCTCCAATATTGTCCAACTTGTTTATGCACACCCCAACCCCTGTGAGCCACATTTCCAATTTTTGAAAGAAAATTTACGTTATTTGAAAGGCACTCTAGACCATGGTCTGATCTTAATTAGCTTAGCGTCGCCAAATCCTTTCCCCAAAAGCTCACAGCCTATTCCGATGCGGATTGGGCCGGCTGTTCAGATCTCCGCCATCCGACCTCCAGCTATTGTGTTTTTCTCAACGATAATTTGTTGTCTTGGTCCTCCAAGCGTCAATCTACCGTCTCTCGATCTAGGGTGTTATAGGCTATTAAGAAAAATAATATTGCTATTGTACAACCAAGTCCAAAGTTGTTCAGCTTTTGTATATATATACTTGCTGAGCTTATACAAGTTTCTGAGCTGAGTTGTAAGTTCTTGAACTTAAACATTTACGTGATTTAGCTCGACAACTTTATACTAAATCTCAGAAAGTTTACAACAAAACTCGAAAACTTTGTAATAAAGCTCAAAATCATATACGGGTACTGTTCTACCTATACGAGTACTATTATAATGTTCAAAGATCATGTTGATTGCAGTGACGAAGGAGCAAAAATACAGAAGAGGAAACAATTACAAAGATACAAGTGACAGTGATTATTTCCTATTTACAAATAGTTATAAACTGTAGATACCTTGGCATTATAGCATATGTTGATTGAAACTGTAAGTTCACAAAATCTAAATGAATATACGATATTACATGAAAACAAAGCAACAAGATATGAAGTTACTAGCGCAGTAACAGTTCCAATTCTGTTGTTACATACTACGAGTACTATAGTCGATGATGGGAATCAGATAATAATAGCAAGAGTGTCCCAAGTTACATACAACAAACTACAACAATACAAACATATTATGATGATACGCAAGAATATTACGTACTATTATTGATGAAGAGAGCACAACATCGATATGTTGCATGTCACGGCTAGGCTACAAAGATATATACTTCTGCTAAAAATAAGCTAGACGAAAGTGCATGTGATTAACAAATCAAAAAGAGACGTACTCTAAAATGACGGTCTCACATCGTGAAACAATACTGTTATATGGAAATAAGACGATAATTGATCAAGCAAGGCGTCGTTGGAGGTCCATAAATGTTTATATACTCTAACACGCCCCCTCACACAAACGCCTACTTTAGAAAGGAGGGAGGGGGTTGAGATTCGAACCCGCAACTTTTTGTCGCACTGACTCTGATCCCATGTTAGGGAATCTTAAGGTTATATTTAGAGGTCCAGAAATGTTTGTTTATATAATCTTACAAATACCTAATTAATCTTTAAATAATTAAAAAAACAACCCTAATTTTTCCTCCTCTTTCTCCCAAAAAAAACCCTACTTTTCCTCCTCAATCTGGGGCCTCCATCGATGATTAATCGATGGTAAGCCCCCAAAAATTGTTTGAATCTTAATTACTAATTATCAAATCTTATTCAATAAAAGTCTCTCTTTTATGAGAGTTGTTTCGTCTTTTTTTTTTGAAGGTTTTTTCCTTTATTTCGAGGTTTCAGTCCTTTACATTAGTATAGGGCTTAGATTTCAAGAATTATGTGCAAGATTATGAGAACAATGGAATCCCTACGTACAGCGATACAATTGAGGTCAGATCTCTGTCTACTATTTGTCAAAATAGAGGAAGTTCATCATCTCGGAGGCTATTTCAGCAGATCTATAGATTCCTTCGCGAAATGTTGTGTCAATAAACAGCGATATATTGAAAACTATGCAGAAGCGCATTATTCTAATAGTGATCTTTGTTTCAATGATGTTCTTTATTTATTTTTCACAAATTTGTATTCAGTTCAATTTGACATCGTTTGTAGATGTCGGAGGACTTATTATTAATATTATTGATCTTCACTTTCAAAAAAAAATCTTACAAATACCTGTCTAAAATGATAAAAAAGACAAGATACTACCCTTAAAGCATAAGAAAAAGGTATGAGTAATTAATAAAAGCTATGCCAAAATATGATGTTATTCAATATACACTCAATCACGATATGTTTATTCTAAATTAGGAAAAATCCATGTTTTTTG
The DNA here is from genome assembly GCA_958450325.1 of Agrostemma githago. Lineage (NCBI taxonomy): Eukaryota > Viridiplantae > Streptophyta > Magnoliopsida > Caryophyllales > Caryophyllaceae > Agrostemma > Agrostemma githago. Next base: position 66,744,367 of record OY288255.1, on the reverse strand, counting down.
TTTTTTTGGTCTAATTTAATTAATTATGATGATACACAAGAATATTACTCGTACTACGTAATATTGATGAAGAGAGCACAACATCGATATGTTGCACGCCCACGACTAGGCCACAAAGAAACTTATGCTAAAAATAATCCAGACGAAAGTGCATGTGATTAACAAATCAAAAAGAGGTTCTAAGATGACGGTCTAAAATAATATTAAAAAAAAAAAAAATCCTACCTCTAAAGCATAAGAAAAGGTAATTATTAATTAATCACATTGACGAACCTAATTAATAAAAACTATGCCAAAACATGACGTTATTTATTTAGTATACACTCAATCACGATATGTTTATTCCAAATTAGAAAGAAAAAAAAAAAACACGTCTCATAAATTAAAAATAAACCCGTTGGTTTATTTATCTAATTTATTTTATTATTTAGAGGCCGGAGTCGGGTCTGGTCGGACCGGGAGTTATACTTGTTTTTTCTTGGTGCCATCTTTTCATCAACAAAGTCTTCCATGAAGAAAGTAATGAGCATCCAATAGGAGGTTGTTGGGTACAATTACAAAGGCAAAGTTGTTGTCCTTTTTTGTGCATCTTCTTCTTCTTTTGCGAACCTCCTCTTGTTTTTTTTGTTTCTTCTGCTCCCTCTCCCTCTCTTGTTACTTTCACTTCCACCTGCATTTGTACCATGCATACATACACTTTAATTAACAAGTTTTGTATCACAAGATTCACCCTTTTTTTTGGTGATTTTGATTATTTACAAGTACGATTATATTACAACTAACTGTTCGGTTTCCCCATGTACTTTCACGACAATAGTATTTTTACCCCGAACATACATTATCTCAAGTACTCATGCCAAGTAAGTAAGTACCTAACACATTTCATGTTGATAGGTTCTAATCCTAGATATCAATATATCATGTCATGACCAAACTCGTTCACTGACTTTATGAGCTAATCTAATTAACCAGAGTAATGAAAATAACATCAGGTCAACTTGTAATAGTAGGTTTTAGGGACTTGTTTGCAATATTTGCAAAATGTTAAGCATGTAGCTCACTATTGGAGATGATTTTTTTGTTTGTAGCTTGCAAGCCATTGTAGGTAGCTCTACCGACTTGTATTTAAAAAATAAAAGAAATTTTTCTAATGGGATGAAATTGATGATGTGGGTCCAAGCAAGCCACAAAACTTTATGATTCATCATTGGAGCGGTACGTAGCCGACAAACGAAGTAGCTAGAAAAATTAATGTGACAATGCAAACTACAAGTATTGTAGCTTGCTATTGGACTTGCAGATTAAACATAAATAAATTATTTTGGTTTTAAATGCGGAAAAATATTACAAACAATAATACGATGATGAGTAGATTGTTAAAATATACGGAGTATATATATATATATATACCTCTGGAAGAATAACGTTGGACATTATGCTAGAACTCGAGTTATTGATATTTTCACTATGATCTTCCTCTGTCTCTTGAGAACGAATGATGGGTCGTCTCTCTCGAATTGAAGGAGTTGATACATCACTTGGGCTACTTGAACTTCCTTGATCTCCTTCTCCCTCTCCATGAGTTGAATTTGTGCTTTGTATTCCTACATCCCTTGTTCTACAACCTATGTCCTTCTCTATATTCAACCCATGGCCAAAAAACACACAATCAACTTATTTTTATTAAATAATCTCGAATACAAAAAAATATACTCCAAAATATGGGCTCTGTTGAGTCTTTCGAAATGTCATTTTCATACTAAGTTGTTAACGTGAAAAATAAACTAACCATAAAAAGAAATTTAGTAACAATGACCTTCATCATGTTCAATTCCCTCATTTACGCTATATGTCAAGATAATGTTTCTTATAAGTCAGGCTCAGATTCAGGTCACTGGCGACTACATTCTTGTGTACTCGTGTACTCACTCGGACTGTTATGAAACCAACTCAACCAAAACCTTAAGACGATGGTTAGATGCCCAGAAATATTTATATACTCTTAGTCTCTTACACGGACCGTTGAGCAAAGCAACATATGCTAAGTTCACTTAGCCAATGTATTTATTTTTTATTTTATTTAAAAAAAAAAAAAAAAAAAAAAAAAAAAAGAGAGTTATTGTAGCACAAGTCGCTTGTACGGGACCATTGGCTATAGTAATTTTATTCATTTCCTTCTTCTATTGCATATGCTAAGTGGCAAGTATTATACAGCAGCTCCGTATTGTCTCTGTCTCTCTTACGTGCATCTCTATCTTACCTGGACCCCATTTTTATTTACGTCATTTTAAAATATTTCCGTTTTTCAATCATTCACAAAAAAAACTCAAAGATCCCTCTTCTCAGCACCTAAAAAAAAAAACTCAAAGATGTTTTAACTTAGTGGTTAAGACTAGGTACTCTGAGACAGTGAGTCTCAGGTTCGAATCCACCTCCTCCATATTATAATGCAATTAAGTGTGCATCTCTATCTTACATGGACCCCATTTTTATTTACGTCATTTTAAAAAATTTCTATTTTCCAATCATTCACAAAAAAAATCGAACATGTCTTAACCTAGTGGTTAATACTAGGTGTTATGAGACAGGAAGTCTCAGGTTCGAACCCCCCTCTTCTATATTATAATGCAATTAAGTGCGCTCTTCGTTGAACAAAAAAATAAACGGAAATGAAGGGGTGTGTACCTTGGATAATAAGGTGAGGAGGTTTGACAAGTTGTTCTTTACTGAAATCAGAACAAACTCCTGAATTATTATTATTACTGGAAAAAGTAGTGGCTGTGGTAGTACTGGTTCTTCGAGGTTGAAGAGAGTAAACAAGAGGAGCAGACATGGTGACTCTACTGGCCATGTAACTCCTAAACGACCTTCCACTCAGCGTTTTGGCTGATAAACACTCCATTGGCACTTCCCCTGATCGATAAATTTAATATGTCAGGAAGATTACGGTATATATATATATATGTTTCAATAACGAAATCATAATAATAATAATAATAATAATAATAATAATAATAATAATACAAAACCTTTATTTTAGCACCTGATAACGGATTACATATGTATCTTTCTGCTTCGTTCCACTTCGAGTTCAATGCAAATCCCTCTGGTGATAGGCACTCCCATACATACCCTGACCTTGCTTGCAATGCTTTAAGTGCAGTCGTAAACGAGTATGTTGACGGGTCAATCTCATCTACATACATCGACATATAACAAAAACCAATGAGAGGATTATACAACCAGTTGTACATAGCTCTATGTATAACTAATTTTAAAATTTTGAGCTTTAACACAAAGGTTTTGAGTTTTGCGGCAAACTTTCTGGGCTTTAGTATAATGTTGTCGAGTTAAATCACATAAATGTTTAAGCTCAAAAATTTATAATTTAATTCAGAAACTTTTATAAACTCAGTAAATATATACAAACGTTCAGAATCTTTGCATTGTACAACCAGGTATATTATATTATTCTATTTTCCTAAGAAAATATATCGTGAATAAAAATGTTTGAAATAAGTGGGTCGAGCTAGCGAGGCCAATAATGAATGGTTATTGCATATATACCTTTGATAGGGTAGCCAGGGGAAGACGCGGTGCTGGAGATGGTGAAGTTGGAGCGAAAAGACCTGGACGAGTCTTCTCGAAAGCTTCGTATATAAGAAGAAGAGTACCTTCTTGAATTCGATGAGGATTCTTTGCTGATTCGAGCCCGAAGATGCCATTCTTTTAGGTTGAATTCTTGCTCATTATTATTAGTATTCTTGCTCACAAGACTGCCCTCCATTATATTCTTCAAAACTTTGGTAATAATAATGAGAGGGAGGGGAGGGGAGGGTTGGTTGGTTTTAATTTTACTAGTACATTTATGGGATGTAATATATAAGAGATTCTTGTTAGAGTAAAAGAGTAGGTCTCTCATTAACTTTACTAAGAGACTAAGTACAAAGGTAAGTAACAATGTTATCAAACCTAATAGAAGTAGGTACGATTAACATAAAAGAGTATACAAATATAAAGAGGGTACGCTTGGTATAAAAACAGATACAAAACAAAACTGTCATTTAAGGGTACAAATAGGACATAGAGTGGTACTGAATAGTAGTCTCTCAATAAGTTATTGAGAGACCGTCTCTTACAAGATTTTGTGATAGTAAAATTATCTTTTTTGGTCCAGAAAAGAACGTATTATGTCACAGGTGAGAATCTAACCTCCAACCTCTAGTCGGGTACCAAGTAGGAAAATTGTTACTACTACTACAGCTACAGGTTTTGTAAGAAATTCTGAAATGTTGGATTTGATTTCAAAAATTTTGTTGGCATGATAACGACGTACGTGAAAATGATATGCCGCTGTATATAATACTCGTACATTACTCACTCACTACCAGTACAAATTTTATCAATCAGTACAACACTTACAAGTTTCATCAAACTACATATATACCAACACTTGATTTCAAATTTAATTTCATGTAACTTACACAAATGGAAATCCAATTTCAAAATTATACGTAATACTTCCTCCGTTCCTAAAAGATTGTCCTATTTCCTTATTATATACGAGAAGTATTTTAATGAAATAGGAGTTTTTGGAAAACTCTATTTATTCTGGTGTGGATGGGGTGGCAGACTGGTAGGAAGGCCTATATTTAGTCGAAATGAAAACCATTCATTTTCGTTTTTGTCGATACAGGGGAGGGGAGATTCGAACCTGCGACTTACTGTCATAGGGTACCTAGTCTTAACCAATACTCCGTATATTATAAGACATTTTCGATACAAAGTGTATGTATGTACTTGGTGAAAGTAACAATGTGAAGAAATTAAATGAAGTAGAAATGGAGTGGCTGGGCTGGTAGTACGCAGATGAAATTGGTAAAAATCATGTAAGAAAACAGACATTGAAGATGAAAGATAAGAGGAGTCCATTCCCAGCACGCATGTTCATTCATTCAACTTCATTGGTTCTACATTTGAGTGAAGCAATTTTATGACACCCACCCATCAATTAATTATCATTCTCATTGCTATTATACTAGTAGAATAATTATTGTGTACAACCGTTGTATCATGTGACAATAGTAAAAATTTACAATTTATGATAAAAGATGACCATTTTAGGTTAACTAATTATCTATCACTTTCAGATAAATAGTTATCATTTTTTTGTATTAAGAAATGGTCACTGAATAACCTAAAGTGGTACAGTAACATTTTACCATAAATTTCTAATTTTAAGGTTAGTTGTACGGTACAACGATTATATACTATAATTTGTGAGTACGGTATTATTTTTTGATGATAATATGGAGGGTAGTTCTACTTAGAGACAATATCTTATTAATTAAATATATATTGAGATATCAATTGCCAATAAAATTAATAGTGATATCAAAAGTAATAAAAATAGTGTTAATTTTTTTATAACAATTTGTTATCTGCAGATCAATATTTTAATCTCCAAAAAAATGTGGTATGGATATATCATCAATTTTTTTTATTGGAAATGAACGTGAAGACTTTAAAAGATATTATTATTTTAATATATATAAAGGATTAAGGATGTTAGCTAGGTACTACGGAGTATTAATTGTAGAGACTAAAGTCGTTACTACTTAATTAGTCAAATTAATGACGTAAATTTATTGACAAGAAATAGTTTCTGACTAATACGGAGCACTGATTTAATAATCTCCCGACTCAATCATTTGTTTACTTTTGATTAAAATATTACTGATAAAAAATATTCCGTATAAAAGTAAACAAATGACAAAGATGGAAAGGGTAAATAGTTTAGTATATTATACTTTTTCCGTCTCGGTCATTTGGTTATTTTATATTCTCTCCGAATTCTTATGATTGTCCCATTTGTTTTTGGGTGAAAAATAAGTAAGGAAAAATGAGTGGTTCAAAAAGAAGAAGGGAGAAAGAGAAATGAATGGGTAAATATGAACCACACATTTACGTTCTAAAATGAAAAGTGGTAAAAGATCAAACTCAGTCCAAAAATGAATATGGGTAAATAATACTCCGTAGGAACTTGGAGAAGTGTTATTTGTGAGGACTATTTTAATTAAAGGTAAACAAATTACCGAGACAGAAATAATGTCATATTAAACGCTTAAAAAATCATTTATTCTGTTAGTAACAAACCTGTGTGGTTATGTTCGAACTATTTAATTCACTTTCAAGTCAATTATTTATTTATTTTTTATTAAAATAATTTCCACAAGGAATTAAGAAACAAATAAACAAATGATTGAAATAAACGGATTGAAAAATTATACTCCGTGCTATTTAAATTTAATTAATTAATTTATTCTTATAACACAACGAGCTAAATATTAGGAGAACAATAATTTTTTGTTGTGTCCCACGATCCCACGACCACTATAACAATAATGTAGATTCTCTCATGATTATGTATATCATTTCTCCACGTAGTAAAGATTCATCTTGTGTGAGACAATTTTAATACTATGCTATGGTCATTTCATGCTAAAATTTCAATGTTTGGTATCATTCACTGAACTTAACCTAATTTAATCAATTTCAGTGAGTTGAATTAAACAGAACTGAACAGAATATTGAAGAACTAAACTAAATCAAAGTAAATAAGGAAGAAGTGAAATGAGTCTGAACTAAGAAAGAGATACTTCCCCCGTCCCAAAATGATTGTTACATAAACTTTTGCATAATAACTAAAAAATTGGTGTGATGATTGAGTATGTAGGCAATAATGACTCCCTTTATAGGGTGAGTCATAGTGTCTTGTGCGGTGGTGTGGGTTAATGGATGGCAAAATGGTAAATACTTTAACTTGGTAGGGACGAAGTTGTAAAAAAGGATGGATAAAAAAGGAAAGTAGAGAAATGGGACAATTTTTAAGAATCTACCCAAAAAGAAATACGGGACAATCTTAATGGGACGGAAGGAGTAACAGAATAATCCATGTCAAATAGACTAAATTTACTGAGACAAACTAAATTCAACAGGACTGGATTAAACTAAACTTAATAGAGTTGAAGTACTGAAGTGAATTTCTTCCTCTTTTCCTTCAAGTGCTGATCTAGATCAACATGGTTATTATTGTCTTCAAACCCATCTTCAACTAGTCCCCACAGTTCTCGAGATGAATAAGGTCTGCATCTTCAGACTCCAGAAGTGTTACTTCACACCACTGAAAGCATGATATATATTGTGTACGAGTTTGTTCCATTGTTTTGCATTGTGAACAACGATTTACTAGTGTTCTTAAATCTTGAACCTGGTTAGCTCCGATATCACTTTTGTTGAGAGATTGAGCGAGGTTGATACTTCAAAGCAGGAAATGAATTAAATGAGTTGTATTGTACTATTGATTAAGAAAATAAACTGAAATGTACAAACATACAATGCTTAGGTACTAGATTAACCACTAACATCTCCACTTCGTAAATTATTGTATTTTTTTATGATGGCAAAAGTCGCTATTACGATGGCAAAAGTGGCACATAAGCTTAACAAAATTGGATAAAACAGAGTTCCACATGGTTGTCATCATCCCGAAAGTGAAAGAAGAAGAAGAATTATACATCGCAGATAATTTGGGCCAAGAAATTTATCTCAATAAGCATGACATGTTGGTTTCATGAAAGGGTTGTTTAAGAGTGAATTTATGAGTTATAATCTCTCCAAAATCCACATATAATCGTTATTTTAATGTCCATATGCTTTCGTTTGAACTTAATTTACTCATTCCTTCATTTCATGTATTCCTCCAACTTCAATAATATGGAGGTAATATAGAAATCGAATCCACAACCTCGAGATCAACATTAACTATCTTAACTACTACACCAATATATTACTTTTGCTAATTTTGTAGGCCTCAATATGAATTTCAGTTTTTATAATCGAATGGATCACCCTATGTACCGGCGCTGACTCCCATCAACTTTTTGAATATAAAAATCACGAAAAAAGACGAGATAAAGAATTAGGTGAAACGAAGTAACTATTTGATTCACCTTGCAGTCAGTACCTTGACAATAATACTCATGACTCCTCTACAAATCTGAGTTATTCAGGGTGACAAATAAATCTGCAGCACAAATGATATTGATGCAGGGTTGTACGGTCATAACTACTACTACCATCAGACTGGGGTACACCATTATTTTTCATGAAATTGGGTTAAATGGTTACTATTTCTACAACTGCGTTACTGCCCAATGTATTCATCTTTTTTATGCCAAGTGGGAACCCATATCTTCCTTCTTATTGGCTCAACAATTCAAGTTTATTTCCAAGGAATATTTCCCACGGTACCCTCGAACTTTGACACATTACACATGGTATCCCTCATTTTAAGTTTGTTCCTATGGTAACCTTGTGTTTTGCGTTTAGTGCCCATGGTACCCCCTAATCAATTTTCCGTCATAACGACGTTAAAAGTTAGTTTAGTTAAAGTGATTAATTTTAATTTTTTTGGTGAAATTAGTTAGAAAATTAATGAAAATCAAATTAAAATAGTTGAAAATTGAGGAAATGCCCATGATATCCCTGTGTTTTCAATATTTTAACGAAGGTACCATTCTATTTTCAATTTTTTGTCCATGGTACCCTATGGTTTCAATTATTTGTCCATGGTACCCTGAATGAATTGTAACCACAAGGGTACCATGGGCAAAGAATTTAAAATATAAGGGTACCATGGCTAAAACATTGAAAACACAGGGGTACCATGGACATTCCCTCAATTTTCAATTATTTTAATTAAAAGTTCGTTAATTGTTCTAACTAATTTTTCCTCTGAAACAAATTAATCACTTTAACTAAACTAACTTTTGACGCCGTTATGACGGAAAATTGTACCATGGGCACTAAACACAAAACACAAGGTTACCATAGGAACAAACTTAAAAGGGTACCATGTGTAATGTGTCAAAGTTCGAGGGTACCATGGGAAATATCCCTATTTCCAAATCTCACATCTTGTAAAAAACATATAATCTCTCATTGCCCAAAATAATTATGCAATTTAAACTTGAAATTATTTAGGTCTTGTTTGGTAAATAGCAGCAGCAGATTCATAATAACGGTTAACACTAGCTGAATACAGTTAGCTGATTGTATTAGCAGGTTTGACTATCAAATTAAATTAGCAGAACTAAGAAATAGTGTCCGATAATTAGTATGGAAGAATCTAGTTGTTTTCAGGTATAAATTTAATATGCTGTTTCAATATGCTCCTATTAGCCGCATATTCAAAAATCGTAGATTCCGGCCAATATGCTTTCGCAATATGTCTTTTACCAAACTCATGAAGTGAGTAGTTTGATAGTCAATCTACTGTTTAGGTCAAAATCCGTTAATTTTTTCCTAATATGTCGTTTAAGTAAACATCGACATTTAGTATAATACCTTAAAAAATTCATCAATTGTAGATTAAAGTTGTTAAATATTGGGGGTTTGGAAAACATGATATGGTATAATAATTTTTTTTTATACAAAGTTCTTCTATTGCTAATTTGCTATTGCTTTTAGATCCCCACCTCGATTTACGATTAAACCAAAATAAGTATTGGGCTGCAACGGAAGTACTAAGTAGCGGTCGACCAATGAAATTTGGTGACCCTGTTCCAATTACATGAGGAATTATATATGAATTAAACCCACGACCTCAAGATCAACCTTAACTATCTTAGCTACTCCCTCCGTTCATAATCTCTGGAGGGAGTACTATGTACCACTTTGGCTAATTTTGTATAATTAGCCTAGATATTGAAGTCTTCACCTGCTTGGACCCCGATTCATAGAATCGAAAGAATCGAATGGATCACTCTATGGATCGGCCCTGCTAAATAATACGATATGTACCAAACAATTTCTTTCATTTCATATGGTCCTTAATTAGCTTTGAAGGGGTGCTTTCAAAATTAGTAATCTATGATATGATCCAGAGATGCCAAAATAATAACGAGAGTGAGGTGATCTGAGTAGTACTCCCTCCGATTCTTTCGATTCGCAACATATTCCATATTTGGCAAATTCGTTAGGTTTGCAACAATTCTATAATAGGTAAGTTTTTGTTTGCGTCTCCACTCACAACCTTATTATTTGTGCAAATAGTAAATGTTGCGAATCTAAAGAATCGGAGGGAGTACATATGATAGGCTTCGTCAAATCTCATGGTGAGCGTCTCATCCTTTTCAATTCATTGTTTCCAAGGATTCCAAACAAATATGCCCCATAAGCTATGGATTATGATCAGGATTCCTGAGTCCTACTCCTACTACTGTGGGGGGGACCTTCCTACCTAGCTAGCTAGTTTAAAGCTTAAGTACTGCAACCTTGAGCTTGTGCTTTATCCCTTCATCAACTTTGAACTTTGTCTTTCTTGTTTCACCTTGTGTTTAGGTCACATGAAGCCCCCATGGTCCATGGGAGACATGTACCTTTGACAACAACAAACAAATTAACCACTAATAATAACTTTAAAGGGAGAGTCTCGCTAAGATCGATCAAGTCCAACCACAAAATCGACATCCATGAAATGTTTTCTATTGGAGCTAAAATTTTGTGTGGGTGTAATATATGTCCTAGGTAACACCCCGTAACATTTTAGGCTATATTTTATTTGGACTCCAAATTTGCAAAAAAAAACGTGGATAATACACTTCAATTTGAGGCCTTTTTGACAGATATTAGTTTATCGCGTAGTTACACCATCAAATGATCTCTGTTGGAGCTAAAATTTTGTGTGGGCGTGATATACCTGCTAGGTAAACTCCCGTAAAATTTTCGGCCATAATTTATTTGGACTCCAAATTTGCAAAAAAAACATGGATAATACACTTCAATTTGAGGCCTTTTTGACAGATATTAGTTTATCGCGTAGTTACACCATCAAATGATCTCTGTTGGAGCTAAAATTTTGTGTGGGCGTGATATACCTGCTAGGTAAACTCCCGTAAAATTTTCGGCCATAATTTATTTGGACTCCAAATTTGCAAAAAAAACATGGATAATACACTCCAATTTGAGGTCTTTTTGACAGATATTAGTTTATCGCGTAATTACACCATCAAATGATCTCTGTTGGAGCTAAAATTTTGTGTGGGCGTGGTATACCTGCTAGGTAAACTCCCGTAAAATTTTCGCCCATAATTTATTTGGACTCCAAATTTGCAAAAAAACATGGATAATACACTTCAATTTGAGGCGTTTTCGACCGACATTAGTTTATCGCGTAAAAACACCATCAAATGTTCTCTGTTGGAGCTAAAATTTTGTATGGGCGTAATATACGGCCTAGGTAACATCCCATAACATTTTCAGCCATATTTTATCTGGACTCCAAATTTGAAAAAAAAAAAATGTTGATAATACACTATAATTTGAGGCGTTTTCGACCGATATTAGTTTATCGCCTAATTACACGATTAAATGTTCTCTGTTGAAGCAAAAATCTTGTGTGGGCGAATATACGGCCTAGGTAACATCACGTAAAATTTTCGGCCATATTTTTTTTGGACTCCAAATTTGCAAAAAAACGTGGATAATACACTACATTTTGAGACTTTTCGACCGATATTAGTTTATCGCCTAATTACATCAACAAATATTTTCTGTTGGAGTTAAAATTTTGTGTGGGCGTAATATTCGACCTAGGAAACATCCCGTAAAAATTTTGGCCATATTTTAATTGGACTCCAAATTTGAAAAAAAAAAAAAAAGTGGATAATACACTTCAATTTGAAGCGTTTTCGACCGACATTAGTTTATCGCCTAATTACACCATCAAATGTTCTATATTGAAACTAAAATCTAGTGTGGGCGTAATATACGGCCTAGGTAACATCCCGTACAATTTTCGGCCATATTTTTTTGGACTTCAAATTTACAAACAAACGTGGATAATACACTACAATTTGAGGCGTTTTCGACCGATATTAATTTATCGCCTAATTACACTATCAAATGTTCTCTGTTGCAGCTAAAATTTTGTGTGGGCGTAATATTCGACCTAGGTAACATCCCGTAAAATTTCCGGCCATATTTTATTTGGACTCCAAATTTGCAAAAAAACGTGGATAATACATTACATTTTGAGGCGTTTTCGACCGATATTAGTTTATCGCGTAATTACATCAACAAATGTTTTCTGTTGGAGTTAAAATTTTGTGTGGGCGTAATATTCGACCTAGGAAACATCCCGTAAAATTTTTGGCCATATTTTAATTGGACTCCAAATTTGGAAAAAAAAGTGGATATTCAATTGAAGCATTTTCGACCGATATTAGTTTATCGTGTAATTACACCATCAATTGTTTTCTATTGGAGCTAAATTTTTTGTCTGGTCGTAATATACGACCAAGGTAACACCCCATAAAATTTTCAGCCATAATTTATTTGGACTCCAAATTTGCAAAAAAAACGTGGATAATAATACACTACAATTTGAGGCATTTCCGACCGATATTAGTTTATCGTCTAATTACGCCATCAAATGTTCTCTGTTAGAGCTAAAATTTTGTGTAGGCGTAATATTCGACCTAGGTAACATCCCGTAAAATTTTCGGCCATATTTAATTTGGACTCCAAATTTGCAAAAAAACGTGGATAATACACTTCAATATGAGTCGTTTATTTTATTTCCGATCGACATTAGTTTATCGCGTAAAAACATCATCAAATGTTCTCTGGTTGAGCTAAAAATTTGTGTGGGCGTAATATACGGCCTAGGTAACATCTCGTAAAATTTTCGGTCATATTTTATTTGGACTCCAAATTGCAAAAGAATGTGGATAATACACTTCAATTTGAGGCGTTTTCGACCAACATTATTTTATCGCGTAGTTACACCATCAAATGTTCTCTGTTGGAGCTAAAATTTTGTGTGAGCGTAATATACCTCCTAGGTAACATCCCGTAAAATTTTCGGCCATATTTTATTTGGACTCTAAATTTGCAAAAAAAACGTGGATAATACACTTCAATTTGAGGCGTTTTCGACCGATATTAGTTTATCGCGTAATTACACCATCAAATGTTCTCTGTTGGAGCTAAAATTTTATGTGGGCGTAATAAACTTCCTTGGTAACATCCCGTAAAATTTTCGGCCATATTTTATTTAAACTCCAAATTTGCAAAAAAAACGTAGATAATACACTACAATTTGAGGCGTTTCCGACCGATATTATTTAATCGCCTAATTACACCATCAAATGTTCTCTATTGAAGCTAAAATCTGGTGTGTGCGTAATATACGGCCTAGGTAACATCCCGTACAATTTTCGGTCATATTTTTTTGGACTTCAAATTTAGAAAAAAACGTGGATAATACACTACAATTTGAGGCGTTTTCGACCGATATTAATTTATCGCCTAATTACACTATAAAATGTTCTCTGTTGCAGCTAAAATTTTGTGTGGGCGTAATATTCGACCTAGGTAAAATCCCGTAAAATTTTCGGTCATATTTTATTTGGACTCCAAATTTGCAAAAAAATGTGGATAATACACTTCAATTTGAGACGTTTTCAACCGATATTAGTTTATCGCGAAATTATTCTATCAAATGTTCTCTATTGGTTCTAAAATTTTGTGTGGGCGTAATATAAGACGTAGTTAACATTCCGTAAAAGTTTCGGCCATATTTTTTTGGATCCAAATTTACAAAAAAAAAGTGGATAATACACTTCAATTTGAGGCGTGTTCGACCGATAATAGTTTATCGCGTAATTACACCATCAAATATTCTCTGTTGGAGCTAAAACCTTGTGTGGGTGTAATATACGACCTAGGTAACACTCCATTAATTTTTAGGCCGTATTTTATTTGGACTCTAAATTTGCAAAAAAAAGTGAATAATACACTTCAATTTGACGCGTTTTCTACCGATATTAGTTTATTGCGTATTTACACCATCAAATGTTCTCTGTTGGAGCTAAAATTTTGCGTGGGCGTGATATACGACCTAGTTAACATTCTGTAAAATTTTCGACCATATTTTTTTTGGATCCAAATTGGCAAAAAAACGAGGATAATACACTTCAATTTGAGGCATTTTCGACCGACATTAGTTTATCGCGTAATTTCACGATCAAATGTTCTCTGTTTGAGCTAAAATTTTGTGTGGCGTAATAAACGGCCTAGGTAACACTTCGTTAATTTTTCGGCCGTATTTTATTTGGACTCCAAATTTGCAAAAAAACTTGGATAATACACTTCAATTTGAGGCGTTTTCGACCGATATTAGTCTATCGCGAAATTACACCATCAAATATTCTCTATTGGTGCTAAAATTTTGTGTGGGCGTAATATAAGACGTAGTTAACATTCCGTAAAAGTTTCGGCCATATTTGTTTGGATCCAAATTTACAAAAAAACGTGGATAATACACTTCAATTTGAGACGTTTTCGACCCATAATAGTTTATCGCGTAATTACACCATCAAATGTTCTCTGTTGCAGCTATAATTTTGTGTGGGCGTAATATACGGCCTAGGTAACACTCCGTTAATTTTTCGGCCGTATTTTATTTGGACTCCAATTTGCAAAAAAAACGTGGATAATCACTTCAATTTGAGGCGTTTTCGACCGATATTAGTTTGTCGCGTAATTACATCATCAAACGTTTTCTATTGGTGCTACATTTTTTCGTGGGCGTAATATACGACCTAGTGAACATTCCGTAAATTTTTTGGCCATATTTTGTTTGGATCCAAATTTCCAAAAAAAGTCGATTATAAACTTCAATTTGAGGCGTTTTCAATCGATATTAGTTTATCGCGTAATTACACCATCAAACGTTCTCTATTGGTGCTTCATTTTTTTGTGGGCGTAATATACGACCTAGTTAAGATTCCGTAAAATTGGCCATATTTTATTTAGACTCCAAATTTGCAAAAAACATGGATAATACACTTCAATTTGAGGTGTTTTCGACCGATATTAGTTTATCCCGTTATTACACCATCAAATGTTCTCTGTTAGTGCTAAAATTTTGTGTGGGCGAAATATACGACCTAACTAACATGCCGTAAAATTTTCCGCCATATTTTATTTGGATCCAAATTTGCAAAAAATGTGGATAATACATTTCAATTTGAGGCGTTTTCGATCGACATTAGTTTATCGCGTTATTACACCATCAAATGTTTTCTATTGGTGCTAAAATTTTGTGTGGGCGAAATATAAGACCTGGCTAACATTCCGTAAAATTTTCGGCCATATTTTTTTTCGATCCAAATTTGCAAAAAAAAAACGTGGATAATACACTTTAATTTGAGGCATTTTCGACCGACGTTAGTTTATCGCGTAAAGACACCATCAAATGTTCTCTGTAGGAGCTAAAATTTTGTATGGGCGTAATATACGACCAAGGTAACACCCCGTAAAATTTTCAGCCATATTTTTTTATGACTCCAAATTTGCAAAAAAACGTGGATAATACACTTCAATTTGAAGCGTTTTCGACCAATATTAGTTTATCGCGTAAGTACGTCATCAAATGTTCTCTATTGGTGCTAATATTTTGAGTGGGTGTAATATACGACCTAGTTATCATTCCGTAAAATTTTCGGCCATATTTTTTTTCTATCCAAATTTGCAGAAAAATGTGGATAATACACTTCAATTTGAGGCGTTTTCGATCGATATTAGTTTATCGCGTAATTACATCATCAAATGTTCTTGGTTGGAGCTAAAATTTTGTATGGGCATAACATACGGCATAGGTAACACTCCGTTAAATTTTCGGCCGTAATTTATTTGGACACCAAATTTTCAAAAAAAACGTGGATAATACACTTCAATTTGAGGCGTTTTCAACCGATATTAGTTTATCGCGTAATTACACCATCAAATGTTCTCTATTGGTGCTAAAAAAATTTGTGGGCGTAATATACGAATTAGTTAACATTCCGTAAAATTTTCGGCCATATTTTTTTTGATCCAAATTTGCAAAAAAACGTGAATAATACACTTCAATTTAAGGCGTTTTCGACCGACATTAGTTTATTGCGTAAAGACACCATCAAATATTCTCTGTAGAAGCTAAAATTTTGTATGGGCGTAATATATGGTCTAGTTAACATCACGTAATATTTTCGGCCATATTTTTTTTAGACTCCAAATTTGCAAAAAAACGTGGATAATACACTTCAATTTGAGGCGTTTTCGACCGATATTAGTTCATCACGTAATTACATCATCAAATGTTCTCTGTTGGTGCTAAAATTTGGTGTGGGCGTAATATACGACCTTGGTAACATCTCGTAATGTTTTCGGCCATATTTTTTTTGGATCCAAATTTGCAAAAAAAAATATGGATAATACACTTCAATTTGAGGCGTTTTCGACCGACATTAGTTTATCGCGTAAAGACACTATCAAATGTTCCGTGTTGAAGCTAAAATTTTGTGTGGACGTAATATACGGCCTAGGTAACAACCGTAACATTTTCGGTCATATTTTATTTGGACTCCAAATTTGCAAAAAAATGTGGATAATACACTTCAATTTGAGGCGTTTTCGACCAACATTATTTTATCGCGTAGTTACACCATCAAATGTTCTCTGTTGGAGCTAAAACTTTGTGTGAGCGTAATATACCTCCTAGGTAACATCCCGTAAAATTTTGCGGCCATATTTTATTTGGACTCTAAATTTGCAAAAAAAAACGTGGATAATACACTTCAATTTGAGGCGTTTTCGACCGATATTAGTTTATCGCGTAATTACACCATCAAATGTTCTCTGTTGGAGCTAAAATTGTAACACTACGTAAATTTTTTGACCATATTTTAATTTATTTGGACTCCAAATTTGCAAAAAAAAACGTGGATATACACTTCAATTTGAGGTGTTTTCGACCGATATTAGTTTATCGCGTAATTACACCCTCAAATGTTCTCTATTGGAGCTAAATTTTATGTAGGCGTAACATATGGCCTAGGTAACACCTTGTAAAATTATCGGCCATTTTTTTTGGACTTCAAAATTACGAAAAACGTGGATACACTTCAATTCGAGTCCTAGGTAACAACCCGTAAAATTTTCAGCAATTTTTTTCATACATTGGTGCCCTCGTATGGTCTCCGTTGATGCTCAAAATTTGTTTGACCGTTTTACATGACCTTATTAACAACTCATACGACCATTTTCTTTTCATACCACCAAATCTCGAAAAAACATGTATTATACACTCAAATTAAGTCGTTCAAAGTGTCCTGCTAAACCAGGTTCCATTTTGTCCTGATTTTCTTTTGTCACGCGCGAAGGGTCGCCATAGAAGGTACCATACTACAATGTATACGATTTGAGACCCAATTGTGTTATGCCCTTATGCAGGACGAGCCTTTTGTCGTGTGTTTCAGTTTGTATCGATGTTTGTTAATGTGACACCAGGACAGGACGGGAGAGCGTAGACGGAGGCTAGTCGATCCCATAGAGCTTTGGATGATTCTGCATCAGAGAGCGGGCCCGCAGTCGTTTCCTAGACAATCCATTTTACGACCACAAACAGATGCGAGACAATGGAAAACAAAACTCTTATTCATTTCGATTTCAAAACTTTCATTATGAATTTATGATGATAACGACGACATCAAATGTCGAACAAACAAAACCATAGAACCTAATCGGTAAAATTAGGGACGACGCCATCAGGAAGAGCAGCCTTAGCAGAAGGGCTCGGCTCAACATCAGGCCTCGGCTCGACAGGGGTACCCAAAAACACTTCAGGCAGGTCACCCTTAAGACCCTTCAAGTAAAAGGTATAGAAAATCTTGAAAGGGTACACAATCTGGTGCAACAGGACTTGACCGTAAGCGCCTTCAAAGATCCCGGTGCCGCCTGTCACAGTCAAGTATGAGTCCTCGTAGGTTAAGTATGGTCCTTGAATCGAGAGGTGTCCGTAATCACCAAAGTAGAAGCTGTAGACTGCTTCGTATCGGTCTCCTTTCTTTTCGGGTTTGTTTTGGATTAGGATGCATAGTCCTGCTGTTATTCCTAGCCTTTTCTCTAGGTCTCCCGTGTACAACTGTTTTTTCGTATCAAAATTCATATTCATAAAATCAGATACGGATTTTCTAACGTGTGCCCACTTATTTATTGCAAGAAACACGTTGATAATATCACGAAAAATTGATACTTCATATATTTACTAATAATTAACCTAATTAAGACAATATCGATGTGATTATTACTATAAACAGCTTATTAACAGTGCCCAGAAACAGATTAATAATACCACGAGAAATCAATACTCAATATATCAATTCATAGTTAGCCTACTTAGGACAACATCGATGTGATTTCTTACTATAAATATAAATATCTTATTAACGTGTATCCACTCGAACCAATAAACAGTTACTCCCTCCATCTTCTTAAATTAGTATCATTAGCTCACTTTTCCCCTCAGAAAAGAAAAAAGATAAGTAAGGCTAATTCAAGAAAATGGAGGAAGTATTTTTTGTATTCATTAGTCATTATTTCAATTTATAATCACCTTTCATCATTTCAACAAAACAATTGCAAATCAAATTCATCCCAAAATGAAATCTTTTTAAAAGTTCAAATTAATTACGGGCAAATTGATTCTATATTTGAGTTAAAACAGTGATTTGATCACATTGATATAGAACACTTGGTTGAAAAATGTTCCTTATAACGATTTTTCTAACTTGTATCCACTCAAGTGGACATTAACATGCCAAAGATATTATTATCACAAGAAATTGAAATATAGATCGAGTATAATTAAAACAGAGTGTGTTATAATCTAGAAATATGAAAAACAGAGCAATTAATAAAACAGAGCAATTAAGAAAACAGAGCAATTAAGAAAACAGAGCAAGGAAGAAAACAGAGCAAGGAAGAAAACAGAGCAATGAAGTGAGGAAATAGAAGTGATGCATACAGTGTTGGTGAAAGGAACTAAGTCACCGAGAGCGAAAGCATCGGTCTTCTTACTAAGTTTAAGAACGGCTGGGCTCTCACGATCACGATGATTCAGTTCATACACACTGAAATTCTGAACCCTGTCATCAGACGAGCGATCGAAAGACGATGCTTGATTATTACAAGTGAATGATGATGATCGGTTACGAAACTGATTGGATGAACTGCTTGACAATTTGAGTGGGTTGACGAGAGATTTGGGGCAAAACTTGAATCCAACTTCACCGAAACTGGTAGCAGTTTTGGGGGTTGGAGAATTGAGTAAAGAAGAAGAGATAGTTTTTGAGAGGAAAGTTGATGAAATCGCCATAGTTTTTTTTTCTGAATAAGAGAGTAGAATATGCAATAATGAAGAGAAGCGTTTGGTGAGGAAGAAGAAGACGAAAATGATGGGTTTAAATAAGGGGAGAGGTTTGGTGGGGGTGATTAATTACATAATTACGTAATTAATTACTCCCCTGCTTTTTAATATAACTCATTCTCACTTTTCGAGACAATCCCTTCTCTCTTCAATATCTCTGAATTTTATGGTGCAATTTTTAAAAATTTTGGAATAATATATTTACATGAAAATTAAAGTCGAAGGCCACCTCAAAAACTCAAAACGTCATATATATTCTGATACGGAGGGAGTAGTATAATTAGTGAAAGATCAATTAAAAATTAGTAATTATTGTGTAAAACCGTTGTATCATACAATAAAAAAAAAAAGTAAGGGTAAGACGGTCTCGCATGTACAGTGATCATTTTGTATACAAAGTTCACCCATTTATCGATATTAAAAAAGTATATTTTTCCAGAAACGGACCGTTGTACGCGTGAGACCGTCGAGAAAGTCTCTTGAAAGACGGTCTCTCATTAACTTTACTGAGAGACTAAGTACAAATGGAAGTAACAGTGGTACCAAACCTAATATAATAGAAATAGATACGATTAACATAAAAGAGTATACAAATATAAAGGGGTACGCTTGTTATAAAAACAGGTACAAAACAAAGTTGTGATTTAAGGGTACGAATATGACATAGAGTAGTACTAAAGAATGGTCTCTCAATAAGTTATTGAGAGACCGTCTCTTACAAGATTTTGTGGAGACCGTGTTACGGTATCGTGTGGGACAAAAAAGGAGGTGAGGAAAAGGAAGTCCATGAATGGGAAAATTGGATTATGGTAAGCACGAGGTGATATGGAACATCGAATGGAGTCATTATGAGATTATTAATTTAATTAATTAAGGCCATGTTTAAGGCGTGCACACGCACACACACGCACACGCACACGTGTGAAAATCCGGGTCTACGTCGGGTGGTGTGATGTGTGAACTAAAGGAAGGCGAATTGGGCTGGGTCGGGTCCAGTTCGACGCCATGATCCGGCCTGACTTTTGGTCCGGACTGTGGTCTTGGGTTGGACCGGACCGGTATGAGCATAATCCAACGGACTTGGTGTTGCGATGCAACTAGATATATGTGAAACGAGTCTAATGGTCGGGTTTTGGGTTAAGATAAAATATGGGTCATGTATATTTCGGGTTTGAAAAATATGGATTTTATACGGGCTTTGGGCCGAAATTCCGGTCGAATACGGGTTATTAATGCATTTTGAAAACGTTAATTGTCTTTACTTTTTATCATAAATACAAAAAAATTTCTTAATTTTCTTAATCATATACAGAGTAATTTAATTAGTAAAAATAAACATGTTTGATTTAATTCTTCGTACAGTATTATTTTTAATATACTCAGTACTGTATTTATAGAAGAAGTACAGATTATATTGTTAGAAATTCCGTACTTAAAATTTTGTGTCGTGTTTGTATAGGAGTCCACTTTTGAACATTAGGAAAAAAGGCATTTATTAGAATAAAATGTTTCTACGTATATTTTTTATATATCGCTTTTTATTGACACAATATTTTTTCGAAATTACTTTTTCCTAACGCAACTTTACTCGATCCTAAAGTATTTTTCTTAATATTTCCAAATTTACCCTTCTCATAATTCACAGTTCTCCCAACCAAGATTAACTTTTCTCTCATTTGCATACAACTATTCAAACCAATTACAAATCGATTATGAGTACTAATTCAATTAGTGATGAATTAATCACCGTTTTTTCTAAATTAGTTACGGTAATTACTTTTTTCTAATTACTCTTTAATTGAAATTGAAGGATTAAATTAGGGTTTTGTTATTTTTTTTTCTAATTATTGTTTAATTGAAATTGGTGGAGGAAATTAGGGATCGATCATTAGCCTTAATTCAATGATAAATTAATTGTCGTTTTCCCTAAATCAATTGTATGGCTACATTAATTATTTTGTCTAATCAAAATTTAATTGAAATTTGAAGGATTAAATTAGGGTTTAGTTACATTTTTTTCTCTAATTATTGTTTAATTGTAAGTAGTGAAGTAAATTAGGGTTTAGGGAACGAATTAGAGGGTGGTGGTGGTCACGGTAGTGGTGGCGGTGATGGCCGGCGGGTTGGGTGGTCAGATTCGTTTAGGTCAAATTAGGGATTTTTTTAGAGAGAAAATGACCATCACTTTTGAGAGGGTTAAGAAATGACGGGGACAAATAGGTAAAATATCGTTAGGATTGAGTAAACGCTCGTTAGGAAAAAGCACTACCCTATTTTTTTTTTTCGCTGTTTAATTTTGAGTGCTTAATCTCGACTAAAATCAAGTAAAACCCCGCTCATTACTCATTGATTTTCCTAAAAACTGGGTTGTGAGCAATAATTAAGCTCAGCAAAAATGGCGTTTACAAATGTGGAATTCTCAAGATACAGTGTGATCAGATTAATGGGAATCGCCATGGCTGTTCTTGTTTTGACTTGGGCTATTCATTACAGAGGCGGCCTTGCTCTCTTCTCTGATCACAAACCCCTCATCTTCAATGTAATCCCTCTCTCTCTCTCTCTCTCTCTCTCTATCTCAATTTCAATCTAATTTTATCGGTTTAATTAGGGTAAACTGTGATGGGTATCATGGGTTGTTAGTTAATTTTATTGGGTTGTTCTTAAATTCAGCTTAATTATTATTGTCTTTGAATTAGCCCTGATGAATCGGTCAAAGGTAGCGCATTTCCCATTTTTATAAGAACTTCTGTACCGGAAACAATGGTATCTCGAATTATAGGAGCCCCAGTTTTGTTAGACACTTAAAGACATTGGACTTGTTTCCGCTTCGGATGGAATCATTGACTCGCTATTCTTTGGTTCTGGATTACGATGTCATCAATCAAGCAAATTGTCTTCCCGCTTCTTTTGATTAGTATCATTTACTGTATCAAGTGGCATTAATCGATGCAATTGTTGTTGCGCTTTTGATTGTGGATCATCCATGATATAGCAATTGCAGCAATGGGGTCATAGCGACATAGCCGTTCCTGGGATTCATTTCAATCAGTCATTTTTATTGCTATAGAGTATAGAGTTGTGCTCCTCTTTTCGATGACTAATTGCAAGCAGTTTTTTCTCGTTTCAGGTTCATCCAGTTTTAATGGTCATCAGCCTCGTACTTCTTAATGGAGAAGGTAAGCACTATAAACTCTCTTCTTTAAGTATACTCCGTATTACTCTTGAGCTGATGACAACTTCAGTTTAGATGGTTCGCCAATTGTAGCTCATCTTCTTGTAGTACTATAATGTATGCTATAAATGTAATAAGTGACAAGTCTGATTACTGAAACTGCTTGGACGTTGGACCCCGAGATCCCCAAGTGCTAATGTTTGGGTGTGCATTTTGATCATTTATTCTGCTAAACATATGTACCTACAAAAAATTTGGATTGGTAGTATATTGTTTTGTAGAGTATCTGCCATGCGTATCGCCTCTGAATACATGCTTAATCATGAAATGCGGGTTCATGTGCAGCAATGGTAGCATACAAAGCTATTCGAGGAACAAAGAGCTTTAAAAAGCTGATACATCTGACGTTGCAGTCGATGGTATTGCTGTTGGCGTTAATTGGAGTATGGGCTGTTTGGAAATTTCACAGTGAAAAAGGCGTCGATCACTTGTACACCCTACATTCTTGGCTTGGTCTCGCCTGTCTTTTCTTGTTTGCTATCCAGGTTTATCTCTCATCCCTCCAATCACCCATCTGCCACTTCTTTATTCGATCCAGACTTGAAATGAGCCGCGATATTAAATGTTTTTCTCATGAAAAAAAAAATCATGTTTTTAGAGTACTCCGTAATATTTAGTGTGATCGTGTCGTGTTAGACACGCGTCACGCAACCAAGTTGCAGGGCTGAAGAGACATAGAACCTAACCCCCCAGGAAAAGCCATTTGAAACCCTAATTTCAAATCAAAAACCATTTTGCATTGTAAATATTTTCGCTCACACAGTCACACCAATATAATTCTTAATCTAAATCCTTGTAATTTTTTTCTCAGTGGGCGGTTGGATTTACGACGTTTTGGTACCCAGGTGGTTCGAGGAACAAAAGAGGTTCCCTACTGCCATGGCATGTATTTTTTGGAATCTATATCTATGCCCTAGCTATTGCGACCACAGTTACAGGTTTCCTAGAGAAAGCCACATTCCTCCAAAGAAGCCAAATCATAACTCGGTATTCTACGGAGGCCATGCTTATTAACACCATGGGTATTCTGACAATGGTCTTTGGTGGTTTCGTCGTTGCATCGCTTGTCGCCCCCTTCCACGACTCAAATGTTATTCCAAGAACGGCCAAATAGGCCTTCGCCCTAACAAAGGCCCTAACAAAGAGAAGATTGCGGCGACATTCATTTGGAACACAAGTTTTAACCTTGTGTTATGAAACAATTAATAGAGGATTAGTTGTAGCTTGTAGGGGCGTGTAGTGGAGACCGTTTTATAGGTTTCGAAGGTAATCATGGGCTCATGCCCGCATTCCCTTTTACTTTCGACAATGTTAACTTTCCTGGCAGTTCATTGAAGCAGGTTAGCCATTTCATCATGTATCGGTATCATGCCCTCCAAGATGGTTCAGATCATTTTCGAGTCGATGATTCAATCAGTTGGAAGCAGTTATTTTTATGTAGAACATCTTCTACAGACTTTGCATTTTGGTTTCACTTTTTTTTCGATTGAATCAAGCCAATATTGGATGCAACAAAGATCGAGCAACAGGCTCAAACTTAACTGAAGCACAGTTTTTAGCCCTGATAATTTTGGCCGCTCTTGCAGCTGAGGCACAGTTTGTTAATGCCGAAAGTCCACGCATAACTGCTTGCATACAACGTTGGAATATGATATCGATGATTCTAAGTTTCTAACAACAGAACCCCAAAGTACATTTAGAACCCGGAAGGGGGATAAAAGGATACAAACATGGGCTACAGATTCATCACTTGAACTGCCCGGAGAGGCGAGAAAACGCGCTCTTCACTGAGTCAGGTTTAGACCACCGAAAAAAACATGAAAAAGATTCAATAATGGTAGACAAGCGAAACATTATCCCAAAAATGAGAACTAATTGAAATTCTGGCCATATTTCCTCAACTGGCAATACAAACTTCACCACCGAAAACAAAAATGTGGGAGTTAATGGCACTTGTAGTTTTGCGCTTACGTCCACAAGTGTTCCCTCCGGTATTCCCGCACAATTACAGGCACACTCGTTGGTGGAATCTGCATTGCAAAATCATTCTACTTTTTAGGTTGCACAATTACAGGCATTAATACGGAGTATCATTTAACAACCATTATGTTAAGCAAGAACAAATGCTACTATTATACCAGGCCAAATTGATTGAGCTGCATTGAACAACCCAAACATGACCTACAATCGCATTGACCCGCTGCACGCCCAACCTCCGTTGTACTGTACCCAATATCCTCTTAATTACGAGATTATATGCAGGCCTCGGCCTGACATGGGTTGGGCCAAGTGAAATTTGACCTACAAACAAGCAGGTACGCCGCAGGCCCACTTTTTTTTGGTTCCAGACCGGGTGCGTTTGATGGGCCGCCCCTCCCATGAACACGTCTAATCTCAATCTAAAATGACCCACCCACCCGAAAATACCTGGTTTGACAATTGACACTGACATTACATCCAACTATCTAATCTAAGTTTAACTGCACCACAGAAGCCAAAATAAAAAACAATAAAAAAAAACTCAGCAGACATAACCCCACAGGCCAACTTAGACCGGGGTGACCTGAACCTTAACTAACAGACTCCTAAAACAACCCAACCCAACCCAAAGTGCATAATAAAAGGATTGGAATGACCAATTTGCCACATCGCAAGGACAAAGCACATAAATGGCAACAAAGAATATCAGAATCTGTGGCAAACTTACCATGCCGTAATCAGTGATAATCATAGAAATGTAATCCGACGGGGTTGTATCATACCTACCAAATTGACCAGAACGAGGAGGGTTAAATATAAAATCTATCAATAGCCAGATACAGAAAATACATAGGCCGTATTGTGTTAAATAGGGAGCAGTCAGACACTTACATTAGGTTCAGAAGTTGCAAATTTTCACTACTAGCCAAATCCTTCAAATAGTTAATTTCTCTTCTACCAGGAACGTTTAATATCACATCCGGGTCACCTAGAGAGTAGAATGGTACAAAACAGCATTAAACCCAGCATATGATCCATGAAAAAATTTACACAACCTTGAGGTTAAAAAGGATGATATTTCCAGCATGATACTGAAACCAGGCTGCAACATCGCATTTCTTCCAAGTTATAGAGGCTTTCAAGGTTACCGCGGCCGTATTTTTAGGAGGCATTGGCTAAATTTATGATTTATGGTGCGACAGTCAAGATCGAGTCTAAGGCCAAAACATGTTACCATGATTTCAAGTACTGATGGGCAAACTACTCATTTCATCCCAATAAAACATGTACCGAATAATGTTTCAACCCTCGAACTTAAGTACAAGTCCCATTGAATGGGACTGAAGAAGTACGTACCAAGCTCATTAAAACATATAGAGTCGAGTTGCACTCTTTCATGGAACTTATATGCTTCACAGCACACCAAGACTGGGACGTGGAAGGCATGAGCAACCATAGCCACAGATGCTGTCCCAATTCTTGAGTAAACAGTTCCATTGGACAAAATTGAAGCAGCTCCCAAGAAAACCCGAGTAACTTCATGAATAATATAGGAGACAGCATTTATGTGTGTGTATGTACAATTCAAACCCCTGGCTACCAATCTGCGAAGTAAAAGTTGACCCTCGAGCTTTGGTCTAGAGTCTACTATCACTACACGGAACTGTTTACCCATTTCATGTGCACGTAACAATATTAATTCCACGGCCGACGATGATCCGTATGTGAGAAGCACATCCCCATCCCTGATTTTGGTGACAGCATGTCTGACTATTACTATGTCCGCATTTAGTATCTTCTCACTTATAAAACGATCAATGTCAGACTGTAATGCGGCCTTTGCTTCAGACTCAGATAATGTTTGCGGCAACTTGGCAATACGGTTCTTTAAAAACCGGATGGCATTTCCCATGCTGATTGAAAGGGGCCTGCACTCTATCAGAAAAGAGACAAAGCTACCAATTTTTGCAGTCAAGTCTCTAATCAGGGTTTTATCAGGTGGTGTTGAGTAATCTTTGATCGCCTCCTGAAATCCTTGAAGCATTGCAATACAACGAGCATTGCCACCAGATATATCTCCAGTTAAATAACGCAGTCCAACCTGAAATTCAGCCATCAATTTATACTTGATACATAGCTAATATCAATCATCTCTTTTCTGGAAAGTGCCAGCAAAATAACCAAAAATATAAACACCAACTAAAGATACAGAAGAGGGTCGAACAAGCCAAATAACATCCATATTGCTCAGGTATCACTAATCAGTCACGTGAAAATTTTCTTTTTATTGTGAATTATTGGTCATTCGACCCAATTTTCATTAAAGATTGTGCGGACAGAACTTCCAGCCTCTCATTAAATACGACAAATCGCTAATCTAATAAACATCACTCAGCAAAGTTGGGATATTCATCTCTTCAAAGAAACAAAATGAAGTGGCATACCTATGGTAGGGAAAAGAGCAGATTTCAGAATCAGTTAGCGGAATACCTTGTAAACAGCTGGGTGCATTGGCTCGAGCTGGAAAAACTTTGACTCCAGGTCAGGAAGCTGTGTTCCATGCTCGTACTGAGGTAAATGCCTAAAAAGTTCGACACGGTTCCTTGCTTCTGTCTGTTTTACTACTGCTCGCTTTTTTGCTTTTTCAACCCTCGACTTATCATCAAATTGCATACGTGGATGAGGGACATCCTTCTTTCTTTCCTTCTCGGCCTGACGATCACCGCCCTTTTTCTCAGATGCTGCAACTGAAACATTATCTTTGTGTTGGGATGGAGGCTTGGAATTTTTTGACTGCTTAACACTTCCAATTACTGAAGGTGCCTTGCTCAGTTCACCTACAGAGAAGTTTTGCGTCAAAAGTACATGATTATACTAAGCCTAGAAGGGCCAGGCACAAGAGTAGATAAAAGTAAAATTGCCTCTATCAGGCATTGAAGCATGAAGCATATTGTAAGTCGTAATATTATATTGAGGTTATGAAATAAATAAGACGGAAGATGTATAAGGAAGATCCCTCCTCCTCTCAAGAGAACTTCGAGTTGTAATATAAACAGTTGCTGATAAACATAATATAAAATGAATATATTAATCATCTGTGTACAAGACAATAGGCACTGTCTTTAGTCGTCTACAATAAAAAGGAAAAGACGCAAGACAGTAAGGTCAATTATGGAGGATTACATATCAAAAATGACAATTAATACATGGATAAACTTTTGAAGTGTTACCTTTCGCAGCAGCTTTTGCAGCTCTTTGGGATTCTTGAAGGGCACGCCTTTCTGCTTTGGATAATTTCTCTTTTGACGGTTTTGAGATACCAGCCTGTTCATCTCCAGCTTTCTCTACACAAGCAATTTGCACTCAGTAAACATCACTGGCATAACCTCATACAGTTGATAAAAATCGAATATATGGGCAACAAAATTTGGATTCACACACACTAATTGCCAAAATGGAAAAAAAAAATACATGCATGAGGAATGCACAACATAAAGCAATTCTAGGCTACACGGTAAGTGGGGCGTGAAGAAGAAGAAGACGCAGCATTCACAAACTTATCAGCTAATAAACAAAAGATAGTGCATGTGTAATATAAGCGAATAATTCAGCGTTCAGTCGCTCGCTAAGTTCTAATCCAATACTCAAACATCAAATTCATTCACAAGCTTTTTACCCTAACAGATTCTCAAGACGGTCTCATACAGACATAGCGATGGTAAATACACAAATGCATATCCTGCAAACATCGAAGCGGTCTTCCTGGAAGCGCAACTGCCAGTCTACCATCAAAGCTACATATATGGAATTTTTTTATTCCCGCGGCCTGGCCTAATCAGTACTTCGCCAGGCCTTCCTAAAAAATATATATAAAAACGGTCAGCCAAAATAATTAGTTTGACTGAAACACGACTTCTTCGTTCTTCATGATCCAACCATGGAAGACAAGAGTTGGCGAAAATTACACAGTAACTTGACTGATAAGAAACCCAAGTCAAACTCGAGTCAAATCGCACCAAAAGTATAACTAAACACAATTTACACAAACCCACTTGAGAAATTTCATCAATCCAGCATGCAACACAACCCTAATCCACATCCAACTGCATACACTATCTCACTAATTGTATAAACCCCATCTATCAAAAACAATTGGGCAAATCTACTAAACTCGGAAATCGGAATCAATCCAATTTATAGCCATCAATCACTAAATTAAACCCAATGTCGAATCGAAACAACGATCAAACTCAGAAAAATGAAAACCAACAAGGATCAGATTCAGCAATGTACCACACCTGAGTAATCAACAGCCACACCATTACTACTTTGATTATCAACACAATCATTCCCATTACTCCTCGCTTTCGCACCCATCAACCTAAACCCAGCACTCGGAAGCGACGTCGCAAACTTCCCGGACCCGGGCCCAAGCGAGCTCGACCCGTCGATCGACTCGGGCGGGTTGTAACTGCCGACGACCAAGTTGACGGCGGGGGGTTCGGGTGGGCGGAGACCGGCGGCGGAGACAAGGGGCGGAGGACGGAGGACGAAGGTGTCGGAAGCGTGACGTGGAGGGGGGATCATGACGGGGGAGAGGGAGTCGCCGGAGAGGGGAAGTGATGGGTCGGGTGGACCGGATTGGGTGCGGCCCGGGGCGAAGAAACCGACTTTGCGGACAATCGGGTCGATGACGGCACGGTGGGGGCCGCGCCTGGGGTCCATATCGGGGGGAATTAGGGTTTTGATTGGAATTGAAGGGGATAAGATTTGGGGGAAAATAAAATGGGGTTGGGGTTTACAGGGGGTTACTGGTTACAGAAGGACTGTATGATGGATGCATGACTCAGACACTCTGAGTGTTTGATTGAGTTCAAATTGGATCATACACAAATTGACGGTCACAAATTTATAACGGATAAAATATGAAAATATGACTCGTTCATATAGAAAAAATAGAATACGGAGTATAAAAGTACGTTGGTTGTCTTTTCTACCTGCTCCCTCTCATCCAAACAATCCTTTACCTAGGATTTTTCATCAATATTAAGAAAAGTGGTAGAAAGTAAGGGTATTATTGGTAAATCAAATGATGTTATGGGTCTACCAAGATTAAAGTAAGGAAAAAGTAGTGGCATTTTGTGTAAATAGAGAAAGAATAGGAGGATTATAAGGTAAAGTTTTTTGCCAAAGGGGAATGTAAAGAATTGATTGGATTGTCCATTTATAGTAAGTGTAAAGAATTGAATGGATGGGAGGAAGTAAATGGAAAGTATTTGACGACCCGTTATAATGGATCAAATATGACTCGTTTACATAGAAAAGACAGAATACTATATGACTCATTTACGTATGACCTGTCACAAATTTATAACGGTTCAAATACGACTCGTTTACATAGAAAAGACAGAATACTATAAAAGCATGTTGGTTGTCTTTTTGACCTAAATGAAAAATATTTTACCTGTTATAATAAAATGACGGATATCTCTATTACAACGGATAGCAGCTGATGGATCACATGATTTGGATGCTTCATTTTAACATTTATTTGTAAGTACGAATTGACGGCATATCTGACAACTTGAGGTTGGACATTTAAACCTTTGGAAAACTTTATAATATAATGCAGAATTTAACTGATTGTCCCGTTTTATGAATAATAATATGAATATAGGAGTATGTGTGAGCGGTGTTATATTGAAACAGAGTAATTATTTAAAATCAGAGGGAGTATATTTTTTTTTAAAACTTTTTTGCGTTATTTGAAAATATACATTTTTGTTATGAAAATTTCCATAAGAATATTTTTTTCGTAACCTTGACTTGACCCCATCCCGTCGAATTTCAATCATTAAATTGATCATGAAGCCCATACAATTTCTCCAATTTGGCTAAAGAAAGGGGATCAAACAACACAATATTATTAATCACAATTCAAAGAAACTAAAATTCAAAATATCTTAAGAAAGCAACCCACCAATGAGTAGATTATACAATCAGGTTTATAATCCTATTTTCCGCAACCCAAACTATACTTGTAATTTGGTTGTTTGTCTTGTTGCATCGGCTAAATAATGGAGATTGAAAGAACAATCCCATAATTGCATAATTGAAAATTGAAATGTTGTTTGATTGACACTTTTTTGGCTAGATCGACAACTATTGAATGGAGGAATTGGCTTCCCTACTCGACTTTGTTCATCAAAAACTCCCAACGTTTCCCAAACTAGTTTGTATGATTCGCCGAGTTTGAACATACTCAACTGAATTCATATTCACACAAACTCGCCATTCCGACACCAACCAAACTGGCTGTGAGGGCACCGTGAAACTGTATTTATATACACCTCTCTTTATCGCTACACACAAAGTGAAAGAAAACACATTTAAAACACAAATAGCACGCGCAAAAGGTCTGGCAGGATGGGGCAGGTGCACCGCCATCGACAAGAATTCAAGAAGATGAAAGATGCATACAAGATACTCCAGTTGATGCACAGCATAGTGGACCATAATTATATAATGAAGCAATGCTAATCGAAATGTTGAATCTATAACAGCTGGGGGACCTGACTGACTGATGAGTGACGACCTCTATTCACATTTACAGTTTACATCGAGACGACAGGCTTCAGCTCGAAGCTTATTACTCCACTGTTGTAAGTGGAAATTACAAAAACCCGACCAAAAGACAAGGAAGCAAGACCCTATTCAACTATACAAAACCGCAATGACCGACTCTATGACTCTGACTCTGACTCTGACTCTATCCTAACCTCAACTGTGTCCCTCAAAGCCTCATTGTATCTTCAGTTTGTGTGACGGTCCGATTCAGACTCTACTACCAAAATCCCTGCAATTATCTGCTGCCTGTACAATTGCTCTATGTGATGGAATGTACTCTGCCTGTTTCTGCTCTACTAAAGGAGTATTCTATTATTATTATTATTATTATTATTATTACTACTACTTCGCTGTACACGAAAACCTGATGACAGGCATGGGCCGTCTGGGTGGATCGGGAACCATCTTACTAACTTCTTCTTTTTTCGTCTTTGTTTTGAGCTGTCGCACATGTTCCTTCAGATCTCTGCGAATCACACAAAAGATTGCTCAATCATGCAACTCATGTCAAGTGCCACTAAATTGCTAACAAGGAAACCAGGAGGCAATGTGTAGTGGCCGGTGGGGGATTTGGGGCAAAAACTTGGGGTTTGAATTCAAAATCAGGAGGTGACCGTCCATCACCTCCCGTTAATCACAAGGGTTTATCAGCGTCACAACTGAAAATTGTATCATACTATCAACTTTACCTAATTTATTCTTCCTAAAAACTGTGAATTAGAAAGGAGCAATATTGACTTCAAAAACTAGCAGAAGCCGCGCCCTAACCCCTAACTGTCCGCCATTATGATGGCAGTCGTTCTCGAGGAGATCTTTTCCCTTTTTCAATAATTGACAAAAACAGCTACAGTAATATAAATAAAGCACGAGAAACGGAAAAACATACAAGCATCGAGGCACATAGCAATTGCTATCTTTACATCTTCGAGAATGCAGCATCAGAATAAACCACGTCTTTCTACAATGATGACATCCTCCTGAAACTCGAATGCTGCAGGCATGTGTATGGGCAAAGAGTCTTCTAAGAAGAGTACATTTCGGATATGAGCAGTTGGTCTGACAACGTGACGCATGCAGTAAAAGATTCAGTAACTCTCTGACCTACAATGAGAATCATAAATGTGCACATTTTTAGCAAAGTAACTAAGTAACTATAATTCACAAATTACAACCCCGTGAGCAAAAAGTCACAGTCAGGTGGCCTGATTGCCGGCTCAACCAGGCCTGACACAAGTGAACAGTACGACACGGCCCAGACACGACGAAAAATCGAGTCAGTCCCAATCGGGTGGCCCGGTCGCCGGACCAGTACTGCCCGACCCAAGTGAACAGTACGGCACGGCGAGCGGGCCAAGACACAAATAAAGCCAGGCACGACAGAGAAATGGTGAACGGGCCCACAACGGGCAAGGCACGACGGCCTGCCAGCCGTGCGTGGGCTGTGAAGCAGATTTGTCTCCCATAAGCAACACAAATAAAGCCAGGCACGACGGCAGTCGGGCCACGACAGAAAAATGGCGAACGGGTCAAGCACAGGCAAGGCACGACGGCCTGCCAGCCATGCATGGGCTGTGCGCCTGAAACGCCACGCATGACCGGCTGGCACGCCGAACAGCCACCTCTAACCCTTTTCAAGGCACGGCAAGAGGGTCAAATATATGCACCCTTTTCGATGTGTCAAAAGCACAAAGGTGTTCTCGAACAATTTATTATAAAAATTCTGTCGGCTGACACTCTGACAGTTACTATGCGGCATAAGTAGTAGACAATTTAGCAAGTCAATTTATTCTACTATATTATATGACGTCAAAGTCGAAGAATAGTGAGTCCTTAGTACTTACCATTTCTGCTACTTTACTTCCCACGCCCGAAGTAAGGGTCGGACGACAACTCAAAGTGTGAACGTGACAACAAGCATTACTTCTCTGATAGCATGTGTTGCAAACAATAAAATCAGGGCACATTTCACAAGTCCACTTCGAGTTATCAGAACCAATACATTTGAGACATAAACTGCAAGTGACCCCAGTAGTGA
Source organism: Agrostemma githago (assembly GCA_958450325.1). Classification (NCBI taxonomy): domain Eukaryota; kingdom Viridiplantae; phylum Streptophyta; class Magnoliopsida; order Caryophyllales; family Caryophyllaceae; genus Agrostemma; species Agrostemma githago. The sequence goes on along the minus strand of OY288255.1, from coordinate 66,711,175 downwards.
ACTCATTTTGGTTGTGGAGATGATAGAGAATCATCATAGAGGAATGCTTTGCTCGACGGAATGTGTCAAACTGATAATGATTCCCCTGACAGAAGTTCAGGAAGGCATGTCTGTTTTCTAAGAAACAATTGTCCATTACGGCGTCATTGTCCTCGGTATCAACTGGCACATCATTAACCGTTTCCTGAAAGCAAGATTTAAATTTAGACCCTGTCAAGAACCTGGAATAGTTCTTATCAAGTTTGCCTTCATAAATTCTACTCTAGATTTTAGGTTTTGAGGTGGGGTGGGGTGAGGGGCAAAGGACCTGGTGACATGAGCAAATCAGAATGATACCTGATACAGTGCATGTTTTTGACCACTGCTTGATATGTGCGATTCTTCTTCCCCAGAATGCTGCTCTTTATCATGGCACCTGTCAATCAGGAAGCTTATTTCTCAAAAGGGATACAAGAGAAATTCCCATAATGCTCACAGAAATGTAATCCACAGAAATATCAACTCTTGCGGAGGTTTTCATATGCACGACTAATGGACTACAGCTATAATCGCAAAAGATGCTATAGAATTAATCGCAGTCTAGATATAGGAGCCACTTTAGGCTATGTAAATATCTAAGTCTCCAAAGAAAATAAAACAAAAAAAAAAATTCGAATCAAATAAGTAAAAAATGCCTGCATTAAACACTCTCTCCCGCTACAAATCTAGCCATAAACATCTAAAAGCTAGCCACTCCAGATAGTTACCTTTCACAGAGCTGATAGTTTTTGCACTGATGACAGAACCTTCTCTTCCCTGATAATATGACTTCATGACAGTGACTACAAACATACTGTAGGTAAACAATGATGAAGTCTTCTTTGGCAGATGAAATACTTTGTGCTAGCTGTCAACACAAAAAAAGTAACAATAACAATGACAGAAGATTAGAAACTATGCTGAAACAATGATTAAGATATTTAAAACAAATTTTAGAGTTTGTAATCATCCCCATTAAAAAAAAGATATCAAGGTAGCATGTGGGAAAAATACCAGTATAACGTAGCGTGACCTTCATAACATTAAGCCATTAGCTAATACCCAATAGTAAAGTTAAGGTATCAAAGAGTAGACAAACTAACCGCTTGCATCAGTAAGATGTCTTTCGCCTCACGTGCAGAAGGATTCGTATGACCCATAGCTTTTAGACTCCTTCGAGTCATTTTTTTAATCTGCTTTTCAGGGTCTCCCCCAGTTTCTAGCTCAATCTTTTTAATCATATTCTCAGCAACACCAGACCAGTAATCACCCTCAAAGTAAGGCAGCCTCGCAGCTGTAACTTTAGTATTGCATTCTCCACTAGGCACGAAGAATTTCTCGTATAAATTTGAGAAGTTCACCACAATTTTCTCTTCTGTTGCCTTTTTCAGCATAGTTTGATACCTAAGTATTAAAAACAACATTTTCAGCACTCCACCGGCAAGAATTCATTCTAAAAACAACAATAAACATGATCAAACATGAAAGATCAGATTTATTTATCATAGCTCAGACAACCAAGCAAATTTTCAAGTACTGAGTGAAATGCACCAATGCAGTTCATCGCAGTAAAGTGCATTTTCCATTCCATTTCTATTGTCCCCATTTGACGTTGAGAAAGTCCAATGTTAACTTCGACAGTACCTTTTCACAATATAAGCTAGGTAAATAGTTTTAGAATATCAACACGAGTAATTTTACATTTAGATCTCTACTTATAACTGGAGAATTTAACGGTAAATGAAAACAAAAAAGATGGGATGGAGACAGTTCCGTGGTGGCATTAGAGAATAGCAAGACGAGGCATACCACTGCCGAAGCTTATCAGGCCTAGGTGTTTTCTGTGTCTCTGGATGACAGTAGAGAATATAGTCTTCACCCTTCACAGGTGGACATGCCCAGATATAGCAGGTTGCAAATCCTCTTCTCTTGCAATAATCAAGATATCCAACCTAACAAACACCATACATGAAACATAATAAGACTTTCAAAACTAATCCAGTTCTAAAAATACTCCCCCCTACACACACTGAAATCAGAATCAATCAATTAATGTTTTAAAAAGCTTACCAAAATTTCATGATAAACAAAAGTCCGAAGAGCTTCTCCTTTCAATGTTTTGATATCAGGCCTGAAATACTTCACAGAATCAAGATAGGAGATGTAGACACATCTCTGATTAGGCAGGCTACATTCTGAGCCGAACTCTTGGACATACATCGCAAAGAGGCACACATCGACTCCTTCAATTCTTTGAAATAAAAGAATCACCTGAAAAAAAAATAACAATTAAACATGACACAGTAACAAAAATCTCAAAATTAGAAGCAGATCACTTCCTCCATGAATGTACTTAAAATAGATACTCCTCGTTTCACAAGTTTGCAAATTAAATAAGAACATTTGACAAAAGTAATGCAATATTCATAATTAAGAACGTAATATTTTCATCTTGGGCATAAAAAAACGCCCTTTGCATCTAGATCATAGAAAGAACCAGATCTTTGAAACTTGTTTATGAAAGTCTTCCCACTGTAGATTGAGACATCAAAACGAATAACCTTTTCAGGTGCTTTTTTGTCTTCAAATAAGTAATCTGAAAACCTTGGGAGCAATCCAGAGGTAGGTTTTTGTGAACCACGGAAGGCTTTATAATTTTTGTAAGATCACAAGAGAGTTGAATTTAATGTCAATTTTTCCAGTAAGTGGACGCCGTTCGTGAAACTAGATGCCATGAAAGAAAATCATTCTAAAAGTTTAAGCTGTTGATATGGTTCAAGGTTAACCAAGTTCCCTAGACCTAAATTTAAAGTAGACAATAAAAACTGGTATAAGCATTATTCAAATAGCCAAAATTGTGGGAATGAAATACTTTTGATCTGTAAGGAAACTCTGCAGGATAATTCTTCTCTGGAAATATATCCAAAAACTGCTGCTTGACTTTCAACCTTTTGTCAACAGATGATACCACCCTTACAGCGAGATCAGCAGGCTGTGGAACCTAAAAAAGAAACACGCAAAAAAAAATTCAAAACATTTTTATTCAGAGTTTGAAAACTTATCTAAATATGACGAGCACAGAAGGACAGCAACAGCCAAAAGAAACAGAACAAATGAAGTGGAACGCTTATATAGAATCAAGTGTCAAGCTCACCTCATCAGGTTTATTTCCTTCAGCCCTTGCTCTCTCTTCTCTTTCTTGGTTGAGACGTTTAAATAACCTCTGCTCAAGATGATCACTTAGTAAGGTTCGAGGAAGGTTGCTCGCATCTAGAGACATTTTCCGTGGTAGACTCACTCCTTTCCCAGTTTCTAGGTCTTCGAAGTGGCACTTAGGACAAATATACTCTACTCTGCCTCCCAGGTCTCTTTTGTCATTAAAAAGGGCACATATCTGATGTTGCCAACCTTCACATTTATCACATTGGACCCACTGCAGAGATAAACTCATAATTATAAGATGCAAAGAAAACATAGAGATGACCGCATTGCAAAGTGAAAAAGTATATCTCACCGATTCATCAGTCACTAGATTATTCTTTCTTAGATCCAGAATGTTCTTAGAAATAGAGAATCCGTAAAACGTGATGTTACCACCACGGCACCTGTGATAGCATCGGGTACAAAAGCAGAATTGTGCTCGATCATCCTTGGTGGAATAATACGATTGATAATTCTTTACACGTACCCCACAGGCCGAACAATATATTGGCATAGGTGGAAATGAAAGTCTGTCTGAAGTACACAACTGGCAGTTGTTTTCATTAACAGCGCTGATAACAGCACTTCCCGCTACTTCCTCAACTAAGGCCTGTGACAAACATATGATAAGGATGGCAGTCATAACTCATAAGACAAGGTAGAACTAAACTCGTAGATACATGTCTTGCAAGCAGTTCCCTATAAAATTAAATGATTGCTAGGCTAAAGATATACTTCCTCCATTCATTTTTTTATCTTCCCATTTGTTTTTGCACAATATTTAAGAAAAACAATTTGAAAAAGGAAAATTGACAAGTGGGGCAAAAGTTGGTGTAAATGAGGGAATTTTATACCATAAATCAATTGGCAATTTGGCGATTTCATAAAGTTATAAGGGTTATTTGGAAAAATTCATCCCATAATAGAAAAAGAAAAGGGAATGTAAAGATTAAAACAAAATGGTCAAAATTATAAGGGTTATTTGGTAAAACCCATCCCATAATAGAAAAGAAAAAGAAATGTAAAGATTAAAACAAAATGGTCAAAATAGGAAAGTGGCAATATCAAAAAAAATGAAGTGGAGTACTAAATAACAACAAACTTGCGCAGAAACCCAGTGGGTTTAATTTTAGAAACCAGAAAGTGATTAGCCACGAGGGCACCAAAGATGACATCAGTCGAAGAGTCGAATGCTAAAGATTACTACAACCTTCCGATTCATGTTTCAATATGCTTGGGCAATAATGTAAGATTAAATAATAAGAAGTCGAGTACATATCAAGTCCCAAGAAATGAATGAAAACAAATAGATAAAGGATGGACACCTGGTCAGCTTTCTGCCTGAGACCATCCATATGTTGTCTGATTTCCTCTTTCGTAAAAAAATCAATAAGGCTGATGCCATCAACTTTTTGCTTTTCAGATTTCATTTCAGTCAAGGAAGTAACAGAACCTACTTCCTTAGGCTCAGTAATTTCCGAATCATTTCTTGTTATGTCCTCACCTTGAGTAGTCTTCTTGTCTTCACACAAACTGGAAACTGAGTCAGAAAGTAACATGCTAGAGGTATCAGCACCCATATCTTTCAGCTTATAGGGTGATGCAGGTTTCATATCTTTCTCCGGCAAATCAGCAGATATACTATCAGCAGGTCCAGTCACATCATCAGTATTGCTTCCCGGTACAGTATGCAGGAGCTGATCGCCAGCTTGACCAATCATAGAATGATCATCACTATGGGCATTAACCCTTTCAATACTAGCCTCTCGAATGACAGAAGTACCCACTGGAGACCCCGAGTCAACAATGAAAGGTCCTGAAAGACCAGTTGGGTCCACAGATACCCCAGAAACATCACAAGGAGATGAGGGGTTCTGCCTTCTATATTTTGCAGGAATCACCGATGGGTCAAGGCCAACAGTGCTGCCAAAATCAGTACCATGTATTCTTACCGCAGGTGCACAGATACCGCAATCAAATGAGCCACAAGTATCAAAATGGGACACCACCATCCTATTACGCTCACAACTGCATGCATCACCACTGCAATTCTGAGAATGCCACAGCTCCAAAAAAGGAATTCTATGCTCAAAATAGTTCTTTTTGTATAAAATGTAACATGAAAGAAGTTTATCAATAGAACGACATTGCACATCTTTAAGTGGTTGAGGGATTGCACTAACGTCTTGAACGGCAGAGAAGTCTTTATTTTGGTCTGACACTCTACCCAAAGATTCCAGCTTCCCAGAACAGCGATCATCATACTGTAATTTTGGTAGAAACATCTGTCCTTCAAAATGCTGAAGTTCCAGCAATGGTCGTTGCATCTGCCCATTGGCTGCATTTTTACAAATGGTAGAAGCTTCTACAATTGGAATTTCCCCAAGGATAGATGGTGTTTGCACAGAAGGAGAACTCTGATTGCTTGACATAATTAAATTCAAATCACCTGAAAAATCGAGCATACCACTGAATAAAGCTACTCCGGGAAGATACAACATAATCAAAATCAAAATCCATATTAAAATGTGACCTTTTGAAAGGTTACCTAGACAAATTACAACATTACCAAGCCTGCACAACAGCAGTACAGAGGTTCAAATATGTTATATCTAACATAAACAAGTCAAACCTACAAGTTCACAGCTGAAGTCTCTTGAAAGAATAATACCATAAACTAAAGTTTGATCAGTCTAGATATATGCTAAAAGCCTAAAACAATAAACTCAGATTTTGCTCTTGAAATCGTAACCAAATCAGGCGACTTACAAAAAAGTACAAATGAAAGAGCAATAGGAGATAGCAAAACAATGGAGGACGAAAACTACAAAACAGGTTGCCAAAGCATTATGAAGAGAAGTAAGCAGGATAGACACCTTCATTAAAATATCGAGTGTTGTTGCAATGACTTTCGAAAGATGCCTCTGAATCATACTGCAAAATACTTCCAGAAAATGTAGGCCCACTACTATCAACAGGATAACCACAGGAAAATCCTTCCCTGGGAGAACAAATGTTGGGTAGCATCTGTTCAGAAAACGGCAAAGTCGTACTGAAACTACGCTTCCTTGATCCTGCATAAATGTTCCCAATAAATGAGTCTTCGACATTATGATCATAGGTGCGGAAATCAGTCATTAAGCCTCAAAAAAATACTCGTAAAAGGTATTCACATACCATGAAAACCAGCCTTTGCCACAGGGCTGACGCCAGTCGTACCGTATGGTTGACTCAAATTATTAGGACAAGCCAAGTGACTGCCAGTGTCAGCACTCAAGGCGTAATCAGGAATGCTACTGTTAAAACTGGAAACAAAATCGCTCTTCATCATCCGGGTAGTATGTGCAGAATTATACGTCGTCAGCAAATTGGTGTTATGTACTCCTGTAACTTTTTGCTGATCAGATTTGACCTCACACCACTTTTGCATAATCAAAATTCGAACACGATCAAAAAGCTTAACCTGATCCATGTAATCCTCCTGAAACAAGAAAAGTGAAAAGTCAACGAAGCTAAGCAAACTACTAAAAAATATGTATAACTCGTCCTAAGAATGCTGAAGAAGTGAAGAATGCAGAATCGAACATTTGCAAAACTGTAGTTTAGAATAGTCTGGCATAAGAATCTGTCCTGCAGATTGCATCATTTTGCATCTCAGGAGTCAAAGATGCCATTAAAACATATTTGCGACAGGCAGAGGACTAATTCGTCATAAAATGTGTTGATGATGCTGTTCCCACAAAACAATAATTTCTTTTGTATCCAGATAATATATTTTCAAACATCCATTACAATGTTGCAGGCACGCTATGGCATAAATTTAAGGGCAATGTGCTACTTTAGATTTTTATCCACCATGTGGTACATGATTTCTGCTAAACAATGCTAAGGTATAACTATTTCATGTTGCACAGAGTTCCATACAAAACACTGTCCACCAAAATACTCGTAGTAACTCAACGAAAAAATCTGCAATTTCAAGCTGGTCCAACAAATAACTTGTGGAAAGAGAGAACGATAATTGAGAGCAAGAGTAGCAGTAATCTATAAATATAAACAGATAACAGACCTTGGAAATCGCATCCAAGAATATTTGATTTTCCAGACTTAAAGCAAGCTGGGGAACGGTCGTCGTGAAATCTTTAGATGCATTTTGTGCAAGGCGCATTTGACTGCAAAAGATCGAAAGATTAAAACGGTTTAATTTTCAACTAGCTTTCACAATAACACTGGCTACAAGGCCAAAATCTTAGAAGTAAATACAATCATACATTCATACCGGAGTTGTTCAACATCCTAAAACAAAATTCAACTTCGAAGAAGGTGAATAACAATTGGAGTTTACACATATAAGTGTCAAAGCTTGAATACAAAGCGAAGTATATTTACGGGATCAGAAAGCCCCCATACACTCAAGCACACCAGTAAACCAACTAATCACTGATTTTACTGACCATTCAACAATACCGTCTCTCACTCCCCTAACAGTTGCGCGCAAATCACATTCCATGGGACGCCTTATGCTACCCTACTAAAGATTGTCCCATTTCCCTATTATACGTGAGGGAGTATTTTAATGAAACGGAGCAATCTTAGTGGTACGGAGCTAGTATGCAAACAGTCAGTGCTCGAAAGATAGCACCAACAACTTCATAGCCGAACAAAACTTACACCTTTATTTCAATTGAACACTCAATTCCGAAACTAATTCAAGTCAAGAACAACAATGTAGATTAAACTATGCATCCAACGACCGACATAATCAGCTGATTTGTTCAAGCATCAGCTACCAGATCAAATTATGAGCCGAATTAACTGAACAACAGCCATAAACATAGATAATCAGCAACTAAAACACTGTAAAAAAAATACAGAAATCGACAAAAAAAAAAAACAAAGATTAAGGGGAATGATACTAACATACTATTAGCGACAAAATGCCGCCAGTGTACAACATTGGGATCATCCCGCCAATCAAAGCGAAGTTCCGATTGAAACCCTAATTTCCCGTCTTGCGGAAAATTGAAAACCGAGGATTGCTCAATTCTGGCCATGATCACAACGACATGATGCAAAACAGCGCGAAAACAACAATGACGAAATCCAAGAAGGATGAAACCCTAATTTTCCAAAAGGGGGGAAATATATGTGATTATAGATAATTTTTGGGGGGCGAAAAGAAAAAGGGTATAGGTAATCGTGTGTCGAATTGGGGAAGAAAACGATGAGAGAGAGAAAATTAATCCTAAATTGGATAGAATTGATCGAGTTGATTGATGACAAGAATCAATCAATAATTGACTAAAATAAACCCTAATGTTTCCCCCTTTTTATTCTTAGCTTTTCCCGGGCTCTATTTATTTTTATTTTTTTCTTTTTAACACATGATACTTTTTTTTTTTTTTTTCTAAATTTATTTTTCGTTTTCTCTTCTTTCGCGTTTTAATTCTTATCCATAAGGAGGATAATATATTTGCTTTGTACGTCGTTTTTTTTCGCTTTAAAAGTAACACATTTAAAGAAAACTAATAAAACAATGTACGAGTAACAAATATAGAATAGTAATTTGATTTTCATTATAGTACGGAGTAATAATTAGGGGAAAAAATTGCATGGCTCCAATTTTACGATTTTACCTGAGACATCTAAATGTTAAGGACCGCCCTAGTGGGGACTAAATGAGAAGCAATTGTACAAACTCAAATGACAATACAACTATCACAAATCCTGACTTGTGACGAAGATATTCGTCGCAAGTGTGCGACAAATCAAGTATTGCCCATGTGGGATAGACAAAACAAAGCAAAATGTTTAGGAAATGACAATATGTTTTGTCTTATCTATCTGAAGTACTTGTTGATTAGTATATGAATAATCACAAACTCATGACGGATATAATACCCATTACAAAGAATACTTGTTGTACAGCTATTACAAGTGATTCACTTATACTTTAACTATTTCAAGTTCTCAACTTTGTTACATACAGTATAAACTGAACTCATCATACAGAAGAATTACAGTATACAACAACAAGCTCAAGCAAAACCTTCAACAACCTCAGTAGCATTACAAAATGGCCTTTACTTGACGAAACCGGCCATATCTATTTTTGAGGTCTCCAAAATCACCTACAAGCTAAGAACCATCACCCATTTCAAGTTTTCGACTTCATCGTTGGCAACACTCAATATATACGCGTGCCAATGAGAGATGTCGAGCCATAACTCTCGCTGCTTTTAGTCTGTGACTGACTTATGCAGGAGTTATACCTGACCACTGGTGCCTCCGACTTGTCCACTTCTCCCTCCGCTGTTAGTCCAATTACCTTGGCTTTGGCTCTGGCTGTACGCTTCCGAACTGAACTCTTGGCTTCCAAATGCCATTCTTTGGAACATCTTGATTTGAGCCGACTGTTCCCTCGTATTGAAGATCCCACTTTGCCCGGGTGTCACCCCGTTTGATATATCTGATAGCTCGCTCATCGTATCCATTGCTCTTACCACCTAAGGAAAATGAATCCACGGGTTACAGAAGCCGCCAATATGAGTAAAACTGACAGACGAGTCACCAGGGTACGTGTATGTTGGACAATGAGGTTAGACTCGGATTGACACAGTCAGTTTTCTGATATCCGGTTGCTGGACAATGAGGTGTTGCGAGCGAGAGAATTTTACCTGACTCATTTTCGGTCTCTTTGCTGCAGAATGTCGTACACAAGCTGCAGCTGCCTCAATCAGTCGAAACATCTCGCCTCTATCATAATTCCCTTGTAGTTTTGGGTCTGCAAGTTCCTCAAAGTTTTCGTGTTCCAGTGCCTCAGTCATCAAAGGTCGAGCCTAGAAATTGTTTTAGATATTTATTAGAGACAATACAAAGAGGGACTTGGAAGAAGCAGAAGTAAACTGGAGTACTGGACTTTACCCATTCAACCAAGCTCTCGTCTCCTAGTGGCCGGGATTCATCAACTGGCTTCCGCCCTGTAATAATCTCTAGAAGTACTACTCCGAATGAGAAAACATCAGACTTTTCCGTCAATTTCCCACTTGACGCATATTCAGGCGCCATGTAACTGCCAAGAAACCACAGGAAATTAGGACAGCATTTGGAGATAAGTCGTTTTGAGGTTCTCGAGATGTAATGACAACATTTGGAGACAAATTAGGCAAACTGAATGAACTGAAACAACCATTGCATTGCAGTGCCTACCCAAAGGTTCCCATGACACGCGTAGAAATGTGAGTATTTAGCTCTAAATCCCCTGCCAGTTTTGCAAGTCCAAAATCAGCTACCTGATAACAGCAGCAGAGATACCGTGTCAGTAGTAGTGTCAGATACCAATCATATACTGTTACAAAACACGAGCATTGAGAGCGGCACTAATGATGATACCTTAGCATCAAAGTTATTTTCTACGAGAATGTTCGCAGATTTTATATCTCTGTGAATGATTTTTGGATGGCCTGGTCATCAAAGACAAAGACGATGGAAGATGAGTTGGAATCATATACAGACCAGACCCAACTGGTAGCCGACTAAACACGGTAACAAGGAGAGTAAAAGAAAAACATTACAGTCTTCATGAAGGTAAGCGATTCCACGAGCAGAACCACAGGCGACCTTAACTCTGTGGGCCCATTCCATAGGTGGTTTACTGGAAGCTGAAAATGCAACAACCCCAGAAGTAATCTACAGTCAGTATCATTTCTAGATATCATACTGCATTAAAAAGGTATAACTGTTCCGGCATCTGAACTATAAAACTCACAGTGGATATGGTAATGAAGGGTGCCATTAGCGACGAATTCATAGACTAGTAATCTTTGGTAGTCAGTTATACAATAACCCACAAGGGTAACCAAATAGCGATGATGAACACGGCTGATAATTTCAACCTCAGCTTTAAACTCGCGATCCCCTTGTCCACTGTTATCTTTCAACTTCTTTACAGCTACTTCTCTGCCATCTTGCAGCAAGCCTTTGTACACGCACCCAAAACCACCCGCTCCTAATATATTTTGTGAAGCAAATCCATTGGTGGCTGTAGTCAACTCTTCGTACGAAAACCATGATTGTGAAGCTCCTAACCCCCCTCCTCCTCCCCCACCACCTCCACCACCACTACTAGGAATCGAGCTCATGATGTCACCACCGGTACCACCACTGGAATTTGTCTTCAAAAACGATGAACCTACAAAAGTATCCACATATCAGTATATCCGCTGACAAATAGATGGTCACATGGAAATTTTTCCAAAGTGGACATTTTCCTTATGATCATTCATCATATCATTCAGCAGCAAAAAAATGTGTTACCTGAGACATGACCAGAGTTATATGGAGAAGGCAACATGTAGACTGAATTGTAACGACTGTGTTTCTTCTTTCGTCTTCGCACACACAAGATAACCAACATGAACACTATTAAAATTGCAGCTGCCACAACACCAATAACAACGCCAGTCGTAACAGCCTGATCATTATTGCCAGGAGCGCTAGGTGGGCCAGGAGTAGAAGTAACCCCTGAATCAGAGCTAGGAGTAGGACTGCCAGGCTTGGAAGGTGGACTTAGTGACGGCACAGTGGGTGTAGTAGAGGTGTTAAACGGGGGAGCTGGAGGAGACTTTGTAGATTCAGGTGGAGCAGGAGGAGACGAAGAATCCAGCGGAGGAGGGGGAACGAATACAGGCGAAGAGGGAGGGGGAGCAGACACCTGGGGTGAGTCAGGAGAGACTGGGGGTGAGTCGGGGGAAACTGGTGACGCTGGGGCCCGGGGTCTGGGAGGAGGCGGGGCAGAAGCAGCATCTGTAGGGGTAGGGGGAGGTTGACCAGGCGGAAACGTGGGAGTGGAGGGAGGAGGCGCAGTGGAGACAGGTGCTGGTGGAGGGGATGACACAGCTGTTGGAGCTGTTGGAGTCGGAGGAGGGAATGCTTGAGGTGATGGTGGAGGCAGTAATGCTGTTGGAGAGGGAGGTGATGCTGCAGGTGTCACAGGAGGTGGTAAAGAGGCGGTTGGAGGTGGAGCTGATGGAGTCGGAGGTGGCTGGGAAGTTTCAGCAGGAGGGGGGTTGGATGGGTCAGGTGCCGGGGGTGATTCCGTAGGTGGGACTAATGATGGTGGAGTGGAATCAGTCGGTGGAGCAGGAGGTGTTCCCGGTTGAGAATCTGGTGACGAAGCCATCTTCTTTACTACCCCCTATAAGATTAGATTGCTTCCTTACAACAAAAATCTAAGCATGGAATGGATTTCACAGAAACATAGCCAATTTCGCCGAGGACAAAACTTCTGGCATCAATCCTCCTTCAAAATGTACCAAAATGCGACGGTCTGGCAAATCACAGGAAGATCAATTCCCTGCAGAAAACCCACAAGTTTGTAGCATCAATCAATATCTCAGGGCAAAATATGAACAGCATAACCCCCTAACAAAACTCCTGGCATCAACCCTCCTTCCAGTCAAAACCCTCCCCACAAATGTTCCAAAACACGACGGTCTGCTGGCAAATCACAGGAAACTCAATTCCCTGCAGAAAACCCACAACTTTGTAGCATCAATCAGCATCAATCTCAGGGCCTAACATTCAGGGGATATGCAACATTTTGTCATACAGTGAATACATTTTTTGTTTACATCAGGAAAAAGAGATAAAAATGCAGATTAATATGATCTGATATTCTGATACAGTAATGCAGAATGGTTTTCAGTTCATCAGCAGGAGCAGCAGCATTGAAAAACAAGTCAAAGATGACAGAAAAACAGCAGAAATAATAGGGATAAAAACAGTACTACTTGAAATAAAGATGAAATCTTTACCTTGTTGTTGTTTATTTTGGCAGTGTAGAAGGGAGGGGTTTGTTTGTACAGAAGAGAATTGAGAATGTAGAGAATGAGTTTACAGGTGGAAATGGGGGGATGAATGAATGAATGAATGCATACAAACGTAAACGTGGGTGCGACTTCTGCAACTCTGATTGCCATGGATTATGGTCACATTATTAAATAATATTAGAGTCGTCCCATAATTTCAACACAACTACTTGCAGCACTGTATACTGTTTAGGATCAGAAACACTTCCTAAATTGAACTTAAGAAAATTTACGAAGAGACGATATCTTAATAAGTTATCGATAATTCATATTTGTAGTTCTTTTATTGATCTCTTAATAAGTTATCGATAATTCATATTTGTAGTTCTTTTATTATTAGTCCGTCTATATAAAATAAAATAAACAGTAATTATTGTGTACAACCGTTGTACCAGCGACAGTAGTAAAAGTTTGCAACTTACGATAAAAAGTGACCATTTTAGTTACCATTTTCAGATAAATAGTTACCACTTTTTCATATTAAAACATAATCACTATTTAACTTTAAAATGATCACTAAACAACATAAAGTGATAACTTTTATCATAAATTAGGTCTATCATACGGTACAACGGTTGTATACTACTCCGATAATTTATGTAAAATAAAATAAATTAGGCCCATAACGGTGTTGCCTAGTGGTTAAAACTTGTGGTCATCGGCCCAAGTGTCTCAGGTTCAAGCCCCTGCAAGCGCGAACTTGTGGGAGTTGTATGGCTTGAGACTATGCCACTTCGAGCCTGTCGCCCACGGACGGTTTACTATGCGTACACCAGTGCGCACAAAAAAGATAGCGGGTGCGGGTTCCCTTGTTCATCAAAAAAAATTGAGGAGGTTAGCCCCTAAATGAGGGGGGTTTGGAATGTGAATGAAGGTGATGATGACTAGGAGGATGATGATGATGATATGATTAAGTCAACGACCAAACAATTGAACCCATGTTACATACATTTCGGATTGTTCATCATGATTCATGATTGATTAACGGACCACTGGAGTATTATTTTGTTTTTCTATGTACAAGATAATACTCCCTGCGTTTCTATGATTTCTTTCACCTTAAAAGTGATACATAAAATAAGTAAAATTAGAGAGGGAGTAAAGTAGGTGGGCCACCTAGGTAAGAGAGAAGTGTAATAGAAAAAAAAAGAAAGTGGAAGAAATCAAAGAAATAGTTGAAAAAGAAAATGTGGAAGATATCAAAGAAACAGAGGGAGTAATTTTGTTTCTTTTTGTACACACCTTCATATGAAGATATGAAGAGTACCTTTCTTCCTCAAGAGCTTCATTTAAATTTTGGCAAAAATATTTCAATTCAGTGTTCATTTTGATAGATACGGAGTATATTTGTTATAAATTGGTAACGGGTTAAAGAGATATTTACGGCGTGACAATTCATTCGTCTTTATCTACCCAAAAAATATTATTTGTCCCGTTATAAATTTTTGATAGGTATTCTCGTCACAAATAAGAATTTGACATAATTCAATCATCCAAGATATATTACTTGTCGTACCATCTCAGTTAAAATATTTTCCACAGATAATATAAAAGTATAAGCAAATGACGAAACAAAAAATCAATATACAATTAGCTTAAATCAATATTCGATGCATTTGCTCTATCACGTATATCAATGCACGTTTTCTTTTAATTATATATTTTAAAATAAATTAAAAATTTGATTTTTTTTTTTTTTGAGCGAATTAAAAATTTGATATACAAGCACTCGATACATGAAATTAATTGATACGGAGGAAGTATAGTTTATTACCGTCACAAGCATGAATTTGGTGAGATAATCCGTGAGAAGGGATCAAAATAGTAAGGCGAGAAAGGGCCGATTTGGATTTAGTATTTGGTTCACTGTCTTCTTCTTCTTCTTCTTCTTCTCCGGCTGTGATGGCTATGGTGGCGTAAGAAGAAAAGAAGGGTTTCACAGACAGAAATCAAAAGAAATACTCCATCGATTAGGAATTGTAGTGTACTACTGCTACTACTGGAACTACCACCATTGTTGGATTGGGAAATGGCGGGACTACTAGCGTGGGCAGCAGACGTAGTAGGAGGAGGTGAAGAAGATGAAGACGATGAAGATTCAATCCCACTCATACTCACACCAGATCAACAACTGTATCTGAATCAACTCAAGCGGAAATCCGACTCTCTGAAGCGTTCCATTGACGATCTACGCCTCACAATTCCTCCTTCCGATATCTCTCTTCGTCTTCCTCATCTCCACGCTCATTCCCTTTCTTCCAATGCTACCCTCGCCCTTCAGCTTTATTCCCATTCCGACACTCGGCAACAGGTTCCTTCTTCTTCTTCTTCTTCATTTTCCCCAATTCTAGGGTTTTCTCCGATTATATGTTCGTCCGCTTTGTTTAATATACGTGAAGAGTATTATATTGAAACTTGTCGCAATTTTAGGGTTTTCTCCGTTTATTGATGGTAAAGTACTCCCTCAGTATGTATATGTTCATTCGCTTTGTTTGACGTACGTGAAGAGTATTATATTGAAACTTGTTGCAATTTTAGGGTTTTCTCTGTTTATTGATTGTGCGGTACTCCCTCTGTCTTGTTCATTTGGTTGGTTTGATTAAAGTACTCCTCACAATGAATATAAAATGCAAACAAATGAACGGAACGAACGGAGGGAGCAGTAAATTTGTTGTGAGTGATCCGGTATGTGAATGAGGCTGAAGCGATTCAATGGCTTGTTTGTTGAAATTAAGATTATGAATTCCCAGGTTTTTGTGTTGCAAATCACAACTACATTTCAATTTTCAATTGATTTATGTACGTGTACTACTCCCTCCATTCAATTTCACTCTTCGCATTTCCACTATTCGTGATTGGGGAGAATCTTCGATATTCTCGACAATATATAAGAGATAATATATGCATGTGGAATCTTGTCTTTCGGAATTGGCAAACGTGAATGTGAAGAGTGGAGTTGAATGGAGGGAGTATGAATTATGATCATTCTATTCACTTTGGTGAAGTGTTGCTGCTTCTTACTCCCTACTTATCGAGTAAATTATTAACAAGTACAACTGCGCACTTTGATGCCTTTGCTCACACTGGCTCCTTCATTCATTTGAGCTCAGCTGCTCATTTCTGTTTAGTAAGGAAAAACCGATTTGGTTTCCATTTCATGATCTCAATCGTAGAAATTAAATGTCCCAAATTCAATTTCACATTTCAATTTATCAATGATGTTTGGAAAACCCTTGTATTGAAATCAGGCGGGGCGGAGCTGGGTCGAGATATCAATAAGTTATTTCCTTTTGAACTTTTTTCATTAGAAAAACATATATTTTCAATTGAGGAAGAAAATTAAGAAGTCCAGAGTAAAATATTCAAACGGAATTTATAGAATTGAAATGACTAGCATATATGGGTAGGATTTTGAGAGTCCCAAATTTGAAATAGTTTGGAATTGGTAAGGAATTGGTCTCAATTCCAGTTCCAGAGTCTAAGTTTTAATGCTTAAAACGTCTCAGTTCTATAATTCAGTTGCAATTCTAAGTTTCCAAATATGCCATTAAATTTTTTGACTCAAATTGCATAGTAATCACCTTTTCCATCTATGCCTCTAAAGCTTGGTTTTTTTTCATTATGTGTATTGGCATATTGACGGTGAAATAATAGCCTGAATATTGTAGAAGCTCTTATTTTCTTGACTTCATTCTATTGCCCAGGCGCAAAACAGGGAAGCTAAACTGCTAGAGGAAAATGCTGCTTTGGAAAATGAGGTATCAAACTGCCATGCGAAGATTCAAGAGAAATTGGAGGAGATTGAACTATTGCGAAAGAAATTGGAGGTAGAATTTAGTTCACAACTTCTGAATAAGGCGGATCTAGTGTTTCACATTTTGTTTGTTGTGCTTGCTTTGATATACTAATCTTCTGATTGTTTTGTTATTCATTACTGTGTCTTTTTTTCCTTGGATTTTTTTACACATCTGAATCTAATTTCAAGTGAGTGTACTTGCTTATAAGTTATAACTATCATTTGATGTACTTAAGAGCTGTCGACGACTCGACCCCATGGTTGCCAGGAGTTGTTTGGGTATTTTCTGTCCCATGCCGGAGGAATTTTAATTTGACATGTACGAGTGAAAATGAATCCATCCATGTACGTCCCTTCATCCCAACCCGCTGTCCAATGAAAGGAAATTGCATTATTACCTTTCCATCTCCTCCCTTCTCTTTTTAATTCCTCTATCCAAATAGTGGTATGTTGTTTTGATAAGATGGAGGTTATTTGGTTGAGTTAAAAAGCAACAGAATCACAATGAAGCGACTGAATCCTATATCTCTTAGTGAGTACTTAGTGAGGTACTTAGTGAGGTAGGGTACTTGTATGTGTCTCTTGATATGCTAAGAAACATTCAAGTTCAACACGTAAACATCATTACTTAACTAGATGTATTTTGTCACTCCCCATATCTCGCATTCGTGTATATGCATTCCATTCCATTCCATTACATTCTATTTTTGTGATTACACGGAACCAAACATAGTTTTAAGTGTTATCAGAATCAAGTTGTTGCAATGTGACTTTTGCAATAAGGAGAGTAGAACTCAAAGACTACTATGTTCATTCATCGACATTACCAAATTTTATCATCAGACTGTTTCTTTGCCACATCACAGGAAATGGACTTGATTGAGGAGAATTTGAAAGCTGAGGT
This sequence comes from Agrostemma githago, assembly GCA_958450325.1. Classification (NCBI taxonomy): domain Eukaryota; kingdom Viridiplantae; phylum Streptophyta; class Magnoliopsida; order Caryophyllales; family Caryophyllaceae; genus Agrostemma; species Agrostemma githago. Next base: position 66,693,387 of record OY288255.1, on the reverse strand, counting down.
GCAAAATGCTCAAACAACTTCAAGTACCGGCCAATCTGATATATCTTCAGTCGAACTCAACAAAAAGATGGAAAATGAAGATAAAGAAGATGATTCTAATTCTGCTTTGCTGGAAAAGTTGGAAAGCAAGAAGAAAGAACAGGTATGTTGATTACTTGCTTGCATGTCATACGTCCCAAGTGCATCTGGAGTCATGCTTACTTACTTTGAGTACGACGCTGATTAAAGGACAGTAGATGTTAACATGGATAAAAAAATGTCGGGAAATAATATAGTTTAATGTCCATCATTACAGTTGCCAACTTTACAAAACAAATTCAGCATTTTGGCAACTCCAGTATGAGTTGATCTCACATTTAAGACTCTCTTTTGGAGGTTTCTCACTTTCTTCCTTCGGTCTGTTTATATTTATTTTTTTCCGTTTAGTTGGGGGAGGGAGAGTGAAGCCAGTCCAAATGATTTTTATCATGCGAAAAGGAGAATTATTAAGGCCCTTTGGTTCTCTTATTGGTTATTTAAGTTCATTCTTGAGATGTCTCTGACAGTTTCAGTTGTCTTTTCTCAACCGTCTCAGCAAATGACCGAGGAGAGGATCCAAACACTGGAGACGAAATGGGCTGAACTTCAAGATAAAGCGCTGAAGTCACCCTCTCCAGGTCCGTACTTCATTCACATATGTGTAATACTGAAATATATAGAAACTCTTGCATCAATTGAGAAGCTCTATCATGGGACCGTCTCATCATAATGTTATGTTTTCTCAGTCTTAATATTATGCGTGTGTTTTATATTATCAAACTGAGTTTTCAAAAATTGTACGAAGAGTATTTTCCGTTGTTTGTCAAGATTTGTTGACTATGTGAAAATTATATTTTGCAGCTCAGAGGGAAAAGGCATTGGATAAGCAGCTTCATAGCTTGATACAGCAATTAGCGGCAAAACAGGTCAGTCTTGCTGCCGAAAATGAAGCCATTACTTATTTATGTTGCTCCTCCTATAGTTTCATATATGGTTTTAGTCATCAAGCAATGTCAACATTAAGTGATACGAGTATTTTCTAATTATACATGTAATACGGATAAAAATTTTTAAAAGAGAGAATTTGAATAGTAGCAAGGAATCTAGTTTTAATTTTTGAAACGCGACAACTTTTACTTTGTTCATCTGCCCATATATTTAGAGAAGTTAATGGACAATCACCAGCTCTCGTTCATTTGTTTGTCTTTGATTAAAATAATCCTCACAATGAATATAAAAGGCAAACAAATGAATAAAACAAAGGGGGGTATAACAATGGTGCAGAGGTAACGTATTTCGCAGCATTAAATATAAGTACGGGGTATAATGCAGGCTCAAGCAGAAGCCCTTGTGAATGAAATACATATAAAGGAGAAAGAACTCGAAAGATTGAACGGGCAGTGGAGGAGGGTTGAGACTAGCAACAGAGAAGCCAACGCTGCTAGAAACCGTTTTGCAAGAGGTGGCCAAAGCAGCGTTTACGACTTTGACGACACTGACCTAGACGGTCATAACAAACTCCCATATCACACTGGCGGTCGATCTGAACATCGTCAAAGGCTCAGACTCATGAGGTCATCTTTCGTGCTTTATATATTTTTGTTGCATGTTATAGTTTTCATCAAGATCTCTTTCTTTTGAGAAGTCCGTCTCTTAAAATTTTTGTTGATTGGATCGGATCATTCTTGTGCAGATGTTAATATTTACGAGTACAATGTAACATGTATCGTATCGCCCTAATATCTATAAAATCATTTGATTTGATTCAATCACACTTCTATCCTACAGTCCCGGGCTTTTAATTTTGCAAGGTCCACCACGGATTGCTGTCCGATCTTGCCAACCGCTGTGCCTGGTCATGTAGTCAGGGTTGGACAAGCTGCTCGGAACATGAAGATCTGATTCTTCTATAAAAAAAATGGTATTTTCTATACGCCAAAGTCTTATACTTGAAATTCGTACATCTGAAAAGAATACAGTATATCTCGTCTTGATAACTATAACATCCCTAATGGCGGGATTCTTGTGTCGTTGTCGTCTCATCCTTCAGTTTTGATCATCTCAAGCAAGAAATCGTTCCAACTATCAATAGGCCCAGGTAAGCACCAATGCACACAATCACTAGGCCATATATCGTTGTATTTGGCCGGACGCCCGTATTTGCTTGGGTGCCCGTCCGGCCTCATCAACATGAGTTTGGTCATATCCAAGAGTCGGAAATTCAAACCACGTTGGGCGCCTAACTTTTGAGCCTCTTTGAACTCTTCCATTTGGGTCTTATACAAGTCCAAGTTTTCGCCTTCCAGTGTTACTTCACTGTTATTATAAGGCCTTTGCTTTAAGCAATCTCCTCCATGCTCCCAATCCCCTCCTTCAAAATGTGCGGGTGCGAACGTCCTCATATAAACCGTCCCCTTGAAACTCTCCTTATCCAAAATGGCTCGAAAAGCAGTCCGAAATGCGCTTCGATACCCAAATGTGAGCGAGTATTCGGTGAGATTATCTTTCTCACAGTAACGGCACCCCATGAAATGACGGTTCTCATAGTATGTAATGGGTCGGAAAAACCAGTGGCCGGCCGATATGATGATGTAGTTGAACTGGTCGATTTGGGCCCTCCAGACCTCATCAGGCTCGTCTAAATAGAGGCCGTAGAAGCTTTTTCCCGCTTTACCGTTTGGATCGTTGTCTAGGGTTTTTACAAGGTACGGACTCCATAGAATAGCTACCGTGAAGTTGTAGGTCTGGAAGTGCCATCGCTTGAAATTATCATCGGTTGAGTTTGATACATCTCTTGGGCTCTCGACCTGTAAGTAATGAAGAAGAAATTAACGAAAATCTCGAGCTCTTTCTCTTTCTTTATTCCTCGAACACAAAAAATTAAAAGACGATATATTAATCTCTTTTTCTCTATTTCCGCTTAACACCGTCTCTACTCCTCCCTATTTTCTACTCCGTGGTACATTTAGCTCTATTAACCTCTATTCATTACCTCAATCCCAAGCGACTCCTATTTACGGAAACATTAGGTTGAGATCTTGAGTTTCATGATTGGGTTCTCAAGTCCTACTTTTGATTCAAGTATCATCATGCAATCCAATCCAATCCAACTCTACTTTAATTTTGTACTCATCATGACTTAAGACTACGTTCCAGATTTTATAGTACTCCAAAACATCAACTATAGGCGAATTCTCGTTTGTGACAAAAATATCTGGCTACTTTATATGTTTGCTTTATCTACCCATCTAGTATTATTTGACTCGTCAGCAATTTGTGACGGATATATCTGTCGCAAGGGAAAGTTACTCCAGACTAAGTATATTAGCAAAGAATATAATTTTGCTACACTACCGTAATTAACAATTTAACGTACTCTGTAGTAATTAAATTAGTAGATTTTCCAACCAAAACACTAATCTTCCCTCTAAAATCTAAATCAACTCTTTCTCCTTTTCTTGCCGACACTTAGCTTGTTGAAAAATGAAAACCTTTTCGAACATGAGACCTACTGTCCCATAACACTTGGTTCTAACCACCAGGCTAAAACATCCTCGGTTCATAATTGATAGTATTATGATAGGAGAACTATGACGGAAGAGAAAAACACACAAATTAAGAACATAAAATCGATGAACACACAAATTTACGTGATTCACTAACAATATGTTAGCTACGTCCACACAGACAGAATGACAGATTCAAAGTCATTAGTCAACAAATAGTATAGATTGACTACTACTACTACTAGCTTGATAGTGGATCTGTGATCCATCCATGTTCTTCCAAATCAACTACTAGCTCAGTGGTGTAATCAAGTCATTATTAACTACTCCCTCCGTTACAATGAATTGTTTGTCTTTGCTTTTAGCATCAAGGGAAAGAGATCGAATTAAGAGGTGACATGTGGAGCCAAAATGTCAAATTACATATAAAAATGTTCTTAAAATAGAAAGACAAACGATTCATTGAGACGCCCAATATAGAATAGGCAAACAAATCATTAGAACGGTTGATTAGCTTATTAATTAGTAATTAAGATAATAAATGAAAATTAATTAATTATTGTGAGACGGTTTCACAAGAGGATGAGGATTAGGTACCTGGGACAAGAGGCAAATCAAGGATTGCATATGATTTCTAGCCACAGAATCACCAAGAAACCCTAACGATTTACCCCTAACCATTTCCATAAACAACGTTCCATTAAACACAGGCAAATCACAATCACTAGGCTTCCACCTCCACTTCATGAACCCATCATCAGGCCTCTCAAACTTCATGCAATTCTGATGCTCCTGGATCACTCCACAACTGTTGTTCGTGTAATACGGCGCATCCTCGTTCCGAACCCATTCACCCGAAAACAGATCACATCCTGGTATCGTCTTCGTCTTCTGGGATTGGGATTGAAGGTAGAGTAAGTTCATGGTGGGAGTGGGTGCTTTCTTGAAGCAGAGATCCTTGGATAGTTCAATGGAGATTGTAGCAAACAAGAGTAATGGGACTGTGATTTGCAGAGCTAGTTTTGGGTTGAATTTTGATGGTTTTTTTTGTTGTTGCTCCATTTTTGAAGAATCAATCGAGATAGAGGATGAAGAAAGCTAGTACGAGTATGGAGTAGTTAGTTGTTGTGATGAGATATGAACTTAAATGATTGTGGTCGTAAATGATTTTTATTTTGGTTAATGAAACGCTTAATTAGTCGCATTATAATACTTTTAAATTCAAATAAGGGAAGGGAATTCAAACATGCGACTATGTTGAGAATTGACTCCTTCCCCCAAATAAATCACATGGGTCCCACATTGAAAGATATGATAAAGATATTCCACCTTACAAAGCAAGGGGTTACTCAATAAGCTCGGACATCTTCGATAAATGATTTATTTTGATTTTTAGTATACATTGAGTAGGTCAACAATATCAATTTTTTTATAATTTTTGTTAATGTAAAATGAAAGATATTACGGTGCAAAACGTGTCTCGACAAATGTGCAAAAAAAAAAGAAATGTGTAGTTTTGATTTGAACGGATTACGGACTATTTACTCCTTCTGTTTCTTTGATATCTTCCACATTTCATTAACAATTTCTTTGATTTCTTCCACTTTTCTTTTTTTCTATCACACTTCTCTCCTACCTAGGTGGCCCACTTACTCTACCCCTCCCTACTTTTACTTATTTTATTATTTTTCTTAAGAAATGTGTCATTTAAGGTGGAAGAAATCATAGAAACGGAGGGAGTATTTTGTGTGGCAATAAAAAAAGGAAAATGATAAATACAGTCTTTAGATGTTGTATTTAAGAGAACTTGAAGAGAAATAATCTTTTAATATTTACGTTAATTGTATTGATATTTGTGTCATTTTTGCTCGATCAATGAGTTTATACTAAATTTAGATGATTTTTAATATTTAAGTACAACCCTAAGACTGTATTTAACATTACCCATAAAAAGAAGAAATATATTTCGACCCGGGATAATTGAATTTGTTTTGACAATTTTGTTTTTCGAGCAGATTGAAAAGGTTTTGCAAAATTCTTTACCTCATGGGTAGGTTTTGTTAACTCTTAAATTTATCCTGAATTGAATTGATTATTGATGTACAACAAAAGTCATTAAAAATGGATCGACTGCAAATGTTAACGGAGAGGAGACAAAGTGTAGCATATGAGGCCACATTAGGTGGGAATCTTCACGTTTCCAAATCTGTAAATGTCTGCTTTACATTAACTCTCATGAAAAATAATCGGATATGACTTCCCCAACAGTTCGATTTGAAGTGTATAATACACGTTTTCCAGATATTCTAGGTATGAAGTGTACGAAGTGTCAACTCAAAATATGAAGAGCAAGTGAGCAACGAAGAACGTTTGGGGTTTCCGGGAGTCACGAAACCTCGCAAATTATTAAATTAGTATGCATCGCACGAGCTTTTAAACTAGTATGAGTATATTCGATGCAGAAAGCTATGGTTAGAGAGCAAAAAACATATCCGGATTTATAAGACCATAAAGGCCTAATAGGGATCTTTACACTGTTACTTCCTCTGATTGCCTATTTTCTTTCCTCTTTTCTTATTGGGTTGAGTTTGATTTTGAAAGTTTTTCACTACTCATTAATTAATATAATATTCATCTCTCCTACTTTTTCACCCTAATTTTTTTCATTTAATTAATACAATATTTCTCTCTCCTACTTTTTCACCCTATTTTTTTTCATTTAATTAATACTCCCTCCTAGTTCAAGTATTCCTCCCCAATTTTTTTTGGAGAGATATTAAGAAATGGGTAAAAAGTGGACTATAAAGTGTAAAAGGTGGGGTATGAAGTGAAAAGAGGTTGGAGGTAGGTGTAGAGGAAAAGAATAAAGAATTGAAAGAAGAATAAAGAATGATTAAAAGTACATCCAAAAAAGGAAAGTGGGAAGAAAATCAAACTAAGCCCAAAAAGGAAAGTGGGATGAATATTTGAACTAGGAGGGAGTATAATATTTTCTTCTACTTTTTCATTCCAGCTTTCATATTCCACCTATTTTCCTCCCAAAAAAGAAAGGGAAGAAAATAGGTAATTGGAGAGAGTATAATATTTGGTCATACATTATTTATAAGACGTAAATAAGGTCTTTAGAATGAAACTCGAAGCATTAGATAGATTATCACCAAGCTAGCTAAGGATTGATAATTTGATATACTTCCTCGGATTACAAATTAAACAACATACGATCGAGCATGATTCAACATTATTCATTTTATTTAACTACAAACAAAACAATGATGACAAACTCCATCCTCCTACTATTAAACTTGCTTTGCTTTGCTTGCTTGTGTAAAATCAATCACACTCCACATTTCTCATTTACTCTTCTCTTCACTTCCATCCTACACACACCAACAATCACAAAACTCAACCATGTTAATTAGTCGAACCTCAATAACGTAATCAGTGTCTGTCTCTTTGTAATCGAAAGATTAGCTCTACTAATTACGAATACAAAAAGACAGACAGATGTTGTTGACTTACCACATGAGTTGTTTGTCGAGGGTTGAAGAAGACAACAACCCTCGATTCTCCTCAGCTCTTCGTAGTAGGTACGGCATGACTTCGTCCACCTTACCGAAGGTCAAGTACTTGCTCACTTGAAACCCTGCATTCGCAAGTCCATACGAAAGCGCCTCCGACATTCCATACAACTGCGCAAACTGCACCCTCTCGCTTTTGTTCCCAATCCCCAACTCCCTCGCCTTTGTTGCGGCCATTTTCCCTGACTCCACATTATGGGTAGCAAGAACCACGGACGCCCCTGACCCGTTCACGACCTTGTCAAGCATTAACGAAGCACAATCGTTGAAGCAATTATGAGTATCTTGAATAGTGTTGTGAATCGGAGACTCAAACCCTAATGACTTAGCCAACTTGGTTTCGCTCGACATGTAGGCTCCTCTAACTAGCTTGAACCCGATAGGTAATCCCATCTTTTCGGCCGCGGTTGTAGCCAACAACATCCTCTCCTTTGCGTCCTTGAGGTACGCTTGAATCGTGCCATACACGATTGGGGTTTTCCCTCCAAATCTGTTGAACTCGATGGCTGAGTTATATGTCAAGTAGTCGATCCCTGGTTGGATATTGGTGTCCTCTGCATCGACTGTTAACGGTACATTAAGGTCTAGACATCTTTGGCATAGCTTCGTGAACCTCTCGTGGGCGAGTTTGAGATCTTCCTCTTCTTGTGGGGTCAATGGGTCGGGTTTTGTGAGCGTGTGGTATAGAGGGCTGGAATCGGAGAGGATTGGTAGGGAGTTTTGTTTCCATGGAAGACGGAACGAAGGATGTTGTTTCTCCCATCGGAGTAAATCGCTTAGTCGCTCTAACAAAGGCATGGGACAAATCGCGCTTATCTTCACTATCACGAAACTTATCTGCAAAACAAAGCGAAACAGACAACTTCAATTAGGGAAATCGATCGAGTGGAAATGGTAAAAAGAGATTTAAGATTTGGGGGTGGAAATATTAGCACATGGTCATGTAATTTTGGCACATTTCATCATCATCTTGGCTTCCAATTCAATCTCCATGCAAAATTGTCCATTGATCATATTCTTGTGTGTCAATCAGCACGAGCTGAGTAGCTGACGACAGCCATGCGCCACCTGTGTCCACGTTTCTGAAGGATCCCCTCTCGAGCATGATGACTTGATGTCATCATGGTCACCTTCCTTCGGCTTATCACCGGCAGTCCATTTTGTCCACTTCCACAAATCGAGGGATCTACCACCGGAGACAATCTCTCTTCAAGTTGACCACCGGCCTTAGCCATCACGTCGCGACGTGGGGTCCTCCAAACCAAGAATAGTGGGTAGACATGACATGGGCATATAGCTTAGAGCGACCTGAGATTTTGATGATAATCCTACAAATCCATACCAAACGACACCCAAAGTACCATGCAGTCATACACATTTTCGCAATTTCATCCTAACTATGTGATACTACGTTTTATTAATGAATTTTTCTTTTCGTTCAAAAAAAAAACTACGGTAAGTAAAAACAAAAATTGGAAAAAAAAAACATTCACATTTACCAACTACATACTCCCTTGACCCGACTCGAGTCAATTATTACTCCTATTAGGAGGATGATTTCAAATATAGATAACAATTTATTAGGACGCAGGGAGTTGAGTCGTGTTTATTTTTACTCGTTATCTGACCTAAAAGTAACATTTTAAAATATTACGGAATATTGTACTCCGTAAGATCTTAAAGCCAAAAGAATATGCCCGAACCGTCTCACAATTCACTAAGATCGTCAAATATTCCTTTTTGGGTGAATTCTTAAAGATTTACTGTATCTTTTTTTTTTTCGAACTTTCCTTTTTAGTCTATATATTTTTACCACTCTGTCACTACCAAGTTAAAAGTATTTACTACTTTAACTACTCTCCATTAACTCACCCCACCTTACACACGATTATGACTATATAATCAATCATCACGCCATTTTCTTACTAATTGTGCAAAAGTAAATATGACAAACATTTTGGAACGGGGAATTAAACTACTGTAGTAATCATCCTATTATACAGCCGATAATTCTTCTGTGAGACCTTCTTACTACTCCCTCCGATTTTTATCTATCTTCCCTATTTCTTTATTGGGCTGAAACACCCTTTCTTCCTTATTTCTATTTTAGGCCATCAATATGTGGTCTAGAATAACGATACATTTCTCTCTCTTCCTTCTTTTATTTTGAACCACATATTCCTGCACCCTTATTTTCTTCCCAAAACCAAAGGGGAAGATAATAAAAAATCGGAGGGAGTACAAGTTATCGTGAGACATACTGATAGAAAACACAGCTCAGATGGTATACGAAAAGAGAGAAAGGGAGAAGAGAGGGATTAAGGTTAAGATTAGAGATGTACCGAAGAAGGGGGAAAGATCTTGGTAGAATCAATGGTGTTGAACAGAGTCTGATAATTTCGATCACAAGATTGATTATCAAAAGCATGTTCCAACCCATAATTCAACATTCCTCTCAATCCAGCTTCCCACAATTTCCCCACCATTTTACTCGTCTCTATCAAATCCTCACCTGCAACAAACTGTTCATAGAAACTACGTTTAACCGACCCCAGTATCGCCTCTCGAAACCCCGGAATTTCGATCAATTTCGAACGCATCACCCATAAACCCGTTTCAACAACCGGGTCCATTGACGCCAATTGAAGATTCACCAGTGATTTCACCAGTTTCGTGTTCGTAAAGGTAGAGAAGAGCTTCTGGGTGTCATTGAAGTTGAAAATTGAGTCAGTTATTGAAGAAGGATGAAACAATGGTGGTGAGTCTGGTGACTCTGTTTTCGGGTTATAGAAATCGGGTTTTTCGTCGAAATTGAAGGGTAAAATGGGAATGGAAGAAGGTGTTGAACTTAATTTCCTGCTGATTTGATTGAATTGTTGGAAGAGCTTTGGTGTTGCTTTGATGGCCATAAAATTGTTGAATTCCTCTGTTTTTTTTTATCCTCTGTTTTTTATATCCCCTGTTTTTTACTCTGTTTTTTCTTTGGGTTTGAAGGTGTGAAGTGAGAAGAGGAAGGGGGAGAAGAAGGTGGTTATATAGGTAGAAATATTTACAGTTTTACTTTTACTGTAAGAGAATTTTGTAAGTCTTGTCAAGTTGAGGTGGAGGTGACTAGATGTGATCGTGATGATAAAGTAACATACTCATATATGAGTCATATCAATATACGCGTATTATCCCACCAGAGTAGATACGGAGTATATACTGATAACCAGATCGGAATCTAACTACCAGCAAAGGGTAGTCGAAACTTACCTAAATCGATTAAAATTATCGATCTTTTCTATCCCAAGTTTCATAAAATTGAGACATTTTCATATATTGTGAACTCGTTACCTCAAAATTTTGGATCTTAATTCACCCGTGCTGGTAATTTATTGAGAAACCGTTTCTTTATAGAAATTGGGATCCAACAATTCAATGTATTTCTTTTTGTATCGTAGATTCTTAGGTATTCATTCATTCCCTTTTCGAGTGGTGCGAAGAGTATCTTTTATAACTAATCACGTATAGTATCTTTTATAGGTAGATAAGATAGAGAACAATGTCTAGAAAATTACTCCCTTCCTTCAACTTCAATTTATCCAATTTTAGGGAGCAGCAAGTCTTGCTTATGACGGATATTCACAAGCTTGCGACGGGCCAAATACTATTCATGCGATAGATAAGACAAATCATGAGTAAACATCTTACTTTTGTCTTATCTACCCACACGGATAAACAGATAGTATTTGACCTATACGAATGAATATGATCGTGACAAGTAAGAATTTACGTTTAAGGAGTAACCTGAAGCTATGTTGCGTAAAGTTGTAGGTGGAGCATGCATGCAAGTAGAAGTAGTGAGTAGTGAGTTGTGAGGGCGAGTTGAGAAAGTGAGTTTTCAAGTTGCAGAGAATAAACGGTAGGGATTGTCTCTATGCATGTGTTGCTGACTAAGATTTCCCTATATTGACTATGACCTTTCCTCAACAATAATCAACGCTCCCTACTTGTTGCTCCACGGCTCATATTTAATCAAATCAAATCAAATTAACAGCTAGCTAAACATCACAAAAATCCCCATCACTAATTCTTGTCTGTGACGGAGATATATGATGGGTCAAGTAGATATCATTTGAGAGGAAAAGATAAAAGTGAGGTTGGTGAGACCTTTGTCCTTTTCCCCTTAAATGGTACTCCCTCCGATTCATTAGAATCGCAACATTTACTATTCACACAAAAAATAAGGAAAGTGAATTGGTGGACCACAACAGTGATATCATGTAAGATTAAGTAATATAATAATATTAGATTGAATATTTTGGAATATAGTAATGAAAAGTGAAGGGTAGGTTAGTCATTTCATAAGAAAAATGTGGCCCAAAATGGAAATGTTGCAAAGCTGATGAATTTGCCAAAAACGGAATACGTTGCGAATCCAATGAATCGGAGGGAGTATCTACTTGACCTGTCTTAAGCTTGTGACGGATATATTCGTCACAAGAGAGACCAACTGAATCCCCGTTACTCTCCTCAAATACACTCTTCACCTAGGGGTGAGCAAAATAACTCAAACTGGTTTTAAAAACCAAAGCCGAATCAAAATCCGGTTTAAAAAACCTGAAAAAATCGGATTTTTTTAGTGAAAAATCGGGTCGGGTTCGGTTTACAATTTTAAAAATCGGGTACCAGGTTTTGAACCGGTTTACACTTTTAAACGAAAAAAATAAAAAATTGATATGCAAATTAGTGAAACGGGTTCGAAACCAACTTATAACAAAGATAACAATATTTTTTTTAAATCCGGTCATAAAAACCGGTTCGGGAAAAAGCGATTTTCAAAAACCGGGTACCTGAATCGGTTTTGCTCACCCCTATCTTTAACGCAATGATTTTGTTTTTGTTAATCAATAGAAGTCAAAAAAACAATATCTTATTCATATCAAATTATACGTAGTGCTTCACATCAACTATCCAAAAATGGAAAATGGAAGGTGATAACAAATACTCAAGTGAGACAGGAAGTATTATTATTTTGACACAATTTCTTGCAAGTAGTCTTGTTCCACGATCGATTCCCAATAATCTCCTAAAATTTCAAAGTTTTAGGAACCCAGAATTGGAGAAAGTTACCGAAAATGTCTTAACCTAGTGATTAGGATTAGGTGCTCTGGGACAGTAGGTCTCAGGTTCGAACCCCCTCCCCCTATATTGTAATGCGACTAAGTGCGCTCTTCGTTGAACCAAAAAAAAAAAAAAAAGAATTGGAGAAAGTTGTATTTGATTTGATCTTGACTCTTGATCCAAACCGAACAGTTCGATCAAATTCAATTTTCCGATCTAGATCTAATAGAAAAAGGAAAATGATATATATACAACCAGTCAATCCTTAGGGTTGTATTTAAGAAACAAAATAAAGAAATAGTCTTATAGTACATGCATTAATTGTCTCGATGTATCTGTAATTTCTACTCAAACCCATACATTTATACTAAATTTGGAAGATTTTAAATGTTTAAATACAACATTTATATAAAGTTATCGAAGACTATTACTCCTTACTACATTACCCATAAAATAAATTACACTTAGCTTAGAAGTGGGCGAAAATGACATAACGTGACAATTGGAAAAACTTTATATAAAGTTATTTTTTCGATGTTGCAATTCAACTCTATTACAAAGTGCTCCCTTTGATTCTCTACATGAATTCTTATTTAAGACGGAGATATCCGTCATAAATATAAGATGGGTCAAATATCATACCACATGAATTAATAAGACAAACGTGTTGCTAGTATCAACACCATATGCTTTTGTCTTTTTTTTACCTACTTGACCCGTTATAACCTATTAGATTCTCTAAGACAGCCACATATTGTACACACCCTTCTAATTTATAAGATATTTCACTCTTTCCTTTTTTTTTTTTTTTTTTTTTCACTAGTTCAATCATCTTCCTACTTTTTATTTTTGGTTGTACTTTAATCATTTTTTTTATTCTTTCTTCAATTCTTTATTATTTTCTTTACTAACAAACCCTACCATATTTCTACTTTATACCCCAACATTTTCTTTTTATTACTTTAATCAATTATTTATTCTCTTCTTAATTTTTGTACCAAAAAAAGAGGGAGGATAATAAAAACTAGGAGAGAGTATGATTTTCGAGAAGTATTTTAAGTAAATGTAACAATTTTAAAGAATGAGAGGAAGTAGTATGGGTGAATTGTTAGGTGAAAATTGTAAGATGCGAGATGTGTAATTAAATTGGGAAATAGTAGGAACGTGGAAGGAATTATAATGTGTCATGTGTAATGCGTGTGGAAGGAGCACGAAATTGATTGAATCCCACTTGAAAACAGTACTCGTAGTAGATTGAAATGGAAACAGGTGGGTTTGAAAAAGACGGGTGCAACTGCAAACGGCAAGTGTGCAACATCACACTGAGAGCATTAGAGCATCCCCATCTATCATTCATTCTTCATTTTTTTTTTGGAGAAAATGAAGAAAAATGGTTCCTCTATCCATGAAGAAATCATTTTTCATAGAGAATAGAATATATTCATTCTTTCAACCGAATGGAGTGGAGAATGAAAATTGTGGGTCCCCATGATAAAAATATTACTCCCTCCGATTTTTTATTATCTTCCCCTTTGATTTTGGGGAAGAAAATAAGGGTGTAGGAATGTGTGGTTCAAAATAAAAGAAGGAAGAGAGAGAAATGTGAGGGTGATTCTAGACCACATGTTATGGCTCAAAATAGAAATAGGGAAAAAATGATGTTTCAGCCAAATAAGGAAATAGGGAAGATAATAAAAAATCGGAGGGAGTAATATTAAAATAAATTAAAGTGAGGTGTAAATGAATGAATGGAATAATGAAATGTGTTGGGACCCACAAAAGAATAAAAACTTCATTCTTGGAGCAATTCTTTTATGATGAAGTAGGATAAAAGTAATGAGGTGGATGAGGTGGGTCCCATCCAAGAATCATTCTTGGATGGGGATGCTCTTAGAGACGACGGACATCGAACATCACTACATTGTGAATCGCAGATTTTGACGGGTCAAGTAGTTATCAAATAGATGAGATAAGACAAAAGTGAGGTTGATGAGACCTAGATAAATAATTGTCATTTTCTCCTTAAGTCATACTTCCTTGACTCATCTTAAGCTTGCGACAAATATATCCGTCACAAGAGAGACCAACTACATGTTAGCATGTGAATTGTGAAGTGAATAGTGAGGTGATGGAGTAGTAAGGCCTGTTCTTTTGGACTTATATTCAGTCAGTTACAGTTCAGCTACAGGAGGCATATTTTGTCTCTATATTTCAGTCAATTTCAGTTAAATTAAATTAGATTCAGTTAAGTTAAGTTCAGTCAATTTCAGTCCAAAGGAAAAAACGGAAGTAGTTCATGAGTATTTCTTCCAAACGTGTCTAAACTCTTATCTACTACGCCTACTTGAGTACTAGACGCGTAGGCTACCATGCAATTCCACTTCTATCATCGAATTATACTGTATAGTCGTTGAAATCACTTTAGGTTAGTTACCAATCACTCTAAGTTAAATAATGATCGCTATTTATTTAAAAATGGTAATTGACTAACTTAAAATAATCATTTTTTTTTTATTACTGTCGCATAATACAACGGTTGTACACAATAATTATTCGTGATATATATACACAAATCAAGACTCAATGTCGCTAGTGGATAACGTGTAAATTAAAGTCGGAGGCTCGGAAGTGAGTCTGAGTTTAGCAAACAAACTGACATGGTAGACTCTAGTCTAATACGGAGTAAAAAGCAAACAAATAGAGTAAATTTAACGTAAATTTTTTGATTTCAAATTAATGGCGAAAGTATACAACAAATAAATAAACGGTTTTTCTAACGTGTGCCCACTACATGGAATAAATAGATATTAAAATAAAGAATAAAGAAAACCGAATACCACACTAATACAAACGCAAATAGGAAATCATTCTATATGGTAAATTTATACGCAGTAAATCGTAACTATCTCGACTACAATTAGAATTCACCTTCTTTTTTAACTTTCCAAATTTTGATTTTTGAACCACTTCTCCTAATTTGTGTTCATGTAAGAAACGGAATAATTAATTACCTATTTCTAATCTGATTTGGTAACTCAATATACATACAAAATTACAAACCTATAAAAACCAATCTTCATCGTCTTTTTGTTTACGTCGCACATATATTATTTCTTCGTTTCTCAAAACTCAAAACAAAGCTTCACGATATGGAGAATCACAACAAGAACAACGATAATGTGGGTTTGGGTTCGGAAGATGATAGCCCTAGTTTAGACGCGGGTGAATATCATATCGAGACACAAGTTACACTAAATGGCGAACCCTTTCAAGACTTTTTCCAACGCGAAAGGAAAGGAAAGCGAAAACTAGACCTAGACCAAGACCAAGACCAAGACCAAACACACGACTCAGATTACGATTATTCTTCAAAGTGCAAGGTTGATCTTGGGTTATGCCTTTCAGCCAGTAGAGAGTCTAGTACAGGTATCGAGAGTCCTTCTAGTAGCAACCCAAGTGTTACTGGACCGGATCTTGATACCCCCACGGCCCCACACCAAAACGACCAAAACACCTGTATGCTGTTTAATGTTAATCTCCTCGAACCTCCTCCTTTCGCAAACCCAAGCAACAGACGTAACATCATTGAGGCTGAGGCTGAGGCTGAGGATGAGGCGATAATACCTGCACAAGACCAGGACGTGGTTGCGTGGGGAATTAGGAAGGTCCTGACAGACAGCGACGTGAACCCACAGCAAAACAGGCTGTTAATCAGGAAGGATAAAGTGCAATATCTACTGGGTCAACTGGACGGAGAGTCTCGACATGATGTTGAGACGGGAAGGGGTACTTCCGTGACTGTAAGAGATGAGGACTGTAACAACAGGCTCACTGAGCTCACGTTTTCGAAATTTCAGTCTACCAAAGGGTATGTGATCCACGGTCATTCGTACAGACCATTTGTGAATCAAAAGCAGCTCAAGAAAGATGACGAGATTGGGCTGAGATGGGACCTGATCAACCGGCAACTGGTCTTCCGTGTTTTGAAAAGGGCATCTCCTCCTGAATCCTGATGTTAAGCAAATTAAAAGACCCAATTCAAGGTTTTGTGATTAGATTTCTTTTACAGTAACTTCAAAATTTTCAGGGTTTCATGTACAGAGTATTCTATATTAGAACTATTGTCGGGTTTTGTTGCCTCAGTATTCATAGTTTTTGTTTTATGGTTTGGATCTTTTCTAGTATGCATTAATCTGTAGTTCCCCAGTCGATAATTTTTAAGTAAACGATAAATATTAAGCGACATTATTCAAAATTTCCAAGCTCACCACAGGAGGGTTATCCCCTTCAGCCTTGACAGTCGGCCCTCTACTCTCTTTGTCGTCGCTTGAGATGTCTAGTTAGCCTTCGCTCAAGATGATCAGTGAACGGTGTTCTGAGTAAGGTTGCTTGCATCCAGAGACATTTACCGTAATCTAGGTCATTTATGTGAACACTTGAGACAGATAATACTCTAATGTCGACATCCTTCAGTTCACGCATCACATTCGACCCACTGCAGGAAATAAAACCCACGATTATGAGATCTTCCACATTATAAGTGCCAAACACTTAAACTTTACCTCAAGAATGCCACCTTCACGCAGTAAACATACACCATCACAGTCGGAATTTTCGAGTAACCCCAAGTTCAGGTTCCCAGCTAGGTCAACTCATGGATGTGCTTGTACACATTCTTTGAGATAAGATCTCTCTGCAACAAATGATCCCAGAAGAACCCTAATATTTTGTTCTCACCACAATTTGATGCACTAAAATACCTAAATATTTTCAGAGTTACATTCAATCTTCTCTTGTACATTTCATCCAACAGCTCGGAAGCCACTCGAGCTTTCCCTCGTTTAAAATAACTAAATGCCAAGCTTATGTACACCAGGCAGTCACCCTTGACACCCTTCTTTACCATGGAATCAAATATTCTTTGGGCACATTCGATCCTATTCTTCTTACAAAGACATCTAATCAGAGCTCGATATACAGAAATATCGACAATGACACCTCTCTCCCCAAGCTCACTGTGAAGTCTTTCTATTGCGTCTTCATTATTCTGGATACAGTAACTGTCTACAATCCAAGAATAGGTAGATGAACTTGGAGCGAATCCCGCATTAAGCATTTCCAGAAGCATCTCCTTTGCGCTATCTATTTTCATGGTCTTGCAGAAACCGTGTATCAGAGCTTTGTATGTGAACTGGTCAAGCTTCAACCCGCTGTCTAACATCTTGCGCTTGACCCTTAACGCAGAGTCCACGTCTCCTATTTTACAGTAAGCATTGATCAAGGTGTTACACGTAATGTTATCAGGTTCAAGCTTCGTTTCACTCATCTCATTCAAGATCTTGTTGGCATCCCTCATCCTACCTAGCTCGCACAATTTGCGTAGAATCGAGTTATAAGTAACAACCCCTGGGCTTATACCCCCCGCCTCCATCACATGGCGGAATCTAAATGCTTCGTCTAGGTCATTTGCTCGACAATACCCGTCAATCATAGTGGTGTATGTCACAATGTTAGGACTTAAACCTCCAAGTTCATTGAAAAGCCTCAAAGCCTCCCGCATTTTACCCTCTCTACAATAACCGAATATTAAGCTATTGTAAGTCACAATATCAGGAGCCACACCTGCGTGTCGCATCCTATCTTCGACCACCAAAGCTTCATAGTTCTTACCCTTCCTCACATACAAAGAAATCATCGAGTTGTAAGTGAAAATGTCGGGCACTATGCACTTCACTTCAATCTCATTCAATAATTCTTCGGCTTTCTCCACGTCACCAGACTTGCAACAACCATGAATCAATACATTATACACATGGAGATTCGGAACGACACCAAGATTCAACATTTTGTTGTACACCTTCCACATCGTAGAAGTAGATCCCGCTTTTACAAGCGAATTCAACAGCACGGAACAAGCATGCAAATGAGGTTGAATCCGATTAATCTTCATGTGATCAAACACTTGAATCGCGTCATGGGTCATCTTAGAATTAGCATAATGTATCACCAACCAACTCAATATTTGCGAATTCAAATACGGGTCTTTATGTGCAGCCAGAAGTGAACTCAAAACCGTTGGGGACGACAAGAAATTCTTAACAGCAGTCTTCTTAACCAAATTCTGTGCAACTCTGAAATGTTTCTGTTTCGTTAGCATATGAACCATATTCCAAGTATACTGAAGCGAATGTTCGTAACCAGGAATCTTTTCAGCCCATTCATAAAATGCCCAACAACCATATAAATCTAACGATAAATGCGACGATACTTTCTCTACTGTCGTCGAGCTCACAGCAGAAGCAACTTGGGGTATCAATAGTCGGTTCCAATTCCCCTTCACTACAACTGCACTTAAACATTCGATGAACCAAGTCTCCCTTGACACGGAAATGAGTCCGGGCATGATATAATTCGATGAAAAACGTTGAATCATGATAAAGATTGCAGCTTTTCCCTAATTTCTTCCTCTGATACACATTAATTAAAATCATCAATCAATTTGATAAAGAAAATTAGGGTTTTTCAGTTGCAAATGAAATAATACAGTATCAAAGATTGCAGCTCTTCCCTAATTTCTTCCTCTGATACACTTGAATTAATAAGATCAATCAATTTGATAAAGAAAATTAGGGTTTTTCAGTTGCAAATGGAATAATATCAAACAAATTCGTGGAATAATATCAAAGAAAACAAATTCCTGGAATAATATCAAAGAAAACAAATTCCAGTGATTGTGCATCAATCAGGAATAGTATGAACCAATGACTGACTACAAATTGGAAATCAATCAGGTTCCGATAAACTTTACTAACCTAAAAAAAAAGAACAAAACACATATAAAAGGAGAAAATAAAATCAAACCTACCGGTAAATTGAGGGTGACGGTGATATAGATTTCGGTTTTTTTTTTTAAATCGATTTCGGTTTGATTTTGATTGTTAAAATTGGTTTGATTTTTATTGCTAACGGGCTATATCAATATCGACAATATACCGCATGCATAGAACCGATAAAATTGACCTGATCAGAATAAGTAAATTTGAACCAGACCCGACACTCGGATCAAAAGATCCGAGTTTCACCCGAAATCTAAATCAACCCGATCTGATTCGAAATTGATCCTGGATGTTATTATAGTAAACGAGTTGCCTAAAAAAAAATTGAAAAATCACGATACCCGAAAATGATCTGAAACCGAAATGATCCGACCTGAAGTCAACCCGACTTTAGTAACTTGAAATGGCTCGACCTGAAGCTAACTCGTCTCGAACCCAACCCAGTTAGTGATGAACGGGTTCATTTAGAAAAAGATGGGTTCAACCCGTCCCATATTAACCTAACCGAAGGGCCGGCCTGATATACATACCACTCCGCTTCTTCTTCTTCTTCTTCTTTCTTCTTCCTTCTTCATCTTCTTCCTTCTTGTGTTCTGCGAACTTGAACACTCACAGTCACTGCCTAATCTCCATACTCTCTACTTTCTCTCTCTCTCTAGGAGGTAACTTGTCTAAATATTCTATCTTTTCTCCAATTTCTTCATCTACCCCCCTTTTTTCATTACTCCGCTCTAATTCATTCATTAATGTAGAAGATTCAACACTCAATTACTACTATTTGTCTCTCTTTAATTCTTCTTCTTCTTGGTGGGTTTTACTTTAATCTATACTCCCACCGTCTCGTTCATTTGTTGTCGTTTATATTCATCGTGAGGAGTATTTTAATCAAAGGAAAACAAATGAACGAGACGGAGGGATAGGTAAGCTTTAATTAATTGTGTTATGGAGCTAAATGAAGGATTATTATTATGTTTGGGATGGGATGATTTAAAGGGCAGCTAGCTATTCTGATGAAATTCTTGGGTGCTACTGTATTTTCTAAGAAATCTGATTCATACTTGGTGGTGGTAGGGCTTAGGGCTGCTAGCTGCTGGTTGGTTTGAACATAGATATGGGAACTAACAAACCCGAAAAGAGATCAAAGAAGGTGAAGATAAAAAACCGTGGTGGCGAGCTTGTTGATCATGGTATGTTGTTGGATTTAACTCGTCTTCTCGGCTCATTTATCTAGTATAGTTGTCTCTAATGTATGAGACTAGCAATGGTTTATTCGTTTGTATCGTGTTTGCCTATAATGTGTGTCTTTATCATTGTTGCTATTTCAACTAACAAGTACGAGTAACAAGAGTTTGTTATGTGAGTGAAATTCTGAAGGAAGTTTATGTTAGTTAACGACGAATAGGGTCCTATAGAGGCATTCATCCTCACTGTTTGAAACATTGCATCTATTTTGTGATGGCTGTTCAAGGTTTTTCCCGTGGGTTCAACGTGGTTACAGAAACATCGGTGGTACCTCTAAGTTATTAATGACGCAGTATCATGACCTTCCGTCACTTTATGCCATTATGTTGCTCTAATTGGGTATAAAGAGTGACATTTTTACTCCTGCATGGTGTTTCATGTCATGCTTAGTGCTTAATACCCTTAGTCATCCATCATTGACATGTGACATCTTTGGCCCATGTTAATGGATTTTACTAACAATGTCGCCATTCAAGGTATAACTAGAATCTTACTTATGTTTTTAGAAAACGAGAGTGCTACATAGAATTCAGAAAACGAGGGGGCACTTTGTGGAACACTCCTGTTCATTCCTGTAAACCATCCTGGTTATATACGATTTCCGCTTCTTCTTGCTCATCTTTCAAACTGTACTTTACAGGAGAAAGTCCTGGGATGGCTAAACTCTCCAATTGTGATGCCAAAAATGGTGCTACTAAGGTTGACGTGGACAATGCACCTGCAGTGCAGGTCAATGCGCGTAAGTGGTGTTGCTTCTTTTATCTTTTCTTTCCTTGTACACAAGAGAAGATAAAAACGGAACTTACTTTCCCCAAACATACTAGATGTCTGGTTTAGTAGCCAATACTGGAGTAGTTTACATTGACGTAAAACGCCTTCAATATATAAACTCTGAGTGAAATTACATAGATTGCAAAACAAGATTATAGTAATTTGGGAAATGCTATCCGACTTTTTCCTGCAGGTAAGTCCAAAAAAATCCGTAATTTGAAAAAGAAAGGTAGTTCTCCTCTACCAATTGAAGAGAGCAATGCTGTGAGTAATGCAGAAAGCAATGAATCAGCTGCCGAGGATTCCTCAAAACGAAAGAAGGGTTTGTAACTTCTGCCGAAAGTTAAGGAGAATTTGAAATTGATTTTGTGAAATGCTAATAATGTGCTCTTTTGTCTATTATGTAGATAAATCAAATAAACTTAATAAAAACAAAAGGAAACGTGCAGTTGTATCAGATGTGCATAATAATGCAGGAGAAACTGAACAAGTTCGAGATGGTTCGAAGCTCAAACTAGGTTCGTAACCTTACAATCCTAAAATGACCAAATGCAATGAAGAAATTTTGTTAGAGAATGGAATGTGTGAAAATTTATGAACTTATTTGCTTTCTTTTTTACTTAGATAAGTCAAAGAGAGCTCGTAAAAATAAAACAAAAGAGGCTCTTGTATCGAGTGATCAGAGCGCAGTATTGATTGATGAAGAAGAAATTAAATCCGCTACTGTCAAGGACATCTCCTTATCGAAAAAAGGTTTGCTGCTCCAGTCGGTGGTTTTCCATCATTCGTCCTTCTGCATCAATCTTGTCCATGATTTACACTGTTGTAACAATTTATTTATATGTATTAGGCAAGTCAAAGAAGGCCCGTAAACAGAGAAAGGCTAGTCAGTCAGTAATCACAGAAGCCAAGCCAGTGCCGAGGGTTCAAGAAGTTATTGTAGAAGAAGTATATGAGATATCATCCGGAGAAGATGATGACTCTAAAGGAATGAAAAGTATGAATACATGATGCCCTCGTATGTTATTTAAGTTTCTTTAAGGTTGTAAATCTCGTTTGGATTACGCCATTCGAAGAACCTAGTTAATTTGCGCTTCAATGTATTTATGTTGTGTTCGTTTTTGTAGAGTGGATAAGGGAATACCATGAGAGGAGACCTGGGATTAAGGTACTGCAAGAACAGATCGATGACTTTATAACCGCGTATGAGGAAAAGGAGGAACAGGTGATTCTTTCTCGTCATACTCTTGAATACATTTCACTAGTAAGTCAAGGAGTATATATTTTGTTGACTTGGAATTGGAGCGCAGGCTAAAAGAGAGAAAGAGGCGAGTTTGGCTGAAGATGGATGGACAGTTGTCGTGCATCGCAAGGGAGGGAAGAAGACGACTGATGCTGAAAGTGGTGTTGCTGTGGGTTCCGTTGCAGAAGCAGCAGTTCGCGAAAAACTAGCCATGAAAAAGAGTAAAGATGTTGGGCTAGATTTCTATCGATTCCAAAGGAAAGAAGCCAACAGAAGCGGTATGCATGCTCTCTTATTAATGCTTCATTTTTAAATCATCTTAAAAAATGTCCAAAAAAATGTTGAAATGTTTTTTGTGGTTTTGCAGAGATTATGAAGCTTCAAAGTAAATTCATGGAGGACAAGAAGCGGATACAACAATTGCGAGCTGCAAGAAAATTTAAACCCTACTGATTTTCGGATCTTCATGTACGCTTTACTTTAAACTGTTGCCTCTAAATTTTGCTCCGTTCCAAAGATTGTTAAATGAATTTATCATCACACTTTACGGTCATAACTTCTTTATTCGAACAAGAAAATATGATGAACGATAGAATCGCATAATTGCTTGGACTCATGAAACTCATGTACGAAGTAATACAAGTTTTTGTGCCTCGTTCCATAGAGTTTCGTCCAACATACGATTTTACAAGAGAAAGCAAACGCAAACGCAAACACACATTATTTTAGTAGATAGTCCCATGAAACTTGCTCGTCATGGAATCGATGATCATGATCATCGGAGTAGTAGTAGTCTTCAAGCGTCCTGAATTTAAGATGATATACGAGGAATTAGTTGATCATCAAACTACACGAGTGTATCGAATAAGAGACGATTAAGAAAGCCAAAATCTACCTTTCTGATAGAGACTCCAATGGACTGAAGAAAAGTGCCCGTTCTTCCGAAAAACCCAACAATTTGACCAGCTGAGACGACTGGAGACTCGAAGGCGACTACGTTCTTGGACCAGTTAATCCGGCCATATGGTCCATACCCGGTTGGTCGCACGTTGGTATGTATATAGATTTGTCCCACATTCCGGTGATGTCCGTCTCCACCATACTCACCGTGGGAACCACTGATTTGCGTTATATACTCCGTATCTGTCATATGTATCTGTATATAACAAGCATTTGGATGATTAAACTCGGTAGTAATGGAACGAGGCCAACAATTTCATTATATGTACCTCAACTGAAGATGTCTTAGCCTAGTGGCCAGGATTAGGTGCTCTGGACAGTAGTAGGTCTCAGGTTCGAATTCCTCCTCCCCTATATTGTAATGCGACTAAGTGCGCTATTCGTTGAACCAAAAGAAAAATTATACTTACCTCGACAGTTTCGTGACCTTGGCCACCAAAGTGAACTGTCTGGACCTTGCCAGATTTGTCGACTATGTCGAAACCTATACCATCGACAATACCTCCCGTCTCAATACGAACAGTTTTAATTCTATTGGTTTTATCGAGGACGAAGTTGAAGGTTTCAGGTCCTTCACGACCGTACGGTCCATGTTTTTCAACAGACAATTCCTGAAATTATTATTATAACAACATTATTATTATTTTTTTTTTTTTTTGGTGACGAGGGAACCCGCAGCCGCTACCTTTGGTGCGCTCTGGGTAAACCCCCGGATGTACGCAATAGCCTGCAAACCACGCACACCATGTAAGCCGCCCTTTGGACGACAGGCTCGAAGCCTAGATGGCATAGCCTCAGGAACGCTCTTGCAGGGGCTTGAACCTGAGACCCATGGGGTTGTGGCCACATGTTTTAACCACTAGGCTCCACCCTTGCGGGCAAAATATAACACAATGCCAACATTGGGGTTCAAACTCGGGTCAGCAAACAAAGGACAACTCCGGATGTCATTCCCATACCATTGTAATACATTCCATTTCATAACAACATTATTATTATTATTATTATTATTATTATTATTATTATTATTAGTAGGTTTCTTAAGATACGGTCTCTCATTAACAGTGGTACCAAACCTAATAGAAGTAGGTACGATTAACATAAAAGAGTAAACAAATATAAAGAGGATACGCTTCTTATAAAAACAGGTACAAAACAAAGTTGTCATTTAAGGGTACGAATACCACATATAAAGTGGTACTGAAAAGTGATATCTCAATAAATTATTGATATACCATCTCTCCCAAAATTTGTATATTATTATTAAGGCTTCACTTTTGAAGTAAGTATATTGTACACTCCTTCCGTTTCTTTCCTTTGTTTGTCTTTGATTAGAATAATCTTCACAATGAATATAAAAGACAAACAAATGAACGGAATAGAGGGATTACATATGTAACCAATGCAATGAAAGCCAGTTAAACGTATGTATGTACCTTGGTCGTGGCTGCTTGAGAATGAGATTGTGCCATTTTTTTTTTTTGAAGTAGAACTGTAGAAGTATAAACTTAAGCTGAATAAGTGGGAATGAGTCTGTGGACTGAATCAGGAATTTATAGTGATCTGAGTAAGATAGAATGAATGAATAGGTTATAGGTTGGCGGTACGGGTGCTTTTCACGTGTCAAAATTACTACTCATTCATTCACATGCTCCCTCCGAGTTTCTATGTTCTTCCCCTTTCTTTTTTGGATGGAAAACAAGGAACGAGTATTATATTATTAAAAGGGGAGGAGTGGAATGAAAAAATAGGAGAGAGAAATATTATATTAAGTAAATGAGATAAAGTTGATTGAAAAAGTATGAGTGATGAATATTATATTAATTAAAGATGATAAAAGTGTGTGAAAAAGTTTTTCCATAAATGAAAATAGGGAAGAAGATCCAACTCAGTCCAATAAGGAAAGAGAGAAGAACACTAAAACTCGGAGGGAGTAGTATTATTGTACAGTTTTTAACCATCCAACCACAGGGAGTAGGTAGTTACCCATTAAATTCGGAGTTCCTGTTCCAATTTCAACATGGAGGTACTACGAACATCTCAATCCATTCTCCATTTTTCATTCTATGGAGAATAGAAGATATTCATTCTTTTTCAAGAATGAGGTGGAGAATGAAAATTGTGGGTCCCGATAATAAAAATATTGATATTAAAATAAATTAAAGAGATGCGTAAATGAATGAATGGAGTATTGAAATGTGTTGGGACCCACTAGAGAATATAAATTTCATTCTTGGTTGAAGGAGTTCTTTCAGGATGAAAAAAAATAAAATAAGATAGATAAAAATAATGAGGATGAAAAAATCATTCATGAGGATGAATTGAACTTACGCCCTCCATGTTAAAGATCAATATTTTATTCGTCACACCAGTATATTAATTACACATTATTAAAATTATCACAAAATCTTGGGAGAGACGGTCTCTCAATAACTTATTGAGAGACCATTCTTCAGTACCACTCTATGTACTATTCGTACCCTTAAATGACAACTTTGTTTTGTACCTGTTTTTATAACAAGCGTACCACCTTTATATTTGTATACTCTTTTAGGTTAATCGTACCTATTTCTATCAGGTTTGGTACCACTGTTACTTCCATTTGTACTTGGTGTCTCAGTAAAGTTAATGAGAGACCGTCTTTCAGGAGACATTCTCTAAAATTATATGAACAATGTACGTACTGAGGTCTTCCCTTGTTTGGACCCCGGTTCGTAGAATCGGATAGAACTCCATTTGGGTCGACCCTATCGAGCCTATCAACTAACCTTAAATTCCGTGAACAAAAAGGAGGAATAGTCAAGTATGAAGTGCATTGTGAACCGGATGAAAAACCTCATGCCAAGAATTATAGGAGACTACCAGAATGCTTTTGTCCCAAAGAGGTTTATCCAGGATAATATTCTGATAGCAGATGAGTGTTTACATAAGTTGAATAATCATAAGAAGGGAAAGATAGGGGAAGTTGCCTTTAAAGTTGATATGAGCAAGGCATATGATAGGATTGATTGGAATTTTATGAAATGTGCTTTGGTTGGAATAGGATTTCCGACCCATTTTGTGAATCTCATCATGAACTGTGTTTCAACAGTCTCATACAGTGTTCTTATTAATGGTGAGCCGCTGGATTTCTTCAAGTCTTCGTGTGGACTGAGGCAAGGGGATCCTTTATCCCCCTATCTTTTTGTTATATGCTCTGAAGTCCTGTCTAGACATATGAGAAAGAAGGAAGAGTTGGGAGAGATTATCGGGTTAAAAGTGGCTAGGAATGCTCCGCCGATTTCACATCTATTTTTTGCGGATGATTCGATCTTCTTTCTTGAAGGTAAAACAAATATCATAAAAGAATTCCACAAGTTATTTGACAAGTTTTGCGCTTTGTCTGGATTGGTGCTTAACAAGGAAAAGTCTGCCATGGTTTTTAGTCCTAACTGTAACATGGGAGTAATCCGCGATAGTCTAAGGATGTTCCATCTCAAACTTTGTGCAAATCTGGGGAAATACTTGGGGATTCCTGATTTAAGTGATGTGAGATCTAAGAAACTGGCAGATAGAATTTATGACCAGGTCCTTTCAAGAATTGGTTCATGGAAGGGTGTGTCTCTTTCTCCGGCTGGACGTCTCACTTTGATTCATTCTGTGCTCGCCAATCTTTCTTGTTTCTTTCTATCGGTTTTCAAAATTCCGATAAGTGTGGCTAACAAAGTGAATGCTCTGTTAGCACATTTCTGGTGGGCAGGGACTAAAGAAGGGAGAACGGTTCATTGGAGATCTTTCAAGCACCTTAGTCTGCCCAAGTCTATGGGGGCCCTCGGTATCAGGAATACGAAATTAACGAATAAAGCATTACTTGCCAAAATAGCGTGGAGGATTATCACAAATAAGGAAACACTTCTCAGTAAGGTGTTTACGGATAAATATGGGTATATAAGGAATACACAAGAATTTAGGAATGGTGGGATGAGAGGTAGCAAGTCTAGAGCTTGGAAGGGGATTCTGATTGGACGGGAGGTTTTGGAAAATGGGTTAGGATGGAAGGTTGGGTCGTCGGGGGAAAATAATGATCCGGCTATTAATATCTTCCAAGACAAATGGGTTAATGGAAGTGTCCCGCCCATAAAAACTGGTATTTCTCTAGAAGAATTATCGACAAATGGTAGAAGCTGGAATCTGGAGGACCTTATTTTGGTTGAAAATAAATGGGATTTGGAAAGGATTCAATTTATTTTTGCTAAGGAGTGGAAGGAAAGGATACAGGCAATTCCCTTATCAAGAGCAGCAAGAACAAACCGTTGCTTTTGGATGAAGACCAGGAATGGAGATTATAGTGTCAAGAGTGGATATCAGGAGTTAATCGTTAAAGAAGTTGAGAATGACACGAGAATCAGGGATGGTAGTCTTGAGAGATTGAACATTATGTTGTTCTGTAAGAAGGTCCTTTGGAAAATTCCAGGACCGGCGAAATGGAGAATTTTCTTTTGGAAAATCATTTCAAATGCTCTACCGGTTGGGTTTGAGAGGGAGAAAAGGCAATTGACGGGACCTTTTCACTGTGTGGTTTGCTTTACAGGCAATGACGGGGTGTGCGAGACAGAAACTCTGAACCACCTTTTTCGCACTTGCCCTGTGAGTAGACGCCTTTGGGAGTGTACCCCTCTTGCCAGAATTAGTGAGAGTGATTCTACGGAGACTACGAGGGTCTTGTTCGAGAAAGACGGTGATTGGAAGGAGCTCCTCCTTTTTATTAATGTCTTGTATAATATTTGGACTTTTAGGAATAATGTTGCTTTTGGAAAATCGGCCAATGATGTCGGAAGGCTTTTGATGAGATACAATGAATCGATTAAGGATATTGAGTTAATTTGGAAAGACATGATGGACAGGAGGGCTAAGGAAAAGAAAGAGGGAGGAGAGCGGGAAAGGTCGGAAAAGGAAGTAACTAGAGATCAAATAAGAGGATCAAAGGATGTGTGGATTATAACGCAGATTCAGGATTCTTATAGGTGTACTACTGCCACTATGAGCGTTGATGCTGCTTGGAGGAAGAATGGAGAAACTGCGGCAGGCTGGATCATGTTTGACAATAGACAAACATCTTCTTTTAGTGGAAGGGCGAGATTCATGGCTGAGACAGCACTCCAGGCCGAGATAGCAGTTATTAAAGCTATCAGGTGGGCTAGAAACAATGGATTCCTTCATGTTACCATCCAGAGTGATTGTCTGCAACTTATTTGTCAACTTGCTGAAATCGAAGACTCTCACCACTGCATTAGGGACTTACTTCAGGATCTCTATGTTGAAGTAGCTTATTTTCACTGTTGTTCGTTTAGATTTATTCCTCGGAAGCTTAACCACTATGCACATGATCTAGCCAAATCGGTCATGAGTAGTGGTTAAGGATTTGTATATGGCTGGCGAAAAAAAAAAAAAAAAAAGTGTGGAGTAATCTTTACCTTTGTAATTGTAAGAAGTAAAAAAAAAATGTACGGTGACAATCTTAAAAACTTCGAAGTTTTGTCATTAATGATTCATTTTAACCATGCTATGCCAAGAATGCAAGTATAAAACCATTTGATCATTAATATAATAATCTCTCAGTTCCATTCGATGGTTTGTCTTTGAATAAAATATTCCTCACGTCGAGTATGCATAATGTGTGAAACCTATCTAGGTTTGCGTGCCAAAAGATATGGATAAGTGAGAAATCAAGATCAAGAGATTATGTTTGCGTGCCAAAGGACAGCTAACAAGACCAACAGATGATACGACTTCATGCACAAATCTTAACCACTACCTCACAATAAAGTAGTGCAAATAATTCTACTTCAATTATGGATCAGTTAGATAATCAATTCATTCAAAGTGTTAAGGGATCTGATATAATGTTGCGGAATCAATTCAACTAAAATTCTTCACTCGAATACTCATCGAACTTGAAGAGTGGTTACTGTACATATTCTCTCGTGTCATGTGCTGAGTTTTCACTTAAGAGAACGACTACTCGTATTTAATGTTTTTATTAGGGGTTGAAGTTGTGGATTTTACGTATATTGAACGGTTTGTTCTAGAGAGTTTAGTAGGACATGCACGTAGACAGGAACCAAGCTATGAGCTCGGGTTGAATACATTGTCTGAAAAAGCTGGTATGTGTGTTAGATTGAATGGGTGAATTATGAACTCAAAGTTGAGGTGCCTGGGTCTGGGCGACCCAGAGTTAAATGGTACGATTAAACTGTTGTGCGCCGCAATTCGCAAAATTTTCCTAAAAGTATTGTCAATGTCAACATGATCTTTCGTGATATCAAGGAGCGCGGCTAGGTTTAGATTCTAATTAGTGACGTTGCAACTGCAACGACTCGACTTAGATTATCTAAACATTGAATTAATTTCAACCGAGTAGCGTTATTTTGAGTTGAACTATAGAAAAAATCATCCAAAATATCGTAAAAATTCACAGTGTATTGCAATCCGATCTTGCTCAGATGTTGGACGACGACTCAAATATACTCGGTACAAATCAGGTGTCTAGCCCTTAAACAATGTTCAAATGAAAAGAAACAAGTCTCCCTTGTGACGGATATATATCATTGGATTAGGATAACATATCGCTTTTATCTTATTCCCCAAACGGATATTATTTGACCCGTCACATGTTGATGGATACTTCCTTTGAAGACAAGAATTTGTCAACGAGAAGATAGTGAGAGGAAGGGAAAGGGAAAGGGAAAGGGAAGATGAGCAGGTGGGAATGGGTAAGCGATGCTTTGAAACGAAAGACGCCGGACGTAACGCCGGTGACATCAGCCTGTCGTAAAAGCTACGACGCCACCCGTGACGCCACCGTTCACATCAGTCGTACCGTCACGACTAAAGCACGTGTTGTGCACGAGTGCTTGTCGGATGATCAAGTCCGGGGTGACGTCACTCGTGTCGCCAAAAACCTCTCTTTCAACGGTGCCCTTTACTTCGTCCGATGTTACGGTAAATTTTGTTTTTCAGATTATTACTGTGTGCTTTTATGTTGATATATATACAAAATGAAAGATGTTCAGATCGATCGATCTTGGTTTACCACACGGAGAAGACGAAGTTACCGGGAATTTAATTTGTATTTTAGGTAAATTTCAAAAATATTGGTTGGTTGTCGTGAGAGAAATTAGTTCATGCGGAAAGTTGTACACTTTTGTAGAGGAATTGAAATTTCTTGGAAAGCCGTAATTCTCATGAATCAAACAACCCTGAGAATAAAATGCAATTCATAGGATCTTGCACTTCAGGGAATTAGAGGAGTAATCAAACGAGAGATTTGATTAAATGAGTGATTTATTAGAGTACAATTTGGGTGAGATAGTTTAATTGGTAGTTGGCGTTGATTTGAGGGATGTATATTTCAGTGAAAACGATGTACTCAGTTTGTTTGTTTGTTTGTTTGTTTGGTGGTGGTAAGACAAAGAACAGCTGGTGAGTGTCCACCCCGGTGACGGTGTTGGAGCTACTAGTTGCAGTCGAGGGTCCTAAAACTTCCTATGTTGTGACATAAACTCGAAAAAAATGAGTAATTATGATGAGGTGTTGTTTGGATCGAGAGATTTGGATGAAAGGGACGGGATGGGTAGCAACTAGCAGCAAGTGATGTGAAATCAAAAACTCTTGTCATAGGAAAACATTGGAGCTATCTACTCTTTCTAAAATTGGCGTTTAATTATGTTCCCGTTCATTAAATCAGGGATCTAATTCCTATTCCTAGAGATTCACCAAGAAATTACGATCTAATGAGTGATAGTTGCGACTTGAGCCTTGTTCTTCATGGTAATGCCTTGTCTGGATAACAAAAGCGGTCAATGAAATGGAGGGAAGCGGA
The DNA here is from genome assembly GCA_958450325.1 of Agrostemma githago. Lineage (NCBI taxonomy): Eukaryota > Viridiplantae > Streptophyta > Magnoliopsida > Caryophyllales > Caryophyllaceae > Agrostemma > Agrostemma githago. The sequence continues at coordinate 66,662,266 of OY288255.1, read as the reverse complement.
GAGGATGGAGAATGGAGTCCTTCAAATATTTCCTATGTGGGAGGGAAAATAATGTGTCTTGTTATAGCTCATTATCATGTCCTCCAAATCCCGTCCCTTCCTTTCCTTCCGAATCCCTCTAACCAAGTAATGCCTAAATGATAATCTTCCCGGCTTTCCGGGGAGCATTCTGTCTATTATAGGTGAGTTTTGAGAAACATATACTACTACTAGTACGAGTATATATTATGGTCATTTTGTTTCTATTTTCCTGAGCTAGGCCAAAAAATATCTATATAGTTTCATCGTCTTTCAAGAGTCTGTCATTTTGACTTCGGAATCTTTTAGTTCAATGGGTTAACTATACACGGAATAATGAATATGCAGGGGGCGGTCCAATCATTGATATTGTTTCCCGATCATTGCATGACGGGAAGGCTGATTCACAGAAAGAAAGGCTAAAGGATTTGGAAGTTAAAGTAGCCAAGCTTGAAAAGGAGTTGATGAGCTCTAGGAAAATGAGTGAACCGCCATCAGCTAAAGCTGTGACGGCGTCTAAATCCCAAGATGAGACTGATCCGAGGCCAGAAAGTCTGCTGCAGAACTTCATGATGCAGCAGTTTGTTGGCACTAAACTATTTGATAATCTCCTCCTCACTCCGAGGGCTGTACAGTTGAAGAAGGAGAATCTACCTCCAACAACAGACGACGGAATCTCTGCGTGATCTTATGATTGGATGGCTTTTACTGCGTTAACAAGTGAATATTTCAAACTCGTGTTAAATTTGGATGTTCTGTTCACAGGGCGTGTTAGTCTTGTAAGCTGTAGTATAAACATATGGTCGTGTTTGTTTCGTGTAGCTCATGTAAGCTCTAATGCAAAGATACGGTTGTGCTGTTTTGTGTAATGGCTGTGTGTGTACTTGTATGTGATGGTTGATCTGTTGTGTACTTGTGTGATGGAAACAAGTCTCGTGTGTTTTCTTTGATGACATACACGGTGTCGAGTCGTCTGCATCTCCTGGTAAACAAGGGCGACCAACTGTAGAAGCCCGCTGGATGACGAGTCGGCCTGCTTGCTAGCAGTTCTGTTGGTTTTGTGACTCGAGTCCATTTAATATTTTAATTCCCGGGAATAAAAATACGTACTGTATGTACCAGTAACCACTGGGCTAAGACATTTTCGATGGTAATACTTATTTTTAAGGAATTTTCTACGCGGTACCCCTATATTTTTCACTTTTCTACCTGGTACCCTACCTTTTCTATGTCTATACATAATATCCTTGAATTTTATTATTAATTTAACTAGCGGCCTGAATTTTTTTTTTTCCATCAACTTTTGTCGTTAGATATGTTTTTAGCTGAGGATTATACATAATATCCTTGAATTTTATTATTAATTTAACTAGCGCCCTGAATTTTTTTTTTCCAACAACTTTTGTCGTTAGATATGTTTTTAGCTTAGATATCATTTAACTTAGATAATTAACAAGTAATTGAGCTTAATTTAAGTGTTATCATTTGATTTGACAATATAACGTCAAAAATATAATTCATTTAGATCTGAAATATAAACTGCAAACACGTACAAAATTGTTAGTTTAAGTTCAATTATCGGTTAATTAGGAACTCTATGTTAAATGACATTTACTTTTAATCCTGAGTATAAATAGGTAATTTGTTGTCAAAAAAGTTTAGAGGTACCAATAAAGATAATAATAAAGTTTAAGGGGTGCAAAGGGGTACCAAAGAAATTTTTAGTAAAATACAAAAGTACCATGTGTACAAGTTAAAAGGGTAAGGGTATAAGGTAAAAAAATAAAAAATTTCAGGGGTAACACGTAGAAAATCCCTATTTTCAATATGATTATACTCCCTCCGATTCATTGGATTCGCAACATATTCTGTTTTTGGCAAATTTATCAGTTTTGCAACATTTCCATTTTGGGCCATATTTTTCCTATAAAATGACTAACCTACCCTTAACTTTTCATTACTATATTCTAAAATATTCAATCTAATATTATTATATTACTTAATCTTACCTGACATCAGGTCCACCAATTCACTTTTTTTTTTTTTTTTTTTTTTGTGAATAGTAAATGTTGCGATTCCAATGAATCGGAAGGATACTCCCTCCGCTCCTCTGTAATCTTCTACATTTCCTAACTCAAAAACCGTGCATTTGCACGGAATCTGTCCTGCTCTAATGAAAAGATAGTGGGAGGGAAGATGAGCAGGTGGTGGGAATGGGTAAGCGATGCCTTGAAACGAAAGACGCCGGACGTAACGCCGGTGACATCAGCCTGTCGTAAAAGCTACGACGCCACCCGTGACGCCACCGTTGACATCAGTCGTACCGTGACGACCAAAGCACGTGTTGTGCAGGAGTGCTTGTCGGATGATCAAGTTCGGGGTGACGTCACTCGTGCCGCCACAAACCTGTCTTTCAACGGCGCCCTTTACTTGGTCCGATCTTACGGTAAATTTTGTTTTTCATATTATTACTGTAAGTACAAACTGAAAGATGTTCAGATCGATCGATCTTGGTTTGGGATGTTTTTATACGGGAAGTTGTACACACCAGTAACTCGTAATTCAAGATATCTTGTACTTCCCGAGAATTAGAAGATTTGATTAAATGAGTGATTAAGTAGAGTACAATTTGGGTGAGATTGTTTAATTGGTACTTCCTCCGTTCCAATGAATTATTTGCCTTTGGTTTTGGCAAATGAATTATTTGTCTTTGGTTTTGGTACCAAGGGAAAGAGATCTAATTAGGACGTGACATGTGGAGCAAGGATCAAATTACATATAAAAAGTATTCCTAAAATAGAAAGACAAACGATTCATTGAGACGCCCAATATGGAATAGGCAAACAATTCACTGGGACGGAGGGAGTATATATTTCAGCGAAAAAGATGTAGTCCCTATTTTTTTGCCTGTGTGTTTGTTTGTTTGTTTGTTGGAGTTAAGGCAAAGAACAGCTGGTGAGTCATGGGTGGTGACTGGCGAGTGCCACCCCCGGTGAGGTGACGGTGGTGGACTGGTGGAGCAACTATTTGCAGCTACGGAGTACGTAGTGGAGTATGACAGAAACTCGAAAAAATGAGTAATTTATGATGAGGCCTTGTTTGGATCGAGAGATTTGGGTGAAAGGGACGGGATGGGTAGCAACTAGGGGCGAATCTAGAAATAAAATTTTGGGTAGCGAGTTCATCATATTTGCTTAATATATCTGAAAATGTCTTTTTTTTACGAACTTTAGGGTAGCAAAATTCGATAATCTTAATCAATTTTGTCAAATTTGGGGTAACGGATGCTACTAGCTAGATTCCCCCTGCTAGCAACTAGCAAGCTTGTTCAACCTCATCATCTTATTATTGGCATTTTGATACACTACAGAAATGATAATCTTCCTGGCTTTCGAGGGAGCATTCTGTCTATTATAGGTCAGTTTTGAGAAACATATACGGAGTACTATATGTTATGGTCATTTTGTTTCTATTTTCCCGGGCTAGGCCAAAAAATATCTATCTACTCGTATATGCTTTTTATCTTTCAAGAGCCTGTCATTTTGACTTCGGAATCCTTTAGTTCAATGTTTAACTATGGTAACAAATATGCAGGGGGCGGTCCAATCATTGATATTGTTTCCCGATCATTGCATGGCGGGAAGGCTGATTCAGAGAAGGAAAGGCTAAAGGATTTGGAAGTTAAAGTAGCCAAACTTGAAAAGGAGTTGATGAGCTCTAGGAAAATGTGTGAACCGCCATCAGCTAAAGCTGTGGCGGCATCTAAACTCTAAATCCCAAGATGAGACTGATGCAGCAGTTTGTTGGCACTAAACTACTCGTATTTGATAATCTCCTCCTCACTACTCCGGGGGCTGTACAGTTGAAGAAGGAGAGTCTACCTCCAAGAACAGACGACGGAATCTCTGCGTGATCTGATGATTGAATGACTTCATTTTACTGCGTAAACTACTACGACTACTTGCATTGCCCAGTGGTTAACAACTGAATATTTCAAACTCGTTAAAATTGGATGTTATGTTCACAGGGCGTGTTAGTCTTGTAAGCTGTAATATAAGCATATGGTCGTGTTTGTTTCGTGTAGCTCATGTATGCTGTAATGCAAAGATACAGTTGTGCTGTTTTGTGTAATGGATGTGTGTGTACTTGTATGTGACGGTTGATCTTTTGTGTACTTGTGTGATGGAAACAAGTCTCGTGTGTTTTCTTTGATGATAGACACAGTGTTGAGTCGTCTGCATCTCCCTGTAAACAAGGGTGTGTGGCCGACAGTAGAAGCCCGCCCAATGACGAGTCGGCCTGCTTGCTAGCAGTTATGTTTTGTCTTGTTCTATGTAAATGGGTCGTATTCGATCTGAAAATGACAGATAACTCCGTCACAAACGAGAACTGACGAAAATTTCATGATGCTGACTATTTTGGTTGTTTTTTTCTTCCTTAACCTGTCTCATCATCCAATTATAAGAAGGTCAACTATCTCCACTCTGTAAAATACCTTAATTTTTAACCACATTTTTCAAGTTTCTCAAAGCATCTATACCTCTTTATCATCTGATCTGCTGCAAGTCACTGTACTGATGTCTTTACCAAAAAATCTTTACTTAATCCTCTCAAAAGTTTTCACCTTTTTCTCATAATTCATGCATATAATTCATTTTCTGTTGGTTTTGGTCTGATATTTTTGCTGTTTGAGGGAATTTATAATATAGTGGTGAAGAATCATCAGTGCAGTGCAGTGGATCATCATGTTTTACTTTCCATCTTTGCATATATCCTGATATATTGTGTCGAGTAGGTCTTTCCTAAGACGGGTTATCCGTACCCTACTTGCATAGATAAAGACACTATCTTTACTCTTTTCTAAGCTTTTTTTGTTGATATTCCCGTCACAAACAAGAATCTGACGATTGTATGTACTGTCAACTATGGACCCCCTTTCTTTCAACTTAGGTCTCATTCAATTCAGTGGAATAAATTGTCCAATTCAATCCAAAGATTGAAACTTTTTTCAATTTTGAGGTCTCAAAACATCATTAACATACATGGATGATGATAAAGAGATTGATGCAATCGATCATCATTCCGAAACCTGTACACATACTCCACGACGACACGGCCACGCTTGTAATCATACTCATATTCATACTCATACTCGGGTGTTTTCTTCGAAACAAGGCTCTGGGTCTGGGAATCGGGAGGCAGTCAGGAAGTACAGGGAGAAAAAAAAGGCGCATACCGCCTTTTTAGAGGAGGAAGTCAAGAAACTACGGGTGTTGAACAGACACTTAGTAAAGAAACTTGAAGATCAGGTCATTCTCGAGTCTGAAATATCAAAGTTACGAGCGCTTTTGGTTGATATTAAAGGAAAGGTTGATGATGAATTAGCAAGTAGTTTCGAATCTGAGAAGCATTGGAGTGGTGATAATGCAGATAATGCTATTGATGATGGTCATGCAATTGCAGCTGTGGAAAGCCTGGGTTCTGCTACTAAAAACCAAGGTCAAAAATAACGTCAACAATCCTAGTACGAGTATCAGACACGGTTATTTTGTAAAAAAAAACCTCAATATGTTGCTGTATATATCGTGAAAGAATAAAGTGTCATTTGTGAATATATAGAGCAAGTTTTACATTGTTTCTGCCCTGAAATGAAGGATACAAGGTGAGGGAGATTCGAACCTGAAACCTGTTGTCCATGATATCTAGTTTTAAGTTTTAACTCCATATTCCGTCATTATTGCTGCATTTAGTTTTCCTTATGACGAAGTATTTCCAATTCAGTTCAGTTTAGCTCACTTCAGAGTTCAAAAAACCGTGTCTCACATGGGCAACTTGATTCGAATAGGTTGTAGAGTTTTAATGGTAGGCAATTTGGTGAGCCCAAAGAAAGCCATAATAGAGGTTATAAAGCCCAATAAGAAAACCATTTAATACATTCAGGACGACTAACCCATGCATGTTACATGTCTGCGGTAACTGGTCTGCCCATACGATTCATCCTGTTAGGCCGTTAAAGGTAAGTTCTTATTTATGACGAAAATATATGTTATAAACGTATGATGGATATTCTGAAATCAATGAGACAAAGTTGACATGCACCTAACAAAAATATTCATTATAAACTCTAAAGTCTAAATCTAGTACAGCATGGAAAATCCTTATCGTTAACATTGCGCAAACAATTTCTTTATTTCATCAAAACACAAAAATTATACGGAGTAAGAATCTTTTAATAATCTTATTTGGTTATCTTTCACAAAATAATAAACGTTGTTATAATAATAGTTTTTCCTATAATTATACGTTACTGTACACTACTCCCTCCGGACACTATTTATTGCCCCACTTTCCTTATTTGGTAGGTTATTTTTTATTGCCTCACTTCTCCACTTTCCTTTTATATCATATCCAAATTACCAAATTATCCTTATTTCTATCTTTTATTTACAATATATGCCATTGATTTTTACACTTTAAGTCCAATCATTTATTTCTTCATCATTTTATATTCATTTTTTTACTACATATCAAGGCCCACCATAATTTCTTTTACCATATAATATGCAAATCTTATTTTCTGTGCAAAAGTTAACGGGGCGAAAAATTATGTCCGGAGGGAGTATAACTTAGTGTAAAACGGTGTCTCAAGAGACTTGATCGAACTTCGAACTATTTTTACTACGGAGTACATAACAGTTTTGCACTATCCCAATAGGAGCAGTTTACGCTTTGTTCTTTTGGACTTCTTTTCAACTTTCATATATCCATTGAGCATCAGCTCAAGGTGTAATTCAATTTACTCATTCGTATAAGATTCATTTTGTCTCAACTAATTCAATTCATTTCAATGTAGTTCAACTCAACCCCTCCCTCGTCCAAAAATAGGTATATACCTAAGAAAAAAAGAATAAGTATTCCTTGTAACGGATATCTGTCACAAATCAGTGACGGGTCAAATAACAACACATGGGTAAATTAAACAAACCTATAAAGTAACCAATTGTTTGTCTATCTCCCCAAGTACGTGTATGTATTATTTGACCTGTGATAAATTTACGACAGATGCTAAAAAGGGTGTTGTTTAGTGGTTAAAACTTGTGGTCACCAATCCAAGGATATCAAGTTTAAGCCCTTGCAAGGATGCAAACACGAACATCTCTGCCTTCTAGATTTCGAGCCTGCGCCCACAGACGGATACTGGTGATACCAAACCTAAAGTTTGAATAAAACATCAATTAAAGTGATCTCTTAATAAATTACGTAATTGTTAATCATACCCAAGTTTTCATTATTTTTCCCTTGACTACCCTTCTTTCATCTCTCACACCCTTCAAAAACTAACTCAATTTTTCAACAACTTTACGATTATGGATCCTAATTTATTCGTGAGACAAGTTCTTTTTTTGTTGTTTTTATTAATAATTTCACTTTTATATTCGATCAAGCCTAATTTTGTTTCTATTGATTAATTTTGTACTCGATTTATCTTTAAAACCCTAATTTCTAATCAAGCCCTAATTTCTTATTCAATTTCTAATTAAACCCTAATTAGATTAAGTCCTAACAAATCATAATTTGTATTTTTTATTAATAATTTACTTTTTAATATAGTCATTAAATTGGATATTATATTATTAATTTTTTTCTAGTTAAACCTAATTGATTGGAGAAGAGTGAAAAGAGAAAGAGATGATGAATTGATTGAAAAAAATGAGAAGGGCAGTTTGGGAAACGTGGGTATGAAATAGTAAAAAGTTGGGTATGATTTAGCATGTCCCGTAAATTATTATTTTTTTATTCAACGAAGAGCGCACTTAATCGCATTACAGTACAGACATCTTCGATTCCCGTAAATTATTAAGAAACCGTATCTTCCTAGATTTTGCGTTAATTTAATAACGCAGCAGCAGTAATACTCCGTAGTATGCTTTTCTTACAAGTTCAACCAACGTAACCAACGCAAAAATTTCTCATAAACTCTTCTTCTTCATCTTGTTCCCCCATTTACCCCCTTCTCTCTCAACTTGAACAACTTGTAACCTACACACTCACTTTCCCCCAATCAAATTCCCTTCTCCCTTCTCCCCTTTCTTCTTACTACTTCAATTTCATTCACATCACCTTTTTTTTCAACAACTTGAGTTCGTTTTCCATGTCAAATTCTCTGCAATTCCCACAAATTCCATCACTTTTACTGCTTTAACTAACTGGGTTTTGCTCTGTTTACTCATCCCATGTCACGTTTTCTTCAACTTGATTACTAGATCTAAATTGCCCGACTTCACTAACAATTTGGACTAACCTCAAAGGTTTAATCTTTTATCGTCTTTTGTTGTCCTTTTATATTATTTGTGACGAGACGGAAAAAAGAGTAGAGTAGAGTAGAGTAGAGTAGTATGTGGGATTTTAATGATTTTGATGGGTTTTGGGTTTCTGATCAAGTTTTTTTTTTTTTTTTTTTTTTTTTTTTGCTGAATTGGGTTTGTTTCAGGGATGAAGAGACTACGTGAGGAAAGCTATGCTGGTCCTCAATTCAAACGTCCTTTCGGAACTTCGAGAGCCGATCCGTGAGTTTTTTTTTGATGAATTAGTTTAATTCTACTGAATTTGAGACCTGTGAATCGAGCTTGTTAGTTCAGACCTAATTCAGAGATTGTAGTTTGTAATTGGGAATGAATTTGGGTTTATGTTGGATTGTTGGGTCTTGTGTTGATCGATCAGTTAGTCTCTTGTGTGACGGTTTTACATATATGCTGTAATAGGGAGGTCTCAGGATGAAATTATCGTGTTGATGGCAAGTGTGGTTGCATGTATCTCTTTTTTAACTTTTGGACTAAGCAATTCAGGGTTACAATGCAGTATAAATTGTCTCGTTTTTTTGTTTATCGGTTGGCTTGATTCTAATGTTTTTACCATGATGGGTTTTTTAAGACGAAGTGATCTGAACGTCGTGATTCAATTAGGATTGATGTGCATGAATCCGAGGTTGACAGTTTAAGTTTTTATGTGAAGATACGGGCAACCACAGAATACAGTGGCGCTTGGTGGTGGTGGTGGTGGCGGAGGGCAAAAATTGACGACAGACGATGCCCTTCAATATCTTAAAGAAGTGAAGGAGATGTTCCTGGACCAAAGGGAAAAATATGATCATTTTCTTGAGGTTATGAAAGATTTTAAGGCACAAAGGTAAGGTTTCGCAAGTACGCTACTACTGCATGGATCACATCATGATACCGTTGAAATCCTTTTCGTTGGCTGACCCTTTTTTTTAGCATTGCATGTTTTTTTTTTGTTTTTTTCAGTGTTGCTTGCTTCTTTAATGCAGAATCGACACTGAGGGTGTCATAGCGCGGGTGAAGGAATTATTCAAAGGACACAATAATCTCATTTATGGATTTAATACCTTTCTGCCTAAGGGTTTTGAGATCACATTAGATGATGAGGAGCCTATGCCAAAAAAGGCCGTGGAGTTTGAAGAAGCTATACATTTCGTAAACAAAATAAAGGTGATTCAAACGTCTTTTTTCATCCACGCTACCCCACTGCACCCAAAAACTCCCGTTCCCGCCTATGGCAGGATAATGGGTTCGCACGTATTTATATTTTTTTCCTTTTTTGATTTAAAACTTTTTATTTGGATTTTTGATTAATAATCTCTGGTCCCACCTTGCAGAGGCGCTTCCTACATGATGATCAAGTGTATAAATCTTTCCTTGATGTCTTAAATATGTATCGTAAAGAGCATAAGAATATCAGTGAAGTTTACGATGAGGTCAGTTCATACTGTTGTTGTAGACTTGTAGTACGTAGTAGATTAGGTGTACATTATGCGAAAGTTTACTGCTGTCATAATTATTTTATTACCTTTCTTAGCTGATGCTTTTTCTGTTCATAATTTTTTGTTTGTTTTCAGGTTTCCCAGCTTTTTGAAGACCACTCAGACTTGCTTGAAGAGTTCACCAGATTTTTACCGGATAATTCATCATCCGCAACCATCCATCATTCTCAACATGCTCGAACTAACTTGCAGCGTTATGACGAAAGAAACTCGGCAGTGCCTATTTCACGGCCAATGCATTTGGCCAAGGTAAATTCTCTGTAATTAAAGTTCATGTATTTTCAATTAAGACTGGGGCACACTTAGTTTTTTAAATTTGTGCCGTTCTTCATTCCTCTTTATTTAGCAACGGCAGCGAAGTAGGGATAGAGTTAATGCATCCCATCGCGAGCATGATCTTGTTGGTGATCGCAATGAACTGGAGGATGGCAGATTAATGATGAAATCACATAAAGACCATAGGAACCGTGATAAGGAACATCATGATGATAGGAGGAGCTGTGATATGGATAATAGAGAAGCGGATCATGATGACAAAAGGGATTTCAGTGTCCAATATCTCTCCGAAAAAAGGAAGCCTCCTCGTAAGGTTGAGGGTTTTAGGACAAATTCTGCTCTTGCATCATCTGAGGATAAAAATGCCATAAAAAGTAAGTGATGCTATTAATGCATTCATGCAATGTGTTTGTTCCTGCTTGGCGTATTGGCAGCCTGTTGAATTTTTATCCTTTTCTAGTAGCTGTTATTAATTTATGGTTTACATGCCTAGTAGAATGCGGTCATCGAAAGCAAATGCGGTCTCTTGCGTATCTAAGCTTATACATTTATTAGTTTAGCAACTGGTGTTGCTGTAACCGGCGTCCGTTTTTTTGCCACATTAGTCCAAATGAAGTAAACTAGATCAGCCATATAAGTTTGTAGTATAGATTTTCTTAGCGAAAAAAGCTTATGGTTTAGCATGTATCACCTATCATTAGATTAAACATGAAAGCACATAATGTCAAGCCTCTAGTTAAATTTTCGAATCACACTTCTAGGCACTTTAAAGGTTATTAGTTGAGTTGAAGTTATAAACTTTGTCTAGTTTGTAGCTGAAGCTAAATTGGCAACCTCGTTTTAGTACGTCAGAGATCAATTCACAATGTCTCTTGCTTAATTTTTAGTTACAGATTATGCTTTGAACTTGCATTGCTTTTTTTTAAAGATGCGACAAATTGAATTTATGTGGGATGCTCCATTGCATACTTGATAGAGCTGAGCTATTCAGGGTTTTCTTCTTAGTGCTAAAACTATCTTGTGACAACTGCTCGTTATTTTACAACTTAATTTGACATTCTCTTAACGTAGAATTTCAGTTTATAGACCAATAAGGTAATAATCCTTTGTACTCTTTCCATGTGCATCATTTTAATTCTGACTGCCGTTCTTTGGTGTATTAGGCATGTACAGTCAAGAATTCACTTTTTGTGAGAAGGTCAAGGAAAAGCTAGGCGCAGATAATTACCAGGCATTTCTGAAGTGTCTGCATATTTACAGCACAGAGATAATAACCAGAAGTGAACTAAAAAATTTGGTATGTATCTTTGACTCTTCGGTTATTGTACTCTTGTTGGACTGATTTGGCCTCCGTTGAGGTTCTTTCTGACACGAGATTTGTAGGTTGTTTCTCGGTCACTGGAAATAGTAGGGGGTCTACCGTCTATGCCTTTGTAATTTGCTATCCTCAAATAATAGGCCTGACTTGGTACAGAGGCCTATTCCGGGAGAATACATAGCAAAAGAAAATGTTGAACTGATACAATCGATCTAGTATGAAAGATATACCAATTTACAATTGTCGGAGTTACTATAGTAGAAAGCTCTGGTTTATTTTCCGGTTTTTCCTCGGCAGAACCATCTAATATTCTAATGTGTAAATACTGTTTGTTGGTCTCGTGCTAAATCGAAGATCCTGAAAGATCGTATTATTTTTAATGAACATGCGTAGGTGGCTGATCTGTTGGGGAAGTATCCAGATCTCATGGAGGGCTTCCGTGATTTTCTTGAGCATTGTGAGAATATTGGTAGGCCTTGTCTTTCATTCTTCAATTCTATATCTATGATATTTACTTTGCATTTTGAGTCGTTTCTTGCTGGCATTCTTGCTTATATTTTCCCTGATTGCAGATGCAGTTCTTGCTGGCGTGATGAACAAAAGTATGTCAAATATAAGCTTTCTACTTCTGTTCATTTTAACACTTAGCTAGATGTTTTGGCTTATTTAGATTGACGTGAAGTGTCGAGTTTAGGGTAGGATGCCTTGTAATCTCTGCAGATCACTTTTTTTTTTTTTTCTGTACACTGTTCCCTATTTAGACTTCAGAGCTCTAGAACTGTCGTTAATGCCTTATCTTATAAACTGCAGAAACTCTACTGAGTGATGGACCTTCGTCACGACCAGTCAAGGCAGATGAAAAAGACAAAGGGCCTAAGCGTGAGATAGATCCTGCTAAAGAGAAGTTAAACAAGGATTATAGTTCTAAATCCATTCAAGAACTTGATCTTTCAAATTGTGAACGCTGCTCGCCTAGCTATCGACTTTTGCCTAGTGATGTATGGCTTCCTACCCTTTTGGATTTAATCATTTAGTCTACTCTTTATTTCCTCTAATTTACTGGATTCGCTGCATCGTACAGTATCCAATACCTATGGCAAGCCAGCGATCAGATATTGGCGCGCAAGTGCTAAATGATTGTTGGGTCTCTGTGACCTCAGGGAGTGAGGATTACTCCTTCAAACACATGCGTCGAAACCAATATGAGGAAACCCTTTTTAGATGCGAAGATGACAGGTAGGGCCGTAACACTTTGCTTTTCTTGACCTATTTGCACCATGCTTGATCTATCAATTCCACTGTTCTTTATTGTCTTAATTGTTCATTTTAAATAGCTACTTTCTTTTTTTGCTGATTCCAGATTCGAGCTGGACATGTTTTTGGAATCGGTGAGCTCAACTGCCAAAAAAGTTGAGGATCTATCGAATATTATAAATGATAGGAGTGTCAATGCTGCTGGACCTATTCGTATAGAGGAGCACTTTACAAGTATGGTTTCGCTTTTGTCCACACTAATAGCAGAACTATAAAGTGCTTTGCTACCTTGTTTTCTTGTTTAAAATCTGTAAGTTACGCCACTTTTTGTCTTCTAGTTTAATGAATTGTTTTCAAATCTTCCAGATCTCAATCTTAGGTGCATTGAGCGTCTCTATGGTGATCATGGTTTGGATGTTATGGATATATTGCGTAAAAATCCAGCTGTTTCATTGCCTGTAATCCTAACTCGTCTCAAGCAAAAACAGGAAGAGTGGACTAAGTGTCGATCAGATGTCAACAAAGTATGGGCTGAAATATATAACAAGAATCATTTCAAATCACTTGATCATCGAAGCTTCTACTTCAAGCAACAAGATTCCAAAAATTTGAGCACAAAGTGTAAGTTACTTTTCAATGTGATTCTGCCTATTGTTGTTCTTTTATAAGTAATTCTTTATGTTGTTTTCAGTAGTGTAGTTTATGGTTAGATATTGGTACATTACTAGTATATAATATTGATGTCGTATTATAGCACTCTGTAATAAATGTCCTTTTGCCTTTTTTTATCTTCACTCTAAACAGAACTGAAATTTAAAGGAATGCTTTTATTCTTATTGTGAGTGTACATTGAGTACTCGACTCATTTAGGCCCAACATCCGGTACATCAGGGCCGGGTGATTTGTGACCTGAACCCGACTCAATATTTACCAAATAAGATTGATGACTTAACAATGAGTATTACACTGGCTACCAAACCAAATAATGGTCAAAACCTAAAGTTAGTGGTGATTTTTTTTTTGACAATAATCACACGGGATAACGACCCTGCCTAAATCCGATCTGACCGGACACATCAATTTATCCAAAATGATATAGGGACCCGACTTGAAAGAGTATGTGGACCTGGTATGACCGGATCCTGATATGGCCCCACGTAGCTTGACCCCGACCCGAATGACATGATTGCCATCTCTAAGATGTGGTATCGCGGCTTTGATTTAATATCGTGCTACCCTTTTTGTCTCTTATGGTCTTCTGCTATTAAAACGTGAAAACGTTCTGAACTTGCTAAATGATCTGTTTATATTCCATAACAGCCTTGGTTGCTGAAATTAAAGAAATTAAGGAGAATATGCAGAAGGAAGATGACATGCTTTTGGCAGTTGCCGCTGGAAACAAACGGCCTTTGGTTCCTCATTTCAAATTCGAATATCTTGATAATGACATCCATGAAGACTTGTTTAAGTTAATAAAATTTTCGTGTGAGGAGATTTGCTCAACTAAAGAACAGCTAAACAAAGTCATTAGGCTTTGGACTACCTTTTTAGAGCCCGTACTTGGATTTAAGTCACATAGCCCAAGCTCTGACAACATTGATGATTCTAAAGCTCGACAAAAACCAGCAAGAGATGGTATCATATCAGAAATGGGTGAAAGGCAGCCAACTTTAGTTGTTAATGGTGTAGAAAGTCCAGTGGGTGATGTTCCTCGATGTCCCAAGACTAATGGTGATTTGAGAGCTAGAGAGCTTACCAGGAGAGTGCTGGATACTACAGGTAAAGAAGGGTCATCTTCTAATTCTCAACCAATCGCCCTAAATGATGCTGGTCTGGCTGACAGAGCATTGCAACGGTTACCTAGTTCCGATGGATCATCCCAAATTTGTCTAGATAGCCAACATGGTAAAAGCAACACGGAGTCAATATCAGGTTTGTATACTCTATCAATAATTTTCAGGACTCATTTTATTACTAGTTTAGAAATACATCATACACGTCAACTCGTCGTAGACTTCCCAACAGGTCTCACTCAGTTGGGTTATTGTGAATTTTGGCCATTTTAGGTGCACTAATTTGGGAGTTTTGGGGGTACGAGTCATTTTTGGGTCAATGTTTGCTTGGTTATTTTGAACACGTGTTGCTTTTTATTTTTAAATGGTTCTCATTTACGCTATACTGATACTAGTATTTCCTAAGGTCCCGGACCAACTCCATTGAGGCAACTTAGTGTTGATGAGGATGAACAGGAGCCAAAGTCGTCTACTGATGCTTTCCAACCACAATCAGAGGTACCTTGTGTTTCTGTTTGAAGATCTGCAATGGGAGAGAAACCTAAGTTCTTTTATCTTATATGTTGTGCCATGCGTCATACGTACCTTCGATATATGTTATGCAGGCTGCTGATGCTTTGGCCAGTATGACCAATGGAACTCACACACAGTCTTCTAAAGCAGATCAGAATTTTGATAAAACTGTTAGTCAGTTAAAAGTTGACCTAGAAGAGGGTGAATTGTCACTTAAAGGTGATGTTGACGAGGAAAATATTAAAACATCTGAAGATGAGGTGAAACAAGCAGAGCACAAAGATAAACAACATAGTACAGAAACCATGCTATATGGAGATGAAATTATCGAAGATGGTGGGGCAGAGAACGATGCCGATGATGAGGACAGTGAAAATGCTTCTGAGGGTGATGATGTGTCAGGCAGTGAATCTGCGGGAGATGAGTGTTCTGGGGAAGAGCATGAAGAAGAGGAAGATGCTGAACAAGATGAGCTTGAAGTGAAGGCTGTGTCTGAAGGTGAAGCCGAGGCACATTTTCTGAGTGGGGACCTAAGCAAAATGCCATTATCAGAACGCTTGCTATTGTCAGTTAAACCCCTTGCAAAATATGTGCCTCTGTCTTCACGAGATGTTGAGCACAAAGATAGAGTGTTCTATGGAAATGATAACTTCTATGCTCTCTTCAGGCTTCATCGAGTAAGATAATGCTCTTCATGCTCATATGTTTATGTTTTCCAGTCGGACAAAATAATCGAATGGGTAAACTTTTTTGTTGACTTGATAGATGCTATATGAAAGGATGGTTACAGTTAAAACGAACGCAACATGTCCTGAGTTGAAATGGAAAAACTCGAAAGATCCAAGCCACGTGGATCCTTATGCCAGGTAACGTAGCTATTGAACCCATTTGATTCAGAGCTTAGTTGCAACATGGATATTTATATTAAATATCTGTTCTTTTTATGTTTGTATAGTTTTATGGCAGCACTTTATCATTTGCTTGATGGTTCATCTGATAATGCTAAGTTTGAGGATGACTGTCGTTCTATCATTGGAAACCAGTCATATGTGTTATTTACATTGGACAAATTGATATACAAACTTGTTAAGCAGGTATGTGTCCCGACGAGCCATTATTCTTTTGAGTTGACATAGAAGGTTGATATGTTAACGTTTCTCCCATTAGTTACTTTCTGAATATTTTTATTTTTTTTTCCTTACAGCTTCAAGTTGCTGCAATGGATGATGTTGAAAATAAGCTTCTGCAACTATACGAGTATGAAAGATCCCGAAAACCTGGGAAGTTTATTGATTCAGTTTATCATGAAAATGCACGTGTTCTACTCCATGAGGACAACATCTTTCGATTTGAATTTGTAAGATTCTTGCACAACTAATAACAAAAGAATTCATCCTTCCGTGAATAAACTTCTTGTTCGTTTTGCTTAAAATTTGAGGAACATACTAAGTATTGATTAAAATGGCAAGTGATGAAAAATGTGGGGTCACCCAAGAAATCGAAACCATGAAGTCTATTCACGGACAGGAGGACTACATGATATATGTTTTATCTCTTCAATGATTTTCAAGTGAGTTTCATGTGTTAGCAGTTGCTGATATTGGTTTCTGTTTGGTGTTAGTCGTCTTCGCCCAATTGCATGTCTATGCAGCTGATGGATAACGGGAATGAAAAGCCTGAGATGGCCGCAGTTTCCATTGAACCTAATTTTGCAGCGTATCTCTTCAATGATTTCCTCTCTCTCGTCTCTACCAGGAAAGAACCGTTGGGAATTATGTTGCAGAGGTAGTTTTTTCAGCCTTTTGTAGTTGCGCTTGATGTGTGTGATCTCTCACGATAGCATATGGAGCTTGATATCTCCTAAACTTTACCGGACTGAAGTATTAAACCATCGAGTGATATTATCATGAAGAACATAACATAACACATAGAACATCCATAATGCATCGATAATATATTCTCTGTTTTATCAGCTATCAGACTTTTCTTAGACCTGGCAAAACTAAAGGAACTTAAAGTGCATAAATATACATGAAATCATTCATTCTGATGGACTTTTTTTTATTTAGGAACAAAAACAAATATGGCGGCAATCTTGATGAATATTCATCCTCGTCTAAAGCTATGGAGGGTGTCCTTTTGTCTAATGGTTTGGAATGTAAAGTGACTTGTAGTACATCCAAGGTAAAGTACACCTTATTGCAATTCCATGTGCGCGGGTATCCCTTTTGTTCACTTGTTCGATATATCCTCATATGGCTAAAAAAGATAGCGTGGTTGGTGTTTTTGTAGATATCCTATGTCCTAGACACAGAAGACTTCTTTTTCCGGCCAAAGAAAGAGAGGAAAAGTTTACCGGCTGACTTGCCAAGGAGACTGACTCAGGCCAGGGCACGTCGATTCAACCGGTTTTTGTCTGTTGCATGCAGATGAATGAGGTTACTTTCACCGATCCCAACAATAGTTAAGGTGAATCCAACCAACCGTGTTCACATTACTCCTTTGTTCAATTATTTTCCGTATCTTGAACCAAAGCTTCACTATTCTCCGGCTTTTCAGACTTTTGAGTCACTCATCTCAGAAGTTGGGATGTTTTTATGAAAAATCGTCATGTTTTTGGCTGAAAACGTAATGCCCTAGTGTACAAAGTCTGAAACTGGTATACGAAATAATAGTACTCCTGCTTTGTATAAACAGGGATGGAATGGGAGGCCGAGGTTTATCCGATGAAGAAGGAATCAATTGAGAGAGCTGCTTATCGATCTTATGGCTTATGCATAGGTGTGAGGCGATAACAAATGTAGATAGAAAGGGCGATGATGATGATGATGATCCCCTGCGAGAATTGTATGATCGATTTTATAAACACTTGTATGTTAGATTCTCATTTCTCCCCCTATATCGTCAATTATTACTCCATAGTTGTTAGTTTTAGGAGGCAAGTGAGGGAACCCGCAGCCGCTACCTTTGGTGCACTCTGGGTAAAGTTGTTGTACGAGGAGTAATTAATTGAACCTGCTGCTTTAGGTCGGAGCTGTAGAGTGAATAGTATACAACTCCTCTTATACAGAATGTAGAAACTATAACTCCTTACTATCTGGTGAGACATGACATGATAAATTTCATCAAAATAATTTTCCAGTCATTCTTCATACTTGCCCTTTTCTTTCATTTGGATGAACATCTAATAATAAAATAGGTACGAACAACGTATAAACTGATATTGACAGGTGGTCTATCAATAACTTGTGGAGAGACCGTCCTTCCCAAGATTTTGTGATAATTTATTTGTTGAAAAAAATAAAATTCTCAAGTATTTAACAAAACAGTTTTTCTAATCCCCTATACACTCAAAATGTCGAGTTAGAATTTTTCGATTGTTATTTTAAATATTATAATATATACTCATATATAAATACTAATATCATGATAATTTTAATGACACGTCACCGATCCAAGTATCCAACAGGTCGACCCATTCGAGTCGGGTTTTGACGACATTTCATCCTAATGAAATGTTATTTTATACAAAAAAAAAATAAAGTGAGAAAATAATAGTTTTTATTATGCTTAAAAATAAAAATCGGTAAAATTTTCATTAAAAAATACATGAACCGTGACTGAAATGCTAAAAAAAAAATAATTTTTTTAAGTAATTGAACTATTTATATAAATAAAAATTAATTACAAAATCGTGCTATGTACTCACCGGATACATATTAATAACTTAATTAAGGAAAGATTTCCAAATCGTCAAACAATTTGGAAATCTTCCCTTAATTGAGTTATATACCTATTTTCTTTAGGAAATCCTACAATTATCGGAATTTAGGATTACTGGATAACTATATAAAGACTTGTAAAGTGGTACACTTGGGTTTCCAAATCAAAACCCAAACCCAAACCCAAACCCATAAATCCTGAATCAATTTCCCCAAATCCCTAATAAATCTTCTTAATTCCCAAATCAATTTTGCCCTAAATCTCCGAATTCAAAGAATGGGGATGAACGAATTCCGAACTCCAAAATCAATTTCGAACAGAAACAAAGCAAAAGGCCTCCAAAAACTGCGATGGTACTGTCAATTATGTCAGAAACAATGCCGAGACGATCACGGGTTCAAGTGTCACTGCAACTGCGAATCCCACAAACGTCAGATGGAGTTATTCGGGCAAAACCCGGATCGTATCGTGGACCAATACTCGGAACAATTCGAGGAGTTGTTCTTACAACACATGAAGATCTTTCACCGGTTCAGTCGAATTGCAGCGACGGTTGTCTACAACGAGTTCATCTCGAACCGGCATCACGTTCACATGAATTCCACCAAGTGGGTCTCTCTTACCGAATTCGTCAAGTATTTGGGTCGGACCCAGAAGTGCAATGTCGAGGAAACCCTCAAGGGTTTGTTCATCACCTACATTGACCGCGATTCTGAGACGGTTTTTAAGAGCAGGGTGAATGATCGTAATAAACGTGTTCGTGCTGATTTGGTTGAGGAGGAGAGGAAGGAGATGGAGATTTTGAGGCAGATTAAACGGGCGGGTCGAACCTGCATTGAATCCGTATCATCAAAAAAGGCGGTCGAACTGTCGCTGAGAAAGTCGCTTTCACTCTTGGAGGCAGGAAAGGGAAAGAGGTGACAGTGGTGGGTGTGTTTGAGGATGATCACATTGATGGCGAGAAAGCGAGTAAAAGGCCTAAAGTCGAGAAAGACGGAGTTTTGGACGTGTTAATGGCGGAAGATGAGAAGGTTAAGGAGAAGATTAACAGGAAGGATCACTGGTTATGTGAAGGGATTGTTGTAAAGGTGGTAAATTGTACGAAATCGAAGGAGATGAAAGGGGTTGTGAAGAAGGTAATCGATAAGTATGTTGCAGAGATTGAGACGATTGATGATACAAGTACTGAACATGTTGT
The DNA here is from genome assembly GCA_958450325.1 of Agrostemma githago. NCBI lineage: Eukaryota > Viridiplantae > Streptophyta > Magnoliopsida > Caryophyllales > Caryophyllaceae > Agrostemma > Agrostemma githago. The sequence goes on along the minus strand of OY288255.1, from coordinate 66,642,335 downwards.
TGTTAGGATTGATCAAGCTGAGGTTGAGACCGTGATACCTCAGATTGGAGGTCGAGTTAGAATCGTTAATGGCGCTTACAGAGGGTGTAATGCTAAGTTGTTGGGTATTAACATTGATAAATTCTGTGCCAAGGTTCAGATTGAGAAGGGTGTTTACGATGGCAGGATCGTCTCTGCTGTGGATTACGAAGATATCTGTAAACTTGCTTAGTACTTACTCCGTAGTTAGTTCAAAGTATTGTAATGGTGAACTTTCCTTGTTTGTGTCGGGGACTACCTGTGAACGGACTTGTAATGTCGGCCCTATACCCAAGAAAGACGAGAGACGACTAACTGAGAATGCTAGATGGTAACAGACTTGAAACATAACTGAACATTGAACATGAAATGATGTGACTTGAATATATACAACAACCGTATCCGCAGTGACCCAAATCCGATTATCTGAATGATTATGCTGCGTCTGTTAATTTTCGCGATGCTTGTAGTTTGCATCATTATCAGTTTATCACTATAATAGATTATATGTATCTAGTATATAGATTATATGTACCTACCTCTCTTCCTTGTTAATTGTATTTCTCTCTTGTTATCCGTAGCATTAGTTAATGTATCCTAGTTAATAAGATGTTTCTAGACTAGTAGGACTTGTATATAAATAGGTGTACTCATTGTTGATAGGACTTAAGGAAATATAACATCTTTTATGGTATCAGAGCATACCTCTTCAAAATATCATTCTTTTCTTTCCTCTTCTTTTCTGTTTTGCAGGTTCACGTGCAGGTTCTCTGACTTCTTTGCTCCCTTATTTCCTTCACTCAACTCAGAGCATTCCTCTTCACCATGGCTCCTTCCAACGATAAAAAATTTCTCCACCCTGCACTCAATGTCACGGCCATCAAAAACCACGTTGCCGTCATCCTCGAGTATGAAAATATCCAATATGATTTGTGGGCCGAATTCTTTCTTAATACCGCCAAGGCATACCAAGTTCACCATCACCTTGTGGACCCCGCCAAAGGTGAAACTCCCATCGTCGAATCTGATCCCGACGCTTGGGCACAACTCGATGCCGTTGTCAAACAATGGTTGTATGCCACTATATCCAAAGATATTCTCGAGACTATTGTCGAACCCGGTTGTACCGCCAAAGATATATGGGACCGAGCTCGTGATCTTTTCAGCGACAACAAACACTCACGTGCCGTTCTTCTTGAACAGCAGTTCTCCAACACTCATATGGATCAATTTCCCAACGTTACTTCATATTGTCAGGCTCTCAAGCGTCTAGCCGATCAGCTCAAGCACGTGGGTTCCAAAATCGACAATGACCGTTTGGTACTCCATATGGTCTCAAATCTGTCCAAAGGTTACAGTAGTATAGCCACCATCATCCAACAAAGTGATCCCTTACCGACATTCTTCAAGGCCCGATCGATGCTCACTTTGGAAGAAACCCGGCAGGCCCAGTCTAGCCCGAACCAGACAACTGCCCTAGCCGCCACCATTGACGGTGACGACCCGGATTCCACCGCATCTCGGTCCTCCGGACGCCAGCAGCAACGTGGAAGATCCGGTGGTTATTCTGGTCGAGGACGCTCCGGCAACTCCTATCGCGGCCGCGGCACCGGAGCGCGAACCACCCAGCAACGCCCCTCCGGCCGCCCTCCCACACCGTCACCTGCTCCTCACGCCGCCGGCCATTGGGCATGGATTCCGGCCAGTTCGTGGGTCCCTCCGTCTCCTCCTGCATTTCACGCTCCCCCCTGCCCTTACCCGACACAGGGGTGGGCGCCTCCTGTTGCCGGCGCCGGCGTGCTCGGTCCCCGACCATCCCACCAGGCCTTCGTCGCTCAGGCTCCATCTCCGATCTACTCTCCCCCATCTACTCAGCAGCCAAATATTTACCCAACTGAGTTAGCAGCAGCTATTGATTCTGTAACCCTACAAGAACCCGATTCAAATTGGTATATGGATACGGGAGCGTCCGCTCATATGACCGGTGACTCAGGTACTCTCGTCTCATATTTTAATTCGAGTTCTCCTCGTCATATTATTGTTGGAAACGGTCACCAAGTTCCAATTAGAGGTCACGGAAACACGATTTTGTCCCGACCCCATCCCCCTCTTAAATTAAATCACGTTCTCCATGCACCTAACTTAGTCAAAAATCTTGTATCCGTTCGTAAATTTACAACTGACAATTATGTTTCTGTGGAATTTGACCCTTTCGGTTTTTCTGTGAAGGACCTCCGAACGGGGAACCGTATCATGAGATGCATTAGCCGCGGTGACCTTTACCCTGTCTCATCTATCCCAACCGCACCCCCTAGCTCGTTTCTGGCTCTTTCCGCCGTTACTCCAACCACCTGGCACTCTCGTCTCGGTCACCCGGGACCTCATATTTTTAATTTACTTAGACCGACTCTTGCTTGTAATAAATTGCCTAGCACACAATTATGTCATGCTTGCGAACTTGGTAAACACACTCGTCTTCCCTTCTCTAATTCTATTTCTTACTCTTTACTTCCTTTCGATATTATTCATAGCGATTTGTGGACATCTCCCGTAGTCAGTAATTTAGGTCATCGCTACTACCTTCTGTTTCTCGACGACAATACTAATTTTCTTTGGACTTTTCCAATCAAAAATAAAAGTCAAGTCTTCTCCCTCTTTTCTCAATTTCACTCTCTCGTATATACCCAATTTAATATTAAAATTAAGAATTTTCAATGTGATAACGGACGTGAATTTCAAAACACTCCGTATCAAAATTTCTTTCACGAACATGGCATTCAATTCCGGTTGTCTTGCCCCCATACCTCTAGTCAAAATGGAAAAGCCGAACGTAAAATTCGCACCATAAACAATATCATCCGCACCCTTCTCGTTCATTCTCACACCCCCCCGAACCTTTGGCCTTACGCTCTCGCTATGGCCACGTACCTCCACAACATTATTCCGAGCAAAGCCAATGATCTCATCTCTCCCACCCAACGCCTCTACCACAAATATCCCTCCTACTCTCATCTCCGTGTGTTTGGTTGCTTATGCTACCCTCACCTTCCCTCTTCCTCTATTAACAAACTCGATCCAAGATCCACTCCTTGTGTTTTCCTCGGGTATCCCTCGGCTCACCGCGGTTACTTGTGTCTCGACTTGTCCTCCCGGAAAGTTCTCATTAACCGTCACGTCACTTTTCACGAAACCGTCTTCCCTTTTCACGATAAAATTTCCCCTCCTCTTACCTCATATACTTTTCTGGATTCTACTCCTTCCCCTTTCACCCAACACTTTTTGGCCCAGCAACATCAGACCCAACAAAATCCAAACCCCCCTCTTCAAGTATATTCTCGCAGAACCAAACAGGCCCAACATTCTACCACAAGTCAGGCCCAATCCGACCCTCTCTCCTCCTCTTCAAAATCAGCCCCTTCTTCCTCCCTTTTGGACCAACATGCCTCTCCCACACACCAACCCCAGCCCACTCCTCACTCCTCCCATCCGGCCCAACCAGACCCCCATACTAAACAAACACTTCCCTCTCAGCCCATTTCACCTTCCGCACCCTCTACCCAGCCCAACCCCTCTTCCACTTCACAACAGCCCATCTCACCTTCTGCACCTTCCATCTCACAACAGCCCAACCCCACATCAGCCCTCTCATCTCATCCCATGACCACCCGTAGCAAACACGGGATCATCAAAACCCGTCTCCTACCCTCCCTTCTCGCCACCACCTCCCCCTCCCCCATTCCCCGAGACCCCACATCTGCCCTCCGTGACCCTTATTGGCGACAAGCCATGCACGACAAGTATGACGCTCTTATTAAAAATGATACGTGGGTCCTCGTCCCGCGGCCATCTGATGCTAACGTTACTCGTTGTATGTGGCTCTTTAAGCATAAATTTAAATCTAACGGAGATTTAGAACGGTACAAAGCCCGTCTTGTTGTTAATGGCAGGTCCCAGCAGATAGGAATAGATTGTGAGGAGACATATAGCCCAGTCGTCAAGCCCACCACCATCCGTACCGTCCTCAGCATTGCCGTATCCCGCCACTGGTCTATTCACCAACTTGACGTGAAGAATGCCTTTCTTCACGGCCACTTATCTGAGACCGTTTATATGCACCAGCCACCCGGTTTTCGCGGTAAGGCTCATCCTGATTACGTCTGTCTGCTCAAAAAATCTTTATATGGTCTTAAACAGGCTCCTCGGGCGTGGTACCAACGATTCACAAATTTTGTCCAGTCCATTGGTTTTCGTCACAGCCGTGTGGATCACTCACTCTTCATTCTCCGCTCCTCTCATCACACAGCCTTTATTCTCCTTTATGTGGATGACATTGTTCTAATCTCCTCCTCCAATTCTCTCCGAGACTCCATTATTCGAAGTTTCAAGACAGAATTTGCTATGACTGATCTTGGTCCTCTCAGCTATTTTTTGGGTATTTCGGTCGATCGTCGCAATAACGGCCTATTTCTCTCTCAGTCAACCTATGCCGAAGAGATCTTGACCCGTGCTCACATGTCTAATTGCAAACCCATCAACACCCCGGTTGACTCTAGCACAAAACTGAGTTCCGCCACCGGACCTCCCATCGCCGATCCAACTTTATATCGCAGTCTGGCAGGTGCCCTCCAATACTTAACTTTTACCCGTCCGGATATTGCTTTCGCAGTCCAACAGATTTGTTTATACATGCATGATCCTCGTGAACCGCACATGACCGCTCTGAAACGAATTCTTCGGTACCTCCGTGGGACTATTTCCCTCGGCATCACTATTCGACCATCCTCTACGGGTTCCCTTACTGCTTACTCCGATGCTGACTGGGGCGGCTGCCTCGACACTCGTCGCTCCACTTCCGGTTATTGTGTTTATCTTGGTGACAACATTATATCTTGGTCTTCCAAAAGACAACCCACTATGTCCCGATCAAGCACGGAAGCCGAATATCGTGGGGTCGCTAATACTGTCGCCGAAACTTGTTGGATTCGGAATCTCCTTCTTGAGCTTCACTGTCCTCTCACTAAGGCTACTATTATATATTGCGATAATATGAGTGCTATCTATCTCTCTGGCAACCCGGTTAATCACCAACGAACCAAACATATTGAAATGGATATCCATTTTGTCCGTGAAAAGGTTGCTCTCGGGGAAATCAAGGTCCTACATGTCCCCTCCCGTTATCAGTTTGCCGACATCTTTACCAAAGGGCTCCCACGAACCCTTTTTGATGATTTCAGGTCCAGCCTCAACGTCCACTCTCCTCCCGTTTCGACTGCGGGGGCGTAATAGATTATATGTATCTAGTATATAGATTATATGTACCTACCTCTCTTCCTTGTTAATTGTATTTCTCTCTTGTTATCCGTAGCATTAGTTAATGTATCCTAGTTAATAAGATGTTTTTAGACTAGTAGGACTTGTATATAAATAGGTGTACTCATTGTTGATAGGACTTAAGGAAATATAACATCTTTTACACTAGTCCTATTGACGCTCTTGGGTAATTGTGTGGCCATATTTCTGCCTTAGAAGCTTGCATCTTTCCTTTCAGGTTATAGCTCAAAACTCTGATATCTCCTGTTGGTCTCTTAGAAGCATTAGATTAACAGTAGAAAGTGTTTTTTCACTTGTCAATGCACTTTTTTTGTCGAGAGATAATTTTAGTTGAATTTTATAAAAATTATAAAAATTTAAAATTTGATATTTATAATGTATTCAATTAATTTAAACTAGATCTCTTATGACTATTATTTTTTTAATCTTATAATCCGGTCTATATTAAAAGTTAATATAAACGATTCTACTGACTTATGAACGGAATAAGCAGAACGTTATGGTGAGACCGTTTCATACTACCCTCGGCGTTTTTTCTCTAATTATTACTGTACTCAAAATCCCAACTCTAATAATTTCCATTGAAATTCTTTTCTTCATCCTCCAATTTCATCATCCCCAACACAAATACAAATTCATCCTCACCATCCAACCTGACTTCGTCTTCTTCATCTCAAGTCTCAACCTTCCTCCTCCTCCTCCTCCTCCTTACCCCCTACTTTTCGTTTTGCCCTCAAACCCTAGCAAGTGTGATCCGTTGTGTCGAGGGTTCGTCGGCGTCGTCAGTCGTGGCTCCCCGTGTAAGCCCCTCCTCCTTCTCCTCCTTCTTCTTCTGTGCGTCGGAGTCGCTTTTAGTTGTCGGGTCGGGTTGCGTGTCACTCGGGCTTTGTTATTTGACCCGTATCTTGTCGTCGTCTTAGCCGAGTTGATTCCGAGTTCTGTGTAGTCTGTTGAACCACCATTGTACAACCTTCACACCACATACCACATTCTTCATTGCTTATTATTCCTTTGAATTCCGGATTCGGATGGTTGATACTTGATTCATTTGATACTTGCTCTTTCATTTCTCTGATACCTGCAAATTTTGTTCCTAGTATAACCTAATTTCCCAAATTTTGTTCAATTTTGCCCTAATCTCGAATTCAAAGAATGGGGAAGGACGATTTCCTAACCCCAAAAGCAATTGCGAATAGAATCAAACCAAAATGACTCCAAAAATTGCGATGGTAATGTCCCAAATTTTGTTCAATTTTGCCCTAATCTTCGATTTCAAAGAATGGGGAAGAACAATTTTCTAACCCCAAAAGCAATTGCGAACAGAATGAAATCAAAAGGACTCCAAAAATTGCGATGGTAATGTCCCAAATTTTGTTCAATTTTGCCCTAATCTTCGAATTCAAAGAATGGGGAAGAACGATTTCCTAACCCCAAAAGCAATTGCGAACAGAATCAAATCAAAAGGACTCCAAAAATTGCAATGGTACTGTCCCAAATTGTATACAGTGGTCTAATCACTTCTTGATTGATTTATGTTGTGTATTCAGGTGAAGTACATAAATGTTGTCAGGGGTTAAGTTCATTGCCCGAGATCAAATCCATCCGGTAATTACTGCTCAATTGCTCATGCTATTATCACTCTATCGGCTTAGCATAAAATAGATACATAAATTCAGTTGTTTAAACTTGTGATATTTACTCAGGAAAAAGGTGGTGAATTGAGGGGCAATGAGAAAGGTAGCAGCGGAAAATCGAGTAGCAAGAGGGAGGAGAAAAGCAGGAGGAAGAAAAAGAGGAGTTCCGAGTATGTTGGTAGTAGTTCTGATGATGAAGGGTTAGAGAGAATTAAGAAAGGGTCTAGGAAAAACAAGTGGTATTCTTCTGATGAGTCCTCCGATGATGGAAGTGGTGCTTCTTCTTCGGGTAATGAGAAGAAGCATAGAAAAAAGCGGAGAGATAAACGTCGGTCAACAGACAGTGGGAGGGCGAAGAAGAAGGCGAGAAGCAGCAGAAAGGAGGAGTATTCTTCTGAAGAAGATTACTCTTCGTCTGATAGTGAAGATGATGGTAGAGGAAGAAGGAAGGATAGGAGTAAGAATAAGAATGAAGGTACTTGTTGTTTGCTATTTCCGCTTCTTATTAAGACAAAACACTACTCCCTCTGTCCCAGTGACTTCTTCGCCTATTCCATATTGGGGCGTCTTAGTGAATTGTTTGTCTTTCTATTTTAGGAATGTTTTTTATATGTAATTTGATCCTCCTCATGAGTTTGGCTCCACGCGTCACTTCATCATTGGATCTCTTCCCCTTTGTGCCAAAAGTAAAGGCAAACAATTCATTGGAACGTAGGGGTATATTTTTTGTGGTTTTGGATTAAAATGGAATGAAGCAAAACGACTCACTAAAATGGTAAATCCTCTTTTTATTGTCAAGTGTGAAGCGTGATTCTATACAATTATCACCACGATTTATGGGCGAGGATTTGTATGTTAAACTCCTTACCTCTCTAGGCACTAGGGTAATAATTTCATTTGTGTCTTAGATTTTAGACTACTTGAAATGTGTTTGATTCCAGTTATTGCTTTGTTAACAATAGATGGCGAAGGAGGTCCAAGCTCCGAGAATGATATTGAGATCGTTAGAAAAGAGATGGGCTTGGATTGGATGCTTAGACCAGCTGATAGGCCCAAGAAGACAACCGTTGAGGAGGTGCTAGCGGAGCATCCAAGCGAAGAGGTAAGCTGAAATTGAAACTTCGCCCTTCGAAATTAGTCATAGATAGATCTGACTTGGAACATGCTCACTATCTTTATAATGGCAAACCTGTGGTGGCTGGTGGGTCGCTTCGTTAAAATTATCCTGACTTGTGATGTCACCGAATGACCAAATGTGCGCCTATTGTGAGTTATTAGTAATAACAAAGACGAGGAAGCTATTATTGTGATTTTTTGTTTAAGTTAGTTATAAATTAAGTATAGACTAGTGATCTAACTATAACTAATATGCTTTTGGTGTATAGTTGTAGATTTTGCATCACAGTGATATGCTTATATTTCCAAGTTGAATATGTATGCTTAGTAGTTCAATTTAACGTAATTGTGGAGGGTTTACCAACATATTGTTCCACAGCAACAAAAAACGAATCCCAAAGAAATGAATCCTTATTGGAAAGATAACGGAGTAGGGTATCCCGAAGATGCAGAACGCACAAAGCCTAGCCAGGACAAACTTCTATCGTCATCTCTAGTTGGTGATGGTGGGGCGAGTTGGAGATTGAAAGCATTGAAGCGTGCAAAGGAACAAGCAGCTCGTGAGGGGAAAGATCTTAAAGAAGTATGTTCTGCTTTAAAGTTATCAACACTACCGTCGAATAATTTAGTCTTTCTACATTTAGTCGACATGTTATGTTTACTTTTCCGCACATTATTTTTTTTGTATTTAGGTTGTTCAAGAAAGGTGGGGAGATTTGGGCCATCTTGCTGTATCTGTTGCGTCTCGTAATGCAGCAGCTCCCCGTGCTCATTTGCATGCCATAAAGTCTCGGAAGGTGGGAACAAACGATGAACCTGATTCTGATTTAAATCGAAGTGAAAGACATGCCGAAAAGGTTGGTAATGTTGTATTTTTGTGATGGCTACTAATTCACATTTATTCACCTAACAGCCTATCTGTTTTGTCAACATACATGTAACGTTGGGTACCCCGCATTTGTGGGAACCTTAGGTATTTGTGTTGATTTGTGTTGCTCTATGGGTATTGATTTTTTTCCTCTTTCATGGCTACATTATTTGTCGATCTCATCTTTTCACCCTTTTATAATATTGCTGTTGTGGTGGGACATGTAACCTAACCAATGACAAATATTTCATACTCCGATTTTCCCAGAATAAACAAGAGTTTACTCTATATTAACATTTTTTAAGGATCTGTCAATGTGTACTTCCACCATTCATTAAAAGAAATGATTTGACATATTTGCCATTATTTGAATAGATAAGCCTCTCAAGTTTGCACAGTTGTTTTCTCTAGTAAAATTGATAAGCTTCCTAATTTTGCATTGTTATATGATTTCAACCTGTAGGCTCCAGGACGTGAGTATCTAAAAGATGTTTCTGTCCGCAATCCTGAAATGAGGGCACCAAGAGCTCGTGATTCGTTATCTTGGGGAAAAAGAAAGGGTCAAAACATTCATAGCAAAGATGCTGCCCTTATTTCGAGTGCGATTTCCAGCATAAATAAGTTTGCCAATGATGGAAATTTTATGAGTATGGTAAAGCAAAATGAAGATGGATGTAGTACCCAAGATTCTGGGAAGTATGAAGAAACCCGCACGGCAGAATGCAGCTCAACAGTGCAGAAATCCAGCGACAGTAAGCAAGCTTTGAGTGCTAATCAGATTGCAGCAAAGGCTATGCAACTGCGATTGAAAGGCAAACACGAGGAAGCTGATAGACTTATGGTAAAAAAAAAATTGACATTATATATCTTTGTCTTTGTCTATCTTCTTATTTAGTATCCTCCACCAAGCCCCCTTTTCCTAAAAGAATATCGTGAGATCATTTATTTTATGTTGCATTTACCTTCAAAGAAACCAAACTTTTCTAACATGTTGCCAGTACTTTCTTAAGCCTTAAAATTAAAGATAAAGTGTAGCAGTTATTTTGGACACCTCAATAGCAATTAGCAAGAGATATTTCTGAATAATCTTGCAGTTCTCAACTAGGCTTTAGTAAAGCCATTAACGAATTGAAACACCGACGTTGGTGTCACTATACCATTGCTTCTCGTTATTGTTTTCTCCTTACAAAGTTTGGGTTACATTAATGAGTTAACTAACTGAATTTTCATTTCCAGAAAGAAGTTGAAAATGTTAATGTTGACCAAAGTGCGGGAGAGAGAATATCAAAGCTTAGAAATGATGTCAGTTCAAGCAGGTATACTTCCAATTTGCTATATATCTCTCTGTGGTTTCACTTGCATAGTTGCATACCATTCAAATTCTAAAGCATGGAGTATGGCATTTGAAGGACTTTTCCCTTACCCCGATCGAGAGGTTGGGGGTTCAATTCTCATCATTTGCGACGTAGTGCGCTCTTCTCTAGACTAACATCATTGCTGTGAAACTAAGAAAAAGGCACAAGAAATCTTTGCTTGGGATAAGTTTGAGGCAATATGTATGTATATAGAAGGTTTTTATATAAACTAGATTGAGGATTTTCTCACTATGGCTGATGTTTGTTTAGGGGAGGTCAAGCAAAGACGTGATAGAATAAGTAGAGAAAGGAGAGATTAAAACAGACGAGGGGAAAATGTTTAGGGTTGGCAAGTTGGTTTTTGTGCCACATTGTTTTTGTATATTCTCTTAATATGATTTCTGAAATTTTCTGCCATGGATAATTGATTGACATCCTAGTTTTTGGATTAGTTTTTACTCAGGTTTCAGAAACTCAATTTTTTTTGCTTAGTCCTAATATCTACTTGTTAGATTTCTTTCATGCTTCTCATGATTACTGCGTGTACTGGCTGATTTTTCAGATATGCTGCACAAGAGAAAAAGATGCAGCAAAAGAGCAAGGAAGATGATAGTGACATTCATTTGGCTCAAACAATAATGAAAAATAAGCAATATAATATGTCTACTCGAGCTGATGACGAATATGAGTATGATGGGGCACCAAGTAAAAAGAGCAGGAGAAAAGGTGATGGGAAAACATCAAACGCCGGGAATATCATGGGGAAACGCATTGTTACCCAGCAGGAACGATGCCTTTTTTGTTTTGAGAACCCTCAGAGACCTAAACATCTAGTTGTAGCCATAGCGAACTTCGCATACCTTATGCTACCACAGTTCGCACCAGTCGCTCCTGGCCATTGTTGTATAGTAACATTGCAGGTAACTGTCTGTTTTAATTCCTTATGTTACCTTTTCCGCTGGTGATAGTTCTTAGCAACCCTGTAGGACAATCTCAGATTCTCATAACATTATACTGGGTCAAGAAGAAAATAAACCAAAAAAAAACTTGGGTTTATTGAACTTTTAATTTTGACAGTCTGTTATGGAGAATTTTGTAATCATGACTAGCATATTTAAGTTCAAATTAAGTTATATATGTCCATTATTCGTCCGAGATTGGGGTGTCTAAATAAAACCATGTATGAGACTTTTTATCAGATCTATACTTTTTATACACCATTTGCATTCTTTGGGTACCTCTCCATCGCATTGCTAAGAATTGGCATCATTTTTTATCTTCAGAGTACTCTGTTTTGGATACCTTAGTTGTGAAAAATATGGCTATTCCCTATTTGTCGTCGACTCTTGACTTCATTTTATATGTATGCCAACAGCATGAACTGGCCACTAGAATGGTGGATGATAATGTTTGGGAAGAAATTCGCAATTTCAAGAAATGTCTTATTATGATGTTTGCAAAGCAAGGCAAAGAAGTGATATTTCTGGAAACAGTTCTCTGGTTGTCCCAACAACGGCGCCATTGCTTGATTGAATGCATTCCTTTGCCACAGGATATTGCTAAAGATGGGCCTCTGTATTTCAAAAAGGTCAGTTCTCTGCTATTTATCGAACTGTATGCCGTGATGGCTAAATTATTGGAGTCGTTAGCCTGTAAATGAAATATACCACCCCTATTAGTCTCTCGAAAAGCATGTTCATGTTAAATTTACATGAGACCTAACTCATTAAAGTACCCCTATGAGTCACTGTCATGGTGATACTCTTTCCGTTTCAGTCATTTATTTACCTTTTATATTTCGTATTATTTGTGAGGAGTATTTAATCAAAGGTAAACCAATGATTGGAGCGAAGGAAGTAACTTACTCGTAATTTTACTGAAACCCTTTTCTTGAGGATATTTCCATGCCGCTTCTTCTGTCTGATATCTGTATTCTTGATTCAAGGCCAAATTTCACCTGTCAATAGTTCTCAATTGTGTGGCTGTATTCATATTTTTTCCCAGGCAATTGACGAGGCAGAATCAGAATGGAGCCAGCATAATGCAAAGAAATTAATCGACACGAGCCAGAAGGGGCTGCGTGGCTCGATTCCCAAGAACTTCCCTTACGTCCATGTTGAGTTTGGACTGAGCAAGGGATTTGTCCATGTGATCGACGATGAGTCACAGTTCAAGAGTAGTTTTGGTCTGAATGTTATTAGGGGTATGCTTCAATCACAAGACGAGGATATGTATCGTCGGAGGAGGTACGAGACAATGGAGGCTCAAAAGCAAGCAGTTGCCGAGTTTTCCAAGGAATGGGGACCGTTTGATTGGACGAAACAACTCGACTGAGTTCATCATCCAGTCTTAACATTACAACAACTTGGTATGAGACGACCAAACCGTCAATGGTGTATTCTTCATTAATAGTAGTTGATGGCTTGGTCGTATCGTGTATGTATTCAGGGGTTTCATTCTATAGTATCCGATTGTTCTTTCCTCCCTAAAAATCCCTGAACTCTGTACTCATTGGTATATCCTGAAAAGAGTAACGAGGTCTTCGGATTTTTGATAGTATGATAGTCCGAGTGTTCTAATAATCATTATTAGGTATTTTATACCTATCGACAAGTTCTTGTCGAAAATTATTTGCGCTTTAGAAAAACTTTCATTTCTTCCAAAAAATTGCAAAAAATGTCCGTTTTTGAAGGTTATTATCAACATTTTTTCGGTATTTTGGTTCCCAGAATAAAATGGATCCAAATTCGTGTTGAACAATTCTCACGCCAAATACAATGCATTGGTGTATATGAGGATCATTTGCATTTGAATCGAGACTTTTAAAAAGTCATAAGATTGTGTTTTAAGACGTGTCGGAATCTGTTGAAATTACTTCAATATTCCATTTTAAATCTTATTCGAAGTTCTAATTCCATTTTATATCTTATTCGAAGTTCTAATAATTATTGTTAGGTATTTTATTCCTATCAACAAGTTTTTGTCGAAAAATATTCGCGTTTCAGAACAACTTTCATTTCTTTCAAAAAGATTGCAAAAAACGTCCGTTTTTGAAGGTTATTATCCACGTTTTTTTCGGCATTTTGGGTTCCGGAATAAAATGGATCAATATTCGCGTTAAACAATCCTCACACCAAATGCAATGCATCGGTGTAATATGAGGGTCATTTGCATTTTAATCGAGACATTTAAAAGCCATAAGATTGTGTTTTGAGACGTTTCGGAATCCGTGAAATTACTTCGATATTTCATTTTTATATTGTGTCTGAGTGTTCTAATAATCATTTTTAGGCATTTTATTTCTATTGACAAGTTCTTGTCGAAAATTATTCGCGCTTAAAAACAACTTTCATTTCTTTCGAAAAATTGCAAAAAATGTCTGTTTTTGAAGGTTATTATCCACGTTTTTTCGGCATTTTGGGTTCCGGAATAAAATGGATCCATATTCGCGTTAAACAATCCTCACACCAAATGCAATGCATCGGTGTAATATGAGGGTCATTTGTATTTGAATTGAGACTTTTAAAAGTCATAAGATTGTGTTTTGAGACGTGTCGGAATCCGTCGAAATTATTTCGATATTCCATTTTATATCTTATTTGAGGGTTCTAATAATTATTGTTAGGCATTTTATTCCTATCGACAAGTTTTGTCGAAAAATATTCGCGCTTTAGAGCAACTTTCATTTCTTTCGAAAAATTGTAAAAAATGATCGTTTTTTAAGGTTATTATCCACACTTTTTCGATATTTTGGGTCCCGGAATAAAGTGGGTTCATATTCGCGCTGAACAATCCTCACACCATGTACAATGCATCGGTGTAATATGAGGGTCATTTATATTTCAATTGAGACATTTAAAAGCTATAAGATTGTGTTTTGATACGTGTCGGAATCCGTCGAAATTACTTCGATATTCTATTTTATATCTTATTTGAGAGTTCTAATAATCATTGTTAGGCATTTTACTCCTATCGACAAGTTCTTGTCGAAAAATATTCGCGCTTTAGAACAATTTCATTTCTTTCGAAAAATTGCAAAAAAGCAACCGTTTTTGAAGGTTATTATCCACGTTTTTTTTGGCATTTTGAGTCCTGAAATAAAATAGATCAATATTCGCGCTGAACAATCCTCACACCAAATACAATGCACAGGTGTAATATGAGGGTCATTTGCATTTGAATCGAGACTTTAAAAAACCATAAGATTGCGTTTTAGGACGTGTTGGAATCCGTCTAAATTACTTCGATATTCCAGTTTATATCGTATCTAAGGGTTCTAATAATCATTGTTAGGCATTTTATACCTATTGACAAGTTCTTGTCGAAAAATATTTGTGCTTTGAAACAACTTTCATTTTTTTCGAAAAATTGTAAAAAATGATCATTTTTTAAGGTTATTATCCACGTTTTTTCGGCATTTTGGATCCCGGAATAAAATGGATCCATATTCGCGTTGATCCATCCTTAAACCAAGTACAATGCATGGTGTAATATGAGGATCATTTGTATTTCAATGGATACTTTTAAAACCATAAATTTTTCATTTCAAAGCCATTCGTACCAACCGAACTAACAAGTTCAGAAAATGGCGGGAACAAGCGATGAAGAAATGCAGGAATTGCTGACACTCGCCGATCAAATTGCCGACGATTTCATCAACTCATTTCACGAAATCGAAACCCTAAAATCGAATCACGATGCCGAAATCAGCATCCGCCAATCAATCGAGCTCACTTGCTCCACTCTCAAGCAAGAAAACGAACGATTGAAGAGTCTCCACCTCCAAACCCTAAACAATCTACTTCGTGAACTCCAACAGCGCGATGATTCTACTAATTTGAAAGAGGAATTGATGAGATTAACTGAAGAATTGGTCAAAAAAGATGAAGAACATCAGAATGCGGTGAGATTGTTGAAGAAAATTCACGAAGAGAAGGTCGGGGATTTGGAGGGGGAAATCGGGAAGATTTTGAAGCAAAAGAGAGAGGAATTGAGACGGTTAAACGACGGATTCCTGTCGAAAGAGGAAGATCATCGTAACGCCATGGAAATGATGAAGAAAGCTTACGAGAAGAAGGTTAGGGATTTCGGAGCGAAAATCGAGGAGATTTCTGGGCAGAAGAGGGAAGACGAAGCGACGATATATCAGCTGCATCATGAATTGATATCGACACGGAAGACATTGAAGGAAGTGGAGGTGAAGTGGAAGGAGGAAGTCGAGGATTTGAAGGATTGTGGGTATATGGAAGAACAAGAGAAAGAGGAATTGAGTAAGAAGGTTAGGGATTTGGAGAAGGAGTTGTTGGTTACGAGGACGAAAATGGTGGATAATCTGGTGTCGACGTCTGATAAGCAGTTGGAGGTGATGAAGCAGAAGATGATGAAGTTGAGAAGGGAGAATGAGGTGCTTCGAAAGCAGCTCATCAATGTCCCCAACGACAACCATGGTTAGGTTTACTGATCACGTCTTATCGATTGAAATTGAATTTGTCGATAGAAATGGAATGTTGAATGTTATACATTGTATATGATGGTAAAGGTGCATTGGACATCGCGTACCAAACTGAAGAACAAAATCATACGATGAAGGTTTGAATTATTACTCGATAATTCAAGTTTGAGGGAGAGTCGGGAATGAATTATTACTCGATAATGAAGCAAACCCTAAAAAAATTATACTCGTACGAGCATAAGAATAAGAGATTACAAATCAAAAGTTTGTACCGTTACTGCAAAAAGGTAACGGATTTAGTCGAGATCTCTAGCTTAACTTCAAAGGCACAAAAGTTGGTATTCAGTCACATATACAAGCTCGGTATTGTATTTGTTAAGATGAACTTGGTTCTTACTCGTTACCTCATCCATACTCATACCATCGTCATTATTATGTACTCATTATTATGTACTCGTGGGTAGAAGGCCAAAACTTTCTTCCATTTTTACCCATTGTGGATGGTTTAAGCAAAAGTCAAAATACAAAAAGCATCATAAGTCGTCCAACTCTTCTTCTACCAACTCAAGCACTTATTACACCCCTACCCCTACTACTTTGGACGAAATGGGAAACCCATCCTCCACATACGTCACCTCTCCTTACACAGACACCACCTCATCACATCCCTCGGCGGTTGCCGTTGAGTGCCTCATTTAAAAATATTTGATAAGGCTTGACACGTATGGAAACCGCCTCATCCTCCACATACGGCAACCGCCGAGGGGTGTGATGAGGTGGTGTCTGTGTAAGGAGAGGTGACGTATGTGGAGGATGAGTTTCCCATTTCGTCCAAAGTAGTAGGGGTAGGGGTAGGGGTGTAATAAGTGCTTGAGTTGGTAGAAGAAGAGTTGGACGACTTATGGTGCTTTTTGTATTTTGACTTTGCTTAAACCATCCACAATGGGTAAAAATGGAAGAAAGTTTTGGCCTTCTACCCACGAGTACATAATAATGACGATGGTATGAGTATGGATGAGTACTTGAAGGACAAGGGCGAGGCTAGATGATGGTAGGACTTTTAAGCTACTCCTTTTGTACAAATCCAAATGACCAAATCTTAGACCGTAATTTTCCACATACGGGTCCTGTAACCAACAGACATGAGAAGAAGCTCCCACAGCATGTTGGGTATGCTCAGAATACTCACTTTTGAGCCTGGAATCTCACTCCATGTTACCGATATCTCCAACATTGGGATCTTGAACCACTTACACAAGTATACAAGCTCAACATCGAAACACCACCTGCACAACAGTTATTTTAAGGGAATATTAGGGGTTTTATACTGTAGGTCAATTCGATCAAGATTGGGGTTACGAAACTTGTTTTATCTATAATATGCCAAAATGGTGATATCAAGTCGAATAACGAATACATACCTTTTCAAGCGAACATTTCTGAAAAGTTTCCGTGCTGCAGCCCTAGTGAACATTTTGAAGCCACACTATAGCACACATGGTTAATATAATACTACGGAGTATAACACATTTTAAATAAATTACCAAAAGTTACAAAGTTAGCAAACAAATATTGAAGACAGGGAAGTACAGCAAAGAACAATTACCTGTGTATCACGAATGCCAGGACCAGCAGCCAAAAGAACCACGAGATGAAAGCCCTTCATCAGAAAATTACGGTACCATTTTCGCTGAAAACGAAGTACAATTTGTTGTAAGAACTTCAACTTTTATGTGTAAGGGAAACTTAAGAAGTATTGATTTGTAGAACAGAACTGTAGCAAGAGCCTTCTCCTCCAGATGAGCTCGAGAACCAAATGAAGCAACAGGAACATCCGATAAACTCAGATTCGCATTACCAGTAGAACCATTTTCCCTGTCCAGCTGTTGTCTAACAACTGCGTGAATCTGATAGGTAGACCAGTTTTGTAGTAAGTTTTAGTGTGCAGATTTACTTATATTCACTCCACAACACCAAGTAGAGAATAACCGAAACAACACCAACCTGAGTTTCGAGTTTCTCTAGATCATCCACCTTGGTTGCTCCGTCTGCATCCAGCATGAGAAGCAATTCACCACGTGCATGAAGCATTCCCTGTTTTAAAGTGCTTTCACAGAAGCAAAGAGCTCAATCAGCAAAATGCCATGCATGTAGCAAACTTCCTTAAGCAGTTTCCAAGTATTCCGTAAGTCCGTATTAACTAGCATGAGTTGACTCACTTTTCTTATAGCTTCTCCCTTCCCATGATTTCTTCCAAGCAGAAGAACCCTCACATTTTCCACCTTGTACTTCTTGACGAATTCAAAAGCTACGTCTTTTGTCCTGTCCACACTTCCGTCATCCACAATCACCACCTATCAAATAACACCAATTGGAGATGGTAAATCATCGCAATAACTTCACTAAGTATCTATAAATGTATACCCTCTTTGCCCGCACAACAATTTTCCAAGTTAAACTTGCAGAAATATCAATCAATTATAATAAAAGTAAGAGGTTCGCCACATGTATAATCTATGAGACAATCAACTCAGGACAATCAGGACATAGGAAGGTTATTTTAAGATTTGTCGCCTGGACTGACCTAAAACCTGCTGCCATCAGCAAATGCCTATCAATCAGAAGTGATGAGGACTAAATTGCTTAACCTGTGTGTACTTTTACGGAATACGCACATAGACTATAGAGCAAATGCCCAAGATACACTCACTCATTATTTTCATTTTCACAAGAGATAATTACTCTTCAAATTTATTCTAGAACAAATATGAATTATGCTACTCGCCAGCAAAAAATTTAAACATATTTTAAAAAGAGCTACAGGACATGTTTTACAAAATAAAAAACCATGCATTGTATAAACTAGAAGAAACTGGTACTCATACCTCAAAGGTAAATGATTTATCCTCTTTGCCACGGTGTTGCAAATATCTGTATATAAGACAATACATTAGGGCATGCAATATATATACCTCAGGGCTACCAGCTGGTCAACCAATCAATAGAAGTATAGAAGCAAGTGTCACCATATTCTAAATCAACTCACTTCATTGTTTCGTCAAGCGCATCGGGAAGTCGATGTTCCTCATTGAATGCAGGGATTATCAGGGACAGATACCTCTCAGCAGGATCATATATGGACGGGCATGGAACCTGAAATTTGCTTTAAGTCACCATTTTGCAAACAACAAGACTTAGGTACATTCATACACCCAACATCCAATACTTTACTTCGACACTTCATGAACAACAGTGCTATATCTATAGTTTATCCAGCCACACTGACACAAATGAAAACAATGTAATATCTTGGTTCTTTCAACCCTTTTACCAAACAAAATTACCCCAGTCTCAACAAATACCAAGTAGAAACTAAAAATCGAACAAGATCAAAAACTAATTCCACCTAAAAAACCATTGGTTGATTAACACACGGGGTTATCGTACAGCATGATTGCATCTAAGTTGAATCAAATCCTCCGAAATGATTCAACACATCCTCACAAAACTCGTTTACACATATTATCATACAAGACCCAAGTACGTGAGCAATAGAGAATAGCCTGGAAGCCCTAAAACAGTAGGAAGCAGCATAGGAAACTGAATTCATAAATGAATATATTGAATTAGCTAAATTCCTATTGCATTGCTTCAGCCTAGCAGGCTTATGAGACAACTGGTTTTCTAAGAGCTAACCGAGCACTTGACTCGATTAACTAGTTGGCGCATCAATGCTCAAGAACGCTGCAACGAAAACTAATAATGTCAACAGAAACTCCTTTCCTGACAGGTTAGTTTTCCCGGTTAACTCTAAACTAATACTCCCATTGTCTCGTTCATTTGTTGTCGTTTTATATTCATTGTGAGGAGAACTTTAATCAAAGGCCAACAAATGAACGAGAAGGAGGGAGTAATAATTGGTACTCCCTCCGTCTTGTTGCCTTTTATATTCACTGTTAATAGAATATAAACGGACCTCAACCATAGCCTTAAGGTTTTGGTTGAGTTGGTTCCATAACATCAGAGAAGAGAAATGGGAAATGTTTATGCGTGAGGCAAGAGAGAAACACAAGTTAGGCTTCTGATACCATGTTATGGAACCAACTCAACCAAACCCTTAAGGCTATGGTTGAGGGCCGTTTATATTCTATTAACTGTAAGGATTGTTTCAATCAAAGGCAAAGAAATGAACGAGGCAGAGGGAGTATTCGATAGAACTCCATATAAGATTATGAATCACCATGAAATTGAACAAGATCATCACTATGAACCCTAAAACTAGTGGAAATTTATCGGCGTCAGCTGATAACAAATCACTCTATCAATCAATCAATCAATTAATACGTCTTAGATGAAGAAAACGTGAAATTGAAGTCATAAATTAATCGGAAAAGATAACCTGCTTGAGAGAATTCGGATCTTCAAATATTGCTTCACGTTCAACATGACTGCAAATAAACAAACAGAAAACGAAATCAGAGACAGAATTACGAAGATCAGTTCAGAAGAAAAGAAATGAAAAGAATGGAGGGAGGGAGGAGAAAGAAGAGTACGAGTTGTTGAATCGACGTGTGTAAGCTTGGGAGAAGATGAAGGAAACAATGGCGATGATGAGAAGCAGGAGTATACCACTCAGAAGCTCCAACAATGTCCATGTTTCTCCCATTTTTACGACCTTTCTTTACCTTCTCTCTCTCTGTTACTGCTGTTTCACAGAGTTACGGAATACGGATCTTACCACCAAACTCACACGGGTCAAACTGGTTGATGATTGACCTGAACCCGGTGTTTGGGGTTCGGCGTGAGTGGGAATGTGGGATGGTTTTGCGGGACTTGGACGGTTGGACCCAGCCCAAGTATAGAGACGGTTTAGGGTTGGGTTTGTCGTGGGTCAGGTGGGTCGTGATAAAATGGACCCAAGAGGTGGGTCGGTCTACACGAGCCGAGTCATCTTGTATATAAGTATATAACCACCCTTACTATCACCAACTCACACGTCCGAGCCGGGTCTTGACCACCGGGTCAAACTGGTTGATGGTTAACCCGAACCCGGAATTAGGGGTTCGGTGTGAGTGGGAATGTGGGATGGTTATGCGGGATTTGGACCCAGACTACAAATAGATCGAGATGGTTTAGGGTCGGGTTTGTTTGTGGGTCGGGTGGGTAGTGATAAATTGGACCCAAGAGGTGGGTCGGTCTACACGAGCCGAGTCATCTTGTATATAAGTATATAACCACCCTTACTATCACCAACTCACACGTCCGAGCCGGGTCTTGACCACCGGGTCAAACTGGTTGATGGTTAACCCGAACCCGGAATTAGGGGTTCGGTGTGAGTGGGAATGTGGGATGGTTATGCGGGATTTGGACCCAGACTACAAATAGATCGAGATGGTTTAGGGTCGGGTTTGTTGTGGGTAGTGATAAATTGGACCCAAGAGGTGGGTCGGTCTACACGAGCCGAGTCATCTTATTTTTACTTAGTTGTGTTTTGTTTGTAGTTTTGTACCAGTAATTATATGTATAAGGTAATATACATAGAGAGCCAATTAATAAATAACCAAGCCCGTCTAGCTCAGTTGGTAGAGCGCAAGGCTCTTAACCTTGTGGTCGTGGGTTCGAGCCCCACGGTGGGCGTTTCTTTTTTAAATCCAGTACTCCATTAGCAAATGCTCTAACGACTACAGTACTTGTCTACTTTGGGTTAACTTTTTTTTTTTTCCTCGTGAGAGTTGACTCTTTTTTCATCCAAAAACGCGTGAAAAATAGACTTACGAAAAGACCACTAAACAAAGCATAAAAAGGTTCCGTTCTTGCCAAAGCATGTGAATGCAAGTCACAACACTACTACTCCGTATGAAGTATTTTTTTCACCTCATAGTTCAGGCTCCTAGGCGATTGAGACTTGAGTATGCAATCCACCCAAGACAAACTCTCATGCATAACATGGAACGAGAAGAGGCAAGTAAAAAAACAGATGATCGATATTCTCCTCATGGATCTCGCACATGGCACATTGGTAAGCAAGAGGGGCTTTCAAAACATTGGCAATCAATAACTTTTAGTTTAATTTGCACAACAAGGGAAGCAACAAAACTGAATCCACGAAGAAAGGCAAAGTGCCAAAGAGACTGAAGAGACCTATGTTTCCTATCCTCGATCCGATAGAAATAATCATGCACCTTAGAAAGACTAAACCGCCCCTTACTCGACCAAGAATCAATTAGCATGGCCATCTAACTTGGGTCTCCACTTAACTCAAGAAGCTCATCTCCGACATTCAAAAAACTAATCCATGACTCGACATTAGACGAACCTTGAAGAACCGTCCAAATGCAATTACTCTTTAAGTTTGGACTAACTTTATTGTTCACCACCAATTTAATTTTTTTCTTTTCAGTTCTTCATATCCCTAGTTGCCTACATTCCCAACTACCCACCTCATGCATCAATCATCACCACAACTTTGCTTTATTTTATTCTTCTACCAAGATACTCTCCCCTGTGCACAATTTTCGATTTCTTTTGTGTGATTTAGATCTTCCTCCAATTTTGTACGATCTTTTCATAGAATATTCATTTGAGAGAGTATTAAATAATCAAGTTGGAAGATCTTAGAAAGTTATCAGATTGATGATAACGTTTGACATTTCCCCGATCTCTATGATATTATTTTAACTTTGTTTTCTTGACTCATATACAGTAATAACGTTTCTAGGCATTTCACCTAATTACATAAAAAATTATTATTCTGTATCATTTGTACACTTTTTTTTTTCTATTTCTAAATAAGTTCATTTTCTTTTAGTCAAGTGAAAAATATATTGATAATATACGAGTATAAAGTATGAATTGAGCCTGTACAATTAAAAAAAAATACTTCCTCCATTTTCTTTTTATCTTCCCATTCACTTTTGGCACAATTTTTTTTGTAATAAATATAAAATGATAAATTTAGTAAATATTGAGAGTAGAAGGGTAAAATGTGGGTAAATAGGAAAAAATAAAGGTATAAAGTGTTGTAAATAGTAAGGGTAATATGGTAAAAATTATGGACTAAAATGGAAAGAAATGATATGGGAAGATAAAAAAAAAGTGGCCAAAAAAGAAAATTGGGAAGATAAAAAGAAAATTAAGGAAGTACTTGAGTGAAAAGCAAAATGACAAAGTCTTAAAATTAAGTACCCCATCTACGCAGTATTTCATTTGATTCTTTATACTCTGGGCTCGTTTGATTCACCATGGGAGGATGGAGTTACCGGGAACTTAAATTCACGTGAATTTGTATTTCATGGGAATTACAAAAATATTGTTTGGTTGCAATGTGAGAATTGACTTCATGCGGGAAGTTTTACCTACTAAGGGGGACTTGGTGAATAACTTCCTCCATTGGGGAGGAAGTGACAATTCTCGGGAAGTGTCAATTCCCGGAAAATGGACAACCAAACAACATCTCAATTTATCAATTCATGGGATTTTCTACTTCCCATGATTTAAGATGACAACCAAACGACCCTCTGTATCTATATGTTCGTCAACTTTCAATATAATATTTCATCCATATATTAAACAAAGTGAACGAACATGTAGATACGGAGGGAGTATTTGTTTTTTCACGGAGAAAGTACAATTTAACACGTAATCAGACCCGTGCTCTTATTTTCTTTTTTTAACAAAACCTTGAAGCCCAATATTTTTGTTTGATTGAGTCGGAAAAAGTAGATAATAATCCAATAATTTGTGTTGATGATGGAAAAGCAGAACCTCTCAAAAATGAGACTGACCACCCAAATTCACCAAATCTCCCCAATCACAGAGTACACATTATTGACATTAACCATTGAATTGATGTATGTAATTTTGTGAGAGAGTACAATGTGTGGTCGATCCCAAAATGGGTATAAATCACGTTATAAGGAAAACGAATGCGACTGCTAGGATCAACATTATTAGGATTAGGATGCGTTCGTTTTAATCCTAATTATTAGGCATAACATAGGAGGACAAAAAAAAAAAAAAAGATGAGATGTCATCGGAGTTATCAATCAATTTAATTTGCCAAATTGTTGTTTGTGACAGAATTATCTATCATAAACATGTGACGGGTCAAATAATACGGAGAGTATTCACTTTGGTGAATAAGACAAAATCACGTACACCCACTGGTCTTGTTTTTTCTAATCCAATAATATTATTTGACCCGTTATTCTCTTGTGACCATTGTTGTCAGAATTGCGATTCGATCCTACGATTTTACGATCTAAATATGTTTGACCGATCCTGGATCTTACGATTCTATCATGGTTGTAGAATCTTACGATCTAAATACGTTTGACCGATCCTGGATCTTACGATTCTATCATGGTTGTAGAATCTTACGATCCTATTAATTTGAAAATTTATAAAAGTAGGATCATAATACGATCCTGCGCTCTTACGATCCCACGATCCAACTTCGGAGTGAAAAAATAATACTTCGTACATATATTTATATAATGACATCGTAAAACTCAAATTTCTTCTAAGTCGTAGAAACAAGTTCATAAAATGTTTATTAAAATCATTAAATATGAATAAACAAAAAGTTTATTTAGTGAGTTAATAGAATCTTACGATTCTACGATCCGATTCTATCCTTCCTGATCCAAAATAGAATCACGGTCCTGATGATATTATTTGTGACGGATATATCCGTTATAAGGATACTTAGGCCCTGTTCTTTTCGGTTGAAACAAGGCTGAGCTGAGCTGAGCTGTCTGATAAGAGCTGAGCTGGACTGATAAGAGCTGAGCTGGTCTGATAGAAGCTGAGCTGAGCTAAGCTGAATTTATAGAAACTGAAACTAATAATTTCTTATACTATAAATTATCTAATAATTTTAAGAAAAATATTGGAACTGAACTGATAAGAGTTGGGCTGAGCTGATAAAAACTAAGCTGGTCTAAAATGGGTTGAAATTAAGCTGAAAAGAACATACCTTACTCGTTTAATTTAAGGAGAGTGTTGAATAGTATGATCACGAGTATTGTACTGTAGTATTAATGAGGAGAGGTGAGCAAGCAGGCTACTTCAGATCTCGTTACTCACATTTCACAAGAACACAGTGTTATGTGTCGGACCTCTGCAACTTGTCTCCTATGCTATACTTCCTCATCAACCAATTTAATTACACAAATTCTTCTTTCTAATCTAATTATTCACCATTTTTTTATAACGGATCAAATATTATCCCTTTATATAATTATGATCTGTTATAGAAAAGTGACGGAGTTATCCGTCGTCACTAGAGAGACTAACTTAGACTAACTTTTATTTAGGGTATTTGATTATAGAGTATTTGAGAAGAGAGATCTAATGAGTGTTTTATTAGGGTGTTTTATCATAAAGGTTATTCATTTAATAAGTTGAAAAATAAGTTAAATGAAGTTCGGAAATAAAATATGGTAGTACATGGTAGTAATAACTTGTAAAATACAGTTAATACGTGATGATAATTTGTAAATTTTTCTTAATATTAATTGTACGGACTAATGATGACATTTGCAGTAAATGCATAAAGTATATTTTTTTAATAATACGAATACACATTAAAAAATAACCACATAATTGACGCAAAATTAATACTTGTAGGTCTCGTACAACATATGACACATACATAATACTCCGACGTACATATAAGTATACAATTATACTCCATATAAGTTTACGCAAAGCGTACCAAAGATATCGACCGCGAATTCTCGTCAAAAAAAAAAAAAAAGTAAAATGTACAAGGCTCCAAGCTACAAACCCACATAATTGCATGCCTCATTACTTCATTAGTAATCCCACTAGCTAAACAACCAAAAAGTAGCAGTCGTAATTAACTAAAAAAAATACTTCTATAACCAAATCTCCCCACCCAATAAAAAAAAGCTAAATTAATCAGAGTAGTCTAACGAGAGACGATCTTTTATTAAATGATCTCTCTATAACTTACGAAGAGACCGTCTTCCCCAAGACTTTATAAATTAATGGGCTGATACAGGATGAGAAAAAGTATTAGAATTATTATTATTATTATTATTATTATTATTATTAGAGTAATTAAGGGAGCGTTGATTAGGCAAAGCAAGCATAGCAGTATGATCAAGAAAATCCCGAAGCTTAACCACAGACTGCACCACATTCCTCAACTCCTCGCCACACTGAAACCCCCTCTCCCCTTTCCTCCTCACCCCAAACACATAGAAAGTCACACACCCTTTCCGAAACTTGAACCTCGCTACCTCGGAATTGGACAGCCCTCGAATGAGCCTCTTATTCACCTCGCCCAGCGGAATCTGAGGCGGCCACCTCAGATCGATGTGGGACTTGTGCGATACTGTGTCGAACACGAATATGATCACCTTCGACTTCTTCGTCCCTAGCCCTAACGTCAGCGTGTGCCATGCGTGGTGGGCTAGGATCGTGAAGTTTGTCGGAATGAATGATATCGTTGATGGAAATAGCAATGTCGTCGAATTCTTATTGTCGTCGTTGTTGTGGTTTAGGAGCAGGGAGAGTTCGCAGGGTGATGCGCGTCGGACTGTGAAGGATTTGACGATGAATTGGCCTCCGAATTTGAGACCCTTCACGTCTGAGCTTGGCTTGAACGATATACTTGATGTCGTTGTTGTCGTCGTACTAGTAGTTGTTTTTTGTTTCTTGTTGCTGTTTTTCTTCTCAGTATCCTTTCCCGATCTGAATCTATCTTCCATGTTCGTCGAATTATAAATATGGGTCTGTGTTTGTATTTTATCAAAATCGTAAGAAGAATCGAGTATTGAAGGGAGGAGTATGTAGTTCTTGAGTTGAGAGAAATGAAGGGGAAATGGGGAGGTTTGGAGCTTTTGGAAGTGAGGTGGGGTGGGTGTAGTAAATTAGAATGGGTGGATTGCCTGATTCTTTGTCTAGTACACAACAACATGGAGTATTCAATGCCCTCACTTTTATCATCACAAAATCTTTTTTGTTGAGACGGTTTCGTGATAATTGTACCGTGATATTTTAATATTGGAGGAGACAGAGTAATTGAGAAATTGTCTCTTCCTAGATTTTGTGCTAATGTAAAAGGTCTATAATTAAGGCACGATTCTTTTCAACTCAGTTCAGTCTATTTCAGCTCAGGGAGCGAGCCTCATTTAGTACTTCAGTTCATCTAATTTCAATTCAATTCAACATATTTCCGTCCAAAAGAAAATATCTTTCTCTCTCCTAATTTAAGTATTCCTCGTGAAAAGGTGGGGTATAAAGTGAAATAAAAGGTGGGGTATAAAGTGAAAAGGTGTTGAGTTTAGGCGTAAAGGAGAAGAATAAAGAATTGAAGAAAAAATAAATAATGATTAAAAGTACATAAAAAAAATGAAAGTGGAAAAAAAAAAAATCAAACTCAGCTAAAAAAGAAAAGTGGAAGATATACTCAAACTAAGAGAGAGTACAATATAATTACTGGAAGAATATATTACTACTCCGTATATGACAACAGGAAGCCTCCTTTGTGGTGAGCATATCTGTCACAAACTTATAACAGGTTAAATATAACAGGTCAAAAGACAATTCATGTGCTATCCCTAAACATCATGTTTTCTGGTCTGATTTCTTTTATTCAACCCGTCACAAATTTATGACGGATATAATTATCACTGGATAATGTTTTAATATGGTTATCTTATGAATTGAAGGACATGAGCTCCATCATCATTCCACCAACTAATATTGTTGGATTTTAATTAATGCAATAATAAATCAAGATTAAGATCCTATCACCTATACAATTCTTTGACAATAATTTAGGGATGATATATGCTAAAAGTTTCCCTAGTAGACGATAAAGCTTATGCAGTATGTTCCATTAAAAAGAGGTTTAAACTTGAGATTCCATCGGTTTGTGGCCACTAGACTTCACCCTTGCGGATCATTTGTTTTAACTTGTTTTCCGTTCCCTTTTCCCATTTTATTCATCTCCATGACCCCAAACCTCCTCTATCTTCGTTATCCCACCTTCTAAGAGTTTAGATTTTCATCACCTATTACTTGACCTACTTATTTAAATGATATTCACTATGTCCCGATCATTTGTTATCTTATTCTATTTTGGGTTGTCTCAGTCAATTGTTACCATTTCTATTTAGGATTGTATTTGATAAACAATTTGATCTTTCACCCTCAATTTGATCAACTTGTCATCTTATAACCGACTCCCTCATTTTTTTTTTCTTATCTTTATGCCAAAATTAAAGGATAACAATTGAACGTAACAAATGGAGTAAGCGTTAACCAATATGGAGTAGTAAGTTTTACTCCAATTAAAGGACCAAAAAAATATTACTCATAGTAGTAATATTTACCAACTTTGTACGGAGCATATTATGATGAGCAAAAGTTAGTTAGTAGCACTAGAGAATTACTCCCTCCGATTCATGGATTCGCAACGTATTCCGTTTTTGGCAAATTTATCAGCTTTGCAACATTTTCATTTTGGGTCATATTTTTCTTATGAAATGACTAACCTACCATTAACTTTTCATTATTATATTTCAAAATATTCAATCTAATATTATTATATTACTTAATCTTACCTGATATCACTATTGTGGTCCACCAATTCACTTTTCTTATTTTTTATATGAATAGTAAATGTTGCGATTCCAATGAATCGGAGGGAGTAGTACACAGCGAATTGTTGGGGTCAGGGCTAAAGGCTTGAAGGTCCACAGGCATAATGAATGGGCCAATTGGGCCGTAGTCAGTCAAAAGAAGCATTACAATTCAACTTTATATAAAGTCAAGCCACTTTAATTCCAGTGTTTCTGCTTCTGCTTGTCGGTTCTCGTTTATTAAAAGCAGGTTGTTGTTAGTATTGAGTACTACTTGGCTTAGCATAACATGTTAGCTAGGGAGTTATTATTAGGCAAATTATCGTTTGTAACGTAATATCTGTCGTAATTTTAAGATGGGTCAAGTAATACATCAAATTACATGGCAAGTGGTTTAACAAGTGACAATTGTTTTGTCTTTATCAGACACATGTGGCAGTTCGTTTTAAATTTTATGACGAATACTTCATCTTAAGCAAGATTAACGGTTGATTGATTAACTTTTTCTCACATTCTTAATTTCTAATATTGTACGAGTACCATGTTTCTTTTTGTCTATGTTTTCCATCATAACGCTAATTAATCCTAAGCATGCCTTTTATTTACTTTAGAGGTGGCAATACGGTCCGGGCCCATCTGACGGCTCGATCCAACACCACAAGAATCACGATCCGCCCTGAGTCTGGCCTGATACGACCAAAAGTCGGGCTGTGACACCAATTTGAAGAGAAACTTGTGCCCAGACACGGCTGTAAACCCAAAAAAAATGAAAAAAAAAAAATCTGAAAATTTGGTCAGGCCCGACCAAGGCATGAATCTTGTCCTACACCCTCATTTCTCCCTCTTCCCTCTCTCACGACTCACGATCATTTCCTTACTAGTACTCGTATACAAGTACTAACATTTAAGGGTGTTTCATTAATTTGTTTATCTTTAATTTTGTAAATCCAATGAATTACGATCCTTAAATTGTACGAATATATTTTTTTTATTTTTTTTCAGGTGATTAGGGAGTTTAACTACTTGAATTGGAGTATGAATTACTCGACGAAGAATATAGATTGGGTAGCATGGATTGTCACTCACAGGACATAAAGTTTGGTGGAAATCATAGTCTTTGATGTCCAAACTTGCTTTGTTTATTATATGCATGTAAACTCATGATGATTAAAACATTCTTCAGATAATGATAATGTAATGTCTCAACTAATTGTATGCAACTGCTAGCTAACCTCTCGCTGTAAAGTTCATTATCACTCAAGATTATATTCCAAACAAAACCCAACTTGTGTTTTTCCCCTAGATTCATTACTGACCAAAAAAAACTCGTATGAGACGGTCTCACGATGCTAATTCTAAGCTATTTTGTTACTTGTATTTCGTTTCTTGATGTGTACCAAATGCCAGTTCCTGCATCTTTTATAGGAGTATCTATAAGTCGATCATCATAAAGAAATTTATGACTTATCAACGGTTTTTCTAAAATGTGTTCAAGGTGTTTGGGATACGAGGAGAAAGCGGAAGGGAAGGGCTACCAACCGACTCACCACCCACATCGATATAGATCGTGATGCTCCAAATTGGTCATGAAATCATTAACATAATGATCAATCTAGTTTCAACTGAAGATGTCTTAGGCTAGTGGTTAAGACTAGGTACCATTTGATGATAGGTCACAAGTTCGAATGCCCCTTTCTTATATTGTAATGCGACTAAGTTCACGCTTCGTTGAACCAAAAAAAATGATCAATCTAGTTTCCATATAAACAGAAGGGAGAAGCAGCTCATTACAGCTCCAAGAGATAGATAACATGAAAAATGTATGACCTGATATCGTCTAAAATGTAGATTTATGTATGCTATTAACAACAACCCGGTGATTTATTCATCGACTCATTGTCACCACGACTTGACAAATTTACTTAAAGATTCGAACCCAGGCCAATTAGTGACTAGACTAGACGCGGGATCCAACTCATATGTTAAGCACCCAGTCTTTCTTCCTTTGATCAGGCATACAAAGGAACATCTTTCTCCACAAGGCATCATCATGTATAATTCTCGTGGCTTTCACGTATGATGCACCATCTATTCCTTCGAGTTCATTCAGCGCCTTCATACACCTCACTACATCTTGGACTTGACCAACCTCCGGTCCATAACCGTCACCACTATCAGCAACTGAATCTAAAGAAGCACTGAAACTTATTTTCTTCTCCGTTTTTGGCCTCTTGTTATTGTTCGCTTGGACTTCCATTATGGCCATATCGCATGGTTTTGGACTCAAGAGTTTCTCGTTTTTCTTCACTCCCGAGGTATCTCCCTCTCCTTCAGTGAAATCATGCGATATTTTAACCTTGTTCTTCTCGTCCTTAAGACTATAAAATTGAACCTCTGGATCCCCGAATATCACGCACAATTTATCATAATCTTTCAATCCCTTCTTCCTGAAACTTTTTGCTCGACGATATTTCTGCATTAAGAAGATTTTTAACCCATCAACCAGATTTAAGTATACTTGTTAGTTTGTTTTACGTAACTTTCACAATCACGCAAATTTGTAGTTACCCAACCAGACGAAAGATCTTATGTCCTTGGTCTTACTGCACCAACAAAATAATGAAGGGTACATATTTTAACTCACCGAGTACAGCCTCCTCCAAACATCTTCGGGTGCAGTAACTTCTCCTGTTAGCAGATTGAACTGAACTTCTTTCTCCATCAAAAGTGAATTAAAATCGCTCCAACGAACCCTCAAGTTATGGTACTTGTTTTTCAATTGATTATATGAGTACTCCTTTCCCGTCATCTTCCTCAGAGCCTCAGCCATATTTTGCCAACCTGCATTGGCAAAGGTAGTTGCTTGCATAGCCCCCTTCGATATTTCTTCAACCATCAAATATACAAAGTAAGATTCGAGCTTTTCTGTCCAAAGATCTCCCACAAGATCAATCTCTGGTACTTCATCGCTACCAAAAACTAGTCCAAAATTTGAGTCCCCCATCTGTCGATCCTTGTCCCAGAACTGTAAAAACAACATTTACCAATATTGATGTCCTATTAGGTTCTAAAAACATCAACCAAAAAAATAAGTTCCACAAAGTTCATTAGTTCAGCATTCTTACTTTCAGACAAACAGATACTTAGTAGAATCAATAATTAAATTCATGTGCTACTTGTCGTGGATTGTATGTCGTCAACATTTCTACGAGGTGAACTGAATTTTACATTACATACTGCACCTCACGACCCTGATTCTAAGTTTCTAACACTTGAGAACAACAATAAAATGTAGCAAGACGATGAGGAAGAGCTCAAATATTACCAGCTCTAAGCCTCTAACAATGTATATCCCTGTGGAGCTGTAGCGGATGAGCTTGTTTGCAAAGTTAGAGCGGAACTAGCTTCAAATCATAATCAATGTTCCAAAAGGCGGGAAGTCATCATAGCCTGTTGTTGGTTCTAAAATGACGACGTGTGTCACAAAAGCATGACTCAAACCTGAGGCAAATCGAAACACATAGTTACATGCATAACACGCTCGTCAGAAAGAACTTGTGCGCAGCGCGAACAATGGGAAGCGAGAAAACATGAATCCCATTATTTTGATCCCCACATTCTTGTCTAAGACGGAGATCACCGTTATAACAAACGAGTATTCTATCATCATACCACATGCACACATGAGAATAATGTTTTGTTAGTCTAAACACGTCTACTTTTGTCTTTTCCATGATACTTGATCCGTCACAAGCGAGAATTGAGCTTCAAACAATCAAATTCATACCAAGTTTCATAAAAAATGTCATATTTTCTTCTGTAAACTGCACACAATCAAAATCAAACCAATTCTTTCAATATCGACAATTTCGAAACAACCCAGATGATTAGATCCCGGTACCAGCTCGGTATCAAGATGCAAGCAACTTTATTCCCATCAAATCCACCTACCCAATCAAATTACCAACTTTTTCACAAATAAGAACAATCAAAATCAATCAATCAATCAATCAGAAACCAAAAGGGTTATAACAATAATTTCACATAAAAGCAAATTCTTGCGACGGGAATATCCGTCACAAATGTATTGCGAATCAAATAATACCCACTTAGACCCATCATCGAAAAAATTGGGGGAAATCAAAAGAAAAAAACAATTAGAAATGAAATTAAAAGCATATATATACCTTGATATGTTTAGTGTAAAGTGGGAAGAAATAGAAATTGGGAGGTTTTGTTGATGAGAATTGTTGAGGTTGAGCATCATCACATTCACACACCTAAATTATGCAATTGCAATGGCGGTAGGTGCAACTGTAGAGAAGGTGGTTGAAATTTGTAGTTTTGTATACCACTTGTTTCTGCTTATTATCGCTTGACTGCTTGGATGTTCGGGTCAAACATAGAGATGGAAATGGGAAGGAAGAAAAAATGACACGATTCATGCACGAGAAAGCGATCCTTGTGTCGTGTCAATATTTAGAAAGGGTAGTCCAGACACGGCCCACGGACCATATCCATAGCATGTCGCACTTGACCGTGTCTAACCAATTCCTTAAATTTAAGCTTGTTTCTTTACATTTTAGTCGTACCAGATTAAGCGTGTCGTATCGTGCCTGGACACGGTGTGTTTTTCCTCAAACTGTGGCACAGGCACGGCTCACGGCCCATAGCGTGTCGTGTTAGGCCGTGCCAAAGTGGGCTCACGTCTTAGCGGGTCATGGACCATGCCGGACCGTGTCAACCCACTTACTCACGTGTCAAACTTCCATCTCTAGTCAAACAATACTCGCTTTGTTAGATAACAAAGCACGGTTTGATTTTTTAATCAAGTGGTCGTATATTAAATATTAATGGCAAAAATTCAATTGAGAATAACCTAATTCAAAGAAAACCAGCAGAAATCTGAAAATCAACAGAAACGAGCAAATCGAAGAGTATACGATAGCAAACAGAGATATCTGAATTTCAACAGAAATATGCAGATCGAAGAATGAACGATAGCAATTGAGAACGATCGCGATTGTAATTACTTGGATTTCAACAGAAATATGCAAGTAAATCAAACAAATCGACGAATTAAACTTGCGGAAGCAAGAAAAACAAGGTAAAACAGAGTGCGTAAGGTTTGAGAGAAGTTATCAGAACCGTAACACCGCTCTGATACCATGTGAAGTTGACTCAATTGATGAAGGCATGAAGATCGAGCTCAAAGTGTTTTGTAAATGTTTTGATATTTGGTGCGTGTCGTTTCCGCAGTCAAAATTAAATTTATAAACACTACTAACTCTACACTAGATAGGGTAAGTAGAGGTCGATCCCACAGAGACTGACGTTATTATCTTAGGAAATTTATTATTTAATAGCATAGATATATAGAAAGGGGGTTGTTAGGTGAAAAATAATAATAATAAAATAAATAAACATAACATAAATAAAAATAATAATCATAACAATATTCGAGACATGCAATATATGATGTAGTCGGGTCAATCATCGATTCAATTAATTAGACTCAAATAGATCGGTAACTATTTAATCCCTTGTAAGCAAGCAAATTAACAGTTTAATCCTAACTAAATTATATCGACTCAACCATGTAAGCACGAATCAAGTCAATAAACTTAATCGCGTTAAGAACACCAATCAATTGAATTATATAGAACCAGAAAGCTGCAATTAAATATAACTCAATTATCATACAAAATTCTAGTAGTTAAATTAGACCAGTAAGCTGCAACCTAATTTAAAACACTATTAATTTAACAATCGACTCATGTAAATAATCTAGGTGATCAGGCTAAATTAATAAACATGAAAACAACAGTCAAATCGTGAATTTCATACGAATATCAAAGTACTAATTAAACGTTAAAAAATAACATAATCTCATAACTCAACAATAATCAATACATTACATGTTCAAATAACTGAAAGATTAAACTAAATAACTAATTAAACGATAAATAATAAATAAGATAGATACAACCGTTAGATAAATTAGGAGTTGAATTGATCGCGTCCCGCATTAAAATCTGACTGCATCCTAAATAACCTTGGCCGTGAAGGCCAAGGCCTTCTGCCCTACTCCTATGTGTGTGTGCTGCTCCTTGTTCTCTCTTTTTTTTTTTCCTCCTTCTGCATTAAAGCCCTAATGCATTCTTTTATAGTGGTAATTTGATTTTAGTGAGATTATTTCTTTCCTTAATTAATTGATCTTGCTCTCACAATTTCACATCTTCTTCTTTCCTATTTACATCGGATTCTCTTTCCTTATTTTTCCATAATGGGTTGATGATTTCAAGCTTGATTTCGTCCCATTAGATGATGGAATTTGATTTTGCTCTCTTCAACAAATTTGTTCATCTCGAACTTAGCTTCCCGATGTATGTTGATTTGCATTACTACGACATCGTATGAGTGAGATATTGTCGTCTTAAGACAGACCTGCAAAAATACATACGATTTTGGTAGTCTCGCAATCTTAATTCATGTGGGTTATTACTAATTAATTAAAATATATATTAAAAACTCAATTTAGCACAAAAATATCAAAAGTGTAATAATAAACCCAACTTATATAAAATAATCATTTTAATTCAAATAATACGAAAGACGATATAAAAATAATAATATTAAAGGGGTAAAAATATGTATAAATATCGACTTATCAGGTGAGTAAGTATCAAAGTAATCAATATCTTTCTTTTGTGTAAACCCTCTTACCACAAGTCTAGCCTTGAACCTTTCTATCGTACCGTCGGGTCTAAGTTTCTTTTTAAATAACCATTTACTAGAAATCAGCTTACACCCTTTAGGTAAATCAGTTAACTCCCATGTCTGATTTGAAACAATAGAGTCCAGTTCACTTTTAATAGCATCTTTCCAAAAGTTAGCATCAATAGACCTCATAGTCTCATCATACGTTTTTGGATCTTCTTCTATTAAAAAGGCAGAAACAAACTCATCACTTGTGCAAAAATCACATGCGTTTTCAGTTAAGAAAGTTGTAATAAAATCATTGCCGAAATCTTTCTCAATTCTAGGCCTTTTACTCCTTCTAGGTTCAACATCAAGATTAACAGAGGTACTACTCCTAGCATGCATGGAACTATCAGCAGGATTAACAGGCAATTCAGACAATTCAGGCAATGATACAACATCTTTCTTTAATGGGAAAACATGCTCAAAAAATTCAGCGTCTCTAGCTTCAGAAATAGATCGATCACTTAAAGACATAAATCTATATGCAGCACTATTTTGAGCATATCCAATGAAAACGCAATCATAGGTTTTAGGTCCTATAGTTGGCCTCCTAAAATTAGGTAAACCCACTTTAGCTAAACACCCCCACACTCTCAGGAAACTAAGGTTGGGAGTAAACCCTTCCACAACTCGTAGGGTGTCTTGTCTAGTTTCTTATGAGGTACCCTATTAAGAATATGACAAGCAGACAGAACCGCTTCCCCCCACATGTCATCGGAAAGACCAGAACTTAGAAGCATGGCATTCATCATTTCTTTTAAGGTTCTGTTTTTACGTTCAGCTACTCCATTTAATTGGGGTGTGTAAGGAGGGCTTTTCTCATGTATTAGACCATATTTCTCACAAAGGTCTATTAAATAATTAGAGTCATATTCACTACCCCTATCGGACCTAACTCTTAGTTGATTTTCTACCTCGTTTTTAAACTTTACAAACATATTCTCAGCTTCATTTTTATGTGTAAGTAAATACATTTTAGTGTACCTAGAACAATCATCTATAAAAGTGACGTAGTAATGTTTGTCTCCTCTGCTCATAGTGCTTTTAAAGTCTGCTAGGTCGGTGTGAATTACCTCTAGAAGGCCTGTATGTCTAGTTTTAACGGGTTTATTTGGTTTCTTAGCAAATTTAGCCTCTACACAACTAGGACATTTTGTAAACACTTCTGAGGATAATGACGGGATAAGCGACATTGATTTGAGTTTTTTAATAGATTCAACATTCACATGACCTAGTCTACCATGCCACACATCAATAAACTCAGCAATATAAGCAGAAGAAGAAGCTTTATTATTAGTGGTAGACAAATCAATGTTCAAAATAAACTAACCCCCACTGAGATAGCCCTTACTCACAAAGTCTCCATTGCGAGACATTACAACCTTGTCAGCCTCAAAAACAAGTTTCACACCAACTTTGTTAAGTAAGGCACCAGAAACTAGGTTTCTACGCAACGAAGGAACATACAAAACATTACTAAGGGCAAGAGTCTTCCCTGAGGAGAGTTTAAGAAACACCTTGCATTTTCCTGTGATAACAGCGGAGGAAGAGTTACCCATGTAGACGCATTCGCCATCATCTACAGCTTCAAACTCGGCAAACAGCTCCTTGTTAGCACAAAGATGCCTTGAAGCTCCAGTATCCAGAATCCAGTCACTAGCATTTGCCACCAGATTTGCCTCAACCACGACAGCTGCAATGATGTCATCTGTTTCTGCAAGATTAGCTTGTCTAGCATGACCACCTTTTTTCTGAGGGCATTGATAAGCTTTGTGACCCGGTTGACCACACACATAGCACACCAGATTAGTATTTGGTTTCTAAATTTTTGGAACGGCCTTGGTGTATTTTCCTTGATTTTGTTTGTTAGAATTCTTGTTCCCGTGGTCCTTGCCTTCACCACTTTTAGTTTTCCCCTTATTTCCCTTGTTTCCCTTATTGTTATCTCCCTTAGAAGACCCACCGGTTTCAACGAGATTAGCTTTAACGGGATTGAGGGACAAACTAAGAGATTTATCTTTTAAGCGATTGGCCTCCTCGGTTCTCATATGGATAACTAGCTCTTGGAGTGACAAATCTTTCTTTTTGTGTTTCAATTGATTTCTATAATCGCTCCAAGAACGGGGGAATTTTTCTAACAAAACATTAGCAAGAAAAACTTCATCTAACTTTATCCCTTCATTAACAACATCACTACATAAATTTTCGTAGACATGGACTTGATCCATAATTGGTTTATCCTCAACCATTTGAAAATTTAGCCATTGCGTGCCCCACGACATATTTCTTTTTCCCAGCATCGTTAGCCCCATATTTTTTCTCCAATGACTCCCAAATAAATTTAGCTGACTTATGGACCATAAACAGGTCAAACAGAGTATTAGTCATATGATTGAGTAAATGACACCTAGCAGTTTTATTATCTTTCTCATATTTTTTGACTAACTCCTCATTTTTGTTTATGAAGGAAATCAAATGTGGAGTGGCCTCAGCAGCGTTGTTAATCGACATAGGGATATGAGGTTCGTTAAACAGAACGTAATCAACCTCTAACTGCTCAAAAAACATCAATAATTTTTGCGACCACCGTCTATAATTGTTGCCATCAAGGGGCTCCAACTTCGACAAGTCGGGAATAGTTTTCGACAAAAACGACGACATTGT
Source organism: Agrostemma githago (assembly GCA_958450325.1). Lineage (NCBI taxonomy): Eukaryota > Viridiplantae > Streptophyta > Magnoliopsida > Caryophyllales > Caryophyllaceae > Agrostemma > Agrostemma githago. Next base: position 66,604,515 of record OY288255.1, on the reverse strand, counting down.
TACAATAGAAATAACAATTTTCAAATTGTAAGATTAAAAGGTGCGTAACAATGAGGAAGTGACAAAACTTGACAGAAACTTTGACCAAAAATTGAGCAAAACAAGATTGAAAAAAAAATCGACAGGATGGAATATAGCAAACCAAGGCTAACAGGAGTAGGAAACAAAAAATATCACCGACGGACAGAGGTGAGATGCAACAAATAAAAACGGAACGGACTGAAATCACATGCAACAAACAGAACCGTGGCAGATAGAATTCCGAGGCAGCAATAATCGTACGGACAGAAACCGTAAGGCAACAAAATCGGAAATAGGCAAGATCCGGAGGCAACAAAACAGAGGAAGGCAACAGAATCGGACGAGGAGTTGTGTCGTGGTGAATACCACTGACTTGAAAACTGTTTCGGTACGACCGGGGTGGCAATCGACAAACACCGACAGTTTCCCAAGGTTAACACAGCAGTTGACGGGCTCGTCCACTCGAGGTAGTCAGCTATGGAACGATGCACGAACAAAAACCCAGATTTAAGTGAGAGAGAGATGGTATAGAAGTGAAGGAGAAGGAATGAATTGTCAGTGTGTTTTTGGGCTTGAGAATGTGCGGCAATTTATAGGGGAAAATCAAAATGCCATTAAACAAAAAATTGTAACAGGCATGAGACTTTAAAACAGGCCCAATGAACTTAGACACATGACTCCGACTGAACCTAGACAGCCCATTACTAAAATCAGGCCCAAAAAGGTAAAAGTCAAGACCCGAGCCCGAGCCGAGTTGGGTCAGCACACGCAAGTGTGTCAAGGTCCAAGTCCATCATTCTCCACAAAAGTCCCACACATCACACAACGGAAGACAAAAGAAACAAAGGAATATATAAATGAGATATAGTCACTCCCACCACCAACGTGGGAGAGTGCTATTCATACAAAAAAAAAACTTTCTCAGACTTTATACTCCAACAAGGGCCAGGGTCAGGGTCAGGGTCAGATGCGGACCCTGAACTGATATACTGGATTTTAGTGAAATTGAGAATGAAGCTGAGTTTCTTATCTTCATCATCATCTGGATCTTCTTCTTCTTCACTATCTATCTCCCATATCAAAGCTCTTGGAACTACCGCCATCTTCATCTTCATTTTCTTCTTCTTCTTATAGGGATTTCATTTTCGTGGTAAGAGAGATGAGCTTAGTCTTTTATCATCGACAATTTAGGTGGAAAAATCATGATAACACGTAATATCGAAAATTCAATTCAACGGATTCATCAAACACATAACTCGACAAATACCGGACGCATGAACACTAGGGCAATACACGACATATGGGACAATTCTTTTTGAAGAAAGAACATATGATACGAGTTGTGATTAAAGTAATTCAATACAAGTTGGAGATCAGTTTAATACATCCCAAGGATTATTTGGGGCAATGAAATGAATCTCGAGAATGATTAAATGAATCTCACACTTTGATTGAAGATGTTGAGCTTAAAATTACGTACAATCTATATAAAACAATAAAAAGGCATCCTTTCTTAGTTAATTAGGATAGCAAGCTCTCATAGACTGACACGTGGCATCCTCTAAATGAAAGTCCTCCTAATCTACGTATGTGCTCACTTTCTTAATAATATACTCCCCTGTTCCTACTCCCCTCTTCCTTCACCTCGAAATAGAATCGCCATCCATTATAGCTCGATCATTTATTCCTCCATTAAAGTTCTCCTCCATTAAATTCCTTGCGGTTACGATGGCATCCGAAGCTCAGAACAAATAAAAAGCCATCATTTTTTTAGTTAATTAGGATAACAAGTCCTCAAAGATCGACACATGGCAAGCTAAATCAAAGCCATCTTAATCCCCTAAATCAAAGCCATCCTAATCTATCTATTCTATTCACCTGCGTAATAATCTATTCCCCTCTTCCTTCACCTCGAAATAGAATCACCCTCCATTAAAGCTCATTTAATCCTCCATTAAAAGTCTGGCAGTTACGATGGCATCCGAAGCTCAGACGCCATTTGAGTGTATTTATACTTTCCAAGTTCATACAATTGAGAAGATGAAACCTTCACTTGTCTTCATCTTTTCGTCCCTCTACAGTTTCACCGTCAATTTCCTCCGAAAGTCGCTTCCAATTGCATCCTTCTTGATCGGTAAGATTTATGCTATTTGGTTATTGTTTTTATCGGTCAAATTTAGATTACTCTTGTATGATATAGAGAAAGGCCAATGGAGCTTTACAGTTAGTATAAGCTAAATTTATAACGGAGGAGTGTATAAGTATGTGTGCGTTCATAATCACTCGCTCTTATACCCTTTAATTTTTGAGGAGTGTATAACTCTGTAATTGTACACATATCTTCTTAAAGGAGTATAAGCTAATCCATATTTATCTCGTGGATGAGGAGGTTTATTAATTTTTTGTCTGGATGAGGAGGTTTATCTCGCTGGACTTAATAGAAATCAGACGCATATGAATAGATTTACAAGAAAGTGCATTCTTGCAAGCATGAGAGGCGACGCAGCCTCCAGACAAAGGTTTATCCCGCCACAAACACAACCTCCAATGCAGCCACAACCACAGTTGGGGTTGAATCCTCACAATTACGTAGCCGAAAAGCATTGGTTGGAAAATTATTTACGTATTATTGTTAGTTAAATGTGTCGTGCTACAATAAAGGATTATTATTTAAGTATTGTTTTTCAACTATCACGAACTATATTTCAATTGGTTCAACAAGATTTTGAGGTGTGCCTTACTCAGATTCGCACATTCCTTATTTAGTTGCATCGGTCTGTTCTCTACCTTACGCTTATAGTTGGGGTCTACACAACTTTGTGTAACAAAATCAATCATTAAGAATTTTCACTCTTTCAACAATTAATCTCTACGTTGACAGCAAACGCTCACAAAGAGGGTATAACGATAAAGGAAGGTCGCACAAATATACCATTGCTAGACCCGTGAATTTCACGGGCACGAAAACTAGTTTTACTAACCAAACCCAAGATACGAGTTTAGTTCATTCTAAACTCATACCTCATGACTATATTACCCCCGAAGCACAACATTTTTCATGCATATTACGAGGGTCGTAAACGTAATTTGAGACCCGAGGAAAACCACAGCACAACAACCCACACCCACTGATAATGCATATACTACCAGTACTACTACTATATGAACGAACAGTGCTGAGTAATTGAGATCACACACTTCATTCACAAATCAGATCTCTCAAAACCTAATCCCCAAATTCAGATCTCACTTTCAATCACCCTTCCTTCCATTCATTATGGCTCGTAAATTCTTCGTCGGTGGTAACTGGAAATGCGTATGATCTCTTTACTAATCACTTTCTATTTTCGTTTCATCGATTTTTCTCGCCGATTTCTTCTGATTTCCTAATTTCTAGCGATCTTGTTTTTTTACATAGATTCGTAAATTTGATGCATGCTGATCTTAGATTCATACTCGCTTCGTTCTATTTGATTCTTTACGTTTTCTTTAGTTGATGATATTGATAACACAAATATATTAGGAGTAGAAGTCATATCGACAATTCCATTGTGTAATGATAGTATGATTGTATCTGTATGTAGAATGGTACAACTGGAGAAGTGAAGAAGATAGTTGAAACTCTCAATGCTGGAAAAATTCCATCTTCTGATGTTGTTGGTAAGAAAATCCCGCTGTTCGTCATTGCTCCGGTGTAAATTGCTTATAGAGTTGGTTTAAATGGAGTTGCTTACAGGAGTCAAAGGAGGATAATATAGATGGGATGGTGGAGTATGGTAATGTTGATGGTAGCGATTTCCGAGTTGTCTTACATGGATGTTGTTTTTTGTGGGAATGCAGAGGTTGTGGTCAGCCCACCATATGTATTCCTTCCTTTGGTGAAAAGCGAGTTGAGGCCTGAAATCCAAGTTGCTGCTCAAAATTGCTGGGTTAAGAAAGGTGGTGCCTTCACTGGTGAGGTCAGGTATGTGGAGGCCTCCTGCTTTTGAGCTTTGGTTTTCGCTCTTCAAAACCGTTTTATCTCTACCCCCAAGTTGTTTTGGCTTCGTGAGCTTTTGCTAATGAAATGGTGTGCGTTTGTTGATTGACGAATTTTGGTTGCGTCTGTTGTTTGTGTTGTAGATGAATCAGTTTATCTGCTCATATTGCATGATAGCTTTCACACATAGCGCCTCATTGTGTGCTGATAACTTCCTCTTTTTCACACTAGGGTATTGTTTGTGAAGTTTTGAGTTGTGGTAGCACTAAGACTTGTACATGCTTATTGCTTTTCAATCCGTGGATGGGTGGATGTCTCAGTTTCAGATGTGCTGCAATTTATACTATAAATCACTATAATAAGGAACACGTAATCTGAATCTAAGCTAATGTTTCATAGAAGTTTACTGGAGATTTGGAGTTATGTTTACACTTTGTTTGCATCTAATGCGGAGGGAGGAAGGGAAGAAGAAATAGCAGGGCAGGGCTGAGGGGGATACTGAAATTTCATTGACTGCATAGCCTTGGAGCCTTAGAGGAGGAATAGGGAAAGAGGAGGAGATGTAATTTTAGGAGCAGTTGGACTTGAAGTAGGGAATAAGTTAACTTGGGATTCTTTTATGAAGGATGGATAGGCCCCTAGTTTTTGGTACTCCTTTTGCCGTCCTCTTCCTGCGTAACTGTCAACTAGAAGTCTAGAATAGGGGTTTTGGACACTTCCCTCTCCTCGCCTCCATCTCCACACCCCCCTTCATTAAAACAAAAGCAAAAGGAGCTAATGTTGTAGTGTGGTGAAAGAGTCATGTTAATGTTTCTGGTGGATTAGTATAAAGGCTCTGCAGTGTATAACTTTTGAGGGTGTGTAACTCTATTGAGCTTACTTGAACTCCTTTAAATCAGAGTTGAGAACGACTGGTGTACAACTGTACACCATTAGCTCTATAACTGGAAAATGTGCCTCTCTAGTTAATTTTTTCAAAGATAGAATTTGATGTTAATTCTACTTATGAAATTAATACGTTCTCTAATGAATATTAAATAAATGGTTGTTTATGTTTATTATTTAAGTTCAAAGGATATTTCAGATAGTTATACACTAAAAACACTTGTCTATCTATCAATGCTACCAGAATTTAGGTCTTAATGTGTTGCATAAGTAGCTGTAAAGACCTATGACCTATCCATCATTTAACACTATTATTTAGGCTATTGTAATTATAGTACTCTGTAGCATTTATAGGACTTGAAGTTATTTATTGTCTTTACATAAAAAATTTAATCCTGTTCTGTATGCATCATAACCTTATATAGGATTACTTTGTTAATGTCTTATTCATTGAGGTTCTCAGAATGCAGATATGTATTTGGCTCTAATTTCTTTTGTATTTTAAACTGGCCATCATCTGCAGTGCGGAGATGCTCTCTGATTTGAGCATTCCATGGGTCATCCTTGGTCATTCTGAAAGGAGAGCTTTGCTAAATGAGTCTAATGAGGTAGCATTTCAGCTCAACTTGGTTCATCATCAGTGCATGTTATATTTACATTTGATTTATTTCGCATGTGATTTTGAGACTTATCATCTCCTATTCCTATTCTTTGTCTCCTTGAAGTTTGTTGGAGAAAAAGTTGCATATGCACTTTCAAAAGGTTTGAAGGTCATTGCTTGTGTTGGAGAGACCCTTGAACAACGGGAAGCCGGCACCACTGTGGACGTTGTATCTGCCCAAACCAAAGCAATTGCCGGTAGATATCTTTTTGTCTTTCGTGATGCACATCTCACTGAACTTTACTATGTGAAGTCTGTTTTGTTGCTGTCCTGAACTTATCACCTGCGCTTTTCATTCTGTATTGTGTGTGGGTGTATCATTAGGTGGTCTTTTATTCGTGCATTATTTTATTTCAGCAACCTGGCTTTGATGCTGACATTTATTTATCCTTTTATTTGGTTAAAAGACATTTATCCAACCTTGGTTGACTTTGTTTGGTAGAAATGTAGGATACTTGATTCAAGATATATTATGGGGAAATATACACTTTTAAGGCATATTTTGAAAGAAAAAAAAAAGTCAAATAGTTGTTGATAGTCTAGTGCCGTGACTTAAAAAATATAGATTTCTTAGATCTGTATTTATGGTTTCCATGACTTTAGAAGGTTACGTTTTCATATGTTTTTTCACTTTTTGTCGCACGCTTTTTTCCTAGTTTATTGACTCAGCAAGCTTCTTCTACAGATAAAGTCACTGACTGGACAAATGTAGTCATTGCTTATGAACCTGTCTGGGCAATCGGAACAGGAAAAGTTGCATCTCCAGAGCAGGCGCAGGAGGTATTTTTACTTGTTTGAACTCGTATTAAGTAACTCATAAGTTATAGCTATCCAGGCGAGCTGAAGTCTGGTCGTAAGCTCTTTTCACGACTTTAGTCTTATATACTTAGTATGGATGTATTTCAGATGCATATAAAAAAAATTAAGTCAACATTCTTTATCAACTAGCTGTGCGGTCTTATCAAAAGAATGGTGATAATTCTGAACTCTGTAGTCAGGGTCAGAGTAAATGGACTAGAAAGAAAGCATTTAATATACGCTAATCTATTCTTACTATGTAATCATATGACTGCATAGCTTTGCTCTTCCGCCTCAAGGACAATGACTACCCTAAAGCCTAATCTAACTACACCGTCACATTTATATTACCTTAGTCCCTCAAGTGCTTCATCAAACTGCGGGGAAGTGGGGAGGGGGTGATTTGAGCAGCCTTACCCTAATTTAACTCAATTAATTTCAAATTCATCTATGAAGTCCTAATACCATCGTGTACACCAAATGTTTTTAGTGTAGGTTCATACAAGGCATATGCTGTTTACATGACTCTAATGTTAGCCATGTCATAATAGGTGCACGCTGAACTCAGGAAATGGCTCCAGGCAAACGTCAGTGCTGAAGTTGCTGCCAGCACAAGAATCATTTACGGAGGTATTTGTCTTGCTCTAGAAGGGTAGAAGATACTTTGAATTCCTTGCTTCTTTGCTTAATGATCTGATACTTGTCGATATGTTTGTCTATGAATGTTCAATAGTTACGCTTTTTTTTCTTCATATTAATGTGAACCATCTAAGACAGTCGGTTTCTAGAAATAGTGGTCGCACCTTTCACAATGAGGTGTTTATGTTGTCATTTGGATTACAAAAAGTTATTGTTCTGGTACATTGAATTCACCTTCTGAAAGCTTAAAATTCATTTTTGATTTCCGAGGTCAACTTTTGGGTACACCGACTTTGCGAGCATTCATCTTTTGAACATTGAGTTGTGATGTGGCCTGTTGCATCTTGCATGTGATTATGAGCGGTTTATTGGCTGTCGTATCTTATGTCAGGGATTCTTGTCCCTCAATGTAATATACTGAACGTCCGAACCTACAGTATACATAATAGACCTGCAAACCGACTTGTCCTGGATGCAAAATGCATCCGGGATGGCCCAAACCCGAACTGTACCAGACACAAATTACCTGTTCAGTTTCCCTGTAATTCCGTGAAGTTTGCAGTATGCACCATTATCTCTTGAGTCCTACTCAAGCTTTTGGATTTTTCGGTGGCCGTCTTTCTGGAATATCTTGTAGAGGCGTTATATGGGATGTAATTGTAGGAATTAAGTCATGTGTTCTTGTAGCAACCTATTGATGTCATTATTACTTGAGTCATAGACAAGTATTCGTGCTGGCTTGCTTACATATGAAACTGTACTGTGGTGGGTGCGGTGCAGGCTCAGTGAGTGGTGCAAATTGCAAGGAGCTGGCCGGTAAGCCTGATGTGGACGGGTTTTTGGTGGGAGGGGCCTCCTTAAAGGTACGAGTAATATTTTTCATTAATTCTTCTTCTCTTTTCTTCAATGTCGGAGTAAAAATTTCTCCCTCTGATTGATTTATCTCTGGTTTTGATGCAGCCCGAGTTCATTGACATCATCAATTCTGCAACCGTAAAGAGCGCTTAAATTAAGTTTGGCACTGCTTTGCAAAGTTTGAAGCTTTTGAGATGTCGTGTGTGTCGTTGCTGATTCCTATTTTTGGAAAGAATAAGCTATACATCTGTACTTTTGACGAACTTGTACTCGGTTTTTGGCTATATCATGTAGCAAAATAATCTGACAGGATGCTTACCCTGTTCATATTTAATTACCATGCATGAAATGAACCTTGAAGAGTTTACGCCAACGCCACCTTGGATACAAACGTATTCCCTTCATTTCAGTAGAAACATCGAAGTTTACCTCCATAATTGTTATTTAGCTCGTGGTATTCATCAACTATTTTTACACATGAATGAAAATCTGTGACTGTCATTCTCCTCATGCCCCAAGGGCCAAGGACGAAGCGCTTGGTGAGCAATGTTGGCCCGCCACCTCGTCTATCTTACCTTTGTGGTAAGGTGTTCGTGGCTTATAGGGTTATAGTTCGGGTTTTGCCCCAATGTACCAAGCTCTTGACGATGTAGGCTCCTAATATCCGTCATTATGTCATATCCCCTCTTATGGTTTGTACGAATAAGAGATAAAAAGTGATGGCCCGAAGTTATATCATGACCAATCCTCCTCTGAAATTGATGATGATCGTTTCCGCACCCGCCTATTTCTACAGTTTATAAAAGAAATTGTCGGATTCAGAACTCGTAGCTCGTAATTCTTGTATGTCGAAGTATTTTTGAATGATTAAAATTTTAGTGGCCATTTCTCTCAATCATGTTCAAATTTGATAATTTTTTTCTCAAATCATAATTCTCGTAATTTAGATCTGTATGATAAAAAAAAAAATACCCGTATTTTTTTATTTTTTTATTTTTATTTTATTTTTTGAACACATGAATACGAGTTATGATTCATTTTAAAAAATTCTTTCGAAAAATGATTACTTAATGCAAAATGGTAAACCTAAGAGTACCAACCTAAGGATAATTTTCGATATTCACGTCAATCTATTAGAGAAAATATATACATGTGAAATCTTGTTTGATTCGTCTTTAAAAGTACAATATTAATATTCAATTTCCATAATTGTTATCAATATGTTATGAAAGATATTAACGACGCAAAATACGTGTTGTAAAAACGCGAAAAAGCGTACTTGTGGAAGTTGTATGGCTTGAGACTATGCCTCTAGACTTCGAGCCTGTCGCCCACGGGCGGTTTACCTTGGTGTGCGTGGTTTGCAGGCTATGCGTACACCCGAGAGGGTTTACCCAGAGCGCACCAAAAAGGTAACAGCTGCGGGTTCCCTCGTTCATCAAAAAAAAAACGCGAAAAAGCAAAATGGAAGGTTCAACTTGAACGGAGTGAGTACACTATAAAAAATAGTTAGTCTCGTATGATCGTCTCCCTTGAAGAAAAAAAGGGTGACCGTTGGATCCGTATTCCATGGCATTGATGGCCATGATGGGCATATGGCGCCCATTAAATCCAAAATTAACGGCGATGTAGGGTCCTCCATTATTCCACTTCTTTACCAACAAAAATGAAAAAGGTTGACCTTATAATCAGAAGTAAGTATTATATGACCGTTGGAACATAAAAGAAAAAATAAATCCGTTACTTTTGTCCCACAAACCCAACCCCAACCCCAACCCTTCACTTCTTCACTTCTTCTTCTTCTCTTGTCCCACTTCAAACTTTTAAAGCACTTCTTCTTCAGTTTGAGAGAGTTTTTAAGTAAATAAAAATGGTGGCAAGAAGCCCACCAAAGCACAATAATAGGATATCAATGGTGGCTCCTCCTCCTCCTCTCAGCCCTACTCTTCTTAGACAAACCCTTCTTAAGGTATATAAATACTACTATTACTTTCCTTTTTTAGTATGCAATGGGTTGGTGCCCTCTCATATTAAGTACATATACGTCTGTACTTCATCGATTTTTCTAACATGTGCCCACTGGATACTCGTCAAAGGTTTAATTTCGGATCATGATATTATCATAGTTACTCCAATGAACCCATGTTAGAAAATCCGTTAACTAATTATAATTAGCTAGGTTTGATTGCATTTTTGTTTTTTATTAGTCGTGTGTATCTATATGTTCGTCCACTTTCAATATAATACTCCGCGCATAAATTAAACAAAGTGGACGACTATATAGATACGGAGGGAGTATAATTTTGGGAATGATGGGTGTTTGGTGAAAGGTGGATGAATGTATGGCAAGATTGGAAGAGTTGCAGAACACTGCAAGAGGAGGAGGAGGAGGAGGAAGTAACAAAGTTGTCAATGGAGTCAAACTTAGTCCAAGAAGTACCAAAGCTTACTTTAAAACTAGCCTTAGATGCAAGCAAGAATCTATGATGATGAGGTAAACATACACCTTCTTTTCTTTCTTTCTTTCTAATATAAGCGCAAAAGTCGTAATTGAACCCCTAACTCAGATCTGCAGATCAGTCGTGAGATTATGCCCCTTATGTTTTGAATGTACTTGTAGTAATTAGCCTTATCAACTTTGGTTAAATGTAAGTGCGAAAGCAGTAATTGAACCCCTTGACTCAGATCAATCGTGAGATTAAGCCCCTTATGTTTTGGATGTACTGTAGTAATTAGCCTCGTTAACTTTGGTCGACTCTCGACTGTTTGATGGTCGGGCTCAAAAATTAGATCTCATACTTCATGCTGAAACTGCACTGCAGTAGTAATTTATGCTAGTCGTTGAGTTAAGCGTGAAAGTAGTAATTGAACCCCTTGACTCAGATCAATTGTGAGATTAAGCCCCTTATGTTTTGAATGTACTGTAGTAATTAGCCTCGTTAACTTTGGTTAAATGTAAGCGACTCTCGACTGTTTGATGGTCGGGCTCAAAATTTAGATCTGATATACGTGCGAAACTGCACTGCAGGCTGAAAAATAATGGCACGAATAAGTCTCCGCCAGGAAAACTTCCAGTCAGTCTCACAGGTGACTGGCGAAGGATGTCGTTAAAATCAATGCTAGTTGGAGAAACAGTAGCCGAAATCTTGCAAACAAGCCAATTCACCAAACAAATACTACTCGATGATGATCCTAAAACCCCTCTTCCTAGGAAACAGACGACGGGACTACGTAGCCAGGAAAACACCCCTATTGAAACTCGAAGAAAGCGTGAAAAACAGCAGCATAAGTTTCGCATCATTCCAGCAGAATCCAACCATACCACCCCATCGTCCACAAAACGAGCTCGATCACGGATCAACTTCAAGGTTTCACCCCCAAAAAGTAGGTCTGAATTTGAGAAACAGAAGGTTGGGTTCAGTGCAGGAAGGTACGTGACGAATAAGGTATCGCCAAAGCATAAGCCTTGGGCTAAAAAGACCGTGCTTTTTCCAAACCCGTTGTTTCATTCATCACCGACTTCACAAAGGCAAAACTTTTGCAAGACGAACTCTCCTGTAATAATCGGGAAAAAGAAGGAAACACCTCATAAGTTCTTGGTGAAATCTCCTGTCAAAATCCCTTTTCCGAAGCCTGCAGCAGTAACAGCCGTAGCAGTAGCAGGATTGAGTCGAAATTCGCCCCCAAGACAACAGCTTTCAAAAGCATCAAAACTGAGAAGATCCCTTTCGCCATCTAGGCTGGCGAATCGGCTGGTTTCTCCATTAAAGGGAAGGAGGAGTTCAATGGCAAGTAGTTGTGATGGGTTGACGAGTGATTTTCGACATAAGCCTCCTGCTTTGATGATGATGCCAATGCGATTCTCGACTTCAAAAATGAGTACTGAAAGAAAGGGGTAATTAGTTAGTTTGTAGTATCGAAAAAACTGCAGTGATATTTTCTCAATGTCGTCTAATCTATATCCGATGATCAGCGGTTGCAGACTTGCAGTTCATTCTGTCAGCACATTTTGTCGTTGTATAGCAGCTGAATGGATTCCGAATACTTGTTATGCATATATAACTTATACATTCATTCATTCTTGGTTATTTTCTATCATAACATTCAACCCTTTACCGCGATTTCACAGGCAAGTTAGGTTTGGTTGAGCTGTTTGTTTTGGTTGAGTACTGTATTTCTTTTGCGTTCATGTGTTTTTATTGCAGGTTAGCATTAATGTAGACCGAGCCTACTCAAATACAGTACATCCATCGCTGTTGTTATTATAAGGAGCACTCGGTATTTAATACTCTGTACTCTGTAACTATTTTCTACGCATGAATTGAATGAAAGTCCGTGACTCGACTACTTTAGTAACGAATTGATTCATTTGAAGTTGTCAACGAGGTCGTGTTGACAAGTACGAATAGGACTACTTCAAGAGGACTATTGCCCAGTTGTTCGTCAAACATAGTTGGTATATATATGTGCTGAAATATGGGTTGAGATCGTTAGTATACAAGAGAAATCTCCCTTAAGTATATGTTTGAGATCGTTATTGTGTGAGGCAATCTTATATCGATACAATGCCTTTGTGTAAGAAGATCATTCATTTATTAGCCATAAATAAATGATTTTTTCACACAACGTGAGAGAGACCATATTAAGCTCCGTTTAACAAACCAGTTAATCTCTCTTGTGATTGAGATATCTGTCACTTTGTTATAACAGGTCGAATGTTACTCATTTATGTTGAAAAGAAAACCAATTACTTATTTTAATATTGTCTTTTTATATGTATAAACTAATTTCCCCCAAAGAAAATAAAAATAAGTTGACTGAAACTAAAGTCAACAAAGAATTAGTTGTAAATGTTGGATCACAAATTCTTTTTTGCGACGATCATATTCGTCATATTAATGTAACGGGTTAAATAATGTTCATTTAGAAGAAAAAAAAAAACAAAAACAAAGCACACGAGTCCTTACTCTGTATTTGTCTAAACGATCATTAGTTGACTCATTATACTAATACGATGGCGAAGCAAGATTTATTTAGGTTGGAGCAAGGAGTTGTTTTCCTTTATTAAAAAAAGAGGGTGGAAGACTTTTAGTGAGTTTTAGTTATCTATAATGAGGCATCTCAGCATCTGGATCTGCCACCAAGTTGATGTACTGTGTGTTTTTTTGGCTTGAGCTCTCACATTCATTCATATATTATTGTTATTTTCCGTCTTCTAAACTTCATTATTCATTCATTCATTCACATACTAGTCGTCTACTCCGTACTACTTCTACTTTATTCCACTCGTTTTCTTACAGTGGAAAAACACACCTATACCTGTACCTGCACCTGCAGATGATGATCGACCACATAATACAGTGTGTTTGCTAAAGGATAAGAAGTTGATGAAGTTGAAGTTGATGGGGTGTTGTTTTACTACTAGTCTGAGTGCCAGAATCAAAGCTGATGAAACTTCTCGTACTTCTCTCCAACATACTTCTACTACTACTACTACTACAAGTAAAGCACCCTGCCCCCCTTCTTCTTTGTTTCCCCTTAATTTTCATGGTTGGCTGCTTGCTTGCTTCATGATTTTCATTCCATTCTATTTTGTTGAGTTCCCCTTGGATTTTGATGCCCAAATTATACATACACACACCTACTGCTTCTTTTGATCCAAATATATACTTACGAGTAAGACGGAGGGAGTATATATATCCGTCTTATGGTTTAAGAAGAGACGTGAGGACGATTACAATGTATTACATGTACATGTACTGTACTAGATGAGTTCGAATCTGCAAACCATGCACATTACCCGGCCCTTTAGTTCGGATTGGGTACTCTCAACCTTCCTTACTAATTTTAATACTCCCTCCGATTTTTATCTATCTTCCCTATTTCCTTATTGGCCTGAAACAACTTTTCTTCCCTATTTCTATTTTGGGTCATCAACATGTGGTCTACAATTACCCTTACATTTCTCTCTCATCCTTCTTCTCTTTTGAGCCACACATTGTTGCACCTTTATTTTTCACCTAAAAATCAAATGGGAAGATAATAAAAAATCGGAGGGAATACTAGTATAGAAGTAGTAAATGGAATTGGAAGGAGGAGTATTTCTATAAAATCCTTGTTTCATTTCATGGAAGTAATTAATTAAAACCCATTATTCGCAAATAGGTTAGGTTGGGTCGGGTCCGGTAACTGTATTCCTTCATCATGTTTTATTCCCAGTACTTAATTGAGTGGCTGCTGTATCATTTGCCACCCTTAAATCTACTGTATTCTTTATGATATACAGTATGTGCAACCAAAATTATTGCTCATAATTTGATTTTCATTTTTCACTGTCTACTACTACTGCATTAGACATAACCAATCATGTAGTACTGACAATAGCAGGTGAGTTGTTTATTTCAAATTCAACATAATGGGGCCTCATATGTTTAAGATCATATCTCCTTCTCTTCTCTGACTTTTCACATACGGGTAATCTAGTTAGTAGTAAAGGGTTGCATTCGTTACCTCAAACTTCAAAACATTGGTTAACATTATCAGTTTTTGCTATCCTGAAGCTCGTAAAAATGACACCTTTTTAGATATACGGAGTAGTAGTAAGCAAATAGGATGAACTCGCTACCCAAAATCTTCTACTCACCCTCTAGTCTCTAGTCTCTACATTCATTTGTGAATGCCCTTGGTTATTTCCACATGATCCACAATTATTTACTTTTACTCAATTTGGAGTATTATCTAATCTACATCAACAACAATAACGTTTGACATTTGACCGTCCCCAAGATACTACTTTGACATAGTTTTTCTTAACTTCTATAAGTGCTTTTTTGTGCCGAAATTATTATTTTATGAAGAGAAAAATTGTGATAAATCTAAATATGTTAACGTTATATTCTTTTAGTGAATGTTACCATTAATTTGGATGTGAGGTAGTATGAATCAAAGACTCGAACAAGAAAACAACTTTGAATTATTCAACACTACATTACATAGTTTCTCAGTTCGTCTACGACAACAACTGAATAAGGGTTAGCTCAAGAGGTAAAAGTTCATTTACTCTAGCAAATGATAATTTGTTGCTGTGGTATCGAGTTATATGGTTCTAAGTCAATAGAGCATTTTGTTTTACATAAACTTGAATTTCTCATAGTTCAAGATTTGACAATGCACCCCATATTGTGAACTGAAGGCGGTACTGCCAGTAGCGGAGCTCATTCTGAAAGACCGAAAAATAATATAAGATCAGAGGGTGAGATTTTGGATTCATCAAATTTGCACAACTTTTCCTACAATGATCTTAGCATTGCGACTCGGAATTTCCGGCCTGATAGTGTGGTAGGCGAAGGAGGGTTTGGTAGTGTATACAAGGGGTGGATCAATGAGGAATCTTTGGTTCCGTCTAAGCCAGGTAATGGAATGGTAATCGCTGTCAAGAGGCTTAATCCGGAAGGATTTCAGGGTCATAAAGAATGGTTGGTGAGTACTGAGTACTATTACTCATATCTTCTATCATCAAGTAAGACTGTATCGTTTTCTCGAGAAACCAAACAATGTAATGTAATTGGTTGTTTCTTTTGAATGACAGACTGAAATCAACTACTTGGGGCAACTGCGACATCCTAATCTGGTAAACCTCATTGGGTATTGCTTAGAAGATGAACACCGCCTCTTAATATACGAGTTCATGCCAGGCGGTAGCTTGGAGAATCATCTATTCAAGAGTGAGTGAGTTTATTAAGTTTGAAACGAACATCTTCCATTTGAAAATACATGTAAGCTGAACAAATCAATGTATGATATACAGGATCCTCTCATGTCGAGCCTCTATCGTGGAACCTTCGAGTGAAGATTGCTCTTGGTGCAGCAAAGGGGCTTGCTTTCCTCCACAGCCCTACTAATAAAGTCATTTACCGCGATTTTAAGCCCTCCAACATACTCCTTGATTCAGTAAGTCAACCTCCTACCCCCCTACGTCCCAATGAATTGTTTGCCTCTTCTATATTTGGACGTCTCAATGAATTGTTTGTCTTTCTATTTTAGGAATATTTTTTATATGTAATTTGATCTTTCTAATGGGTTTGGCTCCACTTGTCACTTCCTCATTGGATCTCTTCCCCTTGATGCCAACTGCCAAAAGCAAAGGCAAACAATTCATTGGAACGGAGGGAGTATCTTTCAAGTAGTTCCATGTTTTCAAAAACTGGACTTCAACAGTTCAACTGATAGTTCGTGCGTGTTATATATTATAGGAATTTGAGGCAAAGCTTTCCGACTTTGGGTTGGCAAAAGATGGGCCATTTGATGACAACAGTTACGTGTCTACTCGAGTCATGGGCACCCATGGATACGCTGCTCCTGAATATCTATCCACTGGTCGGATCCTCAATTCTAGTTTAACTGAATTTTCATCGAGCTTTGCTGAAAAATGTTGCTGAACTTGACTGATCAAACTTGTGTTAAATTATGTATGATGTATAGGGCATCTTACGACGAAGAATGATGTTTATGGGTACGGTGTGGTTCTCCTGGAAATACTGACGGGAAGGCGAGTGCTGGACCCAAGCCGGAGCACAAAAGAGCAAGACCTAGTCGAATGGGCGAGGCCTTTCCTAAGGAAGGATAAAATAAGCAGGATCATGGACACTTCAATCCAAGGTCAGTATTCATCAAGGGCAGCAAAGACGATAGCCAACCTTGCTGTACAATGCTTATCGATAGACCCTAGGTTCCGGCCCAATATGAACGAGATTGTCTCAACACTCGAGCAACTTCAAGATGGTCGTAGCGCAGGTGGGAATTCTACTAACGGAGGGTCGAGCCTTGGATCCAACTCTCGCAAGATACGGACGTGACTCGGCACCAATGTGTAGTTGATAGGAATGTTACTCTTGGGTCTTATTTGTGGTTGAGGTCATATGTTGCGTGTTATGGAACTGATTCAACCAAAATCTTAAGATGATGGTTGAAGTCAATTTATATTCTATTACGTTCCCTCGTTCGAATGCCCATCGGGCTTGAAGAGTGGTTAGCGCACATGCTCCAGTAGTCTGTAGATAGTTTATCCAACGTAAATGGAAGAGTTTGGATACCTGATTTGATTGATTTTGATATGCATTTCAGCATTTGTGAATTTGTGATCGCAAATTCTTTTTGTGACGAGTATATCTGTGGTAGATAAACACAAATCAGTTGTTATTGCCTAGTCATTTTGATTTGTCGCGTTAATTTTTAAGTAGGAGGGATTCGCTTCTAGTTTGGTATAAAGCCAAAAACAACACCAACGGTATTTTTTTTGGTTCAACGAAGAGTACATTTAATCGCATTACAATATAGGGGGACGGGATTCGAACCTGATACCTACTGTCCCAAAACACTTAGTCTTACCTACTACCATACTCATTGTGACGGATTTATCTGTCACAAATCGGTGACAGGCCGAAACAACCGGCCAAAAAAGAGTACGTGAATTTGTCTTTATCTAAGTGACTATTATTTGACCCGTTATAAATTTATGACGGATATTCGTAATTTGTCTTCAATATTTTCCCTTGTTCCTCTAACTCAACTACTCAAGGTAGTGTCAATTGCCAAAGATATTTTTGGGTTTAGATAAGAGCACCAAAATATCAATGGCGCTACTACACAACTACGCATACACTCTCACACTTTCACGCGCCGCCGTCACCGCGCGTGGTCTAACGTTCACACTCTCTTCCCGCTCAATAATCTCCGCCGCGTCCGCTTCTCCCGCCACCGTAACTCCGCCTCCCGCCGTCGCAACCACCGCGCGTAAAACTTCACTTACTGACTCGCGCGTCCTTCTAGGCTTGTCCGAACAAGACCTCCAACAAGTCGCCATTGATTTCGGTCAAGTACGATTCACACTGCTTTGAAATCAATTTCAATTTAGTTTCCGATTGAATTTCTGATAAATTGTTGCATTGTGATTTTTGTTTCTTTTTGTTTTTTTGGTTCAACTAAGAAAGCAATTAGTCGCATTATAATATAGGAGATTCGAACTCGAGACCTATTGTTCAAGGTAACTAGCTGAGACATCTTCGGTTATAATGTGGGGCGAAGTTAGGGAATAGATAGCATTATCCTTCATTTCCATGGTTTTAAGCCTAAGTTATGGACTAAAATACTCCCTCCGTCCAACCGAGATTGTTTCGTTTTATTAAAATACTCTTTTCACATGTAATGAAGAAATGTCCCAATCTTTTCGGGATGGAGGTGGTATTATTTCAGCTTCCTGTGATTATGCAACTTATATTTCTGATAAAGTGTTGAATTGCGTTATGTTATTTGTTGAAATGTGTAGCTAAGTAATTGTTACGGAATCAATTCAACCAAAACCTTAAGACGATGGTTGAGACCCATTTATATTCTATCATGCCCCTTCACTCGAATGCTCATTGGGTTTGAAGAGTGGTTAGTGTGCACAGGCTTCCTCGTGCGCTGGGTTTCCACTTGAGAGTTCGAGATATTGGGGGCTGTTCCCTGTTAGGGTTCGAACTCGTGACCTCTGGCTCTATACCATGTTATGGAATCTATTCAAGCAAAACCTTAAGTCGATAGTTGAGACCCATTTATAGTCTATTAGTAATCACAGATGTTATTTCATTTTTTTTTAATGTTTGTATGTTGTTGATAATATGTAGCAAGCTTACAGAGGGAAGCAGCTTCATCATCTGTTGTACAAGAGGAAGGTTAAAGAAATTGAGGAGTTTACTCACTGTAAGGAGTTGTTATTTGCAATTGTTAATGGTTGAATTTAGTTAATTAAATGGTTGGTTAAGAATTTTGATGATTGCTTTTGATAAAAGTGCCGCAGGCGTTCCGGAATGAGCTGCAGGAAGCAGGGTGGAAGGTAGGCCGATCACCGGTGCATCAAATGGTCACTGCTGCTGATGGTACAATTAAGGTTAGAGGTGGCCTCATGTGGACAGTTATAAAATATTGATTGCGTGAGCAATAAAGTAGTTTAAAGTTTTAAGGGCACTGACCATTGGGTTGGAGCAAAGGGCTAGCAAGAACTAGCGCCTTCATAAGCATAAAATGTTTTCAAATAACCATGGTTGGAATTTGTGGCAAATGAATTGGCTTAAGAATTAGGGAAAATGGAAATGCACAAGATTGTTTTCTTTTGCTGATGTGTCGGTGAATGTGTGGAGTTGAGGGTGATGTTAAGAAAGCGTAGCATTAGATAATTAAATGCAGTTGGAGTTTTTCACTTTGCTAGGACGTCTTTCTGTTGGAACGGTATTTGTTTTTCTTTGGGTACATTGGTATAATAGGAGAGGTGGGTGGAGGTGGATGGGTTGATGGCTTAAATTGGAAATTTAACTGACAAATTAGGCTTTTAGCAGAGGTGCCATGAGTTCTAAAGAGATAACAGAGCATCATATCGATGTGAACATTTTGGTAAATGGTGGATCCAAGAGCATCACGTATGACGTATATAATCACATGGAACAGGAGAAGTAGCATACTTCGGATGCTAGTTAATTTGCAGTTCGATATGGTTACATTCGAATCAGTTGATGGTTGTTGATGATTTAAGTTTTGTTTCTCATGCGATGCAAATAGCTATTTCATCATATATCTCTGTTCTCTACTATGGTCAAGCAGAGACTGAAATGGTTCTCACCATTTTGTCCCTTCTTCCTGGCGTGCCTACTACAATTTGCTCTAGTGTATTTTGTTTAACGTCTGATATGAATTGAGCTTCTATAACATCTGTTCACCTATGTTCCTTTGATAGTTCAGTCGTGGTGCTAACACTTGCATTGTTCTCTAGTATATGTAATGATTTTATTGGGATTTTTGGATCCCCCCCCATTTTCATAGCATTTTCCATTTGTTGTTGCAGCTACTACTAAAGCTGGAAGACAACAGGCTGGTTGAAACAGTTGGCATACCAGTTGATGATGAGAAAGGTTCTGTGAGGCTTACAGCTTGTGTTTCATCACAGGTCATTGTCTGAGAAAAGTTTTACTTAATTTTCAAGTCTCCTCTATTGCACCATAGAGTGACATTTCCCTTTTTGCAATTTCATTTAACTGGTTGTTTATTGTGGTACTTCATACATTCTAATATAGGTAGGTTGCCCATTGCGGTGTTCGTTTTGTGCTACTGGGAAGGGAGGTTTCTATAGAAATCTAAAAAGCCATGAAATTGTTGAGCAGGTTTGTGAATATTCTACCCAATCTTCATTTATAGTAAAGTTCTTGTCAATTTACAAAAAGTTTTGCCGAACTTTTGGTAAAAAAGGTGACAACTTGGTTGAGAAAAACTAACCATGGTAAAAATTGGTAAAAAAAAGTGTCAAATTGATAAAAAGATTAAAAAAAAGGAGAATTTTTTGTTACATTTTATAAAGATGAACGACTAAATAACTTTATTAAGTATCTCGTTTTCAAAATGCCAAGTTATATAAAGTGTCTTGGTGTAAAATTGATTCCACGACTTTGCCCTACTAATTTTCCCTTCATCACCCCTTTCTTCTCTCATCTCCTTGGTTTTGACGTACTCCGTATATTGCAGTTCAAGCAAACCCTTAGCAGTAGTTGTTGACTCATTGTGCAGAGTGCAGAGCTGTGTATTAAAAGTTTATTATGTTTCCTTAATGCATTTTCAGGTTCTGGCAATAGAAAATATTTTCAAGCAGCGTGTTACAAATGTGGTTTTCATGGGAATGGGTGAGCCAATGCTCAACTTGAAAGCAGTTATCGATGCACACAGATGCTTGAACAAGGTAAGCATATATGACCTCGTTAACAGATTATTGGTAACTATTAATCCTTTTTTTTAAAAAGAAATTAGAACAAAAGTGAATGCTAACTGGCATTTTAAACAAAAGTGATTCCTTTTGCACACAGATGATTGGTGCTCTTCTTAACCTGACTTTGTGGCTATAATGTTCAATTTGACCAAGTGTGCTAGTTTCATGCTCATGTAGAGTGGTCCTGTCTAATTATTTCAGGACATCGAAATTGGGCAAAGAATGATGACAATTTCAACTGTTGGTGTTCCTAACACAATTAAGAGACTGGCTTCCTACAAACTCCAATCCACATTAGCTGTCAGGTATACCAACAGTGTTCAGGAAATTTTATACCTGCATTTAACGGGTACTTTATGAATGCATTAGTCTGCTTAGTGCTCACCAACCAACTCCTGTAACTGTTCTCAATGCTAGTTTTTTAGAAACCGTATTGTTTAAGTCTTGATGATTACGGAGTATGAGGTATGTGTTGGGTATATAGGCCACTTTGGAAGCTGTCAATAAGCTTGATTTATACAGAGTACATGTTGAATGTTTCTGCCGCCTATTGACAATTTGACATTCTTGCACGATGGTTTGTGTTTCAGTTTGCATGCACCAAATCAGAAACTCAGAGAACAGATTGTGCCAAGTGCAAAAGCATACCCCTTGGAAGTACTTCTGAAAGATTGTAGAGATTATTTTACCGAAACTAGCCGGCGGGTGTCTTTTGAATACACTCTTCTAGGTATTTTCTTTTCTAACAAAACATTGCATTAAAGATTCCTATTGTTTATATAATCTGAATTTTTCATCATTTGTTTCAGCCGGAGTAAATGACTCCGTGGATAATGCAATAGAACTTGCGGAGCTACTGCATAAGTGGGGTCGAGGTCATCATGTAAACCTCATACCCTATAATCCAATAGAGGGATCTGAGTTCAAACGGCCTTACCGGAAGGCGGTACGTTTTCTTGTTCATTTATTTCTCCCCTGCTTGCCCATACTGACTTTTTTTTAATCTTAATTAATTACTCCGTACATTATGACATTATTATTTGATGCTTCATTTTTAAATTTGTGATTTTGGGGAAAGGGAAAACGAAGGATAAGGCTCTGACCCGCCCTTACCTGCCGTTTGCAAAAACCTTTGATTGATTTTGGCATTGATTTTCCTCCTTTATCTTTTTTTTTTTCATATGCATGGAAAATATGAACGGGGGTCGGTGATCCTCCTGACTGAAAACTTTCTGCTTCAAGAATTGCCATTTTTTCTACTTCACCTGGGCTCCTCTTCTCTCTTCATTTTCTTTCTACCACTACAAAGAATTTTTTTTATTGGTAACTCTATTTTCCACAGAAAAATTTCAACACGCTTTCGCTGACAGGGGAGACTTACGTGCTATTCTGCTTTTGCCACTGCCTTTGCAGTGTGCCTAACCAATATACCCTTTAGTTTTTACTTTAGTTGGCTCTGGTGCTGGCAATCGGGTGGGATATTTCGGTCTTTATCAGGTGAATCAGTCGGGTTTCAGGTGGGTTTGGTCAAGTGTTGTGAACTCTGCTAGTCACCTAATTGATCAAGTTGTATCTAAACTATAACAGAAATGATTTTCAGTGTGTAGTTACTCTGTCAAAATTAACCACAAAAACCATGTGTTTTTATAACGACCTTAGATGCGGGCATTTGCTGCTACTCTGGAAGCACGAAAGGTAACTACTAGCATACGTCAGACAAGAGGACTGGACGCAAGTGCAGCTTGTGGGCAGCTACGAAATGAATTCCAAAAGATGCCTTTAGTGACTGACCCTGTTACGGAGGAGGTCGAGCAAACAGAGGATGTTGCTCTTGCATGTTAATGGCTTACACAATATTTCCTCATGTCGGAGGTAAATTTTATGGAGGAAGCCTTGATAGACCTTATCACCTGAGTCTGTTGTCGTCTCGTCCGCCCATTTTGGGTCCTTTTTTGTAGAACCAAAATCTAGAATGAATCCGAGCTTTATAGGAGCTCGAGTGGATGATGGCTACCAACGTGATTGGTTCGAACCCTGCTATGACCCTGTGATGCTCGTCGTTAGTATCCAGTTACAGCTTATCTTGTCATTAGGTTCCCACGTTTAGCTTCGACGTCTATTGGTCTTGTAGCTACTGTCGAACTAGTTAAACTTGGTACGCACCGGTTTTAGGTTTTTGTACTACTAGGCTGAACTTTTCTTCTGTATTTAATTAGCTGTGGCGCGGCCGTTGAAAGTTTACAGTCTTGAGGAAGACAAGTTTGTGAATATTGGCCTCTGATTTTTCACATTTTTACTCATCAAAACTGTGAGTTTGCATCAGTTGTACACCAAAGTGGTTGAGTAAATGACTGTTATCTCACAATGAAGAGTAAACATACCATCTGAGACCTTTGAACATCTCTTATGTCTAATTGTGTCCTCATATTAGGCCCATTTGGTAGGACCGGAAAGCTTAAGAGGAGCGATTGACGAAGAACAACATAGTTTGCGAAGGAACTTCGAGTTGATGAAGAAGAAATGAGTCATCTTCGGGGAAAGAGCAACTAATGTTCCGATTAGAGATTTTGAGGGTTCGATTCTTTTAAACGTGATTTTGAAAAACAAATTGCTAGTTCATGAATTGACTTTTTGAAATGGGCTTCGGCCTTAAAAAACATTAGTCGACTTATAACACAAATACTTCAACTAAAATTTTATAAAAGCCTTTATATGACTTATTCTGGTCAAATCCAAAGGATACGTTTGCTTTTTCACAATTACCAAAACGTGTTTTACCCTATCAATATCTTTCAATTTACGTTATTAAAAATTATAAAAAAATTGATATTTTTAATCTTTTCATAAACACAAATCAAACAAAATCTCACATAATTATATTTTCCCTTATAGATTATCGAGAATATTAACGTTTCTCTTTAACTGTGAATATAATATCTAAAATGAAGTATATCCTTCGGATTCAACGGAGGAAGTACGATTTTGGCTAGGATCTTCAAATGCTTAGAACCGAGTCTAATTTTATTGAGCTACCCAACCCAACCCAACCCCAAAATCAGTCGAGAAGGGCCCATAGAGTTTGAAAACAACAATAAAAGTTAGGGTTGGAGAGCTTGAGATTATCATTCACATGCCTCTTTGCAAACTGGTCTTGGTTCTCTCTCTCTACAAATCCCCTTTTAATCAATCAATCAATCAATTTCCAGCTTCCAACCCTAATTTCTGGTATGTTCTTCCTCAATCTCTGATTCCAATTCAATTGATTTCAATTCATCTTCTTTTGTTTTAGGTGTTGATTTTGTGTCTAGTGATTTTACTTCTCTTGAATTCATCGAATCCCTAACCCTAACCCTAACCCTAAGAATGAGAGGCGATAGCGAAGAAGAAGACGAAACGTTGTACTACCGTTACGCCACACCATCAGATCCCTCCACCCACACAACCACCAACCACCACCCCGCGCCGCCGCGTCGAGGCACTTTAGCCCCTTCCAAATCCACCGTCTACGTCAGTAACCTTGACTTCACCCTCACCAACTCCGATCTCTTCACTATCTTCTCCACCTTCGGCAAGGTCGCCCGCGTCACCGTCCTCAAGGACCGCGCCACCCGCCGCAGCCGCGGCGTTGCCTTCGTTCTCTTCGTCTCGAAAGACGATGCTGTCAAATCTGCCACGCAGATGAATGGCAAGCTTCTCAATGGCCGTACTGTATCCGCCTCTATAGCGGCTGATAACGGCCGCGCGCCTGAGTTCATTCGCAGGCGTGTCTACAAGGATAAGTCCAGGTGTTATGAGTGTGGCGAGGAGGGACATTTGAGCTATGAGTGCCCCCGAAACCAGCTCGGAAAGAGGGAGCGGCCTGAGCCTAAGAAGGGGCGGAGGTTTGCCCAAGGTTCTTCTTTTAATAAGGATGGCCAAGGGTCTAACTATAAGGACGGCCTCGGTCGTGAGGATGAAGATGAGGATGCAAGTGTGTTTGATGAGGATAACTGGGCGTCGGTTGTTGATGGAGGTGCTGATCAGAGGTTGCTTTTGAATGATGAGGCTGAAGAGAATAGGAAGAGGAAGAAGGTTAAGAAGGCCACATATTTTAGTGATGAGAGTGGCGAGGATGAGTGATTGATCCCTTTCTCCCATGAATTAGGATCCTTATCAGCCCTTTTATTAGTACTCTGTATATATTGTGTGTTGTTAACTTTGCAATGTGATTTGTACGATGATAAATTGAAATCAAATTTAACATCGTGCTTTGTTGACTTTGTGTGTGTTTTAATGTTGTATATGCTGATGTTTAAAATGTTAATAATTTTATTCCTGTGATTGTTTTGAATGTGCTGTATGTGACTCTAAACAAGTTTTCAGATGAGTTTGTACAAGAGGAGCACTCCATTTTTATGCACCTGGTGGCCAACGAACAAGTGCTAAATCAAACACTTTTAAGTTCCATAGATTGTTTAGCAACTATCTGTTGGCCATCTGTAAAAACTGTCTCATAATACTGGCGTGTTTTGTTCTATAAAAACTCAGCCGGAAACTTGTTCAAAGCTGCATATCAAACATCAAAGATGGCATTAATACCTAATATTCAATCTTAATTTATCAATGTACAAATCATGCCAATGTTAACAACCCCCAATATATGCCGCATCAGAATTCATTAGAGCAATCAGTCAATCCTGCTCTTGCCATTGAAATAAGTGGCAACATCATCTCCAGAAGGCTGTTGATCTATCAACAACCAACACCCAATTATCTTCATCAAGCACACTTACATCTTTGTTGCTGTTGCCAGCATCCTTGTAGTTCAATCATCGAGTGAACTTCTGCCCCCTTTTGGCTTCTTTCTCTTGTGCCATTTTTCTGAGTTGGTTTTGGGGGGCATTGGTACCTCAAACGACCTTCCTAGCCAGTCATAGTGCTGGACTTGTCCTATAAATGCTGCTCAAGAAACTTAGGCTTGTTGTTTACGGCGACAAATGATGGAGGCGTGCAGTTTAGGAGTCAACGTTGTTGTGGGAAATGCAGGCGCCAATGTGGCGCAGTCCTTGAGGATGGTGACACAACGGCCTTACTAAAGACAGTGAAGAAGTCTGAGTTTATGATGTTGGAGTCAATATTTCTGATGTAGATGGTGGTTGGTTGTGGGATGTGATGAGGTGCATAACAGTGGTACAATGTCTAGTGTTGTTTGCTTTTCATTCTTCAGTCTATGATTACCTTCTCTCCCCTTTGTGTTTCAGCTATTTTTTTCACGTTTTGATGCCTTGACCCTACTATGAAGCTTTTGTGCTGTTTAAATTGCTGAGTTTCAGTTGCTCATCTCGTGTGAATAATGAATGCTATATTTTTATACACATCTGTTATTATTTTATATTTTTATACATGTTGAGATCTCAGAAGTTTCATTTTTTGAGTTTAGCTCGGTCGTTTAATTTGTCGTATGTAGAAGGTAATTGCTGAAAATTTCGTTTCATTTGTCAAGTTTATACTGTGATTTCCTTCCTTGATGTGAAATTATTTTATTTAATCTTCAGGGTGACAGACATTGTCTTGTTCATTGTTGAAAGGCTTAAATTTTTTAGGTGTTATTTTCAGGATGTTTCCAAATTTTCAATTTCTGTGGAAAGGTCAAAATTTTGAGTGTCGTGTGAGTTTGAGTTTTCTTTTTTTGGAAGTAAAAGAAATCTTTCTATGTCGTTTATGATGCTGAAGATTTATAAAGGAGTTCTGCAGTTGTGTCTCATCTGTAAACTTGCTTCCTTTGACCCCTTTCTTAGGCTAATTTCTTGTTTGTTTAACTTCCATTGATTGATTTCCTAGTTCATAAAGATGTTGTAATGAGCAAATGAGCAATGGGTTATCTTTACCTCTTTATGCTGTTATGAAAGTGTTGCAGGAAATTGTTATATAATACGAAGTACGGAGTACTTTTTTCCTAGACAATGAGTGTTATTGAATTTTTTTACTTGGTGTACATATTAGTTCGTGTGTCTACTGTCACTTCGTCAAATATCAATCTTTCTTTCTTTTGCAAATGCTGTTAGAGTGAATAGAGTCGGAAGATATTGAAGTTTCATTTCTTCTGTTCTGTTTTGTAGTCTTCTCGGAATTATTTTCATGATTTTGTGAATTAACTAATTGCTGCTGCAGGTTACATCATGAGGAGGTATAGCCCAGGATACTACAGCCCCCCACGAAGAGGATATGGTGGTCGAGGTAGAAGCCCACCAAGAGGTGGGTATAGCCCTCCCAGAAGGGGTTACAGTCCCCCTCCCCCTAGGAGAGGATATGGCGGCGGCGGTGGGGGCGGCGGTGGTGGTGGCGGTGGATATGGAAGACGCAAGGAGCCAAATCATGGAAGTTTGTTAGTCCGTAACATTCCTTTGGATTGCAGGTAAGTTCAATGAGGCCTAAATATATTCTCTGGTTTAAAGGTCCCTTGGCAGTACACCTGAATGCTGTACTACTTGCTGTCTTTGCTGGGAAATTTCTCTTTATTGTTGTTTCTGACGACTAATATTTGCACTGATTTCGTAGGCCCGAAGAACTTCGGATTCCGTTTGAAAGGTTTGGGCTTGTTCGGGATGTTTACATACCAAAGGATTATTATACAGGGTGAGGCTTTATTGTTTGGTCACACTGCTATTTTTTGTTTCTTTGAATGTCGAACTTAAGGTCCTGGCAGGTATTACTTTGACAAAAT
The DNA here is from genome assembly GCA_958450325.1 of Agrostemma githago. Classification (NCBI taxonomy): domain Eukaryota; kingdom Viridiplantae; phylum Streptophyta; class Magnoliopsida; order Caryophyllales; family Caryophyllaceae; genus Agrostemma; species Agrostemma githago. The sequence continues at coordinate 66,577,187 of OY288255.1, read as the reverse complement.
TATAAATGGAACTTTTTTGGCAGGGGGTTGTTTCCCGAGCTGATTTGTCATATTTTATGGTTTGCTACATGCCTTATTTTCTTAAGCATAAAAAAGAGTGTTATCCTTTGACTTCAACTGACACTTAGGATTTGTTAGTTGTTTGAAGGTTGGTAGGCCATAAATATATTTAGGATGAGAGTTGGGTTTTATTTTTCTTTTATCATCGAGTTTGCTTGATAGGATGATGTTTAGTTTCAGTACTGGGACTGATATTGTTAAAAATTTGTGAGACTTCTCTCTTTGATTCTCAATGAGATGTTTTTTGAAATGGTTTGTCAGGGGGTATATTGGTTTGAAGTTAACAAGCCCAAGCCCCACTTTTGATGAAGATCCACTGTATATCATTGCTTAACATATTGCCTCTCAAGGCTTTAGGGGTAATGTTATAGAGAAGATTCTTGCTGTTTATGAAGAGAATGTTTGTAAACACTATCAATAGAAGCTTGACGATGAAGATGATTGATTTTTGATGAAAAGAAGGCAAGATAGCAAGCTATTTAATTACGTACATGGTTGATTACAACTTTACAAGCGCTGCATTTTACGCGCATATGAAGATTTTCAAGTCTGGTCCTTTTCGAGTTGCCTTTTTTCACTTTGAGTGCAAATGGAAATGGCAGTTCCCAAGTTGTGGACTTTGTATTGTTTATGTGTAACTTCTTTCGAAAGACGTGCTTTAGTAGGCTGAGAAAGAGATGCTTTAGTAGGCTGAGAAAGAGGTATAGTTAACGACATTGTGGGTTTGAGTCACTACTTCGTGCCACCTTAATCTCCGCTAGTTAATAGTTCATTGTGTTACTTTGCTAAGTTTGCTTGCCTGTCTTCAGGGAGCCTCGGGGCTTTGCTTTTGTGCAGTTTGTGGACTCCCATGATGCTTCTGAGGCACAATATCACATGAACGGCCAAATTTTTGCTGGGAGGGAAATTACTGTGGTTCTTGCCGCAGAGTCCCGTAAAAAACCAGATGAAATGCGCCGAAAAACTAGGCAGAGGTAGTAATGAATACCATATCTTCTCTTCGAGCCTTTCTCTCCATGTGCATTACTATTTCACTCAAATAGTTTTAAGCTATTTTATGGCTATTGATCTTAAGATTCTGATCAATGCTCTATCTTTTCTTTCCTGTCTCAGAAGCGGTGGTCCAAGATATGGTGGTAGTAGAAGGTCACCCTACAGTAAGAGTTCAAGTTCGATCCATATACTAACTTTTTTGTTGGCAACATAGTTGGTTCCTCACTCAGTGTTGCCACTTTTCTAATGGACCATAATTTTCAGGAGGACGCTCGCGTTCAGTTTCTCGCTCTCGCTCTCCGCGATATCGTTCTGGTTCTAGAGGTGGCTCTAGAGGCGGCCGCCGCTCTAGGTATGTTGTCTTATGGCTCTACGCAAATCGGTACTGAATTTCAAGATAGTGTACATCTAGGTATCTTATATTATACTCACCTCTCTGTCAGATCCTACTCTGGTTCTCCTCCTAGGAGACGGGAGGAGTATTCGGCTTCTCCCAGTAGAAGACCTGCTGAACGCTCGCCCAAATTGTCTCCACGTGAAGAAGAGGCACGCAGGTCATTTTCCCCCAAGTATGAGGACTGTGATGAACATGCCAATGCCAATGGATTTGACAAGTATGTAAATCATTCGCACGTGCTTTTCAACGACAACCGATACGTAGTCCTAGTTTAGTATGTAGATTTATTTGTCAAAGTCAGCTTAACAACTAGCTGCAGAAGCATGTTCTTTATATGGGTATTTTTTAGCGCAGCCGGAATAGTACCAACCTTATAATAACGCTCGTTTAGAACTGCATTTTGGATTACTATTTTCTTTCTAAGAATTGACATGTTGACCGGACTTTGATAAACCAGGAAAGCCAAGTACGAGGCTGAGGATGCAAGAGGAGGCCGCAGAGAATCTCCAAGACGACAGTCAAGGTCACCATCTGGGTCAAGATCTCGATCTGCTGATGTGTCTCCAGGGGGAAGCAGATGAGTGAGTCGTGAGTGCTAGGTGACGGCGACATTCAAGTTTGAGTCGGCTTAGACGTTCCTGATGGGCGCTAGTTAGCGATTTTCTGTTTCTGTAGCTTGAATGTTAAAGACAAGATAAACCTGTGCTGTGGTATGTATGTGAATTTGTCACTTCTGAGTACTTGGTGTGCTTGCTTTATGTTTTCATATACTTACTGGGAATCTGGGATTCTACTTCTAGTACACAAATTCTTGTTTGCGACGGAGTTCTAGTAATGAGCAATGACCCATCATTAAAAACTTGGTAAATTCATCTGGTCTGCTTCTCTTCTCCTTGGAGCATTCAACCATTAGTTGGTTTTCCATAAGACTGCCATATTAGTCTCAACTTAAAAACAGGTGGAATAGTATTTTATTTTATTTTAGATAGATGTGATGACCTATTCTTATAGTAGTATTTTATCTTCGGTATATATACACTAGAAGTCGAACTATTTTATATATAGAGGTCTTATAAGTTTGTTTCGAGTCGTGCAGAAATTTGATGAAACAAGCTATATATTCGATTTTAAGTCGTCTTCGATCCTTTGCTAACTGTTAATAATCATTTCAACGCATATCGGTTGTCTCTAAATGGTTTAAACAAGCGGCATTTAAAACTCATAAAAATCGTTGGAAATTGTCGATTTTGAAGGTTATTATCCACGTTTTTTGGTCCGATTAGGTCCCAAAATTAAATGTCTTGAAATTTGTACAATAATTTTTCCATAATATATACATCATTCCCGTGTTAAAAAAATGGGAAATTGGTTTAAAATAAAGACATTTATAGGCCTTATCATTCCTTTTCGAATCGTGGAAAAATTTGACGAAACAAACTATATATTCGATTTTAAGTCGTCTTCGATCATTTGCTAACTGTTAACATTCTTTTCAACGCATACCGGTTGTTTCTAAATGGTTTAAACAAGCGGCATTTAAAACTCATAAAAATCGTCGAAAATTGTCGATTTTGAAGGTTATTATCCACGTTTTTCGGTCTGATTAGGTTCCGAAATTAAATATCTTAAAATTCGCACCATAATAACTCCATAATATATAAATCATTCCCGTGTTAATAAAATGGGAAATTGGTTTAAAATAAAGACATTTAGAGGCCTTATAAGTCTTTTTCGAGTCGTGGAAAAATTTGACGAAACGAGCTATATATTTGATTTAAAGTCGTCTTCGATCCGTTGCTAACTTTTAGTAATCATTTCAACGCATATCAGTTGTTTATAAATGGTTTAAACAAGCGGCATTTAAAACTCATAAATATCGTCGAAAATTGTCGATTTTGAAGCTTATTATTCACGTTTTTTGATCCGATTAGGTCCCGAAATTAAAAGTCTTGAAATTTGTACCATAATTACTCCATAATATATACATCATTCCCGTGTTAATAAAATGGGAAATTGGTTTAAATAAAGACATTTAGAGGCCTTATAAGTCCTTTTCGAGTCGTGAGAAAATTTGACGAAACAAGCTATATATTCGAATGTTTAAGTTGTCTTCGATCCTTACTAACTGTTGATAATCATTTCAATGCATATCAGTTGTTTCTAAATGGTTTAAACAAGCGGCATTTAAAACTCATAAATATCGTCGAAAATTGTCGATTATGAAGCTTATTATTCACGTTTTTTGATCCGATTAGGTCCCGAAATTAAAAGTCTTGAAATTTGCACCAAAATTACTCCATAATATATACATCATTCCCGTGTTAATAAAATGAGAAATTGGTTAAAAATAAAGACATTTAGAGGCCTTATATGTCTTTTTCGAGACAAGGAATAATATTGACGAAACAAGCTATATATTCGATTTTAAGTCGTCTTCGATCCTTTGCTAAATGTTAGTAATCATTTCAACGCATATCAGTTTTTTCTAAATGGTTTAAACAAGCGGCATTTAAAACTCATAAATATCGTCAAAAATTGTCAATTTTGAAGGTTATTATCCACGTTTTTTGGTTCGATTAGGTCCCGAAATTAAATGTCTTGAAATTCGCACCATAATTACTCCTAATATATACATCATTCCCGTGTTAATAAAATGGGAAATTGGTTTAAAATAAAGACATTTAGAGGCCTTATATAAGTCCTTTTCGAGTCGTGGAAAAATTTAACGAAACAAGCTATCTAATCGATTTTAAGTCGTTTTCGATCCTTTTCTAACTGTTAAATAATCATTTCAACGCATATCGGTTGTTTCTAAATGGTTTAAACAAACGGCATTTTAAACTCATAAAAATCGTCGAAAATTGTCGATTTTGAAGGTTATTATCCACGTTTTTTGGTCCGATTATGTCCCGAAATTAAATATCTTGAAATACGCACCATAATTACTCCATAATATATACATCATTCCTGTGTTAAAGAAATGAGAAATTGGTTTAAAATAAAGACATTTAAAGGCCTTATATAAGTCCTTTTCGAATCGTGGAAAAATTTGACGAAACAAGCTATATATTCGATTTTAAGTCATCTTCGATCCTTTTCTAACTTTTAATAATCATTTCAACGCATACCGGTTTTTTCTAAATGGTTTAAACAAGCGGCATTTAAAACTCATAAATATCGTCGAAAATTGTCGATTTTGAAGGTTATCCATGGTTTTTGGTCCGATAAGGTCTTGAAATTAAATGTCTTGAAATTCGCACCATAATTACTCCATAATATATACATCATTCCCGTGTTAATAAAACGGGAAATTGGTTTAAAATAAAGACATTTAGAGGCCTTATTAGTCCTTTTCGATTCTTTGAAAAATTTGACGAAACAAGCTATATATTCGATTTTAAGTCGTCTTCGATCCTTTGCTAACTGTTAACAATCATTTCAACGCATATCGGTTGTTTCTAAATGGTTTAAACAAGCGGCATTTAAAACTCATAAAAATCGTCGAAAATTGTCGATTTTGAAGATTATTATTATCCACGTTTTTTGGTCCGATTAGGTCCCGAAATTAAATATCTTGAAGTTCCCACCATAATTACTTCATAATATATACATCATTCCCGTGTTAATAAAATGGGAAATTTGTTTAAGATAAAGACATTTAGAGGCCTTATATAAGTCCTTTTCGAGTCGTGGAAAAATTTGACGAAACAAGCAAGCTATATATAATCGATTTTAAGTCGTCTTCGATCCTTTTCTAACTGTTAACAATCATTTCAACGCAAACCGGTTGTTTCTAAATGGTTTAAACAAGCGGTATTTAAAACTCATAAATATCGTCGAAAATTGTCGATTTTGAAGGTTATTATCCATGTTTTTTGATCCGATTAGGTCCCGAAATTAAATATCTTGAAATTCGCACCATAATTACTTCATTATATATACATTATTCCCGTGTTAATGAAATGGAAAAATGGTTTGAAATAAAGATATTTAGAGGCCTTATAAGTGCTTTTCGAGTCGTGCAGAAATTTGACGAAACAACCTAATGCTCGATTTTAAGTCGTCTTCGATCCTTTTCTAATTGTTAACAGTCATTTCAACGTTTATCGGTTGTTTCTATATGATTTAAACAAATGACATTTAAAACTGATCATATATAAAAATCGACGAAAATTGTCGATTTTGAATGTTATTTATTATCCACCTTTTTTGTCCGATTAGGTTACGAAATTAAATGTCTTGAAATTCGCACCATAATTACTTTATAATAAAGGGTTATTTCATGAGAATAATACCAACTATGCGTGTGCTTCTTAAATTAATACAAATTATGCGTAATTTCAATTTAAGACGAACTATGTCTTCATTAACCTCGTTTTGCTATGAGTGACCGGCTACCTGTTGAACCTCCCTTATTCAACTCTTTCTCTAACTCTTTTTCTTCAGATTTACATTTTGTGTTCATTTTCGACCATTGAAAAAAAATATACGAAAATTCATCTTCCATTTCTTTTTCATTTAGTCTTATAGAAGCTATGAAACAAAATGTTTTTATTGTTATTTTGACTTTCACGATGACTGCAACGGACCTAATAAAACTCTAGAAAGTTACAACAAGTCACTATGACCTGTAATAGCGAGTCATAATTGCATACATAACAAAATGAGATTAATGAATGCGTAGTTCATATTAAAATGAGATTACATATAGTTTGGATTATTTTAAGAAGCACACACATAGTTGGTATTATTCCCATGAAATAACCCTATAATAAATACTATCATTCCCGTGTTAATAAAATAGGATAATGGTTTAAAAAAAGTACATTTAAAGGCCTTATAACTTCTCACAAGTATTTCATTAATAAGTTAATTAGTAAAATTAGTTACACCTTATTAGGGCACAAATTGTAGGATGCCCATATCGGATTTTATTTCGTCAACCGTCTTTACTTCCCATCTCGAGCCATCTGGATGGTTTATGATGATGGGAGGTTGCAACATCCCTTCCAAAGCGGTCTTGAAACCATTGCTAAGAGTTTTCCATTCATTCTCCAAGGATTTAACTTTGTAATCGGGTGGTGCGTGGCGGGATAAGTGGCACTTGTCCTGCACGTACTTGAAACGTACGGACTCGTTTGGCACGTTGTTATATTAGGAAGGATGAACTCGGTTTTATATTTTATTACAATATTGAATCAATTATATTAATTGTAGTTCGTGGATTCGAGAAAAATTAATTTTTAGATTAATCTTAACTTGGATTCACCGTCTTGAGAGATAATAATAATGATGTTTGACCCTTTTCACAATTGAGTAAAAGAGCATGTTCGAATTAAATTATTTCGGTACTAAATACTGAGTATGTGGCTACATATAGACTTATTACTTACGGAGTATTAGCCTGGGTAAAATTGCACAGATTTACATTATTATAAAACATACTAGTGTTACCCCATGCAAATAATGCAGAGATTATCGTAAAGAATTGTTGCAACTTTTATTTTAAATCCACTGATAATTGGCTAGTTTCTCTTAGACACAAAAACAAATATTTAACCACAATTACATTAAGAATTATAGAAAAAATGTGGGTAAATCCATTCAAGATTATTAGTTATCCAATTCTCATAATCCACCATTAAAATGGACGAGTCTTGGTACGAAAGATAATGACAATATATCACTAGTACAAAAAAATTGATTTGTGGCTTCATAAAACCCTATATTTGAGGCGTTTTCCTGACGCCGAAAATAGAAAATATGGTGCCTCATCGCAAAATGCCGCAAATAAGAGCATTATTTGAGGCATTTTTCAAAAATAAATGCTGCAAGTAAAGGTCTATTATAGGAGTTTTTTTTTTAAATGACACCGCAAATAGTATTTATTTTGAATAAAAAAATATATAAATTTGGAGCACTTTGGACGGCTTTCAATATGCATTTTGAATTAAACAAAACTAAATATTTTACATTATCTATTCCGATCGATAAACACAACATTTATACAAGTCCAAAAAGTAACATGGATACATGCAAAAACTACTCATAAATTTAAGAAAATAGTAAAAGTTAGAAGTTGATAGCCTAATTTATCTTTTGAATTGAAGTTGGCTAAACTGAATTGAACTGAAGTAGGTTGAGGTACTAAGACAAAGTGAACCTCCTAGGCTGCACTAAGCTAAACTTGGATTGAAGTGAGATGAAAATAAGTTGAAAAGACAGGGCCTAGCAAAATAAACGATTATTGGGTAGCAAAAATTATCTAAAAAAGTGAAAGTTCACGGAAATGTGAAGCTAATGAAAGAATAAAATTGAAAGAATATATTTGAAATTACATTTTTTTGAATGTGAATGAACTATTTTTGTGGAGTTGAAAATTTGAAATGGATAGCATGTATTCTTGCAAGAATACGGGGTTGTGAACTCTCAACCTCGCAAGAAATAAAGAACACAGGTTTGACAACTATCAACCTCGCAAGCAATCAAGAAATTGGTTTTCAACCTCGCAAGGAAGAAAAAATTATTTCGATGTGGCGAGAAAAAAAATGAAAAACTTAAAACTTGCAAGTTATAATCAAAAACGATAAAATACTTTATTGAATTTCTAAATTTGACATCTATCTATACCTATTGAATTTCTGAAACGATATATACGCATAATCTTTTTATTCTATATTACTCCCTGCATTCAACTCCAATTTACCATTCTTTATGCACATTTCTCGAGACGCATATTAAATCGTTGATATCTTTCATTAGGTATCAGTAAAAAATATAATTTTTTGACAAAAATTAAATAGTTGTAGTTATAAGTAAAAGGTGAGGGTAATATAGTAAAAAAAAAATTGGACCAAATATGAAATATTTACGATGGGAAGAAGATAGAAAGACAGCCGAAAATAGAATATGAGAAGAAGAAATAAGGAATGAGAAAATACTATAATTGTATATTCACCTAAATATTTACGGGTAGTCTTATGATTATACATTGAAGTCATATAGGTTCTTAAATATCAAGTATTTAAGGTATAAAATATCAATTTACTCTTATTTTTATAATCGTTGTATGAAGTCTTTTATTGCAATGTAAACGAATGATGATACCGAACTCCCTATTTGATTAAACTCTGACTTAAACAAGAAACGAAATCACTCCGTAACCAACTAGGAATAACACCAGTTAGAGGATTATATAACAAGGCATAGCTCTATGTATAACTGCTTTTAAGATCTTGAGCTTTATCTCAAGATCTTGAGCTTTATCACAAAGATTTCGAGTTTTACTGTAAAATTTATGAGCTTTAGTATAAAGTTGTCGAATTAAATCACATAAATGTTTAAATTCAAAAACTTACAACTCAGCTCATAAAATTTTTTAGAGTTCAATAAATATACACAAAAACTCAAAAAATTACCCCTGGTTTGTACAACCAGGTATATAATCCTATTTTCCGAATAACACTATAATTAACTAGGAATAAATAACTACTCCGTAATTGACTTGAATTAGGACTTTAACGTTTCTTTATCATATATATTGATATGAAAACTAATACGATACTCCTTATTTCCTCCGCCCAAAGTAATATACTAAAAAAAAAAAAAAAACACTATTAACAGTGTTCATCGCCTAATTATTTTTTTTATTTCTGGTAATTATTCCCAGATTTTAATTGTTTTTTTTTTCCAGTTGTATCAAGGTCTACCGATTGTCGTGTTTGATTTGAAGGGAAATTAATTATCTTCGTTCCAATAATCTATTTGCTGTTTTTTTAATTAACAATTGATTAATTAGTGAGAGTTTTAATGTTTTATATTACAATCAATAAAATACTTTGTTCGAGTTAGTTTGGTTAATTAACCATCAAGTAACATGATATCGTGTTATCGAACTTGTGATTTACTGATCTCATTTACCCTTTTTCTTAATTAATTTACTGACCTCACTACAGTTATTTATTTGCGCTACTTTGTGTTACAAAGTAACTCTCATGTGAGACTATCTCACGGTAAGTTTGTGGTTACAAAACCACCTCTTATATCAGAAGTCTCATGATAAATTATTGTGAGACAGTCTCATACGAGTTTTTTAGTGTGTTATATTAATCAACTAACATGTTACAACATTATTTCAGGTATGGCGGCTCTCTCTTTACAACGTTACATGGAGCCAGATTATTGTAACCGCAAATTGATTCAGCTCTTCAAGGAAAGGTCTTATCTTTGATATCTTCTATTCTTCTACTTAACATGTATTTTACGGATATTCTACGTGGTATCGTTCATTTTTTTAATTTTCTATGATATACTGTCAAAAATAATTTAGCTTGCGATAAGATAAATCATGGACACGAGTTTCAAAAACATTTTTTTTTGGGTAAATTCATTGTCTTCACACGATTTTCGATACTTGGGGAAAAATAGTCACTTTCGATGCTTGGTGAGACTTCTTAAGTAGATAAACTTTGATCGATATCCAAAAATGATGATTTTTTATTTTTCCAAATATATTGTTTGGAATTAAGAAATACTCCCTCCGATTTTTATCTATCTTTCCTATTTCTATTTTGGGCCATCAACATGTGGTCTAGAATCATCCTTACATTTCTCTCTCTTCCTTCTTTTATTTTGAACCACACATTTCTACAACCTTATTTTCTTCCCAAAACCAAAGGGGAAGATAGATAAAAATCGGAGGGAGTATTGTTTTTGAAATAAAAATCATCGTTTTCGGAACTCGTATCCATAAATTATCGCAAAAACAAACGCATTCTACCAGGTAGAATATCCCTATGACCCCGTTTGGTAAACGATATATTAGCTAAAAATTAGCAGATTCCGACCTAAATAGTAGATTGACCATCAAATTACTAATTTCATGTGTTTGGTAAATGGCAACTCGGATCCCATAATCTGCTAATTACCAATTAAACACTATTTCTTGATTCTGTTAATTTAATTTGATAGTCAAACCTGCTAATACAATCAACTAACCATATTCAGCAGCTATTATGAATTTGCTACCGCTATTTGCCAAACATGGCCAATGTTGTTGTTGTATATCATCTGAAGTTTGATTATAATAATTGCTGATTTTGAATTGCATTGTGAACTGTGATCCTATAGAAATGAAAAGGAGCGGGAGAGGTCGACGACAGGAATCAGACTTAGTGACGGATATGATCGTTTGGATGATGGGGTAATTGGCGAGATTTTGTCGTGGTTGCCAGTGAGAAGTCTGGTGCAATACAAGAGTGTATGCAAATCCTGGCATGCTATAATTTCAGGTTCGGATTTCATCTCGAAGCATTTGAAAAACTACTACAGGCGGAACAATGACGACCACAGGGAATTTCTTATCTCGCAATATTATGTGGGTGCATATTACCTCCAGGCATATCTAATGTATGTGGCCGAATCTGAATCTGGAACTGAAACTGAAACTGAAAGGCCTCGAGTTTTGGCATTTGAAGATATGGTCCATAGGCCGATTAAAGCATCCAGAATCTGCGGCCCCTGTGACGGTTTATATTATCTGTTCGAGTACTCTTATGACAAACGCGTGTTGTGGAACCCTGCCACCAACGAGCTACGAGAGTTGCCTAAGTTAATTTATACGAAATCTGATCCTCATTTAGAATCGCCTACCCTTTATGATGAGCCTTATGGATTTGGATATGATTCAGTGAGTCGAGATTACAAAGTCGTCATTATTAGAGAATATTGGGATCGTGGAAACGACGATCTCCTCATTCCTCAATCTGTCATTGTTTACTCGTCAAATAATGATTCGTGGACATTTTGTGGCGATTTCGATCGATATTATAGGTTTGTTGAAAATAAGAGCTACAACTTGGTGAATGGATGTTATTACTGGTTGGAATCGGAATATCCCTATGGTGTTGAGGGTGAATGGAGTAAAGCGATCATCTGTTTCGATTTGGCAACAAACGGGTTTAAGGAGATCAAGTTACCCGAATATAAGAGGCCGGCCAAGAAATGTATTGCGATTTACAATGATTCGCTTGCTCTTGTAAGTTTCTGTGCTAACGACTATGTTTTGAAGATTTGGACATTGACGAGCGAAGGCATATGGAGTTTGAACTCGAGAATTGGGCCGTTCATGGAAATTTGGACTCCTATCGGTCACTGGAGGGATGATTACTTAATGCTCGAATCTTATGACCATGAGTTGGCCTTACTTGATCCTGGATCACGAGATATAAAGAAAATATCGTATGAACGTGATTGGAGACCATGTAGTGGAGTTTTCGCTTATAAGGAAAGCTTGGTTTCGGTTAAGGTTGACAGATATCGTGTGACTAGCGAAACATAATCATTTGAGTACGACATCCAGAAATTATTTGGCTATGCGACGAGTTTGGTTATGACATTTTTTAGGATGTTGGTTTTTATGTGAACGATGGGTGATTCCATTCTCGGAATAGAGTCGGTTCTGATGCGACAAGGGTTCATATTGTCGGAATCAGTTGTGTTGTTTTTATCGTGTATGAATTGTTGTTCATTTTGATGAATTCTTCCAATGTAGTTGTCCTGTGTATTTTGTTAGAGAAAACGTGGTTGTCTTATACTCCCTCCCCACCACAATGATGTTCCCATTTATAAATGGCACATGGATTAAGAAATGGATAATGAAATGTGGTAAATTGTTGGGTGGGGTTCAAGATGTCAAATCACAAAAAGTAACCAATAAAAAGAGAGTATAATGACTGAATAAGGAAAATTTTGAAATGGGAAAAACTTAGTGGAGTTTCCTTTTAAGGAAAGTGAGAAAATCTTAGTGGTGAGGAGGGAGTATTAAAAGATTATTTCATGAAAATAATCTCAACTATGTGTGTACTTCTTAAATTAATCCAAACTGTACGTAATCTAATTTTAACATGAATTACGCCTTCATTAACCGCCTTCATTAACCTCGCTTTGCTACAGGTGACCGACTACATGTTAACTTCCCTTATTCAACTCTTCCTCTTAATTTTCTTCTTCTGATTCACATCTCGTGTTCATTTTTGGTCATTGATAAAAAAAATTAACCAGAAATTCATCTTCTATTTCTTTTTCAATTAGTCTTATAGAAGATATGAAAAAAAAAAAAATTTATTCATAAATAGCAAACGAGATAAATGAATACGTAGTTATATTAAAATGATATTACGTATAGTTTAGATTATTTTAAGAAGCACACGCATAGGTGGAATTATTCCCATAAAATAACCCTTCAAATAAAGACATTTAGAGGCCTTAAAAGTTCTTTTCGAGTCGTGCAGAAATTCGACGAAACAAACTATATACTCGATTTTAAGTCGTCTACGATTCTTTGCTAACTGTTAATAGTCATTTCAACGCATGTCGATTGTTTCTAAATGGTTTAAACAAGCGGCATATAAAATTCATAAAAATCGTGAAAATTGTCGATTTTGAAGGTTTTTTTTTTTTTTTTGGTAAAGGGTAAGTATATATATATATATATATATATATATATATATATATATATATATATATATATATATATATATATATATATATATATATATGTGAGTGTCCAATATACAAAAGATGACTACATCAAATTATGTAGCCATTGTCTGTCTCTAGCACAGATCGGATATTTCAGCTTACAAATGATTCTCTGACATCCATCATAATCGATTTGGCAACATATTCAGGCTGCCGAACAGCTCCATCTAATCTGCAAAGGTTCTGTTGTCTCCATATATGATAAATTGTAGTATTAATCATAGCACTGAGGATATTGCACTGAAGCTTAGTACCTCTCTTCTTAGTAGCCCACTCCAAACCTCCAGAACTTGGTATGCGCTTTTTAACCCAATCACTCAAAATGTCAATAATTCGAGAGCTCCAACAACACCCAAAAAATAGGTGTTCAATGGTTTCAGCCTGCGAATCACAGAAAAAACAAAGGTCGGAATCCGAGACCCCAATCCTCAAAAGCTTCGCCCTAGTATTTAGAGCCCCTCTGAACACAAGCCAAGATATGAAACTGTGTCTCGGGAAACTCCAAACATTCCAAGCGAGGCTGCCCCATGAGACCTTCGGATGATGAATCCGTAATGCCTCATAAGCCTGTGAAATCGAATACTGGGCGGAAGCCCCATGCCAGAGACCATCCACCAACAAATCCTTAATCTTCTCTTTAGCCTGACAAATCTTCTTCCATGCCCATGTGACATCAGCATGAGGCTGATAATCCCGCCAAGCCGAGCCCCTCAGATAAATGTTATTGACCCACCGAACCCAAAGTCGGTCCGGTTGATCAAACACCCAAGAAGCCAATTTAGCAACAGCGATCTCGTTCCACAGGTAAAGGTCACGCAACCCCAACCCCCCCTCTTGTTTAGGCCGACAGATATTATCCCAACTTACTAAAGCTCTTTTCGTGCCTTCCACACCACCATCCCATAGGAAATTGCGACAAAGGGACACAATCCGAGCCATGACGAATTTTGGGATGATAAACACCATGGCCCAGTAGTTGTGCAGCTGAGACAGGACAGCCTGTACCAAAGTCAACCTGCCTGCATAGGAGAGTTTCCGAGCCCCTATAATAGAAATCCTCGACACAATCCGGGCAATTAATTTCTCACAATCAACCTTACCCAAATGAGTGCTCTGAATCGGTAATCCTAGATATCTGAAAGGCATAGTACCTTCCACACATCCTGAGAATTGCAGTATAGCCTCCTTCCTATCATTATCAACACCAGCAAAGTAGGCATGAGACTTACCCACACTGATACAAAGCCCCGATGCTCTGCTGAAAGTAGCAAAGGCCTTCCACAGCAGCTCCATAGATTCAGTCTCACCCTTACAGAATAGAAGCAGATCATCTGCAAAGAGAAGATGACTAAGCTTTAAGGGACCACATTTAGGATGATATTTGAAGTTTCTCTCCATCATTCCAAAAGTCATAATGCGAGAAAAATACTCCATACATATTGTGAACAGCAGAGGAGACATCGGGTCCCCCTGCCTCAGTCCACGCTTCCCACGAAAGAATCCAAAACTATCACCATTAGCACAAATAGTATAAGAGACCGATTGAACACACTCCATAATCAAAGCTCTGAAATGGTCTGGGAAATCTAAAGCATGAAGCATCTGATCCACAAAGTTCCATTCCACGCTATCATAAGCTTTATGGATATCCACTTTGAACAAGCATCTGGGCGAAACCCGTCTCCTCCCATACAATCTGACCAAATCCTGGCAAATCAGCACATTCTCAACAATACTCCTACCTTCGATAAATCCCCCTTGAACTGGGGAAATTATCTGGGTCAAAACCCGCGCTAGTCTTGTACAAATAATTTTAGCAATACATTTATACAAAACATTGCAGCAAGCAATCGGCCTGAATTCTTTCACAGACTGGGGTCTATGAACCTTGGGAATAAGAACAATATTAGTACAGTTCAGCTGTTTAAGCAGCTTACCTGAGACAAAGAAATCCTGAATAGCTCTTACTATATCATTTCCCACTATCTCCCACGAGTCAATAAAGAACTGGCTAGAATAACCATCCGGCCCGGCGCTTTGTCTCTAGGAATAGAAAACAAAGCCCGCTTGACCTCATCCTCAGAGACCGCAGACGACAGGAAGATTTTGTGAGCCTCTGAACAAATATTCCCTCGCCTAACCAAACCAACATTAACCTGTTCCGTGCCTCGCGACTCACCCAGCAATTTGGTGTAATAATTAAGCAACGCCCCTTCTATGGCCTCCTTATTGTCGTGATAACAGCCCGCTTCATCCTTTAAGCCCACCACCGCATTCCTAGCCCTACGCGCCCTCAGAATGCCATGGAAATAGGCAGAATTTACGTCCCCCTCGCTTACCCAACGCTGTTTAGCCTTCTGCGCCCAGAAATCAGCGCGAGCGGCCTGCAGCGTCCGGACCTTCTCGTTCAAAACAGCCTCTTCCTGCAACCTCGTATCCGATCTGTCCAGTCGCATTCTGACCTGCAACTGCTCCAGACTCATCTCAGCTTGGGCACAACGGTTTTCTATGTCCGAAAAGCACTCCGAGTTCAGGTTTTTCAACGGCCTTTTCAATCCCCGGAGCTTGCTCACAACCTGGAACATCAAAGTGCCCGGGATAGTCAAAGCCCAGGCATCCTTCACACACTTATTGAAATCGGAAGCTCGACTCCACATGTTCATATACTTGAAACTACGGTTCTTCCTTACCGGTGGTTGTTCAAGCTGAACTACACACGGGCAATGGTCGAAGGTACCTTCCGGCATAAAGTTCGCAAAACCATTAGGAAATAGAGTCATCATGTCTCCATTCACCAAACAGCGATCTATCCGACTAAACACCCTAGTCTCGGCCCTCTTGTGTTTGTTGTTCCAAGTAAACCAAGACCCACTTGCCTTTAGGTCACATACATCACAATTTGCTAAACAATCCCGGAATTGAGCCATCTCGTCTTCCGCAGAAGAGCCCCCGAGACGTTCCCTCGCATCAATCACACAATTAAAATCTCCCAGAAGTATCCAAGGACCACCGAATGCATAAGACTCAAGTCTCCTCCACAATTCCAGCCTGTCAACAGCTGAGTTGAAGGCGTAGACAAAAGTAAGTAGATACTCCTTCCCAGTGCTCAAAGTAACTCTAACGTGAATACTCTGATTACTGTAACCCAATATCGTCAGAGTGACTTTCTCATGCTTCCACAAGAGCCAAACCCGACCCCCCTCATAACAATGGTTATTAGTGGTTATGCTCCATTCACTGAAGACATTCCTATGAACTTTCGCATAGGCTTTATTCTTTATTTTCGTTTCAAGTAGACCAAAGACATCTACCTGCTGCTTCCTAATAAAATCGCAAATAGTGCGCTGCTTATTTATGTTACACATGCCGCGCACATTCCAAAATCCAATATTATGTATCACCATGGATAACCAACTCCAGACCACGTCCTTCCTTTCCCTCACCCAATCCCTTCCTCAGCGAGCCCTTTACCATGTCCGCAAAAGAAATGCTCGGTTGGATTTTGAAGGTTATTATCCACGTTTTTTTGTCCGATTAGGTCCCGAAATTAAATGTCTTGAAATTCACACCATAATTACTACACAATATATACATCATTTCCATGTTAATAAAATTGAAAAACGGTTTAAAATAAAAAACATTTAGAGGCCTTATAAGTCCTTTTCGAGTCGTGGAGAAATTTGACGAAACAAGCTATATATACTCGATTTTAGGTCGTCTTCGATCCTTTGCTAACTGTTAATAGTCATTTTAACGCATATCGATTGTTTCTAAATGGTTTAAACAAGCGGCATTTAAAATTCATAAAAATCGTGAAAATTGTCGATTTTGAAGGTTATTATCCACGTTTTTTGGTCCGATTAGGTCCCAAAATTAAATGTCTTGAAATTCGCACCATAATTACTACACAATATATACATCATTCCCATGTTAATAAAATTGAAAAATGGTTTAAAATAAAAATATTTAGAGACCTTATAAGCCCTTTTCGAGTCGTGAAAAACTTTGACGAAACAAGTTATATATTCGATTTTAAGTCGTCTTCGATCCTTTGCTAACTGTTAATAATCATTTCAACGCATATCGGTTGTTTTTAAATAATTTAACCAAGCGGCATTTAAAACTCATAAAAATCGTCGAAAATTGTCGATTTTGAAGGTTATTATCAACGTTTTTAGTTCCGATTAGGTCCCGAAATTAAATATCTTGTAATTCGCATTATAATTACTCCGTAATATAATTCCCATGTTAATAAAATGGGAATTGGATTAAAATAAAGACATTTCGAGGCCTTATAAGTCTTTTTCGAGTCGTGGAAAAATTTGAGGAAACAAGCTATATATTCGATTTTAAGTCGTCTTCGATCCTTTGCTAACTGTTAACAAGCATTTTCAACGCATATCGGTTGTTTCTAAATGGTTTAAACAAGCGGCATTTAAAACTCATAAAAATCGTCGAAAGTTGTCGATTTTGAAGGTTATTTATTATCCACGTTTTTTGGCCCGATTAGGTCCCGAAATTAAAAGTCTTAAAATTCGCACCATAATTACTCCATAATATATACATCATTCCCATGTTAATAAAATGGGAAATTGGTTTAAAATAAAGACATTTAGAGGCCTTATAAGTTCTTTTCGAGTCGTGAAAAAATTTGACGAAACAAGCTATATATTCGATTTAAAGTCGTCGTCGATCCTTTGCTAAGTGTTAACAATAATTTCAACGCATATTGGTTATTTCTAAATGGTTTAAAGAAGTGGCATTTAAAACTCATAAAAATCATCAAAAATTGTTGATTTTGAAGGTTATTATCCACGATTTTGGTCCGATTACGTCCCGATATTAAATGTCTTTAAATTCGCACCATAATTACTCAATAATATATACGTCATTCCCGTGTTATTGAAATGGAAAAATGGTTTAAAATAAAGACATTTAGAGGCCTTATAAGTCATTTTCGAGTTGTGAAAAAATTCGACGAAACAAGCTATATACTCAATTTTAAGTCGTCTTCGATCCTTTGCTAACTGTTAATAGTCATTTTAACGCATATTGGTTGTTTCTAAATGGTTTAAACAAGCGAAATTTAAAACTCATAAAAATCGTCGAAAATTGTCGAGTTTGAAGGTTATTATCCACGTTTTTTGGTCCGATTAGGTCCAGAAATTAAATGTTTTGAAATTCGCACCATAATTAATCCATAATATATACATCATTCCCATGTTAATAAAATGGGAAAAAGGTTTAAAAAAAAACATTTAAAGGCCTTATAAGTTCTTTTTGTGCCATGCAGAAATTTGACGAATCAAGCTATATACTCGATTTAAGTCGTCTACGATCCTTTGCTAACTATTAACAGTCATTTCAACGCATATCGGTTGTTCTAAATGTTTTAAAGAAGCGGCATTTAAAACTCATAAAAATCGTCGAAAATTGTCGATTTTGAAGGTTATTATTCACGTTTTTTGGTCCGATTAGGTCCAAAATTAAATATCTTGAAATTCGCTCCATAATTACTCGATAATATATACATCATTCCCGTGTTAATAAAATGGAAAAATGGTTTTAAATAAAGACATTTAGAGGCCTTATAAGTTCGTTTCGAGTCGTGCAGAAATTTGATGAAACAAGCTATATACTCGATTTTAAGTCATCTTCGATCCTTTGCTAACTGTTAATTATCATTTCAACGCATATCGGTTGTTTCTAAATGGTTTAAACAAGCGGCATTTAAAACTCATAAAAATCGTCGAAAATTGTCGATTTTGAAGGTTATTATCCACGGTTTTGAAGGAGTTATGTCCACTGTCCTACGGATTAACCCGCTTAAGTCTATGTATCCGATATGCCTTGCTAGAGGTCGATGCCGGATTGACATGTAAATAGGTTACGTGTCTGGTAGTCTTAAGTGGGCCCATTGGGTCACACACAATATGTACGGGATATTATTAATATATATCGATATATTAAATATACATCGGGTCAGTAGTAATATTGACCCAACTGCGTTGTCAGGTTATGGTAATTAGAGTTATACTAGTAATCTAATTATGGTAATTAGGGTTATAGTAATAACCTAATTCTAGTTTCTCATCTCCTATATAAGGAGGCTCATATGATGAACCAAGATATGGAATTAAGAGTATTGACTCATAATATATATATATATATATATATACGGAGTATTCTTCTTATAAATAGTTATAAGAGAGATATAGAGAGAAGTTGTGAGACGGTCTCACATACCTTTATACTAGTATATACGTCGCAGTTCTGTACCCGTGTGGATACCAAAGGAGGCATCACGTTTGGGGTGCTTTATTCTGTCCGTGGGGATTATTTATTCTGTCCGTGGAGATTATTTATTCTTGTCCGTGAAGATTATTTATTCTGTCCGTGGAGATTATATATATTTCTGGGTTTATTATACTTCTTATTAATACGCTGTTCCGCTGCAAATAAGGTATAATTGTTATCCCTCTTCTTTTGTCTTTTTGGTTAATACTCGTAACAGGTCCTTGGGTTTAAGGGTTGTAACCCTACAGTGGTATCAGAGCCTCTGTTACGTACTATTAATCTAATAGACGTGAATCTATGTTTCATAATTGGTTATGAGGGATTCACCCACGTATTAATTTGATTATATGATCCACCTGTGAGAATTGTTCTCGTTGTTTATTTGTTAGTGAATTGATAATTGTATGCCGTTTAGTCCTCGTTTGACTTACCAAATTTTTGTAGCTTGTTGTTGCATGAGCAAAAGGATGGAGGTTAATATGTTTATTGGCTTACTCATTATTTGATTTGCACGTGTTAAGCTTTAGTAGTTTGAAGCATTGTTCATATGCCCCATATTTGAAGTGAATACGTGATTCACTTGGATTGTTTGGATCATTCTATCTTTAGCAAGGACACGTATATATTGATCATGTCAAATTACTGATTATGTTTAGGGTATCTTAATTTGTAAATTTAAATTGTTAAATTATGAAATTAATCCTTAATTTTAAGATATAATAGAGATTAGTTTTAATTTATTGACCCATCATAATCTTCGATTTCCTTGTTGACGATGAGGCTGATAAGATTGGTCAAGATTCGATTGAAATTGAGAAATTAAAATTACTAGAATTTTATTAACGATGAGTCCTAATATGATAAGGACAAGACTCGATTTTTGTAAGTCGGAACGAGTGTGACTCGGGTGACACGAGTATGACTCGGTCAGCACGGGTATGTCCCGGTTGGAACGGGATGACCCGAGCGGCAAAGGTTTGACCAAGACGACACAATATTTACTCGGACGACATGGTGTCGGGTCGAGCGACGCTTTTAAGAAAAATCGTTTTCTTGCGTTTGTGTGTTGATTGTGAATCAAAAATGGATTATAATTTTATTTTTCCGAATCTATGTAAAATTAGTTTTCTAAATCGGTTAAATAATATTATGCATTTTAATTATCATATTATCATAAATAGATCGGAAAAGAGTTTCTCGAGTCTTATTTGATTTTGATGTATTGTCCATATTTATATGACAATTATAAGATGCAGATCGATTGTGAATCGAGTTTTGTATATCCGTTCAAATTTTCCGAGTGGGAAATTGTTCCTCGTAGTTGGAAAAATGAAAGATATTGGTAAAATTGTTCAAACCAAATAGCAATTATGAATTGTAATATGATTATGAATCAAAATATGGGATCTTTTAACTTGTTTTGTTTTATGCACAAATCACTAGTAACAATTGAAATATTATGTCATACGATGCATGAATTTTATTGTTTGAGACTTGTGTCTTGTGTGCTTAGAACTAATAGGTCGCCTTGTAAGTTGACCTAGTGGCATAGTTAGGACCCATATGCATTTAATCCCTCGCACAAATATTAAGTATTGTCTTTCCAGAATTGACCACTACAACAATTTCATATCATTGGTTGAAGTGACTGCCTAAGCGGTGCTTTGCCGGTGTGTGTGGACTGAGTAGGTGGGTAACGGTTACCCACAGGTTCAGTCTGGTTTGCTTAACATTGCTATCAAGTCGGACTTGGGCTTTGAGGCAAATAGTTGGTGTCATATGATGACTAATTCTAACGAACCAAGAATTACATATTGATGTAATTGACAATAATGTTGTTGTCTACCTTTACTTTTGGAGCTTGAGCAGTGAGCCCAAGTTCACTTGAGCGACAAAAGGTTTAGGATCTTGGAATATTATGTGAACTTGAGGGTAGTTTTCATGATTTTATTTTAAAATTGTTTAAGATTATGAATATTAATTATCGTTTTACCTAGCATATAATTGTAGTTGTAATTTAGTCCCTTTATCACATTTATTAAAGATGGGTTTGAATTGTTCAACCTTGTCGATTGGTATCTTGAGAATTATTTTCAAAATTAGAGATATGGATTTTGTCCTTGTGAAGGATAATTTCGACAAATTATAACCAGTGCTAATGTACAGTATGGACTGTATAATTAGAGTCATGGAGATGACTACTATAAGTACCAAAATCAATTGTTTCAATAAAGGGAACCGTTCCCATTGAGTGAGAAAATGTTAAAGATGATCCAATTAATCCATGTCATATGATGAATGATTATCTTGATAATCAGGAGAATTTTGGATGTTTATTTCTAAAGAATTAGGAATTGAAATCGTTTCAATTAGTACTAAGTTTAGGTCACTTTATTATGAATAAACATGTGACTTAATAAAGTTTCTCACCTTTTAGCATGAGATGTTAAAAGACGATTGAACATTGTATCAAGAAGGCAAATAATACAAATGTTCTATGAGTTCATTAAGAAAATTGCTTGAGATAATGATTAATAAATCTAAGATGTTGGTTAAAGTAAGGGAAGGATAATTGTTATCATATCCAAACTTGTTGCCAAATTTAGATTAGGTACGATTTTATTAGTCATTAATGTAATGACAAATATATGACATTGGTAGATAGCTTTCTAGAAGTGTCTAGAAATTCTGCAAATCAATTGAAGTATGACTTCAGGTGTGTATGTTACTGAAGTAATAGTTACTTTCATTCTACTGTTTTGGTATAAGATACTAAATGCAACTATTACATTGTGGATGTGATGGCTCAAAGAGGGTGGAATAATGGTATATAAGTGAAGTGTTTTATGATGAAATAGACAAACGTTGTTGTTTCATATATAAAAGGAAAATCACTTAATTTTACCATAAAGCTGAATACTAGAATTGAATAATTGTTATTCTTGTACTAGTCATAAGCAAGGACATTGATTCTGTTTCATGTATGGGCATGAAAAGTTTTGATAAAAGTAGAACAATTGTTGCTCTATATCTTGCAAGAATATGAGGTACAATAAGGCTAAACATGATTGTTGAGCTCTACATTCCTAGTAGTGAATGCTTTTATTTGTAACATAATGACCAAAAGGTTCAACTCCCTCGACCTGAATTTTACCCATCACGGCATTGTCTTTAATCCATGAGACGAGAAACATAAGAATAAGTTTCATAATGATGATATTATTAACCTTATTGATAAAGATCAACTGAGGTGAATGGATCTTGTTAAGATGGATAAATGACATTAGAAGCGACTCCTATTATTTGTAATGGGAGGGTACTTAGACTTGTTGGATCACACATATAAAGATACGTGTGAGTTTAACTAGTAGTGTTGCAAAAATGGGTAACATGTATGGTTTTGTTCATTTGATGAATTTTGAAACTGAATGCTTTGAATTGTTCAAGGAAGTTCAGATAAAAGCACAAGATCAACTTGATAAGTTGATACGAGTCGTTCGATATGATTGAAACAGGGAGGAATTGAACTAAAAGATTGTGATCATCTTAGAAGTAGTGAAGAGTGTTTCAAACTACATCGAACCATATTTGATATGATTTGGTCTATGATGAGTTATGCAGATTTTATTGACTGTTTAGAAAGTTATGCACTATAAAAGTCTTTGTACGAATGTTGATGAGATTGTCCATGTAAGTCGGAGAATAGACACCATATGAGATATGGATTGAAAATGTTCTAAAAAGTCTTTTCTTAATTATCAAGTCTTGAAGTTTAAAGAAAATTGTTTTGTAGAACTTAGACTCGATTATGACGTGTGTTTTATTAGGGTATTATGTTAATTCTACAAACCATCCAAAGAACAAAACTGTTTTGTTGCATGGAGTGATATGTTTCTTTTAAAAATATGTGATTTCTAATAGAAACAGTGGGAGTAGATGCGACACTTGAATTGTTCAAGATTAACAGGAATTCTCTACAATTGTTGAAGAGGACATTGATGAATCCATGAAAAGTCATGATCATCTTACCTGCGAAATATTACCCTACACAGGTTTGACCTATGATGAAACAATAATGGGCAACGACTCCAAAATTCACATAAAATCTAATAGATTCTATATACCATAACTACCAAGTATAGACTTTGGTTAAATGGGTCTTATAGTGAAGAACAATCTTCAATATAAAGACGATATAGGTTGATATAAGAGTATCTATGAAGCATAGTTGGTAGTTAAGGAATGATCTCATAGTAGTGACTATGAAAAAAAATTCTTTTTACAACATTATGCTTAAGTCTATTAGGATTGATTTAGCATTTTGAATGTCATCACTCATATGATGAGTTTTGGACATATATATGTGAAATACATTTCTTGAAAGAGATGCAATATGATGTGTGTGCGACTCATCGTATGAAGTTCATATATTATCAAAATTGCTAGACAAATTTGAATGATCCAATTTGATTGGAGCAAGTATTATGGAGTAGTATCTTCGTTCTCAATGTGGTAATTCAAAGATGTTTGTTTTCCTTTGAGACGAAGAAAGACAGTGTGTACAAGAGGCTAGTGGGAGTGCATTTATCATTATGATTTGGTATGTATGTGACATACTTCTCTAACTAAACAACATTTGATTGCTTTGCAAGAAATGTGTTTATTATGTGCTCGTGTGACGAGTAGATACTAATCTAGTGAGTGTCACTAGAATGCTATCTAAGAATTGTTCCTTTGCGCTTAAGAAGCAAAAAGGGAAATTATTTAAGAGATGCGCATGATGTGATAAGCGAATTATTGTAAACAAGTTACAACGATTCATATTTCCAAATAGACAAAGATGACATGAGATTGTAATCTCAGTCAATTTTGTTTTGGATGAGAAGTTGTGCATTGGAACGGTTCCAAATGACAACTTGGTGACTAGTATTATAACTAAAGTTGGTGTTCTATTGCTTTTGAAGCAAATAGACGTTTGGTTACGAATCAAATACGCACTCAACTTTAAAGTTTATGAAGCAATTTGTTGCTTATGAAACTAACAGTTTACCTCAATTGAGAGAAGGTAGATTGGTCATATGCTTGTAAATAACCGATACAAATGTTGTATGTCCCGAAACCTCCTCTATATAAAGATCATATTGTTATGATTGGTTTAAGACGCATGGGCGAGTGGTCTTAGTACTTTTAGAGGTGTTTGGTTTAGTGGGAGTTATTTTGATAATTGATATATGTATGACATATTGTCATTTGGTTAATGTAACCGAGTTTTGTCCCTAAATAACTTACATTGATGAAATAGATCACTAAGTACGTGACTTAGTCTTGGAACTCTATTTGGATGATGTAATTATTTTGTCTCTAGTCAAGGTATTGTGTTGGGACATTTGAATACCTTTAAATGACTAGTGTGTGAGTTGGTTGATGACTAAGTTCCTTGAGTCATAAGTATTGAGATACCAAACCAGGCACACGGGTGTATGTTAAGAACATGCATTAGACAGACCCGCCGAAAAGGATTTTACTAAGATTTCGCTTAGTGTCAGTAAAGTTCTTTGCAAGTTATGAACTTGTACGGTCTTTAGACCTGAGTCTTTGACTATTCTGTACATGTGATGTGCATGCTTTGATACTATTCCTCGTCAGCTGTGAAAGGGGGCTATGGATGGTTATTGGGCATGCATGGATCATGTGATAGGATGTGGTTAGACAAGAGGGGATTTGCTCTTCCTTTATTGAAGGGAATTTATTGTTTCTTGGCCACTCGAAGAGTGTGACTTGTGCAAATGCGTGGCCGCGCTCAGATAGGATGATTGTCATCTATCTGCTCTTTTAACAAGTCAACTCAAAGATTCGAGTAAAAGATTGAGATATGTGAGGATGACACTTTTTCTTACCTCATTCTCAATTGGAGACAATAGTAGCAAAGAGACTTAACGCCGTTTTTTAGAGGACATGTACAAGTGGGAGACTGAAGGAGTTATGTCCACTGTCCTACGGATTAACCCGCTTAAGTCTATGTATCCGATATGCCTTGCTAGAGGTCGATGCCGGATTGACATGTAAATAGGTTACGTGTCTGGTAGTCTTAAGTGGGCCCATTGGGTCACACACAATATGTACGGGATATTATTAATATATATCGATATATTAAATATACATCGGGTCAGTAGTAATATTGACCCAACTGCGTTGTCAGGTTATGGTAATTAGAGTTATACTAGTAATCTAATTATGGTAATTAGGGTTATAGTAATAACCTAATTCTAGTTTCTCATCTCCTATATAAGGAGGCTCATATGATGAACCAAGATATGGAATTAAGAGTATTGACTCATAATATATATATATATATATATATATATATATATATATATATATATATATATATATATATATATATACGGAGTATTCTTCTTATAAATAGTTATAAGAGAGATATAGAGAGAAGTTGTGAGACGGTCTCACATACCTTTATACTAGTATATACGTCGCAGTTCTGTACCCGTGTGGATACCAAAGGAGGCATCACGTTTGGGGTGCTTTATTCTGTCCGTGGGGATTATTTATTCTGTCCGTGGAGATTATTTATTCTTGTCCGTGAAGATTATTTATTCTGTCCGTGGAGATTATATATATTTCTGGGTTTATTATACTTCTTATTAATACGCTGTTCCGCTGCAAATAAGGTATAATTGTTATCCCTCTTCTTTTGTCTTTTTGGTTAATACTCGTAACAGGTCCTTGGGTTTAAGGGTTGTAACCCTACAGGTTTTTGGTCTGATTAGGTCCCGAAATTTAATGTCTTGAACTTCGCACCATAATTACTCCATAATATATACATCATTCCCGTGTTAATAAAATGAGAAATTGGTTTAAAATAAAGACATTTAGAGGTCTTACAAGTCCTTTTCGAGTCGTTAAATTTTTTGACGAAACAAGTTATATATTCGATTTTAAGTCGTCTTCGATCCTTTGCTAACTGTTAACATACATTTCAACGCATATCGGTTGTTTCTAAATGGTTTAAACAAGCGGCATTTAAAACTCATAAAAATCGTCGAAAGTTGTCGATTTTGAAGGTTATTATCCACGTTTTTGGTTCGGTTAAGTCCCGAAATTAAACATCTTGAAATCCGCATCATAATTACTCCATAATATATACATCATTCCCGTGTTAATAAAATGGGAAAATGGTTTAAAAAAAATACATTTAGAGGTCTTATAAGTTCTTTTCGAGTCGTGCAGAATTTTACAAAACACGCTACATACTCGATTTTAAGTCGTCTTCGATCCTTTGCTAACTGTTAACAATTATTTCAACGCAAATCGGTTGTTTCTATATGTTTTAAACAAGCGGCATTTAAAACTCATAAAATTTGTCGAAAATTGTCGATTTTGAAGGTTATTATCCACGTTTTTTTGGTCCGATTAGGTCTCGAAATTAAATGTCTTGAAATTTGCACCCTAATTACTCAATAATATATACGTCATTCCCGTGTTATTGAAATGGAAAAATGGTTTAAAATAAAGACATTTAGAGGCCTTATAAGTCATTTTCGAGTCGTGAAAAAATTCGACAAAAAAAGCTATATACTCAATTTTAAGTCGTCTTCGATCCTTTGCTAACTGTTAATAGTCATTTTAACGCATATTGGTTGTTTCTAAATGGTTTAAAGAAGAGTTTCAAAAAAAAAAATGGTTTAAAGAAGCGAAATTGAAAACTCATAGAAATCGTCGAAAATTATCGATTTTGAAGATTGTTTCTACATGTTTTTATTGTATCTCACAATACAATCATTCATCAAGTAACCTAGTTTTAGCTTATAGTCGTATTTGTTTTAAGGAAAAATCTAATCCTTAAATGGAACACAATATGAGAACCGAATCACAAAACATTTCAAAGAATTGTGACTACAAATATAGGCCTCTAAATGAAACCTCGTGAAAATCAAAGTTTTAACTTTAAAACCTATAGTAATAAAATAATTTGAGTGTTAGAGAAATAATAGCTGGAGTGCCAAAATTCGGTTTTGAATCAACTGGAGTAACAATTGATATTTCTATAAATACGTGCATTTGCCATGTGATAATGTCCGTCTGAAAAATTATACCAAATAAATAAGGTTTTCAACTCTATTTATACATAATTGCTTTTTACAGAGTAGTATTACGTAAGTCTATCTCGATAAAACATTTAGTATACATAAAATGTTTAAACTCGTGTGTATATTGTAAAAACACATGCCTAATATGGACATTTAGGGCTATGTTCAGCCCATCTTCGACTATTAGTATAAAAATAATTTCAACTGTAATTAATATCATAAGTTTTATACTCCCTCTTATTCACTGGAAAAGTAAACTATTCCTTATTTGGCTCATTCATTGGAAAAACACATTTTCCTTAAATGAAAAGTTTCACCCAAGAAAAAGACATAAATACCCTTATTACTTACCCCACAACTATCCTCTCCTGCAACTACCCCACAACTAAAAAGTGGAGGGATATTTTGGTAAAGTGGTCCAACTTATCCACTTGCCTTAATATTTGTTCCAAAAATAAAGTGGACTTTTCCAGTGAATGAGAGGGAGTAGTCAACATGTTTATATTTATATTTTCAAATGTTTTAGCCTCTTTAAATAATTCATATTGGTATATTACTACCAAGATATTTTAAACTTGGGTCTTTATAGTATAAATATTTAATCCATCCGTCTCGATCATTTGTTATCTTTTGATTAAAATACTTTCTCACAAATAATTTAAGATAACAACAAATGATCGTCACGAAAAGAGTATATAATTGATATTAGTACTATTATCAAAATATCATTAATATGAAAATTATAATTAATATTATATAATATTAGATTAATGAATATCATTATATTATATTATATTATATTATATTATATTATATTATATTATATATTAGATTTATATGAAAAGTGTTTTTTGGCGTCAAAAAATTAATGAGGTGGTTTCTGTTTTATTATAGAGTATAGATTAGATAGATATATTCATATTGATTTCCAAACATATAAAATCATAACTTCTCACAAGTATTTCATTAATAAGTTAATTAGTAAAATTAGTTGCACCTTGTTAATTAGGACACAAATTGTAGGATGCTCATATCGGATTTTATTTCGTCAACCGTCTTTATTTCCCATCTCGAGCCATCCAGATGGCTTATGATGATGGGAGGCTGCAACATCCCTCATACAGCGGTCTTGAAAACACTGCTAAGAGTTTGCCATTGATTCAAGTTGGAACTTTGTAGTCGGGTGGTGTGGCGTGACATCAATGGCGCTAAACTTGTCTTGCACGTACCTGAAACGTACGGCCTCCGAAAATGCTTGGGTGATGTAGAGGAGAAACTTTGCCTTTGAATCTTCCCATCAACCGGAATCATTGAAAATTGTAAATTTTCCAATGACAATACGACATTAGATCTACTTACCTTAGCATTGCGTTCCAGGGGACCATAGCCGGATTCAAATGGAAGGACCTCCTTCATTAATGGTACGAGCGTAGGATATATTAACTCTGGAACTTGATCGAAATCGCTAAAGAAGAACGCCTTTGAGAGAAGCGGCTCAGCGTAGCTAATAATATATATATATATATATATATATATATATATATATATATATATATATATATATAACACCACTAAAATGTACTGGTGACTCATTGTGTTTGCCATTGTTGGAATACCTGGTAAATTCTTGTCCTTTTACGGATTGCGTATGGAGTTTATTGCATTATTGTAGGAACTTATGCTTGGTAAGTGATAGACCTAAAAGTTATTATGTAGAAGTCAAGAGGGTTGTGGCTGATGATCTTGTGAGAAAGACGAAGGGGTTCGTTCAAATTTACCTTTGATGGGTGGAGAGGGTTGAGGACCGAAAATATCATGAGTAACAAGTATCGATAATAGATAGAGAGACCTTAAATAAGAAAACTTTTTGATGAGTAAATGAATTGAATTTTTCAAGAATTGATTTTGTTGTACATTTTTTTCACTTAAAAAAATTGATAGATTGTAAATAACAAAAAAAATTGTTCCAAGAATGAAAACATGTTATTTAATAAACAAAATAAATAATTTAAACGATATCAAAAATTCCGTGGTAAAAAAATTGTGATTGTTTGTAAAACGAAAAATTCATTAATTTCTCCATCCAATTTTTTTAATAAATATATCTAAGCATTTTTTTTGTTGGGTGTATTTTGGAGTGAAATTTATTTATGAGAGTTATTTCAAAGTATATAAGAAATTAATGTTATAAAAAAATAATAAATCGACAATTTTCGATGATTTTTATGAGTTTTAAGTGCCGCTCGTTTAAAACACTTAAAAACAACCAATATGCGTTGAAATGACTATTAACTGTTAGCAAAGGATCAAAGACGACTTAAAATCGAGTATATTGCTTGTTTCGTCAAATTTCAGCACGACTCTAAAAGGACTTATAAGACCTCCAAATGTCTTTATATTAAACAATTTTTCCATTTTATTAACACGGGAATGATGTATATACTATGTAGTAATTATGGTGCAAATTTCAAGACATTTAATTTCGGAACCTAATCGAACAAAAATACGTGGATAATAACCTTCAAAATCAACAATTTTCGACGATTTTTATGAGTTTTATATCATGCTTGATAAAACTATTTAGAAACAACCGATATGTGTTAAAATAACTATTAACAGTTTGCAAAGGATCGAAGACGACTTAAAATCGAGTATATAAAGTTTGTTTCGTCAAATTTCTGCACGACTTGAAAAGGACTTATAAGGCCTCTAAATGTCTTTATTTAAAACCATTTTTCCATTTTAATAACACGGGAATGATGTATATATTATAGAGTAATTATGGTTCAAATTTCAGCACATTTAATTGCGGGACCTAATCGCACCAAAAACGTAGATAAAATAACCTTCAAAATCGACAATTTTCGACGACTTTTATGAGTTTTATATTATGCTTGTTTAAACCATTTAGAAACAACCGATATGTGTTAAAATGACTATTAACAGTTAACAAAGGATCGTAGACGACATAAAATAGAGTATATAGCTTGTTTCGTCAAATTTCTGCACGTCTCGAAAAGAACTCATAAGACCTCTAAATGTCTTTATTTTAAACCATTTTTCCATTTAATTAACACAGGAAAAATGTATATATTTTGGAGAATTATGGTGCGAATTTCAAGACATTTAATTTCGGGACCTAATCGAACCAAAAAACGTGGATAAAATAACCTTCAAAATTAATAGAGTATAGGTAATGGAGGATAGCGTAATACGGTATCCGAGTAAGTTTAGAAAACACGCAATAAGACAATATTGCGTGAAGGTTTAGGAAACACGCTGTTTAGGAAACAGGAAATATATGATTTAGTTTCCTAGTTTAAGTTCGATACGGATACTATAAATATGGGTCTATTTGTATTTATAATAAAGAAAGTAAGTTAAGAAGTTATTATGATACAAATCCTTTTATATTTTATCAAAAATCGACAATTTTCGACGATTTTTATGAGTTTTATATCCCGCTTGTTTAAGACATTCAGAAATAACCGATATGTGTTGAAATGACTATTAATAATTAGCAAAGGATCGTAGACGACTTAAAATCGAGTATATAGCTTGTTTCGTCAAATTTCTGCACGATTCAAAAAGAACTTATAAGGCTTCTAAATCTCTTTATTTTAAACCATTTTTCCATTTTATTAACACGCGAATGATATATATATTATGGAGTAATTACGGTGCGAATTTCAAGCCATTTAATTTTGAGACCTGAACGGATCAAGAAACGTGGATAATAACCTTCAAAATCGACAATAATTTTTGATGATTTGAGTTTTAAATGCTGCTTGTTTAAAATATATAGAAACCACCGATATGCGTTGAAATGACTATTAAAAGTTAGAAAAAGATTGAAGACGACTTAAAATCGAGTATACGGCTTGTTTCGTCAAATTGCTGCACGACTCGAAAAGGACCTATAAGGCCTCTAAATGTCTTTATTTTAAAACATTTTTCCATTTTACTAATAGAGGAATGATGTATATATTGTGGAGTAATTATGGTGCGAATTTCAAGACATTTAATTACGGGACCTAATCAGATGGAGTGCCTTTTTTAGTCACGTGTATATATTGTGGAGTACTGGCTTGGGAAATGTTGTCAATTAGTGCCTTTTTGAGTCACGTGGGTCGTTTGTGATGTTGACGGGTTTGGTATTCAACTATTCGAGTTATGAATAATGTCAATAATGATTTTAATTATTACCAGCTTAACTAGTTCACATTTGCTCGTTTCGTCTACATGTAAACACATGACTGGTAAGTGACGTGAATGGGGGATCGGTCTATGTATCGATAGTGTGTATCGTTTTTGTTATTTTCTTTCTCCCGTAGTGTGTCTATGTGAAGCGTGGAGGTAATACTGTTTCCCACCTGACTACTAGGTTGTGCCCATCAGTAGGTGACGAGATTGTATTTGTCTAATTTCCCGTTAGCTCTCCTTGAGTTAGCTGAAATTGATTTAATATAAGACAACCACGTTTTCTCTAAAAAAAACACGCGACAACTACATTGGAAGAATTCATCAAAATAAACAACAATTCATACGATAATAACAACACAACTGATTCCGACAATGTGAACCCTTGTCGCATCAGAACCGACTCTATTCCGAGAATGGACTCACCCATCGTTCGCATAGCCAAATAATTTCCGGATGTCGTACTCAAATGATTATGTTGTGCTAGTCTCACAATATCTGTCAACCTTAACCGAAACCAAGCTTTCCTTATAAGCAAAAACTCCACTACATGGTCTCCAATCAAGTTCATACGATATTTTCTTTATATCTCGTGATCTAGGATCAAGTAAGGCCAATTCATGGTTATAAGATTCGAGCATTAAGTAATCATCCCTCCAGTGACCGATAGGAGTCCAAATTTCCATGGACGGCCCGATTCTCGAGTTCAAACTCCATATGCCTTCACTCGTCAATGTTCAAATTTTCAAAACATAGTCGTCACTACAGAAACTTATAAGAGCGAGCGAATCATTGTAAATCGCAATACATTTCTTGGCCGGCCTCTTATATTCGGGTAACTTGATCTCTTTAAACCCGTTTGTTGCCAAATAGAAACAGATGATCGCTTTACTCCATTCACCCTCAACACCATAAGAATATTCCCATTCCAACCAATAATAACATCCATTCACCAAGTTGTAGCTCTTATTTTCAACAAACCTATAATATCGATCTAAATCGCCACAAAACGTCCACGAATCATTATTTGACGAGTAAACAATGACAGATTGAGGAATGAGGAGATCGTCGTTTCCACGATCCCAATATTCTCTAATAACTACGACTTTGTAATCTCAACTCACTGAATCATATCCGAATCCATAAGGCTCGTCATAAAGGGTAGGCGATTCTAAATGAGGATCAGATTTCGTATAAATTAACTTAGGCAACTCTCGTAGCTCGTTGGTGGCAGGGTTCCACAACACGCGTTTGTCATGACAGTACTCAAATAGGTAATATAAACCGTCACAAGGGCCGCAGATTCTGGATGCTTTGATCGGCCTATGGACCATATCTTCAAATGCCAAAACTCGAGCCGTTTCAGTTTCAGTTTCAGTTTCAGATTCAGATTCGGCTACATACATTAGATATGCCTGGAGGTAATATGCACCCACATAATATTGCGAGATAAGAAATTCGCTGTGGTCGTCATTGTTCCGCCTGTAGTAGTTTTTCAAATGCTTCGAGATGAAATCCGAACCTGAAATTATAGAATGCCAGGATTTGCATACGCTCTTGTATTGCACCAGACTTCTCACTGGCAACCACGACAAAATCTCGCCAATTATGAATTACCCCATCATCCAAACGATCATATCCGTCACTAAGTCTGATTCCTGTCGTCGACCTCTCCCGTTCCTTTTCGTTTCTATAGGGTCACAGTTCACAATGCATTCAAAATCAGCAATTATTATAATCAAACTTCAAATGATATACAACAACATTGGCCCTGTTTGGCAAATAGCGATAGCAGATTCATAATAGCGGTTAACAATAGCTGAATATGGTTAGTTGATTGTATTAGCAAGTTTGACTATCAAATTAAATTAGCAGAATCATGAAATAGTGTTGGGTAATTAGCAGATTATGTGATCCAAGTTGGATATGTTGTTTCAATATGCTCCTATTAGGAGCATATTAAAAAACAGCAGATTCCGATAAATATACGTTATTCGATGAACCAAAAAAAAAAAAAAATGTCGTTTACCAAACCCATGAAATTATGGCCAATTTATTTGCTAATTTTTCCCTAATATGCCGTTTATCAAACGGGGGCATAGGGATATTCTACATGGTAGCCTGTGCCTGTTTTGCGATAATTTATGGACACGAGTTCCGAAAACGACGAATTTTATGTCAAAAACACAATATTTCTTAATTCCAAACAATATATTTGGGAAAAAATCATCATTATCTGATCGTAGATCAAAGTTTATCTAGTTAAAAAATCTCACCAAGCCAAACTCCTACTCATTATTACAAGTATCGAAAGTGATTACGTTTCCCCCAAATCAAAAATCACGTAAAGACGATGAATTTACCAAAAAAAAGAAAAATGTTTTTGGAACGTGTCTCCATGATTTATCGCAAGATAAAGTTATTTTTGACAAAAACGAGTGGTATCACGTAGAATATCCGTAAAATACATGGTATCCTTATAATACAGTAAAGTAGAAGATATGCAAAGATAAGACCTTTCCTTGAAGAGCTGAATCAGTTTGCGGTTACAATAATCTGGCTTCATGTAACGTTGTAAAGAGAGAGCCCCCATACCTCAAATAATGTTCAATCGATTAACTTTTTTACGTGAATTTACTCAGGTGAGGGGATAAAATTAGATATCGTATATATATAATCAGCAACTTTTTAATACAACTTTAGTAAAATTTTACAAAAAAAATTGAATAAATCTTTTAATATATTTTGTTGGGTTAAATAAATTTATATCTTTAGCGATAAAGAATTATACTCCGTACAGAACTTTAAATTCCTAATTCAAGTCAATTAGTTATTTATTTTCCTAGTTAGTTACAGGTGTTATTCCTAGTTGGTTACGGAGTAGTACTCCCTCTGATTATTTGGATTTGCAACGTTTACTATTTGCACCAAAAATAAGTGGGTCACTATGAGTGAAGTTATTGTGAGATTAAACAATATAATAATGGAAAAAGTTAGATAGGTAAAAAGTTAGTGAATATTTTGGAATATAATAATAAAAAGTGAAGGGTATGTTAGTCATTTATAAGAAAGAAATGTAGCAAACCTAATGAATTTGACAAAAATGGAATACGTTGCAAACCCAAAGAATCGGAGGGAGTACTAGTTAGTTAATTCTAACCATATGAGTGGTTTCTTTCCTTGTTTAAGTCGAGTTTAAACAAACTATAAAATAGGGAGTTATGTTCATTATTTAGAGATACTAGATTAAAAGACGGTGCGTTGCAAGGGTCAGTTGGTTTAATTAAATTAAAAAAATAAATAAATTATATAGAATAAAAATTATATTTAAATTATGTACTCGTATCATCTTACATTGAAATAAAAGATCTCATATAAATATTATAAAAATAAGAGTAAATTGATATTTTATATCTTAAATAATATTTTTTCAAACTTTATACCTTGAATAAATTACAGTAATATTTTAATACTCAAATTTAAAGTTTCAATGTTAACTCCTTATATCTAATAACCTATAATGACTTCAATTTATAATTATATGACCCGCCGTAAATATTTATTTAGGTTAATACTTGATATCTAAGACCATGACTTCAATTTATAATCAGGACCACCGATTATCCCTTATGATAAACCAAAATTTTGAAGATACGTCTGCGCGATTAACGCGGGGTTAAAACTAGTTGATTAAATGGCTTGACCCATTGAAAACTATTTTTAAGTTTTGGTGGAATTGGTGTGGTTACTACCAAAGTCGGGGTCAATTTTGGAAATAATAAGCCGGATGCGTAGATATTTAGGGGGCGTTTGGTTGGTAAAGGGGAAAGGGAATGAAATCAACAAAGAGTATGGAAAGGAAAGGAAAGGAAAAGGTTACCCTTTATGTTACTTGTTGTTTGTTTGCAAAAATAAGAGAATCATAAACTACAGGTCGGATATGAATACGAGTTGAGTCAAAATTGGGTCGAGATATTTATTTATTTATTACTCGTAGGACGTAAAGTATTGAGATGTCAATGGAGTAGGTATTACGTACGGCGTAACTATTCAGCATTGACTGCTTCTTTGTAATTGCCACCCAATCACAAGGTCTCATGTGAATAGGGGTGTTAATCGGTCCAACCCCGGATTGGACCAGATTGACCCGCGGGTCGGACATGTTAACAAAGAAATTCGGACCGGACCGCGGACCGTTCACCAAGTTTTTGGCGACCCGGTCCGGTCCGGTCCGATTTGTCGGTCCGGGCCACTTTGTGAACACCTCTTACATGTGAAACACACTAAAAGTCTGAAACGTAGTTGTGAAACTGTCTCATGTTAGGATAATTTAAGACGTAACTTGTTCTATATTACGGGAGTAAAATGGAAAAGTAACCACCATACCTTATAAGAGGTAAAATGGAAAAGTAAGCCGTCTCATTCGAGAATTGATATTAATTGTTCGATGGCTATTCATAGTTTGATAAGGAGTACTACTAGTCAACTTTAATAAACTAGGGACTAGTGGACTACTACATACATGTAGGATTATTGATATTATAGATAAAAAGGACCCAAGTCAATGAAAATATTAGTATAAATTAAAAGTCCCTAAACTATACGATCGAGTATCAACTATATTTAGGGTCTCCTTAATCCCAAATCCTAATAAGATTATTATTATTAGCCCAATTCATTCAAGCCCTAATCATCGAGAAATATATATCATGACTCGGGGTTTGCTTGAGGTGATGGTGGTCGAAGCTCATGGTCTTCCTGAGGGTGATTTTTTCGGTATGTATCTCCCAATTTCCCTCGTTCTTTTATGTTTTCTTCTCATTGATACGAATATATATATTTACACTTTCTGTATCAATTATCATTAGACAGACGATGAAGCTAAGTAACCTGTTTTCAGGAGTTACATATACTCAACCATTTCATAGTAGATATTTTTTGTTAATGAGATCTGAACTACAATTAGATGCATGCCAAAAAGTCAACTGACAAGTACGTAGGAGAAATAATGCATGTAGAATTGTAGATGACGATGATCTAATTAGTACTCCATCCGATTCATTGGAATCGCAACATTTACTATTCACACAAAAAATAAGAAAAGTGAATTGGTGGACCACAATAGTGATGTCATGTAAGATTAAGTAATATAATAATATTAGATTGAATATGTTGGAATATAGTAAAGAAAAGTTAAGGGTAGTTTAGTCATTTCATAAGAAAAATATAGCCCAAAATGGAAATGTTGCAAAGCTGATGAATTTGCCAAAAACGGAATACGTTACGAATCCAATGAATCGAAGGGAGTAATTCACAAGAATGACAAGTTATTGATCTGTCCTAATATTATAACTGATCAAATATTTATTCATTTAGATAAAGAAAAATAATACTCGTAAATGTTTTTGCCCTTCTTCTATCCAAATAGGTAAATACGTTAACGGTTATAACACTATATCAAGAATTAAAATGTGTATTACTTGTGTCATTTCTTACAATTAATTACGTAATTAATTAGTAGTGGCTTAGCTTATTTAATTTAAAATACGTATTATTTACTTGTGTCTGTATTTGCAGATAAAATAGATCCGTATGTTATTGTTGATTACAAAGGCATAATCAGAAAAACCAGCATTGCAAGAGGTAAATATATACGGAGTATATATATGCATGATTTAATGAATACTCCGTATATAATAATTTTTGTTTTTTTTTGAGCAAATAGATCATTTATTAATAAAAAGTCATACGACATCTACAACTTATATCGAAATTAAAGGCATATATACTATAAAATTTGGGTAAAATAAATTTTCATTAAAATAAAGATCTCTTACTATTATTTTGATCTCCGCTTCTGTACATCCTCTTTCAACCTATCACTGTTTAATGGTACATCTTTTTCTTCGGATCTTCCAAGGTATTTATTTGGCTTGAAATTAAAAATGGTATGGTGTGTGTAGGACAAGGTAAAAATCCAAAATGGAATGAAGAAGTGAAAATGAATGCAGAATATCCAGGGTCGGGCGATAATTATAAGTTAATCTTCAAGGTCATGGATCACGACACTTTCACCGCTGATGACTTTCTTGGTCAAACCCTGTATGTCTATATTTAGACTCCTTAAATATCAATTATTGAATTATTATTACGAGTATTATTTTTATTAATGATGAATTATGATTATTGTTAATTAGTTGTAATTGTAATTGTAATTGTGTAGAATATACGTAGATGATTTGCTGAGTCTTGGAGTGGAGAAGGGAAGTTACGAGATGCGTACCAGCAAGTACAGACTCGAATGCACCAATGGTAGATACTACGGCGAAATCAC
The DNA here is from genome assembly GCA_958450325.1 of Agrostemma githago. Taxonomy (NCBI): domain Eukaryota; kingdom Viridiplantae; phylum Streptophyta; class Magnoliopsida; order Caryophyllales; family Caryophyllaceae; genus Agrostemma; species Agrostemma githago. The sequence continues at coordinate 66,539,257 of OY288255.1, read as the reverse complement.
AATTGGCGTCAAATTCACTTCCAACAAGGTTTCTTCTTCCCTCTCTTCCGTTCTTTTCTTTTTTCCAGGAAAACTTTAAAAGTGTTACTATTATTCTCTCAATTTTCTTGAACTAGTTTCACTTTTTTTTTTTTGGTTCATCAAAGTGCGCACTTAATCGCATTACAATATAGGGAGAGGAGGATTCGAACCTGAGACATACTGTCAAGAACACTAGTCTTAATCACTAAGTTAAGACATCATTGAGACTAATACCAGAAAATAAATGAAATATATAACATGTTAAAAAACTTGCTTACAAGTTATAACCAATTAAATGACAAAAACAGTACAACCAACTTCTACGTGTAAGAAGAGAAGAAGTTGAAAAGTCAACGATTACATATATATACTCGGTATTTAGATCTATATTACGTTAATTATGGAGTAATTTTTGTGACTTGTGATGTATGGAGTATATTTTTTGATCGTACGATTTTTTATTCAATGGAATTTACAGACAACAGCACGGAATGACGATGATGAAGAAGTAGGAGGATGGAAAAACAGCGATTACGAGTAGTAGTACGTGACTAATTAATTCGACCATATGATATTCATCGCCTTTTCTTTGTCCTCGGTTTCATTTGTATTTGTTTTTCGAAAAATTTGTAAAAAAAAAAAATGAAGTGCACCCTTTTGTTTTGAGTTCTTGATTACCCAGTTTACAATTGTACTCCGTGTATATTTTCACTATTAATATTCATTAAAATTACCTGGTTGAAAAATAAATACTCGTAAATAAAAATAGGGTATGACTTGTGATTTGATTCGAAAAATCAGCGTTGTATACTTGTTTTTAATATATTATATTAAAAGTAATCGGACACTTGAAATCAAGTAAGCCGTTTTAGTTCAGTGGTAGAGCGCGTGGCTTTTAACCACGTGGTCGTGGGTTCGATCCCCACAGACGGTGAAAAGCTTGTATTTTTTCCAACTTGATTTCACTTGTTCCTTTCTGAGCAAATTGCAGCATCCTTTTTTTTTTTTTTTTTTTTTTTTTGTCATTTTGCAGCATCCACTTCATAATACATTATTCGATTTTTAACAACATAGCATTTTTATAAAAGAAGTGCGAGCTTTTAAATATTGAGGGAATGTTATTAGGATTTTTTGTCGGAAGACACATCAGACCTTCGATAAATAAAAACACCTAAAAGAGTTTTAATTTTGCCTACAAGCACTTCACATAATGCATTTGTTTGACGCCGAAGTACGAATGTCGTCAAAAATTCACACTACTATATTGACTTAATGGAGAATATACGACTAAATACATACTCCATCGGAAGGAAAAAAAAAATTTAAGCACGCTTTTTTATAAGGGAGCATTTATTCTACTTTTGATAGTAGTAAAATGGAATTAATTGGTCAAACAAACAAGTGTAACATCTGATTAGACATGTTATGTTACTACTATAGTACTATATGAAGATTTATCATAGAGTTAGTTTTACAATTTAGACGTTACTTTAAATAAATTTATGGCCTGACGGTGAATCCAGTTGACTACAAAACTGCAAAATATCATTATTGTGTACAACTATTGTACGGTGCAACAATAATAAAAATTTGTAACTTATGATAAAAAGTGACCATTTTAGGTTAGCTAGTTACCACTTTTAGATAAATACTTACCACGCATAAATTTCTAGATTTAAGGTCTGTTGCACGGTACAACGGTTGTATAGTATAATTTGTGTAAATTTATAGCCCGACGGTGAAGCCAGTTGACTACAAAAGTGCAAAATATATATAGATTGAAAAAGAGGATGCAAGTGAATGAATGAATGTAAAGGGGAAATGGAGTTGGAGAAGATGACAGTAGTCATGCTCATCACGCCGATCACCTCCAGATTCATAAATGAATGAATAAAAGACTGATGAATTCATGTGAACAGCTCCATTTCGAACCTCTCGTCACCGCCAACTTCACCTCTTCTGCTACCAACATCTTTCACTCTTTATAACCGAAACCAACCTTAACATTAAGGGTCACCAGCCCTTGGCTTATCCGCCTGCAATTCATGATGAAATTCGAAGATTTCCTGATGCAGTCTACTGAGCAGCACAGTCGAAGAATCGCCCTCGAGGAAGAGGTAACTTCTTAGCCTATATCGGCCATACGGCTTCCAACCTACAACTTACAGTACAACTTACAGCTTGCCGTCAGTTAGTAAAGTCTTTGAATGGTAGCGGCCTAGGACACGAATTCAAAACCTGACTCGATCTTACTGTTTGTCTTTGCATCGGGTGTCAATGTCATACTGAGTACCAGTTTTTGTAATTGACATCTTCGATATTCTGATCTCGATCAACTTATCCCATGCAAGTAAGTTGTACGGAGTAGTTGGTATCTCAATTTATCCGGTTTCATCTTCGACAGGTTGAAGAGCTGCAAGGGAGGCTAAATGGGGAGCTGAAGTTAAACAGTGCACTAAGATACGCGTTGAAAGGGCCTCTTATTTCTTGCGCATCATCCGTTTTATCACTTCTTCCCCTCAAGGTAATCTCAATCATTTACTTGCAGCTTCTCCTGGTAACAGGCCAATATATAATGTAGAATCAGCAAGTAATAATGAATTTCTCTACATTCATTAGTAAAACATAAATGATGTGTCACCGTGGTATTAAAATGCGGTATTTGTCATGAATGCAATCACGGTTGTGAATTGCCGATACCAGAATGTTGCAGATGTAACGTACTCCGTAACAGATAGTGGAATTACCTTTTACCTCTTTTACAAATGCATCGTGCATGCCACATTGAACTAAACTTGTTATACTGTATGTATTTGTTGTTACAAAATACTAGTAGCAGGTAAGACGTGGCGTAAGACATTTTTGCATGTACCTAGCTTGATAAACTTGCTGGAAAAAAAAAAAGTAATTACAACTACGGAATACGGAGTATATATTTAGTCGTGGACTGAGGTTGATGCAAGGCTTACCTGAACTTGGTGAAGGTACGGATGCTTCTCACAGAACTAGAAATAGTAGAAAAGGAAATCGCTTGCCTGGAAACTAGGCTTGAAAAGTTGAAAATGAGCTTACACACAGAGAAGAAGCTCAATATAGAGGCAGGCGTAATTCAGCCCAGACTAAGCCATCATCACAGACGAAAAACTCGAGAGGAAGGCAGGCTATCACTTACCTCTATCTCCAACATGCCAAACTGCTCTTCAGCAAGGTTCAAAGGTTAGTGAGGATCATGCCCTATCGTATCTAGAGTCGTTCTTATAGTATGTAAAATGTAAACATAGTTTTAAAGCTGAACCATTGTACGAATAAGAGATAGAACAGTCGAGTCAATACACTACATGTCCTATTGAGTAAAAAAGAACACGATATACGCCATGTGAGAGTGGCTACACTATTTCTAATATGTTTCCATCTCCTAACAAACTGTGGTCAGTCAACAACTAAATTAAGTGAATACTAGTGAATTGAGGGAGTTAGAAATTTAGCAATTGACTTAAGGACATCTTGAAGAAATTACCAGTGTCTTGCGTTACTTTCTCAATTGCACCTTGGTTTTGAAATCAGAAAAAACTGAGAACGGATCCCTGAGATTTGTCGAGACAAAGCAAACTACCATACCTGATAGTGAGGAACCAAACAAAATCTCTGAAGAGCTGCTCCAGTGTTTGCTAAAGATTTTTCTAAAGATGAAACAACGTCCATCAGACGGCGAGAGAGCAACATCTGATTCCAAGCATACTCCAAACTGTATGAACTCCAGAGGAATTTCATCGAAAACAACATTTAGCTGCAAAACAAGACCACATGCCTCCATTGATAAGATAACTTTTGACTCGTACTATCTATCAGATTCTGATATCAAAGCAATGAATGTTAGGACATACAAGAGCCTTATCCAGATCACTAGGAGTTCGCTGACCACATCTCAGATTTCAAATCCTTACCCGGCAAGAAGAAAGCTGAGGTATCCTCCAAGACCTTAATCAAGTAAATAATTACTCTGCTACAAAAACTCTTGAGATGATAATATTGAGATTTTTACCAGGGTTTTGCTACAAAAACTCTGCTATGTGGACTTGACATCCTTGAGCCACAAGCAAAAGTTAGCTTTCTGGATTAACACCTATAATGCCTGCATAATGCATGTACTGTAAGACATCTTCTCCCATGACAAGGCAAAACAATAGGCAAAACCAAGGAACTGAAACTATTTTTTTTTCTTCTTAAATCCAGGCTTACTTACAACATGGTCTACCATCTACACAAGAAAGAATGTTGACACTATTGAACAAGGTAGGCGGGTTGCCATGAGTCCATTCTTCTTTTACAGGCTAAAGCTTAATAGTTGAGTAACGGATGGCTAACACAACTCGAGAGTGATTACAGTAGAGGATGACTAACGTGCACTTTTGAATCAGGCTGCTCTAAATGTTGGTGGTATAGTGCTGAATGCTCTGGCTATTGAGCATTACCTTCTCCGGCATCCTGTTGACTCAAAACATGTAAGTGGTCAATCGTCAAGCTTCTGATAAGAAGTTACTTTAGACTGAAAGTAATCCACTGGTACTTCAGGCGGATTACTTATCCTCATATTCCCATTGAATGCAAATATGTCAACTCCAAAACCAGACATTCTAGTATTCTACTACTAACTAATTTCCAACCAACAATTCATAAATAATTACCTAACATCCAATTTAATGCTTCAGGATCCAACAGATGAGAAGGAAATGCTATTGCGACATGCCTATGGACTGCAGTATCCAGAACCTAACATAACCTTTGCACTATGTCGTGGCAATTGGTCTTCCCCAGCGGTGAGCTAAACCATGCACTTGTCTAATTTACCAAAATAAACTTTTGTACCTGCCATTTTCGCAAAATATGCCAACAAGTAACAAAGTACTAATTCCCATCTCCAGCTGTCAGTGTACACTCCAGATGAAGTGGTGAACCAACTGAGCCGAGCGAAAGTTGAATACTTGGAAGCCTTTGTGAAAGTGACGAGTAAGAAGAAGATCATGGTACCCAAACTCCTTCAGTGGCATATGCAAGATTTTGCAGATGACATGGAATCACTAATAGAGTGGATTTACAGTCAACTGCCACCAAAAGGATTACTAAAGACGGAAATATTGAATTGCCTCAAAGTGGAAACAAAAATTTCGGCAGGAAAAATGATAGAAATTATACCTTATGAATATGAGTTTCGGTACTTGCTGCCACACTAGAAGAAAAAGGAACTTAAAGAAGTAACTAAAAGATCTGTTAACACATAACAGGCACACAAGAGATTCAGCTACAACAGCAGCAATCATGACATTCATACTGATTTTCACATTGTTGGGTATTTATAGATCATAAAGAAGCACATTCAACGTCTGAAACTACATAGAAGAGCAATTGAAGTTACCAGATTACTACGTGCTATCTTATACTACACCAGTATAAAAACTATTGTACAAGCACAGCACAGCTAACCAACATCATAGTTGACATTGTTTAATCTTTTATTGGAGATGACTTTCTGTAAAACAAACACTTCTGCACTTGTAATCTCTTAGGGTTGCGTTTGGATACTCGGAATTGATTTGAATATCAAGAATTCAATTCCTGTATTTGAATTTCTAGAATTCAAATCTAAATTCAAATCCAAAATGGTGTTTGGGTACCCTTGGATTTGGATTTTGATTTTGGGCGGGTGAAGTCGGGTCAAGGTCACCAATTTTTATTTTTTAAAATTTTTCATTAAAAAAATGTAATATGTTCAAATACGAGAAAAAAAAATATAGAAAAACAAATAATACGATAAGATTATGCGAAAAAATAAACAAACGACAAGTGACGGATTTGAAATGACTACCCTATACTAAGGATTTGAGAAAACCAAATTTGAACTAGGTTGGATTTGAGTAAACTTTCAAATCCAAATCCAAATCCCAAGGTTTCCAAACGCACGAAATATTTCAAATCCGGAATTCAAATCCAAATCCAAGTTCCCAAACATGCCATAACAGAATTGTGAGGCACGATGCAATATCCAGTTTGTTCTCTGGTGTTCATAGTTATCACAGCCAAACATAAGGAAATAGAAAACCAAGTAGCTCATAACTTCACAACTATCACAAGTCAATGCCAACACAATAACAAAGCCTTAGTCGAAAAAAATTGCAGCTAAAATAGTTATTGGAAGTCACACTAATGAGTACAACTAGGAAACTTACACCAGTACCCGAATCTTCAGTAAGTCTGCTACTTGTCTGGTTAAGATTCACCTTTAAGCATAGCCTGCTAATAGCAAGGAGTCAACGAGACGATACTACATATACAAGAAGTAACTACAGTATTAAATTACAGTGTTGGCATTAAATGTAAACCCCTGTAATTATCTAAGCACCCACATACACAACTAGACTGACAGCGTTCCGGTTCCCACCCTATGCTCAGGCAGGGAGCTCCAACAAGAACTGTGATTCTCACCTTTACAGGAAGACAGCTAGTAGAAGCTGGCAAAATAAGACCCACCCTGAGGTTGCTGATGCATAAGGTCAATAAATGTGTACAAAACATCTCTTTATGATAAATACGATATCATCAAAATAAAAACAACCCTACAATTGAAGAAAGGACAAAAATTCATGTGATGGTATTTCAAAGACGTTTCTGAGAAGATTTTAAAAAACATTTCAACTCCTGTAAACTTATGTACACCGTTTGATTGCCAAAAATGCTGCACCAAAAAGAAGCAAAAGCGAGGGACAAAAATATCAGAGAAACTAAGTGTCGTATAAGCTGCAAGAAAAGACCTGGCAGCCTCTTATATCACTCAAGCTTGCAAGAAAATCCAACAAAACAAATCTTGTCTTTCCAACAAATTCTTTGTGAAGCACCAGATGAACTATTCAGCTAGAAAATTTACAATCCTGTTTAAAAGGTTCAAGCCAAATACAGTCTCTTCACAGTTGACTTTCACACACACATTCAGTGGTTCCGAGCAATTACCGTCAACGGTAATGCTAATCAAGCAAGGGGAAGAAGTGCTCAGTATCTCAGCACTGAACCGTAAACACAGACCTGATGCATCATCAAGCTTCGACGCCAAGGGAAAATCCACAGATACAAGAAAAAGTTTTGCATTGCTAAGCATCTTTAGGGCTATACTCTCACAGATTAGAAGAATTGAATCTTTTAACTGGGTACTGTCACTTGCATCCTTACTTAGCTCCGCAATGTGGTCAGCATAGGTGCACCTAGCATCAATGAAACATAGAAAGGTACGATTAATTTTACATTGAATTGCACTAATAACTTGGCCACCGCTCCTCAGAAAGAAGCTTGTCATGTCTATAGTAATACAACACAACAAACTTGAAGAGAAAAGCTTGCTCTATTGATAACTGTTGACTGGATCATAATCATGTTGCAAATAAAATCATTGTAACAGATTCGCAGCATGAGTACTACATCGATGGGATTATTCTGACTCACTAACTTAACAAACTGCAGATCGATTACAAAGGGCTTCAGTGCTTCAATGATATGCAAAGAAGTGAAAAGAAGACCCAGACACTTTACGAAGTGCCTAACCATTAATTTAGAAGTATACTGCCTGAAGCAACCAGCAAATCTCCAGTTTTCCAAAAATATTTAGGCTATTTCCAGTTCAAAACCTTTGGGGGTCATTCAAATTTCAGTGCTGTTATATCCTGGAATTCCTCGTAAACTTCAAGTTAAGAAAAAAAAACTGTGTCATGATGAAGAGACGCAAACTACGTAACCTAGCCTTATACAGTTTTCAAGAGGAGAATCAGAGCAAAACAAGTCAGGTATGCAGTCAAAAAAGCCAAATTTTAAAAACATAAAAAAAATATAAAAAAAATATAAAAAAAAATAAAAAAGAGGGGGTTAAGAAGATAAAATCATTCTGCCCAATCTAGTGCAATACCTTCTCACATATTCAAACATTCCTGGAAGCTGAGATTCCTTACTCCTAAAAGATAAGATGTCCATCTCAAGGGGCTTAATGAAATATCCAATGTCCGGCCGTAATTTGACAGGGTACTTCTTGCCACTGCACCATAATGATAATTTCAAGGGAAGTAGATGATGATGAAATCGCACATGAAGAATTCGTTTCTCTGTGTAGCCAGGTTCAAGCGTATCAATTTCTTCCATTGAAACCAGGGTCGGAACATCATCATCATCAGGTGACCTAATGCATCAGTTACCCAGTAAATCTATTGTGAACAAGCCAAGTAATTAGAAGGATGATTAAAGAGAAATCATAATGATATGGATAGTACTACATACGTACATACTGACTGCTAACTGAGGTTTGGATAATATTCTCCTGTTTTTTAGAATGTTCCCATTTCACGTTGGCACAAAGATTCAAGAGAGCAAGAAGGGTAGATACTTCGTAGGGGTGAAAGAGGAACGAGAACTATGTGAACTATAAGATATCTATATTACCTTAACTCAAATTATAAGCGCAACAGAAACATTTCGAAACAAAATTTAGCATATTCAATGTGCAATTCCACAGAATTGACCACATGAGAAAAGAGAGAATTTCAGAGACAATAGGAGAGAGGACAGTCTCAGCCAACAGTCTTCAGATCTGATCCAACGGAGAGGAAACACTTTACCATCATGTTAAAAAGCTCAAATAACATCCCCCAGACTGTAGTTATTAAATACTCCCTCTATGGCTCTATCCCAATTTGATTGTCCACATTAACTTAAGTTTAGATTTAAGAAATACTCCCTCCGATTTTTACTTATTGTCCCATTTCATGAATATATGAGGAAATAAAAAACAACCGGAGGGAGTAGTAGGGAAATGACATTATTACCCTTTGACTTATTGACAAAACCATGAAGTAAATGGTACTCTGTATGATGGAAATGAGAAGCTTATTAAAGTAGAGGTAAATGGAGAGTTCACTATTTTTATTTACTATATATGAAAATTGGACAATAATTTGGGATGGACAAATAAGGAAATGGGAACAATAAAAGTGGGATGGAGGGAGTAGCTAAAGTCTCTGAAGCAAGGCTATGAGTGCACTCTTTTCATTATGAAAAAAGAAGATGATGATGATGATGACCAAATCTATCAACTATCTCAAATGTTCGCAAACCGATAAAAGATTAAATAGCTATTGATGCACCTACTTCACGTAAGGCTACAACCACCCCCCGTCCCCAGCTCAGTTTTGAAATGCCGTTACAGCTTCACCAACACATCGCCAGTTAGTTACCTCAAAAAAAATCATCGACAGTTAGCTTTATTAATGTGAAGCTACAATTTTTCAGTTCTCTTCATGTAACATTCCACAGGTTCTTACATCATGCTCTCTAACAGGATATGTCCTATAACTCCCAAAAGAAATATCATAAAAGTGACAGGCCTATATTCACCTTTCAAGATCGATCTCTTCAGCTATTAAAGGTCTCTCAGTTTGTTTATCATGACTCATACTTTTAAAAGCTATAATCAAACCATCTATTGATGCTGTCAACTAAAAAATACTGTCATTAATCAAGACAATCATACCTCTCTGTAGTCACAGATGCTTGTTCAGACAGATTTTTACTGCTACCGGAACCCTCATCTACCAAAAATACTTTCGATAAGGATTGATTAGAGGAATTATGGAAAGAAACCTCCACACAAATGAGGAGTGGTGAGATATTTGATATCTGAGAAGAGAAGGTGTATTCCACTTTCAGTCCCAGGCCTCTTGCAGAATCAAGAAGCACATATTTTGTAGGCTTAACTCGGCTATTAAGGTCAGAAATAGAGATTCTAACAGATCTCTGGATGTTATCGAAAGCAGGTGTTTTGAGGTCTCGGTCTAAGCCAACAGGCTGCTCAATCAACCATGACTCCAAAGTGCTTTTAGACAACACATCCTCCATTCCACCATATCCATAATGGATATTACAATTATCGGCATCTCCAATCTGGATCAATGGGTCAGCACTATCATCAGCATCACTTAGAGATTCATTCTGTTTGCTGTCATGACTAGCACTTGAGCCATGATCAGATTGTTGAGAACTATAATCAGATTCACCTTCCCCAGAACCAGACAATGTCTCAGAATCATCAGTCACATCTGAACCATTTGAATTTTCTGTTTCTAGGTACGAGTTTTGACCCTCATGAGCTAAAGACAAGCTGCAGGGTTTTGGGAGAGGTTCATAACCTGGTGCAGCATGAAGAACTACTTGTGAAAGAGAGCCAGGAAGATAGAATCTTGAACACAAGGGTTGGGTAGACGGGGAGCCATTTGGAGGGGCAAACATTTTTCTTGCAATAAGAACTGTTGCTTCCTCCTTCAAGGAATCAGAGCTTACACCATCAACATCAGAGTCCAGATTGCATGGCAATATCTTTGACAAAGCCCGGGCTCGGTCACGGACGTCGTAGTTCATGTCACATTTTGCTAGCTCAAAAATGTAACTTACAATTCTTTTTAATGTCACTTGATCATCTCCTTTAGCAGAAAAGGATACCTGTTTTTAAACCAAGTGATGTTTCAGGCATGAAAAGACAAAACTTAAGAAAACACCAGGAAAACAAGGCATCAGTTCCCAAAGTGTTAACCGGAGCAGCAACGATAAGCATAAGTTAATACTACATCCCACAAGAAGCAATTTTGATATCAGAACTGCTTGAGCAAAAGGGAATGTCGAAAACAAAACACATACAGAGTAACATATAGGAAAACCAACAAACATCCCAAAATATTACAAAAAAATATCTACAGACCAGAAGACATCAAACTGAGTATAACACTTCAGAACACAGATACTGTCATTTCGATTCACCCTTATCCTACTGGTGCACCGTACACCATCTGCGATGAAATGCAACCTTATCATATTTGGAGTTTCATTTTACAGTCAAAAAAATTCAAGGAAACAAAAAGATAGCAGTAGCGAACAAAGCTGTATACAAAGGACAGTTGATCTTGACTTACCTTGATAGAGGTACTAAGAATTTGGAGCTTTGTTTCAGGTGACTCTGAATTGAAGCAATGAGCAAGATACTTGAGTACAACGGTTAACATCAATGAAATTCTCTCTCCTGTAGAATTGTATTCTCCAATAATCCAGATAATTATTGCTCGCGCTGCAGGAACCTTGACTGCATCTAAGCTTCGTACAAGTTGAATAATTACCTATCCAAAACATCAAAGCAACCAAAATCAGAACATTAGCCAACTGACTACATAAAGCAATTAACTAGCACTAAATAAAAGCTCTTATAATCTATTTTTTGAGATTTTGGAACAATTATCAAAACTATATGCCCCAAAACTGTCCAATTATTTAGCTTTACACAATTCATATGGTAACAGCTGGCTTCAATCACCTCTTTCAGCAAGTATGAACACATGCAAAAATAAGAGATGCTCATTTCCTAGTTCAGTACACACAAAACATCTATTTCTTTTGTTCATGTTGATGTTTACCGTCATTCTAATATCAAAAAATGGCAGTACAGCTGTACTAGTCCTATTGGATATGTAACATGACTAGCCCACCTTGTCATGAGTTAATGGATCCTGATTTATGATGGCTTTAATGGACATCACTGCCTGGATCAGAATTCTTGCTTCTCCATCCACAACATATGTTTCACTGGTTATAGATTCTGCATTTTGTTCAATTTTTTAAAAAAGGTTTTCTAATTCGTGCTAGATTAAGACAAGAAATAAGCCATTAAAGTCTCCAAACAAAATGGGCAGATCCTGACAGACCCATTTTCATAAGTGACAGAAGATTATCCAAGCATATGTCAGCAACCTTGGGAAGACGCTGTGCACACGAACCAATCGCAGCAACAGTATCAGCTGCAAAATTTCTGTCTGGATCTTTTATATAATCCTGCCAGGAAAAAACTAGCACTTAGAATATGTTTATACCGCCTTAAAGAGCCACGTGGTTTGAAGCAAAATTACTGAGGGCAACAACAACATTAACCTAGAGCGTCAAGGGCATCCGCAAATTACGGCGCAAGGGGAATGGACGTGCACAGCCTTACCCTTGTGTTAGTGGCACAAAGAGGCTGTTTTTAAATGACCAAAGATGAAATATGTGTTGCGTACTTCATAAAAATGACTACAACTTCATAATACTCCCTCCATTCCATCCAATTCTAAACATTTGATTAAAATATAAATCACATGTATTCCACATATGTATAGAAATGATTGGAATGGAGGGAGTAAAAACAAAGAACATCCATTTTAGTGAGCCACTTTGCTTTATTCCATCATAATCCAAAACAAAAGAATACTGAAACTTTGATTCCATGGAGAAAGGAAACATCAGCTTCAAAAGTACTAACAGCAAATGAAGAAAATATGATTAAGGGGATGTTTGGTTGAGTCTGTTGATCCGTTCCAATGTTTGGTCGGGGAATGTTGGAATGGAGTTAGATAACTAATGGATTTTACATCCACTCCAACTCCTTTGTATCCCATACCCACCTCCTCCTACAGGTTTCAAACCCCATTCCCTCCTATAAACTAAGAAATGAACCAAACAATTTTTAGATGAAATGGGTTTAGAACCCTATTCCACTCTGGTATCAAATAATAATCCATTCAATTCCAAACTATCAAACCTAACAATCCCTAAGTGTCTCTGTATACGAATTGAAGGTTAAGGAAAGATAAGATACCTGGAATTCCTGGAAAATGCAAGGAATTGATAATTCCGTTGCAATTAATGAGAGAATTTCAAGCTTCAAAGCTTTTATTGGGTAAGTCTCTGAAGTTGATATAAAAAAATCTTCATAGTAGTCGGAAAAGAGAGAAGGCATGACTTTAGCAAAAATTTGAATGTTGCAAAGAACCTGAATAAGCAAATGACAGAATCAGTGACAACGTCTAGAAGGCCAAATATCAAAATCAGTAACCATTATAAGTATCAAAGACGGCATATTGTCTATGAAGGATCATTATATTTACACCCAATTCTTTCCAAATATGCAGGGGGTGGATGCCAATCCCAACTTCATGAATTCACAAATTGTAAAATGCAAATGGGGTTAGCCAGCTGGGGTTGTGAGGTAGCTCCCACGGTCATAAAAGGGGTGGGGAGAGGGCCCATCTTTACTTACCATACCAAGGTTAAAACTAACAAAAAAAATTGCTCAAAAAAGACGATGTGAGGTCAATATACTTCAAATAATGAAAGGTTGCGAAATGTGAAATTTGTGACCTCAAAGGGAGCACATGCCCAGGCAGGAAAGAGGAATGGTTCAATACATATTGGTACATATTTCATAAGGAGGTGGTTTAAGGTACAATTAACAGCACGGGATACAAGAACCTACCACATATTTTGAGGCATTTGATGATCTTAACACAAACAACAGAGGTTTCACAATTTTGTTCAATGCATCTCTGGGTGCCATTATCCAGTGCACTCCAGCAGCTGCAAGTACAACAGCGCTGTTCTGACTCCATAACAGAGGTGATGTACTCTTTAAAAGGATCTTCACATCATCATTTGCCTCTCCTTGGGTGAAAGATGCATCATCAAAGTCCAGGAAAATCCCTTTCCCGGTGCTTGATCTTGTTAAATATTCATCTGGACCTTCAGTATATGACTTGGCAACCAAATATCCTAATTCAGACTTAGAGTGCCCATGGCCCAACTCACTAGCCTCAAAAGCAACATCTCCGTTTGAATCACCCGTTTCAAATCTAAGAGGAGGGGTAAATAGCACAGATTCTTTGGCAAGACCATGCCTTGCGATTACAAAGCGCAACAGAATCCCAATCAAGATAATTTGACCCCATTCTTCAACATCGGGGAGAGTTTCACAAAGTTTCCGATAACTTTTTGCAATCAACTGCAAGTTATTTGGACATATTGAATTAAATGCAGCTGCAGCAGCTCCAATTACTTCAGGTGAATGGTCATTTAGTAGTATTCCAATAATCTGCAGAAAAAAACTCTCTTCACATACTTTCCAATATATGAAGATATGTAAATATAGCAACTGCATGACAATACAAGGAACGCTAGAAAAATGAATTAGTGACTTAAGTCTAAATGCTAGAACACATACGAAATAAACTACTCATCAAAGAAACCACAAAAGATTATGACAAACTGATCTGTAACACTCAACTAGGGAACAACTAGTCAAGATCCAATGATAATTGCGAAGCAAAGAGTACAAACAAGGATTGTGGTAGATCAGTCAGGGCCTCAGAGGTCTAGGAGCACAAAAATGATGAGTACTGTTAAAAACATATCATGTAAAAGCTGTCATTTCAATTACCTCTTCAACTGCAGAAGCATTTTCTTCTTGGCGCAAATCGTTCAACTTTGGAAGAGCATTAGCTGCACACTTTCGGACGTAGACAGATGGATCTCTGGCACATTTGTTTACAGCAGCAATAACAAGAGCTGCAATGACATGTAGACGGATACCAGCCATAGTTCGAAGAGCCCACGCACGCACCAAAGGGTTAGTGTCTCCCAAATCCTTCTGAAAATAATTGATAGACAACAGTGCTTCATTAGGACGCCTGCAAGATATGAGCCAGATGGATACGGCATTCATTAGAAAAGTACTTTAGCAAGGAATCTGCTTCAGCAGTTCAACGCTTGCTTTTATGGTCATTGCTTAGCCCCAGAAAAATAACCCTAAGACAGAAATGCTTAATTAGGTTAAGCATGGATAATCCACAGAGCTCATGTCATTATCTGCCACCCCAATGCATTCCACAATTAATGGCCATCATTTTGAGAAGAAATTCAGATTAAGCTACAGACACAAAATATACTACAACCAGAATGAATATATAATATCAGTATATCTTCTATGAAACTACAACCAGAATGAGTATAATTTACTCCTTTACCATGTGCAATCGTCGATCATCTCATTTATTAGTACTAGTACACTAGCAGTTTCATTTGCACTTAGCACCATCCAACTACAATATTATCGGTCAAGTAAGGCCATATACACTTTATCTAGCCAATCAAGTTATTAGCTAGGCAATGACATAATCGTATTCCATAAAACTCTTCATGAAGAAACACAATGAAAGAAAGGTTTAGCTATATGATAACTTGTACAGAGATATTTGACAAATATGTTGTTGGACAAGATTTGAACCCAAGCCACGAGTACCACCCTCCATGACTTAAGCTATGATCCGAAAGTTCTAGCTAGGCAATGAAATAATCATATTCCATAAAACTTTTCATGAAGAAACACAGTGAAAGAAAGGTTTAGCTATATGATAACTTGTACAAAGATACTCTCAATACTCCATTATTTAAGGAAGCATACTTTTCAGCATAATGGAGGAGGTACACATATACTAGCTTCTTCACTTCCAAAGACTGTGATGCCACATTTTTCACAACCTGCATCCGCAAACAAATACAAAGACTACTTAATAAGTATAACCCAATAGGAAGCCACACAATATCAACATTGTTAAACAATTCTGCAATAAGACAAGATGGACAATCTGGAGTTTGATTACATAGCTAAACACCAAATCCAGTGAGGAATCATTGGCAGTTTAACAACAATGCTACCCATGTAAGTATATAACTCAGTTCAGACATTGAGTTGCCTATTACCTCAGTCGTCACTCAAACGAAAACAGACATAACTAGATCGTAATTCTGTAATTGAACATTTACACTTGTCAAGCTTAGCTATTATGAACTAGCTCTAGCTAGCAAGGCTATATGTACTTCCAATTGATTAGAAACTACGTGACACATTCAAACTACAAGAAAGTCACATTATACTTCTCTATTAGAGGGGGAAAACGTTACTCCCCTCTCCCCCGAAGTAATGCATTACTCCCAATGGCGGTAATTGTTCCTCCCTCGTATCTCCTTTACACCATAAAATGCGGCAACCAAGCATCAATCTCTTCCATTTTTAGTTCATTTTAGCTCTATTACCCCTCGATACGTTACCCCCATCCCAAGCGAGCCCTAAGACTAACCAGAATCCTGCTACACCATAGTAATTCAGTAGCTCCGACAAAGATCGGGCAATATCTAATCTCAAATTCAGCAATAAACGAAAGCTAAAATGCATAAATTTAACCGTAATAATAACATCAACAAAAACAACGAGACATTAAAACCTAAAATTGAGACCTGAGGGAAGTAATTGGAGACATCGAAACCTTGAGCAATGAGAGCGAGGAGACGTTTGAGAGCTTCACATTTCTCGGAATCGAATTTGCTGTCGAGAAGTGGTATGATATTGACATCGTCAGGATCGTCGTAGAGGTGCGCATCGGTGCCGATCCTGAACACCATTGTCGAGGCTTTGCTCAGCGAATCAGCCGTGGCGCCGAATTGCGTGAACATTTTCTCTTGATTCGATTGAATTAGGGTTTTGAAGTTTGGGGATTTGCGATTAAGATAGTTGAGAGAGTGATCGGGAGAGAAGAAAAATGGTGAAGGGGAAAGACAGAGACAGAAGGGAGCGGAGGACGAAGATCATGGTGGTTTCCAATAAGACCGGGCAAACGGGTTAATCGAGACGGAGACGGAGACGGAGACGGGTGTTCATGTATCGGGTCGGATTGAAGTACGAATACCCACGGGGTTATCACTCGTAGGGCTGTGCAACGGGGCCGACCCGGATCCGGAATCGTCAAATTTCATGACCCTGGACCCGGACCGGAAACCAAAATATTGACCCTGGTCCGGTCCGGAAAAATACCGGTCCGACCCGGACCGGACCGGTTGGCCCGATTGGCCCGGAATTTTCAATTTTTTTGGGAATTCCGGTCCAAAATTCCGACCCGGTTGGACCGGGTGGCCCGGTTTGGACCGGAAAACCCGGAATTTTTAAGAAATAAACATAATTCCGGATTTTCGGGTCCAAACCGGTCCGGACCGGAAAATACCAGGTCAGGACCGGACCGGACCGGAACCCGGAATCGCCCAAAATGATGGCCCGGAGACCGGACCGGAATTTTTTATTCCGGATCCGGGCCCGTAGATTCCGGTCCGGTCCGGTCCATTTTTCCGGTCCGACCCGGATTTTGCACACCCCTAGTTATCCGCATTTTTAGTACGCAATACGGAGTAGTATATAGGAAAAATTATAAAATATCACCACGTATTTATGGTATTTTAAAAATTACCTCCATATATTTTGCTTTTTACCGAATACCATTTATATTACACCCTATACTTACAAACTTCCACCGTATTTCATTTCCGATCATAATCTAACTTTACAAAATTACTTTCGCCATCCGCTTCACGATCTCCTGCACGTCACTGATCGTCGACGCCGGCACTGCGTCGATTATTATATTAAAATCTCTCATCGGATGTGGAACCAGAATCTCACCTCCCGAGTAGGACTCGTCCGAGTCCGACAAGTCCAACAACCTAAACCGAGTCAAATCCGATCCACGATGAATCAATTCGCGGAACTCATCCTGCAACTGAAACGCGGCGTTATGGTAGTGTTGCAGAGGTCGAGTTGGTGTTTAATGGAAGAGGGTGTCGATGAATGAAGAATGGATGAGTAATGCCGGTGGTGGTGGCGGTGGTGCCCCCAATTGATTGATGGTTGATGAATTTGGGGCTTGCTATGATGATTATGATTTGTGATATAATGTTGATGATGTTTTGGAGTGGAAATTATCTTTGTCATAATAAAGTTTATTCACTAGGTAAGTCGGAGGTTTCCGAGGGACCATCTCCGATGCCTAAGTGAGTCTCTGGGGGACGTTACTAGCCGTTACTCAGGGAGAGTTAATAGGCTTAAATGTAGAGAATTTAGTTAGAGAGAGCAAGATTAATTGCCCTTTAATGAGGAACACCAAGGGGTATTTATAGGTTACCAGAGAGGTATTTATAGGTTACCAGAGGAAATAGAGAGAGGTCGGGTGTCCAATGGGATGGACAGCTCTCCTCCCCTCTTCTTACCTTAGACTGTAGCTGGAGAGGGAAGTCTCCTTAGCTACATCCAGGAGCATGGGGGTTGCACAACTGGCACACCTTCCTGCTTCGAGCGGCGAGGCACTTGGGACTGTAAGCCTCCCGGACCTCTCAGGTCGGGGCCCCGTAGAAACGGATGGAGCTAAGCTCGGCATCTTCGGAGACGATGACCCTGGTGGCCTAATCTTTTTCCTTCCGAGACCTAGGGCCGAGAGGAACGTCGATGAGCCCCTGGCGGGACTACTAAGACTTGACCCGGACAAGAGATGATCCGGGCCGAGGGGTGGCAGTAATGCTTGTAAGAATTATGCGTCTAATACAATATATGTGGACAACGTTATTGGGACATATTGTATTTGTTAGCTATCATTAAAGTTGAGCCCAAATACGTGATCCGTAATAATACAAATGATACGGGCTTATTTACGTCTTATAAAGTATGGGTCGGATACTATAATAGTGTAGAGACCTATTAAGGCTTTAAGTGATGCATGATGGGCGTATCAACTAAGGCGGCTAATATAGGTCACCAGGGTTTCACACCCCTCCCTATATATAGTCAGGGTTATGGTCCCTGACAGCACACTTTTGACCTACTCTCACATATATCCCATCGGTATGGAGAAACCCCAAAAGGCGAGTGTGTCTGTTAGAAGACTATAATCGGGGTAATTCCCAATCCACCTCCCTTCTCCAATTGAGTCAGGTACGCTTCCGCTATTCGGTCTATTCAGTATATACCAATTAATTTAGTATGAAGTTTCAGTCTTGGGTCAGATTAAATTATAACAAGTGGTATCAGAGCCGTCTTCATATTGAATTTTTTGGATCAGATTTATTTGGTTTGATTTGGGTTTCGCCTTCGTTATTATCTCAATGTTGTTTTAGCCGTATTGTACTGTGATGTATACATGCAATGGATAAATGTACTGGATTCATATTATTGATGATGTGTTGTCGCAGCATATGCTAACTCTTCATAATTCTAATCATTACCCTGAATTGTTAATAGATTAATAGAGTTAATAGATTAATTTTCTCTACTTAAGTGAGTATATTATGAATTGTGTGCTACAGAGTATATTGTTATGCATGTCATATCATTATCATCGGAATTGTTTGTCGCACCCTAGTATGCGTAGTATTCCTTAGATGGTCACATGATTCAGTAACTCCGATCCGTATGATTTAAATTTTGGGTAGCCTTTAATTACTTGACAGTACGTCGTATGATTCAGTCTTTTTTATCCGTCTTATTTTAATTGTAATCCGTTTTGTATAATTAAGTTATTTATGTTGGTTGCAATTTTTCTCGCATATTTGAGTATGTTTGAATTTTTTTATGTGATCGATATTATTATACAATGGATTAATGAGCTATAATTCGGATATTAAGCTTCAGATTCTAATAATTGGGTTACTTGTATATGGTTGTATATGGTTTCAGTTACGAGTCCTGCGATTTGATACTAAGATTGATTATGTACGGAGTATATGTTTGGATGATTTAGGTATGCAATCGGTAAAGTTATATAAAGATTAATGCATAATATTTCGGATATTAAGTTTCGGATACGTATAATTGGTTATTCAGTATATAAGGCATTTTTAAATTGATTGCAGTGATTCATAATTTTGTTTGGTATTCAGTCATATAATGTATAATGGTCTCGTATAGTTGATTATTATCGCATATTATGTTTTTTTTAATGTATGAATTGGGACCTGTTTGGAATTTCGGTTGCGATTATTATCGTACATCTATAATTGAGAAGTTGACTTGTATGATGAAAGAAATAATTTGGGTTATAATTTTTTTATCATTTAAGGATTCAGTCACTTGTCAATTACGGTTTAATTAAAAGAACTTGATTTCAGTTTCAATAATATTGGCTATTTGGTTTTTTATAAAACGTCTAATATTTTGGATTGTTTGATCGAAACAATACGTTGCCAAAGTAACCTCTATTGCGTAGATTAGATAGTTTAAAAATTAGACGATTGTGTGTGATTGAATTTCATGCGGGTAATGGTCGGCCCAAAGGAAGGCCATTATTTGGCCGAAATTCAATCATACTTGTGGTGATAAATATGTAACGGTTATTCGGTTCTCGGGTAGATGTTAAGTCGGCCCAAAGGAAGGCTTGACATTTGACACGATCTTACCGTTAATATTTGATTACTACACCAAGAGTACCACTTACAAGTCTAATTATCGTCCAAAGATGAGATTAGATGTTGTGCTAGGTATCTTGTTATGATGAGAATGTCAATATTCGAATCTGAATTACAAGTTAAATTAAGGGAGTGTTGTTAAGTTTATGACACTCATAAGGCCTATGTCCATACAGTTTTTTTTAATGGAGAGTAAATTCAAACATTCGGTTTTTTAAGTTTAGTTGTATGTGTAATCATGCGGATAATGGTCGGCCCAAAGGAAGGCCATTATTTGGCCGAATACATTTCGGGTGATAAATATGTGACGATTATTCAGTATTTTCATGTGTATACTCAGCCGGCCCAAAGGAAGGCTTAGTGTTCGACATGAGTTTATCGTCAATATTTGATCACGATTATTTAATTGTAGTGTCAATGCTTTGTTAATTATTTATGCCCAACGGCTAAATGCTAAATTTGCAAAAACACTATATACTGTTTGAATTTATTCGAAATATGAAAATATTGTTTTGTTCATCAAATTTGACATTACTGTTAATTATATCTGTCATATTCAGGTTACATTCTCAATTCGGATGACGCCGTTTATGAAGGAGTTATGTCCACTGTCCTACGGATTAACCCGCTTAAGTCTATGTATCCGATATGCCTTGCTAGAGGTCGATGTCGGATTGACATGTAAATGAGTTACGTGTCTGGTAGTCTTAAGTGGGCCCATTGGGTCACACACAATATGTACGGGATATTATTAATATATATCGATATATTAAATATATCGGGTCAGTAGTAATACGGACCCAGCTGCGCTGTCGGGTTATGGTAATTAGAGTTATACTACTAATCTAATTATGGTAATTAGAGTTATAGTAATAACCTAATTCTACCTTCTTATCTCCTACTCCCTCCGGACACTATTTTTCGCCCCACTTTCCTTATTTGGAAGGTTTTCATTTTTTGCCCCACTTCCCCACTTTCCTTTTATATCTTACACTTTTACCATATTATCCTTCTTTCTATCCTTTATTTACAAGAAATGACATTGAATTTTACACTTTAAGGCCCACCATTCATTTCTTTACCATTTTATATTCATTTTTCACTACCCAACCATCATTTCTTACCATTTTATATTCATTCCTTATTTTACGTGCAAAAGTAAGCGGGGCGATAAATAATGACCGGAGGGAGTATATAAGAAGGTTCATATGATGAACCAATATATGGAATAATGAGTATTGACTCATAGTATATTCATTTTATAAAGAGTTATAAGAGAGATATAGAGAGAAGTTGTGAGACGGTCTCACATACCTTTATACTAGCATATACGTCGCAGTTCTGTACCCGTGTGGATACCAAAGGAGGCATCACGTTTGGGGTGCTTTATTCTATCCGTGGAGATTATTTATTCTGTCCGTGGAGATTATTTATTCTGTCCGTGGAGATTATATATATTTCTGGGTTTATTATACTTCTTATTAATACGCTGTTCCGCTGCAAATAAGGTATAATTGTTATCTCTCTTCTTTTGTCTTTTCGGTTAATACTCGTAACAGGTCCTTGGGCTTAAGGGTTGTAACCCAACAGTGGTATCAGAGCAACTGTTATGTAGTATTAATCAGATCGACGTGAATCTATGGCTCATAATTGGTTATGAGGATTCTACCCACGTATTAATTTGATTTTATTTTCCCTCTCGCGAGAATTGTTCTCAATTGATTCTCACGCTTGATCGTTTGCTTTTAATTTTGTTATCCTGATGTTGCAAATTTGCCTTGTCATGTGATTGTTCTTACGTACAAATTATAAGACAATGAGGTTTATTTTTGTAACTGTCTTGATTGCAATCATATTACAAATTACCCTGATGATTGTGTTGCAATGTTGCATCTTGCATGAACACTTACGTACTTGTTATATGTAGTATTTGTCATGAGGTTTTGTTTCATACAATTATATTGTGGCTAATTAATCGATCGAGTTATAATCGTTTCATGTTTAGGGTTTATTTGTTATAATTTATGAGTTTAAATTGTTAAATTATAAAATCGATTATATACTAAAATTAATTTAAAATCTAATATTGATTATGTTTTAATTTAATTTAGCCCTAAATTGATCTACTATAATCCTCAATTTCCTTGTTGACGATGAGACTAATTAGATTAGTCAAGATTCGATTGAAATTGGGAACGTAAAGTTACTGGAATTTAATGTTGACGATGAGTCCTAATAAGATTAGGACAAGACCCGTTATAATTATAGTGGAGATGGAACGAATAGAGACCAATCCGGTTGGTGCGAGTATGACTCAGTGGGCACGAGTTTGACTCGGTCGGTACGGGTATCTTCCGGTTGGAACGGGATGACCCGGACGACAAAGGTTTGACCAAGACGACACAATATTTACTCGGACGACATGGTGTCGGGTCGGGTGACGCTTTTAAGAAAAGTCGTTTTCTCGCGTTTGTGTGTTGATTATGAATCAAAATGGATTATACTTTTATTTTTCCGAAACAATGAAAGTTAGTTTTCTAAATCGGTTAAATAATATTATGTATTTTAATTATCATGTTATCATAAATGGGTCGGGAAAAGAGTTTCTCGAGTCCTATTTGATTTTGATGAAACGTTCATCTATTACATGACAATTATAAGTTGCAGATCGATTGTGAATCGAGTTTCGTATATCCGTTCAATTTTTCCGGGTGGGGAATTGTTTCTCATAGTTGGAAAAATGAAAGATATTGGTGAAATTGTTCAAACCAAATAGTAATTATGAATTGTAATATGATTATAAATCAAAATATGAGATCTTTTAACTTGTTTTATGTGCAAATTACTAATAACAATTAAATAATTATGTCATATGATGCATAAATTTTATTGTTTAGACTTGTGACTTGTGTGCTTAGGTTGCCTTGTAAGTTGACCTAGCAACATGTTTAGGACCCATATGCATTTAATTCCTCGCACAAATATTAAGTATTGCCTTTCCAGAATTGACCACTACAACAATTTCATATCATTGGTTGAAGTGACTGCCTAAGCGGTGCTTTGCCGATGTGTGTGGACTGAGTAGGTGGGTAACGGTTACCCACAGGTTCAGTCTGGTTTGCTTAACATTGCTATCAAGTCGGACTTGGGCTTTGAGGCAAATAGTTGGTGTCATATGATGACTAGTTCCGACGAACCAAGAATTACATATTGATGTAATTGACAATGTTGTTGTCTACCTTTACTTTTGGAGCTTGAGCAGTGAGCCCAAGTTCACTTGAGCGACAAAAGGTTTAGGATCTTGGAATATTATGCGAACTTGAGGGTAGTTTTCATGATTTTATTCTTAAACTGTTTAAGATTATTAATATTAATTATCGTTTTACTTTGCATATAATTGTAGTTGTAATTTAGTCCCTTTATCACATTTATTAAAGATGAGTTTGAATTGTTCAACCTTGTTGATTGGTATCTTGAAAGTTGTTTTCAAAATTAGAGATATGGATTTTGTCCTTGTGAAGGATAATTTCGACAAATTATAACCAGTGCTAATGTACAGTATGGACTGTATAATTAGAGTCATGGAGATGACTACTATAAGTACCAAAATCAATTGTTTCAATAAAGGGAATCGTTTCCATTAAGTGAGAAAATGTTAAAGATGATCCAATTAATCAGTGTCATAAGATGCGTGATTATATTGATAATCAGAAAATTTTGGATACTTCTTTCTAAAGAATTAGGAATTGAAATCGGTTCAATTAGTCCTAAGTTTAGGTCACTTTATTATGAATAAACATGTGACTTAATAAAGTTTCTCACCTTTTAGCATGAGATGTTAAAAGACGATTGAACATTGTATCAAAAAGGCAAATAATACTAATGTTCCATGAGTTCATTAAGAAAATTGCTTGAGATAATGATTAATGAATCTAAGATGTTGGTTAAAGTAAGGGAAGAATAATTGTTATCATACCTAAACTTGTTGCCAAATTTAGATTAGGTACGATTTTATTAGCCATTAATGTAATGACGAATATATGGCATTGGTAGATAGCTTTCTAGAAGTGTCTAGAAAATAAATCTGCAAATCAATTGAAGTAATGACTTCAGGTGTGTATGTTACTAAAGTAATTGTTACTTTCATTCTACTGTTTTGGTATAAGATACCAAATGCAACTATTACATTGTGGATGTGATGAGTCGAAGATGGTGGAATAATGGTATATAAGTGAAGTGTTTTATGATTGAAATGGACAAACGTTGTTGTTTCATATATAAAAGGAAAATCGCTTAATTTTACCATAAAGCTGACTACTGGAATTGAATAATAATTGTTATTCTTGTACTAGTCATAAGCAAGAATATTGATTCTGTTTCATGTATGAGCATGAAAAGTTTTAATAAAAGTTGAACAATTGTTGCTCTATATCTTGCAAGAATATGAAGTACAATAAGGCTAACATGATTGTTGGGCTCTACATTCCTAGTAGTGAATGTTTTTTATTTGTAACATAATGACCAAAAGGTTCAAGTCCCTCGACTCAAGTTTTACCTATTATGGCATTGTCCTTAATCCATAAGACAAGAAACATAAGAATAATTTCATAATGATGAAATTATAAACCTTATTGATAAGGATCAATTGAGGTAGATGGATTTTGTTTAGATGGATAAATGACATTAGAAGTGTCTCCTATTATTTGTAGTGGGAGGGTACTTAGACTTGTTGGATCACACATATACAGATACGTGTGAGTTTAACTAGTAATGTTGCAAAAATGGGTAACGCGTATGGTTTTGTTCATTGGATGAAATTTGAAACTGAATGCTTTGAATTGTTCAAGGTACAAGATCAACTTGATAAGTTGGTACGAGTCGTTCGATATGATTGAAACAGGGGGGAATTAAACTAAAAGATTGTGATCATCTTAGAAGTAGTGAAAAGTGTTTCAAACTACATCGAACCATATTTGATATGATTTAGTCTATGATGAGTTATGCAGATTTTATTGACGCTTTAGAAAGTTATGCACTATAAAAGTCTTTGTACAAATGTTGATGAGATTGTCCATGTAAGTCGGAGAATAGACACCATATGAGATATGGATTGAAAATGTTCTTAAAAGTCTTTTCTTAATTATCAAGTTAAGTTTAAAGAAAATTGTTTTCTAGAACTTAGACTCAATTATGACATGTGTTTTATTAGGGGTATTATGTTAATTCTACAAATCATCCAAAGAACAAAACTGTTTTGTTGCATGGAGTGGTATGTTTCTTTTAAAAATATGTGATTTCTAATAGAAACAGTGGGAGTAGAATCGACCTTGAATTGTTCAAGATTAACAGGAATTCTCTACAACTGTTGAAGAGGATATTGATGCATCCATGAAAAGTCATGATCATCTTACCTGCAAAATATTACCCTACATGGGTTTGACCTATGATGAAACAATAATGGGCAAAGACTCCAAAAGTCACACAAAATCTAATAGATTTCATATACCATAACTACCAAGTATAGACTTTGGTTAAATGGGTCTTATAATGAAGAATAGTCTTCAATATAAAGATGATATGGATTGATATAAGAGTATCTATGAAACATAGTTGGTAGTTAAGGATTGATCTCATAGTAATGACTATGGAAATACCTTTTTACAACATTATGCTTAAGTCTATTAAGATTGATTTAGCACTTTAAATGTCATCACTCATTATGATGAGTTTTGGACATATATATGTGAAATACATTTCTTGAAAGAGATGTAATATGATGTGTGTGCGACATATCGTATGAATTTCATATTATCAAAATTGCTAGACAAATGTGAAAGATCCAATTTGATTGGAGCAAGTATTATGGAGTAGTATCTTCGTTCTTAATGTGGTAATTCAAAGATGTTTGTTTTCCTTTGAGACGAAGCGAGACAGAGTGTGTACAAGAGGCTAGTGGGAGTGCATTTATCGTTATGATTTGGTATGAAAGTGACATACTTCTCTAACTAAACGACATTTAATTGCTTTAGTCTATGAGACTTTGCAAGAAATGTGTTTATTATGTACTCATGTGACGAGTAGATACTAATCTAGTGAGTGTCACTAGAATGCTATCTAAGGATTGTTTCTTTGCGCTTGAGAAGCAAAAGGGGAGTTATTTAAGAGATGCGCATGATGTGATAAGCGAATTATTGTAAATAAGTTACAACAATTCATATTTCCAAATGGACAAAGATGACATGAGATTGTACTCTCGGTATATTTTGTTTTGGATGAAAGTTGTGTGTTGGAACGATTCCAAAAGAACAACTTTGTGACTAGTATTATAACTAAAGTTAGTGTTCTATTACTTTTGAAGCAAATAGACGTTTGATTACGAATTAAACACACACTGAACTTTAAAGTTTATGAAGCAATTTGTTGCTTATGAAACTATCAATTTACCTTAATTTAGAGAAGGTAGATTGATCATATGCTTGTAAATAACCGATACAAATGTTGTATGTCCCGAAACCTACTCTGCATAAAGATCATATTGATTATGATCGGTATAAGACGCATGGGCGAGTGGTCTTAGTACTTTTAGAGGTGTTTGGTTTAGTGGGAGTTATTTCGATAATTGATATATGTATGACATATTGTCATTTGGTTAATGTAACCGAGTTTTGTCCCTAAATAATTTACATTGGTGAAATAGATCACTAAGTACGTGACTTAGTCTTGGAACTCTATTTGGATGATGTAATTATTTTGTCTCTAGTCAGGGTATTGTGTTGGGACATTTGAATACCCTTAAATGACTGGTGTGTGAGTTGGTTGATGACTAAGTTCCTTGAGTCATAAGTATTGAGATACTAAACCAGGCACACGGGTGTATGTTGAAAACATGCATTAGACAGACCCGCCTAAAAGGATTTTACTAAGATTTCGCTTAGTGTCAGTAAAGTTCTTTACAAGTTATGAACTTGTACGGTCTTTAGACCTGAGTCTTTGACTATCCTGTACATGTGATGTGTATGCTTTGATACTATTCCTCGTCAGCTGTGAAAGGGGGCTATGGATGGTTATTGGGCATGCATGGATCATGTGATAGTATGTGGTTAGACAAGAAGGGATTTGCTCTTCCTTTATTGAAG
Source organism: Agrostemma githago (assembly GCA_958450325.1). Taxonomy (NCBI): domain Eukaryota; kingdom Viridiplantae; phylum Streptophyta; class Magnoliopsida; order Caryophyllales; family Caryophyllaceae; genus Agrostemma; species Agrostemma githago. The sequence continues at coordinate 66,511,946 of OY288255.1, read as the reverse complement.
GGAATTTATTGTTTCTTGGCCACTCGAAGAGTGTGACTTGTACAAATGCGTGGCCGCGCTCAGATAGGATGATTGTCATCTATCTGCTCTTTTAACAAGTCAACTCAAAGATTCGAGTAAAAGATTGAGATATGTGAGGATGACACTTTTTTTTCTTACCTCATTCTCAATTGGAGACAATAGTAGCAAAGAGACTTAACGCCGTTCTTGAGAGGACATGTACAAGTGGGAGACTGAATGAGTTATGTCCACTGTCCTACGGATTAACCCGCTTAAGTCTATGTATCCGATATGCCTTGCTAGAGGTCGATGTCGGATTGACATGCAAATGAGTTACGTGTCTGGTAGTCTTAAGTGGGCCCATTGGGTCACACACAATATGTACGGGATATTATTAATATATATCGATATATTAAATATATCGGGTCAGTAGTAATACGGACCCAGCTGCGCTGTCGGGTTATGGTAATTAGAGTTATACTACTAATCTAATTATGGTAATTAGAGTTATAGTAATAACCTAATTCTACCTTCTTATCTCCTATATAAGAAGGTTCATATGATGAACCAATATATGGAATAATGAGTATTGACTCATAGTATATTCATTTTATAAAGAGTTATAAGAGAGATATAGAGAGAAGTTGTGAGACGGTCTCACATACCTTTATACTAGCATATACGTCGCAGTTCTGTACCCGTGTGGATACCAAAGGAGGCATCACGTTTGGGGTGCTTTATTCTATCCGTGGAGATTATTTATTCTGTCCGTGGAGATTATTTATTCTTGTCCGTGAAGATTATTTATTCTGTCCGTGGAGATTATATATATTTCTGGGTTTATTATACTTCTTATTAATACGCTGTTCCGCTGCAAATAAGGTATAATTGTTATCTCTCTTCTTTGTCTTTTCGGTTAATACTCGTAACAGGTCCTTGGGCTTAAGGGTTGTAACCCAACAGTTTATATTTAATAAATGGTAAGAGAATGTATATACTTATTTTGGGTCGTCATAATTTTAACACAGCATTGAGAATGTATGGTTGTGCTACTCATAAGGATGAAAATATCGTGTGGACTCACGTGTTTTTTGTGGAGTAGAAATTCTAATGTATGTGTTTAATGATTGTTTAATATGCGACATTAAGAAAATATTAAAGGACATTGTTTCTATTAAATAAGCTGCAAGTTTCTAACTCAAAGAATAACAAGATAAAGTTTATTGGTGGCTTGTTATGAGTATGGACACATAAGGAATATAGTACCAGTTTGTACGCCTCATCGCGTGTCGGTAAAGATACACTTCTCATTTAAGATTTGTCGTCTAAAGTTAATTATTATATCCAATTATGTTTTGTGGGTGGATTTGGTTTTTTCATTCACATAATAAGTACATTAATGCAAGTAGAAGTAAGAATTAAAGATGTTGTATGTCAATTGGTGATGAAAGATTCATCTATTTGGGGCATGTCATCATCTGAGTTTGAGATAATCCGCTAATTTCATTATCATTAATGACTTGTTATTTTATTTGAATCTGGAAAATTTTCGGTACTGCCTTTTGGTGGAGTTCAATTATTTTTCGTTTGGTCAAATTTGGTTAATTGTCCATTGAGAAATAATTAATTTTTTATTTTATTTTCCTAATTCAAATAATGGTAAAGTTGTCATTTTTGATAATTTTATATAGCTTAGATTGTATTATTATTTAAAGACTTGCAATAAAACTTCAGTGGATATAATGAATTAAGGACAATAATTTCTTTTCGGTATGACACATTAAAAAGATTATTAAAGTTGTGTCAAAATGAAATTATTGACCCTTCTACTCCGGATTCTCATACTGAAGGGGAATAAAGACGAAAAGAGAAAATAGATATCAAAAGGACTTTGGATGTCTTATAATTGATATATAAGGATATGCGAACTACTTTATGTTTTTAAGTTTTATTAGTTCACATCACTATATTAATTTGTAGACAAAATTATTTATGATATTTATATCTCGATTTTGAGAAGTTTTAAGTTCCTAGACGTTTTCATCACATATTTGACTGAGATATGTTGCTCGGTAAAGGATTAAAGATGTCACTTGATCATAAGTGGAAACACTTTGACAATTTGACTATTCAGGATAAGAACGTTAAGGTTATTTTTGATAATTTCTAGAGAACTTCGACCTTACATTAAATATCGCACCATATGAAGGTCTGAATATGTATGGTGTAATATGTGTGCAAAGTAAGATCTTGGAGCTTGGTAGGAGTTTGATTATTCACACTCTTTCCTAGATAACTCTAGAAATAATTTTAGAATTGCAGCTTGTTTCCTTTTGTGGATAAAGTTACAACAATATTATTGATTGATTAATTATAGTGTAATTTATTTACACTTAAGGTATGTTCAACTAATTAAGAATATTTTTCTAAGGTAATATAGTTGGACTTAAGTACAATTAATAATTATTTTGTTGTATAACTTTATAAGGATTATTAAGGGTAATGTATAAAGTAATGATCTCACACGCAAGTTACTTTAAGACGGATAATATGGGTTCATTGAGATTATTGAGTTTGGGGGGGGGGGGGGGGGGAAGAAAAGGGACTTATGGTCATGATCCTATGTCATAAATGATCGCAAGATCATTCTAGTAAAACAAACTCAAATATCTCAAGAACAATTGTTATTGAAGAAATTCACTAAGGGAAGAATGAATGCAGTTTCAGAGGATTACATTGTTTTCATGTCAGGACTGACATATTACAGTGTAATAACAGATTTATATATTGCATACATTCAAGAGTAAAAGTTAGATGATGAAACGGTAGAAAAATATTCATTCAGCAATTTACCGAATCATTTAAAGTTCTAACTAATACATGTGAATTTATATAGGGTTATTTCATGACAATAATACCAACTATGAGGGGGCTTCTTAGAATAATCTCAACTATACGTAATCTCGTTTTAATATGAACTATGCCTTCATTAATCTCATTTTGTTATGGGCAAAATTATGACCTGCTATTGCCGGTAATAGTGACCGGTTGTGACTTTCTAGGGTCCTTGAGTGTTCCGTCGTCGTTCATGAAAGCCAAAACAACAAGAAAATTAAGCATTTTTTTCATTGCTTCTATAATACTAATCAGAAAAAAAAATGCAAGATGAATTTTGGGAAGATTCAAAAAAAAATTAACCAATAGCCGAAACTAAATAGGAAGGTTTAACCGGTATTCTAGGTAACCGGTCATCTATATCAATGGGAGATTAATGAAGGCATAGTTCATATTAAAACGAGATTACATATAGTTGAGATTAATCTAAGAAGCCCCCTTATAGTTGGTATTATTGTCATGAAATAACCCATTTATATATGTCATCAATAAAGTATTATGTCATTCGACAATAAAGACACTTTGGAATTGTTTCATTACCTAAAAGTATAAAGCATATTGGTTTCAAATGGTTATTTGTTACCAAGACGAACTCATTCGGTAATGAGACAGTAAGGTTTGTCTTGTCAATAATGACTATAAAGACAGTTGGCATATCCGGTTATATATATCTTGAGTTACATTGGATTAATGGTAAAGACAGGTTTGTCAATGGTGACATTGATAGACCCATTGTTGCAGATACTGGAAATCTTGACTCAATAGATTCAAGGTAAAGTTTATGCAAATTAAGGTTAATAATCATCCAATGAAAACTCAAATAAGGTTTTCCGTCTAAGAGTACATCTATCTACTATGATATCATCTCATTTGGTTTTGTATGGATGTGGTACATGATTGTAGATACTCAAGATTCAGTGGGAGTATGAAAATATATCAAGTTTTATACCCTTTCAGTAAATGGGACTAATGCAGTTTCATTAATGTCCTTAAAGAAATATTCATATCCAGAAAGTACAGTTTACTTAAATCCATGTATTTCCGAAATTTTTCTCACGTGTTTGAGTAATAACGTATAATTAAACTTATTTTGTACATGTTTGGATATTGTGTACATTATGTAGTTTAATTGACAGATATCAAGGGAAATCAGTAGGATATTGAGATCCACTACGGGCAGCCAAATATTGTTTGTCATTTATATTTGGAGCAAAATATGTTATCATATGGGAGATCGGTTCAGGTTGAGATCATTCGGTATTTCGACTCCTATTTAGTCATGTTTATTTGTCACAAGGCTGCAAATTAAGTTCGGTATTGAAAGACCATTTAAGTTATTTGTGACAAAATGATGGTTATTATAGTTTCAAATAACAATATAAGTTATGTGTTGTTATAGAAACGATTCAGAGTGAAAAACGTCCAAGATATGTATGTACAAACTCCATTTTTGCGGATCCGCTTATTAAGGAATTACCACCCACGGTCTTTCTTGAGCATATTGCTCAAATGGGTGCTTTGGTTCTAAGGATATTCAGGTTAAGTGGGAGTTTGTCACATTGGACACATTATGGTATACGGATATTCAGTTCTGCAGAAATAAGGTTTACAGTTTTCAGTTTCACTCTGTGTTATTTGGTTGATCTCACTAAGGCTTAAGGTGGACCAGTTGAAAATATGCATATTTGGATCACATTCGGTTGCTGTTTCCATGCTACACTCCTATACTAGATTCATGTCGTTAGTCATGTTTGCATATGTGATCATTGATGGGTCCTGTTACGACAAACTGTGGCAAAGACCGCTTTGGTTCTATGTACATATGATTAATGGACCGAATTGCATAAGACGGTTAGAATGTTTGATAGCACTATTGAGCTCATACGGTTATAATGAATACACTTCAGTGTCCTACATATACTAGTATATGACCCAAGTGGGAGATTGTAAGAATTATGGGTCTAATACAATATATGTAGACAACATTATTTGGACATATTGTATTTGTTAGCTATCATTAAAGTTGAGCCCAAATACGTGATCCGTAATAATACAAATGATACGGGCTTATTTACGTCTTATAAAGTATGGGTCGGATACTATAATAGTGTAGAGACCTATTAGGGCTTTAAGTGATGCATGATGGGCGTATCAACTAAGGCGGCTAATATAGGTCACCAGGGTTTCACACCCCTCCCTATATATAGTCAGGGTTATGGTCCCTGACAGCACACTTTTGACCTACTCTCACATATATCTCATCGGTATGGAGAAACCCCAAAAGGCGAGTGTGTCTGTTAGAAGACTATAATCGGGGTAATTCCCAATCCACCTCCCTTCTCCAATTGAGTCAGGTACGCTTCCGCTATTCGGTCTATTCAGTATATACCAATTAATTTAGTATGAAGTTTCAGTCTTGGGGTCAGATTAAATTATAACAATGCTCGCCCAATCAATAATCATGTGGAATCTTGTTTAAATTGTCTAGTCGAGTACGTTATAAATTTCAAATTTTATGATTTTTTTGAAATATGCGTACCAAAATTTTATTTTATTTTTAGAAATATGTAGCTAAAGATATGGACAAAAAAACGTGCATCGACAAGAATGAAAAAAGCAAATGCAAACAATCAAATGGAACCAACTGGGTATTGGTATAGAGATGCATTAAGTTAAAGAAAAAAATTACTGAATCACCACAACGTATTAACGATATTTTACAAGTTATTATCACCATTTATTTTGTTTTTTAACAACTATCACCAACAATGCTATGTGTATTTTCAAACTCCTACCGTATTTCAATTTTGAGAGTCATTTAACTTAATTCTCGACTCATTAAGGGAATAAACATTATATATTGACAATAATACCCTTATGTTTATCCATCCAAACCCAAAATTTACCAACAACTAAAAAAAATCATCGATCTATCAACATTCATGTTTGATAATTTCTACTTTTAAAGTTTTCACCCTTTGGACCCGCCCTATAGAAGACTCACTCCTCGAAAGTCAAAATCACCTTCGAGGTAACATCGGACCCTCATAAGACGAGCCAAATTTTGAGCCATGTATATATATTTATACAATCGGACAAATATAGCATGTAGCAGATCTAATAATGATGATGAAATAATTACTTGTTCACCTTAATTTTAGCTTACGAAATTGCATCATCATCACAAACTTTATGTTTAGCTCGTATATGCTATAATTATCATTAGTGTGGAAACTTAAATACTCCCCTCTGTCAAAATTTGAAAGCAAGCCTTTTGTTTAACACAATAAGCCAGAGGGAAAAAAGAATAATACAATTTTATTTTGTATTCCTTCTTTTCAACCTCTTCTTGTCTCTATCTAATAAGTATTCAAATTCATAATCTTAATTGATTACGAATTATAATGGCAATTTCAAAACAGTTACTTGCTATTGTTTTGTCGATCGTGTTGGTGTTTAGCTTTGTTACTATGGGTGAAGCTCAATTAGTTGCACACCCTGAAGAAGTGCAAAGAGGTCGACATTATGGGTGCGAAGGTGATCAATGTTTGAGTAAAGCAGCTCATCCTAGCCCTGCCCCAGAAGGTTATTACACCCTTCAGTCAGTGCAAAAAGGTCGACATTATGGGTGCGAAGGTGATCAATGTTTGGGTAAACCAGTTCATCCTAACCCTGCCCCAGAAGGTTATTATTCCCTTGAGTCGCTAAACAACCGCAAGTTAACTAATCGTCTTTGAATAATAGGTCCATTGACTTGCTAATAACCCTACACGCAATGTATGGTAGGCTTGTTAATTTATAGTCTTAGGTTGATGATGATTGTAATTTTACAAAATGCTTCTTAATTAATGTATTTTTGTATTAGTTTAACACCTCTGATACGTCATGCGGTTATCCACATTTTGTAGTAATAATACATGATGATTGAAGGATTGATTTGCAACAAAAATACCAAACACTAAATAAATAAATAGATGTTCTTTAATGATGATGTGAGTAGTTCATAGTTCATAGTTCATAGTTCATGCTCTTATTTATTACTAAGAGGATATCATCCTATGCAAATTTTTCCTCCAAAACTCAACTTTTAAATTATGGAAACAACTAATTCAAGAAACAAATCACCAATTAATTTCTTATAATTATAAAACTCAAATCAACAAAACTATTTATGATAAATAAAAAATAGAAAACATAACAAAAAAATATTTGCACGCTTTGATTAAAAGAGTCAATTAATTAATGTATATTAATTGAAAATGTCATTTTCTTTTTCTTTTTCTATATACTCATGTATATAACACCGAGTATCCTAATATTAACAACATAATATATAAGGTTTATTAAAAAAAAAAAAATTACTTTAATTTTTTATTATTTAGATATATATATATATATATATATATATATATATATATATATATATATATATATATATATACTTCTTACAAAACCATGCAATTGCGTGAGATCTACACTAATAGATTAACAATTTTCGTGCTAGAGTTTATCAATAGTATATAATTCAACACAAAATCTTCAGAGGGACGGTGTCTCATAGCATTTTGCTCGATCCAAAAATATTGACTCGCCATCCATTTTGGTCGAACCCAAAATGATCTGTTATTTTAGGATTAACATCGGACTTGAAGTCCGTAAGGGTTGAGGCTAGTTGTTAAAACTTTTGGTCATCACCCCAAGTATCTCAGGTTCAAGTCCCTCCAAGAGCGATCTTGTGAGATTTGTATGGCTTGAGGTTATGTCTTCTAGGTTTCGAACATGTCGCCCTACGGGTGGCTTACATGGCCTGGTGTGCGTGGTTTGCAGACAATTACGTACGCATGATGACGTATAATTAAAACTATTACGGAGTACAATATTAGTAATTATATGAGTATATTATATTTAAAATAATAATTACAAACCTATTAATATTGTAAATTACAAAATTATTAACTTTAATATTGTAAATTACAAAAATAATATCGTCGCTCAGTACGCTCACACAAAACACAAATTGTTATGTAAAGTTGTTTTATACTATAAGACTAGCCCATTAAGTGTTATGGAGTTGCATTAATTGAAGAAAAAAATTATAAATTGTGGACATGACATAGGTCCACCCCGACGCGGCCACGCGCGGGTTTGGGAAGGCGAATGAATCTCCATATGAGATGGGTCGAATTGAAATTTAAATCGAAGTTGGAGTCGCCACCGAACTTTGTGGGAGTTCGGGCCCGTTCGAACCCACTCTATGTCGTAGTGGGTCATGCACCAAGTATGGCTCATTCCGATGTCAGAGTTTATCGGGTTCGTCCCTTTGCATTTGATACCGATACCGACGTTATCGGATATCGTGCATTGAATGACTCTCGTATGCCAATGGATTCGGACATCCGGAAACCATGATTCTGAGTAAGGGGTGAGGGTACGTGTTGGGAAGTTCACTAAGAACACCGAACCCCGCCCGCACTTAGCGACCTTTAATAAAATATCGTTCGTTGTTTGTGTACGCGCGTTAGTTTGACGATTGAATGATATGTAAAGAGCGTTTTGACTAAACATGTGGATTATGTTTGCTACGTCATTTAATGCATCTAATCTAATAACGTCAAAGTTGTTTTAGCATGCGATGTTCATTTTAGTACAATAAAATAAACAAAAAAAAAACGATAACAGATTACAATATACGAGCGGCATACCACCCGAAATTACAATGCAACCAACGATACAACAATTGCGATAATAAAGCAAACGTAAACGTGACTTGACACGGTTTTGAAAAGACTAGATCCACGTGATAGACTTGACACGTGTCGACCGAAGTCAAAGAAATATTTTATCGAGACTCAAAAGATGCTAAAAGACTCGATGTTTTGCTGTAACAGGAGCCACTCGATCGAGTCATTGCTGGACTCGGTCAAGTGGTTCAAAAAAAAGTTTCTGGTTCGACTTTTGGGTTGCCACTCGATCGAGTGGGCTAGGCACTCGATCGAGTGCCCCCTGTACGGGCTGTTGTCCGGTTTACTCTTGACTCTAAAATCGTTTTTGGTTTTGAAAATTTGATTAAGTCGCGTAAAAATATGAGACAATTTATACTCGACTTGAATATTGATACCCGTAATATTCGATTATAGAATCGGTATCGGATATTTAGAGTGGATTTTGAAAAAAAGTAAAAAAAGGTTGTTTAGAAAATCGTTTTGAATGTTTTTTTTTTTTTGCCAACGTTTTGAATGTTGTTAGGACATGCTAATTCCTCCACGTTGTAATATAGAAATTACTCGGTTTCAATGGTATTATGCTTAACATATTTTGATGATTGACGCCTTTAGATCCGATATTCGACTATAGAGTCGATATCGAATCCTTAGGTACGACTCGTTATATTGAAAATAGTACAAAATAGTAGTAATGATATTAGATGCGATAAAAGTAATAATAGTACTTAAATAATATTAAAGCTAAAGGACTCGGCATTTAGGGCATCTTGCCCTTCCCCTTGTCCTTGGCCTCCTTGGCCGTCCACTGGCGACGACGCGGAGGAGAGCGTTCCCGGATCACCACAGGAACTTCTCTAGCTCGGGCTCGATTGGTTAAGCCCGACTCCTCTATCACATCAATAGGCACAAGTCGGGCCCTCACGGGCTCAGGGAGCCGGTCACGCGGACCTAATCGGTCCCGGGCCGCCAACCTCGGCCCAAGGCGTCTCTCCAAGTCAGTCTGCCCCCGAGTGCTGCTAGAATCGACTTCCTTAGATCGAGTCTTAGTTTGTGACTTAAGACTCGATTCCTCCCGGACTGTAGCTTCAGGAATATCTCCCCCGGTGAAGAAGTCCCTGTTGTCCTTCGCCTTCTCGCGGTGAACCAATTCAAAGGCCTCATCAAGCTTCAAGGCCTTGCGAGCTTCCTCGGACTCCTCAGAAGTCCATTTCTGGTAAGCCCGAGACACCCAAGCGGATTGGCAAGGGCTGGGTATAGTCCATGTAGGACGAGTGAACCATCTTTGCAACCAGGTGTCGCACATAGCGTCCGTCAATTGGAGCGAGACGCTGATAATGGCTTCAGTCTCAGGGATGCGCTGAGACAAACCGAACTGCCTCAGGAGACGGTCTGGGTAAATATGAACTGTCCAGTCTAGGGACAGAATCACCAGGTAGCGAGCTTGGTCTCTCTTGGCCAGTCCAGCCAACTTCGAGAGGAACCACCAAGCAACGGTCCACCTGATCAAGGGACCCCCGTGAAACACCAACTCTTCATCCCAGTAAGCTCGGTTTATTTGATGACTCGAGCTTATCCGCCGCCTTCGAGAGCTGATCTGACTACTCCGATAATTGGGAATGCTCGGAGGGGTCTCTATGATTGACAGTCGCTCCGACAACCATATCTGAAGAGTATACATACGTTTCGTAAGCAACCGGTGGTCCGCTACAGCCTACTCGATCGAGTACAGCATCTGACTCGATCGAGTAAGCCCTCCAAAAATGGGCAGTAGCTCGACGAAGATGTCACTCGATCGAGTGACAGGTCCACTCGATCGAGTGACTTACGGACATCAGAAAAATCACACGAAAAAAAAAAATAAAAATCGAGATGCATACTTGCAGAATACGGGTACTCCCCGTCAGCGGTCGAGTTGGGTCAAGCCGCCTAGCATCCAGACCCATGATGATTTCTCCAGTGGCTAGCCAAGCAGGGCTATGACCAGTCTCCATCTGGTCAACCACTCCAATCAGCCTGATTTGACCCCTGCATGAGTCAAGTTCCATCAGCCCTTCGAAAACATAGCAGTGCGGCATGCAAAAGGCGAATGCCCTACGCCTGTGAGCAGGGGTGGCCCTCACATCCCGGGGATTCATGAACTTGTCGGCCAGGTCGAACAGGGAAACGGTATCTCCCCGCACCATCCGATTTGTCTCAGCATGAGACAAACCCAAAAACTCCCTTAATCTCCTTATTGGATCCGGGTAGAACGGAGGAATAGCTGGCTGAACAGCAGGGCTCCAACCACCTATGGCCGCAACCTCCTCGGGTAAAGGGCATATTTCTCCCCGCGGGAACGCGAATACATGATGGGTGGTGTCCCAAAACGACAGGCAGACGTCCAGGAAATGCGAGTCAGTTATTAGACGCTGGAGAGGGAATAGATTGACAATTCCCATCTGGGTCAGACGGACCTTTTCCTCATCCCGAAAATATTGGGACCATGCGAGAAGCATAGCTGTCAAGTGATCGATACCCATGACAGGAATTTCTAGCTTTCTTGAAAAGTCTAAAAGATTTTGAGAAGGAAAAGAAGAATTTGAGTTGAGATATATGCAGAAAACTGAAGCAGGGATTCTCATATTTATAATGAGAAAACCTAACTGAAAACTTAACTACTCTGCCTCCTCAGCAAACTGGGCCCTATGCGCGCGCAGGCCTGATTTCAAACTAGAACCCAGGAATCAAGCCGTCCCGAGCTTTCCTAAGAGTCTCTAAAAATTTTCTGTGATAAAATTTCTTCGCGATAATTTTTTTTTTTAAAAAAATTTTGTCCTTTCAAAAATTCAAATATTTTTATCTCCCCAGCACGAGTCAGTGTTTTGCCTATGTGTTACATACAAGTTGTTATGTGTCAGCATACAGGTACACTCCAGACTTCAGAAGCAAGTCTCCGCGAAACTATTAAATTCCCCAACGGAGTCAGCTTTTTCCGGTATGCTACATCCAAGGTGTGATGTGTCGGCATACGGGTACACCTGCTCCCCAAAAGAGGCCAGCTTTACTCCCCACGGAACATCTTCATCAGCTCAGGTACGACTCAAGGCTTCGAAATCAAGCTCGTACAGCTCACATATTTCCCCAGGCCAGCGGAACGCCCGAGGCGGCATTTTTCCCGAAATGGTACGGGATGGGCCCACATTTAGGCGCGCCCAGGACTTATGCTACAAGTCTGACTCCCCGCGAAGCTAGCATCATCAGGACAGGTATGACCCTCTACTTATGGCTGGCGAGCCCTTCACGCGAGTCCACTGGACTATAAACGACCCGACCGGAAGTCTACCATGTCTTAACGGACTTGGTAGCTACTCTGACTTTCGCCTTGTCCAAGCCTCAGTCAGAGTGGGGGCTCTGTAGACACCCGCATTTTGACTGCCACGTGTCTATGGTAGTCTCCGAAAAACACCCGATGATGATCGGACGCAAACGTGACTTGGTATACTCAGACTTGGACTCGGAACCAATAATATCCGACATGGACTTTTAACGGAGTAGAAATCTCACAAAATAAACCTCAAATTCAGGCCCAGTGGGTCGTTTCGAGTCAAATAAGACTAATTTGGGCCAAAACCGACACCAAAGATAAATCCCGTCTTTTGGGGACCGGGTCAAAACCCGGTCAAAGACGAAACCGTCTCAGAAATCAGCCATATTCATTCTCGAAAACTGGCGCGCAAATCAAAATTCAAAAAACAAAACAAACAAATCAATCAAGGATAATCTTTCCTTATTTGTCTCGCCCAATTGATCCACTCGATCGAGTGGATTGACCCCACTCGGTCGAGTGAAGCGTCTTGAACCGGGTTTGACCCGTTTGCAAGGGCACTCGATCGAGTGCACTAGGGCCACTCGATCGAGTGCCCCTATGTCGTGGGAAACGCCTATAAATACCCCATGACCCCCATGCATGTCACAAGTTTTGATCAACCTTCATTCACCCTACATTTACACCCTACACCCTACACCATACTAGGCTTCAACCCTAAGCGATACTACACAAAACCCGAGCCCCTCGTCCCTCGGAAACCGACGTAACACACACACACACACACACCACAACTCGCCTACATCCTCGATACTCCGGCGTCCCGTCGCTATTTACGAGTCCATTTCCGAGGCCTATACCTAGCATGTATGTTGAGGGTGTCCTAAACCCCATCTTGATCTCTACTATCTCGTCTCATCTCCATTTACTTTGTCATATTTTGTATTGTAATCATAGTCGTAGTAGTAACACTAACACTAACGTCATTATACTTTTTGCATTTTCATTTTTGTATCATCTTTCATTACTAATATCGTTATTATACCGCGTATACGTAAACTAGTATCAAAATCCGGTTTTAAATCCGTTTGACTACGATGTTTGCCTAAAGTCCGTCTAATCTCTTTACGAGCAACAACGGAGGTGGAGCCCTTTCGAGGAGCCCCGCCCCAATGTACTCAAGGGCGTGACGCGATTGCAAACGGTCATAGTTGAACGTATTTGATCCCATTTCCGTAATTAGTGCGGAACCCGTTGACACGAAAACCGACATCATATAACTCGAAAGAGTTAGTTCCGATGTCGTGACGTAGAGGGAAGCATTCCGTCACTAATTCAAATTTTCTAGTATAACGATAAACATCTTCCTAAAACTTCGATAACGGTATTATAATCGTTTATACACGATTATAGTACCGGAGGCCAAGTTAAATACGAATCATGCGATATTCGTATTTGGTTTGGCCAACCATCGATTTTAAGTCATAAAACGAAACGAGTTATCACTCGTACAGGGGCTACTCGACCGAGTACGTATGCTACTCGATCGAGTAGCACCCAAAAAAATGGGCAGTAGCTACGTAAAGGACGCACTCGACCGAGTCAGCCCACGACTCGATCGAGTGGGTCCTGTAACCCATAAAACCGAGGGGTTTGACATACATTTCAAACCCCGTCCTTTTATCGACTTTAGTCATCACGTGTAAAGACCATCACGTGACCTTCCTATTTTCAAAACCATGCACATCACGACACGTAGAACGACTTTGATCAAATTTTGACATGATAAGTCGGGACAAGACTACGGGATATGAGATCGGGCTAGCAATATGCCACAGTCTCATGTTTCCGTCCTTCGTTTAATACACGACATAATGTGTACTTAATCGGGGTTAGTCCATTTACATACTTCGCGGTCTAGTTTACATACGTGTCCGTTCCTATAAATGTATTGCGTTATTTTTATTTTGTTTATTATTTTTACGTAATGTTGTATTGTGAATTCCGGGTTGTATTTCCGCCCGTGTAACTTGTACGTTATTTTTATTTTCCTTTCGAGCTTTATTTATTTATTTGCTTTACGCTTTATAAATGAACCTCGCATGCTAAATCACTTCGACCATAATTAAGATGCATTAAATGACGTAGTTAACGCAAAATTCATATGCTTAGCCCGAAAACGCTGTTTGCATATCATTTAGTCATTTTACTAGCGCGCGTACACGAACGATGTCTTAGTAGAGGCCGCCATGTGCGGGCGGGGTTGGGTGTCCTTAGTGGGCTTCCCAACACGTACCCTCACCCCTTACTCAGAACCTTTGGTTTCCGGATGTCCGAAACCCTTGGCGCACGAGAGTCATTTTATATACGAAAGCCGGTGTAAACGGTATCGGTATAACAATGCAAAGGGACGAGCCCCATAAACTCTGAAATCGAAGTGGGCTTACTTTGTGTGTAGATCATGACGACATAGAGTGGGCTCGTATGGTTCCGAATAACCACAAAATTCGGTGGCGACTCCATTTTGACTTAAATTTCGAACCCGAGAACAATCTTACCACGAGATTCATTCGCCTACCCAAACCCGCGCGTGACCGCGTCGGGGTGGACTGATAAGTCGGTATTTTACCTATTTTTGTGCCACATTTACACTCTTATTTTGTCGGTTTGAGAACTCGATTTGCTTATATTTAGCTATTTTGTGTTTAATTAGCTAATTAGTCGTGTTTAGTTTAATTAATGTACATTTATTATATTTCTCGGGATTTTGGTACTGCGGGTCCATGTTTCCATTTGTAGGTGCCGGAAGGATCAGGTCGACTTAAAACCGAGACAAGTCAAGACTAAAAAGGAAGACGAGCCGGGTTATTATATCGGGCTTGAGAGCAGCCCACCAAAAAAGAAAGAAACTAAAAATGGGCTGTTTGAGTGAGGGCAGAGGAAAAGAAATTAAAAGAAAAGAGAGTAGGCTGAGATTTGGTAAAAAAAAGATAGAGTAGAAAATTAGAGAGGGCAGAGGGAGCAGCATACAATAGCCGAAGAAACAGAGGAGGGTTTAGAGTAGAGTAGCAGGGGAGCGTAGGAGTAGCAGTAAGGGAACACAGCAGCATCTTCCTCTTTGTTTTTTTTTCCATTGTTCTCTTTTAGTTTAATTAACTCTTTTAATTAAGTTAATCCTTTCTTCCTCAACTTCAAGTTCTTCTTCTTTCTAGTAATCTAATGGTACAATTCTCTTCTCTCTTTTTATTTATTTATTTATTATTTATCTTTATGTTTTGGGCTAGTGTTTAATTTAGTTACTAATTAGTTTAAAGTTCATTCCTTTTTCGTTAATTGAGTTTGATAATATGATTATATGTTTGTGTTTCATCTTTAGGTTGAGTAATTAGTTCTATGTGTTATGTTAGATTAGTTTAATTTATTTCATTAGTTAAAGTTTTAGTCTTTATTATTTCTTTATGCTTATTTTTATATTTAGAGTAATTATTGGTGTTTGTGTTAGTATAAATATGAGTATTGATACCAAGTTTATCGATCTTATTAGTTTAATCTCACTCCTTTTTATCGATCCGCGTAGCTAATTTGTAATCCGAGACCGAACTAGTACTCATTCCCGATCTCTCTGAGGATTCGACCCGACTTACCCTTACTATTCTAGTTTAGGTTAGTTGGTTTATTTGATGGTTAGATTGACGACAAATCCGGCTATCATGGACCTACGTCATGTCCACAATTAACGATATTTTACAAGTTATTATCACCATTTTTTTTTTTAACAACTATCACCAACAATGCTATGTGTATTTTCAAACTCCTACCGTATTTCAAATTTGAGAGTCATTTAACTTAATTCTCGACTCATTAAGGGAATAAACATTATATATTGACAATAATACCCTTATGTTTATCCATCCAAACCCAAAATTTACCAACAACTAAAAAAAATCATCGATCTATCAACATTCATGTTTGATAATTTCTACTTTTAAAGTTTTCACCCTTTGGACCCGCCCTATAGAAGACTCACTCCTCGAAAGTCAAAATCACCTTCGAGGTAACATCGGACCCTCATAAGACGAGCCAAATTTTGAGCCATGTATATATATTTATACAATCGGACAAATATAGCATGTAGCAGATCTAATAGTGATGATGAAATAATTACTTGTTCACCTTAATTTTAGCTTACGAAATTACATCATCATCACAAACTTTATGTTTAGCTCGTATATGCTATAATTATCATTAGTGTGGAAACTTAAATACTCCCCTTTGTCAAAATTTGAAAGCAAGCCTTTTGTTTAACACAATAAACCAGAGGGAAAAAAGAATAATACAATTTTATTTTGTATTCCTTCTTTTCAACCTCTTCTTGTCTCTATCTAATAAGTATTCAAATTCATAATCTTAATTGATTACGAATTATAATGGCAATTTCAAAACAGTTACTTGCTATTGTTTTGTCGATCGTGTTGGTGTTTAGCTTTGTTACTATGGGTGAAGCTCAATTAGTTGCACACCCTGAAGAAGTGCAAAGAGGTCGACATTATGGGTGCGAAGGTGATCAATGTTTGAGTAAACCAGCTCATCCTAACCCTGCCCCAGAAGGTTATTATACCCTTCAGTCAGTGCAAAGAGGTCGACATTATGGGTGCGAAGGTGATCAATGTTTGGGTAAAGCAGCTCATCCTAGCCCTGCCCCAGAAGGTTATTACACCCTTCAGTCAGTGCAAAAAGGTCGACATTATGGATGCGAAGGTGATCAATGTTTGGGTAAACCAGCTCATCCTAACCCTGTCCCAGAAGGTTATTATTCCCTTGAGTCCCTAAACAACCGCAAGTTAACTAATCGTCTTTGAATTATAGGTCCATTGACTTGCTAATAACCCTACCCGCTATTAGGCAATCAAATATTCTGTATATTATTTTATACCGTTATCTTCTGTATTATTGTTATGTAATTTATTTTCATATCATATATTCCGTAAGTAGAGCAACTACGTTTATTCTGTAATCTTTAGAGTAGATTATTATTCTGTAATCTCACCATTGTACTCTACTATATATATGTTGTTTCAGAATTAATGAAAAAAATGCTTTTCACAAAATCTCCTTCTCCAATCTTAATATGGTATCAGAGCCTTGATCCAAAATCCCTCTCCTCTCCATCGTGCACTATGGCCGCTCCAACCGGAACCCTGCCCAATCCGCATGAACCAAATTCACCTTTTTTTTGTCGTTAATCTCTCATTCGTCACAAAACTCAACCCCAAAAACTATCAGAATTGGCGTACCCAGGTCACTGCTATACTCATTGGTTTCGATCTCTTGAAGTTTGTCGATGGTAGTCACGTAGCCCCACCCATGACCATTCCACCTACACCCTCACCCGATGCAGGTAAGACCGACGCTGCCACTCCCGGTAAGAATGTCCCAAACCCAGCCTACCAAACTTGGTTTCGACAAGACCACCTCCTCAAGGGTGCCCTTCTTGGCACCCTCGAATCCGACATTTTCTCAAATGTCAACACCGCCAAAACCTCCCTCGATGTCTGGACCATGTTACATAAAACTTATGCCAACCCTTCCCGGGGTCATAGACTCCAACTCAAAAACCGTTTTGATAACATATCCAAAGGAGACAAGACGATCTCTGAATACATCACCTCTATTACCAATTGTGTTAATGACCTAGCCCTCCTAGGAAAGCCCATAGATCCCGAGGATGTCATTGATAGAATTCTCAAAGGGCTTCCTTACTCGTCCTACCACTCTGTTATCGAAGGCGTTCGCGCCCGAGATGACTTAATTACTATCGAAGCTCTTCATGAAAAATTATTAAATCATGAACTTAATATTGAGTATCAACCAAACCAACCATCCCACCCCTCTGCTACTACATCACCCCTACCCGCCACGGCCCTCACGGCCCAATCCCGCCAATCCTACCACCGTCCCTCCCCACCGTCCAAATCGAACACTGGCATACTCCCTACCCCTCAGTCCACCCCCTCGTCTGCTCCTTTCAAGGGCCGCTGTCAGTATTGCAAAATTCAGGGCCACTACCTTTATAGTCCGTGTCGTAAATTCCAAAGAGACTTCCCACAAATCACCCTTCCTCCGCAACCTACTCCTCCGCAACGCCAAAACAGACCCTACCAGGCCCATACTGCCACGGTCCAAACCTTCAACCATGCTCAACCATCGAACCACCCGACTCCGTCCCCTTGGCTTTTTGACAGTGGTGCAAGTCACCATGTCACCAATGACCTTCAAAACTTGTCCTTACATACTCCATATGACGGGACCGAAGAACTAATCATCGGTGATGGATCGAGCTTGCCCATCTCACACATAGGTTCACTTTTACTTCCTCTCTCTCCTTCCTTTTCTATCCTGTTAACTGATGTTCTCTATGTACCTTCAATTTCCCGTAATATCCTATCTATTTCTAAGCTTTGTATGGACAATGACATTACTGTTGAATTCACCTCCTCTTCTTTTCTTATTAAGGTGGCTTCGACGAACTCCCCGGTCCTTCACGGCCAACTTAGCCTCGGCGTCTACTCTTGGACTCCGACCCCGCCTCACGCATTCGCTAGCACTATCTCGGATACCCGTGATTGGCACCATCGTCTCGGGCATCCGTCTATATCTACTACTAATAAACTTTGTCGCACCTTAGCTTTAAATCTACCTTCGTTTGATCAATGTAACGCTTGTGACACTAGTAAAAGTCACAAATTACCCTTCAATAATACCTCTCTATCTTCTAAAGCTCCGTTAGATTTAATTTTTACCGATTTATGGATTTCTCCTATTCCGTCGATTGATAATTTTAAATATTACGTTATATTTGTGGATCACTTTACCCATTATATTTGGTTTTATCCGCTCAAACTCAAATCCGACACGGCCTCAGTATTTTCTAGATTTAGGGCACTTGTTGAAAAATATTTCAATCGACCCATTGTCCGTCTTTACTCTGACAACGGAGGAGAGTACCTCAAACTCACTCCGTTCATCACACTAGACGGTATTTCTCACCTCACATCTCCTCCTCACACACCCGAACACAATGGGTTCGCGGAGCGACGACACCGTCACATTGTAGAAACGGGTCTCGCCCTCATCAGCCATGCCAAACTTCCCTCCACTTTTTGGTCCTATGCTTTTACCACCGCTGCCTACTTAATTAATCGTCTTCCTACATCTACTCTCGGTAATAAATCTCCATTTTTTACTCTTTTTCAGTCTGAACCCAACTATACCAAATTACGTAGCTTCGGGTGCCTATGTTACCCATGGCTCCGTCCCTACTCCACAAATAAACTCTCACCTCGTTCCATTCCGTGTATTTTTATAGGGTACTCCGCCTCTCAAAGTGCCTATCATTGTCTCGATCCGCTATCTCACCGTGTTTATACGTCCCGTCATGTGAAATTTGTCGAATCTGTTTTCCCATCTTATAAAAATGATATCCCAAACTCCCTCTCTAACCCTGACTCCTGGTGTACGGTAGAACTTACCCTTCTTCAACCAACATCTCCCTCCCCTGTTATCCCACCCCTTACTTCCCCTGCTAACTCCCCTGCCCAACCTATTCCTCCCGCTGCTACCCCGCCAAACGAACCCCCCGACCAACACTCCTCCCCTCCTACTAACTCCACCAACCCTACTGCCTCTATTCCCGAGCCAATTCCCCCTCCTCCACCAACTAACACAATCGTGACCCGTCTCAAAAATAACATTGTCAAGCCGAATCCCAAATACATTCATACCGTCACCCTTACCTCATCTTTACCCACAACAACCAAACAAGCCCTTCTCGACCAAAGGTGGCGCACTGCCATGAACGATGAGTTCGATGCGCTCGTTCGTAACCAAACATGGACTCTTGTCCCCCGTGAACCTCACCACAATATCGTCGGCTGCAAATGGGTTTACCGCATAAAATACAAACCTGACAATACCATCGACAAATTCAAGGCTCGTCTCGTTGCCAAAGGGTTCCACCAGCGTCCAGGTATTGACTATTCTGAAACCTTTAGTCCTGTCGTTAAACCAACTACTATTCGAATTTTACTCTCCCTTGCCGTGTCAAAGAGCTGGTCGCTCCGTCAGCTCGATATAAATAATGCGTTCCTTCAAGGGCGTCTTTCTGAGTCAGTTTTTATGTCACAACCCCCTGGGTTCGTCGACCCGTCTCATCCCAATTATGTGTGTCGTCTGTCGAAGGCCATTTATGGCCTCAAACAAGCTCCAAGAGCTTGGTATACGGAACTCAAAACCCATCTAATCTCTAATGGGTTCTACAGTTCAAAGTCTGATCCGTCTCTGTTTGTTCGGTTATCTTCCTCTCCTATTTATTTACTTGTCTACGTCGACGACATAATCGTCACAGGTCCGTCAACCTCCCTTGTCCAACAATTTATTACATCACTCGCATCCCGGTTCTCGTTAAAGGACCTCGGACCCCTAAGCTACTTTCTTGGTGTTGAAGTCCGGCCCACCTCCTATGGCCTACATTTGTCTCAGTCGAAATATATTCGCGACATTCTTGATAAGTACAAAATGTCTGAGTCTCAGCCATGTCCTACTCCCCTTACCTCTGACTTGCACCTTCGTCGTGATGACGGAGATCCTCACGAGGATGTCACCTCATACCGAGCTCTCCTCGGTAGTCTACAATATCTATCCTTAACCCGTCCCGATGTCTCATTTGCTGTCAATCGGCTTGCCCAATTCGTTCAAGCTCCTCGGAGCTCACATTGGCAGGCTCTGAAAAGGTTACTTCGTTACCTGAACGGTACTTCGGGACATGGTCTTCCTGTGTACCGGGATGGCCCGTCCCCTCTACACTCCTTCTGTGATGCTAACTGGGCGGGCGACAAACGTGACTATGTCTCCACTTCCGGTTATCTTGTCTACATTGGTCGAAATGCAATCTCTTGGTCCTCCAAGAAACAAACCGGTGTTACTTTATCCACCACTGAAGCGGAATATCGCGCCGTTGCTGCCACAGCTACTGAACTTGCGTGGGTTATCTCTCTGTTAAGTGAGCTTGGCATCACCTCGCGTACTCCTCCTGTCATTTATTGTGATAACTTAAGCACTACTTCTTATGCTGCTAATCCTGTGTTTCACTCTAGGATGAAACACATTGCTTTAGCCTACTATTTTGTCCGTGAAAGGGTCCAAGATGGGTCTCTTCGTGTCCAGCACATCCCGGGTGATGACCAGTTAGCCGATCTTCTTACGAAGCCCTTGGGTCGACCAAGGTTCGAACGCCTACTCTCCAAGATTGGTCTTGCTCCTGGCTAGCCCATCTTGCGGGACCGTATTAGGCAATCAAATATTCTGTATATTATTTTATACCGTTATCTTCTGTATTATTGTTATGTAATTTATTTTCATATCATATATTCCGTAAGTAGAGCAACTACGTTTATTCTGTAATCTTTAGAGTAGATTATTATTCTGTAATCTCACCATTGTACTCTACTATATATATATGTTGTTTCAGAATTAATGAAAAAAATGCTTTTCACAAAATCTCCTTCTCCAATCTTAATACACGCAATGTATGGTGGGCTTGTTAATTTATAGTCTTAGGTTGATGATGATTGTAATTTTACAAAATGCTTCTTAATTAATGTATTTTTGTATTAGTTTAACACCTCTGATACGTCATGCGGTTATCCACATTTTGTAGTAATAATACATGATGATTGAAGGATTGATTTGCAACAAAAATACCAAACACTAAATAAATAAATAGATGTTCTTTAATGATGATGTGAGTAGTTCATAGTTCATAGTTCATGCTCTTATTTATTACTAAGAGGATATCATCCTATGCAAATTTTTCCTCCAAAACTCAACTTTTAAATTATGGAAACAACTAATTCAAGAAACAAATCACCAATTAATTTCTTATAATTATAAAACTCAAATCAACAAAACTATTTATGATAAATAAAAAATAGAAAACATAACAAAAAAATATTTGCACGCTTTGATTAAAAGAGTCAATTAATTAATGTATATTAATTGAAAATGTCATTTTCTTTTTCTTTTTCTATATACTCATGTATATAACACCGAGTATCCTAATATTAACAACATAATATATAAGGTTTATTAAAAAAAAAAATTACTTTAATTTTTTATTATTTAGATATATATATATATATATATATATATATATATATATATACATACTTCTTACAAAACCATGCAATTGCGTGAGATCTACACTAATAGATTAACAATTTTCGTGCTAGAGTTTATCAATAGTATATAATTCAACACAAAATCTTCAGAGGGACGGTGTCTCATAGCATTTTGCTCGATCCAAAAATATTGACTCGCCATCCGTTTTGGTCGAACCCAAAATGATCTGTTATTTTAGGATTAACATCGGACTTGAAGTCCGTAAGGGTTGAGGCTAGTTGTTAAAACTTTTGGTCATCACCCCAAGTATCTCAGGTTCAAGTCCCTCCAAGAGCGATCTTGTGAGATTTGTATGGCTTGAGGTTATGTCTTCTAGGTTTCGAACATGTCGCCCTACGGGTGGCTTACATGGCCACGCGCGGGTTTGGGAAGGCGAATGAATCTCCATATGAGATGGGTCGAATTGAAATTTAAATCGAAGTTAAAGTCGCCACCGAACTTTGTGGGAGTTCGGGCCCGTTCGAACCCACTCTATGTTGTAGTGGGTCATGCACCAAGTATGGCTCATTCCGATGTCAGAGTTTATCGGGTTCGTCCCTTTGCATTTGATACCGATACCGACGTTATCGGATATCGTGCATTGAATGACTCTCGTATGCCAATGGATTCGGACATCCGGAAACCATGATTCTGAGTAAGGGGTGAGGGTACGTGTTGGGAAGTTCACTAAGAACACTGAACCCCGCCCGCACTTAGCGGCCTTTACTAAGATATCGTTCGTTGTTTGTGTACGCGCGTTAGTTTGACGATTGAATGATATGCAAAGAGCGTTTTGACTAAACATGTGGATTATGTTTGCTACGTCATTTAATGCATCTAATCTAATAACGTCAAAGTTGTTTTAGCATGCGATGTTCATTTTAGTACAATAAAATAAACAAAAAAAAAACGATAACAGATTACAATATACGAGCGGCATACCACCCGAAATTACAATGCAACCAACGATACAACAATTGCGATAATAAAGCAAACGTAAACGTGACTTGACACGGTTTTGAAAAGACTAGATCCACGTGATAGACTTGACACGTGTCGACCGAAGTCAAAGAAATATTTTATCGAGACTCAAAAGATGCTAAAAGACTCGATGTTTTGCTGTAACAGGAGCCACTCGATCGAGTCATTGCTGGACTCGGTCAAGTGGTTCAAAAAAAAGTTTCTGGTTCGACTTTTGGGTTACCACTCGATCGAGTGGGCTAGGCACTCGATCGAGTGCCCCCTGTACGGGCTGTTGTCCGGTTTACTCTTGACTCTAAAATCGTTTTTGATTTTGAAAATTTGATTAAGTCGCGTAAAAATATGAGACAATTTATACTCGACTTGAATATTGATACCCGTAATATTCGATATTTGATTATAGAATCGGTATCGGATATTTAGAGTGGATTTTGAAAAAAAGTAAAAAAAAGTTGTTTAGAAAATCGTTTTGAATGTTGTTTTTTTTTTGCCAACGTTTTGAATGTTGTTAAGACATGCTAATTCCTCCACGTTGTAATATAGAAATTACTCGGTTTCAATGGTATTATGCTTAACATATTTTGATGATTGACGCCTTTAGATCCGATATTCGACTATAGAGTCGATATCGAATCCTTAGGTACGACTCGTTATATTGAAAATAGTACAAAATAGTAGTAATGATATTAGATGCGATAAAAGTAAAAGATGACATTGATAGACGACCCTTGACGATAGACAACGACGGACGGGACAAGAAAAAGAAGAAGACGAAAAAAACGTGAAAAAGAGAAGAGAAGGAGAGAGAACGGGATTCGGAACACCCTCAACCTACATGCTAATACTGGTCCCAATTCAGGAACTCGTAGTAACGGCGCTTGCGTAGGAGTAACGAGGATCTAGGAAGAGTTAAGGTGTTTATTTTTGTGTTGTTTTGCTATAGAATTCCTAGGGAAAATCGGACGGAATTTTGGTATAATTTCCCTAAGGTTTGCTAGAGATTCGGGATGTGTGTATGTGTGTGATGGATGTCGGGAAAAATTGTCTATGATTTGTGTGTGCATGTGGGGGTATTTATAGGATGAAAACACCTCCACTCGGGATAAGAAATACCCGGTTTAGATAAAGAATAACTGACTTGCCAAGGAAGAAAGCCACCGGTTGAGAGGAAGTATGATTCCGTTTGTGGATAGGAGAAGCTTGTTTAGAGAGGAAGAAACTCCCGGTTTTGGCTGGAAAAGGAGGTCACTCGATCGAGTGGTTCATGGCACTCGATTGAGTGCCTGGTCTAAACACGGATCAGGCTGTTTTTTATGAGCCCACTCGACCGAGTGAGCTAATCCACTCGATCGAGTGGGGCCTGACGGGTGATGGGGCTCTTTTAAAAGATAAAAATTTATCTCTTTCGGAATTGTTTAATATTTTTGTAGCTGATTTTTGTGAGGAATCTGACTTCGAATTGGCTTCTCGAATGTCGCGTCAGATATTTTTGGCTCGGGAATTGGCTTTGACCGGGGTTTGACTCGGTCGCTAAAAGACGGTTCCTCCCTTGGTGACGGTTTTGACCCAAATTAGTCTCATTTGACTGGAAAGGATCCACTGGGCCTGAACTTGAGGTCGGTTTGGTGAGATTTTTACTCCGTTAAAAGCTCGCGCCAATTACCATTGATTCCGAGTCCAAATCGAGCGTACAAAGTCATGTTTACGTCCAGTCATCATCGGGTGTTTTTCGGAAACTACCATAAACACCTGGCGGTCAAAATGTGGGTGTCTACATAAATTTTTACCATGTATTAAAGATTTTTACAAGTTATGACCATGTATTTTGTTTTTTTACAACTATCACCGACATTGTTATGTGTATTTTCAAACTCCTACCATATTTCAATTCTGAGAGTCATCATTTCACTTAATTCTCAACTCATTAGGGGAATAAAAATTATATATTGACAATAATACTCTTATGTTTATCCATCAAAACCCGAAATTTACCAACAACTAAAAAAATCATCGATCTATCAACTTTCATACTGTATTTGATAATCTCTAGTTTTAAAGTTTTCACCCTTTGGACCCGTCCTATAGAAGACTCACTCCTCAAAAGTCAAAATCACCTTCGAGGTAATATCGGCCCATCATAAGACGAGCCAAATTTTGACAAGGCATGTTTATATATTTACACAATCGGACAAATATAGCATGTAGCAGATCTAATAGTGATGATGAAATAATTACTTGTTCGCCTTAATTTTAGCTTACGAAATTGCATAATCATCACAAACTTTATGTTTAGCTCGTATATGCTATAATTATCATTAGTGTGGAAACTTAAATACTCCCTTTTGTCAAAATTTGAGAGCAAGCCTTTTGTTTAACACAATAAGCCAGAGGGAAAAAAGAATAATACAATTTTATTTTGTATTCCTTCTTTTCAACCTCTTCTTGTCTCTATCTAATAAGTATTCAAATTCATAATCTTAATTGATTACGAATTATAATGGCAATTTCAAAACAGTTACTTGCTATTGTTTTGTCGATCGTGTTGGTGTTTAGCTTTGTTACTGTAGGTGAAGCTCAATTAGTTGCACACCCTGAAGAAGTGCAAAGAGGTCGACATTATGGGTGCGAAGGTGATCAATGTTTGAGTAAACAGGCTCATCCTAACCCTGCCCCAGAAGGTTATTATACCCTTCAGTCAGTGCAAAGAGGTCGACATTATGGGTGCGAAGGTGATCAATGTTTGAGTAAAGCAGCTCATCCTAGCCCTGCCCCAGAAGGTTATTACACCCTTCAGGCAGTGCAAAAAGGTCGACATTATGGGTGCGAAGGTGATCAATGTTTGGGTAAACCAGTTCATCCTAACCCTGCCCCAGAAGGTTATTATTCCCTTGAGTCGCTAAACAACCGCAAGTTAACTAATCGTCTTTGAATTATAGGTCCATTGACTTGCTAATAACCGTACACACAATGTATGGTGAGCTCGTTGATTTATAGTCTTAGGTTGATGATGATGATTGTAATTTTACAAAATGTTTCTTAATTAATGTATTTTTGTATTAGTTTAACACCTTTGATACGTCATGCGGTTTATCCATATTTTGTAGTAATAATACATGATGATTGAAGGATTGATTTGCAATAACAATACCAAACAATGAATAACTAAATAGATGTTCTTTAATGATGATGTAAGTAGTTCATAGTTTTTTTTTTTTTTTTTTTTTTAGCGAATAGATCATTTCATTAATAAAAAGTCATACGACATCTACAACTTATATCGAAATTAAACGGATACAATGCTATAAAATTTGAATAAAATAAATTCTCGTCAAAACAAGATCTCTCACTATGATTTTGATCTCCGCTTCTGTCCATCCTCTTTCAACATATCGCTGTTTAATGATACAACTTTTTACAAGAGGGCCTTTGGATCTTCCAAGGTGTTGAGGAGAATTGATTTCATCTAACCAGATAGATTGTAGCCGTCAATCTGACATAAATTGAGATACCATACCATGAACGATTGTAGCACTGATCATTCGCATCCTCTCCGCTATCGTAGAATCAATACCTCTCCTAAAAGAGAAAGCGAAACCCATCAATTGATGGGGACGAAACTCTCCAAAAGGAGATGACTTATTATAACTAGAATAGTAATAACGATTCTAATAATAAAGCGATAATATAATACTCCCTCCGTTTCATTGAAAGATTTCACCTAAAAAAAGGGTACAGTTTTTAAGGATAATAATAAAATATTCAAAAGTAGAGAGGGTGTAAAGTAGGTGGGCCACCTAGGTAAGAGGGAAAAAGTTATACTAAAAAAGAAAGTGGAAGCTATCAAAGAAATTTACGAAAAAGGAAAAGTGGAAGCTTTCAATGAAACGGAGGGAGTAATTAAATTGGGGGGAAGGGGGGCTTACCACCAATTAATGGTGGTAGCCCCAAGATTTTTTTGGAGGCTAGGATTTTTTTGGGAGGGAGGAGAGGAGAAGGGTTTTTCTTGTTACTTTTTTAATTTTATTTTAGTAGTTCATAGTTCATAGTTCATGCTCTTATTATTATCATCCTATGTAAATTTTTCCTCCAAAACTCAACTTTTAAATTATGGAAACAAATCACCAATTAATTTCTTATAATTATAAAACTCAAATCAATAAAACTATTTATGATAAATAAAAAATAGAAAACATAACAAACAAATATTCGCATCCTTTGATTAAAAGAGTCAATTAATTAATGTATATTAATTGAAAATGTCATTTTCTTTTTCTTTTTCTATATACTCCTGTATATAACACCGAGTATCCTAATATTAACAGCATAATATATAAGGTTTATAAAAAAAAAATATATAATTACTTTAATTTTTTATTATTTAGTATACACTTCTTACAAAACCATGCAATTGCGTGAGATCTACACTGGTAGATTAACAATTTTCGTGTTAGAGTTTGTCAATAGTATATAATTCAACATAAAATCTTCAAAGGGACGGTGTCTCATAGCGTTTTGCTCGATCCAAAAATATTGACCTGCCATCTGTTTTGCTCGAACCCAGAATGATCAGTTAATTTAGGATTAACATCGGACTTGAAGTCCGTAAGGGTTGAGGCTAGTTGTTAAAACTTTTGGTCATCACCCCAAGGATCTCAGGTTCAAGTCACTGCAAGAGCGATCTTGTGAGATTTGTATGGCTTGAGGCTATGCCTTCTAGGTTTCGAACATGTCGCTCTACGGGTGGCTTAATTACATGGCCTGGTGTGCGTGGTTTGCAGGCAATTGAGTACGCACGATGACGTATAATTAAAACTATTACGGAGTACCATATTAGTAATTATATGAGTATATTATATTTAAAATAATAATTACAAAATTATTAATATTGTAAATTAGAAAATTATTAACTTTAATATTGTAAATTACAAAAATAATATTGTCGCTTAGTACGCTCACACAAAACACAAATTGTTATGGAGAGTTGTTTTATACTATAAGACTAGCTCATTAAGTGTTATAGAGTTGCATTAACTGAAGAAAAAAAATTATAAATTATTACCACGTATTAACGGTTTTTTACAAGTTATGACCATGTATTTTGTTTTTTTACAACTATCATCGACATTGCTATGTGTATTTTCAAACTCCTACCATATTTCAATTCCAAGAGTCATCATTTCACTTAATTCTCAACTCATTAGGGGAATAAAAATTATATATTGACAATAATACTCTTATGTTTATCCATCAAAACCCGAAATTTACCACGAACTAAAAAAATCATCGATCTATCAACTTTCATACTGTATTTGATAATCTCTAGTTTTAAAGTTTTCACCCTTTGGACCCGTCCTATAGAAGACTCACTCCTCAAAAGTCAAAATCACCTTCGAGTTACTATCGGCCCATCATAAGACGAGCCAAATTTTGACAAGGCATGCATGTATATTTACACAATTGGACAAATATAGCATTTGACAGATCTAATAGTAATGATGAAATAATTACTTGTTCGCCTTAATTTTAGTTTACAAAATTGCATCATCATCACAAACTTTATGTTTAGCTTGTATATGCTATAATTATCACTAATGTGTAAACTTAAATACCTCGCTTTGTCAAAATTTGAAAGCAAGCCTTTTGTTTAACACAATAAACCAGAGGGAAGAAAGAATAATACAAATTTATTTTGTATTCTATCTTTTCAACCTCTTCTTGCCACTATTGATCCAATAAATATTCAATTTCATAATCTTAATTGATTACAAATTATAATGGCAATTTCAAAACAGTTACTTGCTATTGTTTTGTCGATCGTGTTGGTGTTTAGCTTTGTTACTGTGGGTGAAGCTCAATTAGTTGCACACCCTGAAGAAGTGCAAAGAGGTCGACATTATGGGTGCGAAGGTGATCAATGTTTGAGTAAACCAGCTCATCCTAACCCTGCCCCAGAAGGTTATTATACCCTTCAGTCAGTGCAAAGAGGTCGACATTATGGGTGCGAAGGTGATCAATGTTTGGGTAAAGCAGCTCATCCTAGCCCTGCCCCAGAAGGTTATTACACCCTTCAGTCAGTGCAAAAAGGTCGACATTATGGATGCGAAGGTGATCAATGTTTGGGTAAACCAGCTCATCCTAACCCTGCCCCAGAAGGTTATTATTCCCTTGAGTCGCTAAACAACCGCAAGTTAACTAATCGTCTTTGAATTATAGGTCCATTGACTTGCTAATAACCCTACACGCAATGTATGGTGGGCTTGTTAATTTATAGTCTTAGGTTGATGATGATTGTAATTTTACAAAATGCTTCTTAATTAATGTATTTTTGTATTAGTTTAACACCTCTGATACGTCATGCGGTTATCCGCATTTTGTAGTAATAATACATGATGATTGAAGGATTGATTTGCAACAACAATACCAAACAATGAATAAATAAATAGATGTTCTTTAATGATGATGTGAGTAGTTCATAGTTCATGCTCTTATTACTAAGAGGATAACATGCTATGCAATTTTTCCCTCCAAAACTCGAATTTTTTTATTATGAAAATAACTAATTAAAGAAACAAATCACCAATTAATTTCTTATAATTATAAAACTCAAATCAATAAAACTATTTATGAAAAATAAAAATAGAAAACATAACAAAAAATTATTCGCAGGCTTTGATTAAAAAAGTCAATTAATTACTGTATATTAATTGAAAATATCATTTTCTTTTTCTTTTTCTTTTAACAAAATAATATATAAGGTTTATAAAATACAAAGAATTATAATTACTTTAATTTTTTAGTATATATATATATATATATATATATATATATATATATATAGAGCGAGAGAGAGAGATCATCCATTACGCATTTAAGACAATAATTAATTATTTAAGGCAATAACATCCAACAAATATAGTAAACACAGTCAGTATTCAATATTCATGTGTAATACGTATCTATTAGAGTAACACGTTTGTAAAATTGAACTAACACAAAGTATATATTAGAGTAACACATTTGTAACGTTGGAGTAACAAAAAATATCTATTTTAGTAAACGTTTGTAACGTTGAAATAACCCAAAGTATCTATTAGAGTAACACATTTGTAACGTTGGAGTAACATTATTTATATGTTGAGTTATAATAATTCTGTTGTGTGTTGAGAGTATTTACATGATGTTCGTTAGTGTAACACTAAACTTTATCCAGAATAATAGTTCTATATAATAATAAGAGTAACACAATAAATTAAGGAGAGAAAAAGAGATGCGGTAATTTTTAATTTTTAGATATATATAATAATGATTCAATAATTTTTATATGAAAATCATAATTATGAAGGAATGTGTCTATAAGAAGAGAGATAATAATTATTTTTTATAAGGGGAGAGATTAAATGATGAGTAAATTAAGAAGAGAGAGGAGAGTGTGAATGAAATATTTACCAAATATACTTACTTGTTTTAATTATCCAAACAAATTAGAACCATTTATCTATCTCTAATCTAAGGGTGTAGATGAGGACTCACGGACTCAATTATGAGAAGTGGACTCACCTAATCCCTCTTTTATATTTATATGCATTTACTCCCTTGGTAGTTTTTTCAAAGCTCTAAGTAGTCTAAAGACTTTAAATCCAACTCGTGTACACAAACTTGATGTTCAAATGACAAACAATTGCTACGCTTCTAACTGTTTTGCAACTATCAACACCCAGAAACAATTGGACATAATAAACAAAAAAAATATGGCAGAAAATAGTAACTTAAAGGAATACACTATTGACACAAAAATCAAGTGTAACCATTTCACAATACAGAACCACTCATCATCCCATTCACCAAATAATTCTATCCAAATGAAATAAACAAAACCCACAACACAACAATACACACAAATTTTAAACGAACTTCGATTCTAAACCGAAAAACCCTGATTTTTATGATTGTAAAGGAATTTCGATTCTAAACCTATAAACCTATAATTTTTTTGATTTTAAACGAACTTCAATTGTATAACTAAAAAACCCTAACTTTTTTGATTGTAAACTAATAATCCTTAATGGTAGACAAAAAGTTGAAAACCCTAAACCATAATCTCAGTAAACACATGACTAATCGTTGAATAAAGAATCGTAAAACCCTAAACCTTATGCGAAATTACGGTTAATCGAATTTCAGATTAGGGTTTACTGTTTATCGAAGAATTGTAATGAAGAACTGAAATGAAGAAATGAACAATAATATTTATCTGGAATGAAGAACTGGAGGTGATTCGACGGAGATTGAAAGCAGTGATAGGTGGAGATTGAAGAGCGAGCAGTGATGAGTAACTGAAGAGGAGGTCGATTCGTGGAGATGAAGAAGTGAGCGTGCAGTGGAGATTGAAATGGGTTGGAGAATTGAAAGGAGTTTGGTGGGTTCAGAGTAATCAATTATGGTGGAAAAACAGAGGGTGGGAAAAAAGAGGTGTGCATGGAAAACGTAAACCTTGATTTTTTTTTTAAAATAATTATATATATCACTCAATCTCAGCCATCTATCTCTATTTAATCTGACGGCTGAGATTAGAACTTAGGGCCTTAAATATGTAATATGCCCTTATTTGATCTCCCCTATATATATATATATATATATATATATATATATATATATATATATATATATATATATATATATATATATATATACTTCTTACAAAACCATGCAATTGCGTGAGATCCACACTAGTAGATTAACAATTTCCGTACTAGAGTTTATCAATAATATATAATTCAACACAAAATCTTCAGAGGGACGGTGTCTCATAGCGTTTTGCGCGATCCAAAACTTTTGACCCGCCATCCGTTTTGCTCGAACCCAAAATGATCTGTTAATTTAGGATTAACATCGGACTTGAAGCCTGTAAGGGTTGAGTCTAGTGATTAAAAATTGTGGTATCACTCCAAGGATCTCAAATTCAAGTCCCTGCAATAGCGATCTTGTGGAAGTTGTATGGCTTGAGGCTATGTCTTCTAGATTTTGAACATGTCACCCTACGGGTGACTTACATGGCCTGGTGTGCGTAGTTTGCAGGCAATTGAGTGCACATGATGACGTATAATTAAAACTATTACGGAGTACAATATTAATAATTATATGAGTATGTTATATTTAAAATAATAATTACAATTATTGATATTGTAAATTACAAAATTATTAACTTTAATATTATAAATTTCAAAAATAATATCGTCGCTCACATAAAACACAAAGTGTTATGTAGAGTTTTTTTTATACTATAAGACTAGCCCATTCAGTGTTATAGAGTTGCATTAACTGAAGAAAAAATTATAAATTATTACCACGTATTGACGGTTTTTTACAAGTTATCACCATGTATTTTATTTTTTTTACAACTATCACCTACATTACTATGTGTATTTTCAAACTCCTACCGTATTTCAATTCCGAGAGTCATTACACTTAATTCTCGACTCATTAGAGGAATAAATTGACAATAATATCCTTATGTTTATCCATCAAAACCTAAAATTTACCACGAACTAAAAAAAATCATCGATCTATCAACATTCATACTGTATTTGATAATCTCTACTTTTAAAGTTTTCACCATTTGGACCCGCCTTATAGAAGACTCGCTCCTCAAAAGTCAAAATCATCTTCGAGGTAATATCGGCCCATCATAAGACGAGCCAAATTTTGACAAGGCATGTATATATATTTACACAATCGGACAAATATAGTATGTGGCAGATCTAATAGTGACGATGAAATAATTACTTGTTCGCCTTATTAATTTCAGCCTACGAAATTGCATCATCACAAACTTTATGTTTATCTCGTATATGCTATAATTATCATTAGTGTGTAAACTTAAATATCCCTTTTTGTCAAAATTTGAAAGCAAGCCTTTTGTTTAACACAATAAGCCAGAGGGAAAAAAAATAATACAAGTTTATTTGTATTATTACATCTTTTCAACCTCTTCTTGCCACTATCGATCTAATAAATATTCAATTTCGTTTATAAACTTAATTGATTACGAATTATAATGGCAATTTCAAAACAGTTACTTGCTATTGTTTTGTCGATCGTGTTGGTGTTTCGCTTTGTTATTGTGGGTGAAGCTCAATTAGTTGCACACCCTGAAGAAGTGCAAAGAGGTCGACATTATGGGTGCGAAGGTGATCAATGTTTGAGTAAACCAGCTCATCCTAACCCTGCCCCAGAAGGTTATTATACCCTTCAGTAAGTGCAAAGAGGTCGACATTATGGGTGCGAAGGTGATCAATGTTTGAGTAAAGCAGCTCATCCTAGCCCTGCCCCGGAAGGTTATTACACCCTTCAGTCAGTGCAAAAAGGTCGACATTATGGGTGCGAAGGTGATCAATGTTTGGGTAAACCAGTTCATCCTAACCCTGCCCCAGAAGGTTATTATTCCCTTGAGTCGCTAAACAACCGCAAGTTAACTAATCGTCTTTGAATTATAGGTCCACTGACTTGCTAATAACCCTACACGCAATGTATGGTGGGCTTGTTAATTTATAGTCTTAGGTTGATGATGATTGTAATTTTACAAAATGCTTCTTAATTAATGTATTTTTGTATTAGTTTAACACCTCTGATACGTCATGCGGTTATCCACATTTTGTAGTAATAATACATGATGAGTGAAGGATTGATTTGCAACAACAATACCAAACAATGAATAAATAAATAGATGTTCTTTAATGATGACGTGAGTAGTTCATAGTTCATAGTTCATGCTCTTATTATTACTAAGAGAATATCATCCTATGCAAATTTTTCCTCCAAAACTCAACTTTTAAATTATGGAAACAACTAATTCAAGAAACAAATCACCAATTAATTTCTTATAATTATAAAACTCAAATCAATACAACTATTTATGATAAATAAAAAATAGAAAACATAACAAAAAAAATATTCGCACGCTTTGATTAAAAGAGTCTATTAATTACGTACTGTATATTAATTGAAAATGTCATTTTCTTTTTCTTTTTCTATATACTCCTGTATATAACACCGAGTATCCTAATATTATATATATATATATATATATATATATATATATATATATATATATATATATATACCTCTTACAAAACCATGCAATTGTGTGAGATCTACACGGGTAGATTAACAATTTTCGTGCTAGAGTTTATCAATAGTATATAATTCAACACAAAATCTTTAGAGGGACGGTGTCTCATAGCGTTTTGCTCGATCCAAAAATATTGACCCGCCATCCGTTTTGCTCGAACCCAAAATGATACGTTAATTTAGGATTAACATCGGACTTGAAGTCCGTAAGGGTTAAGAATAGTGGTTAAAAACTTGTGGTCATCACCCCATGGGTCTCAGGTTCAAGTCCCTGCAAGAGCGATCTTGTGAGATTTGTATGGCTTGAGGCTATGTCTCCTAGGTTTCGAACATTTTGCCCTACGGGTGGCTTACATGGCCTGGTGTGCGTGGTTTGCAGGCAATTGCGTACACACGATGACGTATAATTAAAACTATTACGGAGTACAATATTATTAATTATATGAGTATATTATATTGAAAATAATAATTACAAAATTATTAATATTGTAAATTACAAAATTATTAACTTTAATATTATAAATTTCAAAAATAATATCGTTGCTCACATAAAACACAAATTGTTGGGTAGAGTTGTTTTGTATTATTTTCCTAAGACTAACCCATTAAATGTTATAGAGTTGCATTAACTGAAGAAAAAAATTATAAATTATTACCACATATTAACGGTTTTTTACAAGTTATCACTATGTATTTTGTTTTTTTACAACTATCACCTACATTTGCTATGTGTACTTTCAAACTCCTAACGTATTTCAATTCCGAGAGTCATTTCACTTAATTCTCGATTCATTAGGGAAATAAAAATTATACATTATGACAATAATACCCTTATGTTTATCCATCAAAACCCAAAATTTACCACAAACTAAAAAAAATCATCGATCTATCAACATTCATACTATATTTGATAATCTCTACTTTTAAAGTTTTCACCCTTTGAACCCGCCCTATAGAAGACTCACTCATCAAAAGTCAAAATCACCTTCGAGTTACTATCGGCCCATCATAAGATGAGCCAAATTTTGATAAGGCATGTATATATATTTACACAATCGGACAAATATACCATGTGGCATATCTAATAGTGATGATGAAATAATTACTTGTTCGCCTTAATTTTAGCCTACAAAATTGCATCATCACAAACTTTATGTTTATCTCGTATATGCTATAATTATCATTAGTGTGTAAACTTAAATACCCCGCTTTGTCAAAATTTGAAAGCAAGCGTTTTGTTTAACACAATAAGCCAGGGGAAAAAAGAATAATACAATTTTATTTTGTATTCCTTCTTTTCAACCTCTTCTTGTATCTATCTAATAAATATTCAATTTCATAATCTTAATTGATTACGAATTATAATGGCAATTTCAAAACAGTTACTTGCTATTGTTTTGTCGATCGTGTTGATGTTTAGCTTTGTTACTGTGGGTGAAGCTCAATTAGTTGCACACCCTGAAGAAGTGCAAAGAGGTCGACATTATGGGTGCGAAGGTGATCAATGTTTGCATAAACCAGCCAACCCTAACCCTGCCCCAGAAGGTTATTATACCCTTCAGTTCAGTCAGTGCAAAGAGGTCGACATTATGGGTGCGAAGGTGATCAATGTTTGAGTAAAGCAGCTCATCCTAGCCCTGCCCCAGAAGGTTATTACACCCTTCAGTCAGTGCAAAAAGGTCGACATTATGGGTGTGAAGGTGATCAATGTTTGGGTAAACCAGCTCATCCTAACCCTGCCCCAGAAGGTTATTATTCCCTTGAGTCGCTAAACAACCGCAAGTTAACTAATCGTCTTTGAATTATAGGTCCATTGACTTGCTAATAACCCTACACGCAATGGTATGGTGGGCTTGTTAATTTACAGTCTTAGGTTGATGATGATTGTAATTTTACAAAATGCTTCTTAATTAATGTATTTTTGTATTAGTTTAACACCTCTGATATGTCATGCGGTTATCCACATTTTGTAGTAATAATACATGATGATTGAAGGATTGATTTGCAACAACAATACCAAACAATGAATAAATAAATAGATGTTCTTTAATGATGAGTAGTTCGTAGTTCATAGTTCATATTTCATAGTTCATGCTCTTATTACTAAGAGGATAACATCGTATGCAAATCTATCTATATATATAATAAAAAAGCAAACATTTTAATGTAACTTAGTAATGTGTAAAGGCATAAGATGACATGTGGCATAAGCTTAGAGTATTTTTTTTACTCTAGATAATAATAGAAAAAAAAAGAGGAGACAACAACTTTGTATTCACTTAGGCCCTTAATGATCATATTAAAGATAAGTCTTTTATTTACTTATCTATTAAGTTTTCCCTTACTTAAATTTTTAACTTACGAGTATTAGTCATGACGAGTTTTAAGACACACATACTTTTTCTGATTGTTTGTTTGCATTTGGACCGAAATAAATGATCTTTATTTACAAGCTAAAAGTCCATATTTCTTGATTAACTTTATACATACAAAGTAATACTCCATACATTTATATTTATACTATATTATAAAAAGTCAATCTCTTTGCATCATCCTAACATATCTACAATCTACAATCACTAATCACTAATTCTAACGACGCCACGTGTCCTATCTATGCTTCTACTATCCTAACTCTTCATCATCTATGCTGATTTTAATGCTAATATACCTACCTACACTATAATAAAATCATTGGCCGTTACTATCAGCACTAATTTATAACCCTCTTCATTGTCTTGCCCGTTGGGTTTCTCAAGCTCTCCGCATTGCGGTTTTAAATGAGATACAATCTAAGTCTTCTTCAGCTATTAATAGACAAATGGCTTCCTCCGTCTACCTGCACCCACACGTCGCCGGAGAGAACTCAGCTCAACGTACGTGTATTCACCGACCATCATCCTCCACGATATGTCTCCACTCTTTCGCTTTTATCTTCCAATGCGTCATCTATCTTTGCATTTTGAGGAAAAATTTGAGATAGTATAGATTACCATGATAAGAAATTGGTAGCCATTGATAATGAGCATGTAGAAGCATAGATAAGATATACGTACACTAATAAATTGGTAGGATATACGTGGGGGCAGGAAGTATGCCATGGTAGAGGATGATGTGTCGTCATTGTACACCCCAAAAAAAAAAGATAAAAAAAAGCTTGTCCTAGAGTGAGTGCCACTATTGTTACACTCAGAGCCACTACCGTTATATTATTACACAAAACACTAATACACCATACCAAATTGCCGAAATAAGCAGGGACTCCGACGCCGAAAAATGCAATTGCTACAGATGAAATTACCGTCCAGAAGAGGCGAATCAAGAAAGTTGGGGAAAACACACAAGAATAAAAACGAAGGGTTTCATAAACAATGAGGGCAAGTTCAACTTCCTTAGATGAACATTAGAACTACTTTAACAAATATCCAAAATAACATACGTGTACAAGCAGAAAAACCACTAGACTGCTTACAACGTAGACTAAACTACTATATTTATCCTGTCATTGTTAGAATTTATGATAGACTTAATAACTGATTAGTTGTTTGATCAGTTTAGAGTTACTGTATTGTGGTCCATTTGGTGATCAACCTAAACTCTAATAAATATCTATCTCTTATCTCCTACAATCCTATATTCCATTAACCACTATACAGAAAGTTTATCTAGTTGTATAACTTTATCTTTGATGGAAAGATTAGTATAAATACAACGCTATTCAGGGTCACTATATTCATCTTCTCTATTCATATATACACCATCTAAATCTGAGAGGAAAGAATTTAGAACCGACAATATAGTTAAGACGATCGACGGTATTCGGGAACGGTATTTTCGGGTTGTAGATAAAGCTGTTCAGGAATCCGTTAAGCAATGGCTGGAGGTTATTTCTAGATCTTAATTATAATTTAGCTTCCGCTTTTGAGTTTATCGTTAGGTTCGTTTATTAATTAAGAACATGATAAATTCATATAAAGAACTTACATTTGGTATCAGAGCTTCAGATTATACCTCTGTCTTGCTTGTTTTTCCGGATCGATTTTGTCCGTCTTTTTCTGTCATCTGTGGTTATTGTTCTGCCAATTCATTATATAATTTGCATCTGGGATGTTTTTGACGGAATCTGGAAAAATCTTGTTTTGTTTATTGGTGCTTATCAGTGCGGCATTCGGCAAATTAAGTTATGCAATTACTTGTTGCTCTCTTCAATGACTACTGCATTAATTGTCACAATCACATGTTGCTTACATATTCTCTATTTGTTAAATGCACACTGTTGTATTTTAATTATTATTTTATTTTGGTGATGTACCAATTCGGCTACTTTTGGAGACTTGTATGGCGTTGGTCGTTCTATTTGTTCTGCACTGTATATATTCTTTCGTATGACATTCTCCTATTTTGTTAAGTCAAAATAATAAGTTACGTATTGGGTCATATAAATATTAAGTTTCACATAATAAATCTAGTATTATTATTATGTCGGTTTTAAGCTGTCTATATACCTTAAGCTAAAATATATAGATTAATAAAGTAATGTTGAGTGATTCGTAAATTTTATTGATTAGGGAGTAGCCACAGCATCTCTGATTGTTTGAAATTTCGTTTTGGGAATCACATGTAGTAACTAAACATTAATTGTAATCAATCGTACGTAATATAATAAAATATACCCACAGGAAATTTTGTTATATTTGTATGATTAATTAGGATGAATATTAAACTATATTTCTTGATCTACCCACAGGAGTTAAGAAATAAAAATTTAATAGTCCCATCATTGAGTTAATTAAAATAATTAAAATTATTATGAGTCTAATTTGAGTAGGACTTTAGCCCACAGGCAAGTTTTATGTCACTAGATTCATATTAGCATGATTTTACATTGGTAAAGCATGATTATAGTTATGTCTCAAATTATTAATAAGCATGTTATTTATTTATTTGCAGTTATTTTGTCTGGTAGTTCTTCTGATGTCAAATTTGACATTCCTGAATTGAATGGTGAAAATTATAAGGTCTGGAAAGAGAGAGTACTACTGCAGTTAGGATGGATGGATATTGATTATGCTATAAGGAAAGACGAACCACCTAGTATAACGGAAGCTAGTGAACCTGATGAGGTAGATCTTTATGAAAAGTGGGAGAGATCTAACCGTCTCTCCATTATGTTCATAAAGACCAGGTTATGTGCTAGTATTCGTGGTTCAGTTGATAAGTATGATAAGGTTAAAGACCTAATTAAGGCCATCGATGAGCAGTATGTGACTTCAGACAAATCTCTTGCCAGTACCTTAATTATGCAATTTTCATCCCTAAAGCTCACTCAAACTAAAGGCGTGCGTGAGTATATCATGCGCATGAGGGATATTGCGGCTCAACTTAAAGGCTTGGAGGTTACTATGTCCGACTCCTTTCTGGTACACTTCATTTTATGCACTCTTCCTTCACAATATGCCCCATTTAAGATATCCTACAACACACATAAGGATAAATGGTCTATTAATGAGCTTATGACCATGTGTGTTCAGGAGGAGGGTAGATTGCTACTGGAAGAAGGTGAAAAGGTGAACTTCACCACTTCTAAAAAGAAGGGTGATGATCACATTAAAGACAAAGGAAAGGGGAAGGTTCCAGCTCAGTCAGTCATAAAGAAGGAATCTTCGTGTTTCTTCTGTAAAAAGAAGGGACACATGAAGAAAGATTGCCCTAAATTCAAAGTCTGGCTGAAAAAGAAAGGTAATTTTCTTGCACATGTATGTTATGAATCTAATATGGTTTTGAATCATAATACATGGTGGATTGACTCTGGCACTACAATCCATGTTTCGAATACCTTGCAGGGTATGACAAACCTAAGGAAACCGGTGGGCAGTGAAGCCTCTATCTATTCAGGAAATCGGATGGGATCACATGTGGAAGCCATCGGGACATGCACTTTAATTCTTAGTAGTGGTTTTAATTTGGTTTTGCAAGAGACATTTTATGTTCCTAAATTTGCTAGGAATTTGATTTCAATTTCCAGACTTGTACGCTTTGGATTTTCTTTTAAATTTTCGGACTCTGGTTTTAATATTTTTAAGAATTCTGAAATAATTGGTTGCGGTATTTTGTCTGAAAATTTATATCGTCTCAGTTTGCAAAATGATATCACTGAAAGTACTATGCATGTCAATACTGGTTTAAAAAGATGTATTATGGATGAGAATTCTTCTATGTTGTGGCACCGGAGATTGGGACACATCTCCATTCAGAGGGTTAAGAAATTGGTGAAAGAAGGGGTACTTAGTACCTTAGACTTCACCGATTTCGATAATTGTATTAGTTGCATTAAGGGAAAGCAAACTAATACTCATAAAACTGGTGCTAAGAGGAGTTCTGAGTTATTAGAAATCATACACACGGATATTTGTTGTCCGGACATGAACGCTAATGATCCAAAATACTTTATCACCTTCATTGATGATTTTTCGCGATATATGAATCTCTACTTACTTCGTTCCAAAGACGAAGCTTTAGATGCCTTTAAATTGTTTAAGGTTGAAGTAGAGAACCAATGCGATAAGCGCATTAAAATCGTAAGATCAGATCGAGGTGGTGAGTACTATGGTAGATACACCGAGAACGGACAAGCACATGGTCCATTTGCTAAATTTCTTCAAGAGCATGGGATTGTTGCCCAATACACCATGCCTGGTTCTCCGGACCAGAATGGTGTAGCAGAAAGAAGAAATCGGACATTAATTAACATGGTGCGGAGTATGCGAAGTAATGTTAATCTTCCATCATTTTTGTGGGTTGATGCTCTCAAAACGGCAGCGTATATATTAAACCGGGTTCCTACCAAGGCCGTCTCTAAGACACCTTTTGAGTTATTCAAAGGTTGGAAACCGAGTTTGCAACATATACGCATTTGGGGATGTCCGTCTGAAGTGAGAATTTATAACCCACAAGAAAAGAAACTTGATCCAAGGACTATTAGTGGGTATTTCATTGGATATGCCGAGAAGTGTAAGGGTTATAGATTCTATTGTCCATCTCACAGCACTAGAATTGTGGAATCGAGAAATGCTAAATTTCTTGAGAATGACTTGATCAGTGGGAGTGATCAATTTCGGGAAATTATTCCTGAAAAGGATCACAATGAAGTTCCACCATCTGACTCAGGTGTTCGGTTGGTCGTCATTCACACTCCTCAAGTCCAACCGAGTGTTAAACGACCAAATAAAGAAACTCCACATACTGCTGAACGAAATGTGGTAGAGACTGAGGAGGTTCGGCCTGAGGGTGAACAAGGTCCACCCGAGGGTGAGCAAGGTCCACCCGAGGGTGAACATGCTCCATTAAGAAGATCTACCCGAGAAAGAAAAACAGCAATTTCTGGTGATTTTATGGTGTATTTACAAGAATTGGATTATTGTGTTGAAGCCGATAATGATCCTTTGTCATTTTCACAAGCCGTAAGTTCTACAGATTCAAACTTATGGATGAATGCTATGAAAGATGAGATGAATTCTATGGCATCTAATGGAGTCTGGGATCTCGTCGAGTTGCCTGATGGTGCAAAAACCATTGGATGTAAGTGGGTCTTTAAGACAAAGAAAGACTCGCTCGGCAACATCGAGAGGCATAAGGCAAGACTCGTTGCTAAAGGATTCAATCAAAGGGAAGGAATCAATTACACAGAGACTTTCTCTCCTGTATCCAAGAAAGATTCTCTCCGAGTTGTCATGGCATTAGTAGCTCATTTTGATTTCGAGCTACATCAGATGGATGTGAAAACGGCATTTCTCAATGGAGATCTAGAAGAAGAGGTTTATATGAAGCAACCTGAAGGATTCTTCTCTAGTGATGGTGAGCATTTGGTTTGTAAGCTGAATAAGTCTATATACGGTTTGAAACAAGCTTCCCGACAATGGTATAAGAAGTTCCACAAAGTTATTTCTTCATTCGGCTTCGAAGAAAACATCATGGATCAGTGCATATACCTCAAGGTCAGTGGGAGTAAGATTTGTTTCCTTGTGTTGTATGTGGATGATATTTTGCTAGCAACCAATGATAAGGGGTTTCTATGTGAGGTGAAACAATTTCTTTCAAGTAACTTTGATATGAAGGATATGGGTGAGGCATCTTATGTCATTGGCATTAAGATCCATAGAGATAGATCCCGAGGCATTTTAGGCTTGTATCAGGAGGCCTATATCAACAAAGTACTCGAAAGGTTCAGAATGAAAGATTGTTCACCAAATGTAGCACCCATTGTGAAAGGTGACCAGTTCAGTTTGGACCAGTGTCCTGGGAATGACATTGAGAGGGAACAAATGAAAAATATTCCCTATGCTTCAGCAGTTGGTAGCATTATGTATGCTCAGGTCTGTACCAGACCTGACATTGCATTTGTTGT
This sequence comes from Agrostemma githago, assembly GCA_958450325.1. Taxonomy (NCBI): domain Eukaryota; kingdom Viridiplantae; phylum Streptophyta; class Magnoliopsida; order Caryophyllales; family Caryophyllaceae; genus Agrostemma; species Agrostemma githago. Next base: position 66,469,297 of record OY288255.1, on the reverse strand, counting down.
TGGAGTATTAGGCAGATATCAGAGTAACCCAGGAATCGATCACTGGACAGCTGCAAAGAAAGTGTTGAGATACCTTCAGGGTACTAAGAATTACATGCTTATGTATAGACGAACTGAGAGTCTTGAAGTGGTAGGGTATTCCGATTCAGACCACGCTGGCTGCATTGATTCACGAAAATCCACCTCAGGATATGTGTTTATGCTAGCCGACGGGGCTATTTCTTGGAGGAGTACCAAACAGACAGTGGTAGCCACTTCTTCTACGGAGGCCGAGTTCATTTCTTGTTTTGAGGCTACCTCACATGGTGTATGGCTGAAAGGTTTCATATCTGGTCTTAGAGTTGTTGACTCTATTAGTCGGCCAATACAAATGTATTGCGATAATACAGGTGTTGTCTCTATGGCTAAGAATAATAAGAGTGGAGGTGCAAGTAAGCACATCGACATTAAGTATCGGGCCCTTAGAGAACGTGTTCAAGAGAAGAAAGTGACTGTTGACCACATTAGCACTGATCTTATGATTGCCGATCCCTTGACTAAAGGCATGCAAATTAAGAATTTCAAGGGTCATGTAGTAAGTATGGGACTTGGTCCCGAAATGTGATACATTTATTATGTTGTTTTGAACCTTTCATTCAGTTGGATATTATCTCATTTTAATTTATACACGTACGTATTTTGTTTATTGAGAAATATCATTTTGTTTTGACCTAGAGTAAACATATGGTTTATTCATTAAGTTGAGAGTGGTGATAGACCGAGTATATTGTAATACATGGAAGGTTAATTCTCGTCTTAAATAAGAGGATTAGTCGCTATGATTCGTATATGCGGTTTCTCGTTTAAATGGAGCAAGTGGGAGAATGTTAGAATTTATGATAGACTTAATAACTGATTAGTTGTTTGATCAGTTTAGAGTTACTGTATTGTGGTCCATTTGGTGATCAACCTAAACTCTAATAAATATCTATCTCTTATCTCCTACAATCCTATATTCCATTAACCACTATACAGAAAGTTTATCTAGTTGTATAACTTTATCTTTGATGGAAAGATTAGTATAAATACAACGCTATTCAGGGTCACTATATTCATCTTCTCTATTCATATATACACCATCTAAATCTGAGAGGAAAGAATTTAGAACCGACAATATAGTTAAGACGATCGACGGTATTCGGGAACGGTATTTTCGGGTTGTAGATAAAGCTGTTCAGGAATCCGTTAAGCAATGGCTGGAGGTTATTTCTAGATCTTAATTATAATTTAGCTTCCGCTTTTGAGTTTATCGTTAGGTTCGTTTATTAATTAAGAACATGATAAATTCATATAAAGAACTTACAGTCATTTGATTTCATAATTCTGCTACTTTTACTCTCTACCACAATTGCGTGACGACTCGAGTCTTCACACATAATTACGCAGATCCGTATTCGGTTGTTGGTTACTTCGTACATATATTATGTACTACACACACATGGAACGAGTTAAACAAATTTACGCAACTTACACTCCAAAGTATGGTAAAACGTTGACATACAATACTTTCTAATACGAAATATTATAGGCATCCCGTGCATTGCACGGGTCACAAAACTAGTTTTCTCTCCAAAACTCAACTTTTCAATTATGAAAACAACTAAATAAAGAAACAAACCACCAATTATGAAAGTAATTATTCTTTTAATTATAAAACACAAATCAATAAAACTATTTATGATAAATAAAAAATACTGAAAACATAACAAAAAAATATTCGCATGCTTTGATTAAAAGAGCCAATTAATTACTGTATATATATTAATTGAAAATGTTATTACTTTTTACCCACTTTAGTTTAGGTGGATCCATAACTTCTTTTGATTTACCAATAATACCCGATCACATAACCCGTTTGATTGGTCAATCTTCACGGGACCCCAAACTTAGTATAAACCGACGATCCAATCAAAACCTTACCTTCTTTTTTTGGTAAAACACATTATAATCCTCATATCCTTCATCTATTTACACAAAATCTTACCCTCTCTGAGTTCCTATGATCTTCCTTTTTTCTTTTCTTTTTGGACTGAGTTTGATTTTCTTTCCTCTTTTCTTTTTAGACTCTCAACATGTGGTTCACGTTCACCTTCCCTTTTTTTTGAACCACTTATTTTCCCTTACTTATTTTTCATCCCAAAAAAAGAAAGGGGAAAAACATAGGAAGTCCGAGGGAATATTATTCCCCTCATTCAAATCCAAAATACACATTTCTCTTTTATACATTTGTCGATGCACGTTTTGCATCATCGATATCTTTCATTTTACATTAGCAAAAATTATAAAAATTTAATATTCTTGACCTACTTGTAAAGATGAATTAAACAAGATCCCACATGACTATATTTTGTCTTATAGATTATCGAGAATGTCGAAAATTCTCTTTAATTGTGAATAGTGTCAAAAAAAAAGAAATGTTTAGTTTGGATTTAAATGGAGGGAATACTTTTTACGTATGAAGTACTTTAATTTAGGTGGACTCGTCATAACTAGGGATGTCAACGAGTCGGTTTCGGGTCGGGTGGAGCCTCACCCGAATCCATCACCCGGATCCGCATACTCCACCCGATCCATCCGTCACCCGATTAACCCTCTACCGGGATCCAATCCATCCGTCATCCGCGGGTGATTCGGGTGGATCGGGTGCTTAGCGGATGAAAAATATTTTTTTAAAATACAATAACAAATATACAAATTATAAGATGCGTAAAGTTTTTTGGGATTTTTTGGTGGTCGAAAATTAAGACGGGGAAAGAAAATCTAAAATGGTGGCCGCCAAAGTGATTACGGAAGATATTTTCTTAGGGTTTTAAGAAAAAAAAAGGATAATGAGTATACAAATAGAGTGAAATTAATTATTTTTTTGATATATTCATTTTTTTTTAAATCTATAAACGGGTGAACGGATCGGGTGGACGGATCGGATGACGGGTGAAAAATCTCCACCCGAATCCGACCCGATCCATCACCCGATTCATCCGTCATCCGCTTAAAATCCATTTAGTTCGGGTTTTCATCCATTAATTTTATTCGGGTGGATGGATTTTGAACGGGTTCGGGTGAAATTGACATCCCTAGTCATAACTCCTTTTGATTTACCAATAATTCCCAATCACATGACCCGTTTGACTAGTCAATCTTCACGGGACCCCAACCCGAACCCCGATCCATTCACATCGATAACATAACCCCCCTGCCCTGCTCCTCCTCCTCCTCCTCCACCTAACTCTCCTCTCCTTCTCAGTAATACTTCACTCTAATCTCCCTCATTTTCATCAATCTCTCCTCCATTAAATCTACATTACTCCATCAATCTCACATTTATTTTCACATCTCTCTCTTTTTTTCATCACACCATCTTTCTTTCACTCCTCACTCTTCTCTCTCTCACCATAATTATGCTCTTCCCAAAACCCTAGCTACCTCATCTACTCCTCCTCCCTCTTCTCTTCTTTCAGGTTAAAGCTTTTCACTTTTCACTTCTTCTCTTGTATTCTACCACACCCATCTTTTTCTTTTGTTTTCTGCATGTCGCAATCTGATTTCAATTTCATACTGTTGCTGATCTGTTTGTTAATGGAGTAGCAAATGGGTTGTTTTGTTGGACAATGTACAATCTTTCTTTGTTGTTTCGATTTCAGTTGAAAGTTTATGACTTTTTCAAGTCTGTGGTGTTCATCTTTTGTCAAAATACTGTCTTTTTTCCTGGGTCAAAGGGATGAATGAATCATCAATATACACGGCTTTGTTCATAGTTTGATTTTGCTCAGATGATTGATAGATGCTGTAAAGAGCTAATGCAGGTTAAAAAAAATGTAGAATTTGGGTTCGAAATGTACTCGTACTACCTCCGTCCCAAAAAGATTGGACATTTACTCGTTATATGTGAGTAGTATTTTAATGAAATAGGCGTAATATCAGTGGAACGGGAGAGAGTAGTTTTAAAGGAATAAAGGGTCGTTGGATACTTGGATCACCCTCGTTATATGTGAGGAGTATTTTAATGAAATGGGGGTAATATCAGTGGGACGGAGAGAGTAGTTTTAAAGCAATAAAGGGTTGTTGGATACTTGGATCACCCTCTTGTATTTTGACAATGTCCAACTTTGTGTTTTTTTTGTTTTGGTTTTGATTAAAAGATTGTGACTTTGGATGTTGGTGTTGTTCGTTTGCTCGATTTTTGAGTGGAAGGGGATAAAACATTAAAAAAAATGGAGCAGTGAAGGGTTTTTATGATCCATTTTGATGATGTCCATCTTTTTCTGTTTTGGGTTCGACTTGCAAGATTTTGAGTTTCAATGCCTGTGATGATCATTTGTTTTTCATTGGATTGAAAGGTGTCTGTTTGATGCAATGTCGTGATATAATCATAATATATTAAATGTACTTTTGGATTTCTTAGATTGACCGCAAGGGGTGAGATATTCAATGGGTTACAGTTCCGAAGAGGACACTGACATTAGTGAATCTGAGATAGATGATTACGGGGAACAAACTTATGAAGAGCTTAAAAAGGGAGAGCGTGAGCTGAAGGTCTCAGAGGAGAAGTTTACGTGTCCGTACTGTCCAAAGAAGAGGAAGCGGGACTACCTCTACAAAGAGTTGCTTCAGCATGCGTCTGGCATCGGGAATGCTAGCTCGAATAAGAGAAGGGCGAGGGAGAAGGCGAATCATCTTGGCTTAGCTAAATTCTTGGAAAATGAGGTGCAAAATGGAGCTAGCTCGTCTAAGCCTAATCAGGTTGCTGTTGCTGAGGATCCTCTCTTGGGCTGTGACCGTGATGAGCTACTCGTTTGGCCTTGGATAGGAATCGTGGTGAACATTCCGACTAGATATGAGGGTGGTCGTTATGTTGGGGAAAGTGGGTCAAAGCTCAGGGATAACCTAAGAGCTAGGGGATTCAACCCTAAGAGGGCCAGTCCACTCTGGAATTACAGAGGCCACTCGGGTAGTGCTGTAGTGGAGTTCAACAAAGATTGGTTGGGGTTGGACAATGCGTTATCCTTTGAAAAGGATTATGAATTGAACCAACATGGAAAGCGGCACTGGCATGCTAATGATACTGAGAAATCTGGACTTTATGGCTGGCTTGCACGTGCTGATGACTATAACTCATCCGGGATTATTGGCGAGTATTTGCGGAAGAATGGAGACTTGAAAACTATTTCTGGCATAAAGGCAGAAGAGGATCGAAAGAGTGATAAACTTGTATCCAATCTGGCAAATATACTTGAGACGAAGAAAAAAAATCTGAAGGAAATTGAGTCGAGATTCACTGAAACCTCCATTTCCTTTAACAAACTTGCAGAAGAAAAGGACAAGCTTCATCAGGCATATAATGAAGGCATGTCGTGTTATGTTTCCGCATTTTGTTCTTTACGCTCTGTTTATATTTTCTGAGATGTTTTTTCTACGTTATTTCGGAGTTGATGTTTCTGTGTTCTTGCATTATTTATAATGCGTTATATCTGTAGCTTGTGAAGTTGCGATTATTTCATAGGTGCTGGCTCTGCATTCATGAGACACTGCTAAATATCTTGAATATGTGCAGACAAGAGCTAATTTTGTTCCAAGAACGTCAGAAAAGATAGTTTTATGCTAATGCCTCAACTACCCCTTGCGTATCCAAGAACCACGATAAGTCTAGAATGTGCATGTAAATAGTGTCATACCCTAACAGAGAACTTTAGGAATGGGCGAATGGCGTCAACCCGAATGTCCATTCGAAGAATAGAATGCTTTCCTAGCTTTATACAGTATGACACGTGGCTCTATGAGCCATGTTCTCTTGAATTACACCGCTAAATGTGCTGCATCAACTTTATTACCAAATGCCAGTTTCAGTTTTTACATAGGTCCTTGAATTGTTGTAAGGGTGCATCATTTACATATATGCACGAGTTTTTATATCAAAATGGTTATTCACTGCATTATTTTTATTTTTTTTTCATATGTGCACTATTTCACACTTTCACGAGAATGTTTGTCTTCATCAGAGATTAAAAAGATTCAGCTGAATGCTCGAGACCATTTCCAGAAGATATTCAATGACCACTCTAAGATAACAATGCAATTGGAATTGGAACGGGCAGAGCTTGAGCAGCGTGTGCAGGAGTTGGAGAAGCGTGAAGCCCATAATGAAAATGAAAGGAAAAAACTTGCTGATGAGATTGAAAAGGTGTTAAATCCCTTAACAATTGCATTGCTATAAGATTATCGTTAAACTTTCTCAAAAGTTATTACTTAGTAATATTAATAATAAAAACAGTAACAATTGTAAAAAAAGTTGTTGTATTCTGTTCTGTACTTATGTGGAGTTGTCTGAGGTTTAGCACCGAGTAAAATTTATTCACCGACTTCTCACCCGTAAATTATACGAGTGGCAGGCTGTTCTGACATTATTTCTCTGTTCCGTTTGCAGAATGCAATGAAAAATAACTCGCTTCAGCATGCATCAATTGTCCAACAGAGGGCTGATGAGAATGTGCTAAAATTGGCAGAAGAACAAAAGGTCAGAATTTTTGTCCTTTTGCTACATTATACTCGTAACAATTTCTCTCAATACCATGAGTTATGAAAGATCCCATGTTATTTACGAAATCCTAAAAGCTCTCGATTTTTTTATACTCGCTTATGCAATTTGAAAGATAACATGGTCTGGCTATAAGTTGTGAAAGGATAATCTTACCGTGTTTGCTTCTTCATGACAGAGAGAGAAGGAGGGCCTTCACAGGCGAATCTTAAACCTCCAAACTCAGCTAGAGGCAAAACAAGCTCTTGAGCTGGAAATCGAGCAGCTCAAAGGGAAGTTAAACGTTATGAAGCATGTGGAAGATGAAGGAGATATAGAGGTTATAAAGAAGGTGGATACAATGCTTAGAGATCTGAGAGACAAGGAGGAAAGTCTAGAGGAGGTAGAATCTCTGAACCAAGCCCTTATTGTAAAGGAGCGCTTGAGTAACGAAGAACTCCAAGAGGCGCGCAAGGAACTGATTAATGTATGCACTCGAAACTATATTCCTATCTCTCAATGTGTGCGTAGCATGCTCTAACTCCTAATATAATTGATCAAAATGGTGCATGAAATAAAGAATTTCAAAGACACGTCAAATCGCGGGCTTATTGGTGTGAAGCGAATGGGCGAGTTAGATAGCGTTGTTTTTCAAGAGGCATGCAGAAGAAGGTATCCTGAAGATATAGCAGAAGATAAAGCTGGAGAGTTGTGCTCGTTGTGGGACGAGTACCTTAGGGATCCTGACTGGCATCCTTTTAAGGTCATTGGTGTTGACGGAGACTTTAAGGTACGTGATTGCTGAGTTTTCTGAGCTTCTACTCGTTTCAAAGTATATGCTTTTAAGGTACGTGTATGTGTAGTAGTATATGCTTTGTTATTTGTGAATTGTGATTAGAGCGAGCACATCGTGTGACAGGAAATAATAAATGACGGAGATGAGAAACTACGAGACCTGAAAAGAGAGTGGGGTGAAGACGTATACAATGCTGTGAAGAATTCGTTGAAGGAAATTAACGAGTACAACCCCAGTGGGCGGTACATCGTTACTGAACTATGGAACAACCAAGAGAAAAGGAAGGCTACATTAGAGGAAGGCGTCTCCTATATTCTCAACAAATGGAAGGAAAACAGGCACAAAAGAAGCTGACTTGAAGGTTCGAATGATCACATTTTAATATCTGCAATTGCACTCGTTGCTGATTCTTAACTAAAAAAAAAGGAAACATCGGTTCAACACTGGTTAAATGATCGTCTGAACTTGGAATTTGGCTGTGTTTGTGTTGTGCAGGAAGCAGAGTTGGATCAATTGAACGATAGGGCGTGGAAGTGAAATAATTCACAATATTATTATTATTATTATCATTATTATTAATATGCATTGAATAAAACACCATCAATTTATCCCCCAGCCGGATTCAGGCCGCCATTTGTTCTATGTTGATGGGCTGTATATCGAAGCTCTAATGTGGCCGTGTTTGCGGAAGCAAGAGACTGTAGACTGTAACATGTATTTGGATGTTGGTTTTCTGTGTGGAAGGATGTAGCTAATCAATTACCTATTTAGTTAATGTGTTATTTTAATTTTAATGGCGCGGGAGAAAAATTTGTAGACCTGAAAATGCTGTCCTATTTGACAGTTGGATGACTCGGATGCACTGAATGCCCTCCCATTAACGGACGCAAACTGTATCATAGACGAGTAGATGATTGTCTGGGCATGCTCCCAAAGGAATGCCAGCGTGCCATTCGAATGACCAAGAGGCTAACCCAGAGGCTTAAATGCCATACACTACCACTTAACCACCTACACAAGACATCTGCGCCTACCAACATCGCATCAATCGTGTGGTCATGTCATGTTGGGGAGGGTGGAGCTCATGGTTATGGTTATGAGTTCAAAAGTTCAATGCCATCTTGGCGAAGAGCCACTCACCGAGTCAGTCATTGATGAACGGCTCATAAACTAAGTTACGAGTCTTTCTTTTACTAATGCTCCCTAATAAGATGTACAAATACCACATTTTCTTGATATCCAACTATCCATTCCAAATACGAAACTACTCAAATAGATAGATAGATTGAGAAGACGAAACAAAAACCGTATCCCATCGCAGAGTGCAGACCCAATGCAACTACTGAAACTGAAAATATGTGCCAATTTCACAAGTGTCTTACTTGCATTTTGCTGCACTGCTGCCTAGTACTACTAGTACAGTAGTACTGTACTGTACTGTCTCATAATTTGTTCACAGTTACAGCATGCATTGCATGAATAATCACATTCCAGACATTCTCATCTCTGTCCCTTCATCATTCTTCTTACTACGCTAAAACGGAAAATAGGATTATACGCTTGCTGAAACACTTCTGTCTGCCTTTCACCAGGTGCTATTAGTACTATTATTGTCTGTTTATTTAACTATTTTTGTGATGTGAACTGGCTTAATTAGCCAGCCTATGATTTATTTGACTAATCTTACTAGATAGTAGGATTCTTGAAAGCAGTAAGATATATAAGATGGCGGATAATGGTGATGATCAAGCTGAGATAAACTGCCTGCGTGGACTGGTAGTAAAACTGTCGAAAGAGATGGACTACAAGAACCATTTACTGATGCAAAAGGAAGGTCTTAGTCTCGAAAAGTTTGCGACTATGAGCTGTTTGATGGAAGAGAAAGATAGACTCCTTGCTGAAAGATCTCAAGTCATTGGTACATTAATGGCGCAAAATCACAGGCTGCATCAAGCTTATCTTCAAGGTGAAACAATCATGAGTTTTTGATGCATATCTGAAATTCGTCATCTGTGCTGATACAGCGATACTGTAATATGACATGATGCATTATATCAATGCTGTTTTTTTCCCTCGATCTGTGTTTTTATTTGTTTGCGCGATCTCAACGTCCAGGGATGCAAAATCTTGAAGATGTGAAGATAGAACTGAAGAAGGTTAAGCATGATTTGGAGGTTGAAAAGAGTAAACAGAATCAATCCTCGAGGGAACTGGTGAAATATTCAGCAGACACTAACGAGGGGCCGCTGAAAAATACTCTTCTTAATGAAAAATATGCGACGACTGGCAAACTGATGGTACCGGTCTTAGAGATGGATAAGATGCTAGGAAAACTTCCTGCGTCTACTAGTAATAATTTACGGAATGAAAAGAGAGAAATGCAGTGCAGGAAAAAACCATTGGAGGAGGTATATAATCGGAGTATCATGATCAAGATGGAAAGTACGGAGTATGATGATTTTGGACCCTTGTCTAATCCTCCAGTGGAGCCACTCCGAAAGAAATTCAAGGATTCCAAGTCTCAAAATGTGATAATGGAACCAACTAGATCAAAGTCGGAACAAGGGAAGGTAGATATCCTAAGTCCTAACCATCTAGTACTGTATAATGCAAGGCACCAAGTCATTCGCTAATAATAATATCGTCTAATATAAAAATTTGTGGTTGATTGGTGGGTGCAGGCTAATTGTGGTACAAAGGCTCAAGCTCGACAGAATGAGGTCTGAAAGTTCGAATAGAAGGACTAGTTAGTTTGCTGCAACAAATGGAAGCAATTTCTGTAAAGGCCTAATTTCAAGAGTAAAGAGAGTTAGTTTAAGAAATTTACGGAACTGAAGACGACATGGATGGATGTTTCATGTCTGTATCAGTATTTCTTCAGAATTGTCATTCCTCAAAATCTTTATAAGACGTAGTGCGAGTTACACTTTATTGATATATACACGTATCGCTTACCACAAATCCAGAGCTGACATCCTCCCATTGAAGTCATCTTTGGTTTCGAAGTAATGTTGTTACTGTAATTATGCTTCTTTTATATTCGTCCCAATATCTTATATGACACGGTCTTGTGTCCAAACAACCCATCAATCATCCTTTAGTCTAAACAAACTGGCAGAAATCTCCTAAATTATGACTTATCAGACAATGATTTATCATACCAAGTTATGGATTTGGGTTTGTTACCGCGTCAAATCTTGACATACAAGACTTACCCTTATGTAGAGCGTAGTTTGGATAATAGTCGTAATACTACAGTCATTTTATTTTCCCTTCTCTAGGGCTGAAATCACGGAACAAAAGCAGCTGCTGTAAGTTCGGCAAGATGTTCGTTCACACAGAAATTGTTCCGAAAACTGATTAACATCTTTTCATAAAAATGGCGCGGACCAACTGAGATTAGGCCATGACCTCCGATTCCTAGATCAGTTTGAGATTCACTTACAAAACTCACAAGTGTCGATAGAATCAAACCTCATGAGTTATACATGACTTGCATACATACATTGCTTTACTGTACTAGAAATGCTTTTTCTGTGTCCACTCTTTCTTGCCTTCTGTACTATTTCTGTCCATTTTTTAGTCCTTCACCATGGCGTATAAGAGAACCGCCTTAATGTTCATTTTTTTAAGCTAAGGATGGAGGAGGTCGACAATGAGAAGAAGATTAAAAGTTTACGAAGCCTTGTGGTGAGGCTTGCTCGAGAGATCGACTACAAAAACCACTTATTGTTGGAAAACCATGAAAACATTGCTCGTCTCTCTGACGACTTAATGACAGAGAAGAGGCTGCTGACAGAGCGATCTTCTTCTGTTAGTGTTTTGCTTTCTGAGATTGCAGAAATAAATAAATCGCTTGATGAGATGTCAGCAGTCGTGACTAGGTTGACACGAGAGAAAGAGCTGCTCGTTCATGAGAAAAACACGGTTATGAATATACTGAACCAAAAGCAACAAAAACTTGATGACATTTCTGCAGATATCAGCTTGTTGATGGTTCAGAATTCCGAGAAAGACCTCGTGATTTCAGAGAAAGAGCAGCTGCTTAGCACAACATTAGAATCACTCAACATGTTGAAGGTGGAAAAAGATCACTGGGTTGAAGCTTGTCGAAAAGGTTTGTTACTCGATTATTATAAACATATCAGCATTTGAAATAGTAGTTCAGCATCTCAGTGCAGCTGATGAATGCACTATGTATCTAGTCTTATGATGTCGGAATTACAGTTTCAGTGACTAACTGTTTATTTTCAACGTCGTTTTGAAGAGTCGACAAAAAGTGAGAATATGGGGCTAGAAATCGAGAAGCTTCTGCAAGACTTGGAATCTAAAACAAAAGAAGTGGAAATATTAGAGAAAAAGTACAGCAAAATGGTGCAAGAAACCGAAACTGCAGATCCTCCCAAGGGTCAAGAATTCGAAGAGTTAAGAGTTGAGGCTGGATTACTTAGAAAAGAAGTCGACGAGAAGGAAGAATTATTGCAGAACATGGAGATGGACCATCGTACTATGATGATCAAAGACCTCAGAAGTAACCAAGAGCTACAAGCTGCTAGGAGGGCCGCCGTTGAAGTAATGTTCTCACAACTGTACTGCCAACTTCATTAAAACGCAGTGCGCACTGTCTAAGGGCAGCTGCGGAATCCCTCGTCATCCAAAAAATTAAATACAATCTTTAACAGGATTTTAATTACTTATCTATGTGACTTTAATTTGTACAGGGCTTTCAGAGCATTCAGAGATCACGAATGAATATTGGGATCAAAAGAATCGGAGAGATCTGTGAAAAACCATTCAGAGAGTCATGCTGTAAGAGGTTCCATGACGGGAATTGGAATGACGAATTTGGAAGGTGGGAGGAGAAGTCGATGGAATTATGCAGCTTGTGGCAGGAACACATAAGCGATCCTGCCTGGCAACCCTTCAAGAATCAACACATTGATGGCAAACTGACTGTATGTAAAATACATGCTAAACCTCTTTTAGATGACTAATTCTGGTAAACATGCATTTGATGTCGGTCGTGTGCAGGAGGTGGTAGACGAAAATGATGAAAGGTTGAAAAAGTTGAAGAAAGAATGGGGAGAAGGAGCGTACGAAAGCGTGGTTGAGGCGTTGGTGGGAGTGAACGAATACAATGCAAGCGGACGTTATCCAGTTTCGGAGCTTTGGAACTTTAAAGACAACAGAAGAGCCAGTCTAGGAGAGGTGATGCAGTATGTCATCAAGCAATGGAAACTACACAAGAAAAAATGATACTCCGTATATAATTAGAATCCTGCGCGCTTATTGAAATGAAGCTAAACATTCATCACCTAGTAACGTATGACATATCAGATACCTTTGGAATTACTGTAATATGATACGATCTCTAATTTGCGCTGCAGTTTCATACAGTCAGTTCTTGAATGCAGCAGCATGCATTCAGTTAACATTGGATCAGTTTAGGCCTTTGTTTAGTTACTGTAATATGATACGATCTCCAATTTGCGCTGCAGTTTCATACAGTCAGTTCTTGAATGCAGTCAGCCAGCATTCAGTTAACCTTCGATCAGTTTAGGCCTTTGTTTAGTTCAATGGCAGGCCGAGGCTGTACTCTTAATTATTGCAGGCTACTTCAACTCGGGGTCTGCATGTCTAATGCAAGCCGTGTTTATTGAATGCAGTTGCAGTGTCTGGGGCTTCACGGTCCTCTACGTCTAATGCTAGTGTGTGCAGGTCTAGGTCTATATTCGAGCTGAATCAAATGAATGCAACCATGTATACAGATTGAATACAGTTGCAGTGTCTGGGGCTTCACGGTCCTCTACGTCTGGTGCTAGTGTGTGCAGGTCTATATTCGAGCTGAATCAAATGAATGCAACCAAGTATACAGATTGGGGCTGCATTCGTTAAGATGCAGGCTTCATTCATCTTGATCCGAAACAAAAATGAGTAGAGTCTATTTCACGACATTTAGAAGCGGTTATGATTATTCATTCAGTCAGTCCCCTTATAACAGAGATATCCGTCACTTTGTTATAACAGGTCAAATACTACTCATTCAGGTAGAAAAGACTAACCCATTACTTTGACCGTGTTTCACTTTTTTCTATTTGACCCGTTTATTAGTCCGATTAATGATGGCCCGTTTTGATCCGAAAGTCTGATTTGACCCGATTGGGGTATTATGAATTTATGATGAGGTCTAGGTACTTAAACTTAAAAACCTAAATCGAAAATTGAGAGGGAAAAGAAGAAGAATGAGCGGAGTAGCAGATTTCTTCTACAAAGAAGCTCAACGCCATCATTATGTTGCTCGTTCTGCCTTCAAGGTTCTTCCTTCCTCTTCCACATTTCATGGCTTCGCTTACTACTCCCTCCATTCCGTTCATTTGTTTGCCTTTTATATTCAATGCGATGTTGTGTTGGAATGAATAGTTGCTGCAATTACAAGATAAATACAAGTTGATCAAACCAGGCGCTGCCGTGCTTGATCTTGGCTGTGCCCCTGGTGCCTGGCTTCAGGTTGGTTTTTCTTCCTATCTCTTTTCTTTGAGGCATTTCGTCGAACACCTGGTGGGTGGGTGGGTGTTGATCGTTTTTGTGAAACAAACAGGTGGCTTGTCAGAAGCTGGGCTCCATTAAAAATGGTGGAGTTGTCGTGGGTATTGATCTTAAGGTAACAATTTAACCCCAACTCACTCATTGATGAATGTTTCGTGACATTCCGTCATTAGTGTCGAGCTTTACATATTCTCGTCATTAGTATTGCTCTAGATTTGATGGTATCTGTCATGATCACTCGGTATATATAAACCGAGCTTGCTTAATCAAATAGACAAGCCATTACGTGTACTTACAGTTAAATTTGATTGTGTGTTGTCGGACATTGCAGAAAGTGAAAATTCCTAGCCGGTATTGTGATGCCAGAGTTAAAACAGTTTGTGCTGATGTTCGAAGCCTTCCCCGAGACCATATCAGGTCACTTTCTCCCAAGGTAATCTAACTATCTGAATGAAATCCGGGTGCTATACTGCTATGGGTTTGGAACTTGATTCGTGATCCATGGTGTTTGGTTCATTTTTGAATGATTGGGTTAATCGAGGCTTAAGAGTTAAGACCCGATGATATTTGATGATACCTGGTATTTAATCATCATTGACTGTATTAATTTTAGCACGAAAGGGTACCTTGCTTGTAGAATGAAGTAGAGTACGATAGACTTGCTTCTACTAATCATTTTGTGGTGCATGAGTTTGGGTTTTTCGGAATTAGACTTGCCTCTTCTTTGTATATTCCAGTTATCGACATCACAATTGGTTCATATTTTCTTTGGTATGTTCGATATGCAATAATCAAATTTCGGGAAACTCACGTTTCTTTTCATCATCTCTTCATATGATATTTCAAAATATATGATTAAACTTAAGTCAGTTGTACTATTCTTAGAGATTTTAACGTCGTTTTTGTATTGGATCGGCTTGTACAGAAGGCATTTACTGTCATACTGTCAGATATGTGCCCCTTAGTGTCTGGAATAAAAAATAAAGATGCAGCTCTATCCGCTGAACTAGGGATGCGAGCCCTTGACCTAGCGGTTGGAACCAGAAGCTCGGTTGAAGAACAAGATGATAAGGACCTTGAAAAGGAGGCTGACGATTCTTTATCAGATCAAGGTGGTATACTGTCCCCGGGAGGAAGCCTTGTCATCAAGCTTTTGGAGAGTGACAATATGCAAGGTTTGTAATTCTATCCCGTCTAAAAAAGCAAGGACTCTTGCATGAGACGGTATTACATACGAGTTCTAAAATGGCCTCATCTAACTTTTTTTTTTGCATTTACAGTATAAAACTGTTTTCTGTGACTTTTAACTTCTTGCATTGCTTACTGTATGGTGGCAGAATTTAATCAAATATGCAAGCCACTCTTCAGAAAGGCGTCCTGGCTGAGGCCAAAAGCTACGAGACCGTCTTCCAGAGAAATATATCTCATCTGTCAAGGTCTACGTGCTTGAATCTTATAGTATGATGGTATGAATGCATGCTATGTTTAGCATATATTGTTAATAATGCCTGCAGTAATGCAGTCAATCCACACGAAGGTAGATCCGAAATTTGTTGTAGGCTGTCAGAGTGATTTGCACTATTGCAGAGTAGCTATAACGGATTTTGGTGTGGAGGAAATGAATATAATCGTCAATAAGACCGAGTTGTGAGAAATCATTCACCATTGTTAGGCAATCGCTTTCAATGTGTACTGTCCAGATATTGTCCCTTCATGCTTCTTGTAACCTGGTAAAAGAGTTGATGCTTTGGCTTCCATCGCTTTCTTCCCAAACGTGTTCTGTATTTGACTCGACCATCCCCCATTCTGCCAAGCTTGATTCCCCACGACAGACCACACCAAGCCCCACCCCCACACCTTCGATCATAGTTGCATCGACTACACAATTTTAACTCTTTGATTCATTTTCATTCACTGTGGTACGTTATTTTACTCACTCGCTAAATTTGATTATCTTGATACATTTGCTTTATGTACTACGTTGTATTGTCCAGTAATGCTACGTAGTAGTGTTGTATGTTATATTTGTACTGCGATTTTATTTTTATTTGTACTCCGTAGTACATTATATACTATAATGCGCAATTTTATTTTAATATGCAGTTCATGTATATAGCTTCGCATTACGCATAATAAAAAGGGAAATAAAAACTTTTAAAAAAATAAGAAGGATAATACAAAAAAAAAACACTAAGGTTTTATTTTTTAAGAATGAAATAGAGTGAACTGAATTGGATTAATTTAAACTGAAATGAATTAAATGAAGTGAAAATATGACTGACAGAGTACACCGTACACCAAGTATAAGTAGTACTTAAGTAAGATCGAACTTAAGATCTATCAATATCTCCGTTTTAATCACTAGATCAAAATGTTAGCAAGATTGCTATCATATTTAACCAGTTTTGAGGGTTAAAGAGAATAAGGGTACAAATAGAGGTACTCGTAGTAAAGTACAATAATGAGTCCGTAGACGATGGGAATATATTGGGTGACCCACCGCCCACTATACCCAATTGGAGAGTCCAGCAAGCAAGCAAGCTAGACAGACCCACGGGCCACGACGCGTAAATTCAAACCCTTACATAGACTGTTTCCCGCCTAAAATCTCCCGCTTATTTCCATTCTTCCGCCACACGGTTGATTGGACTCAGTCATTCATTCATTCATTGCTGCCTCCAACGGACTATTATTAATCCTGTCAAATTCTTATTTGTGACGGAATTATCCGTCATAATCGTGTAACGGGTTAAATAATACTCCGTATCCATTTGGGTAGGTAAAGACAAAGTCATGTGCTACCACTGGCCTTTGACCTTTGTCTTTTCTAATTAAATGGTACTCCCTCTGTTTCATTACTATCTTCCACATTTCCTTTTTCAATCATTTCTTTGATTTCTTCCATTTTCCTTTTTTTCTATCGCACCTCTCTCCTACCTAGGTGACCCACTTACTTTACTCCCTCTCTACTTTTTGAAATCATTGAAACGAAGGGAGTATTATTTGACCCGTGATCAATTTGTGATGGATATATCTGTCGTAAGGGAAACTTCCTCGTTAATCATTCACATCTCTTTCAATATTTATATAAACCGCCTTCTACTCCCTCCCCCAGTCCCAGTCCCACTCCCACTCGCGGCTTAAGCTTAAGCTTCTCTAACAAGCCAAACTTCAATTCCTTCTCCCTCCCTCTATATATATCCTCCCTCATTCAAATTATATATAGATATTCCCATCACTTCTCTTCTGTTTAATTAATTAATTAATAGCTGCTGTAGTACGTAGTAGTTTCAGCTAGCAGTGATGGGCATGGAAATTAGTAACAAGGAGAATATTATTGGGGGTAATTATGACGAGTACGAGTCGGGTTTTCAAACGCCAAGACGACACGGTGGAGGAGGAGGTGCGGTGGTATTTGTGTGTCCTCCGGCGCCCAGAAAGAAGAGGGTTTACGCAATTCAACCCCCTGTTGCTCCTCCTCAAGGCGGCTATTTCAAGCCCCCAGATCTCGACTCCATTTTCACCCCTTTCACTACAACCAACACTACTCATAACCTCAAGCTCCCCAATCTACATTAATATCTTTCTCATTATATATCAGTTAAAGGATTATACAACCAGTTGTACATAGAGCTATGTACAACTGGTTTTAAGATCTTGAGCTTTATCACAAAATTTTTGAGTTTTGCTGTAAAATTTTTGAGCTTTAGTGTAAAGTTGTCGAGTTAAATATTCAAGCTCAAAAACTTACCACTCAGTTCAGAAACTTTTTTTAGCTCAATAAATATACAAAAAAAACTCAAAAACTTACGCCTGGTTGTACAATGTTATGTTATTGTACAACCAGGTGTATAATCCTATTTTCCATTAAATATAGGATATCCTTATATATATATATATATTTATTTAAGTAGTATTCTTCTTAATTAAGTTTGTAATTTTGGTTTCTTTTTAGTTAAGGGTGTGGTGGAATTATTAATTAGTATAGGATTCCTATTATTTTTAATTTTGTTAATTTAGTTTAGTAGTAATAGTAGGATTTTGGATGCCTAAGTAAGTTCGAGGCCGAATGGATTGTATTTGTATATGTAGTACGGAGTAATAATAATAATACTGTAATAAGTTTGTAAATTTATTTCATATAGGAGTATTATTGTGAAAATGAAATTCATCCCTCCAAATATGTTTCTCGTTTACGGTTGTTCACAAATTCTTGTTTGTTACTCCCTCCGTCTGGAAGAAACATAAAGGACGGAGGGAGTATGTTTATTGATACAATATGTGTTTTGGTTTAATTTTGGAATTCATTAGTATTCCTTTCGCTTTTTATGTTTCTTCTCATTTTAATTAAGTACTCCTTACGAATGAATTTTCGGACACTGAATGAGGAGGCATGGTATTTGTGGAGGAGTACGGTGGTGAGACGAAGGTATTTGCCGTCAGATTCAAGATGAGTTAAAGGTGGTCAGTTTTGTGGTGTTTGCCGTCCATAGTTAGTTGACGGTAGTTTAGGTTGTCGTGTATGATGAAGTTAACGAAAAATAAGGTGCGGGTGAATGAAGTGACTACAGAGTAGTGACTAGATTAGGCAAAATTGATCTCACCTGGATGACCCAACTCGAATAACCCACCCGAACTGATCCGATCTAACCCAAAATCTACCCGAATATTTTTATAGAAAATGAGTCGATATTTTCATTAAAAAGTTGAAAATAACATTCACGAAAATAATCTGAATTCGAAATAATTTGGCCCAACCCAAACCGTCTATCCCCTAAAATGACCTAATCTAAAGCTAACCCAACTAATTCGACCTGATTGACCCGTTTACCCGGTTTAGTAACAGTGGGTAGTGGGTAACGTGACGTCCCCTTTAATTGTTCCCAAAACAAGTAGGACAAAGATTCTGAAATATATCCATCCATGCCTCTTTGTGACTGATATGGCCTACGCTCTTCTTCACTACTACTCATCGCCTCATCGCATTTCTCTCCTCTCAATTTCGTCCTCCGCCGCCGGAACCACCACAAGCTCCGCCGCATCCCTTCTCTTTCTTCCGCCATTATCTCAACGGTCATTTCTCCCTCACTTTCATTGCTTTTCGACTATCCTCGCCTTCTACTTTGACTTACTTCTGCTATACAAATTGATTCTACTTTTGTTCATCTTCAAAATTAGGTTAAACTTAATTTGATTCGCCATTGTTTTTTTATAATCGGCTCTAGAATTTATGCTTTCTTGTAATTGAACCTCGAGGTTTTGGTTGAATTGGTTAAAGCGATGGTTGAATTCGCAATCGTCGTTAAGTTCAGTCAAGTTACCTCCCAATTGCTCCTTCAATTCTGTTTTTTTATCAGCTTTTTATATGCTGCTGCAGCTATGTTGTACACTAATTTGATTCGCCATTGTTTTATAATCGGCTCTGGAATTTATGCTTTCTGGAAGTTGAACCTGAGGTTTTGGTTGAATTGGTTAAGGCGATGGTTGAATTTGCAATCGTCGTTCAGTCAAGTTACCTCCTAATTGCTCCTTCAATTTGATTCACTATTGTTTTTTTTAATCGGCTCTAGAATTCATGCTTTCTTGAAGTCGAACCTTGAGGTTTTGGTTGAATTGGTTAAGGCGATGGTTGAATTCGCAATCGTCGTTAAGTTCAGTCAAGTTATACCTCTTAATTGCTCCTTCAATTCTGTTTTTTATCAGCTTTTTATATGCTGCTGCAGCTATGTATGTACACTAATTTGATTCGCCATTGTTTTTTTTAATCGGCTCTAGAATTTATGCTTTCTTGAAGTTGAACCTTGAGGTTTTGGTTGAATTGGTTAAGGCGATAGGTTGAATTCGCGATCGTCGTTAAGTTCAGTCAAGTTACCTCCTAATTGCTCCTTCAATTCTGTTTTTTATCAGCTTTTTATATGCTGCTGCAGCTATGTATGTGCAACATCAGTATTTGTGTGACTCATTTGTCAAAACCCCAATAAATTCGGACCAAAATAGAGTTTTTGAGCATTTGAATGCTTGATTCTCGATTCTGTCTGCTGGACTGTTGATTTTCCTTGGAGTGAATCTGGTGCATTTATTCGTGTAAAAGGCCGATTGTTGACTTTGATTGTATTACGCGGATTGCTATTGGATTTTTCCATTTTAGGTAGTACTGTATTCAACAAAATACTCCCCCTATTGTACTCCCTTCGTCCCATGTTTATTGTGCATCCCAAATTAATTGTTCGCTTTCCAAATATAGTAAGGAAAATGAATGAACTCTCAATTTATCCCGAGATAAATAAGCTTCCCATTTCCATTATCGGACTACCTTTTACTTCATGTGTATATATAAGTCAAGGGGTATTAGCGGTATGTCCCTGCTTGGATGGTGTTTACTGCTCCTGCAATATGTTTGGATGGTGTTTGTTGATTTTTTTGGTGGATGTGTATTTTGTTCCCTGCCCATTCTTTTAGCAGTTTTCAAAGCATTATATTCATGCATGGTTTAATATTTTTTATACAGGCCTTTGAAACAACAGGCATTATGACTGATGCAATTGATTTAAGTGGTGATGGTGGTGTTTTAAAGAGTATTGTACGGCGAGCAAAAGATGATGCTGTTGGCCCAACAGAGGATTTGCCTGTTGTGGATGGTATGTCTGATGTAAAAAAAAGAATTTACTGTCTATAATTCAAACACTTTCCTGGTATTACTTTGTTCTGAAGGACTGAAAAGAGGCTGTAGTTATGTGCTGCGTCGGGAAGATTTAGCTGACCTCAATTTTTTGAGTGAAAAACTTGTGGTTTCTTCATCCCATGCAAAAACAATTTTTTTTCCGTTATCTAAATTTGGTTTTTGTCTGTCGTTCTAGCTTGAAAAGAAGGAGTAATTGTTATCATTCCACATTGCAATAAAATAATCCATAAATTTCTACTAGTTTAATCTTGAAACCATTTGGCTTTAGTCTTGACATATCTAGTCGATTGCTAACTTTTTGATAACATAATGCGCTTTAATTGAGCAGTGCACTATGAGGGTGTTCTTGCGGAAACGGGTGATGTTTTTGATACTACACATGAAGACAACTCTATCTTCTCCTTTGAGATTGGCAAGGGCTCGGTAATTAAGGCTTGGGATATTGCAGTTAGAACAATGAAGGTAATCGATGCCGTTTCTTTCCCTTTTATCCTATAGAACCTCAAACTATTTTCCAAGTAATTTGAAGCAATTCCACCTTCCCAGGTTGGTGAAATAGCCAAGATTACTTGCAAGCCAGAGTATGCATATGGCAGCGCTGGCTCACCACCTGAGATTCCTCCCGAGTAAATTCACCTCCTCTCTTAATTCGATAATTTTATAATTAGTCTAGTTTAAATGCACCGTTGTAACTGGCATTTTATTAGTGCTTCGTCTAGTCAGTAAAGCCCTAAACGGTATAATCCAGTGCCAGAAGGCAGAGCTATAGCTCACATCCGTAAGACCGTAAACCAAATATAACAAACGACTGAAATGAGAACCTTATCACAAAATAAAATGGAAGCAGCTGTTCATTCATGCTGTAATCATTCTCACAAACAGGAGCACTATTTTTTAGGCTTTAGCATAAACAGAACTCTTGAAATTTGTCCCCTCTAATTATCTAGTTCAGTTCTGCAGTCCTAAAATCATGCCTTGAATGTTCAACAATCTAGGGCCACCCTTATCTTTGAGGTAGAACTATTAGCTTGCCGGCCACGCAAAGGTTTAAGTGCTGGTGGTGCTGCAGATGAGAGGACCAGACTGGAGTAAGCATTTTCCCCAATATACTCCGTAGTACTTATTTTATCCTCTTTTGCCGTATTAATGACATTGGGTATCAACTAAACAAGGGAGCTGAGAAAGCAAAGAGAGATGGCATCTGCTTCCAAGGAAGAAGAGAAGAAGAAACGGGAGGAGGCTAAAGCCGCAGCTGCTGCTCGTATCCAAGCCAAGATGGAGGCTAAGAAAGGAAAAGGAAAGGGCAAAGCGAAATAGGTATTTTATACTGTTTTGATCTCCCATGTGAGCAAATATACAAATGGTTTGATCCATGTTTTTCTTTTAAATGCTTGAGTGGTGATGTCTTGGATTATCCTTTCGCTTGAGATAGCCCTGTGTTGTGAGCCAGAGTTTGGTTTTTGGTTTTAAACAGTGTAACCTTTTTTTAATCAGCTCATTACTTGTGTATGAATATATTTTATTAAAAAAACGACTGGAAAAGTTTTAGAATTAAGAGAGCTAAACAGTTAACTCTACCGCCCTCCTGGCCCCTTCTCAAAAGTAGAGATGAACAAGGTAAAAATGAGAACCCTAAAAACCTGCTGGTCCCTTCTCAAAAGTAGAGATGATGAATAAGGTATAAACGAAGGCTGTGTCTGACTATATTTTATAAACAAAGACTGGAAAAAGTTCTAGAATGGAGAGAGCTAGACTGTTAATCCTAGCGTCCTATTGGTCCTTCTCAAAAGTAGAGACGAACAAGGTAAAAACGAGGGTTGTGAAATCAGCTAACAGAACTCTGGTATGTGGAGACAATATTCTTAGCTGAAGCAATAGTAAAGAAGGGAAAAAAATATCCCAAAGAGCGGTTTTTACATTTGGGAGATCAGCTAGGAGATGTAATGTAAGGAGTTTAGAGGAACCGGGGAAGATGGTTGTGAACATTCCTAGTGATTCAAAAATAAGAAGAAAAGTAACCATATCATCTGGATATTAGTGCTAGCTGTATACCGTTGCCTCGCCATAAACGAGAGCGTTTTAAGGCATTCGAGTTATGTTGCTATTAATGCTGTTTCTGCATGATTATGCCAGAAGCTGGAACCATTATTCTTTTCTGTGCATAGAGTAATCTGTTACACTGCTTTTTAACTAGTTTAAGAGGAGATTACACAACTGAAAAAAATGAAAATCTTGGGATTCTTGAATTTATTTGCTTGGTCACTCAACTCAGAAGTTCAGGAACCAAAATATAGATTGATCAAATACAAAGGCACAACTGTTATAAGAACTCTCAGACATGGCTAAGTTGGTAGCTTCTAGCAAGTACATTACTCTGTGATAGGTTGATTAGAATAGTATGGCGAACACCCCAAATAAACTAAGAACAAAAAACACTCAATATTTTCAGCAACACAATTGTCAGAAAAGCTTTGTATGTAACTCATTATCAGCACACTGGAAGATCAGAAGGCGGTGGAAGCAGTTTTTGATTTGGCAACTTTCCGTCTAAGACCACCCAAGCCATCTTCAGTCCCCAACTGGTGTGAACTTCCAAGTGGCAGTGCATGAACCACACCCCTATCAAAAAAATTCCACGATTAGATTAGTCAATGTATTGAAAGGATTTTTATCATTGTTACTACTACATTAACAATTAGAGTGTATTGGTAAGTAAGACCGTTTAATGGGCCGTGTTATGAGCTTTGAAGGTGTTTATGTGAGGAGGCTTCTACTCGGGTTTTTAAAAGTTGTGAGGAAACCTTGAAAATTCACCAAATCTTATGCTAAGACCAGCTTACCAGGATTATCGGCAAAGAAGCGAATGGCGACCCATCCCCCGACAGGCACACCGACAGTATTTCTCTCAACAGGATCGACAAGGTTGAACTTAGCCGGGTCTTTTTTCGGATCGAAATTTCCAAACCCTTGACCAACCACAAAGAAATTGAATCCATGAAGATGAAGAGGATGGCTTTCTGCACCAAGAATGCTGGTACCTTGCATGATTAGCTCCACGCTCGTGTTGAATGGGAGAACCACCACTTTTGTTCCATTCATAACCATTGTGTTGTTGGGTGGCGTGCCAGTGTAGTTGAAGGGAATAAGCGGGGAAGAAGGGAAGTTGGTTGTGTAAACCCCTAATGCTTTTTGGTTGGTGCGAGTTTGGATGAAGTGGGTTTGGAGGAGAGCTTTGGTGGGCATGACAAAGGAGACATTGTTAACCGAAGCACTAAACATAGTTTTGTTTTTCGGTCCTTGACAAGTTTGATTTTTGTGGCACGGATTTGTTCCTAATCCAACAGTAAAAAAGAAGTGTTTGTCAACATGGTTTGGCACGTTTGCCGGGTATTGAGCATTTGCTAGGCTTCTGAGCTTGTTAGTATAATTGGTAACGAAACTGGTGTCTCCTAATGCAGGAAGCGAGGGTTTAAAGACAGGAAAGTTCTTGTTTGAAGTTAATTTTAGTGGGTGGTGATATTGCAGGATTCCGGCAACCGTGGAATTGTCAAAAGTACCATTGCCTGTAACGTAAGGTCGAGCCATCATGAAGAAGCGAGCATTCGGGTGGTAAGATTTCGTCTTGAGGAGGATGTTGGATGTTTGGCCCGGAGTTATGATGATCGTATCGGTTTCAAAAGGTTTGACATAGACAGCGTCCACGTCCACTACTGTCATAGTGTGGTTTGCAATGCTGAAGAAAAGTTCGTCATTGAGTGCAGCGTTGATCACCCTTAGGAGGTAAGTCTTACCGGGTTTCACATTCAGTTTGAAGACATCTACATGAAAAGATACAAAATTAGCTCATCCATGAAATTGCGGGGGCTGCAACAAAACCTTAGTTTTACGACATATATGAAATGTACCTTTGGACGAGCAGTTGTATAACGGTCCAGGAAGGCCGTTTATAGTGTAAGCGTCAGATACATTTGGGCCGCCGCCTGTTTGAAGAGCTTGTGTAATGACAGCCTCAGGATCTGCATTCCACCACTCTCCTGCAGTCGTCCGACATACAATACGATTTAAACATCAATTTCGGGATTGCCATTTGTGGCACTTGATGTGACTCAAGTCCAGTTAAGTTGGAAACTTGACGTACCGAAAATCAGAGGAACTTCCTTGTAGGGCTGTGGAAATGGGTATGGGACACCGAGTTTAGGGAGGATAATGATGGGTCCGTAAAGTGTAGATCTGAGCCAAGAAATGTGGGCGTGCCACCAAAGAGTCCCTCGTTGCCCGACAATGGTGAAGTTGTATACGTAAGACTGTCCGGTTTGTATGGGGCATTGGGTTATATATGCTGGCCCGTCTGCCCATCCACTTCGAAGCTGTCTGATCCCATGCCTGTTCACACCGATCACACAGTCAAATCTTTCTTCTAAAACTCGACTCAAAACCTAAGCCTTGGCTTCAAAATTGGTCGCGTGGTGTGTATAGGTTTGATCATGGTAAATCCGATGCACGTTTTTTCTTTTGGTGATAGTAAAATTTAGGGGTTAATGTTAAGAGATAGTTTATTTACCAATGGATGGTAATATTATTTTGAACATGGTTAACAACTTTAACCACGAGCCTGTCGCCCTCTCGTGCAACAATGCGAGGCCCAGGAAACTGGCCATTAACAGTGACGATACTCTTCGTGTGGCACAACCTCGTCACATTTTGCATTTTGATCTATCACCATTCACCATTAACAGCAATTTGGTTAGAAAGACATAATTACATAATTAGCATAACCACAAGTTAATTTAAAAGTTTTACGCAAGAATGAATATATGTAGTTCAAGTACGTCAAATTTGTAGTGCCTGGTGATGGCAACGACATTATCGGAAAGCATCAAGCACGCAATGCTAGAAAGCGCAAGGAACAATAATCCGAAGGGCGCCATTTCTAGGGCGGGCGAAACGGGAAGCTGAAGGAGTGTTGTTTTGAGTGAGAGAGACAAGTAGGTTGAGATGAGAATGATGAATGGAATTTGGAACTGTTGAACTTATATAAGGAAGTAATGTAGAAAAATTAGGTGAAAAATATATGAAAATGGAGCTTGGAGCATGAACTGTGGATCCAATTAGGTTGTTAGATTGTTACTTTTAGAGTGATCGTAAAGTCTATTGTTGTGTAGATAGATTAGACATCAAAATCTAAATATTATAATTGACTCATTTCAAGTTTATTGTTTATGTCAATTGTCAACCCTTTTTCTTCAAGTTTTGGATTGGCTTACTGTAATTACTTGCGACTGTGACTCTTAAACACTGTTACACTCACTCCTGTCTTACTGTCTTACTCCACTACTTAATACGCTATTCTATCCATTCAATTATTTACATAGGTTCACAATTTCTCCTCACAAAAACGACCCCCATGTAAAGAATTAAATGAATGAGAGAGAGTACTGACTAATACGGAGTATAATACAAAAATTGTGTAGAGAAACTAATACTCAGTAAGAAACATATACCGAAGATGTCTTACTCTGTACAAGGTTCGAATCTTCATTCCACGTACATTTTAGTGTGCTAAATAATCATCATCTCCTGAACGAACATAAAAAATTACTTCGTTATTTATTACGAGTATATAGTTATGTACGGAGTATGTCCATTTCCTTTACGTAATGGAGTACACAAATTTGTTTTTGGGACGGAATTATTCTTCACAAATTTATAACGGGTCAAATACGATCTGTTTTCATAGAAAAGATAAAAAAAAAAAAAAAAAAAAAAAATACTACGGAGTATAAAGTATATGAGTTGTCTTTTCGATGTAAATAGAGACTAGAGAGTATTTAACCTGTTATAACAAAATGACGGATATCTCCGTTATAAGGGAGAGTAGCTGGATGGAGACATGGAGTATGTTTTTTTTTTTTTTTGATAATTTCCAGCGTGGAATGTATATCCAATTGGCATGGCATGTCCTACCAAAAATGTTGAACAAGTTTGCATGGTTGCAAGGTCGACTTCCGTACAAGGAAGAGTGCATTACAAAATACTATTGCTTCTATGTCTTACTTATCACCTCAATAACAAGCCCAAACACCGAAGATGTCTTAGCCTAGTGGGTAGGACTAGGTGCTCTGAGACGGTAGGTCTCAGGTTCGAATCCCCCTCCCCCTATATTGTAATGCGACTAAGTGCGCTCTTTGTTGAACCAAAAAAAAAAAAATAACAAGCCCAAACAAATACTCGTATCTACCATGTTTTCTTACATACTACTATAAACATTTTATTATCCTGGTTTTGAAATAGGCGACATACTGTGATATTGACTTATCTAAAAATATTTCGACTCTGAATTTTCCACAAAATAGCATTTCGCCAAATAGAGAGTATAAGCGGTACTCCTTGGTATTATTGTGATGATTAGTAGACAACTTTATTAGGAAGAAAAATCAATGAAACAAATAGCTTCGCCTTCACAAAAGAATCGAAGAATATGTAAACGTAATGTGAATCCGTCTTGTTTTGTGCATCAAAAGTACGAGTACTAAAAATGGAAGCATTCCTCCTAATCCTAATGCTAGCTAGACCATATATGAAGCATCGACGACACGAGATGATGAATCTTCATCCCCAACCTTGATTTTGCATGTAGGGCACCTTCCTGCTAGTGTTCTATGCCATGGGTCGTCTGTGCAATCGTTGTCATGGTGCAAGCATACGCTACATGTTTGTTCATCTTCAGAGCCACTTCTCGTACAACCTTCAACATTGATCGCTATCTCCTGCTGCTTCTGATTTAGGAGAAACGAGGATGATGAAGCCGGTTGTAATGCTCCTCCACCACTGCAGGTAACAAAACTGTCTATAAAAAGCGACAGATGAAAAAAGATTCAGCGCAGATGATCGATCAGACAGACATCGTCTAACCTTTGGGGATTGACAGCAACTTTATACTTGTAGACAGGAAGAGCATTAATCTGTTCCTCCTCGCTCATTGCGTAACCTGCAGGCACATCAAAAAACAGATGCTCGAGAGATGAATCCAAGTAGTGTTGGTCTAGAAGAGCAAGCTGCAGTCGAAGGCCGTGCAGATATGCAGTCGACAGTGGCATCTGCTGCAACCCAAGTTGTGTATGATGATGAAGAAGTAGGTCACGAGTTTCTACAGCGTGTGCTTCAAGTTGTTGACATCTAGCATACGTCCTTAGGCTGCAGGTAGCCATCAAAAAGAAGCCGAATACCAGCCAGATCTTCGTATAATCAAGAGTCTGCAATGCAATGAACTTATCAGATGCCGAACATACATACATACATACATACATACATACATACATACATACACGATCTACTAAACTCAGATAGCTAAGAGGGCATTGCAGCATTTACCAACAAATCTGGCGAAACTTGTTGAGAATTCAGTACAATAAAGAGCAGTAACACTGCCAACAAATTAAAACAGAGGAAATCTCAGCAAAGTACTTGTATATGAAGTAATGCACGCAATCGAAAAGAAGATAAACGCGTATGTACGTAGGTGTTGATTACCAGTAACAAGGAGGGCGAAGAAGGAGCTAGAATTGACTGATGTAGCTGGATGGATACGCTGATAGCGCTGCTACCAAAATCACGAAAAACACACATGAGCAAGGAAACCTGTATACAACTACTGAATCAATGAATCATACATACATTGATGCATACATACATACATACCACATGTTGCTCAGGGATTATTGATGGAAATGAATTTTCGACATCATCAGCTGTAGTCGTTGTCCCTCGAAAATTAAAACCCATGCTCGTTTCGACGTGATTGTTTGTTTCACCTAAAGTATGTATGTATGCAGATTGCAGAACAATGAAGGGCGGTAAATTAAAATTTATACTTTGAGTAGTAATGTAATATGTAAATGTAAATGTAAATGTAAATGTAAAGGTAAAGGTAAATGTAGTATTGTAGTAGTAACAATTACTGTAATTACATAAATAAAGTTCATGCATACAGTGAACTTGCTACTTAAACACAAATTCTAACAGATGAACATGAACATGAACATGAACATCCCCTTTTCCCTCTGATTCTAACTCTGGAAAACGCTCTTATATTAATTAAACTTAAAGTAGTCATCATTTCTACTCGTAGTAATTTAGGTAGCGTCGACACTTTTCCAATAATTAAACACAAATATTTTTTTGCATGTCCTATAAACTTAGAATGACGTGTCAGTGTTTCAAGTGTCGGATACGTCTCTGTGTCTGTGTCTGTGTCTATGTCCTCCTGCTACCTAGCTAATAATATAAGACGCTCTAACTCGTGAGTATCTCAAACTCACTCACTCACTCCCTCTATTACTTCCTGCACAAATTTCTTGTTTGTGACGGAGTTATCCGTCATATTCTTGTGACGGGTCAAATAATACTCGTTTAAGTACAAAAGATAAAAAGCAACTCACATGGAAAATGTCAATAATTTGTCCCTATCTAGCTAAATGGTTATTATTTGACCCATTATAAGAATACGACGGATACTACCGTCACAAGAAAGAACAGCTGTACTTCCTGGGGCATGACTCACCTCACTTCATCATCTCACACCCCCGAGCATATAATAATAATAATAATAATAATAATAATAAAATTTCAGCTTTGCTATTGCTAGGGGGTGGGTGCCCAGATATTATCTCGGTTATCCACTAACTTCTTGTAATTGGTTTTGTTATTAATACAAGTTCGGTTTTAATAATAATAATAATAATAATAATAATAATAATAATAATTTCATTGCTCCAGCGGATTTGGAAATTTGCTATATCACAGGACGCTGGAACGCGTGCATCAGCTCATATTTTTAGTTTTTTACTAGAATTACTTTCGCGATCGCTAAGCTAGTGGGGCTCAGATAGTATATCGGCTCCCCGATAACTTCTTGTAATTTGTTTCAATGTTAATACGAGTTCCGTTATTATTGAAAAAAAAAGAATAATAATAATAATAATAATAATAATAATAATAATAATAAATCTTTGTAAGAAAAATATTTGTGAGATAATTCTCTTTTCTTACTCGTGATGGATGAACGAGAGAAATAACCTTCTTGCAAAAGAAATAATAATAATAATAATAATAATAATAATAATAAATCGGATTGAATATCCAACTATTTTAAAACTAAAATCTATATCCTACCCAAATAAATTTTGTCCAAACTTAATCATCAAATCGGACATCCAAAATTACGGACGGAATATGTAGTTGATAACTCATTTTCTCTAA
Organism: Agrostemma githago; assembly: GCA_958450325.1. Classification (NCBI taxonomy): domain Eukaryota; kingdom Viridiplantae; phylum Streptophyta; class Magnoliopsida; order Caryophyllales; family Caryophyllaceae; genus Agrostemma; species Agrostemma githago. Next base: position 66,439,465 of record OY288255.1, on the reverse strand, counting down.
TATAACAATATAAAATTAATTACTTTATTCATTCTCCATCTCATTAAAACAGATAAATATTAGATCGTTACGAAATAAACCTGAATAAGTAATGGAAGGTGATGAAGACTAGGGAGTAATGGATAGGTGATAGGTAGGAAGTTGTGGGCGTAGGTGCATTGCATGGGTGGCTCATCTCATGTACTCCCTCCGAGTTCCTATGATCTTTCCTATTTTTTTTTTTTTTGGGCTGAGTTTGATTTTCTTTCCTCTTTCCTTTTTAGGCTACTAATATGTGGTTTACATTTACCCTCACATTTCTCTCTCTTCCTCCTTTTTTTTTTTTTTTGAGCCACTCATTTATCATTTCTCTCTCTTCCTTCTTTTTTTTGAGCCACTCATTTACCCTTCCTTATTTTCCACCAAAAAAGAAAAGGGAAGAACATAAGAACTCGGAGGGAGTTCTTTTTTTTGAGCCACTCATTTACCCTTCCTTGTTGAAGGGAGTATGTAATTGATTTGACGTAATTAAGATGGTCCATGACAAGAGTAGTTGGCTGGCCCGCAACGAGTAGTGGTAGTAGCTACGTACCTCAAGTGATAGACTACTACTACTTCAAATCTCAGAGTCAAATTAATAAGCCCAAGTTAATAAGTTGAAGAAGATGATGCCAAGTTGGGCATGAAACGTCGTCGTACACAACTGGATCCAACATCCCAAATACTACTATCCAACTCGATCAGTCACCTTCGACATTCCATGCACGAGTTGTTTACGATGGATGACTCTTCCGAATTATTGTCGGATATGAGTTATCTGTCACAAATTTGTGATGGATTAAAATGTTATTCATATGGATAAATAAAGATAAATTTTTTTACTACTCGTATTTCTTAAAGATTTATCTATTTATCCAATGCGAAGTGTTATTACTTTTTACTAACTTTAAGTTAGGTGAGTTTATAAAACTGTTTGATTTTCAATAATAGGAGTATCTTACTTTACTCATTTTCTTAAAAGTGGTGAAATATAGGTAAATACTCCATCCGTTTCAATATAGTGCTCCTCACATATATTAGGGAAATTGACAAACATATAAAACAGAGGAAGTACTTGTTTGGATGATTGAGGGGAGTACCATTTTAGGTAGCGGTGAACCGTATAAGTAATTTATTTAAGACCGTGATTTATAGATATTGGATCCTTGTACAAGCAAGGAATGAGATCGTGACGATTGACTTAGTAGATTACTACCTTCTTTTCATTATGATTTTCTTGTTGTTTTTTTGGCACAAAATTTTAGGGACGAAGAATATGCGGATGCGGTTATGATTGAGTGAAATTCTCACCTACGACGTAGTACGCTCTCCTTTAGACAAAAAAAATTGTATTAAGAACGAAAGATAAAGATTTTAGAGAAAATACCAAAAAAAAGTAAAAGAGAAAAATGTTCCTCCAAATTGTTAAAGGACTAGTAAAAATGAGGTTGTAGATGTTAATGAGTGCTTTTATATTGAAGTTGGAATATGACCTCCAAATTGAATGACCGAGTTATTTTGAATCGTGGAGATAAGATGTACAAATATGTAATCATGAATATTTCAGATTTTGGAACTATATACACTGATACACACGTTATCAAGTACGAGTACTGGTATTATTCGAAATGTGCATAATTGCACGAAGGTAGGTATAAACACTATTGCTGGCAAATCTATGCTCTTGTTTTTCTCTTCTACTCCCTCACACTATTATTATGTTGTACTACCTCAATTCAAGTCCAAGCTTCTCCTTCCTTGTTTTGACACTATTCACAATTAATGATAACTTTCAATATTCACGATAATCTATTAGAAAAAATATATTCATGTGAGATCTTGTTTGATTCGTCTTTAAAAATACATTATTAATATCCAATTTTCATAATTTTTACTAATATGTTACGAAAGATATTAACGATGCAAAATACGCGTTGGCAAACGTGAAAAAGCAAAAGGGAAGCTTGGACTTGAACGGAGGGAGTACCAAGTACATGAAGGAGTTATGTCCACTGTCCTACGGATTAACCCGCTTAAGTCTATGTATCCGATATGCCTTGCTAGAGGTCGATGTCGGATTGACATGTAAATGAGTTACGTGTCTGGTAGTCTTAAGTGGGCCCATTGGGTCACACACAATATGTACGGGATATTATTAATATATATATCGATATATTAAATATATCGGGTCAGTAGTAATACGGACCCAACTGCGTTGTCAGGTTATGGTAATTAGAGTTATACTAATAATCTAATTATGGTAATTAGGGTTATAGTAATAACCTAATTCTAGTTTCCCATCTCCTATATAAGGAGGTTCATATGATGAACCAAGATATGGAATTAAGAGTATTGACTCATAATATATACGGAGTATTCTTCTTATAAAGAGTTATAAAATAGATATAGAGAGAAGTTGTGAGACGGTCTCACGTACCTTTATACTAGCATATACGTCGCAGTTCTGTACCCGTGTGGATACCAAAGGAGGCATCACGTTTGGGGTGCTTTATTCTATCCGTGAAGATTATTTATTCTGTCCGTGGGAATTATTTATTCTGTCCGTGAAGATTATTTATTCTGTCCGTGGAGATTATATATATTTATGGGTTTATTATACTTCTTATTAATACGCTGTTCCGCTGCAAATAAGGTATAATTGTTATCCCTCTTCTTTTGTCTTTTCGGTTAATACTCGTAACAGGTCCTTGGGTTTAAGGGTTGTAACCCTACAGTGGTATCAGAGCCTCTATTATTTAGTATTAATCAAATCGACCTGAATTTATATTTCATAATTGCTTACGAGAGATTCACCCGCATATTTATTTGATTATATTCGTTTTGTGCTGAGAACTGTTCTCACAATATATTATCTATGTACGTGAGGCAGTAATAAGGTTGATGATGTCAGCGTTGCAAAGTTACATGAATCATGTTCCTGCTTGACATATTTTTGCTTGACATATTTTGCCTGGATGATTATATCTCTACGTTGGGTATATGTTTTACGTACGAGGTTTTGTTTCACTCGTTTAGGGTTTATCTTTTAATAATTTAATTTGTTAAATTATGTAATTGGATCTTAAAATTAATTTAAAATATAATATTGATTATGATTTAATTTAATTTACCCTAAATTGAACCACTATAATCCCAAATTTCTTTGTTGACGATGAGACTAATTAGATTAGGTCAAGATTCGATTGAATTGGGTAAAATTACTGGAATTTATCATTGACGATGAGACCTAATAAGATTAGGACAAGATTCGTTTTAATTATAGTGGAGATGGAACGAAAAGAAACCAACCCAGTTGGCACGAGTATGACTTGGTTGGCACGAGTGTGACTCGGCCGGCACGGGTATGCCCGGTTGGAACGAGATGACCCGACTGACACAGGTTTGACAAAGACGACACAATATCTACTCGAGCGACAAGGTGTCGGGTCGAGCGACGTTTTTTAAGAAAAGTCGTTTTCTCGCGTTTGTGTGTTGATTATGAATCAAACATGGATTATACTTTTATTTTTCCGGATCAATGAAAAATTAGTTTTCTAAATCGGCTAAATAATTTTATGCATTTTAATTATCATATTATCATAAATAGATCGGGAAAGGGGTTTCTCGAGTCCTAATTGATTTTGATGAATTGTTCATCTATATGACAATTATAAGTTGCAGATCGATTGTGAATCGAGTTTTGTATATCCGTTCAATTTTTCCGGGTGGGAAATTGTTCCTCGTAGTTGGAAAAATGAAAGATATTTGTGAAATTGGTCGAACCAAATAGCAATTATGAATTGTGATATGATTATGAATCAAAATATGGGATCTTTTAACTTGTTTTATGCACAAATCACTGATAACAATTAAATTATTATGTCATATGATGCATGAATTCTATTGTTTGAGACTTGTGTGCTTAGAACTGATAGGTCGCCTTGTAGGTTGACCTAGTGGCATGGTTAGGACCCATATGCATTTAATCCCTCACAAAATATTAAGTATTGCCTTTCCAGAATTGTGTTACGTTTTATTTTGTAGTACCGCAAGCGTACGGGTATTGTAGCATACGGGTCGATCTCAGGGAGGTGAATGATTAAGTACTAGCTAATTTCTGACTCAAGTTATCTACGCCGAATAAATTAAAATGGTGATTGTCTAACTAATGTCTAACAAACTAGTAGAGGTAATAAATCGAGATGAAATCAATAATTAAAAAGACCTAGGGCAGTGGTTCACCGTTAACATGGATTATCGATGCGATCAAAATGTTACACAACTTTGTCGAATTACCGTCTTGGGTGAGACTAGCATTCCAATTTTAATCAGTACTTTAAATTCTCCATCGAGACATAAAAAGCCTATCTAGCATGTTATAAATCTTATTCTCATGGCACGAATAACAAAACTAGACGCATTAGGAATCGATACTAACATGTCCCAATTATTCCAATTCACTATTCTCATGTGAAAATTCAAATCTTATTTCGGTTCTCTAAATTAAAACCCGACTCTCGTCGTAATTAAAATTGAGTGAAAATTAATCGATAAAGATACAAACTTTTAGGCATGATTCATATGAAAAACATTCAACTCTCGTTGTAATGATAATCTAGACTCAAACCTAGCAATTCAAACTAATCAATCAATTATTAAGCACAACCGCAACAAACCCAATTCAATAATTCAACAAAGCGCGAATAAAATCAGATCAAAGCATCAATAACCCATATTATCGGCTCACCGAGCCCTAGATAAAAAGACTACTCACAATTCATAATAAAAATAACAATCAACAAATAAAATAAGGAGTAGAGAATTAGAAAAACTTAGTCTTGAATAATGGATAAAATGATGAACGATCGTTTCTTCAAAGTCTTGAATAATAGAACTAAATTTGCATAAATCTAATAAAATTACCCAAGTATTGTATATGTAGTCTAGGAATAATATGGTTCTTCTAATAATAATAGGCATCAAATATAAGTAGGATAGAATAGGGGGGAGATCAAGAGTCACGCGGGTAGCTATTCGCTAGTGGCGGCACATTTCGCTACTAGCGGCACTTTGGAAGCTCCACAAATTGCATGAATTCTGATGAAGCCTCTACTAGCGGCAGTTTTGCTCTTCATCATCCGCTAGTAGCGGCACTTCAAAATTCTTTATTCTCTCTTCTTTGCTTTTCCTTTGATTTCCTTTTCTTCTTTTCTTCATGCGATCTTCAATATAACTCGGCATTCGACACGTGTAACACCAATATAATCCGGGCATAACACAAGAATTTCTCGGCTCTTCAAAATAGCTAGAACCGTCATCAAAAATCACATATTCACTCAAATCATGCAAGATCATCGGAAATCACTCAAATATCACTGTATCGTCCAAAATCCACTCTTAAACACTATAAATATGACGATATATACTCACAAGTAGTGCTAAAAATAGCACTTAACAAATTCCCCCATGCTAAACCTTTACTCGTCCTCGAGTAAACTCAAAAGGCATAAGACGATATCAATGCAAGGTCTAGCTAACTCCCTCACTCACAAATGGTTAGCTCACAACTTCCTTCTTATATCGCCCTCACTACCTACTCCGAAATTGTCTAGCTTAGCATGGTCAACACCAAAAGATAAATCAAGGAGTCAAGTCAGTGTATGACTCCCCCATGCTAGCTCAAAAACACTCTCGATAAGAAGCCAATAATACCAACATCAATAAACATCAATTCACAATCATAACCAAAAATAGGATCACAGCAACCAACGATCCCCAACACACAATCCAATTCCGACACAAAATTACGACGCCAAAAAATGATCCTAATCCTAACCCTTACCTCCGAACGCCGTCTTCTTATGTCGCCGACCGCCATGATGTTTACAATTTGCCCATAGTACGGGATATTATGGCCCCTTTTCTTTCTTGCGGCTCTTTTTTTTTTATTCTTTTTATTCTATTCATTTTTTTTTCATTTTTTTTTAATTCCTCATTTTGCCTAGGCCGCCCTTTCGGGTTTTCAACCTAGCTTTTTTTTTTTTTTTTTTTATGTACTCACTTTTTCCACTCTCAACCTCAATGTTGCCTAGAACGTCTGCCCTTGCAGATTTTCATTCTAGCGAGGCCTCCCATTTTTTTGCCTAAGCCGCCCTTTCGGGTTTTCGACTTAGCGGGATTTTATTCTTTTTTTTTTCCTTTTTTCTTTCTTTTTTTATTTTTTTATTTTTTTTTTGAAAATAAATATATACAAAAGTGAAATATCCCTCCCCCATGCTTGAATCGAGAAATGTCCTCAATGCGACAAAGACAAAAATAAAATAGGAAAGAGGGGACAAATCACCTATCATGAAGAATCAGAGGAGTCTCCAGAAGGTTGACGAGAGCCACTACGTGCCTCCCGACGACTGTTAATATCGCTCCTCTCAGCTGCTAACTCTGCATAAAACTGCTCGGAAGGGGAAGTGTATGTGTTAGGATGTCTAGCCAATAAAAACTTGTCGAAACCTCGACACAACTCTAGCACTTCCCGCACAGCTAACCCTTGTTCCGCCAGCCAATCATCGACCTCTAATCTCCACATGTCGGACTCCCTAGAAGATGAAGCATGTGTGAATGAGGGAGAGGGTCTCTCGGTCGCAATTTCATCATCACTGTCATCCATAGCATCATCATCATTTTCTAGAACACGCTTCGCTACCCTTTTGTCACCCGGCTCCAAGAGAGTAAGTGGGTCACGTGGTATATATAAATCGATGGTCCTTGGCCCGGTAGGAATAGATTGCTCCGTAGAACGAGGCAATCGTAAGTAAGGTGAAGCTTTCGGACCACGTCTCCATAAAAAATAACCACGGGCCACCGAATCTTGAAGCATAAATGTACGCTCCAATGTATCAAAATCGAGCAAATGACCTCCCATCACCGGTATAACTGTGATATGAATAGTGACTTTCAAATGTGTAAGTATTAATGTAACCATGCCACCCATACTAATTTTTCCCTTAACATTCTTCCTACACTTAAGGCAGCTCAATACAAACAAATCAACCCAATTAGACACCATCGAAGCTTCGGGCATCAACACTCACAAGTAAGCCCTTCTAGTTTCCCCGCACCTTCACCATTTTTTCCCTTTTTTCCTTTTTTTTTTTTTTTTTTTTTTCTTTTTTTCCTTTTTTTTTCTTTACATAAATAAAACGGAAAAAAAAAATACATACGTAACTTGGGTTGCCTCCCAAGAAGCGCTTGTTTAACATCATTAGCTTGATGCATGCTTTTGTAGTGTAACTCTTAAGAAGATGCAGTCAAAGCTCTTAGAAGTCGATCATAAACCTGTGAATGCGACTTAGATAGCTGTGAATAACATGTTAAACAATATACAAAGATCCCACCAAAAGATCGTATGAACTTATCATACATTTTCGAGGAATTATTATCATGCATAAACACATCTATCCATGTTAGAGTCTTAAGTCCATAGGATGAGATATTATCCTCAGTATCACAAAGTAAAGGCACACTTTCATTAATAATCATCTTATAAATTTCAGGAGGCCTACCTTTATCTGTTCCAAAACTATCACAAAGAGAAGGTGATCGACGCCAAGCAAACTCCTTCATTCTTATGGAGTTACAAGAGGGTAATGAGCTTAGACAAGGTGGAGGATAAAGAAGAGGAAAAGATGGAACCAGGTTAAGGGGATTATATTTGAAAGATGCATATGACGTACAACCATAAAGAGTGATATTAGAATGGTTGTGAGGAACAAATTCCTCTCTATAATCACAATCCTTAACTTCCTCGTCGGCAAAAACCTCCTTAATAGGATGGTAAATTTCACTCACACTCCCATCATGCTCAATATTATTATTTACAAGCTCACAATTCTCACTAGTTTCCACATAAATACTGTCTTTAACACACAAAGAAAAAGAGAGATTTGGCTTACAACCGTCACGAGATAGCCAGTCATAGAATTTCAATGCTTCATCATCGAACCTGGAAGGAAAATTTCCATTAGAAAAGTTAAGCATTGATTGTGTACAACTGTTGATACCTTTCTCTATTGTTAGACATAGCTCTTCGTCGCTAAAGCCATGACCATCCAGTGAGACAAGATATTGTTTAAGTCGATCAAGGTAAGCCCAAAATTCTTCATCTTCATATTGCGGAAAACCGAGATAAAACATAATTAAAGAAAAATAACGTAGTCTAACAAATCAAAAATTTAAGCTAATATTAATCCATTACCTCCCCGGCAACGGCGCCAAAAACTTGTTACGTTTTATTTTGTAGTACCGCAAGCGTACGGGTATTGTAGCATACGGGTCGATCTCAGGGAGGTGAATGATTAAGTACTAGCTAATTTCTGACTCAAGTTATCTACGCCGAATAAATTAAAATGGTGATTGTCTAACTAATGTCTAACAAACTAGTAGAGGTAATAAATCGAGATGAAATCAATAATTAAAAAGACCTAGGGCAGTGGTTCACCGTTAACATGGATTATCGATGCGATCAAAATGTTACACAACTTTGTCGAATTACCGTCTTGGGTGAGACTAGCATTCCAATTTTAATCAGTACTTTAAATTCTCCATCGAGACATAAAAAGCCTATCTAGCATGTTATAAATCTTATTCTCATGGCACGAATAACAAAACTAGACGCATTAGGAATCGATACTAACATGTCCCAATTATTCCAATTCACTATTCTCATGTGAAAATTCAAATCTTATTTCGGTTCTCTAAATTAAAACCCGACTCTCGTCGTAATTAAAATTGAGTGAAAATTAATCGATAAAGATACAAACTTTTAGGCATGATTCATATGAAAAACATTCAACTCTCGTTGTAATGATAATCTAGACTCAAACCTAGCAATTCAAACTAATCAATCAATTATTAAGCACAACCGCAACAAACCCAATTCAATAATTCAACAAAGCGCGAATAAAATCAGATCAAAGCATCAATAACCCATATTATCGGCTCACCGAGCCCTAGATAAAAAGACTACTCACAATTCATAATAAAAATAACAATCAACAAATAAAATAAGGAGTAGAGAATTAGAAAAACTTAGTCTTGAATAATGGATAAAATGATGAACGATCGTTTCTTCAAAGTCTTGAATAATAGAACTAAATTTGCATAAATCTAATAAAATTACCCAAGTATTGTATATGTAGTCTAGGAATAATATGGTTCTTCTAATAATAATAGGCATCAAATATAAGTAGGATAGAATAGGGGGGAGATCAAGAGTCACGCGGGTAGCTATTCGCTAGTGGCGGCACATTTCGCTACTAGCGGCACTTTGGAAGCTCCACAAATTGCATGAATTCTGATGAAGCCTCTACTAGCGGCAGTTTTGCTCTTCATCATCCGCTAGTAGCGGCACTTCAAAATTCTTTATTCTCTCTTCTTTGCTTTTCCTTTGATTTCCTTTTCTTCTTTTCTTCATGCGATCTTCAATATAACTCGGCATTCGACACGTGTAACACCAATATAATCCGGGCATAACACAAGAATTTCTCGGCTCTTCAAAATAGCTAGAACCGTCATCAAAAATCACATATTCACTCAAATCATGCAAGATCATCGGAAATCACTCAAATATCACTGTATCGTCCAAAATCCACTCTTAAACACTATAAATATGACGATATATACTCACAAGTAGTGCTAAAAATAGCACTTAACAAATTGACCACTACAACAATTTCATATCATTGGTTGAAGTGACTGCCTAAGCGGTGCTTTGCCGATGTGTGTGGACTGAGTAGGTGGGTAACGGTTACCCACAGGTTCAGTCTGGTTTGCTTAACATTGCTATCAAGTCGGACTTGGGCTTTGAGGCAAATAGTTGGTGTCATATGATGACTAATTCCGACGAACTAAGAATTACATATTGATGTAATTGACAATGTTGTTGTCTACCTTTACTTTTGGAGCTTGAGCAGTGAGCCCAAGTTCACTTGAGCGACAAAAGGTTTAGGATCTTGGAATATTATGCGAACTTGAGGGTAGTTTGCATGATTTTTTCTTAAAATTGTTTATGATTATTAATATTAATTATCGTTTACTTTGCATATACATGTAGTTGTAATTTAGTTACCGTTATCACATTTATTAAAGATGAGTTTGAATTGTTCAAACCTCGTCGATTGGTATCTTGAGAATTGTTCTCAAAATTAGAGATACGGATTTTGTCCTTGTGAAGGATAATTCCGATAGATTACTCCCAATGCTAATGTACAGTATGGACTGTATTAGAGTCATGAAGATGACTATAAGTACTAAAATCAATTGTTTCAATAAAAGGGAACAGTTCCCATTAAGTGAGAAAATATTGAAGATGATCTAATTAATCCATATGTCATACGATGACGTGATTATATTGATAATCAGGAAATTTTGGATGCTTCTTTCTAAAGAATTAGGAACTGAAATCGTTTCAATTAGTCCTAAGTTTAGGTCACTTTATTATGAATATAATAAACATGTGACTTAATAAAGTTTCTCACCTTTTAGCATGAGATGTTAAAAGACGATTGAACATAGTATCAAGAAGGCAAATAATACTAATGTTCTATGAGTTCATTAAGAAAATTGCTTGAGATAATGATTAATGAATCTAAGACGTTGGTTAAAGTAAGGGAAGGACAATTGTTGTTATACCCAAACTTGTTGCCAAATTTAGATTAGGTACGATTTTATTAGTCATTAATGTGATGACAAATATAAGACATTGGTAGATAGTTTCTAGAAGTGTCTAGAAAATCCGCAAATCAATTGAAGTATGACTTCTGGTGTATGTTACTAGAGTAATTGTTACTTTTATTCTACTGTTTTGGTATAAGATATCAAATGCAACTATTACATTGTGGATGTGATGGCTCAAAGAGGGTAGAATGATGGTATATAAGTGAAGTGTTTTGTGATTGAAATGGACAAACGTTGTTGTTTCATATACAAAAGGAATATCACTTAATTTTACCATAAAGCTGAATACTGGAATTGAATAATTGTTATTCTTGTACTAGTCATAAGCAAGAATATTGATTCTGTTTCATGTATGGGCATGAAAAGTTTTAATAAAAGTAGAACAATTGTTGCTCTATACCTTGCAAGAATATGAGGTACAATAAGGCTAAACATGATTGTTGAGCTCTACATTCCTAGTAGTGAATGCTTTTATTTGTAACATAACGACCAAAAGGTTCAAGTCCCTCGACTCAAGTTTTATCTATTATGGCATTGTCCATAATCCATGAGACAAGAAACATAAGAATAGTTTCATAATGATGAAATTATAAACCTTATTGATAAGGATCAATTGAGGTAAATGGATCTTGTTAAGATGGATAAATGACATTTGAAGTGATCGACTCCTATTATTTGTAATGGGAGGGTACTTAGACTTGTTAGACCACACATATACAGATATGTGTGAGTTTAACTAGTGATGTTGCAAAATGGGTAACACGTGTGGTTTTGTTCGATATGATTGAAACAGGGAGGAATTGAACTAAAAGATTGTGATCATTTTAGAAGTAGTGAAAAGTGTTTCAAACTACATCGAACCATATTTGATATGATTTGGTCTATGATGAGTCATATGCAGATTTCATTGACGCTTTAGAAAGTTATGCACTATAAAAGTCTTTGTACAAATATTAATGAGATTGTCCATGTAAGTCGGAGAATAGACACCATATGAGATATGGATTGAAATGTTCTAAAATAGTCTTTTCTTAATTATTAAGTCTTAAAGTTTAGAGAAAAATTGTTTTCTAGAACTCAGACTCAATTATGACATGTGTTTTATTAGGGGTATTATGTTAATTCTACAAACCATCCAAAGAACAAAACTGTTTTGTTGCATGGAGTGGTATGTTTCTTTTAAAAATATGTGATTTCTAATAGAAACAGTGGGAGTAGAATCAACCTTGAATTGTTCAAGATTAACAGGATTTCTCTACAACTGTTGAAGAGGATATTGATGCATCCATGAAAAGTCATGATCATCTTACCTGTAAAATATTACCCCGCATAGGTTTGACCTATAATGAAACAATAATGGGTAAAGACTCCAAAAGTCACATAAAATCTAATAGATTCTATATACCATAACTACCAAGTATAGACTTTGGTTAAATGGGTCTTATAGTGAAGAATAGTCTTCAATATAAAGACGATGTAGATTGATATAAGAGTATCTATGAAGCATAGTAGGTAGTTAAGGACTGATCTCATAGTAATGACTATGGAAAAATTCTTTTCACAACATTATGCTTAAGTCTATTAGGATTGATTTAGCATTTTAAATGTCATCACTCATTATGATGAGTTTTGGACATATATATGTGAAATACATTTCTTGAAAGAGATGTAATATGATGTGTATGCGACTCATCGTATGAATTTCATATTATTAAAATTGCTAGGCAAATGTGAATATTCCAATTTGATTGGAGTATGGAGTAATATCTTCGTTCTCAATGTGGTAATTCAAAGATGTTTGTTTCCTTTGAGACGAAGAAAGACAATGTGTACAAGAGGCTAGTGAAAGTGCATTTATCGTTATGATTTGGTATGTATGTGACATATTTCTCTAACTAAACGACATTTGATTGCTTTAGTCTATGAGACTTTGCAAGAAATGTGTTTATTATGTGCTCGTGTGACGAGTAGATACTAATCTAGTGAGTGTCACTAGAATGCTATCTAAGAATTGTTCCTTTGCGCTTAAGAAGCAAAAATGAGAATTATTTAAGAGATGCGCATGATGTGATTAGCGAATTGTTATAAACAAGTTATAACGATTTATATTTCCAAATAGACAAAGATGACATGAGATTGTAATCTCGGTATATTTTGTTTTGGATGAGAAGTTGTGTGTTGGAACGGTTCCAAAGAACAACTTTGTGACTAGTATTATAACTAAGGTTAGTGTTCTATTACTTTTGAAACAAATAGACGTTTGATTATGAATCAAGTACACACTCAACTTTAAAGTTTATGAAGCAATATGTTGCTTATGAAACTAACAGTTTGCCTCAATTTTGAGAAAAGGTAGATTGATCATATGCTTGTAAATAACCGATACAAATGTTGTATGTCCCGAGACTTCCTCTACATAAAGATCATATTATTATGATTTGTATAAGACGCATGAGCGAGTGGTCTTAGTACTTTTAGAGGTGTTTGGTTTAGTGGGAGTTATTTCGATAATTGATATATGTATGACATATTGTCATTTGGTTAATGTAACCGAGTTTTGTCGCTAAATAATTTACATTGATGAAATAGATCACTAAGTAAGTGACTTAGTCTTGGAACTCTATTTGGATGATGTAATTATTTTGTCTCTAGTCAGGGTATTGTGTTGGGACATTTGAATACCCTTAAATGACTAGTGTGTGAGCTGGTTGATGACTAAGTTCCTTGAGTCATAAGTATTGAGATACTAAACCAGGCACACATGTGTATGTTAAGAACATGCATTAGACAGACCCGTCGAAAAGGATTTTACTAAGATTTCGCTTAGTGTCAGTAAAGTTCTTTGCAAGTTATGAACTTGTACGGTCTTTAGACCTGAGTCTTTGACTATTCTGTACATGTGATGTGTATGCTTTGATACTATTCCTCGTCAGCTGTAAAAGGGGGCTATGGATGGTTATTGGGCATGGATGGATCATGTGATAGGATGTGGTTAGACAAGAGGGGATTTGCTCTTCCTTTATTGAAGGGAATTTATTGTTTCTTGGCCACTCGGAGAGTGTGACTTGTACAAATGCGTGGCCGCGCTCAGATAGGATGATTGTCATCTATCTGCTCTTTTAACAAGTCAACTCAAAGATTCGAGTAAAAGATTGAGATATGTGAGGATGACACTTCTTCTTACCTCATTTTCAATTGGAGACAATAGTAGCAAAGAGACTTAACGCCGTTCTTGAGAGGACATGTACAAGTGGGAGACTGAAGAAGTTATGTCCACTGTCCTACGGATTAACCCGCTTAAGTCTATGTATCCGATATGCCTTGCTAGAGGTCGATGTCGGATTGACATGTAAATGAGTTACGTGTCTGGTAGTCTTAAGTGGGCCCATTGGGTCACACACAATATGTACGGGATATTATTAATATATATATCGATATATTAAATATATCGGGTCAGTAGTAATACGGACCCAACTGCGTTGTCAGGTTATGGTAATTAGAGTTATACTAATAATCTAATTATGTAATTAGGGTTATAGTAATAACCTAATTCTAGTTTCTCATCTCCTATATAAGGAGGTTCATATGATGAACCAAGATATGGAATTAAGAGTATTGACTCATAATATATACGGAGTATTCTTCTTATAAAGAGTTATAAAATAGATATAGAGAGAAGTTGTGAGACGGTCTCACGTACCTTTATACTAGCATATACGTCGCAGTTCTGTACCCGTGTGGATACCAAAGGAGGCATCACGTTTGGGGTGCTTTATTCTATCCGTGAAGATTATTTATTCTGTCCGTGGGAATTATTTATTCTGTCCGTGAAGATTATTTATTCTGTCCGTGGAGATTATATATATTTATGGGTTTATTATACTTCTTATTAATACGCTGTTCCGCTGCAAATAAGGTATAATTGTTATCCCTCTTCTTTTGTCTTTTCGGTTAATACTCGTAACAGGTCCTTGGGTTTAAGGGTTGTAACCCTACAGTACACTCCTCTACCAAACTACGAGTATTATTGGTCAAACGTCAAATAGTCTTCCTAAACATCACTTACTAATCATATTCCCAAATTACTGTTTGTAACGGGATTATTCAGTCATTTTCTTATAACGGGTCAAATACGATCTGTTTATATAGAAAAAAATATTTCACATGAAAGATTTCACAACTTTTAAGAAAAATGGTAAAAGCAGAGTTATTATTGGTAAATCAAATGAGTTTTATGGGTCCACCAGACTTAAAGTAAGAAAAAAATGATATTTTGTGTAAATAGAGTAAGGATACGAAGATTATAAGGTAAAATCTTTTGCCAAAAGGAGAAAGTAAAGAATTTATTGGATTGTCCATTTATAGTAAGGGTAAAAAATTGAATGAATGAGAGCAGGTAACGTATTGTCTTTTCTACCTAAATACTCCTTTCGAGTTTCTATCATTGCCCCATTTTTCTTTTTTGAGCTGAGTTTGATCTTTTACCTATTTTTTTACTTTTGGCCATAAATGTGTGGTTCACATTTATCCACCAATTTCTCTCTCTTTCTACTTTGTTTTTCAACCACTCATTTTTCCTTCATTATTTTCCACCCAAAATACAAATGGGAAAAGGTTAGAAACTCGGAGAAAGTAGATAATATTTGACTCACTGTAACTAAGTAACGGATAACTTCGTCACAAGAAAGACTAGCTGAATACATAATAATAATAATAATAATAATAAGAGTATTATCTTTCACCAAAAAAAACATGAGTAATTTACACATTTACACTGACACCCCCATAATATAAAAACTTCAAAAAAAAAAACACACTAGAGTGATCGATATTTACAGGCCAAGCCCTAATCTCTGACTGGCTAAGTCACACCGAACCTGAGCAAACCCAACCCTAGAATTCTCCAAATCAAACTCCATCCACATATTCTGTTGATGATGATGCCCAATTATATAAGCCTCCACCCCAAGCAAATCCGAATTCCCAAACGTAAAGCAATGTACTCCGTACCCTCCCCGAACCTCCCCAGGCACCCGATACAGTAACCTCTCAGCCGATACACTCATTTCCGCTCCTTCAAACATCAGCGTCACGGCCGGGAGGGTCGGGTACACGGGTCGGGTCACGGGTATCCGATAACACAAGTCCATTGCGCCTTGGAACACGAAATTCGGGTCACCTAACGGAATTAGTTTACCCCTTGTTTGTGCCAAGAACTCGTTTTTCAATGCGGTGTAGGCCGACCCGAGTAGGAACGTGAATTGGGTACCCGAATCGACCATGGTTTGACCCGCACCCGTGTGGTCGGGTTGTAGGATTGATTTGGGTAGGCTTAGTAGTTTCGACCCGACTTTGATTCCCTCTAGTGGGACCGAATACGCGATTTGGTCGAAATAAGGTAATGGACTCGATATCTGTACTAAAGGCGTGTAACTTCGTGGTTTGAGCCACGGGTAATTCGCCTCACCGAATAATAACACACCCGAACTATCCTGACCCGATATACAATATGAGAACTTCGGGTAATTCATTTGGGTTACGAATGATAGTGAACCCCGGTTCATACCCAATAACCCGGTTGTCCTCGAATCCTCATCCGAAGAAGAACTACTCGACCCGGAATCCATACACCCGAATACAACTCCGGGCACGGCCGACCCGCCCATTTCGAAATTATCCATGGCGAGGGTGCCCTCCATGGACGACATATCCGCATACGAAACAGTCGCGTGGCAGAGTTTTCTCGGGTCGCATGAAACGGGTAAGACAAAGTCCCGGGTCCGGGCCCTGCAAACGGGCGAGGTACACGGAACCGGGTTGTACGAAGTGGAACGAAGAGGGTCGAATACCGAGTTGACATCCGGGGTTTTCTTACAATGAAGCCATGAAAGCTCACTTCCTGTATCCAACACCATTGAAACCAGCTGAGGTGGCGTGCCAACTAGGAGAGAGACAGTCAAGCTGACGTTATGATGAAACGGTAGCTTACTATCGGGTCGAATCATTGACCCGGATACGATTTTCCTTGTTCTGAGCTCGAACATGATCGAATTCGAGGTTTGATTACTCTGTTTCGCTTGGGTGAAAACAGAGTACATGAACATAAAACTAAAAAAAGAGTAAATTACGTAAAATTTGAAGGAACCCATCAACAGATTCATAGAATAAAATCGTGGGGAATTAAAAAGATTTGGAATTTGGAAGGAAATAGAGGAAAAGGTTGGATATTTGGGGTTTTGGGGGTTTAGTTTGTTTGAAAGGTGTTTGATGAAATGTCTGAAAGAGGTTGGTGATATATAGGGAGGAAGGTGGAAGTAGTAGTACAAAACAGCTGTTAATGAAAGAGCTTGAGTTTCCCAAGGAGGGAAAAAGAGTGGGGATTTGGGGACAAAAGACAAACAAGACCTTACTACTCCCTCCTCCCTCCGTTCAAGTCCAAGGTTCTCCTTCCTACACTATTCACAATCAAGGATAACTTTCGATATTCATGACAATCTATTAGAAAAAATATATCCATGTGAGATCTGGTTTGATTCGTCTTTAAAAGTACATTATTAATATCCAATTTTCATAAGTTTTACTAATATGTTACGAAAGATATTAACGATGCAAAATACGCGTTGGCAAACGTCAAAAAGCAAAATGGAAACTTGGACTTGAACAGAGGGAGTACTACTACTACTTGATCAAATTGAAATTAAAATGGAATGTATGGTTTTTGGTGTAACACCAATATGAATTTATCAAGGGAGTAAATTATTGTTTGTTACGGTATTGTCCGTTTTAAATTTAAGATGAATGATTTAAGATGAATTATTTTTGTTTTTTTTTATTAAATGATTATTATTTGAACTGTTATAGTAAAGTGATGAATAATTTCGTCACAAACAAAAACGTGTGTATAAATGTTGTCGTACTCGTAGGCTCTCATATAGGACTATAGGAGTAGCTTTTAGGTCTTGTAGTTTGTTTTTGAAAGGTGCCTTTCTTGGGCCTCCTTCCGCGAGAGATGCTTCCTAGAAGGCAAGTAACGGATTATGTTAATAGTAAGGATTGTTTGTGACGGATATTATCTGTTATAAGTTTATAACGGGTTAAATATAATTATATAGGTGGAAAAAGATAATCTATGTGCTAATCGCCAAGCATCATATTTTTTTATCTTATTTACTCTATTTGACCCGTCACAAATTTATGATGGATATGATCATTACAAATAAGAATTTGTGTTAGGAGAATTATTCAAGATTGAATCATTTTCTTTATAATCAATCCTCCTAATAATAATAATAATAATAATACGGAGTAACTTCTATTTTGCTGAATTACTTTTATTGAAATTTTCGTCCTTGAAATAGGTCACTTAATTATTGTAGCTAAAAATAACGTAAAGAACAAAAGATTATTAATCGGTACTTAATTTTATTAAATGGTGTGTACCGTTTCTTTCTTTTCTATTTATTTTTATACGTTAAATGGAAGATTACGGTTTTAAATCACTCAATGTAATTAGTTTTAAAATACGTTAAGAAATTTTTAGTTCACTATTTCTTTTCTCTTCGTAACTATCTATTTTACTTTTTTTTTTTTTAATAATATGTCTACTCGGTCCTTTTAACTAAGATTATATTCTAGGTAAGCTTACATCATATCGAGAATTTTTACATTTGTTTATTATACTTTTATTCTTTGTACAAAAATTCAATTAAATATAAATCGAGTGGAAGCGAGTAATTAATACACCAACGAAACCACCAATAGCTTTCATATCTGGTACGGAGTATAATTCATGTTAAGCCAATCGTGATACCCTTTTTGTCTTGGAATTGAAATCCAGTTATTTTAAATGTTAGTGTACCAAAATACGAAACATGTAAAGCAATCAAAATGGGTCCATATAATAGAGAACAATATGAATTATATTCTGTTGAACCGATAGACAAGTAGAATTTGAATTTGAATTTCTAGTTTATAGAAACGACTATAGAAAGAGAGAGTACAGTACAAGTAATTAATAGAAACTATAGAAAGTATAGAGTATTTTTTTTTTACAAGCAAGGGGAAATAAAGAGTGAGGGACTATCGAATGTATTAGATTCGGAATCCATAGTGGTATGAGTTTCTAAATCCATACCCATTATGAAACTTGTTTGATTCACTTTATTTTTAAGTAAGAAGGAATGAAGTTGGAATCCATAGGAAAAAAAACGAGGATGAGATTCCAATGAGTTTGGATAGAGTTAGAATCCATTAGGTATCCAGCTCCATATCTAAACTATCTAATCAGTTCCCAAGTAGGCAGCCAAACACCCTCGAGAGTAATGATAATACTTGGTTGAAGTGTTAAGTTGGGATTGGGATAGAGATAACATTATTGAAAACGTGAGAATTACGTACGTAGCTAGGGATAATGAATAGAAGAATGTAAGGTGTCCTTTTCGGATAATAAAATAGGAGTAGTGAGTAGTGACACTGGTACTAGCAAAGTGGCAAAGTATTAGTTGAGCAGTGTGCAATGATCAACAAATACTTTTGTCAATTACATGTCAAACTTGTCCGTCCGACAAATTGCTTTTTCCTACGCAGTTTTTGGTTCAAAACAAGACCACACATTGCTAAACAAATATCAGCTACTTTCCCAGTGACGAGGTATCCGTCATTTTGTTATAAGAGTAACCACAATGGGTAGTTCTTACCCTTGAGGTTGTCAAACAAACTTTATTTGATAAAGTTTGTCCATTGTGGACAAAAGTTCTTACTCCCTCCGATTCATTGGATTCGCAACGTATTCCGTTTTTGGCAAATTCATCAGCTTTGCAACATTTCCATTTTTGGGCCATATTTTTCTTATAAAATGACTAACTTACCCTTAACTTTTCATTACTATATTCCAAAATATTCAATCTAATATTATTATATTACTTAATCTTACATGACATCACTATTGTGGTCCACCAATTCACTTTCCTTATTTTTTGTGTGAATAGTAAATGTTGCGATTCCAATGAATCGGAGGGAGTACTATTTTTAAGAAATTGAGTTCTTATTTAAGAACTAAGTTCTTACTTAAAACAATAAAGGTAGATCAATCAGATAATTTTGCTTATTTTAATCTTGTGTGAGAAAAAAGCATCCAAGAACTTTATGCAAGGTTCTTCCATTGTGATATAAAGTTCTTATATCTAGAATATAGCATAAAATGAGATGGCATATGGAAGAACTTTATATGAGTTCTTCCATTGTGGTTGCTCTAACCAATCAAATACTATTCATTTGTGTAGAAAAGACAAACTCCTCCATTACTTCTTATAGTGTTTTGTATTTTTCTATGTAAATGGGTAGTATTTTACCCGTTATAAATAAATGACAGATAACTTCATTTTATCTTATACTCCCTCCATTCCAATGAATTGTTTTTTGACACCAAAGGTAAGAGATCCAATGAGAAATTGACATGTCAAATTACATATAAAACATTTCTAAAATAGAAAGGCAAACAATTCATTGAGACGCCCCAATATGGAATAGCCACTGAATAGGCAAACAGTTCATTGGAACGAAGGGAGTATATTAGAAGTTATATCGACAATCTTCCAACTTATAAATAGTATCCAAAAAGTAAATGTAAAAAACCTATTAAAATGGAAGCAACAGCTCAAGTATTAAAAAAAGGAGTCGAATGAGTATATAGTGTAGTATTTAATTGAAGTAGTTGTGTTGTGGTTAAGCCTTCCCCAAGTGGCATACTTAAACACAATTCTACTTAAGTGTGTTACTAGTGACTTTAGACTGTGGGTCGTGATTCCTGTCCTCTTTAACACCTATGTAACAGTAGTCATGATGATATGCTCGGCAGCCCACGGATACTTATCCTACCCATGTTTGATACTTTCTCCGTATTTATATGTTCGTCCACTTTCAATGTAATACTTCATCCATATATTAAAAATAGTGGACAAACCTATAGATACGGAGGAAGTATTTGATATATATCCAAGGTAAATGTTAGATAGTAGAATGACTTGATATTATTAACGAAACATATCACCGTATTTATATTACAATGACTTCGTAATATTCTTATAAAATGTTACTGAGATATTATGATATTCATAATATTTTCAAATAATTTATAATACTTCTACGGTCATCTAACTTCTTTACATTGGATATTCACTTAGGTGGATATAAAATAATCAAATGGAAAAATGTTAGATGATTAGAGGGAGTACTCGTATATACTACCCTGCTAGCTAGTATTTTACTGAGATACATTAGTGATGACCTAACTGATGAGCTTTGAGTTACTCACTATCCTTGTCTAAATAATTCATCTTGAGGAAGCAAATGACAAGGAATTACAAACTCGATAATATATATATTTCTCATCCCTTCCGTTAACTACGATCTCTCAATACACTTACTCACTTGCTAAAAAAGGAAAGGAATGATTGGAGCGAAGAGGATTAAGAGAAAAAGACGGGTGTGGCGTGGGTTGAACAATCAACGTCCAAATATGAGTATCAGATATAGGCAAAGCAAATTTAAATGAAGTATGCATGGAGATTGATTGGACAGTTACTCTCATGTGAGACCGTCTCATGATAATTTATTGTGAAACCTACTAATAAAAATATAATACGGAGTAATAATAAATACCAACTACCTTCTATGTGAGAGGTCAGTTTATCGTAAGACCGTCTCATCCAAGAATTTGCGTTGATTGGAGGAATACAGAATTGGAGATAGACTTGTAGTAATTACTGTAGGAATTGATTCTTGCATGGCGGGCTGCTTCACACGTTTTTCCGTGGGTCACCAGATGTTGGATCCTCTCTACTCTCTAGTCTCTAGTCTCTAGTTGTAGTCGACTCTTATCTTTCATTAAACTTTGCTCTAATAAATTCCGTGATTGCTACTACACCATCGTAACCACTCAGTCGTTCCCAATTCCTAATCATAAATTCTTATTTGTGACGGAACAAACTTCTAACGGGTCAAGTATTATACTAAAGACAAAAATAAAGTGTTAGTGGGACGACCTAGCAAACTAATTGTCTTATCAATGCGTGTGGTATGTATTTGACCCGTTTTATCATTACGACGGATAGATCCGTCGCGAGAGAGACCCACTGATTCCTAATTAGAATTAAGACAATGAATAAAATGAAAATGGGTATGATTGACTTGAATATCCCAAAAAGAAATAAGGCATAGTTCGACTTGAACGGGGGGGGGGAATATCCTAAATCATTGTCACGTTTCATCAAAATAAAAACTCACATACTCCCTCCGTCCCAATGAATTGTTTGCCTATTTCATATTGGGGCGTCTCAATAAATTGTTTGTCTTTCTATTTTAGGAATATTTATTATATGTAATTTGATCCTTGACTCCACATGTCACATCTTAATTGAATATCTTTCCCTTGATGCCAAAACAAAAGGCAAACAATTCATTTGAACGGAGGGAGTATATTCATAAAAATGGACAATAATTTATGATCGGGGAGAATGTACTTAAAAAACTGCATGATAATTGTATCTAAGTAACTAAGTAATAGGTCTCTTAAAACATCTCTCACGTTATATTAATGTAAGTTATACTTACGATAATTATCTATTGATATTGGAAATTTAATACTTAAAAAACGGTTTGATGATTATATCTAAATAATTAAATACGAGTACGTCTCTTAAAACATTGCCTCATGTTATATTAGTGTACGACATATATATGGTACTACGTACTAATGATTAGGGATGGTAGCGGGTCCAGGACCCGACCCTAGGGACGGGTCGAGGTCCCATATTTTTTGGATCCAACGGGCATGGATCGGGTCTGAATGATCCAAAATATCCCCCACTAGATGGGCTTTGATTAGCTTGTGGAGTTGTGAGCATGCATTTGGTGGGCTTTTATGTCAAAGTTGAGTCCAGAATTTGAAGTTAGAATTATCACAACTTACGGCCCATTTTTCATAATTCTCAGTAGAATGAATAGTACTACAACCCAATGCTCTCGTTTACATTTGCTGTAATGTACGGATGTACCGTAGGAGGGGTTAGAAGAAAGTACAGTAGTCGTAAATGGGTTGAAGTCAAACAAAGTCGGATTTAATACGTAGTTTGTTAATTTATTTATTGCGACGGACATTTTCGTTATAACCTTAAAATATGTTAAATAAATATAGTTAATTTGGAAAAAAAATGCCAAAAAAAAATTCACATCCTAAGCTTGTGAGTTTGTCTTATTTCACATATTTGACCCGTAATAAATTTAGGACCAGGGACGAAGCCGGGATTAGATATTGGGTAGGACCGAAAATATTTCATCAGTTTTAACTTTACTTTCTCGATGCTGCTATTTACGGAGTACAATATTTTAAATGTCTTTTCAAAATAAACATTAAAAGAGTTCTAAATATAATTTTTTTTATTAGAATATAAACGTATTTATATAAGGTAATTTATACTCTTACATACTACACAGATGCTTAGGTTGAGTTAAGCTTTTAAAAGGGAAAAAAGAAACTATGAAAAGCTCACTATAGTAGTCGAACCCATGACGACATGACCACTAGACTACATACAAAATACCCATGAACCACCTGAGCTACCAAGATTACATGATACTATAATTTTTTATTTTTTATTTTATGAACGAGGGAACCCGTAGCCGGTCGAACCGTCCATGGGCGATATGCTCGAAGCCTAGAAGGCATAGTCTCAAGCCATCCTACAAGTTCGCGCTTGTAGGGGCTTGAACCTGAGACCCTTGGGGCAATGACCACAAGTTTTAACCACTAGGCAACACCCAGAGTTCAAATTTTAGGGTAGCAATTTCATCATATTTGCTTACTTCACATGAAAATGTATCATTTTTACGAAGTTTGGAGTAGCAAAAGTCGATAATTTTAACCATTTTTTTCAAGTTTGGGGTAGCGAATGCTACCCTTTACTATTAGCTAGATTCCCCTATGGTTACATGATACTATATTACTATTGTAACTAAACTGTATTTGTTCTTTCAAAAGCTACCCGGGCCTAGGTTGGCCCGAACCTAGCTACGTCCCTATTTAGGATGATATTTTCATCGTAAACAAAAATTTACCTAGTTTGAGGCAATAAGCGAGCAGCTGGTCTCTCTAGCTTAAGACGGGTCAAGTTGAGGAGATAAAAGACAATTATTTATCAAGGTCCCACCAACCTTACTTTCATCTTATCCCCTATTTGACATCTATTTGACCCGTTATACGTTGGTGACGGATAATAATTTGTGAGGGCAATAGCAATGGTAGAAGTTTCATACCATATTCTTTTATGGCCATGTCAACTTATCCTATTACATATGAAACTTCTTATTTTCTACTCAATGGTTGAAGTTCCATCACAACTTTTTAGTGAGACTCATTGTTTTTTAATTCATTATTTTATTCAATTATGCACAAATATCAACTTATGAAATTGGTTCTTTGTTTTAGAAACCAAGTTCTTATAAGGAGCTCCTTATTTTGTGAAACAATTGGTAAGAAGCTCCTTAAACAATACTCCCTCCGATTCTTTAGATTCGCAACATATTCCATATTTGGCAAATTCATTAGGTTTGCAACATTTCTATAATAGGTAGGTTTTTGTTTGGGTAAGTTTTTTACTTTATTGGTGAGACCCACCATCTCCACTCACAACCTTATTATTTGTGCAAATAGTAAACGTTGCGAATCTAAAGAATCGGAGGGAGTATAAAACTTCTTATTTAGCACCATTGCTATTGTCCTGATAAGGGAGGGCGTAATAAATAGTCGTAGGGAGTAAATAAGAGCAGGGCAGATGTCATACCCTGAAAGGCTATCGTGTGAGACTTAAAAAGAGAGAGAGAAAGAGGAGTGAACTCGTGTTCCAGTCACTCCTCACTTCTGTTTCTGTCATCTCTATCTCCCCCCATTAATCACTGACACTTGCCCCCAACAAACCAATGCGGATCTCTCGTTCCATTTTGTGTCCCATTCTGTGTGCCACACCATACATTAAATGACACATCAACAATTGTATAATATTTGTTACTTATTTTATTTGTTGAGTAAGCGAGGTATCATCCAGTATATGATGTGACACACGGAATGAGACACGAAAATGAGACGGGAGATCCGCTCTGCCAACAAATAATAAACAATACACCATCTCTCCTCTCCTCTCCTCTCTCTCTCTACTTATTCTACTCTACCCATTCCTAAATATCCTAAATCCTGCAACCAACTTTTTTTTTAATTCTATTCTATTCATTAATCCCATATCCTATCACTACCAAAAAATAAAAACCCTAAAGACAAGATCAATCCCCCGTTCACATGGTTAGAAAATATAAAATCAGAATGTATCAAAAATGTAAATATTTTGTCTTTATCTACTCCATGTAGATGATAATTGATCCGTCACAAGTTTATGGTGGATATGTTCGTCATAACAAGACTCACGAGTTGTCTTTACATCCATGAAATGATATTTCACTCGTTTTAAGTTTATACTCTCTCTGTCTTTCTAGAAGAGTCATGATCATCTCACTAAAAGAGTCACCTCTCTTTCTGTATGATATAACCCATATATTTTCTCAACTTTAATTTCTACTAAAGGGAAGGGACGACCCTTCTAAAGAGACATAGAAAGTACTCCATTCATTCATTCAAATCGAATCTTCTCGTTTCTCTTTTCGACACTATTCATAATCAAGAAAAAGTTTCAAAATTCACGACAATCTATTAGAGAAAATATATCCATGTTGAATATTGTTTGATTCGTCCTTAAAATTACCCGTACATTATTAATATTCAATTTCCATAATTTTTACTAAAAATGTTACTAAAGATATTAACGATATAAAATATGTGTTGACGATAGACCTGGCAAACAGATCGGGTCGTGTCGTGTTCGTGTTCGTGTCATTGGTAAACGGGTCACGAATCCCTCAACCCAAACCCGACCCATTTAAGTTTCGTGTCGTGTTCGTGTTGACCCACTTACATAAATGGGTCATCAACCCTCAACCCAAACCCATTTATTTCGTGTCGGGTTCGGGTCGTGTTTTCGTGTCATGTCTATATTTGGAAAGTATTAATATTATTTATGTTAAAAATGATTACAAATATTTACACTACTTTAATAAACAGGTTATTCGTGTCAGTTTCGTGTTTTGGGACCTCAACCCAAACCCGACCCAATTAAATCTCGTGTCGTGTTCGTGTCGACCCACATACATAAATGGGTCATCAACCCTCAACCCAAACCCATTTATTTCGTGTCGGGTTCGTGTCGTATCATTTTTTGCCGGTTCTAGTTGACGAACGTGAAAAAAAAAAAGAAAAAAAAAAGTTCGACTTGAACGAAGGAAATACTGTAACTAATATATCCGTCACGGGAGAGATTTTGTGGACGCTCACTCTACTCTATTCTACTCCTCCCTATTCACTCTCAGTCAGTCCTGACACCCAATCTGAGCCCTTTATTTTCTCATCCAATGGCTCACTTCTTCTCCACTCTTGTGCTTATCACTCCCCCTCCTCTCCTCCTTTTAATTCTAAACTAATTCCATCAATGGCGAAAACCCTATTTCATCCCATTTACCCATCTCACTTACTCCCATTTCCCAATTACTCTCAACTCAACACAATCTCATCACCCTTTCCCGCACTTTCCATCTAAGTTCAGCTCACAAAGCTTCAATCTTTACCCTTTTTTTCCCTTCTTTATGGAATGATATCGGAGATTTGCGACGATATGACGTCCGACGTAGGGTTACGATCGATCGACTATGGCGACGAGTTTGTCGGTAAGGAAATAGGAAGAAACTACGACGTTTTTCGAAGTCCGTCGGCGCCGCCGACGGTTGACGGTTCGTTGGCCGCCGTCGGCGGGGTTTTCCCCGGCGCCGGCGAGGTTTCCGAGGATGAGCTTCGGTCTGATCCCGCTTACGTAAATTACTATTATTCCAATGTTAATCTAAACCCTAGGTTACCGCCTCCGTTGCTGTCGAAGGAAGACTGGCGGTACGCGAAGCGGTGGGACGGCGGAGCGCAGGGCGGCGCGCTTGGAGGAATCGGAGATAGGCGGAAAGTGGTGAGTAACGGTAACGGTAACGGTAACAGTAATAGTTATGGTGGTAGTAACGGTAACACTGGTAATGGTGATTCGTTGTTTGCGAAACAGCCGGGTTTCAACGGAGGGACGGCGGAGAACGGTGGTGATGGTGGAGGGCATAGTGAGTGGAGTGGTGTTGGATTGCCTGGATTAGGGTTAGGGTTAGGGTCTAGGCAGAAGAGTATTGCTGAAATTATTCAGGTAATTTTTCGGCCCCGAATCGTATTGCTGATTAAAGTTTGAATCTTGCTGTTAGGTCAGTTGGTTTGGTTGAATCAATGGCGTAACAATGGCTTCTTCTTATAGCTAGTATGAGATTATATCGATTTGTTTAGTTAAAAGATTTTAATCTCGATTCAAGTTACTCGATTGCATTGCTACTGCTAGTACATCCCCTGATTTCATTCCCTTTTGACTTCGATTTGCGGCTTTGCCAGTGGACTTAAATATTAGGATCAATGGTGTTCTGATGTCTATATATCTATGTTTGAGCCATAAAACTGCCATTGTTTGTTGGTTCACTTGCACTGCTTGCACAAAGATTCTGACTTTTTAGCTTTTCGTCGTTGGAAGTTTGATTATATGGATCTATAGCCGTTGTTCTTGCTTTTCTTGAGCGATATATGAGCGTGTCATTTTACAGCCATTGAGTATAATGTTCTAATTCTAATTTATAAAATTATATAGACAATGATGATTTTGTAGGACTATACAATTGGGATGTTCCTCTAGTGTGTCTTTAAGAGTTACGAAGTTAAATAAATTAGTTGTTGGAAGTTTTTGCATTTGTATTGTGATATAGACAATATGAAGAGGTGATAGGTGAATGACCCGAGGTGATGCCACGAGTATTCTCTTAGGCGTTGTTAACAATTCATGTAATGTGTCTTAATTTGAAATGTCACCTTTGTTAGACTCTAGTGAGTTTTTTGGATGCGATGAAAAGATTATGTCTTGTTTTTGTTTTGCCTTCAGCACCAACAACTTACATGGTTTCGTCCTCTTGCTGACTTTTGATTACGTAGTATTTATGTCTGTAATACAGTATATTTTTGGAGCTTTGGAACTATGGCTTGATTTTGAAATGTTTTTAAATACAGGATGATATGAATCATTCAACCTCTGCTTCAATGATTCCTTCTCGTCCAGCTAGCCGCAATGCTTTTGATGAGACCATGTCTGCTTCAGAGGCTCAGTCCCCATCCGATGCTCTACGTACTTCTGGAGATTTACAGGGCTCGGCAAACCAGAATGCTGGTGTCTCAGCTGCTCTTAGTTATGCTTCTGCTCTAGGTGCATCCTTGTCTAGGAGCACTACTCCCGATCCTCAACTTATAGCTAGAGCCCCTAGTCCTCGGATACCGACAGTCGGGGAAGGAAGAGTCAGCTCCATGGACAAAAGAAGTGTCAATAGTCCAATCGCACGACATGTTTCTTCAAATGGTCCAAGTACTACTTCAGATCTTGTTGCTGCTTTATCGGGTATGAGCCTCTCTGTAGACTCGCATATGGACGAGGAGAGGCAGTTGAGATCGCAGTTTCAGCGTGGTGACCATCAAAATCTCTTCAATTTACACGGGGATCTTAACCATATAACGAAGCATACACACCTGAATTCTGTGGACTATGTGCCTTTCCACCAGCAGTCAGTATCCCTCCCAGCCAAAGGATCCTATTCAAGCGTGGGAAAAGGTGGGGTTGATCAGAACTACTTTTTGAGGTCTGATGGGTTAGTTGATCATCACATGCTTGGTGGGCCAAACTCTCCTTCAAGCTTTCAATGTGTCGGTAGCCCAAGCTCAGCTATTCCCAACTACAGTTTGAGTGGACACAATATTAATCCTGCACTGAATTCAATGATGGCTGGCCAACTTGGTAGTGGTGCGTTGCCACCATTATTTGAAAATGCTGCTGCTTCAGCCATCGGTGTCGGTGGCATGGATTCTAGAGCAATGGGAGGCAGTTTGTCTTCACGAGCAAACTTAATGGCTGCTGCTGGGATGCAAAATTTTAGTCGAGGGGGAAATCACTCTCCAGGGAGTGGTCTTCAAGGACCCCAATTGGATCCCTTGTATCTTCACTATCTATCATCAGGTGATTATACTGCTGCTGCCCAGCTGGCAGCTCTCGGAGACCCTTCAATTGATGGAGGCAATTCTTACATGAATCTCTTGGCACTCCAGAAAGCCTATCTTGGGACATTGCTTTCATCCCCAAAGTCAGATTCGGGTAGACCATTTCCCGGAAAATCTGCTGGAATGAACCATGGTTATTATGGCAATCCAGCATTTGGGATGGGAACAGGGTATGGTGGAAATCATCTATCGAATTCACTTCTTCCTAACTCTCCTGTAGGACCTGGTAGTCCTTTAAGACATGAGAGGAACATGAGGTTTCCTTCTACTGGTATGAGGAACTTAGCTGCTGGGATGATGGGAAACTGGCAGTCTGAAGCTGGTAGGTTCATGGAGCAAAGTTTTGGATCTTCCTTACTTGATGAGTTCAAAAGCAATAAGACCAAGTGCTTTGAGCTTTGGGAAATTGCCGATCATGTTGTCGAATTTAGGTGCGCATTTGTTTGTCATATGTTTTATCATGTTATATTGGCTTTCAAATTCTAATACTTTCATCTAACTGTCACAGTGCTGACCAATATGGGAGTCGGTTCATCCAACAGAAACTAGAAACTGCCACTTTAGAGGAGAAGAATATGGTTTTCCACGAAATAATCCCTCAAGCATTATCACTAATGACTGATGTGTTTGGTAATTATGTTATTCAGAAGGTAACTATAGTGAATTTTTGCTTCTATTGTGATATACCCCGTACTTTTTTTTTTGTTTACGCATTGTAGTTTCTTTAACTCTATAATTTGTATTTATTGCTTCCTTCTCAGTTTTTTGAGCATGGCACTGCATCACAAATCAGAGAAATGGCTGACAAGCTCACTGGGCATGTGCTGACTCTTAGCCTTCAGATGTATGGCTGTCGTGTGATCCAGAAGGTACAATCTTGATGTAATTATTAGTTACTGATATTGCTCCAATTTTTCACTGAAACTTTTGGCCTTAAAGTAATCTTATCATGTTAAAAATGTTTGGTTTTGATGTGATTTACTTTTTTCACATGTGTGGAGTTATGGATACTTGAAGGTGATACCAGTTCTGTTTAGCTGTTACAATAGATGTTTTTTGAGTATTTGTTCCTTGGGGGATTTATTTAATACTCTGTAGTAGTTTAATAGTAATAATAGTCATGACGCCGCAAAAGGGCAATGGTTGCTTATAAAGATTTCCGCAATCGGTCTGTATATTTCATACTTGTTTACCCTTTCTTGATTACAGGCCATTGAAGTTGTTGATCTGGACCAACAGAAAAAGATGGTTGTTGAACTAGATGGGCACATAATGCGCTGTGTACGTGACCAAAACGGAAATCACGTAATTCAAAAGTGCATTGAGTGCATACCTGAAGATGCTATCCAATTCATCATATCAACCTTTTATGATCAAATTTTGACATTGTCAACCCATCCATATGGGTGTCGTGTCATCCAGGTAAAACAATGAACATTCATTCTCTCAAGTTAATATTAAATGGCGGATTGATATGCTAAGAGTGATCATTTTGTTCTGATGATCAGAGAGTTCTGGAACACTGCCACGACCCAACAACCCAGCGCATAGTAATGGATGAGATCATGCAGTCTGTTTGCATGCTGGCGCAGGACCAGTATGGAAATTATGTTGTTCAGGTCTGTTTTAAATATTCTATGTTTAAACGTAACAACAGCGCGTTAACAACATACTATTAAATTTCTTATCGATTGGTTTAGTTGCGGCAGTATTCTTACCTGTATTTGATTTACATTAATCAAATCATGACGCACAAGTCGTAAAGCTGAATTGAATAGTGCATGCCTTTATTTGATTTACAGCTCATGTAAACACCTTCCATACTAGTGTGGAGTCCTCTATAAGTTAATCTGGCAAGAAATGTATAGCTGATTAATCCATGAACAAATTGGTCTCGTTGGGGATGTGTATGTTTTTGTACGCAATGAAGCATGTAAAATACTACGTAATAGTTTGACTTTCGAGATGTGTACCTTGCACTGTCATTTGGTTCATGCATATACCGTAATCTTGTATGCTTTATATTTGCACATGTCATTAACTTATTAGATATTTCCAGCATGTACTAGAGCACGGAAAACCTCATGAACGCACTGCTATAATAAACACATTGACTGGGAAGATAGTCCAAATGAGTCAGCAGAAATTTGCCTCAAATGTTATAGAGAAGTGCCTTGCTTTTGGGGATTCAACGGAACGATGTAACATTGTTAATGAAATGCTTGGATCTAGTGATGACAATGAGCCGCTTCAGGTTTGTGCCATTGAGTTCAACCATCATTCAGTTCTTATTTATCTATATTTTGGCGTGTTGAATTTAAATATGAAAACTTGCTTGTAAAGGAGCTGGAATCGCTCATTAATTTGATTTGTACTCTGTATATCGACTGAAATCTGGTATAAGCTGTTTGGGAATAGGGATGATCGCCAACTTTTTTGACGATTTAATCATAGGCTGGTTTCCTGAAAGGAAAAAGGCAGAGGAAGTGGGGGTCTTAAATTTTTTGTGAAGTAGACAATCGATTGTAGGGCGAATACATGATTACTAATCGTGCTTCCTTCTTGAATGCTTAATGTGGGTGGTCAAGCTAATGTCTTCATGGCTGTGAATCGATAACTTTTGTCCAGGTGATGATGAAAGACCAGTTTGCAAACTATGTTGTACAGAAAGTTCTGGAAACCTGCGATGACCAGCAACTCGAGGTTATCCTCTCACGAATCAAAAACCACTTGACCGCACTGAAGAAGTACACCTATGGAAAGCATATTGTTGCTCGTGTAGAAAAACTTGTTGCTGCTGGAGGTAATTTATTTGCATTTCTTGTTTGCTATGGTAATTTTTTTTTGAAAATTTATGTTAACTTCACATATATTTGAAGAATTATGATCGAAGTTGACATTGTCCGACTAATTAAATCAAATGTGGACAATGCATTTAATATGAAGTTATGAACATTATATTCTCTCTCCGTACCAATCAATTCCATACGTTTGCTTTTTGGTCACCATTCATAAGTGAAAGAATCTTCGACATAACTTTTACTATATTACATTTGAATGATGGGGATGGCATTATATTTTGCAGAGAGGAGAATCAGTTTACAGACTCCAGGGTACCCAGCCACGCAAATGGCATAGAAGTGAAAGACGTTGTACAGCTAACCGAGGCTAGTTTGAGTGTGGTGGCTCTCTCTCTACCCTTCGCTTTTCTTTCCTTTCCTTTCCTTTCCTTCATGCCTACTACTACGGCTCCTGTCTATTTATTTAGGTCAGACACGAGCTAACCGAGAAAAAAATAAAAGTTTGCTGCTTGTACTCAAGAACATGTAAATTAGTAGGTTTTTTTTTCCCGAGGATACTATACCTAGAAGTGTAGGATCAGGCTTTTAGGTTCGAGAGAGAGAGAGAGGCCCAAATGGTACAAGACGGTACCTCGGATGCCCCCTTGCAGAGAAAGAAGAGACTTAAAATTTACTGTGTACAAGTTTGGGAGGGTGTATAAAGAAGATGATGATGGATGGGAGGTTAGTAAAAGTAAAATTTGTGACTTTGGAGTTATGACTGTACAAAAATGGTGCTTGCTGAAGAAAAGAAAGAGTGAGTCTCTAATGTTTAGGGATACTTGAGACTTGAGAGAGACTTAAGAGGCTGTAAGTTTTCCCTTTTACCTGTACCCTGTATCGGATCGACAATTTTCTCATTATAAGAACAGGTTTTCTTGTCATTTTGATGTTATTGTGAACGAGTATTTGTATTTTCACAAATTATTTTTATTTTGATTTTGATTTTGATTTTGACTGTCGAGTGGTCTGCATTTTAATTTTAATTTTGATTGATGACGCGAATGATTTTATCTTCGGATCTTGTATGGTATAGGTCATGGTCATGCGCCACCTTGTTCTTATGAGTTATGACTAGTAAAGGACCGGCTATTTTTCGAAGTTGATAATAGTTGTTCAAAAGCGTCAATATTTTTTGACGAAGACTTGTCTTTAGGAATAAAATGCCTAATAATCATTATCAGAATTCTCTGACATGATGTAAAATGGAGTATAGAATCTGTTTTATCCTAAAACACAATCTTATGATTTTTAAAAGTCTTCATTGAAATCCAAATGACTGTCATATTACATCAAAGCATTGTATTTATTGTGGACATTGTTCTGTGCGAATTTGGACCCATTTTATTCTGGGTCCAAAAATGGCAAAAAACATGGATAATAACTTTCAAAATCGATCGTTTTTGGCTATTTTTCGAAATCGATAAAAGTTGTTCAAAATCGCCAATATTTTTTGACGAATACCTAATAATGATTTATAGAACCCTCTGACGTGATATAAAATGGAATATAGAATCTGTTTCAACTGATTTCAACACGTCGTAAAACACAATCTTATGGCTATCAAAAGTCTCAATTGAAATCCAAATGACCCTCATAGTACATCAAAAATGGTGAAAAAACGTGGATAATAACCTTCAAAATCGATTATTTTTTACTATTTTTCGAAATTTCTGGTAACTCCATTTTCCCATGATAAACCAAACGAACTCTTACATTAATCGGAAAAATGATAATTACGGAGTACTCCATAGTTAGCACCATAATGAGTAATTTCCAAAAGTAAACAATAATTTCCGTTATTGATGAGTTATTAATAGCAATTTGGGTTAAGAAAGTGAATGAAGTTGCAGATATTACAGTAGAGTAGTACTAGGATCTCACTCCTACGAATTCGCCCTTTTTTAAGGTCTCATACTTACACGTGAATGAATGATCTCCCTCTCCTTAGATTCCTACTTCTCTCTCCCTTTTCCCTCTTCTTCTTCTTCTTCTTCTTCTTCTTCTTCTTCTTCCCTAATTCTCAGAAAAAAATCAATCTTTCTCCATTTTCCTGCAACAAATCCAATCACATCTGCCACAGTTTCGAGCTTTACACTCTAAATTCAGTGCCCAATTCGTGTATATTTGACCCGTTTTAATGTCGATCAAATTAAGTCTATTTGACCCCTTTTTTACAGTAGTATTTTAATTTCCTTGAATAACCCTAAAATCTGCCACTATCTTCGACTTTTTATCCGAAATCTGTACAAAAAATCTGCCACCATCTTGGGTGTTTTTCTCGAAAAATCCCCCAATATTTTTGTATAGAATTTTAGTATTGTGAGTAATTGATTTGGTCGTGTTTTTTATTGGTGTAAAGGAATAATAATGGAAGATCAATGGGAAATGGGGTTACCATCAATTGAAGATCTAACTCCATTAACGCAATCATTGATTTCCCCAGAATTAGCTTTAGCATTTGGGATAACCCCAGAAAATTTCAGGGGTTCGATTGATCTAAACAGGGTAACGCAGGACACCTGTTCGACGATATTCCCCAAAGAGGACAGCTTAGATGCGATGAATTTGAGGTTGTTTTCTGGGAGGAGTGACATAGATAGTACTGGAAAGCTGAAAAGGGGTGATTCATTTGCACCTGAAGAGATGAATTCCGGGTCGAAAGATTCGAGTGGGGACGAAAATGGGATTAATCGGGCCATGAAAAGACCTAGGTTGGTGTGGACTCCTCAACTTCATAAACGGTTTGTGGATGTAATCGAGCATTTGGGGATCGATAAGGCGGTTCCAAAGACGATCATGGAGATGATGAATGTGGAGGGTTTGACTCGGGAGAATGTCGCTAGTCATTTGCAGAAGTACAGGCTTTATTTGAAGAGGGTTGAGGGTTTAGCCAATGAGGGTCATTCTAGCTCGAGAAGGGCACCGCCTTCTTTTTTTGACTGTGATGGTTTTGGGTCGGTCTCTACTCCTCCAATGCCGATGGCATTGCCAGTGCCGCCTCAGTTGATGCCAATTCCGATGACTGGACCGCCTCTCGGGCCTTATGGTGGTGGTGGCAGTGGGTATGCTCATTTGGGTTTGGCCATGCCTGATAATACGTCTGTCCAACCTGGATTCAACTGCGGCCTGGAATCCGGGGCCTTCAACATGTTTTGGAATCGACAGCGTGGATGATGGGTTCAGAGCTGAGAAATATTGATTCGACATGAAAATAAATTTGTGGGTTAGGGTCGGGGTGAGGATCTTCCGTTTGTATTCTCGTCACTTACAGTAGTACACTACCCACAATTCTGAATAAGCAAAGGGTGACATTTTGTAGCACATTATATGATGCAACCAACTACTATTTGTATACTTCTGAAACTATTCCACATAGTATTTTGCTATTGTGAATCCAAGGCTATATCAGTTAAGAAGTGAAGTGTTTGTGGATCCAAATTCGATCACTTTTGTTAGTTATTACTCGTATTCGTATCTCATTTCCCCCTCCCCTCCCCTCCATTCAACTAATTGGCGCTTAGGGTATCTCGAAGTCAAGTTTGTATCTCGAAACCTTAATACCTGTTCGCACAAGTTGGCGACTATGAGTTGGGTACTTGGGTTGTAAGCTGATGGCCAAAAAAAAAAACTGGTATAAAAGTTAGTGTGAGACCAAGGAATTCTCACTGTTCCTTGACTTGTGATTTCCACATGTACCTGATTTCATGGGGGCACAGGCACACCCAACACTTATTACACATTTACACAATAATTCATGTGTTAATAAAGTTCAACTTCATGACTGAATCAAATGGCAATGAGTGAAAAACAAGCCCTTCATCCACATTTCTAAAACAGTTTCCGTCACAAAGATATAACGGGATAAATATCACCCATATGATGAGATAAAACAAAATTAGAATGCATCGTAAATAGCAAATGCTTTGTCTTTATCTATCTATGCATGTGGATAATATTTGACCTATCATAAGTTTATTACGGGCTTACGAGTTACGACTATACTCATCAGTTGTTACAAACAAGAATTTGTGTTTCCGAGAAAGCAAACTCTGATTCAAATAATCTAACAATCTTCAAAAATCAAAAGACAGTTAGGTTGCTACAAACTAAATCGATTGGAAGGACAAAATTCATAAATTCTTGTCTGTGACGAATATATTGTCGGGGTTGCACTCTTGAATTAGCAAAAAAAAAAAAAAAAAAAATACAGTCACGTTTCAAAAGCCACAAGTGTGAAAACCCATATGGAACCTTTTTTTTCCTATGAGATGGTTGGTTCGGACCGGAAATCCAGATACCCTAACCCGAACAATTTTTGTTTTATTCTAGCGAACCGGTTCACTAGGTAAACCTTTTGTGCCTCTTTCCCATCAAGAACCGGGTGAGTCGGTGATAAACTCAAACTCACTTACCCACAAAACGCAGCGTTTTACACCAAATAAACCGGCTAATCCGGTTCTTATCATCTTTCAGATAACACCTAAATCTAAACCAAACCAAACCCTCTCCTTTTTCCCTTCTTTCATCCTGGTTTCATAAATTGTGGGTTTAATCTTACAAAATCAAGTAAGTTTTAGGCCGGTTTAGTCTCATTTATTCGATTTAATCATGGGTTTAGTCTCATTTATTTGATTTATTTTGGTACAGTATAATTTTTGATGTGGGTTTGGTTCATTTGTTTGATTTTGCACTTTAATGGGTTCATTTGATTGATTGGTTTTTGTATCCGTGAGACGGTCTCACGAGAGACTCGCTGTTATAGAAAGTTATGATCTTTCATTGTTATATGGCTGTTTTTCTTATGTTTGATTTCTTTGTAATTGTGTCAATATAGTTTTAGTGCAGTGATTACATTAACGTGAAACCGTCTCATTTGAGAATTGGTGTTCGAGGAAATAGGTAGAATTTGATGCTTGCTTATGTAGTTATGTACTTCCTCCGTTCCATTTGATTCTTTGCATTTGCTTTTTGGTCGCTATTCATAGCTGGGTGAAATCGTTAATGTAACTTCAATCAAGTGAGATCTTGTTTAAATTATTTAACAGAGTACGTTATAAATATCAAATTTTTATATTTTTTAGAAATATGTAACTAAAGATATAGTCAAAAGAAAACGTGCATCCACAAGTGTGAAAAAGTAAATGCAAAGAATCAAACGGAACGGAGGGAGTACAAGTTAAATGTGCAGTCTTTTTTTTTGATGAATTGCACAGTTGGTACAGTTTGATTGGAAGAAATGGCATCTGGGTTTGAGCCAGTGCCGGTAAGTTCGCAAAAGCATGATCCAGCATGGAAGCATGTCGAAATGTATAAAGATGGGGATCGAGTTCAACTCAAGTGTATATACTGTTCCAAAGTCTTTAGGGGTGGTGGTATTCATAGGATTAAGGAGCATTTAGCGTGTCAGAAGGGTAATGCTGCTACTTGTCTCCAAGTTCCACTCGATGTCAGGGATGCAATGCAACAAAGTCTAGACTGCGTTGTCGTCAAGAAGGGCAAGAAACAAAAGCTCGGAAATGAGATTGTTCCTGTTACTAAAAAACTTAGCTTTAATTCTGCCAGCAATGGCGATATTGATGGATTCGGGAGTGAGAGTGGTGGTATCAACTCTGAGATGCAGTTTATTACTCATCCCGATTCCCTTGATCTTGTCTCTACTCTGATGACGAGTCCGAGAGTGAGTTTGAGCACGAAATCCAAGGTGAAGAGGAAACGAGGAAGGCCTTCTAAGAATTCTTTGGTGACTGTTAAGCATGCTTTTCCTGTTAATGACATCGGTCATATTGTTCCTGTCAATGGGACAAAGGCTAACTCTGAAGTGCACTTGGCAATCGGACGGTTTTTGTATGATATTGGTGCTCCGTTAGATGTTGTGAATTCTGTCTATTTTCAGCCTATGCTTGATGCTATTGCTTGTGAGGGGACAGGCATTGTGGGACCCTCACATCAGGACCTTCGAGGGTGGATTTTGAAGAGTGCTGTTGATGAGGTGAAGTCGGATATGGACTATTGTTCAAGGGCGTGGGCTCGTGCTGGATGTTCTGTCCTGGTGGAGGAGTTCAGTCCAGGGAAGGATATTACACTCCTGAATTTTGTCGTCTACTGCTCCGAAGGCTCTATGTTCTTGAAGTCCGTTAATGCTTCCAATCTAATGGATGATAATGATTCGTTATTTGAATTGGTCAAGGAAGTTGTTGAAGAAGTTGGCGACAAAAATGTATTGCAAGTGATTACACCCAATGAAGACTGTTATTCTGTTGTCGGAAAAAGACTGTCTGAAACTTACCCTACAGTGTATTGGGCTCCCTGCGCAGCTAGCTCCATAATCTTAATGCTCGAGGACTTTGAGAAAATTGAATGGATAAGTGCGGTCTTAGAGCAATGTAAGTCTATAACAAGGTTTATTTATAATCATAGTGTTGTCCTTAATATGATGAGGAGGTATACTTTCGGTATGGATTTAGTGATGCCGGATCTTAGCCCTTATGTAACCAATTTCAGATCCGTTAAAAGAATGGTCGAACTTAAACACAATTTGCAGGCCCTGGTTACATCACAGGAATGGGTAGATTCTTATTATTCCAAAAAAGAGGGGGCATTAGCGATATTGGATCTCATCAGTGATCATTCTTTTTGGTCTTCCTGCAACCAAGTTGTCCAGTTAACCTACCCTCTTCTCCGAGTTTTGAGCATCGTCACAAGCGAGAAGAAACCCGCCATGGGTTATGTATATGCGGGAGTGTATCGAGCCAAAGAGGCTATAAAAATGGAATTCGGAAAGAGGAGGGATTATTTGACTTATTGGAAAGTCATTGACCATAGGTGGGAACAACATCAGCAGCTTCCTCTTTATGCTGCAGGATTCTACCTCAATCCCAAGTTCTTCTATAGCCTTGATGGAGATATCCCGAGCACCATTGTTTCCGGAATGTTTGATTGTGTAGAAAGATTGATTTTTGATACCAAAGTACAGGATAAAATCATTAAAGAACTTAACTCCTACAAACTTGCTGTCGGTGATTTTGGACGGAAGATGGCCGTCAGAGCTCGAGAAAGCCTTCTACCATGTAAGTATTTGTATAACATGCTAATACTCGTACTATTTATTGGCCGCAAATAAAGGTCTCATTTCTTCTTTTGAATGATCAATGTTTGATACTGACAGACATCTGTGGTTCATGCTTGTGCGGCGTCTTCCAATGGTAGTCTCGTTTGCTTACTCGTGGCTAACTATCTATCTTGCTTTTGCTTGTGAGATGCAGCGGAATGGTGGTCAACCTACGGAGGTAGCTGCCCTAATTTGTCACGTTTGGCTGTCCGCATCCTTGGTCAGTGTTGCAGTTTAACACGATGTAAACGTGATTTTATCCCACTCAAGCAATTGCAAAACACTATCAACAGTCTCGAACATCAGCGACTCAATGACCAAGTCTTCACTCAGTTTAACCTACGCCTCAGACAAACGTGAGTGTAATAACAAGAAATATAAGACTGATTTTAAGACTGATTCTAAGTGATTAATTATGTTTTGATAATATTTTTTCACAGGTCGCAAAAGGGCAAAGACCATGATAATATGGACCCTCTTTCGGTGAACAATCAGTCCAGTGTTGCATCGTGGATAGCTAAGAAGGAATTATGCTTAGAAGATCCTGGAAGTTCTGACTGGGCTGCGATTGAGGCCCCCTCATCGAATCAAATGCGCTTGAAATCATCTATTGATGAATATGAAGAATTGGCTGGTGGTAAAAATTCGCACTTTGCTATCTAACTTTTGCTCTCACCCCTACTTATGTCGACCCCCGCTTTCTATTTTGTCATGGTCAAACTAAGTGCTGGTGAGACTCGTCGAGACGAACTCTCATGCGACACCTATCTCATTCTTATGCATTCGTCATTTAAATATTCAGGTTTCAGGACAATGAACCTGAATTGATCTCAAATATAAGACCAACTTGCATAAGTTTTTGTGTTGATATGCAGAGTTTGATGACTATGAAATTTTCGGAGGAGGGAGGGACGAGGAGACACTTGGAGATGATATAGAAGGCCAGTAACTGGTAAATCGGTTCAACGTCTGTGTAAATTGAGTTTCATGACTTACTGCGTTCATAGGTGATGCTTTGCTTGGCGTCCCTTTTCCGTGATGAGATTGAGCAGAAGGTGTGTGTGCAATTGATAAACTTGTAAGATCCTTGTAACTGAGCAACGAGAACACGAATTTCAC
This sequence comes from Agrostemma githago, assembly GCA_958450325.1. Taxonomy (NCBI): domain Eukaryota; kingdom Viridiplantae; phylum Streptophyta; class Magnoliopsida; order Caryophyllales; family Caryophyllaceae; genus Agrostemma; species Agrostemma githago. The sequence goes on along the minus strand of OY288255.1, from coordinate 66,399,381 downwards.
TATTTGGTTCAACAGAAGTTCAATTGGTGAGACGACACTGAAGCATCTGATTTCAACAACTGAACAGATGCACGCGCTGAAGGCTCCTGCTGCTGCTCCCCTCTTAGTTAGTCTTAGTTAGGAAAGGCCAAATGTGCAAATAGAGTTCCTGATCCTAGATACGGAGTATGTAAATACCGAGTAATGTTTCTTATCCATTTTACCTGAGAACCGAAGTAATGCACCATTTCTTTTTTCTCCTTTTTATGCATCGCCTATTTTGTAAAGATCGGTCATTTTCGCATGAATAAGAGTAAGAAGATCACGAAGCAGTAAAGCACACCGGATGCATTTTTCCAAAGTTCAGTAGGAGATTACAAATGATAGATACAAGAAGAAAATTCGACAGAAAAGCGCCTAAAACTATAATTGCAGAACCAGTAAGTTAGCAATTTTACATTCTAAATCCAAAGTAAATTAATCTCTAAACAAATTTAGATTGATGAAGAGTAGCAGAAATTGTTTTCCTCAGGTCTCTGGCTATGGCTATATCCTATCTCCCTTCACTTCCACCTGTCAAAGACAACAAAGACACTGAACCACCTTCAATATTCATGTAAGAACTAGCAGTATATGAATGCAGAAAATCCTCAAATTCTCCGGTACCATTTCCGGGTTTTCCACGTTTGCCATTAAATCCACCAGGGTCAGCCACCACATCTGGCAACGCTAACTCGCCTTCCAAGTACCTCACCACCTGTCGCATCGAAGGTCGTGGATCAATAGCTTCGGCCGAGCACATCAAGCCTAACTTCAACACAATAGCAGCCTCTACTTCATTGTAATCACCCTTCATTTTAGAGTCAACCACTTCAAGTATAGCCCCTTGTTTCCATTTATCCCAAACCCAGTCCACCAAGATGAGTTCTTCCGGGGTCGCCTTAGGCTCAATGGGCCTCCTACCAGAGGCAACCTCCAATATCAATGCCCCAAAGGCAAACACGTCGGACGCAGGAGTGGGCTTCCCCGTTCGTGTCAGTTCAGGAGCCAAATACCCTAGTGTTCCGACCACACGGGTAGTGCTAGCGTGGGTCCCATGCTCATACAGCTTGGCCAACCCGAAATCTCCCAACTTACCATTAAACTCGGCATCGAGTAACACATTCCCTGCCTTGATGTCTCTGTGAATCACAGTTTGCTCCCAGCCTTCGTGTAAATACAGCAATCCTTGGGCAACTCCATTGATGATCTTAAACCTCTGATCCCAACTCAATACAATTGGAGGGTTATCAAACAAGTACTTGTCCAAACTCCCATTGGGCATATAATCATAAACAAGGATCAAGTCTCCCCTACGACGACACCAACCAAGCAACTGAACCAAATTACGGTGTCTAAGACGGCCAATACTCGCAATCTCAGCCACAAACTCTTGCAATCCCTGTCTCGATTCATGTGATATCCTTTTGACAGCAACCTCAGCTTTTGACTTAGGAAGAATCCCTTTGTAAACCCTCCCAAACCCACCAAAACCAAGCAATTGTTTCTCCCTAAAACCCCTTGTAGCTTTCCTAAGCTCTTGGTAAGGGAATCGATGAGGACCAACATCAAGTTCCCAAGATTCAATCACATCCCTATTCTTATACCTCCAAAACAAATAACCAGCCAATCCCAAAGCGATAAAGAACACAAACACAGATGCGAGCGAAGCCCCCAAAATCAACCCAAAGTTGGTTTTTCTCAACTTTGGAAGTTTAGGCAGTGATGACAGATCAAGAGGGGTAGCCTCACCATTCACCCTAAAACTCCACCCCATGATATAATGTGAACTTGCAAGTAAACCCGTCGAAGCCGAAAACCCAACAAACATAGATTCATCAAGTATAGGTGAAAGATCAACATCATACGACAACATACTTCTGCGAGGTTTCTGAGACGAAGGCGAAAGAGTAACATTAAGCTGGTTCTGAACACCATCATACTCAATCCAACACATGATTGTTTCCCTACTTTTCATAGTAATATTCTGAGCAGTAGCATTACCATCAACATAATAAGCAGCAGTAGCAGAAGCATTGGATACCATACTATTTATATTAACACCAACATGATTATCATTAATATCCTTAAACTCAAAATCCTGCACCTCATCAAACTCAATTGCAAACACATGATTGGTAAGATTACCATTATCAGAGCTGTTCAGTAGCCCAAGGTACTGGCTAGGGAGGGCACCAGTGAGGTCTTTATTCGGCGAAAAGGCGAAAGCGAAACCATGACCACCTAATGTCTGAAACTGAGGTATGATTGCAAAAGCAAAGATGGATTGAAAGGAGTAAGCTTTACCAGTAATTGGGTTTTTTACCCTGATTTTTTCAGGGGTAAATGCATGACCGAGCAGCCTCTTCGTGTCATTTGTCAGCTGGAGGATGCCATTGCTTTGAATCTGGGCAATTCCATTTAGGCTTAGGTTGTTGGCTGCATGTTTGAATCCACTGTAAAAAAGCTGTTGACTTTTACAGTAATTCAGTAACACAAGGAGAATAACAACCCATAAAGATTCAAGCTTGGAGGCCATTAATGGTGGTTTTTGAATTTAGAAGAAGAAGAAGAAGAGTGAAGTAAGCATATCTAGTTGTTATTGGGAGCTAGGGTTTGGAGTTTGGAAGTGGGAATTGAGTATAGTGGTTGTAAAGTAAGCAGTGGAGGAACTGAAGGCTGTGCATCCACATGGGAATGCAGTAATGCAGTATACTCATATGCTATATACTCCATTTAATACATTGGATATAAAAATGGGGGACTTGTGGGCTGTCAATTCATTCAATCAAGTTTCAAGTAGAGACATATTAATGGGAGGACAAATTCCTTCTTGTTACGGAAATATTCGTTTTACTGTAACTCTTAATCATATGACGTGTAAAATATATGGGAGAAGATAATTTTTGACATTTTTCTGTTTTAATGTTACGACGGAGATATGTTGGTCATAAGGGAGACGAATTGAGAGTAACACTCGTACTCCCTCCATTTATCTATTTTCTTCTCATTTGCTTTTTTATGGTCAAGTTAGCAAACTTTAACAAATTTTAACTATGAATATACTGGAGAATAAAAATGATTTATACGTAAAAACTCAAAAATTCACATTTATTATCAAATTATCTTTCATAAAATATAAATTTCAGAATTTTTTTTATTTACATGTCAAAAAATATGATCAAAATACCGTCTGGAAGACCGTAAAAAAAATGAAGGGAATACATTCCAAGTTGATTGCTTGGGCACATTTGTGGTCCGCTCTCCCAAATTTTCTAGAGTGCCCACTAATCAATGCGTACTAGGGCCTCGTGTGTGCGTGCTTAAAAAAGGAGGAAGAAAATAGGTAGATGAGAATTGGGATGCTATTTTTAGTGGTTTTTATTCTATGGAGTACTCATTCTTTTCATTTCTAACTACAGTAGTATAGACCCCGTGCATATTTACGGTACATTCCCTTTAATGAATGATATTTTGTAAAAAAAAAAAAATATTTAATAGTTCCTTATACATTGATTCGTGTTAAATTATAAAAAAGAAAAAAATTGTTGATTTCATTCTAACATGACATCGATTTCCTTCGGAATATAATCGATTTGACTAAAAGAAAATATTAAATAATCATTACAAACTGTCGATTTTTTTTCTAAAAAACAAAATCACTCCAAATATAACCGATTTCACTAAAATATCCGCTAACTAATCATTACAAACTAATTAAAAATATTGATTTCACTCTAAAAAAAATTATTTCGATCCAAGAAACTTCTGTCAAGAATTGAATGGATGGGAAGGAATATCTAATTACGTGTAATACGGCACAAAATTATACGGAGTAACATTTTTTATTCTGTATTATTTATCTAAGTAGATAAAACAAAATAAAAACAAGAAAGCAGCAAATGAATTTCTTTTATTTGATATTTTATTCACGTCAAATTTGTAATGAAATATCGGAGCATGCAAGCATGGGCTAGCAATTAATTAAGGGGTAACAGTTAGTGGAGATCTCCTGTCCCATTTTTTTGTCCCATTTGATGTGCCATCTCATACACGGGATGGAGTAAGTCTTCTGAAAGACGGTCTCTCATTAACTTTATTGAGAGACCAAATACAAATGGAAGTAACAGTGATACCAACACTAATAGAAGTAGTACGATTAACATAAAAGAGTATACAAATATAGAGATGGTACGCTTCTTATAAAAATAGGTACAAAATAAAATTGTCATTTAAGGATACGAATAGAACATAAAGTGGTACCGAAGAGTCGTCTCTCAGTAAGTTATTGAGTGCATCAAGTATTATAACTTGTGTTGATGTGTCATCCCGTATATGGTGTGGCACACGGGTGGGACACAAAGATGGGACGGAAGATCCGCATAACAATAACATTGAGCAAGTGGGCAAATTCAAAAACCAAAGATAATGGATTGAGATGTAAACAAGTCTATGATTTGTCGTCTACCAATCATTAATATAATTCGAAACATATACGGCTTATTATTATGTCCTATTCCATCTGTTTTTTTTGGTATGTTGGTTCGAAGTCTAGAGGCATAGTCTGGTGCTTGAACTTGAGACCCTTAGGTCGATGACCACAAGTTTTAACCACTAGGCAACACTCTTATGAGCCCTATTCCATCTGTTTTGTTTGCTACAAACGTGGTACGAGTACTTCATTTGATGCGTCTTCGTCCATTGAATTAGTTAATTGGAGTCTCACACATTATTTATAGCTAAGTCAACTAACGCAATACATTAGTCACCAATCCTAATCCTAATTAGAATTGTACTTAAAGTAAACCTTTGTTTGACTTCACCATTAGCTTAACCTGATCATTATCACCAATCAACTTTAATATAATCACAACTTGAGGCGTTTACGGCCTTTCATTCACTTAACTCGACCTGTCTCGCGAGTAAGAGAAGCGAAAACAATGTAATAAGTATCTTTTTTTTTTTTACAGAATTATAGATATTTTACTGATTGTCAATTCTAAACTCATCAACACGAGAGTTATAAAATAGAATGAAATTTCCGTGACTTGATCATGAGTTGAACCGATATTTATCCTAAGTCTATATTTGATCCATACGTTTTTCATAAGTTTTTTTTATACCCTTTGTGCACATGTGCGGTTAATTAAATAATACATCTTATTAACTTGTTAACCTGACCTTGTCACCATGTAAGTATGTAATCAACCCAACTTAATGAACAAATAATTAGGTCATAACTAAACACGGAGTTAGATAGGTTTCATTTTCGTGATAACAAACTTAAACGACCAAATGAAAAGAAGTCCGTTTATTCACCAATAGTCGGCTTGTATTTGATACTCCCTCCGTTTCTATGATATCTTCCACCTTAAAAGTGGCACATTTCTTAAGAAAAACAATAAAATAAGTAAAAGTAGAGAGGGAGTAAAGTAAATGGGTCACCTAGGTAAGAGAGAAGTGTGATAGAAAAAAAGGAAAGTGGAAGAAATCAAAGAAATGGTTGAAAAAGTAAATGTGGAAGATATCAAAGAAACAGATGGAGTATTTTCTTTGTCTCGTTTATTTTTTTGTCTTTGATTATAATATTCTTACAATGAATATATCCGTTGTAACCTTAAGCCAGATTTTGCAAGCAAAAAATATTTTATTTTTATTAGACACATATGATAGTATTATTTGACCCATTTTAAGATCTACGATAGATATTCCGTCTTAAGCAAGATCAACCGAACATTTTCGGGCCACAGTGCCCATAAACTCTTAACGAGTGGAGGAAGAATGGGTGATGGCGAAGTTGAAGGAATGTCCTAACGGCCCACCCCAACTCAACACGTGAAGTGATGTTCAAGTCAATGATCGCCATTTGGGCCTCAAATATTGACTTCGTACGGTAGTGTGGACTCGACTACGACTTTAGACCTGACAAACAGATCGGGTCGTGTCATATTCGTGTTCGTGTCATTGGTAGACGGATCACAAACCCCTCAACCCAAATCCGACCCATTTAAGTTTCGTGTCGGGTTCGTGTTGACCCACTTACATAAATGGGTCATCAACCCTCAACCCAAATCCATTTATTTCGTGTCGGGTTCGGGTCGTGTTTTCGTGTCATGTCCATATTTGGAAAGTATTAACATATTTATGTTAAAAATGATTAAAAATATTTACACTACCTTAATAAACAGGTTATTCGTGTCAGTTTCGTGTTTTGGGACCTCAACCAAAACCCAACCCAATTAAATCTCGTGTCGTGTTCGTGGCGACCCACATACATAAATGGGTCATCACCCCTCAATCAAAATTCATTTATTTTGTATCGGGTTCGTGTCGTGTCTTTTTTGCCGGCTCTATACTCTGCTCTACGAGTTGCAAATCAAGCCCCCCTCTCCGATCCGTTGAATTTATAACACACTCAAAAGTCTAAACTGAGAGCAGCTGGAGTACAACATTTCTAATTCTCATCATATCTTCCACTGAATTTTTAGAACACATTTACCATAAAAATCTTGTTTTTATATGTTACTGAGTAGTGTTTGACCTAACTTATTTTAAAAAAAAATTATTTTTCCTAAAAGAATTTATTTATAAGTTATTTTTCGGAAATTTTTATCGGTTTTGGGTTAAATACAGTCCTTGGGATTGTATTTAAGCAGTTAAAACTTCCCCAAATTGGTATGAACCTGGAAATTGAAAACTAAATTACACAAACATTGATGTAATTAATGCATATATCAAAAAAAAATTCCTCTTTTGGTGTCTTACATACAGCTCTAAGGACTGTATTTATCAATTTTCATTTTTTATCCATTTGGCTAACGTTTTATAAAATTATTTACTACGGAATATTAAACAAAGCTTTTTATTTACGGAAATAAAAAATAAAAGAGAGGATGTATATCAAGATGAGTCTCGAGAATTAAAAAATATGAGCGAACAAATATTTATAGGCTGTCTGTATGTGGAGTTTGTGATGGCTAGCTCTTTGGCTCTCGGCCTTCAAAGGTTGGCAATGTGTTGAGATGCTCTTATAGATTGTCGAAGGCTTCTCTCTCACTCGAAATGTTTATTCCCTTTTAGAATTTTAAAGAAAATTGTTGACTTGTCGGCCAATCGATTTGGATATGAAGCATGATAGAGAGCGGTTATCCTACCTGTCAGTCTCTGAATATCCTTATAAGAGCATCACAATATAGGGGATGGGAGATTCGAACCTGAGATCTACTGTCCTAGAGCACCTTGTCCTAACCACTAAGCTAAGACATCTGCGGTCTAGACCTGCTCAAATGCGGGCTCGAGCCGGACACGGACCGGGCTAAAAGATACAAAGTTGCCCTTTAACACCAAAGCGGGCGGGTCGGGCCTAACTAACGGGCCCAGATTACTTGCCCTTACCCGCCCGTTTATACAAAACCGGGCAGCCCGCGGGCTATCGGGCCAATTATTAAGTGAATGAAAAAACTATCAAACAAATAAAGATAGGCGGTAATTACGTAAATATTTAAAAAGAGTACAACATAGTTGACTTGTTCCTTACATAAAAAAATACAACAACAAAAAGGTACGGAGTATGTGATAAGTGAACAAAAATTGGTGATAAGATAAACACTACGGAGTATTAGATTATGAGAAATTGAGAATACCGAGAGTTGCCCAATTTTTCTTGAGAGTTGAAAGGTATTTTTCGCTATATCATACTATTATCAAGTATACGTGTCTTGATTAGGACATGTAATAATTATTTCTTTTGTATAATGAATATATACATTTTTCATTTCCTATATAATTAATTAATTTTTAAGCGGTAGAATATATATAATAATTTTAGCGGGCCGGGCGGGTTGGCCCGTTTGAAAATATTAGTGTCCATGTCCGGCCCGTTTATTAGATCGGACCGGGCTTGTCCGGCCCATTTATTTATTCGGGCTGAGCTTCGCTGTCCAAACCCGCTAAAATATCGGGCCGAACGGGTCGGGCTATTCGAACGGTACGGCCCATGATCAGCTCTACTGCGGTCATACGCATGCACAATGAAAATTAATTACTCGTACTATTCTCCTCTTGGTCTTTTGCTTCATTCGTTATAATTAAGTTAGGGGACAATTTTTTTGGTATAACGAAGCGCGCACCTAGTCGCAAATGAGAATCGAACCCCTGACCTTTCGACCGGGATAAGGAAGCTCTAAACACGTGAGCTGAACCTTCTTCTCAGTTAGGGGACAATTAAGCAAGGGTACGTAACAACACTATAAAGTAAATATATAATAGAGTATAGGTAATAGAGGATACCGTACTTAGGTTTAGAAAACACGCAATAGGACAATATTGCGTGAAGGTTTAGGAAACACGCAATATGACAATATTGCATGAATCATTAATTAGGAATGCGTGAAGATTAGGAAACACGTAATAGAATAATATTGTGTGAGATATGATTCAGTTTCCAAGTTTAAGTTAGATACGGATACTATAAATATGGGTCTATGCTTGTATTCATAATCAAGAAAGAAAGTAAGTTAAAGAATTTACAATAATACAAACCCCTTTATATTTTATCATGGTATCAGAGCCTCTCGATTCTTGAGGACAACTAAATAAACGTTCCGTTGCCCTGCCGGTGGGTTGAAAATACGACACCCACCGGCGGGATTTGTTCGTTGATTCACAAAAAAACAATTTTTTCGTAGTTTTGTTAAAACAAAAAAACCTATTTCCCCTTTGAATGTGTATACCACAATACCTTATTCTTCCAAAGAAATATGTAAGGTTGATGATTCTTAGTATGACATTTGTAATTTTGCTATGAGCTGATCGAGTTCGATTAGGGTTCTCAAGCAATTAAAATTGACGGATGTTTTGCCGTTTTGAAGTTTGTTAAGTTCGGAAAAACTTAACGTATTAATCCTCGACGAGTTCGAGAAAACGTTCTCGTTCGAAAAAAAGCCGGAAGAATCTATATGCCACTGTGAAGAAGAAGACGATAGAAGAATGAAGATCGAAGATATCAATTTTTTAAAAAAATTTGTCAGGGGATTCCATCAAGACAGGTGGTGACGGAAAATTGAAGGAGAACGTCCAAAGACCATTCCCCTAACATCAGATAAGATATCGAAGATTGACGAAATCGATTTTTTTAATTTGTGCAAACTCATGGAAATTTTAAAAATTACCATGAGTTTGAGGGGATAATAGAGTATAGGTAATAGAGGATACCGTAGTACGGTATCCGAGTAGGTTTAGAAAACACGCAATAGGACAATATTGCGGGAAGGTTTAGGAAACACGCGATATGACAATATTGCATGAATTATTAATTAGGAATGCCTGAAGATTAGGAAACACGTAATAGAACAATATTGTGTGAGATATGATTCAGTTTTCTAGTTTAAGTTAGATACGGATACTATAAATATGGGTCTATGTATTCATAATCAAGAAAGAAAGTAAGTTAAGAAGTTATTCCGTACAATAATACAAACCCCTTTATATTTTATCAATATATAATTTAGAATAAAAGATGAAAGAAATATAAATGCTTGTAGATTTAATTAATTAATCCATTTAAAAGGTAATCACGCATTCAAAGCTACATCATATAACTAATTTAATGAGCTGAAAAGCTTCATGCATTTTTAATACTCCATACTAATTAACTAACTAATTAATGCTATAATTGTAATTAAGAAGTAGATGGTGAGAAATTATTTTAAAAGCTAGATATATGTAATTAGTTGATCGATCGAGCAAGGTGGCTGGGCTGGTGTTCATCACTCAGCGGTTCATGCCAGTCGCGTCCTTGACCGCATCGGTTGCACCCTGTGCCTTGGCCTTCATCTGTGACCCTGCCTGTAACAAGTAACAAGTAACAACCAACCCATTTTCGTTATTACAATCAAATCAATAACCTCGATAAATAATCGTTTTTCTTCATCCAAAAAGAGTCGCCGATGGAGGACCAGTAGCTACGTATATTACGTACCTCTTGCATGGATTCCTTAGCCGACTGCATCATGTCACTAGCCTTGTCCGTCATTTGGTTCGTCTTCTCCTGCGCATACTCCAATCCAATATGTTACATGACTACGTTTTTGTATCTGTGCTACCTAGGCTGCTACTGTAATATGAAAATATACTGTACCTGGGCTTGGCCCTTGGCCTGGCCGGCGTTGTAGCTTGCACTCTGGGAGTTGTTCATTTTCGGATTTGTGGGTATAGAGTATATGTTACGGAATAATTATGCAATAATAATAATTTGATTAAGCAGATAGAATAATATAATAGTCGATCGTATGATGGAGTATTACACAACAATTTGTAACTTGTATTTATAAGGTTTGGGGATCAACATTATGAATAGCTTAACATAAATGCAGGGGAGTATGTAGTGTACGTTTCCTATATATGCCAAAATTAATTTCAGCCATGCCTTGTTAATCGCCAATTTTATTATTTATTTTTAGTAATTTTGACTTATTCTCTTCATTAATACTGTGAAATTTTGCATCTGAAAATTTTTGTCACATTTTGTGCTATGAAAAATTGAAATGTTGTCATCCTCATATATATCAAGAGTTGGGTCGGACCTTTAAATTTGCATGATACCGCTTTGTCTCAATGAAAAGATTATTTTATGAAAAATACTGTGAACAAATTATTGAAACAGAAGGAGAATGTTATCTACGTTTAAACATAAAACTAGAACAATTAAAAAAGACCGGTGAGAAACGAAGGTTGGTTAGTTGGGGATGATCAGGAGATTGAGCGCAGCGCGACTGTCATTGTCCGCAATATCAACGCTAATTTCAACTCTGAGGAACCATCGAGACATATGAGCCCGGTTTTTGAACTCAAAAAAAATAATGCTCATTATGACCTAACATAGCATAATCTTGCTTGAGATTTCTGAAAACTGCATATGCTAAAATCATTAACTAGAGTGATTCACAACAAATACATATAAACGAGAACAGGAATTAGCTCAAGTGGGACGAGTTGAGTTTGGGGGGTCGATTCTCAACTGCTGACTTAGAGTGCGGTTTTTTACAACAACAAAAATACACACAAATGTCATCAAGAGCAGCATTGAATTCCAGGCCCAACGAAACATAAATTCAAATGCCAACGGACTGCTCCAGACGAATCCAGCAATGAAAATGTTGACTCAGTGATGATCGCTCACTGCCTTCTCAGCTTCATCCTCCTATACAGTGCCGGTGACACCCTTTAACTGGGAACAAGGGTGGAGACCAGAGGCCGACAATGCCAGCAGCCAGCATATTCACCACTCAAAATGTGCCTGATTCATCCGCATCCTTCAATTGCATCTGGAAGTTTATCAGATGCTTAGGCATACAATTCTAACACTAATTTAACTCTTAAAATCGACTCCAAAACACTCGACTTAAAGAGTAGTTGAGGTTGAGGCGGACGCAGACACTGGTGGTTCAAAACAGTTCCTCGTTTCCCGTGTGAGAGGCGTGTAAAACTGGAAAAACCAGTCTTCTGAATTGCAAGATGCAAGTTTTGATTACACATTAAATACTCGGAACCTCTACATGGACATGGCTTCTCTTGCTTTACAGCCTCTAATCTTCACTCTCAAGTTACTTTTCACAGTCGAGCTATTTGTAATCTCACAGCACTGTCGACGAGGTGCCTGTACATCGAGTCAAATCACATATGTCAGCAGTCCAGCCACAGGGGAACTTGTTACTGTAAGTAACAGATTCTGAATTCCGTTTACCTTTACTTACGCAATAGGCAAAACAAAAATATGCATCTTTCTTCCGACATAGTATAAAAAAAGGAAAACAAACCTTTAACCACATATCAGGGCTGGATTTCACAGCCGTCACAGTAATTGTATCCACAGTCATGGCAGACTCGTATGCTAATTCCTTACAGTCACCTCCGCCATCAGCAGCAACCCTTTTGTAAATACTCAAGGTATTGCCTTCACCAACATCCTCAACAAGGTCGAGGTAGTAAATGATGGGCCGCCCACATGGGTCATCTCCGAAAGGCCGAGTATTGAACATAAAAGGCCCATCACTACTACTACGCCAGGTACGAAATGTATGTAGTGGTATGCTGAGAACATTGGGCGAAACAAGAGAAGGGTAAAGTTGGGCTGTGTATCCCCATGCAATTGAGACTGACCACTTTCGTTTATGATCATAGCAGAAACTTTGTTGTAGAGTAAGTCCTGGATCGACCCGGTATGAGTGCATCAGTTTTTTCAAAGAGTCCAGCTGGGTTTGGCCCGGAAAAAGAGGATCTACAGAGTCAAGATGATGTAATGAGACCAATGGAGCCACGGGATGCGCTGCTAGAAAACCGTAAGGATCACCTTTAATGTCAAGCTGTGTAAAGACAAAGGAAGATCTCAGAATAATGGGGAAAGAAAATCCAAGTTTCATCTACTGAGCATTTGCAGAATTCAATGATCTAAGCAGCCGTAAATATTCAAACTTTAATGCCTGATGCTAGTATTTCCGAAACACAAGTACTTAACTAAATGAGTCATTAATAATACTCCGTACTTGTATTTCAGAGACCAAAATGTTGGATATGCAACATGTTACACAAAAATCCGAAGTTACAAATTTTTACTCAAGACACTTCCCGTTTGAATCATCAAAAACTAACTACATTGAAACAAAGATAAGATACATTGACCGTTTCTGAAAACCAGCTATGTGAGTTACTCCGTAGTATATATGGAAGCACAGCGGTCGTTTCTAGAAATGAGATCACCATAAAGGTCTTACTAACCATTCACTTAGTTCATAATAGTTGTCGAAAACCTCTCTCACAAATCCACAAAACAGTAAAACAGTGAATCCGCGAGTGAATGAGAAAGTATTAAGAATTCAAAAGAGTTGGTAAGAAGGATAACCATAATTTAAGTCAGAATCTCACCACTCGACTCTACCATCATCATCATCATCATCAAAACATCAAGAGATGTGCACTAATACTTAAATTCCCCATGGAAGTGGGAATAGATAAACATATGGAAAAGTCATCGGTTCTAGTGTCGACATATTCAGTCTAAATCTCAGTCACAATGATAAAAGGTCAGAGGTAATAAGATTTCATCATCGTTAGGGGGAATCTAGCCAGTAGCAGAGGATAGCATTCGCTTACCCAAACTTAAAAAAAATTGGTTAAGATTATTGACTTTTGCTACCCAACACACGTAAAAATGTCCCAGTTTCGTACTCCCTCCGTTCCAATGAATTGTTACACGACAGGAGATCCAACGAGGGATTGACATTGGAGCCAAACACATGTGGAGGTCAAATTAAATATAAAAAACATTCATAAAATAGAAAAACAAACAATTCATTGAGACACCCATAGGGGTAAACAATTCATTGGGACGGAGTAGTATATAGTAAGCGAATATGAATGGGAAAGAAGACCTGATGAAAGCCGGGTTCTCGGGTGAGAGGAACACCAAGCTCAGCAACACAGGCAGACACCTTCTCATCAGAGCCATAGTAGTTACGATACCGTTCAATACACCCGTCCAACATCCCGGCCAGCTCACAGGCCAACGGATAGCTCACGGCGAACCCACCACCGCCAAAGGCGGTGGAATACCCGTGCATCACATCCTGCTCCACACTCTCACTGCTTCCCCCAACGTAGTACAACCTCGTATGATCGTACTTCCCCAACGCCGCCGCCACGTTCTCCGGGAAGAACACCGTGTCGTCATCCCCCATCACGAACCACCTCACCTCCGGCAACCCCATCTCGAAGCTCTCCTTCAGTATCCTGGCTATCCGGTCGGACGGGTTGTTGGATCGGGTCGGGGAGGAGACCCGGTACTCCGTCCCGTTCGGAAGTGGCCGAGGAGGAGGATCGGGGCGGCGGTCGAACCAGATGAGGGTTCGGGTGGGGGAGTGCCATAGGAGGGAGTAGAGGCGGCGGTGGGGCCAGGTGGCGGCGGAGGCGCTGAGGGAGAAGAGGATGTGGTCGGGTCGGGTCGGAGTGGGGTCGGAGAGGTTGAGGTGGCAGGAGAGAGGGGGGAGGGGGGAGGAGGAGAAGGGGTGAGGAGGGAGAGGAAGGTGGAGGCGGTGGTGGAGGTGGTGGTGGAGAGAGAGGAGAAGGTGATGAGGGAGATGGAGAGGAGGAAGGAGAGGGTCAACGCCGCTTTGGTCAACCGAAGTAGGTGTTGGCAATACGGTGGTGATGATGATTTGTTGTTGTTGTTGTTGGTAGTGGTAGTGGTGTTCATATTTTGATTTGGTTGTCAAGTATGGAAAGTTGGGAAGCATGGAGTAAAATGACACAACACCACAAGAATGTTGGTGGGTTCTTGACCTTTTTTTTTTTTTTTTGAAGGCGGATTATATTATATTAAATCAATTTCCGTCAATGTTAAAATTGTATTCGGAAAAGAAGATTTGTACGAGGAAAATTACAGATTCGATCATCTCTTGAAAAGGGATTTGGTCATATAAGGATTTGGTCAGCTGTGGAGGAGTATGCAAGTGCGACTATATAGGTGGTGAGTGACTGAGTGGTGACACAAATGGTAGAAATGTACGGGGTAGAATGTTTGAGGTTTTGAATTACAGAATCTATCAAATACGGATTTGGTTGTATGTGGGTCGGTCAAGTGTGAAATTTTGGCTTAGTGATAAACAGTTGATGGCAGCGGCATCACTGCCAATCTGCCATCCCTTGGTCCGGATCTTCTCTGGTCCAAGTCAAGGCTGAGTAGTAGTCCTGTCAAGAGCTCGTCCAGGCTCTCGGTGGCGCCGACAAGTATTGTTGTCCAAAGGAGTCCGTCATTCTTATTTTATTCATTATAGGGTCGGAGAATGAAATTTGGAGGAGAAAGTTAGCTGAAGCTGAGTGGTGAGAGACGTGAAGTGTGAAGGGAACCGTAAGGTTGGTTTAGGGTTCAAATAATTAGGGGACTGAAATCATGAAATGGGTGAGAAACTGTTTGCCAACTATGAAGTAACCCAACAAAAGAAGTTATGAATCAATCTAAAAGAGGTCTTTTTGGATCAGGATCCAAAATTTCTTCAACAAGAGAGGGATACCCTTCTTTGTCTTCGGCCCATAGCACAAAGTAAAGTCCAATGAACATTATGCACACGAGCAGGATACCACTGATTGTGAGCCCTGATCCAAACTTTCAGAAACATGCATGTTATTCTCCAATCATCCTCGGATATTTGGCTGGACAACTTCAATAGACCGGAGCATGACAATTGTCCAAAAGTTTGGAATGCTAAAGTAAATATTCGTATTAAAAGTCCTCCTTGTGACGGGTATATATCTTTCACAAGAGTATAACGGGTCAAATATAACTACATAGGTGGATAAAGACAACTCATTTGCTATCCCTCAAGCATCATCTTTTTTATCTTATCTCTTATATTTGACCTGTCACAAATTTATAATGATTGTCATAGTGTAGGGTAGAGCTCGCAAACCGGACGTGTCAGGCCGTGTTTCGTGTCGGCCCAATCGTGCTAGGTCGTGTCTGACTCTAAGAACATGCGCCGAGGCACGGTTTCTAGCTCGGGCCAGGTCGTACCTAAGTCGTGCCGGGTCGTCGTGTCTTGCCAAATTTTTAGGATTTTTCATATTTTTGGGATTTAGAGTCGTGCCGGACTACTGTCGGCCCAACCGTGCCTCGTGCCTAGGCAAAACGAATTGAGACCGGTCATGTCGTGCCCGTACTTTTCGTCACCATGTCGACCTAGATCGTACTTATTTTCATGTCGGATCGGGCCATCGAGATGGGTCCGACCCGATTTAGCAGCTATAGTGTAGGTGTAGGGTAAAGGAAAGAGTGGAGGATGAATAAAGAGAAGGGGGACATTAGGTGTCGTTGTCTGCAGAGTCATGAACTCATGATACATGATGAAACAATGCATGCCAGCTAGCTTACAGTAGCTGAACGTGGCATGGTTTAAATGGAGAAGGTTAGTCTGAGGTTAGGTCCGCCTAGGATTCATGTGATCTTTCTGTGGGCCCTCTCTTTATTTTGTCCTTCCAGTTTTCCGCAACTCACTCACTCCCGCCCTACACGTGTCACTTTCTCAACATATCTCTTCATCCTTTTCATGTTTCCAGCAATCAAGCAAGCAATGTGGCAGCTGCAACCTGCAATATGCATCTCATGCAATGCATACCCCCATGCCTGCCATGCATTTCGCCACTTTCATTTTCTCCTCCCAATAATCACACCTTCGTATCTCTCTTCTCCTTGTGTGATTTATATCTGGTTATTTATTCTCTCCGTTCATAATCTTTTGTCCTATTTTATCATTATTTGTGAGAAGTATTTTAATAAAACGGAATAAAAGATAGTGAAAAGATTAAGTAATATTGCTGTTTTGTTTAGTTATTTATTTTTGATTAACATATTACTCGTATATATAAAAAACAAATAAATAATGAATAAAACAAAAGGAGTATAAATTGTACTTCCTCTGTTTTATTGATTTCTTCCACCTTCAAATGACACATTTCTTAAGGAAAAATAATAATGTAAGAAAAAGTAGAAAGAGTGTGAAGTAAGTTGGTCACTTGGAAGAAAGAAGTGTGATAGAAAAAAAATAGAATAAATTAAAAAAATAATTGAAAAATAAAACGTGAAAGATATTGATAAAATAAAGGGAGTAGTACGGAATATATGGTTATTGAGATATAAACTGTTACTCATTTCAACAACACTACTTCTTCCGTCTCAACTATTGTTATCAGTTTCTTTTACGGGTGTATTACTCATTTGTTATCAAGATTCATTTTTTGATATTTTATGGGAGATACAAATAAGATATTGATTTTTCTTCACAATCAATCTGACCTCTTTTTTTGATCTTTGTATAAACACAACCGATAATAATAATAATGAGGCCTAATAATAATTTTTTTTCCGCCCATTGAAAAACATGGGAGTAAGACCCTATAATGAAAAGAATTTAACTTAACTTAATAAAATTGAACTAATTAAAAAAGTTTGAATGGAGTAAAATGCATGTGTTGGAGTGCCTACAGCTAGTGAGCTGCATACTATTCCATTGAGAAATAATGTACGTATGTGTTGTACTCCCTCCGTTTTAATGATATCTTCCACCTTAAAAGTGTCACATTTCTTAAGAAAAATAATAAAATAAGTAAAAGTAGAGAGGGAGTAAAGTAAGTGGGCCACCTAGGTAAGGGAGAAGTGTGATAGAAAAGAGTAAAGTGAAAGAAATCAAAAAAAATGGTTGAAAAAGAAAATGTGGAAAATATCAATGAAACAGATGGAGTAATTCCCACGATATTAGCTAGTAGGTTGGGTTCAAATTAAAAGAGAGCGAGGGGTTAATGCATGCATATGCATGGCTTAATCCAATCACTATCTGCAAGGCTGTATGTAACTGTACTACGTAGACCATGACACTTGACATTTTAGCAAAAACAAATACATGTTATGTATGTATGTATCTATACCCATCATATCATATCACCACATATCTCTCATTAAAGTATCCCACCTAATCAATTAACCATACAACAATTTCAAGCCCAACAGATAACTGGAACGTAAGATACTTGCCAAAGTCTAGTTTATGACGAAAATATTCGTTATAAATGTATGACGGGTCAAGTAGTTAGAAAAAAAAAAGACAAAAACAAAAAGCTTAGAAAGGAGTGAAGGCGGGGATCTTATTCTATGTAAGTGGGATATTACTTGATCCGTTATAAACTTAAGACGGATAACTCGTTTTAAGATAGACCTACTCAAGATACATAACCTACCTACCTTTAATCTAATAACGAACAATGACGTTTATAATGTGAAAGGATTCAAACCCAATCTGGTAAAAAAAAAACACAATTTTTTATATAAGACGGTCTCATGCACAATAAAGTTGTAGTTATCTTTTATTTTTCTTTTATTCTTATTAGTGTGTCTAACGATAACTTATCGCAAGAGGATCTTTCACGAGACTATCATTATCTCCCTCTTCTCTTTTCTCCTCGCATCTCCACTCCTTCATATCTTGATTATCACACATACCAAGCTACACCTATGGAGTTTACATGGTATCAGAGCCCAGGGTTAAATGAGCTGGATCTTGAATTAAACTGAGCCGTTTGCCGCTGGGAGACGCTATTTCACCCCAGTTGGGTTTATAAGTGGGCTAACATGTGAGGGGGAGTGTTGAGAATTGATTCCTAAACCTAAGTAATCACATGTGTTCCACATGAAAATATGGGTGAAACTCTTTTGTCTTGTGAGTGGACTCTTTCCATCTCGGGTGTGGCCCAGACTCGTTAATTTCACATGCTAAATATCGAAACGTTTCGTATCCTGCCAGACCTTCCTTGCTATTAATTCTAAAATTAAAGCTTCGACCAAGAATAATGCAAAGAGATTAAGTAATAGTAGTAACCCAAATGATAGACGAAATGAATGAATAAGATAACACAAGAATCATTGTACGTGGCATAAAAACAAACATCAAGCAATATAATATTGGTGGTATGTCTGTCCTACCAACGACACGTTCGCAGTTTTTATGTGCTTTGTGTGAGGTTTGAAAGAGACTAATCAAATTTTGGGTTGGCCTAACTTTATCATTAAACATCCCTAATTCAACATCATCAATAAAGTATTTGAGAGGTGTCACCTTAATAATATACTCGTATTAAACTACTTACTGCTAACCCTCCCCAAGTCCTGTCTTCAGTATATCGGTTTTTTTAATGTATGTCTAGTGGACGGTGACACACGTTAATGATCTTTTAAAGTAAGGGTTCGTTTGGTTATTAGTTTAATTACCGGAAAGTGCAAAATCCTGGGAAGTGCATTTTCAGTGAGTTGTTTGGTTGTCCATTTCATGGGAATTGTCACTTCCTCCATAACGGGGAAGTTACTCACCAAGCTACCCTTGATGTGTAGAACTTCCCGCATGAAGTCATTTCCCACGTGACAACCAAACAATATTTTTGTAATTCCCATGAAATACAAATTCACGTGAATTTAAGTTCCCGGTAACTTCATCTTTCCATGGTGATTGCCAGGAAATGGAACGCATGAAAATCAACGGAGTTGATATTGCAACGAAACGGGTAGTCATTTTATGATGCGTATTTCGTAAAGTAGGGGCGTTTCGTGATTGAAGATCCAACTTTTCTACTCTTGTTATCATTACACTATTTTTTTCCGTAAAATATACTCCCTTCGCTCCACAATGATTTATCCACTTTTATTCAAATATAAAGGATTAGAATAATAAGCGGGTAAATCATAGTGGGTTGGAGGGAGTATTCAGTAGTTCACATCGTATACTTTGATTGTATGATGTACATACGAGTATTCCGTAATTCAATGTATAATAACCTTAAAATATATTTATTTCGAGTCTGATATGTGTTCCCTCTTTTTCTTTTGATCAGGGGTATTCTTTCTTATCTCTTTCATTTTTAAGTCATGCATATATAACTCACATTCACCACTCATTTTTCTCTCTTCCTCCTTATTTTAGAGTCACACATTTCTACGTTCTTATTTTCCCCTAAAAATTCGTGGAGAACCATCTTAGATTCGGAAGAAAAAAAAAAAGGAAAAAAAGGAAAAGTGAAGACTAAAGAGGTAAATAAATTCATGTTTGTGACAGAGTTATCTGTCATTTATTTGTAACGTGTCAAATAAGACTCATTTATATAGAAAAAGACAAAATATTACTTCGTACAAAAGTAATATGTTATCTTTTCTACATAAATAAATAGTGTTTAATCCATTATTCCCTCCGAGTTCCTATTATTGTCTCACTTTTCTTTTTGGACTGAGTTTGATTTTTGTCCCACTTTTCTTTGTAGGCCATCAATGTGTGGTTTATAATTACTCTCCCATTTCTCTCTCTTTCTCATTCTTTTTTGAGTCACTCATTTCCCCTTCCTTATTTTTCACCTAAAAAACTTTTGGGACAATAATAATAACTCGGAAAGAGTATAAGTTTATAAAAAAATGACGGATACTTCCGTCACAAGGAAGGGTAACCGAAAGAGGTGGGGGAAGGAAGAGGAGGATGTAAGTAGGACTGGGGTAGTACAAGTACCATAAAAACAAAGATGCGTGTCAGAAAAGGAAGGAAGACGATTTTAATCAATAAACTACTCAGTCGTGCTACTTTCCTATTCGTCCACGTAAATCCTCTCTTCTTTCCTCCACTCCACCCGTCATTAACCCATTTCCACGTGTTGCCCTTCCTAACCAAACCCCCTCTCTCCTGCCCGCCCTCACCGCTTCCCCCTGCCCGTTTTTCTCCCTTTTATATTCCCCCTCCTCCTCCTTCATCTCCCTCTCGTTTCTTCATTTTTATCGCCTTTCTTTACTCCTTTTATCTTTTCTATTCGATTCCGGTTCGGTTCGGTTAGGTTATTGTTATTCAAGCTTAGATGGCTGGGATGTGCTGCGGGATTAACGTTGTAGTAGGTGAGACTACGACTGAACCGGTCGTGAGTCCGGTCGAACCGGCTGTTCGTACTGGTCACCGTCGGAGAATCGAGATTCGGAAGATCATCTCTGATTTCTCCGGCGATATTTCCGATAATAATAATCAGCGGTTAATCAAACGTCACAAATCGGATAAAGATTCCGTCGAAGATTCGGTAGTTGAAGAGATCCTTCCTAAGTATGGTGTAACGTCGGTTTGTGGTCGTAGAAGAGATATGGAAGATTGCGTCTCTATAATACCTGATTTCTTGAGAACAAACAACAACGATGACGATGATGATAGTAGTAGTAGTAGTTCTAAGAAGAGAAAATTCAATCAAGGAGCTCATTTCTACGGTGTTTTCGACGGCCATGGCTGCTCTCATGTAATACTACGGTGTTTTCGACTCCCTCCTTCTTGTTCATTTGTTTTCAAATTCAAACAAATGAACAAGACGAAGGAAGCAGTTAGTTACTCATTTCTAACACTATTTTTTGTTTTATTTCATTAAAATACTCTCACAAAGATGAGATAATGGAAAAAAAATAGTGTCTGAAATGAGTATGATTCACTTGAGAATTCAAGTGATTTTTTGTCATGGAGCCTAATTAATTAATTAATTAATTACCTAATTATTATGTTATGTTTGTTGTGAATTATTCAGGTGGCGAAGAAATGTAAAGAAAGGATGCACGCCATAGTTAAGGAAGAGATAGAGTGTAGAGTAGAGCGCGACGAGGAGGAAGAGGAGAATTGGAGCGAAACGATGTCGTCGAGCTTTATTAGGATGGATAGAGAAGTAGGAGCGAGAGTTAACGTTAACGCATCGTCGTCGGCTTCATGTAGATGTGAGCTGCAGACGCCAATGTGCGACGCCGTTGGATCAACCGCTGTCGTTTCCATTGTTACGCCTACGCAAATCGTCGTTTCCAACTCCGGTGACTCTCGCGCTGTTCTCTGCCGTGCTGGCGTCGCCATCCCTCTCTCCGCCGATCACAAGGTCACAATCTTATTTAAAACCCTATTACATTTTTATACATATCATACGTAAGAGCGATCTTAATCTTGTGAGAGTTCTATAGCTTAAGGGTCTGAGGTTATGTCTTCTTGACTACTTCGAGTTTGTTGTGAGAGTTCTATATAGCTTAAGGGTCTGAGGTTATGTCTTCTTGACTACTTCGAGTTTGTTGTGAGAGTTCTATAGCTTAAGGGTATGAGGTTATGTCTTCTTGACTTCGAGTTTGTTGTGAGAGTTCTATATAGCTTAAGGGGTCTGAGGTTATGTCTTCTTGACTTCGAGTTTGTTGTGAGAGTTCTATAGCTCAAGGGTTTGAGGTTATGTATTCTAGACTTCGAGTTTGTTGTGAGAGTTCCATAGCTTTAAGGGTTTGAGGTTAGGTCTTCTAGACTTCGAGTTGTTGCGAGAGTTTCATAGCTGAAGGGTTAGCTCAAGGGTCTGAATTTATGTCTTCTAGACTTCGAGTTTTGGTTGCTTTATAAAAAAAAATAACGATTTTTCTAACGAGTGTGGACACAATAACCTAATTAAGGCAAGATTAACCTCGATATTATCGTGAGAAGTTCAAATACAGTATTAAGTTTTATACACCATACTTATACGATATCCATTTTAATGGGCACACAATTAGAAAATTTGAAAAAATGAAATTTAAAAAGGCATGTAGTATATATTATGCTGATGAATGAGGTGGATGAATGAAATGATGCAGCCGGATAGAGCAGACGAGTTGAACAGAATCGAGGAAGCAGGAGGACGTGTGATATACTGGGACGGTCCACGTGTGCTAGGAGTGCTAGCAATGTCACGAGCAATCGGCGACAATTACCTAAAGCCGTACGTAATCCCAGACCCGGAGGTGACGGTGACTGAGAGGAGCGACGAGGACGATTGCCTTATCCTGGCCAGTGACGGTCTGTGGGACGTCGTCTCCAACGAGACTGCAGCCACTGTGGCCAGGATGTGCCTCATGAATGCTGATAAGTCGGGGAAGGACGGCGCAGCAGCAGGTGCAGGCGGGGAGGGCGGTGAAGGTGAGAGGGATAAGTCCGACAAGGCGTGTGTCGATGCCTCCATTTTGCTGACGAAGTTGGCTTTGGCCAGGCGGAGCACTGATAATGTTAGCGTTGTAGTAGTTGATTTGAGAAAAAGATTAAATGGATTATGATTATTGTTTAAGTATTTGATTAGTTTAGTGATAGTAATTATTTGGGGATTTAATTAATTGTGATGTTAAATCGGTGGTGGTTAATTGGTCGGACGGAGGTTGATTACTCTACCTTATCTCTGTTGTATCCTGGGTATGCTTGTCGCTTGATATTTTCGAATGAGGTTGATATTCAAGAGATGTCGATGTCAATGTCATTTTACCCCGCTAAAACAATTTCAGCGATAATAGTAGTCGATTTAATTTAAAAGTTTCTTCCATGGGCTTAAGAGTCGTTAGTTTTAGGGATACTAGTATTAAGCCCACTTCACTTCTTTCGTCACGGTTTGGGTTCGTTATGGTCTTATGGATGTCTCTAGGGATGCCTCAACCTGGTCTTCCCTGGCCTCTTTGCTTCCTTATTGATGCTTGGGATTCGAGAACGATACTTGTGGGGCCTCTTGAAGCTCGGAAATGGGATCCTAGGCTCGGTCACCTGCAAAGACGCTCATATGACTTGTACAACTCGTAAATAGGTCGAAACGTCATGTTATCCTTCGATCAAACCTAGTAAAACCAATCAACATACACTAGGAGAGACATTAGTAGCTCAAAACCATTTAGGAAAGTGAGACCAAATACGCGATAAGAATGGTACTCCCTAACCGAGAGAATGAAATATGTTATAACCTGCCGATTGAAAAATCTTGTCGTTAGCCAACACAACAAAAGGGAACTTGAGTAAAGTGACCGTCTCCGTTGTATCCGGTGATATCAACCCTACCCAAGGTCCTCAAATCTCTAAAGAACTAGTAGCACTTATGTTCGAGCAGTTAGCCGCCACGACGAGTTTTTGTGAACCCTCTTGAAAAAACCCGTATCAGCCACGAAAGACTTGGGAACAAGCATTGACGTAACCCTGCACAAAACAATTTGAGGGACGCTCGAGAAGAACCGTGTTTAGAATAAAGAAAACGGAAGCGCACCTCTTGGTCAGAGCATTCGAAAGGGTGAAGTAGAGGCTGCAGAGTCATCAGGAGACCTAGAACCGACCTCAGCAGCATAAGTCTCTAAAACAGGTAGTAACAGTTTGCACTGAAGAATCCACGGCCTCACCCAAGAGAACTCAGAACCGGCAAGACTGGTCACCCCAAAAATCCAAACCCGAAAATACTATCGGTAAGAAGGGGATCCAGACCAAACCAGATCAGACCCCATTAGGACCGGGTTTGAACTAGACCGACAAAATAGATTAAATTTGTTTTTTTTTTTTTTTTGGAGACCCCAAAACCGAACCGATACATAATCCAATTCACCAATTTGAACGACTTTTTTTTTTTTGGTTCATCGAAGAGCGCACTTAATCGCATTACAATATAGGGGAGGGGGATTCGAACCTGAGACCTACTGTCCCAGAGCACCTGGCCTTAACGACTTTTTGAACACCCATTGGAGTATTTCCTAGTAACTTAATAATCCACCAAAGAAAGTGTTCCAACTTCCAAAGATTGGATTTTTCCATTCACAGAATTTGTAAACTGGGGAAAGTGACACAAACAAACAATTCAATTCTCCATTTCTACTCCTACTTCGGAGTATCATACAGTACAGTAATTCATACACTACTCAATTTCCATGGCGCTTTCTTCAAGGATTTCTCAGGTTGTCTTCCTTTTTCTATCAAAATTGTACTCGTACTACTCTACTATCTATGCCATTTTCAGTTAGGGTTCGTTTAATTTAATCACTTACGGTGTATTCATTCTTCTCCGTGTTCAAAGATTCAACTTTTATCAATTTGCTTCGTTTGATTCTGATTAATCATTGAAGTGTGGACAATTTGCTTCGTTTGATTGTGGTTACCTAAGTTGAGATCTTTTCTTGATATAGTTTGAGACCGTTGATGTCTTAGCTTAGTGGTTAAAGACGGAGGTACCCTGGACGATTTCTTAGGTTTGATCCCCCTCTCAATGCGACTAACTGCGTTCTTCGTTTTGCTGTTGTCTTTGTTTTAATTTGTGGGAGGTGGGAGGCTGGACAATAGGTCTCAGGGTTCGATCCCCTCTCAATACGACTAAGTGCGTTCTTCGTTGTGTTTTTGTCTTTGTTGTTTTAATTTGTGGGAGGTGGGAGGTGGGAGGGGGATTAATTCTCGAATTGGGTGGGTGACCCGAACTAAGTATTCAATGTGTTTTAGGTGTTTCAGAGCCTTAAAATGAATACTCAAAATATGGTGGATGCCACCCTTGCCGAAATCATTCTTGCTGTCAACCCCTCCAGGAAGGACTTCGAGATAAGAATGCGCATTATTGATGAATTACGATGTGTTGTAAGTTCCATTGACAGTCTCAGAGGTATGTATGTATAATGTATGTATGTGTATGTCTAACACCTCTCATCATGTTTTCATGTTGGCCATGCTCGTTATCCTGATATCGCAACGTGATTTTTATCTGCTAGGTGCGACCGTGGAACCATTTGGGTCGTTCTTGTCTCAGCTCTTTTCACGTTGGGGAGATTTGGATATCTCAATTGAGTTGCCGAATGGGTCACATATTCTAGTCCCTGCTAAAAAGCACAAGCAGTTGTTACTTGCAGATCTTTTAAGAGCATTACAGAGGACAGGTCATACTGCCTTTACTCTCGCTCATTATTTTCAGTATTTGATTTTGGGTGTTTATATCGCTTGAAGCACATTTTGTAAGCTGCAAGTACAAGTATGCGATTTTATGCGGCATGCTTCACATGGATAGTGACTACAACTAAGTTTTGAACTAGGTTTACTAAAAAACAAATAAATGTGGATAAACTAAAGGAAATGCAAAAGGATAAATAATTCATAACTCGCAAATGTGAAAGAAGACGATGGGGGAAGAAGTGTGCTTAGTTAACAAATACTCCGTAGATGGCAAGTGCTTATTTCAATTAAGACAATATAAAGACGGACCCCCCTTAATTCTCATAGTTTACATTTTGCTCCATTCTGTCAACCCCATAATGCCAGGTTATGTTAGTAATCGGATAAAAAAAATTGGACTTCAGTGACCGTGAATTATTGTTCCAGTTGCAGTAAAGATTGGTATGGCCTATCACCTAAAGAGCTTTGGCCAATGCCTTGAGCATGTTGATAACACCTCCATTCTGACTTCCCGAGCTTCCACTCTTGGAGTGGACGTGCGTGAACAACTCCTAACCTAGTCTATTACGTAGTAGTACCTAATTTAGGTGCATACTTTTCATTGCGAGAAATGCTGTTGATTTTTATAGAACATCATGTATTCACAGGGAGCTTTAGGAGATTGCAGTTTGTGTCTCATGCCAGAGTTCCCATTCTGAAGCTTGAGAGCAAAGTTCAGAACATCTCTTGTGACATCTCAATTAATAATCTGTCGGGGCATATGAAGTCTAAATTTTTGTTGTGGATCAGTCTTATAGATCCCCGGTTCCGTGATATGGTTTTGTTGGTATGCTCTTCTGACATTACTTCATATTTGATATCATCGAGTATTTGAGAATATATTACTTCACATAAATTAGATATTTATCTCTATGATAATAAACTTCGTAATTTGTATTTTCTAATATTGAGCATATTGGAAACCGAGATAAATGACATTTACTAATCTTTATTTCAGGTCAAGGTGTGGGCGAAAGCGAGTGGTATCAACAACCCAAGCAGTGGGACATTCAACTCGTATTCACTGTCTTTACTTGTTATCTTCCATTTTCAGGTGTGAGACCGTCTCATATATGTTTTTTGTGTTTCTGCTTTTATCTTCTCATCATGAGTTAATGAGCAGATAATAAAATTTATTTTCTGTTTCCTTCCACCGTTGTGCAGACATGTGCTCCGCCTCTTTTGCCTCCATTAAAAGATTTGTATCCTGGGAACTTGCATGATGAACTTATGGGTGAGCAACTTTGTTTGGTATCTCATTACTCAGAATGCCACTTCATTTACAGATAGCAATATCCCTATTTTCCGTTTCCTGGTTAAGTGTGCTTTTATGAATCATCTATTCGTTTCCCTTCCAATTTCTAACACCCTAAATTCTGAAAATTTGGTTGTTACAGGGGTAAGGGCTGATGTGGAAAGGCGTATTGAGGAAATAGC
Source organism: Agrostemma githago (assembly GCA_958450325.1). Classification (NCBI taxonomy): domain Eukaryota; kingdom Viridiplantae; phylum Streptophyta; class Magnoliopsida; order Caryophyllales; family Caryophyllaceae; genus Agrostemma; species Agrostemma githago. The sequence continues at coordinate 66,372,619 of OY288255.1, read as the reverse complement.
CGTCAGCAATATAGCAAGATTCAGGAAAGAGAGAATACCTAACTTCAGCAGTCTATCTGAGCTCTTCATCACATTCCTCGACAAGGTACTTCCGTTTTTTTTTTTTAACGGAAGTGTGTGGTCCCAAACAGGACTCCTATCATTCAAGAAGATAAAGTCAGTCAGTCCTATAAACAAAGAGTAATCGCTTTGTTAGGCTGGGGATTTTAACACGTGAAGTTCTGCAGTTTATGGACATCGGTATAAGGACAGCAGAGCAAGGCATTTGCACGTATAGCGGACAATGGGAAAACATTTCTACGAATACCAGATGGCTCCCCAAGACACATCCCATTATTGTATGGCCTCTTTTCCCGTTCACTTTCTCTATCATTTGCTGTCTTTTTTTCTTTGTCGGGGAAATAGTGGCAGTTTTTGAGGATCCTATAAACAAAATATTCCGAGTCTGCCAGTGCTTATAGTCTTAAATATTATTGATCTTGAATCTTGATTGGTTGATTGATTTGTGATCACTAGATAGAAGATCCCTACGAACAACCTGTGAATGCTGCAAGAGCTGTTTCCCGTTCTCGGCTGACAAATATAGCTGAAGCCTTTAGAACGACTTACAACCTGCTTGTTGATCCATACCAGAGTCGTATTACTCTCATCCCCTCGTTAGTACCGCCTGAGATAATCCATTTGTTCCCCGGAGGTCCATTTGTGAATTTAAGGGATGACATTAGGCCCTCCTATCCATGGTTAGATCAAAACGCGTCATATGTCAACTATTCATCCACGCCACAGTTTCAACGTCAATTTCACAATACAATGCAAGTGAATCAGCCCAGAATGTTCAAGGGGCAAAATAGTAAACAACAATATCTCGAACAGAGGCCTAGAAGGCAGCATCAAAGCGTGGACAACAGACAAAGAGCGGCTCAGACAGTTGTGCCCCCAAATACAAGCACCTTACAGCCAACTCGCAACGACAACCGGGGTTTTAAGGCATCTCCAGCAGCTCAAGGCCAGCAAGTGTGGCGGCAAAAGCAATTTGATAAGTGATCATTTGAAATCTATCTAGCTCGTACTGGGACGTCGTAGCTTCAAGGTGAATCTGTGTTTAGTTTGCTGCATAGCCCGAGTGAAGAAGCTGCTTCAAAGGGTTGAATCTGGATGTCTTTCGTGGCATCCGTTCAAAATTTCTACCCTTTTTTTGGAAAAGTATGGTTCGCTCTGTATAATATAGAGCTCAATCCAGTCGAAGCTCAAGTTGAATATGACAACCGCGTCCACAAGGCAATATAATTGGTTTATGGTTATATTGTCGGTTTTTGGTCGTATTATTGTGGCTACTATTTTACTATGAGACAAAGGTGTATTCGACTAGATTTTATCAATGGGTTTCACATAAGAACTGACGCTTGTTGATGACCTAATATGGTATTGCTTTCCTGATTTGCATGCCGGAACTTGAAGAATGGAGGTACAAGTATCCTTAACATAACACTACAAGATTTACTCATTTTCACTACTACTATAACGACAACAGAGCCTCAGTCCCAAAAGATTTGGGGTCGGCTAACATGAATCAGAATCTGAGGTCGTCATCCTCGTTTTCACTAATGAATACAAATCCATGATATGCATATCTAATCAACTTATGGAATTATTTGGTGTTACAAGAATACAATAACTCATTGACATCAGCCTTGGGCCTTTTCTCCTTGGTAATTTGTAAATGTGTCGCCTGACGTACAAAACCTATAAATAATTCCTATACACTAGTACAACTACAAACAAGGAAAAAGCCTCGATCCCAAACAATTTGGGGTTGGCAAACATGAATCGGATTTTTCTCCATTAGCTTTGGCCACTATAATCCCTCGACAACCCATGCAAACACCTTTCCAAATGTGGCTTTGTAATTATGGCCATATCGATTTTGCCAGACTCAAATTGCGAAATAGTACTCATTTTCGCAAGAGAAGCTTATCACATGTCAATACTTTGTAGCTAGCATGGGGACCCTCGGACGTGGCATGGATAGCTGCATGCCATCCCATTGCCTGGGCAATTTCTTGAAGTTGTTCGATGATATAGACAGTATCACGAATGTAAGCACGCCCACCTGGTCTTAGCATTCTATCCATCTCAAGCATGATGCTAGACATATTGCATCTGACAGTTACAAACAACAGCATGAAAACAAATACTCCAAGGACTACAAATAACGTTACCCCCGACTCTCAATGATTCCCACTTTGTGATGGAGTAAGGTGCAAACGGGTATATGCATGTTTAATAACCATTAGAAAACTCGGTTGCTTCAAATTTATATAATTGACATGGTGAGGGAACGACGTGAACAAAAAGGTTTGATTATTACGTGTAGACGCTGGAATCAGTATTTCATTTAGCTAATGCAATAGCTGAAAATCACGTTCTACTCATATTAATAGAGAATGGCCGAAGAATGTTTGAACTTACCTTTTCTGCTCAACAGCAAAAAGGCCAGAAGCGTGCAACAGATCATAAGTTCTTGGGTATGTATCAAAGGGTTCACACCTGCAATCATCGTGCAAGTCAATACGTCTCAAAACAGGGAGTTTAGTCTGTGTAAGACTGATTGACGGTAATCATAGACAAGAAATATGGGGTTAAGTGCAATAAGCATTATCTATGTAGTCACACCTTGGACGTTATAATTATCCATGCACAAATGGCTGCATATACTACATTAATTGTCAATAACTACAATAATATTAATACCCAGTGCCTTAGGGATCCCGAAAATTGTGGGATACGGGGACTGGATGTTCACATTCTTATCCTTACGGTCATCGCATCAAATGAGTAATAATACGCAATAAAAAGAAAGCAAATCCATTTTAGTAAGCCATTTGGCTTTATTCCATTATGACTCCGTGACTATTGGAAACAAGGAGATGAGATGATTGCCAATATTGCCGTCAATCAAAATAAGAGAGCAGTAACACCACATACCAATCATGCATCACCCCAATCAGTCCACGATCGTAGATAACTGGCAACGTGTTTGGTCCACTGACAGGGACGATATTCATAACCCAGCAATCTATACCATTATTGATCATTGCAGCTGCAAATCTGTCAAAATCACGATACATGAAGCAGTTATCAGACTGACAAGAAAAAACAACTACCCAAGACTCCATGCACACTCCACAAGGATGAAAGGGCAAAGGAGAGAGTTAGTCTTGATACCCCCCATAGCCAGCTCTCATATCCATTACATTTCTTAATTTCATACTCTTCCAGTGCCAGGCGCGAACATAACCTTCAATAATTTCATTCCAATATTTAGCTTCAGCCTTGAACAGCTCTTTCCTAGATATGTAGGCGTCAATTTGGATACTCTGCAGCCTCTCTGGAGGAGTTAACAATCGGTCAGGCCAGTTAGGCACATTTCCTCCATAACCATTTTCTGGTAGACGAGCGATGCATGGTTTGAGGCTAACGTACCTAATTTATCACAAGTATCAGTGAAGTCCAATGACAATACACGAAGGACAAGGTTCACAAGAATAAACTAAAGCTTGACACCTATCTTAACATACATAATTTGGTTAGCTGTTTTGACACAAGGCTTGAGAAAGTAAGGGCACTACAGTTGAACCATGCTGATAGCCTGATAGTCGTATATCATTACTATCCCAGCATCATCAGTCTGCTATTCAGAACTGAAAGACTCGAGACTTCTATCAGGATGAACACAGTTCTTTTCCATGCCTAGATTCTAGAATCTATTCTCCGAAATAATGAAAATTAGATTGAGACATAATCAAAACAAGTTGGCTAAAGTGGCCAGATCTTCGATGTTTCTATGAGACACGACCATGTTCCACGAATGTAAAGGGAAACCATACCGCTAACAAAATACATCATGACTTAGGAAACTAAAGGACACATTTTAATTTTTTTTAATTAACCAGTTTAACTCTTGCACTGTCTTAGTACTAATTTATAGCCTTGTCCAAATTGTCATATTTCAATTCAGTGAAATGAGAAGTAACATACATACCATACATTATCTGGATTGTCATTGGCATCACAGATAGGAGGATGAGTTCCAGCTTCACGGGATAAATAGCAACTATTGTTCAAAGGTTTTTGCCATATTGCAATATACCCTTCCTTTTTTACCAGCTCCCAACAAAGTCTAGTCGTAAGGTTAACCATTTCTGCCCGAAAGATGAAAGAAAAGATTCCAGAGTAAGATTGTGTACAAGTAGCATGTGTTAAGTGGAAAAAACATTAGGAACATGCAAACGCGAGAAGTTTGTCATCCTTGGTTAGCTCCCAGCCCATAATCAAATAGAAAAATAACTAACAACCATGTTTCCTAAAATTTATAATAGCTTCCTGGAATAATGAGTTGGAAGCAAAGGTATGATAACATGTACGAGAAATTAGTTTCATTTAATATGTTTGTCTTTACTTGAGCGTAAGCCTGCAGACAGGTCAACCATATCGGGGTCGGGTTAGTTCAGGTCGGTTCATTTTCGGGTCAGAAAGAATCCGGTGAAATTTGGGTCGGCTTGAACATTTCAGATTCGGGTCATTTTTAGGTCTTTTATTTTCAGCTTTTTAGGAATATTCAGGTAGCTCAGTTTGGGTTATGGGTCAAAAACTCTACAAAATATAGAAGAAACCCTACATAACATCTTACGATCAAAACTTAATGGTAGGAAAGCCTCATAAGCATTGTAGGTTTATGGTACGTACAAGAAGCAAGACATAAGAATAAACATCTAACCTTTCCATTGCTCTTCTAAAACTGGTTCATGCTTATAAACAGGCTGTGCAGCCCAGGCAAAGTAGCCCCCTGCCCGCAGTATCCTATTGACCTCAAGCAGATGAATTCCATCTTTAACATACGAACGTTGAATGAAGATCACAAGATTAGCAATTCAATTGAAATTTTGCAGATCAAGTGTAAAAAAACGGTAATAAGGTTCAACTATATGTAAAAAACGATGATACGATGATGATGATGATGATGATGATGATAAATTGTTCGATTTCATGGCAGTGCATTGTAAAGTTGTAACTTACACCATTGTGAAAGTGTTAACCTTGACAAATAAGTAGTTAAAAATGAAGTTTTCAGGCCTGACATGTATCAGCTAGCATAGATATTCGGTAATGTGAAGCAACATGCAAATGACAAGGTGCCGAGATAAAAATATTACCATCACGAGTCCAATTGATTCTACATCTTGAGCAATGGATGATATCAAAAGCCTGACTAGGATATGGTAGACGGCGAGTTGTAAAGGCTGCTACCATAGCAGGCACTCCACGCTCAAGCGCAAATTGAATTTGATTCTCATGAACATCCTTCGGAGCTATTGATAGGGTGGTTACATTTCGCGACATGAGGTAAGCACCAAAGCTTGCAACACCACATCCAACATCCAGTACAACACGTGTATGTTGGCCAAATGCAATCGCAGGGATCATCTACATGTTATAGCTAAATGAGACTAAAAGACATGCAAACATGGAGATCCTTAACTACTTGCATATCAAAGTAAACAACCTGAGCGATTTGATCCAAGTACTGATTTGCACCGTGTATAAATTGTGTACCCCCTCCCGGAAATTTAAATTTGTCCTTGTCTCTAGTCATCCAGTTTTGACCCCCTTTATCTTCAACCAGGCGTGTGTGAGGAACATTAAAGTACCACACCTGCAATTAGAACAGACGGCCTCAGTACTATACACCGATAGAGAAGAAGAGATTGACGGCTGCAAGGCCATCACAAATTGCCGTGGGTTTTCTAAGAGTATAGCATAAATTAGTCGACTTACTCAGAGCAATAAATCTCGTACTAGAAAACTACACCACATCCAGTCATCCAAATCAATACGTAGAAATCAATGTTTCCATTTCACATCCCCCAAAGGAACGCCGAATTCTGTATCAAATCCGCATCCAACTACTGCAAACTACCGTTACTCATCTCTTCCCAATCAAATCTCTGATACTTTTTCTTCCAGTGGTAGTAGCATTCCAGTGCTTTTGCTCAAATTTAAACCTATAAACTGAATACAGCTAGCTATCAAATCCGCGTCTAACTACTGCAAGCTACCGTCTCTCATCTCTCGTCAAGCAAATCTCTGATATTTTATCTAGTAGTGGTGCATTTGCTCAAATTTAAACCTATAAGCAGCATTTCCTGTGATACTAAAAATAAATACAGGTAGCTATGAATCAACGATTACAGTTGGATCTTCGATATATTTCGGAGCAATGTCAAATCCTAGGTCTGCCACTGGATACGAAATGTTGATCAACATAGAATGGAACAGAAAACAGATGTATGAAGAGAGAAATAGTAGAGCAGCGAACCTCGTCGCGGCTTTTGGGCCACGGGATAGGAATCTTGTAGTTCTTTGGAGGCGGAATGATGCAGTCCAATCCCTGAGGACAATGCCGCTCAAATTTCTCACCATGTTCAGTAGAATTAAGCTTCTCAATGGCCTCCACATTATCCATACAAGGAATATACTCCCTTAAACTCTCGGAACACATCGGAAACTTCGAAACCCTAACCCTAACCCTAACCTTACCTTCGTCTTCCGCACCGACAGTCGCATTCTCCCAATTCTCCACCACCGTCGGATCAAAATCGCCGATCTCGAAGTTATCCGTCATCACGCCGTTCTCGTCCACCACGCCGAACCGCTTCATCACCGGCGGAGATTGCGGCGGAGGCTGGGACGGCGGAGGCGGGGACGGCGGCGGAGAGAGAGTTTCAATGGAGGAGAGGTTGAAGGAGCGGTGGAGGTTAGGAGAGATGGCGACAGAGGAGGGGGACGAGGAGGTGGCGGAGGAGGAGGAGAAGAGGACGGAGGAGGAGGTGACATTGGACCAGCGGAGGCCGAGGAAGAAGAAGGAGAGGGAGAGGAAGAGGAAAGAGCAGATCTTGAGGAAGAAGGAGGATTTAAGGATGTCAGGGACGCCATTGTTCCAAGCTTCCTTCATGCTTCTTCTTTATTCTGCGATGGCGTCTTGATGCTGCTGATCTATAATTGCTGGTTTCTGGTGATCATGAAGCTTGAGTGTGATGAGTGACATGCACTTCAGTGATCTTCCTTGCGACGGAATCCGTTGTGTCGTTATAATGGGTCAAATAACTACTCCTCGTATCCATATGTTCGTCCACCTTGTTTAATAGATGCGTAGAATATTATATTAAAAGTGGACGAACATATACATACGGAGGGAGTACTATTTAGATACTCCCTCCATTCAACTCGACCTATCACGTTAGATCTTGTTTGATTTATCTGAATACCAAATTTTTACGTATAATTTTTGTTAATGTAAAATGAAAGATACTACTAAGGTAAAACGGACGTCGACAAATGTGCAAAAATGAATAGTGACAGTTGGAGTTAAATGAGAAGAGTATTATGAAGGGCAAGGCATTGGTATGATGTGATTTGTTTTTGTCTTTTTCTACCTAAAATGAATTGGTGTGTCACGTTAATATGATGGATATATTTGTGAATGCAATTTGTTCTCCGGTGACAATTTTGAGGCGGTACTAATTCTAACCCATGGCATTATAATTGTCTCTTCTTAAACAAATAAAAAATATTAGGAGTGTCATTTCTCTTTGATTACGAACTTTTTTGCTTAAATAAAGTTGGTACACGATTCTTTGCAGTTTCAAATCTACAAGCAGAAACTCTCTGTCTTTTCTATGTTGTTCGACGAGCGATGGGTTAGGAATCACGAAATTCTCCATATTGCTTTATTTTCAAATTGCTTATTGCTCGCCCAACAACTTTTTAATGTAAAGAATGCGACACCACCTATAGTTAGACCTCACCAAGGTCTAACATAAAGTTTGAAGCTCAAATTATACATACATCGATGTAATTAAAGCATGTATTGAAAAATTATTTCCTCATATGACCTCTTAAGTACATCCCTTAGACTATGTTTAATGGGAATGGAAAAAAAGGTGGAGGTGGAGGTTGAAAGGTAAAATAATACTCCCTCCGTTCCAATCATTTTCATACGTTTGCTTTTTCACACTTGTCGATGCACGTTTTCTTTTGTCTATATCTTTAGCTACGTATTTCTAAAAATTATAAAAAATTGATATTCATGATGCATTCGATTAGACAATTTAAACAAAATCTCACATGATTATATTTTATCGTATATATTAAAAGTTATATCGATAATTCTTCTCATCTATGAATAGTGCATAATATCCAAATGCATGGAAATGATTGGAACGGAGGGAGTATTAAATAATTTGGACCCAAACCCATTTTGCTTTAACATTTGGTCTAAATAGTACCTTTCCCCACCTTATTCTCCACCTTGACATTTGACATTTTCTAATTGATTTTATTTTTTGTATTTGTTATAAACTTTTAAATGAATATATTTTAAAACACAGGAGTAATTTATAAAAAAAAAAAATAAAAAATTCACCAATATTCATATTTTTTCATGGTCTATAAATAGAGAGCAACTTTGACATACTATTACTCCAAAAAAAAAGATGGGTAATCATAACTAGTTGTATAATTTAGTCTAAATTTCATGGTTTATGTAATCAAATTAATGTGATTTGATGTTATTTAATATAATCATGTTAAGTAGTACGTAAGTTTTAAACGTACTTTTAAGTTCTAGTATTAATTAATTAAGTTGAGTAACAGTGTAATTTGGCAACCGTAATTAGCTACTTATATATTTGTTTCGTTTTTTATAATTTTTTTTTTTGTTTTTTAAAAAATAATAAAATATAAATTCGTAAAAAGTAATATTTTTCATTAACGTAAATATAACTGACTTCGTAAAATAAATATTGATTGTTCAATAAAATGATTTTCTAAATTTAAATAAGAAAAATAATAAAGAATAATATATGTGTAAGACCATGGTGAAAGAAGGTGTGAATAATTGAATAAATGTAGGAAAGTTAGTGTGAGTTTGATAAGTTAGGTTGTAAATAAATAAGAATATAATATAGGTTAGACCTTGATGAAGAACACTCAGGGATAAACATGATCTCAGAGCTGTATTTATCATTTGTCTATATTTTTTCTTCTTTACTTTGTCACAAGTTATATGCTTATCTCTCACATTATCAACGTGCGACAGCCTCTTATTAAGATATACTCCGTATTAATTATGAGTTATTTTGTAACAAATATATCACTCATAATCATAACACGGTACACTCCCCCAATCCCTAACTAATTTTATATCTGTCATAAACCTTAAAACATGTCAAATAGTAGCACACGGTGCTAATAAAAACAAAATATTTAATATTTCCTAGACAACTTGACATGTGATTTGTATATATTTGACCCGTTTTAAGAGTTACTCCCTCCCATCCCTTAATTCTTTTTCCTTACCATAAATGTACAATCAATTCTTTACGTTATTCTTTTTGTTAAAATACTTTACCATATAATCCTCATATATTTCTTCTATTTACACAAAGAATAGGTCTCCTGAGAGACGGTCTCTCATTAACTTTACTGAGAGACTAAGTACAAATGGAAGTAACAGTGATACCAAACCTAATAGAAGTAGGTACGATTAACGTAAAATAGGATTAACGTAAAATAGTATACAAATATAAAGAGGGTACGCTTGTTATAAAAACAGGTACAAAACAAAGTTGTCATTTAAGGGTACGAATATGACATAGAGTGGTACTGAAGAGTCGTCTCTCACTAAGTTATTGAGAGACCGTCTCTCCCAAGAATTTGTGTTTACACAAAATGCTACTATTTTTTTTTTTACTTTTAAGTTTGGTGGACCCATAAAACCACTTGATCTACCAATAATATCTTTACTTTTATCACTTTTCTTAAAAATTGTGAATTATTCCATGTCAAGAATTGAATAAATGTGAGAGAGTACGACGGATAGTACCGTTACAAACAAGAATCTGTCATTTAAATAAGATTTGGGTAACCTTAATCATGTGAGTAAAATAGGTGAAAGTAGATGGGTAATGAAAAACACGTTTAAACACGTCCAACCATCATCAAAGTACAAACACTATATATAAAGGTAGTACCATAGTGCAGAAGGAGCATCAACTCTTCTCTCATCATTTAATAATAAGCAAAAATAAAAAATAAAATAAAATCACCAACTTCTTCCCCAATTCTGAATTCACGAAATCTTTTGTTTGTTCGATTTCTTTTAATTTTCTCCATCGATCAACGAATTAATCCATAGAAACCCTAAGAAATTTATCAAATCTTTTTCATTTCCCCCTAATTTCGCGAATTAGGGTTTGTTCAAAGGGGTTTAATCTTTCTTGGTGCAAATTTTCTTGAAACCCTAGAAAATTCATGAAATTATGACCAAATTCAACACAAAGGACCCGAAACGGGGCGACAACAGCGAAGAATCAGTATCAAGATCGATAATCGAGACGGTAAACGGGTCGCATCATTTCGAAATCAAGGGTTATTCGCTTTCGAAAGGGATGGGTCCTGGTAAATACATCTCGAGCGATACATTTACCGTGGGAGGGTACGATTGGGCGATTTATTTTTACCCGGATGGTAAAAACCCTGAGGATAATTCACTGTATGTGTCGGTATTCATCGCTTTGGCGAGCGAGGGGACGGATGTTAGGGCTTTGTTTGAATTGACGCTGGTTGATCAAACTGGGAGGAATGAGGATAAGGTTCATAGCCATTTCGCTCGAAATCTCGACAGCGGTCCTTATACTTTGAAGTACAAGGGCAGCATGTGGTAATGCCTCTCACTTGGTTATACAGTAGTTGATTTGCTACCATCTCTGATCTGTATAAATTGTATGTATGATGAATGTAGAGATTTCGCTGTGGAATCGTTTTTTCCGTGTTGTTTATGGTTTTCTATGTTGGGTAAAGCTAGCTGCTGGTAGGTAGCATAGTTAGTAGGGTTTGTATTCAATTTATGAGATTATCGGTGTCTGTCTGCGCAGAAAAAAAGGCGAGGTGCTGGTTGATTATATGCTGATTAGTAATTTGTGGTAGTAGTATTGTACGAGTGTAAATATATAGTTACTGTTTTATGACACAGTGATCATGTTGCTGTGTTTGTATTAGATGGATATAAACAAAATGCGAGCTTCTTTAGTTCACGTTTAGCGGTTTAGGAGATGCTCATGGTAATTCTTTTGGTTTCTATTTGTTTCTTGGTTACTTATGGCTTGGCTCTGTGTTTATCAGCGATTTGAGTCTATCATTCTTCTGTGGTAACATTAAGCAAATGTACGGAGACGCGTGTTGTTTTGTTTCTTGATGATCTGCTTTTCATGTAATTGCAGATATATAATTAAATTCGGGTTTTCCGCCCTTTCTGTGTTCCAGTGAAGTTTTCTGCATAAGAAAAGGGTTTACCTAATGCAGTTTTAGAACATTGTTTTGTCTCCTATAACTGTAAGAACTAAGGCTCTTATGAAAGTGAAAATTTTCGTTGCTTTCAGGCAATGCTAGTGTGTAATGTTTCATCTGTCTTCATTACTTTTTTTTTGTTATTGCTGAGTTGAGTATTGGTTATGAGCCATGTTTGTGTTGACAAGCCAAGGAATTAATCTGGAATCTGACTTCTTGCAGGGGGTATAAACGTTTCTTCAGAAGAAATATCTTGGAGTCTTCAGATTTTCTACAAGGAGACTGCCTACAACTGAGGTGCACTGTTGGTGTTGTTAAAAGCCGTATGGAGAGGCCCAAGCAGTATAGGATATCTATGCCACCATCTGATATGGGTAAACATTTAAAGGATATGCTCGAGAGCGAGAACGGATGTGACATTGTATTCAATGTTGGAAATGAGAATTTCAAAGCTCATAAGCTGGTTCTTGCTGCTCGTTCACCTGTTTTTAGAGCTCAGTTCTTTGGACTTGTTGGTAACTCAAATATGGACACAGTGGCCATAGAAGACGTGGAGCCTTCTATCTTTAAGGTGCTTGATTTTTTTTACCACTTAGCTGTCCCTATATGCTTGGTGACACGAGTTTTCTTGTATTCACCATTGTTTTTTCATTTACTTGCGCGGCTTAGATGGTCTAAATTAGTTCTTATATCTTTAATTTAAAAAATAGTGTCTTAAGGTCACTTAAGCTCAGGGTGGGGTACTGGGGTGAGGAACTAGCCCACACGCCTCAGTAGACTTTACAGACGAGGCACAACCAGCAAGGCACACTCCTATATAATTTATTATTTTGTTTTTCTTCTAGTTTGTTTGTTATGTCCTTCTCTTCGACATTTTATCCCTTCATCTACTCTCTCACGTGTTTAACCCTCTTTAAAACACAAAAATGAATATTGCACAGTACTTTGTCTGCAGAATATGAATTTAATTGTAAAAATTGTGCCTTGTGTCTGGTAGGTTTATTTACCTTCACCTCGCACCTAGTAATTTGTCAACGCGAGCCCTCCTTGTCTCATCACATATTGTAAAATTAAGCTTATATCATGATCGTCATCTTATTTTCATTGTGGCCTGACCCTTGACCCAAAATATACGCATCTGTTTATGTGACTCAGAGCACCTCTTCATCTACTGAACTACGCGTTCATTTACCACTAACTTGGAAATTATTTGTATTATGGAGTTAACTAGTGTGGCCAGGCTTGTAAATTCAGTTTTAAGAATTAATATAGGCTCTTTCGGGGTGGGTGGGAGGATGAGTCAGTGACTGGCGAGGAATGCTTCAGCAGCTTGGCAAGGGTTTAGTAGAACATGTTAGCGATGCTACTATTTTGTCATGCATTACACTCATCTAGATTACTAGTTTCAGATATGCAGTTATATAATTGGGGGTTAAAACTTCCTCTTTGATTGGATAGAGGGATTTGTAGAGAAAGAAGGGGGATGACTTCCTCTGCTTAATTATCATGTTTATTGGAGGGATCTTAGTTTAAGGAGGCGTGAAGCGCACTGAGACAATGAGGTCCCATGGTTATGAAGTGCAAGGCAAAGGCATGCACCTTTTGGGGATGAGGTGCAAGGTGAAGGCACATGCCTATTGGACATGAGGCGATGCATATTTTAAAATTAAATTTCGTGCAAGAATAGTCCTATTTTTGTGTTAAAGAGGGCTAACATGTGTTTATAAGTGAGAATTAGGGATAAAGAAGGATAAAATAGAACAATTTGGAAAACAAAATATGGAACTCCTTGAGTGCGCTTCACTAGTTGCGCCACGTGAGCCTTGGGTGCGCTTCATGCGCCTTAGGTGCACCTTTTGTAATCGATGCTCTCAGGGTGCTTAGTGCGACTAGGCTGGTGGCTCACTGTGCCTTGTGCTGTCTTTTTTAAACTAAGGGAGGGATTTGGAGGGACGAAATAGATGGATACTTATACCTCACCTGGTAGCCAAATTTATATCTGTTCAATATAAGTAAGAAGTTTTGAACCAAAATAAAGTCCATTTACTCCCCTTTCTCCCTCGTATCCAAAAAAGTAGGGGGTTTTCTTTTTTTTAATTTTCCCCATGACCGTATCCTTATTTGCTGTTAATTTCATACAGGTGATGCTACTGTACATATACTCTGATAGCCTTCCTGATCTTCGTGAGATATCAGGATCTAGCTCTTCTAGTTCAGTGGCATTTATGGTGCAACATTTGTTGGCTGCTGCTGATCGTTTTGGCCTAGATAGGCTGAAAGTTATCTGCGAATCAAAGTTATGCGATGAAATTACAGTAGATACTATTGCTACCACGCTCTCGTTAGCGGAACAGCACAGATGCAAGCAATTGAAGAGTGCTTGCTTAAAATTTGCTGCATCGAACTTGAATGGTGAGTCTACCCTTTTTGACTTAACAGTTCTTTGCCAGGTCAAAATATTTTTTGATTGCTTTCTCTATCTGTTGGACCTAGTATATTGTTTATATGGGGTGACCCATGTGCAACATCTTGGTGGTATGGGCATAATTTAGCTTTACAATGTATGCAAAGGTGCAGCGAGCTATATGACATTTGTTTTGTTGTACCATGGTTCATGTTCATAATGATATTTTGCTGATATTTTTGTAACCTCTAAAGTTAAACTATACTATTAAAGGAACTAGCTCAAGTGTTGCATTCTGGACATACATTGTGAACCCAAAATGTAAAATGGCCAATGTAAATGTAAAATGTTGTCTATGAACCCAAAATTTTATGCTCCATGACAATGGTTCCATCTTGAGTTAATGTTATTCTTGAGGCACTGGTCTTGGAGCAGCCGGAAGATCTGATGATTTTATATGGAGGGTTTTTGTGTTTTAGTGATTCATGTGTTGTATGCTGGAATGTCCTGTAATGTTTTACCTTCATAAGTCATTATAAGGCCGGAGAGTTTGTCTCGTAAAGCCTTCCAGCCTTGGTAGAATTTGATGGCTGTGATGCTGAACACATAGCTCTTCACTTTCTGTTACTTGACCACCGTTATTTGATTACAACTTGCGTAGTAACCAATAGCATAACTGCTTGCTATTAAATGAATTCTGAATGTGGTAAACTTCTGGATCCCAATTGCTGCTGTTTTTGAGTAATATCGTAGGGAACATCTGGCTTGTCGTGAAGATTTCTAAACTACCAGCAGATGTGTCTATTGAGCTCTGTTTTTTATCCTCATTGCATTTATTATGTTCAAGTTGGTGATCATATTTTTGTTCATAATCTTCATAAAAGCGTATATATACATCTTCATCTGTATAACATGCTGGTACCAAAGTGAAAGCTAATTCTATGCTATGCTATATAGAAAAATGAGATCACTTTCTGACATATCTTGCACATAAAATATACTCCATTCTATGGGACGCACAAATGATAACGTATATACTAAATGTATTAATGGGTAAATACGGAGTAAATAGTAAGTAAATCACAAAAACGTTACTGCCGGGGAGACTGCTTCTTTCGATAAATGTTTGTTTTCTTATGCACTATACTTTTTTGTCTCAGCGGTGATGCAATCAGACGGGTACAAGTACCTTGAGCAAAGTTGCCCCTCGCTTCTCTCCGAAATCCTTCAGACAGTTGCGTCGGTGGATGAAGCAGCCAGCGTGACAATGAGCAAGAAGAGGAACAGTAGCAGCATTCTAGGACTGGATATAGCAGCAGACGGAGTTCCAGATCCTGATCCCGCTCTGGAGCCTGTTAACTTTACTGGCAGGCGGATCCGCAGACGGTTTCTGTAGATTCATTCATGTCAGTGGGAAATGTAGATACATTAGTGTTGTTATGCCTTGTGTTCTATTCCTCCCCTCCATTCGGAGGGTTGGTTTGTGTTGCTAATGTATTGTAGATAGCATAAGGGACTTAACAAAAGCGCATCTGAATGGAAATATTATGCCCCCTCCTCCTCCTCCTCCTCCTCCTCGGCTTCATCTTTGCTTTAGCATTTTAGTAGTACCCATCCCCATAGTTTGCTTTTGTTTTGGTTATGTTATTCTTGTTTTCTTTAGTTTTTTGTAAGAGATGTTGCGTTTGTGACGCCAACTTTTGAGTATTTCATTATTTCTTATTCGTTACCCAACTGTCTTACTCCATACCGTATACTCGTATTATTGTAGTTTGGTATCAAGAATGAGAAAAAAATGCTTGATGTAGATGAGAGTAATGTTGTTAGATCGAGATTTTACTTGGGATTTATGGTTTGGGCAATTGGGCATGTCAAATCCATCTTAGTCTACGTCTCGGTCATGTAATCTTGTTTGGAATGAGTTATGGAAGTACGTCATTAAATAGAACCGTTGATCAAGTACTAGAATGAACAATGTGGGTCGAAATGTGAAGCTATGTTTGGTGATTTGCATAATAGTGTCATAAGCGACGAGGACCCGTTTATACTCCCTCCTAGAGCCCTAGTTTCGGTTTTCTTCCATCTTTCTTTATTTACATTAGTTTTTTTTTCTTTATTTCCTTTTTGACACGTATCTTCAGTTATCTTTTTGTTCCCCAATCAAATATTTATTCTTTTCTTAATAACTCATTAACCAATTAACTTTTCACTTTTTAATTTTTACCCCATTTTTTTTACAGTACTTTTTATCCCACTTTTTTGTACACTTTATCATTTGTTTCTTTTACCTCGTATTTCTCAAGAGAGGATACAACAATAAGGCTTTGGATTGGACGAGATTACGAGACTACGGCCCTGTTCTTTTGAACTGAAATTGACTGAACTTAACGTAACTGAACTTAATTTAACTGAAACTGACTGAAATATAGAGACAAAGTATGCCTCCTGAACTAAAACTGATTGAATATAAGTCCAAAAGAACAGGGTCTACGAGAGACGATAGATATTCTTTGGGCTTCCCGTAAAACTTGGACCGTAATTGGGTAGTCTAAGAGTCTTATACGGGTAGACTAACATTCCCTCTGTGTATCCGAAATGCAAATGTCGTCTTTGTCATCTCCGTAGAGAGAGAGAGAGAGAGAGATAGACCTCTCAACAAGGTAAAGGGGTTAGCAATGGCGTCCCTATGCTTCTCATCCCCGCCAACCACCATTACTGCACTCAAACCTTCACCACCTAAACTCCTCTCTTCATCTTCTTCTTCGTCTTCTTCAACTCATTTGAATCAAATACGTTTCAGAAATTCTGTCTCTTATCCTCGCTCCCTTGCTTTTAACCCCTTGCGTTCCTCCGCCATTTCTACCTCTCGCTTTTCTTCCATGGCGTCTTCTTCTTCATCTGCCTCTTCCAGTGATTCAACTAATGTATGTCTTCTTCTCTCTTGTTCGTTTTGAATTAAAAAAACGTGATTTTTATAGGGCAGTGATTTTTCGACATGTTAGTTGCTGAAAATTGATTATTGTTGATGTTTTCGTCAATTATACGGTGTGGAGATACTTCTTCTGTTAATAATTCATGAAATTTGTTGATTATCAATGATTTATGAAATTGCAGCTAGGTTAATTGATTGATTGATTGTTCCTGAAATATGTTAGCCTGGGTGATTATCGTAATTGAGGGATATGTACCTATATTCGCGCTGTGTTCCGTTAATCAGAAGGGAAAATTGCAGAAATTTGAAACAAATGGTAAAGTTATCCATTGTAGCACATACAGAGTACTACTACTTCCGTCCCAAAAAGATCGCCCCATTTCCTCATTATATGAGAAGAGTATTTTACTGAAACGGGACAATCTGAGTGGGCTGAACAAGGAGGCTAGCCGGGGCGATCACTGAATATTTTGAAATTCCATTAATTGATGCCCTACCTATAAATCTCGGGTAAGCCATATGGGGTACTAAGGGATTGGGATTTGAGAGGAAGACTTGGATTATGGAAATACTCTATATGCAATTTTGTAGTGTGATGGTAATATGGGGCGCAAGTGTGCAACATTCTAAAAATAGAATACGGTTTCTCTTGGTTGAGAGGTACTCACCTAGTTTTCGTGGATGTTTCTTTTGCCGGAGGATTTTGACATGAAAAGTTAGGTTAGTGTGTTTTGATCACATCAAGGATGGGGTTAAATTAGGTGATTAGTAACAAATCTGACGGGTTTAGTGACTTCCTGCTGTCAAAAATTGAACATTTTTAGAACCTTACATTCAGTGAAATTTATGATGGTTTAAATACATTGGCTGCTGTCGTCTGTATGTAGCGATGGTGACATTGGAATGCAGTGGTTTTAAGGACTTGTACTTGTGCTGTTTTTTCATATGAAAGTTGGCAGAGCTCTTTCAAATCTGAACCCATTGGTGTGGTGGTGATTGTACTCGTTTTGATGCATTGGGTAACACGTCAGTTTTAGGTTTATAGCTATCTGCGTTACCAAACCCAAAATTCATTTAAGATCCTGTTCTTGCACAAAGCGTACTTTGCAAAAGTATGAGTAAGTTCTTCCTACTAATAAATAGTGTATATAATGCTTGGAGATGAACTTCTTAGACCTCCAAAATCCAGCAAAATTCATCACGGCCTGCTGTTAGACAGTCTTGCGCGAGTCTAGTGGAATGTATACTTACTTTCTGTTTTTTTTTCTATGGAATGAAGATCATAAAGTCATGGTTTATCTGAACCTCAAAAGTAGCCATTGCACTCCTATAATCTCAGGAATGATGATATAAATTCCCTGGGGCGGTAAGTGTTTCACAACCGCTTTATATCGAGATCTAAGGTTATTGCGACAGTAGTCTGCAGCAGTATAAGAAGCATTTGTGGTGGATTGTAATAACATTAGTCTGACACTAAGACGTGGAGGGAGAAATGTGCTTTATGGGCTTGCATCAGTTAACATTCTTTGTCTGAATTGATTGTACAAAGGTAGTTGTGTGTCTCACAAATTGAGCTTTCATGCGTGCAACTGCTTATACTGTTGGATGCATTGTTGATAGATCTGTGCATGAAAGATTATGAGAATATACTCTTGAAGTCTTAAGCACAGGAGTAATCTGTCATCAAAGATGAAAAAAATTAGGGGCTGTTTATTCGAGGTACCCGTTTCGCCTTTTTGTTATGCTGACACTTGCAAAGTATTTTGTCAATTCTTTATAAAGGAATGACTTGAAATGCTCATAACTACTGCGTAGATATAGGGTAATTATCAACCTTAGGTTATAATTGTAACAACTAACAAGTAGGAGTATTGAGTTGCCTCCGTCATACTTGTCAGACTTCTCTTACCCCTCTATTTCTGTGGAAGTTACGTATAATACTTCATTGTTCTAAATACTCGTGTATAATCAAACAATTCAGATCAATGAATACACTATCGAATGATTGTGTACATATGATAATCTCTTATTAATTTTGTATTATGTTTAGATTAGTCTGGTGATTTATCTACTGAGAGATGTGAGAGATGATGAGTTGAGGAGTTCCTGTGTGAAATGATGTGATTGAATTTAGGCTTTTCAGGTTATTTTTGTTTGTAGCCTATGTTGCGAGTTTGACAGTCCTGGCCTTGATAGTTCAATGGAGTTTGCTAGGTGGACGGTAGCTGTGACTGTGAGTTATAGTTTAGATGTTTGCACAGAAGTACACTGTCATTGTTCGGAAACATACTATTTTTTCGTTAGTTGGCCCATTTACTGGAAAAGTACTGTTTCCTTATGTGGAAAAAATAAACCCCCAAATATGACTATTTATATGGAGTATTGCTCACCCTTCAGCCCTCCTCTATAGTCTCTCATCCTTAAGCTAACTTATTTGCTCTCTTATGCCGTTGCTATCACAAACACAGCAGCACCGCTAACCACCACATCCAAACCCACCTCCATTGCCCACATCGAAATTCGCAACCACCAATTACCCCTGCTGTCCTTTTGACTACCATCACTTCCATCAACTCTCACCACCACTTCGAGCCGGAGGAAGACGGTCTAGTAGATGACATCATGACAACACTGGGGGACGTGCAAGATCCCCATGTGCCGTCAACTCATGGCACTGCGTACTTGTTCCCAGCCCTTGATCCGCCTCAACTCCTCACCAACATCATTATATCGATTTTCTACCTCTGGACACCAACAGTGGTTTCTTGATTTACACGGTCTTTTGACGTCTATGATTTAGACATTTATGATATTGTGGCATTAATAGTGGAGCAAATATATTCCCTCCAGCAAAGTGCTGGAACATTTGGGTGTTTGAACGGTCACAGGTCTTTTCTTTTCTGTCATTTATCCTGACATTCATGTCTGAATTTGGGCTTTGACCAGGAACCTCTCTGGAAATCTCTTGGAAAATCCATTGAAAATTTTGGGAAGAAACCATCTGTAGAAGAATTATTGAAGCAGCAAATTGAGAAGCAGGAATACTATGACGAAGGCGGAGGTGGTGGAAACCCCCCTGGTGGTAAAGGGGGTGGAGGAGGTGGTGATGGTCTCGGTGGATCCGAGGAGGAAGGTTTCGCTGAAATACTAGAGGAGGCGATCCAAGCAATATTGGCAACCTTGGGGTTCATCTTCATGGTAAGTATCACCATTCCATTGGACCGTTTCTAGTTATGTTGTTGACATCTTTGTGCTTATCGGAGGAAGCATTTACACAGATAACAGATACATACGGAAAGCTCTATAGGATGTGATTATTACCCTTCTATTTTCGATACACTGATGTGTTATTTTTTTGCAGTACGTCTATATCATCAACGGGGCTGAGATGACAAGGCTAGCCAAGGATTACCTCACGTATTTGTTTGGAGGCCGGAAAAGTATCCGGTTAACACGAACAATGTACATGTGGGAAAGGTTTTGCAAGCATGTAACAACAAAGAAAGAGGCGGATCCGTTTTGGTTGGAGAAAGCGATAGTAAACACTAGGACGTGGTGGGATTCACCTGAAAAGTACGTGGCCTATTTGAAATCCTTTATGCCCGCACCACCTAGACCTGATCCTCGTGACGACGAGGAGGAGGAGGATATGAGGGATGGATATGATTCTCGAGGCAGCCAGGAAATGGGTGACGACTTCTACTAGATTTAAAGAATTCGATTTTCTGTATCTGTAAAAAAATTAGTCTGCAATCAGGAAAACCTGAATGCATGGTTTCTTGTGGTTAGATAATGCTCTTTTACAAGTACTTAGCATTCGACATTTTTCTTGGTTCATAAGGGCTGACGTTAAAGGTTTATGATACACAATTACACAGTTTGATCGGCTTAATATGGCGGAGTTTTTTTTGGGAAACACGAACTTGTATTTACTTCATTCTCGTAAATACTACTCCCTGCGTCTCAGTCATTTGTTTGTCTTTGATTGAAATACTATTCCTTACAAATAATATACAGAGTAAAAGTAAACAAATGACCATGACGGAAAGAATACCCTTATCATTTCCAACTTATTGCCCCGTATTAATTTTTTGTAAGACAATCCTACATTTTAAATTCCGACCAAATTATTAAAAATTCGGCAATGTATTTGCTGCACATTGTGACTATTAATTTCCTAGATACTAACTGTTTGGACTCTGGACTGACCCTGTTTCTATGAACATACTCCCTCCGAGCTTCTATCATTGACACATATTCTAGTTTTGGTTGAGTTTGATTTTTTATCACTTTCCATTTTAGGCTATAAATGTGTGGTTCACGTTACCCATCCATTTATCTCTCTTCCCTTTTTTTTTGAGTCATTCATTTTCACATTCTTATTTTTACCCAAAATCCAAAAAAGTCAATGTTAGGGACTCGGAGGAGTATTAATTACTCCCGTCTATTCAATCCTCAAATGGTTAGAATTATAAGGTGAAAGTGTTTTGTCAAAAGAGAAATGTTAGAGAATTGAATGGATGAGATGAAGTATTTGGGCCTTCCGACTATTATTGGTCGATCAAAGAAAGCAGTTTTTGCAGGCTTGAAGGATCGCTTGTGGAAAAAGACACATGGATGGAAAGAGAAGCTTCTCTCAAAACCGGGTAAGGAGGTGCTCATTAAGGCCGTCGCACAAGCGATACCTATTTGTAGACACCCACATTTTGACCGCCAGGTGTCTATAGTAGGTCCCGCCAAACACCCGATGATGATAGGACGCAAACATGCTTTAATGGACTCGGATATGGGCTCGAAATCATGGACATTTGGTTTAGGCTTATTAAGGAGTACAAATCTCACAGAACGGACCTCAAATCCAGGCTCAGTGGGTCGTTTCGAGTCAAATGAGACTAATTTGGGTCGATTCCGACACCGGGGGTAAAACCGTCTTTTAGCGACCGAGTCAAACCCGGTCAAAGATATTTTTTCCCGAGTCACACGATCTGGCCGTGTCATTACACGTCCAATTCGGACTCAATCACTACAAAAATCAGACCTCAAATAATATTAAACAAATCCGTTTAGGGATAGGATTCGATCTTAAGTAGGAATTCTATCCGGAAACCGATTCAGAGATCGATCAAACCCCCAGAACTCGGCTGAAACAGCCGAAATACTCCCACCAGCCGAGTATCCTTGCCTTACTCACCAAGAAACGAGAAGTTTATTTCCTCACGAACTCTCGTGTTTCCTATCCAAACCGGTGTTTCTTGTCACACAAGCAAGACCACCGCAATTCCTATAAATAGGACCTTACGTCTGACAATTCAAAAAAACATGAAATATCAACACAATAATCCCGACACACAATAATTTTTCAGAACTCGTATCTAAAAAATAAGTCTTGAAATCCACGTCCGAAGGAATACCGAAATAGCAACCAAAAAACCGACGAATCCATCCCGTCCAATCCGGCCGATCCACGCCCCACATACACACACAAAAACGTCCCAAAAACCGACACCTTAACTCACCCACATCATCTCGACGCTCACGTGCCCAAGCCACCATCCGACGAGCCCTATTCCGAGTAAACAAAGCATGTAGGTTGAGGGTGTAAATCAAACCCGTCTTTTCTCCTTTCTCTCCCTAATCTCACGTTTTTTTCCTTTCGTCCGTCGTTTTATTTATTTTTTCGTCGGTCGTCTAATTATTAATATGGGTCGTTCATCGCATCATATTTTTATTTATTTTCGATAGTAAAACTATTTTCAAATAACGTTCTTAAAATACGATACCGATTCTCTAATCGAATATCGTACCTACAAGAACTAAATTAAAATTTATTCTCGTCGATGCTAACAAAATCATTAACCTTTTTTTTTTACAAAATTCGATGATTTTAAACGCGTAGAGAATTAACATGATTTTTCATTCAAAATTCTTTTTTTACGTTTTCGTTCAAAACAAACTTTTTTAAACTTTTTCTAAAAACATTCTAACTATTTGATATTGATTTCATAATCAAATATCGAATACGACGAATATCGAAAATATAAATCGAGTATAAATTAATCTATATTCGTACGCGATTTATAAAAATTAACGACTTTTCGACAAATAAAAATTCGACGGGCTACCACGCGGGTCGCGCGACCCGCGCGGCAGCCGGTTCACGGCTCCCCTCCTTTTTTTTTTTTATTTTCTTCGTTTTCTATTTTTAATTCTTTCTCGAACATCATATTAAAATGCGACTTTCGCGACATATTTCAATAAATTCTTTTTTCGACCTCGGTCAACACGTGCTAATCAATCACGTGTCATAAATATTTTCTAAAAATCATGCATCTTATTTATTTATGTTTTTTATTCGATTTATTCACCGTTACTAACTTGTTTTCTCGTGTTTGTAGCTTTTTATTTGTTTTTATCGTTTTATTAGACTAAAACGAACTCACATGCTAAAATAACTTTGACGTTATTAGTTTAATATGCATTAAACGACTTAGCAACCCACTTTTTCTCACATGCTTAGGAAAATAATGTTTGCATATCATTCAACCGTCGAACTAACCCGTGTACACCAAAAACGAACGATATCTTAGTAAAGGTCGCTAAGTGCGGGCGGGGTTGGGTGTTCTTAGTGAACTTCCCAACACGTACCCTCACCCCTTACTCAGAACCATGGTTTCCGGATGTCCGAATCCATTGGCAACGAGAGTCATTCAATATACGATTAACCGCCCAGTCGGCATCGGTATCGATATGCAAAGGGACGAGCCCAATAAACTCTGACATCGGAAATGGGCCGTATTTTGTATACGACCCACTACGACATAGAGTGGGCTCGAACGGTTCCGAATAACCACAAAATTCGGTGGCGACTCCTACTTCGATTTAAATTTCAATTTGACCATCTCATAAGGAGATTCATTCGCCTCCCCAAACCCGCGCGTGGCCGCGTCGGGGTGGACCTATGTCATGTCCACAATTTGGCGACTCCGCTGGGGATCAACTGATGAGTCACTTACCATCGGCATCCCTAGGGTGAGACTCGAAAAGAAATCGTTCGAATAGTAATGTACACGTTTTAGTTCAATGGGCCATGCATAACCCAATCTTTCCCGGGCCGGTTACTTGTGACCGACGTCCCACTATACCACGGTGCGTTCCCACTTGGACCCACTAAAGACATCGATGGTGGAACTCGTTTAGGTTTTGCGGCATGTCCTAAGACCCACTCGGCTTAGGGAGTCCGTCCTCAGTACGAGAAAGCCATCGTTGTTGGTATAGACCCTATTAGACCGGCCGAGACTTAGACTAAGAGCATACATGGCGTCGTTATACTGTTTCCGTGACTACATGCTACTTGGTCCGTGTCTCATCCTTTTTTTTTCAAAAAAAAAAAAAACCGTGTTTTCAAAAAAAAAACTTGCATCTTTTTCGAAAACTATCCATTTTCAAACCCGGAAAGCTGCCGAATTTAGGAATTATGATTTTGACTCAAAATAGCCTATTTTTAGCCAGTATGCTGTCCAAACTTTTCAAAAAAATTCAAAACTCGGCCCGATAAACCGTTTTTTTTTTCGATTTTCAAAAAAAATCGGGCCTTCCAATCCGACTTTGCTCGGGCTTTTCAAATTCAAATCCTCTTTTCAAACCTTCTTCTTCTTAGGACTTCCCGTATTTAGCAGTGTCGGGTTTTGTCATAAGTAGCAAGAGTCTATAGCGTCGAAACTCCGTCGATCTTACATCACAGGTTTCCACCCCATCCCAAGTCCGCCTTATTAGTCAAGGCACGGCCCACCTACGTAGGACAAACTCCTATAAAGGGAAGCCCACTTACAAAATCGAGTCCAAAGTCTGGGGATTAGCTCACACGTAGGTCTTTCTTCAGACAGGACTAGACCCATTTTGCCAAAATCCTAAGGAAGGTCCACCGTCCACGAGTCACCCGTCTAAGAGTCGGTCTTCACACCCACTCGGGGGCTACCCTTCAGCAGAGCGATCAATCACGGTTGCTCTAAGGGTCTTGTCTTACACATGTCTCACGTATCCCACTTTCGAGCCACTTAGATGTCACACCATCTGAGTCTTTAGTCTCACTCGGGGGCTGTCCTCCACCCGAGCAGTCGACCACGGTCACCTTAAGGAGTACCTTACGTCCATCCTACACCGGCGTCCTTATGATACCTTCTTCGAGTCGTACCTATGTTACGAACACTCAAGTTACCTAGGTTTAGGTCACCACGGTTGGTCCGAGCACGCGACATGGTCAAACACGGTCGCCCCCATTTTCGGACTCATCCTTGTACAGCTCGAGTCTAATTCACGGTCGTTACTTTGTCTAGGTCAACGTCCGGGTTTCCCGATCCGAGGATTTTAGTCATTCCCGTCACCCCGGGCTATGTCTAGTTTGACTCCCTCTCTTGCATTTGCGCAAAGCCGAGTTTAGGCGAGTCGTGGCACCTGTCGAAGACCTTACCAAAAAAAAAAAAAAACCAACCGAGCATCCGAGTCCGGATCTGATTCGAGTTTAAGTCTGAGTCCGAGTCTAGGATACCCTACATCCTCATTTCCATGTCAGAGTCAGAGTCATTTGCATTCTGTCCTCTTTTCAAATATCAATAAAATCAGCTTTCAATGTTATTTCTCATATACACCTTCCTTATGTGTTTCCGAGAACATGATGAACACCGTCATACACTGTGAGCACATGCACGTGACTATTATGGGCACATCTACTACGAATCTAGGTAGTCTCCTAGTTTGGGTCCAAGACGGGAGGCAAGCCCATTTCCCAAAATAAACACTCATCCAATAAGACTAACCAATCCCTACCTTAGGTGTTAGTCTAACCGACAAAAAAAAGCTGGACAAAAAAAAATCAAAAGTCCAAGAGAAAAAGCAAAAGGCCAAAACAAAAAAGCTGGCCAGGATAAAAAAAAAAGAATTATCAACATCCCTCGACCAGACACGGTCAACTCAAATAAAAAAACCCATGACCGGGGCTAAGAGGTCAGCCAAAAAAAAATATTCAAATACCCCTGACCGTGGTCAACGGTCAACTCAAGATCAAACTCATACCATCAAATAGGGGGGAAACAATCAAGCTGGTCAGCTAGCACCACATCTAGCCTTCCCACATTGCAACCCTCAAGACCTTCTCGAGACCAAGGCTAGAGACAGCCCAGAGTTTTGAGGATTCAAGCTCCATAGGATACCCTAACCATTAGGGCCAGACATGGAAACCAGATCCCGCATTATCAAACCTACCCCGATCGAAGTTCGAGTCATTATTACTCGACTTCCCCCTTTCCTACCACATTACAATACCTTACCCTCGAAGCCCTAGCTCCACAAAATCGAGCTCCAGATTTCAAAACATCAAAGCCACCTACTTCCTAGCACTACATTTCCAAAAACATCTAAACCAGTTACCAACCCCAAACACGGGAATTCAACTTGCAGTCGGCATAGAACATGCCCAAATAGTTCACACCACCTCTGGGGGCTACCCCGGAAAATGCTTATAGTCACAGGATCAACATCCTAACTATTCTAGCCCTTTGATCAAGACATCATTGGGAATGCACCTAGCCTACACCATTGCTATGGCTAGTTACACACAAAGCCCTAATAAACTAGGCACCATAATACATTTTTCAACATTGAACTACGGCTTGGTTTGATTTCACTACACGTGAATACGTAGGCAGCCTTTCAACAAAGGCACAACCACCCACATTGACACTCATTCAAAAGCACCATCATTCCGGTCACGACACTGTCATGTTCTCAGCAGCTAGCTTTGTTGTCCCGGGGGCTTCTCTTAGGCAGAAGTTCTCCATCCACTCACATAATCCAAAGACTTTCAAAAACTAGCCTCATTTCTATAGTGTGTCCTAATACTCGGCTCAGTCGAAGACAAGAACCTGTCAGGATTCGAAGCAATACCCACTTTGGGAACATGCCCCGAAACCAAAAAAATGCAAAAGAACACCAGTCTATGGCATTGCTACCACAAAGCCCTGTCGTACGGAAACAATCTCACTCTGAGGATTCGACCATGTTGCCACTCGCCTAGGCTACGGAATAGCGCAACTTAAGAGTCTTGTCATCTTAGGTGGCCCATCCCCTACCGAGTCACGGTCTAACCCTTAGAGAGCCCAAGTCGCATCTGTCAACTCGTCCTCTCGCGTCCAGAGTCGAGTCTGTCGGCATACAGGCCTAACAAGAGGAATTTAGGAATCCGTGTCAGAATCTGATCAGGAATCAAGTTATCCCAAGCATTCCTTTTCCTTCATAACTCCGCCATTTTCAAAAAAAAAAATCGGTTTTTTTATAATTTTTCCGCCCCAAAAAAAAAAAATTCGGTTTTTTTTAATTTTTCCGCCTAAAAAAAAAAAGATTTCGGTTTTTTTAATTTTTCCGCCTCAAAAAAAAAATTCGGTTTTTTTAATTTTTCCGCCTCAAAAAAAAAAAAATCGGTTTTTTTAATTTTTCCGCCTCAAAAAAAATTCGGTTTTTTTTTATTTTTTCCGCCTCAAAATTTTTTTTTTCGGTTTTTTTAGTTTTTCCGCCAAAAAAAAATAATAATAAAATCTCTTTCCAAAATTCAGTCAAAAATCATTTTTACTTCCCCAGCACGAGTCAGTGTTTTATCTGTATGTTGCATGCAAAACAGACGGGTATCCCAAGACTCACGGAGAATTATCAAAGTTCTCAGTGAAAATTCAAGCAACATTTTCGCTGAGGAATCAGATGTGTCAGTAAGAGGTACATCCGCAGCTTCTAATAGAGGCTCCCACGCAATTTCAAGACGGAAGTTGTCTGCAACCAGACGAATCCAAGACTTTTTTAGTAGAAAGTCCCCGCGCCATTATCGACATCTATCCAGGTATGATTTCTATCCTATGGCTGGCGAGCCCTTCACGCAAGTCTAATGGACTCTAAACGACCCGGTCGGAAGTCTGCCAGGTCTTAATCCTCGATTGGCCCGGTAGCTACTCTGACTTTCGCCTTGTCCAAGCCTCAGTCAGAGTGGGGGCTCTGTAGACACCCACATTTTGACCGCCAGGTGTCTATAGTAGGTCCCGCCAAACACCCGATGATGATAGGACGCAAACATGTTTTAATGGACTCGGATATGGGCTCGAAATCATGGACATTTGGTTTAGGCTTATTAAGGAGTACAAATCTCACAGAACGGACCTCAAATCCAGGCCCAGTGGGTCGTTTCGAGTCAAATGAGACTAATTTGGGTCGATTCCGACACCGGGGGTAAAACCGTCTTTTAGCGACCGAGTCAAACCCGGTCAAAGATATTTTTTCCCGAGTCACACGATCTGGCCGTGTCATTACACGTCCAATTCGGACTCAATCACTACAAAAATCAGACCTCAAATAATATTAAACAAATCCGTTTAGGGATAGGATTCGATCTTAAGTAGGAATTCTATCCGGAAACCGATTCAGAGATCGATCAAACCCCCAGAACTCGGCTGAAACAGCCGAAATACTCCCACCAGCCGAGTATCCTTGCCTTACTCACCAAGAAACGAGAAGTTTATTTCCTCACGAACTCTCGTGTTTCCTATCCAAACCGGTGTTTCTTGTCACACAAGCAAGACCACCGCAATTCCTATAAATAGGACCTTACGTCTGACAATTCAAAAAAACATGAAATATCAACACAATAATCCCGACACACAATAATTTTTCAGAACTCGTATCTAAAAAATAAGTCTTGAAATCCACGTCCGAAGGAATACCGAAATAGCAACCAAAAAACCGACGAATCCATCCCGTCCAATCCGGCCGATCCACGCCCCACATACACACACAAAAACGTCCCAAAAACCGACACCTTAACTCACCCACATCATCTCGACGCTCACGTGCCCAAGCCACCATCCGACGAGCCCTATTCCGAGTAAACAAAGCATGTAGGTTGAGGGTGTAAATCAAACCCGTCTTTTCTCCTTTCTCTCCCTAATCTCACGTTTTTTTCCTTTCGTCCGTCGTTTTATTTATTTTTTCGTCGGTCGTCTAATTATTAATATGGGTCGTTCATCGCATCATATTTTTATTTATTTTCGATAGTAAAACTATTTTCAAATAACGTTCTTAAAATACGATACCGATTCTCTAATCGAATATCGTACCTACAAGAACTAAATTAAAATTTATTCTCGTCGATGCTAACAAAATCATTAACCTTTTTTTTTTACAAAATTCGATGATTTTAAACGCGTAGAGAATTAACATGATTTTTCATTCAAAATTCTTTTTTTACGTTTTCGTTCAAAACAAACTTTTTTAAACTTTTTCTAAAAACATTCTAACTATTTGATATTGATTTCATAATCAAATATCGAATACGAGAATATCGAAAATATAAATCGAGTATAAATTAATCTATATTCGTACGCGATTTAT
Source organism: Agrostemma githago (assembly GCA_958450325.1). Classification (NCBI taxonomy): domain Eukaryota; kingdom Viridiplantae; phylum Streptophyta; class Magnoliopsida; order Caryophyllales; family Caryophyllaceae; genus Agrostemma; species Agrostemma githago. The sequence goes on along the minus strand of OY288255.1, from coordinate 66,343,454 downwards.
AAAAATTAACGACTTTTCGACAAATAAAAATTCGACGGGCTACCACGCGGGTCGCGCGACCCGCGCGGCAGCCGGTTCACGGCTCCCCTCCTTTTTTTTTATTTTCTTCGTTTTCTATTTTTAATTCTTTCTCGAACATCATATAAAAATGCGACTTTCGCGACATATTTCAATAAATTCTTTTTTCGACCTCGGTCAACACGTGCTAATCAATCACGTGTCATAAATATTTTCTAAAAATCATGCATCTTATTTATTTATGTTTTTTATTCGATTTATTCACCGTTACTAACTTGTTTTCTCGTGTTTGTAGCTTTTTATTTGTTTTTATCGTTTTATTAGACTAAAACGAACTCACATGCTAAAATAACTTTGACGTTATTAGTTTAATATGCATTAAACGACTTAGCAACCCACTTTTTCTCACATGCTTAGGAAAATAATGTTTGCATATCATTCAACCGTCGAACTAACCCGTGTACACCAAAAACGAACGATATCTTAGTAAAGGCCGCTAAGTGCGGGCGGGGTTGGGTGTTCTTAGTGAACTTCCCAACACGTACCCTCACCCCTTACTCAGAACCATGGTTTCCGGATGTCCGAATCCATTGGCAACGAGAGTCATTCAATATACGATTAACCGCCCAGTCGGCATCGGTATCGATATGCAAAGGGACGAGCCCAATAAACTCTGACATCGGAAATGGGCCGTATTTTGTATACGACCCACTACGACATAGAGTGGGCTCGAACGGTTCCGAATAACCACAAAATTCGGTGGCGACTCCTACTTCGATTTAAATTTCAATTTGACCATCTCATAAGGAGATTCATTCGCCTCCCCAAACCCGCGCGTGGCCGCGTCGGGGTGGACCTATGTCATGTCCACACTATTTATATGATGAGTATCTTTGCTATCCCAGAGGGTGTTATTGATGAGCTGCATAAAACTATGGCCAAGTTCTGGTGGGGGTCGACGGAGGTTAAGAGGAAGCTACATTGGGTGAATTGGGAGAGCCTTTGCCGGGCTAAGGGAAGGGGGGGGGGGGGTTGGGGTTCCGGGATCTCAGAGTTTTTAACCAAGCTCTGTTGGCTAAACAAATCTGGAGATTGCTTACGGTTCCGGATTCCCTTGTGGCTCGTGTTCTCAAAGCTCGTTATTTTAAGAACTCTTCGGTTTTGGAGGCTCGGAGAGGTTATGACCCAAGTTTTTGTTGGAGAAGTTTATGGGGGGCAAAATCTTTGGTTTTGGAGGGGTTGAAATGGCGGGTTGGTGACGGGACACGAATTAACGTATGGGCGGATGCTTGGCTCCCGGGTATGACGTCTAGCCGTATTCCCGCTATAAATTTGGAAGCCGACGCTAATCTCACGGTGGCCGAGTTTATTAATTCTGAGTCAGGTGATTGGGATGTTAGTAGGCTAAGGGCGGTGCTGGTGGAGGAGGACGTGCGTGGAGCTTTGGAGTTACCCCTGAGCCGTCGTTTTATGCCTGATGTGCAGTTTTGGTGGCCCACAAGAGATGGGGTTTTCTCGGTCCATTCTGCCTACAAACTCGGGATGAATGGCTTCGACCCGTGGCAGGGAAGGGGTGCGGGTCCCGTGGTTGAGCAGGAGAAGGCGTGGAAAACTATCTGGGGGCTCAATATTCCTCCGAAGCTAGCTCACTTCACCTGGCGGGCTTGTTCTCATATGTTAGCAGTGAAGCAACGTCTCTTTTCTCGCCATTGTGCCGATAGCCCGGTTTGCGAACTATGTCATAGTGGGATCGAGTCGATTATTCACGCTTTGTTCGAATGTCCTGTAACGTGTCGGCTGTGGGAAAGTAAAGGGTTCGAGGAAGTGTTGGAGGCCGCACCCAGAACAGAAGCTTCAGACCTGTTTATTTGGGTCCTTGAGAGGTTGGACAGTGAGGCAAAGGTCAATTTCCTTACTTTGGCCTGGGCTACTTGGTCGATAAGAAATGCTATCATCTTCGAAGATCGACCGAAGCCACCGTTGGTCATTTACAATGGCCTGCGAGCTTTGGTTAAGGACTATGGTGGCTACTGCAATAGGGTGGGTGGGAGGGAGGCTTGTAATGAGACTCGAGTCGGAAACAATGCCTGGCAAAGGCCGCCGCGGGGGATGCTGAAAATTAATGTTGACGCTGCTGTTTGGGAGGAAGGACAGGTGGGATTGGGATATGTGGTGCGTGATGAGTATGGACAGGTAGTGGAGATTGGCAGTACACGGATTGAGGCGCGATGGTCCCCGGAGACTGCTGAGGCGAAAGCGGCGTGCTTTGGGCTCCGTAGGGCTCTTGATCGAGGTCTTAATAATTTAATCTTAGAGAGTGATGCCATCTCAGTCATTCAGGCTGTTAAGCGGGATGGAAATTGGCGTACCCCTGTGGGTCTCTGTTATGCTGACTTACGTTTTCTTGTTAGCTGTTTTTCGTCGTTTCGTTGCTGTCATATCAAACGTGGTGGAAATGCCGTGGCTCATTGGACGGCTAGGTTGTGTAGTGCCGTGGGCTCGGTCATTGTACTGGACTCTTCTTTTCCGCAGACCATTTTGGATCTCGCGGATCTCGATTTAATATAAACCACGTTTTTTACCGTCAAAAAAAAAAAAAAAAAAGAATGGATGAGAGGAAGTACCTTAGAAAAAGATACTACAATTTCACTTTATTTTGCATTTTTTTTAGTTTATGAAGTGATCTGACATGAGGACAAATACGACATCACGATTACGACCTTTGTAAGATTATCAATAAACAAGTTGATTATCTTGCAATTGGGTATTGCGTGGAGGTAGGCCGTGTTGGTTCCACAATACATGGGGTGCGAATGTGCGATGCACCAATTAGTTAGGAGTAATACTCCAATCAGAAAGAAAAATTGGTGAAAGTGATAGGACAATTTATCCGAGTTTATCATTAGTCAGCACTCAGCATAGTTGCTGCTGTTAAGATTACGAGAGTCGACGTGGGAAGTCCATGAGATCACGCCATCTGTCGGAATTGGAGCCCTGGATGGCACTCATATAATAACGATAACGACAAAGACATGCTAAATTCTCGACCACAATATTCATCATAAATTTATGACAGATCAAAAACATTCATCTAATCAGATAAAGACAAATAATTTAGGTACGCTTCTCTTTTAGCACAAAATTTTGGAAGAGATGGTCTCTCAATAGAGACCACTCTTCAGTATCACCCCATGTCCTATTCGCACCTTTAAATGACAACTTTGTTTTGTATCTGTTTTTAAAATTTGTATACTCTTTTATTTAATTGTACCTACTTCTGTTAGGTTTGGTACCACTGTTACTTCCATTTGTACTTAGTCTTTCAGTAAAGTTAACGAGATATCGTCTCTCAGGAGACCTACTCCTCTTTTAGACGTTATTCACAACTCAAGATAATCATTAATATTCCCGACAATTTATAAGAGGAAGTATAGTCATGTGAGATCATGTTTGATTTGTCTTTAGGAGTAGATTAAGAATATTGAATTTTTATAATTTTTTTTAAATATAAAATGAACGATATTGACAGTATAAAACGTATCTCAACAAATATGAACGGAGGGAATATTATTGAATCAATTCGACAGATATATCGATCGTAAAGAAGACAGGTTTGAAAGATAACATGGGGGGCAGGTATTAGCTCTAGTCCCCACTACTCACCCACCCTTCCAGAAACTTCCTACAAACTCTTGGCTCACATTCGCCTAGAAAACATAGCGGCTCAGAATGCGCCACGTATCTACATTTTCCACGTCACTCTCCTACGTGGCACAATCTTTAACTTGGTAATGATTCTCCCTTTCTCACACTTACCTAATTTAGGGCATTTTTTTAAAACCAAAAAAAAAACTTAATTTCTCTCCGTCTCTCTTCCATTAACACTTCGCTTCTGCAACACCGACCCGACCCGACCCGACCCAGAAAAATTCAATCTTTATCGCAATATAACAGTTGGATTCAATTCGATTCGATTCGGTACCCGTATAAGTTACCGGGTTGGTTTTATTTATCTGCTGAATTATTTGTAGCACGTGTTTTGTGTGGTTTGTTACTGCTATTATGAATGGCGGAGTAGTGGATGAAGGGGCAAAAATGGAGATAGACATGGTGGAGGGAGTGGAAGAAGGGGAAAAGGAGGTGTACATGTGGGGGTATTTGCCAGGAGCATTGCCGCAACGTACGCCGATACAGTCGCCGGTGTGTATTCAACTTCCGCCGTCAATTGGGAAATGGACCGATGTTTGCGGTGGCGGTTGCGGTTTCGCCATGGCTCTTTCCGGTGCTGCTTCCTTCTCTCCTTCTCGCTTTCGTCTTACATTCTTTGATTTGATTTCGGTAATCTAATACTGACTCGATGTTGAATTGTATGTAATCATGTTTTGAATTGATTACTTAGAGGTCGGTCAACCCTAACAATGGAGTCAACCGTTGTTGTTGTTGTTGTAGATTTGACTCTCTTGTGCTGCTTGATTCTAATTTTAGTTGCACCATACTTATTGTGACGGTCATATTCATCATAAACTTGTGACGTGTGATAGCACATGGGTTGCCTTTACCCACTTATGTAGTCATATTTGACCAATTACTCCCGTCATAAGGGAGACTTACTGTTTTGGTTGTGATCGAATGGCGAGGAATATACTCCCTCCGAGTCCGATTTATCTCTCCCTTTTATTTTTGGGTGAAAATTAGGGAGGTAAGAATAAGTGGCTCAGAAAGGAGAGGAAGAGAGAGAAATGTAAGGGTGAATATTGGTCATATAAGATGGCTTGAAAAGGAAAGGAGGAAGAAAAGATGATTCAGCCAAAAGGGAAAAAGGGAAGATAAATCAGATTCGGAGGGGGTAGTTGTTAGCTGTTAATTTTTCCTATCGAATTCTCATTAACTAAAATGGTGATGCATATGAGTAAAGATCCAAAAATGGTGTGCGACACACGAGACACACTTCGATACTTGAATTTAGATAAAAAGAAACTGAAATTTTTGCCCCAAAATAGCTGTGTTGGACATGACATCACACCTCGTAGACGAGTCTGGGCAAAAACATTGTTGGAATAGGGTGTGTGGTGTTAAAAAAAAAAGCTGATTTTATGATGGGTTGGCCTAAATATATACTCCGTATGATTGATTGTGTGGTGTTCAAATGTGTGGTAATTTGTGACTCTGTGAGTGTGACTGAAGTTGGAGTTGGAAGGTTGTAGTATAAGCTAGGGTTTTGCTGTGATTTGACTGTGTTTTCTGGAGTAAATTGCAAACTGGGGGACTACATTTTCCGAGTCACTGTGAGAGAGTGAGAGAGATAGATCCCGTGTTTTGGTTGAGATAGTAACATCGTTTCCTACTTATTAAATCCTTGGTCTTTCTGTTAGATACTGGAAAACTGATTACTTGGGGATCCACGGATGATTTAGGCCAGAGCTACGTAACTTCCGGAAAGCACGGGGTAAGGCTTTTACATAACATCTGCTCCGTATGCAATAACTTATTTCACTAGAATAATTTCAGTCTGTTTGTCATTGCATTTTTCAAGGAAACGCCTGAGCCATTTCCCCTTCCTGCTGAAGTTTCCATAGTCAAAGCAGCTGCTGGTTGGGCACACTGTGTTTCAGTTACTGGTATGCGCGTATTCATGGCATATCAAACTGGTCATGTCACAATTTTGCTTCTTCTGTTGATTTAATCCTCTTTCCATTCTTGTCGGACCCAAAGACCCGTTATTCTTTTGTCAGGATTATGTTAAAATAAAGCAATCTGAGTCACTTTTGGGAGTGATCGTGCTTTGACAAATGTGGTTTTACAGAGGGGTTGCAGTAATAAATCATTATCGATGTGTTGGCTATAAACTTTTTTTTTTTTTTTTTTAAATTCACGCATCATTAATTGCAGACAAGGCGGAAGTTTATACGTGGGGATGGAAGGAGTGTGTACCCACGGGAAAGGTATTTGGAGATTCTTCTACTGGAGGCAGCTTAGAGAAGGATCCACCCGAGAAACAATGTACTCTTTACGCAGAACAAGGTAATTACCACTTGGCAGTTGCATGGTTTTTGCTTACGGTACTGCTGAAGACTGCCTTTTGGGTGGTTGAACTTTGAGATGTGCTTCATAGATGATTTTTGCAGTGAGCCCTCGCTTCCAAGGATTAAAAAATGCTTGTGGGTTAGGGATAGGTACAGAGGGTAAAGGATCTGGGGAAGAGACTACAAAGCGAAGAAGGGTTTCATCAGCTAAAACAACTGTTGAAAGCTCCACAGCTAGTGAGGAGCCACTCTCAGCCTTGCCTTGTTTGGTCACACTTAGCCCTGGTGTAAGGATATCAGCTGTTGCTGCTGGAGGTCGGCACACCTTAGCATTATCAGGTAATTAGGTAAACATGTTGGGTTTAGCAATATGGGTTAGCGTTATGTCTATGTGAGGACTCAAGGTCATTGACGTGTTAGGCACCTTTATTAATTTAAAGGTGAGAAAAAAATGTACGTGATAAAGGTTAGTCAAGATCAATATCTTGATAGTTTACGGTTTCTTTGACATTTGAGGCGGAGGGTATTGTGATTTGTGAGATGCTGTGTGGAAGTGTTTTCCGCTCAGTCACGATCATATTCTGAATAATTACATATTTTATTGTGTTGAAAACTAACTATTCTTGAGTCTTTTGACTAGCACTGTATTGTGTAGGGTCATTTCAAAAAACTAAAAAAATCCTCATATTCAACTTCATAGAATAGTGGCGGGTTTTCCACACCCTATATGAAGGGGTTGCTGATGGGTTCTAATTTTCCTGAAGCTTAGATGTAGGACAAGTGTGGGGCTGGGGCTATGGAGGAGAAGGGCAACTTGGTCTGGGATCAAGGATACGCATGGTATCGTCTCCACACCCTATACCATGTATAGAGTCTTCTCATAGGAGGGAAAGACACTCAAGCTTTCCTCAGGCTAGCTTAAACTCAGAAGGCCATGGTTTCAAGATTCCTGGTAATTACATCAAGGGAATTGCCTGTGGGGGGAGGCACAGTGCAGTTATTACAGGTGAGTATCAGTAATATCCCACTTCAAGTGTACTCATATTTCTTAAGTGTATCCAATCATGTCATTCCGTAATACTCCGTAGTATTTATTTTCGCGGTGTTTTCACCACTAGGTCTTTATATGCTTGGCCACTGTCTACCTTTGACCTGTTCAAACACCAACCCTTGGTTTACATACATAATTGACTTATTGAGGAGAGGGGAGGGGATGGACAAAGAAGCGACCATTTTTGTTCCAAATCTTTAAAGTTCACTTTGTTTTCTTTGAGGGAGAATGTGTCTCTCCCTTTCAAATCCCTTCAACCCGACTTTCTTCCTAAACAATGGAATACGTCCTCATTCCTAATGTCACAAAACTCTCCTTCCAAAAAAGGAGTAATTTAAGTCTCACTGCAAGCATGGAGTAATTCTAACCTTGGCCTTAGTGTGCTGCCGTGCTGGATGTATTTCTAATTGATTTTGTTGCTATGCTACTAGATGCTGGAGCTATTCTTGCTTTTGGATGGGGCCTATACGGACAGGTATAGAGTAGATTGTTATACGTTTGTTCTTTGCTCACTTATGCTTGTTATGTTTGCTGTGGCACCCCCAGTTTACACTGCTTGAGCCAAAGCCTATTTCACGGCAGTAAGTAACACGATTATAATGGTGGATGATAACTTTTCCGTACTATGCCTTGTTCTATGGAGGCTGATTTATGTCATGTGGAAATCTCCCTTGCCTTCTTTACATATTTGTATCATGCGGAAGTTTCATTGCTTTCTATGTATGGTTGATGTCGTGATGTCATGGATCTTTTTCCTCTCTTGAGTAATGTCGAATGAAACTCATAACGGATGATCTGATGTCCATCTGTATCATGCTCCTAATCCGGCCTTCAATCGTAGAAGGAACTTTCACAATTCATCATGTTGTATTAAACCAACTAAAATAAAACGAAGCCAAGACAGATCATTCATGTAATTTTCCGAAGTTAACCCCATCTTCTGCCAAGAATCTGCAACTTTTACATTTTAGGAATGCAAGGAGTAACTTGACCTAGTTTTCTCCTGGTTTAAACATTTTAACTCGTTACCCAAGAGTTAAAACTATCTTTCGGCATCAAATGTTTAAAGATTACTCATTTATCCTGTGTTTCCCATTGTATGAACTTGTCTGGTGTGGATATGTAGGTTAGTAGAAAAGGTGGAGATTTAAAAGCAAAGTAGATCTTCAAGATGAAGACACTATAGCACGGATCAGATTGTTCTTCTCTTCTTTTTACTCTTTCTGCATCTTGTTAGAAGTCATTGGAACAATTTAATAATTCTCACGTGCGTTGTCAAGGGGACAAATGATGAGTGTAACTTGTTGCAGTGTGGGCAGGGAACAACAGATGATGTGCTAAGCCCGGCTTGTGTATCCTCGTTGCTTGGTATTCGAATTGAGGCTGTTGCAGCTGGCTTATGGCATAGTATTTGCGTATCTGCTGATGGTGATGTGTATGCCTTTGGAGGTAATCAGTTTGGACAGCTAGGAACAGGTTCTGACCAAGCAGAGGTACATCCTTGTCAGAGGTTTTTTCTTTCTGTTATAGGCGTTGTGCATGGGCACCTATCTAAGTATCGGACTCTTTAATTCTCCACGTGTTAATTTGTGACACCAATGTCAATCCTATTTTGGATCAATAAGGTGATTATGTTTGAATCGGTAGGATTGGAGTGGAGGATCATAAGATCCAGATCCTACAAAGTAACTCAAATACTCCGTTTTTATTTTTTTTGAGACAAACTAAATCGTAAGATCCTACAAAGCTAAGATCCTAGTTAGGAATTGCTCTCAATTTTTTGTATCGCAGAATAGTGATCCGGATTGGGAATTTAACAACTATGTTTGAGACATCGGGATCATGTACTAAATGGGGTATGGCCGTATGGGTAACAAGACATGCCTTTGAAACAGAATATTGATTGAAAATGTGAAACGTTCACGGTGTTTATATTTAGTTTTATAATTGAAATGATGAGATAAAGATGCACAATTCTTTAAATTCTCAATAATCATGATATTTGCTTCATATCTCATTCTTTTCGTCCACTTTTTGTGCCAATGACCTACTTTCTACATCTTTTGGGGAGTAAATTGATAGTTGGGCACAAATTTGTGCCTGTTATCTTTTGAGTATCATGTTAGACAATGATATAACCGACTTATGAAGGAAGAGTCAAAGTAAATAAATAAGTGCACAGGGTTTCTATTCTTCCTCTAACGGGTGTAATCTGTACACGTGTTTTATTTGTTTTGTTCTGTTAAACTTTTGGAGGATCTTCTTTTACAGGGGTCACATGTATTGTGTTCTTGTGTTAAGATGTGTTTACAAGACAATTGATCTGTTTATTCATTTCAGACTCTCCCAAGGCTGTTGGATGCGCCAAGTATAGAAAACGTCAATGCAAAGATTATATCATGCGGTGCTCGTCACAGTGCCATTGTTACAGGTATCCATCCAATTTGTGATGGTTATGTTATTAGCATTAATATGCTTATCATTTAAGTACTTCAGAATTGTCATACTATTATTCTTTCTTGCTCTGCATACAAAGAATTACTTGATTGGATCAGATAGTCATTTCTCAACTCCCGATTCTGATTTTGTGACGGAGTACGTTGAACTTGCTGGTTTATTCTAGTCAGCCGAAACAAAGTTGGGCTCTACAGGCTTAATATGAATTTCTTGGCCAACAAAGTCAGCCTAAACATTACCCACTGAAGCGAGATTTTTTTTTTTAATCTGCCTGCTATGATTTACAGACAATTTACTCTTTTTACTTTGAGATATGTGGATATGCATGTTGCGCTGGTTGGAAGTTTGTTACTTATATACTCCGTATTTATTTATTTATGGCTTTTGATCTGTAGAGAATGGAAAAGCCTACTGCTGGGGTTGGAACAAGTACGGTCAGGTAAGCGAATTATCCCAGGTATATGTTATATGTATGCATGAGCACACAGTAACAGCTGCATTACTATGGTACAGCTTGGATTGGGCGACGTGATAGACCGTAACATTCCATCAGAAGTAGAAATAGAAGGGCGAGTGGCAAAAAACGTGGCGTGTGGCTGGTGGCATACTCTTCTGCTAGCTCAGTCGGTGACCTGACAGACTCCGACAAACAGACAGACAGCCAGCCAGCCGGGGGGGTTTTGTTAGGTTAGTGAGTGGGTAATTCCATGCAGCTTCGAGATGTGGAGGTTATTTTGATCATTAAATCATTGAAAAAAGAGAGAGAGAGGATGATTTGGGTGTAATTAGCAAGCAGCATAGGTGAGGTGAGGTGAGGGTGTATAATTGACCATTCTTTCAGGGCTAGGATCTGATGTTAGCTTCCCTTATTTTCCTTTCTTCCTTCCTTACTTTTCTGGTAAGATTTTACCAGTTTGGTGTACGTCTTCATCTTCTTATTTTCAGGCTGATGCTTTGCCTACCTAATATACTATGGCTCTCACTCTGTTTTCAGCCTTTTTTTTTGGGGGGTCCCTAAATTCTGAAAAACGTGTAATATATACTACAAATCGAGCTGCTCGTGAGCTCATATCGAGTGATGTTTTAAATTAACCTAATCTTCATACCACGGAACTAGGGTGCACGATAAAGCGATTGTCAAGCACCCCCAAATGTTCTCTTGTTGCTCATATATTGTGGGTTATTATCCACGTTTTTTCGGTCTTTTGGGTCTCGGAATAAAATGAGTCCATATTTGCGCTGAACAAACTCCAGGCCAAATACAATGCATCTGTGTATAATTAGGGTCGTTTGCATTTCAATGGATACTTTAAAAGTCATAAAATTATCGTTTTAGACGTGTCGTAATTTGCCGAAACAAGTTCGTTATTACATTTTATATCGTATCTGAGAGTTCTAATAATCATTGTTATGCATTTTATTCCTATCGAAATGTTTTTTTCGAAAAACATTCGCGCTTTAGAACAATTTTCAATTCTTTCGAAAAATGGGAAAAAAACCCGATTTTGAAGGTTATTATTCACGTTTTTTATGCCTTTTGGGTCCCGAAATAAAATGAGTCCATATTTGCCCTGAACAAACTTCAAACCAAATACAATACATCTGTTTATAGTAAGGATCGTTTGCATTTCAGTGGAGACTTTTAAAAGTCATAAAATTGTCTTATTAGACGTGTCGGAATTTGCCGAAATAAGTTCCATATTACAATTTATATCTGATAAACTAGTTGTATACCTATAAAAAATAACCAATTACGGTCTAACTAAAAATATAGCTAGGGAAGTCGGGATCGAATTCACAGGGAGACAAATAAATTCTACTCGTAATTAAAGTCTATCTACGTAACAAATTGGGGGTTTTTAATTGTGTTTATCTAAACTAAAGTAGTGAAGGAAAGAGAATTAAAAGGGAAGAAATAAATAAAATAAAATAAGATGAATTTAAGATGAATAAATATAAGGAGAGAAAACTAGGATCGTCTGTTCACCATGAATTTCCTACGGTCACAGTCTGGTTCACAGGTCTATCACAGATATTGTTCTAAGGGGTAGTGAAAAGGTCCTTCCGGACCGCTATTCACCCTAGAATGCTTCTAACGGCTTCCGATCTTATTAGGGCAAACTAATGTGTTGTAGCAGGTATAACTCTTACCAGGCTTCCGATCTTAGGTTCGAGTTTACCGAATTAATAAATCAATTACGTCGACTTAATCAATTAATCTCAATTAAATGTTACAATTGACAACTCAGACACAATATTATTGACAGATCTATAAATTATTTAGCGACCACATTCAATTCGCAGATCTCCTAAATCCTAGCGAGGGAAATTAGCTACTCATAATTAAATTAAGAACAACAAGATTAATAAAAGAATCTACTAGATTAAACATTACGAATAATAATAAATTTACGACAAGTATAAAACAATAATTAAGATTAATTAAATATGAAGAAGAAAACAATCAAGAACAAAGAAGAAGGAAGAAAGATTAATAAAATTACCAAAGGAATGAAGGCGATTAGAATCCAAAAGTTCTTACAATAACCGAGTTTTGGGAAGAAATTAAACTAGAAATAATTCTAAAGAATAAGAAGAAGAGATCTAAATAAAAGTCTAAGGAGTAAAAGTACGGAGAAGTCTAAGGAAAAACCTAAAGAGAAGAAGTATAAAAGAAGAGATTCTAGAATTCTAGTCTAATAGTTTCTTAAATACTAAGTTAAAACAAAAGCCCAAAAGTCTTATTAACCCTAAACATCAAATTAGGAAAGTCTCAGTCTTCGTTCAGTCTCGAGAATAGTCGGTCGACTATTCTGAATAGTCGGTCGACTATTCTGAATAGTCGGTCGACTATCTAGACCCGTTCTCAGCACTGCGCGCTCAACTTCAAACGTTTGCCATTTCTTCGTTACTTCTTCAAATCGGGCGTGTAATATACCGTTGGAAAGCTAAGAGAAAGAGCTTTCCAAAGCAACTAAAGTCAGCTCAATTGGACTTGTAGAACTCAAGATATTCACGTTTAAAGTAGACCCATTTGGAAACGATCATTCTCTTTTCTTATTTCGCAAAATATTTCATCTTTAAGCACGATTTTTACCTTGTTTATGCATCAACGGGTTCAAACCTGCATAAGATGCAATATGACCACAAAGTATCAAATTCGGGGGAAAATAGTAGACAATGCTACTCGATATGCATGGAAATTCGTGCGTAAAAGACGAAATAATCATATATAAATAGCACGCATCAATATCGTATCTAAGAGTTCTAATAATCATTGTTATGCGTTTTATTCCTATCGACATGTTTTTTTCGAAAAATATTTGCGCTTTAGAACAATTTTCAATTCTTTCGAAAAACGGAAAAAACGACCGATTCTGAAGGTTATTATCTACGTTTTTTAGGCCTTTTGGGCCGAGAAATAAAATGAGTCCATATTCGTGATGAACAAACTTCACACCAAATACAATGTATCGGTGTATAATAAGTTTCATTTTTATTTCAATGAAGACTTTTAAAACCCATAAAATTGTCTTTTGAGACATCGAAATTTGATAAAACAAGTTCGATATTACATTTTATATCGTATCTGAAGGTTCTAATAATCATTGTTATGCGTTTTATTCCTATCGAAATGTTTTTTTCGAAAAATATTCGCGCTTTAGAACAATTTTCAATTCTTTCAAAAAATGGGAAAAACAACCGATTTTGAAGGTTATTATTCACGTTTTTTAAACCTTTTGGGTCCCGAAATAAAATGAGTTCATATTTGCGCTGAACAAACTTCACACGAAATACAATGTGTATAAAAATGGTCGTTTGCATTTCAGTGTAGACTTTTAAAACTCATAAAATTGTCTTATTAGATGTGTCGGAATTTGCCGAAATAAGTTCGATATTACATTTTATACCGTATCTGAGAGATCTAATAATCATTATTATGCGTTTGATTCCTATCGACATGTTTTTTTGGAAAAATATTCGCGCTTTAGAACAATTTCCAATTCTTTCGAAAAACGGGAAAAACGACCGATTTTGAAGGTTATTATCCACGTTTTTTAGACCTTTTGGGTCCGAAATAAAATGGGTCCATATTCGCGCTGAACAAACTTCACACCAAATTCAATGCATCGGTGTATAATAAGGGTAGTTTGCATTTCAATGGAGACGTTTAATAGTCATAAAATTATCTTTTTCGACGTGCCGGAATTTGATGAAACAAGTTTGATATTACATTTTATATCGTATCTGATGGATCTAATAGTCATTGTTATGCGTTTTATTCCTATCGACATGTTTTTTTCGAAAAATATTCGCTCATTATAACAATTTTCATTTCTTTCGAAAAATAGAAAAAACAACCGATTTTGAAGGTTATTATTCACGTTTTTTAGGTCTTTTGTGTCCCGAAATAAAATAAGTCCATATTTGCGCTGAACAAATTTCACACCAAATACAATACATATGTGTATAATAAGAGTCGTTTGTATTTCAGTGGAGACTTTTAAAACTCATAAAATTGTCTCATTAGACGTGTCGGAATTTGCCGAAATAAGTTCGATATTACATTTTATACCGTATCTGAGAGTTCTAATAATCAATGTTATGCGTTTTATTCCTATCGACATGTTTTTTTCGAAAAATATTCGCACATTCGAACAATTTCCAATTCTTTCGAAAAATGGGAACAACGACCGATTTTAAAAGTTATTATCCACGTCTTTTAGGCCTTTTGGGCCGAGAAATAAAATGGATCCATATTCGCGCTGAATAAACTTCACACCAAATACAATGTATCGGTGTATAATAAGGTTCGTTTTTATTTCAATGAAGACTTTTAAAACCCATAAAATTGTCTTTTGAGACATTGAAATTTGATAAAACAAGTTCGATATTATATTTTATATAGTATCCGAGGGTTCTAATAATCATTGTTATGTGTTTTATTCCAATCGAAATGTTTTTTTTTTGAAAAATATTCGCGCTTTAGAACAATTTCCAATTCTTTCAAAAAATGGGAAAAAGATCGATTTTAAAGATTATTATCCACGTTTTTTCGGTCTTTTGGATCCCGGAATAAAATGGGTTCATATTCGCGCTAAACAAAATTCACACCAAATACAATGCATACGTGTATAATAAGGTTTGTTTTTATTCCAATGGAGACTTTTAAAAGCCTTAAAATTGTCTTTTGAGACATATCGAAATTTGAAAAAAACAAGTTCAATATTACATTTTATATCGTATCTGAGAGTTCTAATAATCATTGTTATGCGTTTTATTCCTATCGAAATGTTTTTTTTTTAAAAAAATATTCGCGCTTTAAAACAATTTCCAATTCTTTCAAAAAATGGGAAAAACGACCAATTTTGAAGGTTATTATCCACGTTTTTTTGGTCTTTTGGATCCCGGAATAAAATGGGTTTTTATTCGCGCTGAACAAAATTTTCACCAAATACAATGCACCGGTGTATAATAATAATGTTTGTTTTTATTCCAATGCAGACTTTTAAAAGCCTTAAAATTGTCTTTTGAGACATATCGAAATTTGATAAAAACAAGTTCGATATTACATTTTATATCGTATCTGGGGGTTCTAATGATCATTGTTATGCGTTTTGTTCCTATCGACATGTGGTTCTCGAAAAATATTTGCGCTTTAGAACAATTTCCAATTCTTTCGAAAATTGCGAAAAACGGCCGATTTTGAAGGTTATTATCCACGTTTTTTAGGAGTTTTGGGTCCCGAAATAAAATGGGTCCATATTCGCGCTGGACAAACTTCACACCAAATAAAAAGCACCGGTGTATAATAAGAGTCATTTGCATTTCAATTGAGACTTTTAAAAACCATCAAATTGTTGTTTTAGACGTGTCAGAATTTGCCGAAATAAATTCGATATTACATTTTATATCGTTTCAGAGAGTTCTAATAATCACTGTTATGCGTTTTATTCCTATTGACACGTTTTTTTGGAAAAATATTCGCGCTTTTGAACAATTTCCAATTCTTTCGAAAAACGGGAAAAACGACCGATTTTGAAGGTTATTATCCACGTTTTTTTGGAGTTTTGGGACCCGAAATAAAATGGGTCCATATTCGCGCTAGACAAACTTCACACCAAATAAAAAACACCGGTGTATAATAAGAGTCATTTGCATTTCAATTGAGACTTTTAAAAACCATCAAATTGTTGTTTTAGACGTGTCAGAATTTGCCGAAATAAATTCGATATTACATTTTATATCGTTTCTGAGAGTTCTAATAATCACTGTTATGCGTTTTATTCCTATCGACACGTTTTTTTGGAAAAATATTCGCGCTTTTGAACAATTTCCAATTCTTTCGAAAAACGGGAAAAACGACCGATTTTGAAGGTTATTATCCACGTTTTTTTGGAGTTTTGGGACCCGAAATAAAATGGGTCCATATTCGCGCTGGACAAACTTCACACCAAATAAAAAGCACCGGTGTATAATAAGAGTCATTTGCATTTCAATTGAGACTTTTAAAAACCATCAAATTGTTGTTTTAGACGTGTCAGAATTTGCCGAAATAAATTCGATATTACATTTTATATCGTTTCTGAGAGTTCTAATAATCACTGTTATGCGTTTTATTCCTATCGACACGTTTTTTTGGAAAAATATTCGCGCTTTTGAACAATTTCCAATTCTTTCGAAAAACGGGAAAAACGACCGATTTTGAAGGTTATTATCCACGTTTTTTTGGAGTTTTGGGTCCCGAAATAAAATGGGTCCATATTCGCGCTGGACAAATTTCACACCAAATAAAAAGCACCGGTGTATAATAAGAGTCATTTGCATTTCAATTGAGACTTTTAAAAACCATCAAATTGTTGTTTTAGACGTGTCAGAATTTGCCGAAATAAATTCGATATTACATTTTATATCGTTTCTGAGAGTTCTAATAATCACTGTTATGCATTTTATTCCTATCGACACGTTTTTTTGGAAAAATATTCGCGCTTTTGAACAATTTCCAATTCTTTCGAAAAACGGGTAAAACGACCGATTTTGAAGGTTATTATCCACGTTTTTTAGGCCTTTTGGGTCCCAAAATAAATGGCCATATTCGCGCTAAACAAACTTCACACCAAATACAATGCATCGGTGTCTAATAAGGGTAGTTTGCATTTCAATGGAGACGTTTAAAAGTCATAAAATTATCTTTTTCGACGTGTCGGAATTTGATGAAACAAGTTCGATATTACATTTTATATCGTATCTGATGGTTCTAATAATCATTGTTATGCGTTTTATTCCTATCAACATGTTTTTTTCGAAAAATATTTGCGCTTTAGAACAATTTTCAATTCTTTCGAAAAACGGGAAAAATGACCGATTCTGAAGGTTATTATCTACGTTTTTTAGGCCTTTTGGGCCGAGAAATAAAATGGATCATTATTCGCGATGAACAAATTTCACACCAAATACAATGTATCGGTGTATAATAAGGTTCGTTTTTATTTCAATGAAGACTTTTAAAACCCATAAAATTGTCTTTTGAGACATCGAAATTTGATAAAAACAAGTTCGATATTACATTTTATATCGTATCTGAGGGTTCTAATAATTATTGTTATGCGTTTTATTCCTATCGAAATGTTTTTTTTGAAAAATATTCGCACTTTTGAACAATTTCCAATTCTTTCGAAAAATGGGAAAAACGACCGATTTTAAAGGTTATTATCCACGTCTTTTAGGCCTTTTGGGCCGAGAAATAAAATGGATCCATATTCGCGCTGAATAAACTTCACACCAAATACAATGTATCGGTGTATAATAAGGTTCGTTTTTATTTCAATGAAGACTTTTAAAACCCATAAAATTGTCTTTTGAGACATCGAAATTTGATAAAACAAGTTCAATATTACATTTTATATCGTATCTGAGGGTTAATAATCATTGTTATGCGTTTTATTCCTATCGAAATGTTTTTTTTTGAAAAATATTCGCACTTTTGAACAATTTCCAATTCTTTCGAAAAATGAGAAAAACGACCGATTTTGAAGGTTATTATCCACGTTTTTTAGGCCTTTTGGGCCGAGAAATAAAATGGATCCATATTCGCGCTGAATAAACTTCACACCAAATACAATGTATCGGTGTATAATAAGGTTCGTTTTTATTTTAATGAAGACTTTTAAAAATTAAAACCCATAAAATTGTCTTTTGAGACATCGAAATTTGATAAAAACAAGTTCGATAATACATTTTATATCGTATCTGAGAGTTCTAATAATCATTGTTATGCGTTTTATTCCTATCGAAATGTTTTTTTTGAAAAATATTTGCACTTTTGAACGATTTCCAATTCTTTCGAAAAATGGGAAAAACGACTGATTTTGAAGGTTATTATCCACGTTTTTTAGGCCTTTTGGGCCGAGAAATAAAATGGATCCATATTCGCGCTGAATAAACTTCACACCAAATACAATGTATCGGTGTATAATAAGGTTCGTTTTTATTTTAATGAAGACTTTTAAAAATTAAAACCCATAAAATTGTCTTTTGAGACATCGAAATTTGATAAAAACAAGTTCGATAATACATTTTATATCGTATCTGAGAGTTCTAATAATCATTGTTATGCGTTTTATTCCTATCGAAATGTTTTTTTTGAAAAATATTTGCACTTTTGAACGATTTCCAATTCTTTCGAAAAATGGGAAAAACGACTGATTTTGAAGGTTATTATCCACGTTTTTTAGGCCTTTTGGGCCGAGAAATAAAATGGATCCATATTCGCGCTGAATAAACTTCACACTAAATACAATGCACCGGTGTATAATAAGAGTCATTTGCATTTCAATGGAGACTTTTAAAAACCATCAAATTGTTGTTTTAGACGTGTCAGAATTTGCCGAAATAAATTCGATATTACATTTTATATCGTTTCTGAGAGTTCTAATAATCATTGTTATGTGTTTTATTCCTATCGACACGTTTTTTTGGAAAAATTGTCGCGGTTTAGAACAATTTCCAATTCTTCGAAAAACGGGAAAAACAACCGATTTTGAAGATTATTATCTACGTTTTTTAGGCCTTTTGGGTCCCGAAATAAAATGAGTTCATATTCGCGCTGAACAAACTTCACACCAACTACAATGCACCGGTGCATAATAAGGTTCATTTTTATTTCAATGGAGACTTTTAAAAGCCATAAAATTGTCGTTTTAGACGTGTCAGAATTTGCCGAAATAAGTTCGATATTACATTTTATATCGTATATGAGGTTCTAATGATCATTGTTATACGTTTTAATCCTATCGACATGGTTTTTTCGAAAAATATTCGGGCTTTGGAACAATTTCCAATTCTTTCGAAAATTGTGAAAAACACCGATTTTGAAGGTTATTATCAATGTTTTTTCGGCCTTTTGGATCCCGGAATAAAATGGGTCCATATTCGCACTGAACTAATTTCACACCAAATACAATGCATGTTATGCATCGGTGTATAATAAGGGTAGTTTGCATTTCAATGGAGACTTTTAAAAGTCATAAAATTATCTTTTTCGACGTGTCGAAATTTGAATAAACAAGTTTGATATTACATTTTATATCGTATCTGATGGTCTAATAATCATTGTTATGCGTTTTATTCCTTTCGACCTGTTTTTTTCGAAAAATATTCGCGCTTTATAAAAATTTTCATTTCTTTCGAAATTTGCGAAAAACGGCCGATTTTGAAGGTTATTATCCACGTTTTTTTTGGCCTTTTGGGTCCCGGAATAAAATGGGTCCATATTTGCACTGAACAAACTTCACACCAAATACAATGCATCGGGGTATAATAAGAGTCATTTGCATTTCAATATAGACTTTTATAACGAATAATATTGTGTGTTGAGACGTGTTGAAATCAGTCGAAACAAGTTCTATAGTCAATTTTATATCGGGTCAGATATTTTAATAATTATTATTAGACATTCTATGCCTATAGAGAAGTCTTCGTCAGAAAATATTGGCACTTTCGAACAACTTTCTCCACTTTCGGAAAATAGCCACAAACGATCGATTTTGAAGATTATTATCCACGTTTTTTTGACGTTTTGGATGCCGGAATAAAATAAGTCCATATTCGCGCTAATCAATGTTTCAACTGATTTCAACACGTCTCTAAACACAATCTTATGGTTTTTTAAAAGTCACCATTGAAATTCAAATGACCCTCGCATCACACCGGTATTGTATTTGATGAGGACATAAAACGGGTATTTTACACTCAAAATCGAGGCAAAAAATTATTTATACAGGACAAACGCATATATTGAAATCAACTAAATCTATATCGACACCTGAACAACCGTTTCACACCAAGTTCACACATACGGTCGCAATCCCCAACTAATTACGCAGTTCACTCGTTTTTATGCATTATTTAAAAGCAACCATGAAACTTTCAGAATGTGTCATGCTTGCTGCCTTGTTCTGAATAATAGTAACAGTGAGACTTCAGAAGTTCCAAGTCATAACTTACAGCAGTACATATACCAGCATCCTGTAACATAAGCATCAACAATACAACCAAAAAACGAAGAAAAGAAACGACAGCAACGGTTCCAAAACCAATACGGAAAATCAGACAGCCTACCGGAGACCAAACTCAAAACCCCAGGGGCTTCACTTCCGATTTTTCTAGTTCCTAGGTGTTGCCCATTCAACTCGGAGAATGAGATTGTCATAACCATACCCGTTAAGCTTATTGATAGCTCTCTGAGCGTCTTCCTTATTGACAAAGTTGACAAATCCGAAGCCTCTACTAACGCCTGTCTTCTGGTCAATAGCAACGTAAACCCGACTGACAGCACCAAATGGACGGAAAAGCTCTTGCAAGTCGGGCTCCCTTGTATCCTCCGACAAGTTGGTCACCCTCACGGAATTTTCTTCATTTCTGCGTCTCATGTCACTTCCAGCTGGTCTCTCGGCCCCAGCGCGCATGCTTGGAGGCACATAGGCGCCCTTTGTTGCACCACTAGGACCACCTGCAGCGCCCGTCTCAGTCGCAGGCTTATCAAGAGCAACGTCACCCTGTGGGGCCAAATCCTTGTAGGGGCACCTGGATGTCCAATGGTCACCTTTCTTACCACAGGTCCTACACAACATGAGGGCCCCGCCCGTGCTTATCTGGGCCAATGGATCACCTGCCGCCTTTGTTTCTTCTTGTTTGGTACCTATAGTAGCTTACAGTTAATACTTAAAGACAGATGTAAATAGATCAAGCATATAAATAGAAATGTAGGCATCATAAAAATATAATACAGCTGATCAGTACTGGCAAGGGGAAGGTGTTTTCGTGGCAAAGAAGGTGATTGCGATCTATAGTGAAGTCTTGACGAGCTATACATTCCACCATGATGTCCCACTACCTGGTAGTCGTCGAGTACATAAAAAATACATCCAACCTGTGTCCGAGCCAAAAAATAATGGCCATGCTATAACTACGAGCTTAATAGCTTATCTCAAGGGCATGATAAACAGAAACAAGACATTTAAGGGCACAAACTACTTATGCATCAAACCTAATTTCTCCAAAACAAACCCAGCCATCGAATCACACAGTTAAATATGAATCAAGTCCAAAATCATTAAAAGACACACATATGACATAATGTTGATAAAAATTAAGTAAGAAAGACTCATAAAAACCAACAGAAAACAACCAGACTGCCTCTCCCTCCACCATGTCTAAGACTCAATCACTTAAGAGATGATTTACCCTTCGTTTGGAAACCAAAAATTGAGGGAAAGGAAAGGGAAGAGGAACAAAGAGAGAATTTTCCTTCCAAGTCATTCTTTTGTTGGAGGTGAAACTAATTTTTTTAAGGGGAGGGAAATGAAGGGTTCCGTATTCCAATTTTCCTTATCTAACAATTTCTCCATCAGCAACAACAACAAAGCCTTAGTTTCAAAATGATTTGGGGTCCGCTAACATGAAACATTCTCCGAAGCCATCTAAGTCGTCTCCAATAAAATAGTAAAAAGAAAACGTATAACAGTAGCAATAGTAATGAATAAAATCATAAAAATCCACATATTTTCAATGTAAAAAAAATATAATTAAAAAGAGCTACTATAAGAAAAAAAAACTTTTTAAAGTCATTCAAAATTAGAGATGAAAAGTTTAGCAAGTGAAAAATAATACTCGTAGTAGTAGCAATAAAAATAATTAAAAAAATTAAATGATAAGAAATAGTCCTCAAATATATCAACCACCCAAATTCTCTAACTTCGCGTTGTCCTATCCAACACCATAGTTTTTCCAATCCCAAGAGACCTCGTATCTTTCTCAGCCACTCTTATTCACGTTTGTTTAAATCTTCTTCTACCCCCCTAACCACCAAATGCGCTCTCCATTCTTCGAGAATCCCTAATGGGGGCGCCAATCGTGATCCTTTTCACATGCCCAAATTAGAGGACATCCATCATAGCATGCACATCAACTTAACCGATCCCCCAAAACTTAGGTCACTTAACCTTTATCCCCAATCACGTCATTTCTAAGTATGGTCACAATTCTATCTTAACATGCACATTTCTGTCACATTATCTTTTGCACATGACCATGCTATAACGCCAACATTTAGTGCCATACAAAAGTGCATGTTCGATAGGATTTGCGCTTTAATCTATTAGGTATGCCTTGACCACATAGTAGCCTCATTCCGCTCTTCCATTTCAATCATCATGCCTTAATCCTATGGCCACATCACCGTCTAATTCTTCCATTTCAATCATCATGCCTTAACCCTATGGCCACATCACCGTCTAATTCTCCATCCTTTCAAAGACTAACCCTAAAATAACAAAAAAAAATTGTACCCACCTCTCTAGTACAACTTCTGCTATTCTTACTCCAAATTTTCAAGTCTTACTTAAAATTTCGTTCAAAGAGTTGTCAGGACGCATCTCAATTAAGCTCGTAAGCTCGTGAGTCATGCAACTACATCATGCAGACAAATATCACGAATCCAAAAAATCAGAACGATCAAACTATAGATATCCACATCAAAATTAAGGTCACAAGCATAACCTTAAAAACCATCACACAAAAGCAGAGAATTTTTCGTTTCGTACAAAGATTGCCCAGAAAATCTATCACTCTCTCTCTCTCTCTCAAGTTCAAGAAGAGTCTAATGCCAAAGATCACAACTTTCATAAGAATGTCATCACTCAGTGCCAAAAAAATTAATAAAATACATACACCAAGATACATAATACCCCTAATCAACCAAAAATATCAAAGGTGACAAACATAAGACAACAGGCATCACACAAAATCTCCATGATAACCGATAGGTCTCAGGTTCGAATCCCCTCCCTATTTGTCCCCTATATTATAACGTGACTATGTGCCCTCTTCGTTGAACCAAACAAAAATCTCGATGATAAATCACCCAATTCACAATACCACGATTAACTGCGATAAATCAAATCATGATTCAACCTAGAAACGCACAAGAAATCAATCATACAATCAACAACCCTCAAAAGTAAGAAAATACCAGGAGGACGAGGGCGTTCAAGGTTAATCTCCTCAGTAGAAACCATAGTAAGCCGACTACCAGCATCCTCCTTAATCGCATCCCCAAACTTCGACCACGACCTCCGTTCGACAGCGCGTTTGCTGAGACGCGCCTTTGCGAGCTTCCGCGTGCGAGTGGTGGTGGTAATCTTGACCTTGTGACCTTCCTCGTTGAATTTGTACTCGATCACCTTCTTTATGCCATGTTCGTCGGGTCCAATTACTTGTTTTGGGGGCAATAGAAAGTCCAAATCTTCGCCGTCTTCCTCTTCCAATTCTCCCCATCGGAGTTTTCGCGGTTTCTCGGTTTCCACGCCCATGATGGTTGATCTTCGCGGGGTTTTTGCCGGAGGTGATGCGGCGGCGATTGGGGGAGAGAAGGGTGTTCTGGAATTAGGGTTTCTGAATTTTGGGGATGAATGATAATGGAGGGTTGTGTATGCTGTATTGTTTATGGGCTGCAGATATACGTAACTGTGGATTGGGGGTTTGGGCTGAATGGCTTTTCAACATGTCAATCAAGCCCAAAATTAGTACGAGTAAAATAAATTCTCGTTAAAACAAATATCTCTCACTGTGATTTTGATATCCGCTTCTGCACATCCTCTTTCAATCTATCGTTGTTTAATGATACAGCTTTTCATAAGAGGGTCTTCGGATCTTCCAAGGTTTCGAGAAGAATCAATTTCATCTAACCTGATAGATTGTAGCGGCCAGTCTGACATAAATTGAGATACCATACAATGAACGATTGTGGACTGATCTTCCGCGTCCTCTCCGCCATCATAAATTCATTATCACTCCTAAAAAAGAAAGCGAAACTCATCAATTGCAACATTTAGTTGTTGCACAAATAATAAGATGGTGAATTTGTGGGCGTGGAGGGTGCGTCCCAACAAAATTACCGTGAGACGGTCTTACAGGAGAGTTACTGAAAACATATACTCCGTAGTACTACGTATCCAATATGGAAATGTAGCAATTCAAGTGAAATTACTCAAATGCTAGGATTCATGGGAGCCAAGAATTAATGACGATGGCTAATTAGATTATAGATTGATCAATGATGTTGTGTCTATGTTGTTAATTGTAGCAATTAATCGTGATTAATTGAATAAGTGGATGTAATTGATTAATTAAATCGGCAATCTCGTACCTAAGATCGAGAGTCTGGTGAGAGTTAGACATGCTTCAAACATTGGATTGTCGTAATAAGTAAGTTGCGAGAGTCCGTTAGAAGCATTATAGGGGGATTAGCGGACCGAGATGATCTTTTTACTACCCCTTGGACCATTATCTGCAACTGATCTGTGATATAAACTGTGACCGTATGCGATTCATGGTGAACCGACGATCCTAGTTCCCTTCTTATCATATTTAGACCCGATCTCCCCCTTAAAACATATCACTAAAACACGTAAATCATTTACTATCCTTATGACCGATACAACCGCCGAGGGGAAATTGACGTGTGTGTATCTTGTCCGGCCAAAATTAAAGTCCTATTTTCTATGGTATACCTTCGTATTTTTATATTTTCTACGGTATACCTTCGTATTTTTCTACGGTATACCTTCGTATTTTTCTACGGTATATCCTCATATTTTTCTATTTTCTACGGTATACCTTCGTATTTTTCTATTTTCTACGGTATACCGTCTTTTTCAAAAACCAGTATATCGCTTCCCTTCAGGAATAATTGCACCTTTCTTACACTTGCTTACTTAAGCATCAGAGAGGCTATATATCCCTAGTTGATTTTGCTTAAGATGGAGTATCTGTCGTAAATCTTAAAACGGGTCAAATACTACATACCACATGTGCCTAATAAAGACAATATTTGCTACTTGCAAGACCACTTGCCATGTGATTTGATATATTACTTTGATTCGTCTTAAATTTACAACGGATAGTGTCGTCATGGATGAGAATTTGTCATATATCCCAGACTCCTAGCCCTTGTTTGGTGCAAGTTCAACTACTTAGTCGAGAAGAGTTACAATGTGCTTCAATCAATCCGACACTTGATAAGTACTTTGTATACGATTATTTTATCCCAAGATATAAGGCACAAAGTATAATTAAGTTTTGGTAAAAAAAATAAATTATTACTACGTACTTCCTCCGTTTCTATGATTTCTTCCACCTTAAAAGTGACATATTTCTTAAGAAAAACAATAAAATAAGTAAAAGTAGAGAGAGTAAAGCAAGTGGGTCACCTAGGTAAGAGAGAAGTGTGATAGAAAAAAGGAAAGTGGAAGAAATCAAAGAAATGGTTGAAAAAGGAAATGTGGAAGATATCAAAGAAACCGAGGAAGTATAATTTTAAATCTAAAATTATACTTTTCACCAAAAAAAAAAAAAAAAAAAAAAAAATCTAAAATTATACTCTATATTCCGTATTAAGTAATCCGCCTAACTTATCAAATTATATCCTTATTTAAAGACCATCTGATAATCAAAGTTTTAAAATATAATTAATGAGCGAAAATTATGAGATAATTAAATGAGATAATTATACATTTAAGCTAACCTACCTACGGTTGATCTGGATCCTTGCGTCGTCGGTGGATATATAATTTGTTTGACTAATCATATACTCGTAAAGTCTTAAGTCATAAATCCTAATGGCCGTGTCAACTGTGAATGTGCCGAGGACGACATCTACCACCGACTCCACTCCATCTTAAGAGTAAGGCTGGCCTAACTTTGTTTGGTGCTATTGCATTTGGATTTTGGAATGCATGCATTACATATTTCTTGGTCTTTCGTTGACGTTCCTTATCACTCAAAAAATGATATCTGTGAAATTACATAACGGGTAGGGACCACACCCGAGACGGGAAGAGTCCACTCACAAGACAAAAGAGTTCCACTCTAAAACCAATTGGCAGGGAGTAACCACATGCATGTGTGATATGGAGTCTTCCCGTCTCGGGTGTGGCCTAGGCCCGTTATATAATTTCACAATCTCTACTATAACAATGATTTGCTACACAATTATCTTCTCCAATTTTCCGTAATCTAATTAGGACGAAAAACACTACTTTACTATAAAATATGGTACGGAATACAAGTTAGTCAACCCACAAATCGCACAAAGTTTCAACTTGATAACCTACTATTTGCATTGGCGCTTCTTCTTTTGATCTATACAACTACAAGTACTGTAATACATAACCCGTATCTCATGCATGTATGGTTGTATACACGATTTCTATGATATACTCCCTCCGTTGTTCCATATGATTCTTTACGTTTGTTTTTTTACACTTTCCAATACACGTTTTCTTTTATCCATATTTTTAGTTACATATTTCTAAAAATTATAAAAATTTGACATTTATAGCGCACTCAATTAGACAATTTAAACAAGATTTCACGTGACTATATTTTATCTGATATGTTAGAAGTTATATCGACAATTTCCTTCACCTAGTTATGAATAGTTTTCAAAAAGCAAACGTAAAGAACCTATTAAAATTAAGGAAGTATAATGTACTATTACCGGAGTATATGGTGTTAGTATTTAAAGATTTTAAATTAAACATTTGTTAATTTTTACGTCTCTGAATAAATGAATATTTTGATGAAAATATTATCCACTAATCTAGTCAGATCGTGTCGCTAAGCCAAGCCAAGCTAGTGGTTGTTAAGATAACTTATATAAGTCGCGTGGTTTGTATTGTACCCCTAGCGAGCCCTAGTGGGTTGTTAAGATGACTTGGGTTGCCGGCAAAAGTGAGCTAAACGTGTAAACATCAGATCAAGTCGAGTATACGTACAAGGACAAAAGTAGGTATTATAAAGACGAGTTAATTGGAGAGTATGTAGTTAGTGAATTGAAGCAGTACTTGTACGCGAATGCATGTTGGTCAACACGGGGAGCGAGCAGCCTACCACGATAATGATTGCAAACCAATCAACCATACATTCTCCCTTCTTACTTCGTTTAACCCATTACACATAAACACAAGTTAGTTATACCCACTAGAATGTAACAATAAAAGTTACTTTAAATAGTAATAATTTTTTAATTCAATCCTGATTTATAAGTGTAAGGTTTCGATTTTTACTTTATATTCGTATAGTACATCGTATGCTTATTTGAAGGAGAAAAATACTTCAACAACTCATAGAATATGGGTTTGAATAATACCTCGTAATATTTGCCCTCTGTTTAATTTTTAAAGTGTTTGAACAAATTGCACATAAATCAGTGATATATAATAACTTTGGGTACATATGTAGGATAATAGGTTTGTGACACCAATCGCAGGAGTGAGTATACACAATATTAAAGTTAGATGGTTATCTCTCTTAAAAATCGTTAATTTATTAATTGTTCATAATATGAATCGGTGTCTCACACAATTTCTATTTAATATCCATAGGGATCAGCATAAATATTGGTGTAAATAATGTTTGTCACATGACATATATATATATATATATATATATATATATATATATATATATATATATATATATATAATACTTTCTTTTATATATCTTTTATTTCTAAAACAATTTATAATGCTACACATCAAGAATATATTATGCAGAGAACTCTAATTAATTTACTCATCCCAAATTTACTTCTCTATGAGCTAAATTTACAGAGTATGTGATACGAGTAATTATTTTAGTCAAAGACAAACAAATGAATGCTAAGACGAAGAGAATATCTACTACTACTCCTTCCGTTTATTCATTTGTTCGTTTTTTATATTTATTGTGAAGAGTATTTTAATTAGGATTGTATTTAAATATTTAAAATCTTCCAAATTTAGTATAAACATATGGATTTGAGCACAAATTACACATACATCAAGACTAAAATTATTTACTTATTTGGTATCTTGATACAATCCTAAGGGTTGTACTCCGTATATATCATTTTCCTTTGACAAACAAGTGAATGAAAAGAAGGGATGCGATTAACATTTGATCAGCTTCAGTTATATATGTTTCCATCGCTGGAGTCCGTTACCTTCTTGAAACGTAAATATAAACGGAGTAGCTTCTTCTTTGTTTATGAATCAAGGAAAATTGGGTGAGTTGTATTTATATATATATATTCCTAATACAGTTTTATATTACAAATATTGGTTGTTGCAGTTGAACTTGTTGTCGGCTAACAGCAAAGTAATACGAGTAGTATTATTATACGTACCATTGCATATGCTTTTTAATTAAGTCAACATCAGACGTATACTTATTATTTCTTTATTTTTGATTTCTGAACTAATGTATCCACATTAATTAGGGGTCGTTTGGTTACCCGTCCAATTATCGGGAAGTGCAAGTTCCCAGGAAGTGCATTTTCAATGAGTTGTTTGGTTGCCCACTTCCCGGGTATTGCCACTTCCCGGGAATTGTCACTTCCTCCACAATGGGGGAAGTTACTCACCAAGCCCCCCTGGTGGGTAGAACTTCCCGTATGAAGTCAATTCCCACATGGCAACCAAACAATATTTTTTAATTCCCATGAAATACAAATTCACGTGAATTTCAAGTTCCCGGTAACTTCATCTTCTCATGGTGAACCAAACGAGCCCTTAGTTGGTGAAATCACTCTTCTGCTATTCATAATCGCTTTTCCAAATTTGTCGAAACCACCTAATTAAGTTGGCGTGAAACATAACACTAATTACAGTAATAACAATAATAAAAGAAAAAGTAAAGAATAAAAAAAGTAAAGAATAAAAAAAATTAAATTAATAATGATTGTATCTCATAATCTTTCTAGAGTTTTTTTAAAAATATTATCAAAACATGATAAGAAATATGACATATGAAATATACTCCGTACAATATACGGAGTACTAGATTATACTTGTACCAATATTACGTTGTAGAATAAGATCTCAGTTGTTACCGAGATTAATTTAGAATATAATATCACGATACTATTAATATCATGTTTCCTATTTAAGTTGATCTAGAAAAATAACAAATATACTCGTATATATGAGTTTGACCGCACCCTAATACTATGTAAGTTAAATTTATTCAGAACGGATCTCTTGTCCTGTTTTTGTATCCTATCATGTGTGCCACACCATACACCAATGACACCTCGTTTATTGCATAAATAAAATTTGCAACAAATATCATATCTTGTTGACGTGTCATTTAGTGTATGCATGGTGTGACACACGAGTGTGACATAAAAACGGAGCATGTATATACGAGTATTTGGAGAATTAAGTGGGAGATTAGTGTCTAACAACCTCAAGGGGTCCACAAGAAAGCAAGATTAGTCAAATAATTAGGCATAACATGATGTGACAAGACAAAAGGCACCTCGTCTCTTAACCATTACGACGACGTCAATACTCAATACGATGATGATTAGAAGATTGGTTTTCCTAACGTGTGTTCAGTGGGTACACGTTAATAAGTTAATTAAGGTAAGATTAAATGAATATCGTATAAGTATGGTAAATAAAACTTAATACTTCAAGTTCATATGATAATATCGTGATAAATTTTTCTTTAATTATATTATTAATATGTGTCCACTGGACACATTTCAGAAAAACGATAAAAGATAATCAGAATATTTCTTTGAGGTGTTATTGGAGAACCTCCCTCCCAACAAACGAGTTAGGCAGTCTCTTTTCCCATTCTGCCAGAATATGTGTCGGTGGATTACTATGAAATGGCTTTGGTTTCCTCCGAAGTTAGGACTCGTTTGGTTCATCATGAGTTTGATTGTCATATGAGGAATGATTTCATGCAGAAAGTTGTACACACGAAGGACAACTTGGTGAGTAGCTTCCCCATCATGGAGGAATTAAAATTGTTGGAAAATGCAAATTTCCATGAAATAGACAACCAAATAACTCCATGAAAATATAATTTATGGGATCTTGCACCCGAAAATTAGATGAGTAAACAAACGAGTCCTTAAATTATTTTGGCCCATATCTTTAAAAAATTTAGATATGTATAGATTGGAAACATTACGTATGTTTCAATATTTAAAGTATCTTAAAAATATACCGTATTTTTCATGAAAACAAAAATAATATTTAATAAAAATCACGGAACTAAGGGTAGTATATTCCATTAATATGTTGAAACTTTCCATCAAATTTTTTTTTTTTTTTTTTTTTGCCAACAGTCCGAAAAACTTTCCGTCAAATTAGATTCCCTTTTAATATTCATATTCAAAATTTCGATAGGTAAATCTTCAAAAAAAAAAAAAAAAACTAAATGTAAATCTTTATAATTTTGACAATATATTAAAATATCAAAGATATTGATACAAAATCTTCGATTATGTAAACTTTTTAAAATATTGGCAAAATACAATTTTTTTTTGTTAATTGATCTAGTAAATCAATCTCATATCTTACGCTACCCTACTACTTATATCCCGTAAGTGAATGTAAAATCAATCTCATACCGATCACATTCATCTCAAATTATACCGCGCATTATTTTAGAGTCAATCCTAGAGTCAATATAATCCTTCGTTCACACGACACCAATCTCCATCTTACGATATCTACCTTTATCACTTTTGTCGTTATAATAAAAAATCATTACGTACAATGTCGGTAACAAACTATTCCTTATGTAACATAGTTACAAATCTATATACTCCCTCCGTCCCAAAATGTTTGTCCCGTTTACTTTTGCACGATTATTAAGAAAATGGTGTGATGATTGAGTATATAGGCAATCATGTCTACTTTATAGGGTGATGTGTGAGGTGGTGTGGGTTAATGGAATGACAAAATGGTAAATACTTTGTCTTAGTAGGGACGAAGTTGTAAAAAAGGATAGACTAAAAAGGAAAGTTGAGAAATGGGACAATCATTTAGAACCTACCCAAAAAGGAATACGGGACAATCTTAGTGGGACGGAGGGAGTATATAATAAAAAGTCAAGCTTTTATGCATCCATTTATAACACTCACTTTTGAGTGAATATAATTGTGCCACATCATGAGCCTTCTTTGAACGCCACATGGCGCAACAAATTATCTCACATTCAACATTTGCTTCTCTTAAACACAAAAAAACATGGACTCTATATCTATCTATACTATATTATAAAAAGTCAATCCTTTTGCATTAGCCTAAACTATCTACTACTACTAATCACTCATTTCACTCATTCTAAATCCACCTCATGCCGCCACGCGTCCTATCTCTTCACTATTATCCTAACTCTTCACTGTTACTATTACTATCTACCTATCTACGAGTATAATAAAACTCCCTTGCCGTCTCTATCTATTTAGCTTCCTCAACCTCTTCGCATTCCCGTCTTAAATTGGATGCAATAATTCCTGTCTTAAATTGGATGCAATTTAAGTCGTCTTCACCTATTAATAGAACATAGATACGTTCAAATGACTTCTCCCATCTACTCGCATCCAAACGTCGCTTGACAAAACTCAGCTCAACATATATTCGCCGGCCATCATCCTCCACGATATGTTTCGACTCTTTCGCTTGGTCTATTTCCTCCAAACGAAGTAAATATTTTCGTAGAGGTATGCTTATATATCTATACTATAATATCATAAGTAAATAATGAGCATGTAGGCGCACGACATAGGTGGTCTAGCTTGGGATATTTTGTACATCGAACAATACATTATATTATGTATTATTTAGTTGCCGACTTTATACAGATTAGTTGTCATTGTGTGTCGTCATTAGGAAGGATGGATACCGTCGTTGGCTGCACATTAACATTGTTGTACATTATGCAGAAACACCACCTTACTGATACGCTTCATGACGTATTAATTTGTGCTCAGTTGTTGCTGCATTATTACACGATACTTTTACGAGGACGAGACTCAAGAAAGTTGGAGGAATAACACAAGAATGTCTCATACACAAGGAGGGCAAACACAATATACGTGTAGTGGCCAACAACCTACTAGATTGCTTTAATTTTATTAAGTTTACTCTCTTTGACGGTCAGATGACGATTTAAGTCACTAAATATATTTCTTCTCTACGGATTTGTTTGTTGGTTAATCTGTATCTATATACATGCTTAGAATTACACATGTTTATTCAACTTAGTATGTCTACATTTCCCCTTTTATACATTTCTAATGCAAGTATAAAATTTTAGTCAGGTGAAAAAATTAACAGACAACATTTTATTTGTAATAATAAATATTATACGTATCCGTGCATTGCACGGGTGACAAAACTAGTTAATGCTAATAAGGGTCTTCTTTGAACCCCGTGATTTTATCACGGGTTTTACACTAGTATCTTAGAAAATTCTCCCCTTCCGATCCCATCTCCCTCAATTACCTCATTCACTCCTAATTAGGACTGAACAATTTTAGGTCTGGATCGAAAAAATGAACCAAACTGAACTATTTGTTTTGGACCAAAACCGTACCGGACCGAACATTTTTAGTTCCGATCCTCGTCCACAAGTTTTAAGTTAAAACGCTTGTTGCACCACATTTAAATTGGGCATAAGGGTGTGTTGCCTGGTGGTTAAAACTTGTGGTCATCGGTCCAAGGGTCTTAGGTTCAAGCCCCTGCAAGCGCGAACTTGTGGGAGTTGTATGGCTTGAGACTATGTCTCTAGACTTCGAGCCTGTCGCCCATGGGCGATTTACCTTGGTGTGCGTGGTTTGCGGCTGTGGGTTCCCTCGTTCATAAAAAAAAAAAAAAAATTGGGCATCAGTCTAGATACATTTCATTTTAATTCCTTTTGTTCGTTTCTGTTTAATTAATTGTAATAGGCATTTTATTTTCTTTTATCCTACCGAATTCAGTTTCTATCATTGTAAAAACAAAGAGTGTTTGTTCAAATACAAATTATACTGTAAGACGATTTCATGCGTGAAAGACAAATTAGTGAAGATTTTATACAAAAAGAATCATTGTACAATGTGAATACACTGAACCCATAGTAGGAGTGTCCACCCATCCAAACCGGGACCGGATTGACCTGCGGACCGGCAACCAAAAAAATCCAAACCCGCAGACCGGATCGGTTAACAAATAAACCCGGATTAGACCAAACCCTATTAGGCCATGTTTTACAATGGAGAAAAATCTCTCCATGAGGTGCCATGGATAGAAATACCATTTTTTTTACCATGGATATACTCTCCATCAACATGGAGAAAGTTAAAATTCTCTATGTTGGTGGAGAAAGGGATGGAGAGTTAGAGCATGAATTACAACGGAGAAAAAACTCTCCATTGTACATGATGGAGAGAAACATGCAAAAATACAATGGAGAAGCTCTCCATGAGGATGGAGAATATGGAGAGAGAATAAGGTGGAGCAATTGGAAGCAACGGACCAATTTGTTGCAACGGATATAATTTTCAAAGTTAACTGTTTCAACAACTCTTTTTTTTCTACCCCATACAATTTACTATAAAATACGTACAAAGTAAACACAAACAAATCGTGAATTTTTAATTTCACAGTGTACTAAATTTAATTAATCGTATAATTAGAATATAATCAAGAAGTTAATTGTAACTAGTGAAAATTGAGAATGAGTGAGGTAAATAGATAAAAATGAGTTGTGAAAGGTGTGGGTCCCATTATGGAGAGTTGATGGAGAAAAAATGTATCCATTGTAATTGAAAGTTTTTTGATGGAGAAAAAAAGAGAATAGTGATGGAGAAAAAATATGGAGAAAAAATCGTCCATTGTAAAACATGCTCTTACTATGGGGGTCATAAGTTAATTACTCCGTATAATAAAAGAATGTTGAAAATGAGTGGGGTAGATAGATAAAAATGAGTTGGGAAATGTGTGTGCCCCATAATTGAGAGGTTGATGGAGAAAAATGATATCCATTATAATTGAGATTTTTTGGGTAGAGCAAAAAAGATAGAGAATAGTAATGAAGATAAAATATGGAGAAAATTTTACCCATGGTAAAACATGCTCGCTCTTAAGACCGGACCAGACCAGACCAGACCAAAAAAATACACAAGACTTTTTTTTTTCCTTCTTCTTTCAAAGTGTGAACCGGACCAGATAGCAGATCGACAACCAGGTTTCTAACCAATAGTCGAAAAGTGGTTTATAGTACTCCTTAGTATTTTGATGTTTACCAAACCGCACCTAGGAAGAAGAAAGCTGAAAACAAGGGAGTAAAAACATCAAAAAGTCAAATGATACAAATATTACAGAATTAGGAGTCGTCCTTGTGTGTGGGCAATTAAACTCGTTTAAAGGGGATACAGGTACTTGCGAGGAAGATAAAGTGTCCCATCTCCGTCCAAATGTCTCTTAATATAAATACACACCCTCCCCTTAATCAACGTCATCCTCACCACTCTCCCCTTCCCCCTTCTCCTTCTCCTCTACATTCAATTCAATTCAATTCAATTCAAGATTCAACCTTTCATCAATCACCATTAATATAATTCTAATTCTAATACTCTTTCTCTGATCTACCTACACCCCCAAAACCTCCCATTTTCAGGTTCGCTTTCCTAGATCTTTGCTTCTTTCTGCTTCTTCTTTTTTATATAGACTTGAATTTGTTGGGTTCGATTGTTTTTACAGTAAGTCTCTTGTGAAACCGTCTCATGTACGCTTGATTGTGTTTTCTGCTGGAATTTTGCTTTTTTGATGGGTTTTCTTGGGTTGTTGATTTTGGTATGAAGTTTGATCCAATGGGTTTTCAGTAAAGTTGTGATCTTTGAGCTTCATGCCAATGCTTTTACTTTACCTTGGTTGATCAACCAAAGTGTTATGAGAAGAACCATGATCATTTATTAGTTTAGCTTTATTTGGTATGGTTTGATCATGGATGATTGGTGATCACAACGTAATTAAGAGACCGTTTCTTCTAAGTTTTTGTGAAATTGTGGGGAGTCAGAAGTCATTGGTAATGCTAAAATGAACTATTTTGTGTGTTTTTCTGCTGCAATTTTGCTTTACTTTTTTTTAATGGGTTTTCTTGGGTTGTTGATTTTGGTATGAAGTCTGATCCAATGGGTTTTCAGTAAAGTTGTGATCTTTGAGCTTCATGCCATTGTTTTTACCCTGCTTGATCAACCATGATCATTTCTTAGTTTAGCTTTTTTTTTGTGGTATGGGTTGATCATGGATGCTTGGTGAATGGTGATCACCCCCATCATCATGTGAGACGTTATCAAGAGACCGTCTCTTCTAAGTTTTTGTGAAATTGTGGGGAGTCAGAAGTCATTGGTAATGCTAAAATGAACTATTTTGTGTGTTTTTCTTTTCTGTGAATGGTTGTTGACTGAGGGTATCGATTACTGAAGTGTAGGTAGCAGCAAAACTTAAGGAGTGAAAATGAAGGCCTTGATTCTAGTTGGAGGGTTCGGAACAAGATTGAGGCCATTGACTCTCAGCTTTCCTAAGCCCCTTGTCGATTTCGCTAACAAGCCTATGATCTTGCATCAGGTCTACTTCTTCTCAACTTACACTTCTTATTAATAAGATTGTTCTGCCACTCATGATCTGAGTTTGCTGTCTTCTAAGAATCTCTGTGTTTCAACGACTTCGTTTTTTTGAATTTGAGCATTTATAAACCTGAAGGGTGACCAATTTCCCCTAACTAGCTGGTTTAAGGGCATAAGTTTCTCTTTTGTGACAGCCCAACAATCACATTAGTTTATGTTGATATCATTGCTTCATCGCTTAATTACAGATGCTTTTGATCTGATAACAGACCGTCTTGTGATTTTGTGAGATCGCAGGTGTTTCTATAGCGGCAATCTAATGTTTTCTTGTATCGGTTTAATTGTGTCCAGATAGAAGCATTGAAGGCTGTTGGTGTTACTGAAGTGGTGTTGGCTATCAATTACCAGCCCGAGGTGATGTTGAACTTCTTGAAGGACTTTGAGGCCAAGCTCGGGATCAAAATTACATGTTCCCAAGAGACAGAACCTATGGGTACCGCAGGTCCCTTAGCATTGGCTAGGGACAAATTGGTCGATGAATCTGGCGAGCCTTTTTTCGTCCTCAACAGTGATGTTATCAGTGACTACCCTCTGAAAGAAATGATCGAATTCCACAAAGCTCATGGAGGAGAAGCTTCAATCATGGTTACAAAGGTATACATACTTTATTGTGACTTACGAGTTACTCCGTATGAACTTTTGACCCACCTAAAAATACTAAATATATTTTTTAAAAATATTCGTAGGTTGATGAACCATCAAAATACGGTGTTGTTGTAATGGAGGAATCAACTGGAAAGGTGGAGAAGTTTGTTGAGAAACCTAAAATGTTTGTTGGGAACAAGATCAATGCCGGGATTTACCTGTTGAACCCATCTGTTCTCGACATAATTGAACTACGACCAACCTCAATTGAAAAAGAAGTGTTCCCGAAAATTGCCCTTAAGAAGGAGTTGTATGCGATGGTATTACCCGGGTTTTGGATGGACATAGGCCAACCAAGGGACTACATCACAGGCCTCACGCTCTACCTCGACTCACTCAGGAAGAAGTCATCACCCAAACTGGCAGACGGGGCTCACATCATCGGGAACGTATTGGTGGACGAGTCGGCCACGATTGGTGAAGGATGTCTCATCGGGCCAGATGTCGCAATCGGGCCAGGCTGTGTTATAGAGTCAGGGGTCAGACTGTCTCGGTGCACAATCATGCGTGGGGTTCGTGTCAAGAAACATGCTTGCATTTCAAGCAGCATCATCGGGTGGCACTCGACAGTGGGACAGTGGGCGCGCGTGGAGAACATGACTGTTCTTGGTGAAGATGTGCATGTGTCGGACGAGGTTTACAGTAACGGGGGTGTTGTGTTGCCTCACAAAGAGATCAAGACCAGCATTTTGAAGCCGGAGATAGTCATGTAACGTGGCTTGACTGACGCTTCCATGTGTGTTTCGAGGTTGTATTTCATTCCGAATTCGGAAAGTATTCTTATTCCATTTTTTTTTGGGTCTTTTGCTTGTTAGTTTTCGACTGTTGTGAGCTGTGTATGTTGTATCAAAAACCTCCTTCATTCCCTCTGGAAAAACTGCAGATAGGAAAGTATTGTACTGGTTCTCTGTATTTTTTTTTGTTTTTGTTTTGATATGGGATAATTCATCATTTGGTCAATATAGTTCAATAATACTACATGTTTGTTTCAGTTCCTAATCAAGATGATAATTTTCGATGGAAATATCCATCTTTTTTCAGACGTGTAACAACTAACAATGCAAAAGCGGGTGGAAGGAAACGTGAGGTACGCTTTTGCCACTCATTTTCTACCTTCGAATCGAAAGATAAAGGAGTGGCACAGGGGAAAATGGAGTGGCGTTATCACGACCCTAATTATATGGGGCACATGATGTGGGCAATGTGGGGTTCCCTTAATAATACGGACAACTTTTCCAAAGTGGAATAGAAGTAGCAACTACTAATAGTCTTTGAATCATGAAGTTACGCCAAGTATATTCCCGCATCTCTAAGCGAATGTCCTTGTTCTGCTTCAATGGGTCTCTCTTGCGACGGATCTATCCGTCATAATAATAAAACGAGTCAAATACATATCACTTGTATGATTATTTCGGACAAATCTGTCACAAAAGATCGCACAATTTGCGAGCGCCTTTGAATTTATATTCACGTGGGACAAACAAAATTATAAATAAATCAAATATGTAATTCAAAATGCCTTGAAAATATGACACTCTGCATAAATAATCGTTTGTTCAATATTACATGACTCGGTAAAATTTATTATGTAATGACCAAAATGATCAACTCTGAAGTAGGGACGAAATCTGTAGGAGGAAGGCTAGCTAACTAGAATGCTCACTTCCCAAAAGGGAGCGAAAGACGGGCTCTTTGCTCGTCAAGTAAACTGCGCTACGATGAGATGCTGTGGAGCGAGCGTCAAGTAAAATATTCGATACCTTTCTTAAACGATAGCAAGGGACTTGTGGGTATATACGACCCCACTGTCGCCATCCACGACTTGACCGCTTCCCCTTAGAAGCCTGCATTAAAAAATTACAACCCGCACACATCACCCTCAAGGAAAGACCAACGAAAGGAAAACCACCGAAAGAAAAGTGCAAGAATGAAGTCTGGCTTAGTTGTCTAGCTTGGACCACATTACTGTAAACTACTCGTATTGATCTAGGGAAGCTACCATATTGAGGAATATTATATAATTAAGACTCATTGCGCCTCACGCCCTCATTACAGTACTATGGTCAGTCATCGGTTACTCGAATGCAACATGACAGATGTGAACTGTCAACTTGTTTGGTAAGCAAAGTCTTTGGAGTGATAATACTCAACCGAGATTCAAAGACATGAGAATTAATACTGTTCTGCTCCTTCCTTCATGCAAGCACAACTCACAAGTCAGTGAAGTCGCACCCACCAATTGGAAATGATTAATGTAACAGTAGGACCATAATTGCCCATGGAGTTTTAAGAGTGTTTATGGAAAGGAAAGGAAAGTAGATGGGAGGAGCAAGAATTTGGAAAGGAAATCAGTGACACCACTAGCTTCTTCCTTCACCATGGCCAACTCTAAGCTTTGATCAATTTGAAAAGAGGTTTTTTAATAAAGAAGCTAGTGGCAGTTTTCGGGCCAGGGAAAACAATTAGAAGTCGCCAGTGGAAACAAGGGGAATAAGGAGGGTAGGTCGTGCGTGGTGGTCATGTTGAAGGAGCGGTCCTGCATGGTGGTCAGGTGTGTGAACTGTGAACTGCTCGTGGTGACTGGTCTCTGGTGGCCGATGGTGGCTAGAGAGTGTGAGGAAGGAGGGTGGTTAAGGGGAAAATGGGTTGTAGGGGTTATTAATTAGGGTTGGGTTGATAAGGTTAGCTATCATCATCAGTTTTACAGATCACTAATTTGGGATAATCTTGTAATGAGGAAAGGGTATTAGGATTATACGGTTATATCTTAAGTAAAAAAAATTGCCATTTTGGGAAAGAAAGCAAATGGGAGGACCAAGAATTATATATATAAAAAAATATATATATAGGTAGAACAATAAAGAATGGAAGGAGTACATGATATAATAAGTCGAGTATAGATGCAACTCCGTAACATATAAACATACCATTTTGTGGTCAATAGCCCTTCAACACCAACTGGACCTCTAGCATGAATTCTACTCGTACTGATTCCAACCTGTTGATAATAAACAAAGACAGATTGAATATTTTGTTTTAATACAAAACATATCATCACCATAAAAACTGTAATCTGTAACATACCTCAGCACCCAAGCCAAAACGAGCTCCGTCACAGAATCGTGTACTTGCATTGTGAAAGACAGCAGCACTGCAAGTTAAACATAAATACGCAAAGTAAATCACTTTCAAAATTAAGTACGGAGTATGCAATAATTCAGAATCAAATCTTGCTCAGATAAAGCTTGAATTGGTAGGGAGAGGCTAGATGACTGAATACGCAAATCAATTTTTTTGAGAGATAAAAATTGAACTGAACACGCTTGTGAGATGATGAAAAATGTTGTGCTTTTGGTACTAACCTATCAACTTGTTGCAAGAATGCTTCGGCAACTTTGTGATCTTCTGCTACAATGCAATCAGTATGTGCACTGCAACCCAAAAAATATATTAGCAAAACAAATGTATATGCACATAAATGTAAAAAAGGAAATCACAATTCACTGTAGATGAACAAAGACGTAACGATGATTAAACTTCTATGTTCGTTTTGCAGGGAAAATAACATAATAAGATGTCGATGGAAAAGAAAGTTGATGAAAGATCCTTTTTGTACCACAAAATAACACACAAAAACAAAAGATTTAACGTGGGAAGTTGTTCACAGAATCATAGGCATCCCAATATGGAAGCCTACAAAATTCATTCGTAGGCAGAAGGACAAAAAACAATTCGCTTCTCTAAAGCAAATCACAACTCGTTGAATGAGTGTTCGCCATTACGATGAAAGAATAATAAAACTGCTCGTGAGATTGAAAAACATACCTGCCATGTTGATTAATATGTTCAATGGCGGCAGACACATCATCAACTATTTCCACAGTGCATGCTGGTGAACTATACTCCTTATGAAATGTCTGTGTTTCTGGTATATTGAGTCCCTTCACAGCGCTAACTCTTGGCCCGCCAAAAAATACAACTCCTACAAGATATGCACAGAAAATTAAGTTCCAACCAACGGGAAGAAATAAGTAAAAGAAGCGATATGCTTAGTTACCGTCAGATGTAAGATGAGCAATAAGATCATTCAAGCCTCCACTCTGTAGATCCTTATGTACAAGGAGCGTTTCCTAAACAAAGGGTACATATAGAACTCAAAAGAGGGAACAAAAAAAAAGAATACCAGAAAGCAAAAATAAATGGTAAGCTGCCATAGACAATTACGGAGTACAAGTTAGGAACTTACCACTGCATTGCATGCAGCAGGATAATCCATTTTTGCATCCAGAACAATTCGCTTAGCCATATCCAAATTGGCAGATTTATCAACGTAAACATGACAGATTCCATCTAGACAGAAAATCAAGTTTTGGTTAGATAATCTACAACCATCCCCAAAAAATTCCTAATACTTTAACAAGCACAAAATTGAGTGAATAACAACTCTAGATTACCAGCATGCCCTAGAACAGGAATTTTGGTGGATTCCTTGATCTGTGAAACAAGTTTATTGCTACCTCTTGGAATCACAAGATCAATGACATCATCGAGCTGGAGGAATGTACCTTCTATCAGTTCAATATATTACATATGGAACTCCATATTAAAACGATCCTGTTTACTGACCTTAAGCAGGTCAGGAATTTCATCTCTTGTGGTGACTAGCCCAATTAATTTCTCACCAACTTTATCTGGTAGGGCGGAAGTGATAACCTAAAAGAAATACTATATGTTATGCTACAAAAGAGGCAGACAAACAAGGCGCTCAAAGTAGTCTTCAGAGTAATTCAAGCAAAAAATCAAAAAGGAAATACAGTCAAAACCTTATGCAAAATCGCATTTGATTGCCTTGCCTCTTTTCCACCCTTTAAAAGAAGCCCATTTCCACTTCGAACTGCCAATGAAGCTATCTGTAAATTTGCCAGGGTGTAGGAAAGGATCATCATGTCAGTGGTCAATAAGAAAAAAATAATATTTGAGGGGTAAATGGAGCAAAAAATAAAGCGGCCTAGGATAATCTCATTTAGGTCCTGAAATAACACCGATAAAGAACAGCATGAAGAAGTCGATGGATGCTCAGTTGAATGGAGATTGTACAAGGTAGTGCATATCATGCAGTTGGCATGTTTGTGGATAAACCTAAGATCAACAGTAAATTCAATATGCCTATTAAGGAGAAGAAAACCGGGGAACTAGATTTTAATAGAAGTCCCAAAATAGATCCTTTAGCTTAAGAAAGACAGTAGATTGTAATGCATTGCACAAGACTTACTACCAATTCCCAACTAAAAGACTGGCGTATCTCAAACATTAAATGGCACGAACTAATGACAAATCTAGTATGGAGTATTCAGCAAGTTCCCACTAAATATCTGTTTTGAAGAGCTCTAAATAGATGTTAAGCGAAGGGGATTTGCCATATTACTGGAGAGTCAAAGCTCCAAAATAGATACTCCGTATTTGATACACCAGACAACAGGCAGATGCAAACTTACATCATTCATCTCAAACAGAATCGTGGCACACATGATTAACTTTTCATTAAAAATAAAAATCAAATAGCACATTCATCATACTGTCAATTACAGTTGTTTGCACCTTTTTAAACTTCCAACATAAAAGACGATAGGGTTGATGGGGAATTAATATATACTTCAATTAAGAGGGGTGTGGGGTAAAAATAAAAATAAAAAAGGCTACGCTAAAGAACACTGAACAGATGAATCACACCAAAATGCTAAGAATGCCCATTTAACTTTACACATACCTGAACTAAAGCATCTGGACGTGACTCGAAAATAACAAGAAGAACACCCAAAGGACATGATGTTTTTTCCAAATTGAGTCCATCTGCAACCTGGGAAGTAAATGAAGCCATGGGAACACAATAGCTGAAAGTGTAATAAAAAAAGGGGGTCCTCAGTGCATTGGTGGCACATGCACTCACCCTGAAAAATAAATTTAAAAGAAAAAATAAAAACAAAAATCACGCACTCCTCCCAAATCTAAAACCTACATCTTCCAAAAACAAACCTTCATCTCTCCCAAACACACTCCTCACCTACCCTCATACTCGCCAGCGACACCACACAACGACTTCGCCAACATCTCCTCACTGGCTCATCAATATCCATCTTCCGTCGCTTTCATCAGTCACTAGGTCCGTAAATCTCTAATGGATTGTAGAGGTGTGGGATCTAAGCAACTTGTTTGGCTTTGTACCAAGTATTAGTTTGACCATTTCAAATGAAGTGAATTCAACAGCACAACAAATAAACAGAGTAAGAAAATAAGTCCGGACCTCAGTTCTCTTTAACACTTGCCCAATAGGGTCTTCCATTTCAGCAAGCACGCGTATTGATTTAGCAAGACTAGAAATCTGCAAATCAATAAACAATAAGGAGAACATGCCAAAAGTTCAGATAACTAAATGCCAAACAAAAAAATTGCATCAAAAGGAATGCAAAGCCATTGAAAGTAAATATCGAACATGTTATTAAACTAGCTAATACGGAGTAATAAGTTCAATCTTAAAATCAATGTCTTGCCTTTCCAGACTTCAAGGCTAATCGAGCCACCAATGATCTATCGTATCCAGCTAGTTCTGCGGCCTCAACATCTTTATCATTTTCACTCTTGATCAGAGACTCATTTGCTTCTAAGGCATCAGCTATGTCTATGAGGACCTTTTTCCTTTCTTGTGAAGTAAGTGCCTATTAATAGAGTTATAGAAGCAAAAATTTAATTTCTAAAATTCAGCAATATGTAAAATCTAGAATATACCCATCGCTACAAGATAAGAAGTAAGGATTGATCACCAGAAGAAAACTATACCTGAAGTCTCCTCGAGGACTCTCTTGCTGCAACTGCCATATCACGTGCACTAGTTTCTTTAGCTGAAACCCATAAATGGGCATCTTTGTGGAATAAGGTGCCAATGCGCTGACCATTAAGCACTTTGACGATGTTGTCAGCAGCCTTGCCACTAAAATAGACATAAAGAACAATCATGTCAAAGAATATATGATAAAGACAACATCAACAACAGCAATAGTGGGGGCATAAATGGACGCAGCTTACTATTGTGTTAGCTAGACAAAATTACTGTTTTCGAATGACCCAAGATGACAAATTCATCAAAAACTGCAACAAATGACTGCTATTCACAATAAAGAGAAACACAGCCACTTTACTTGACCATCTTGCATTATTCGATCGTAGCCTAGACGCAACATATGAGTCTTTGTCTCCATTGGAAATGGAAACATTGAGATTCGAAACTGATTCCGAAAAATCTAGAATCATAGTAGAGATCCGGAAAAAAAAAAAAAAAAAAAAAGAACTTCAAAGTACAAAGTATCCAACATGAGTTACATCAAACTTGACATGTTTCAATAACAATAAAGTTCACTAGTAGTAATATACAAGGCATCTTAAACATAAGAATTTAAAGAATTTATGAAGGCACTTGCCTAGCGATAATTACAGGGATTCCAGCATAGGCGGCGTAAACAGCTGCTTTCACTTTAGCAGTCATACCTCCTCTTCCCAACCTGGACTTGTCCCCAAAAGTGATTTCTCCCTGGTGCTTCTCTTTAACATAAGTGG
Organism: Agrostemma githago; assembly: GCA_958450325.1. Classification (NCBI taxonomy): domain Eukaryota; kingdom Viridiplantae; phylum Streptophyta; class Magnoliopsida; order Caryophyllales; family Caryophyllaceae; genus Agrostemma; species Agrostemma githago. The sequence goes on along the minus strand of OY288255.1, from coordinate 66,299,638 downwards.
AGATAAGCTTTGATCGGGGATCACTTGGGGGGCCACTATAAAGACCATCAACATCACTTAACAGAATAAGGAGATCTGCTTTTAGCTCCATTGCGAGCAGAGCTGCTAGACTATCATTATCCCAAAATATACCGGATGAATCCTGCAATTCATCTCATAATCCCATAATTAGAGAAACAAAGGTTGCAAAAGAAAAGTCTAAGGGTAGCTGTAAATAGCAAAAGAGTTTTTTCCAAACATGGCATATAACCCAAGATTAAATCAAACAGTTGACTGTCCAACTTTTAAAACCAATGCATAAGATGGGATTCGGTTCACAATGATACAGAGAGTTTGCCGTGCATAATTCTGAGCATCACATCACGCTTTCCCTTTTCTTATAGATACTCCCTCCATCCCACTTTTATTGTCTCCGTTTCCTTATTTGTTCATCCCAACTTTATCATCCCATTTCCAAATATAGTAAGAAATGGGATGGAGGGAGTATATTTCTTCAGTAAACCATCCGATACAATGGCAAAAGATGCATCAAGCTGAGTATTAAAAACAAAATGTGCGGTTTACTTGTTTTTGAGCTATCCTGGTAACGCGATGACAAACTTTTACCTTGGTTAATAAACAACCCTGGTCACAAGCGGAAAAAAAGATCCATCAATGAAAGCAAGTTAGCAAACAGTACATACCTCATAAGGAGCTCTCCTGGTACTTACTGCATCATTTTCATTCAAAATAGGCACGACCTTTAGGTCTAGCAACTGATTTACAGTTTCAGTTAACTGCAATCTGAAATTTTGATCTCTGAAGTCATTGTCCGTCACCAGAAGTTGGGCAGAAGTCAGATCCAACTGCAAAGCATCAATCATATGTCAAATTCTGAAATTTACCAAGAGTCTCTGCCACAGGAAGTCAGGTTTATGAAAGCTTTTACCTGACTAAATAAGGTGTCATAAAGGGCCATGAGACCATTCTGCCCAACGGCAGCACATGCTTTCCCATCAAGTTCTGATTGTGGCTTTTGGAGATCAGCAAAACTGTCAAGATATAGAAAGGTTTCAGAGAGTTTAAAGATGGAGGTTGTACCAATGTTTGAACCTTGGACATTAGTGTTAAAGATAATTATTTAGGTTTTAACTCGCTTATTACTTTCCCGATATCATGGGATGTCCATGTTGATTGGCCACGGAGAAGGTATAACCGTACCTTTGAGCTTCATGAAGTTATGGAAGCAAAGTTCCTTAATCCTAGCTAACACGTCAATTCTCTCTATCAAGGTTTACTACTCTGCATTCACTATACCCCATCCCGCATCCCCATACAATCTTTGCATACTGCACCTTAACCATGCACATGAACCAGCCACTGCGTCTAAGCTTAGCATTTGTCATCAAAAATAAAGTATTCCGTATTACTTTTATAAAGTATTAATTTTAGATTGTCACTGAAGGATTATTAGGATTTAATACAATCAGACATCCATCCCACATTCCCACACCATAACATAGCCATCATGTGTCCCTACCTGCTGTTAACCATTTTCCTGAACCTAAGCCTCTGGCGACCAGCACCAACAGCACCTGAAGTGACCAGAATAACTTCATGTCCACTAGCATTCAACTCCTTCAGCTGCATTAAATTACTTTGAGGATTATTTATTCTAATTCACAGTTTGAAAATAATGAAAGAACTAAACAATGCATCACCAAAGAAAGAAAGACAACCAAAAAAAACACGACCATTTGTCGTAAGATGACCTAAATTTTGAAATAAGTGAAGTATCTAACCTGCTCGCAAAGAGCACCAAGTCTTCCTACGGCTAGTCTTCCATCACTTCGTGTAACAACTGCAGTACCAACCTGCCAAAGATTACGACAAAGCACAAATTTGAGAAGGATATTCAAAGATATCTTATGATCAGTACTGACTACTGACAACATAATTCTGCTCACGAAATTGGAACAATATGAAAACCCCCATGGAACAATTTGTCTTAGGGTGCCAAAGACTCCATTGACATCCATTTAATTCCTCCACTCAATGATTAACAAACACCATTACAGAGTACACTTTAATGCTCATAAGATTATGCCTGTATCACTCGTACTGTTTCTTAGTACAGTTTGATTCATTTTGTCTCTCCTTTCAGATTTTGTTTTTGCAATTTCTTCACAAAACAACAAGAAAACATGGAATAATTAATTAGATTGAATTTCTATGTGAATCACCGCAAGACGACCAGAAGAGCTACAATAAGCCAACTCCTCCTCAGAAGAAAATAGATCGGAAAGGAGTCTTACCCACACGAGAAACTCAAAAAATGAGAGTAAATTTTATCAAAGAAATTATTCCGACGAGGCTAACAAAAAACAAAGATAAGTAAGAAATCTTCTTCAGTATCTCCCTTAGAGTATTCAAAACTAGGAAAAGCAACAAACAATCATAAAAGTGGGTCCCAAGTTTAACAACATCGTCAGATAGTTTCCAACTCACAGTGACAGTCACAATCACAGTCACAGTCTTTTTTCCACATATCATCAATATCAACCTCTACTCTCCCTTGTGACGGAGGTATCCATCATTTTGTTATAACCGATCAAATACTCCCCATTTACGTAGAAAAGACCACGCATTTGATTTTGTAGTATTTTGTCTTTTTTATGTAAACAGGTCGTATTTGACCCGTTATAAGTTTGTGAGGAATAATTCCGTCACAAACATGAATTTGTGCAATATCAATACATCACACAACCCCCTTTTAAATTGTTTTTCCATTTATTTATGGCAGACATTAAAGCAAGCAAGACTGCAAGAGAGACAACATCATTTCACTTAAATGACAAGACCCCTATTTCGAGTAAAGTCACTTAGACATCAGAATTCAGAAACATCCCCATAAATGCATCTCCTGCTATTTCCACTATCTCCATCATCATCCAGATTCAATACAATACAGATGATCACTCATCCTAACACTCACACTCGACTCAACCGGTGTGAAATCTCCGAAACCGAGGGGAATAATTACTCACTCCGATTCTAAATGACTGCCAGTTTCACGAATATAAGCGAGAAAGTATTATATTGAAACGGAACAACCAACGATTACAAAAATGTTTAGGATCTCGATCATAATACAGCTTCAGAATCAAATGACGAGTGACATTCCAAGGCCAATTAAGTAAGCTATAATAGTGTCGTACACATAAACAAAAGAAAAATGGAGAATTCAGAATCTCATTGGAAAACATGGGAATCATAGTGAGAAATAAAGAGAAAGGGAAATGTAGAGAGAGAGAGAGGGGGGGGGGGGACCTTGACGATGACGCGCTTAACATCGCGGACGAAAACACGGGAAGGGTCCATGTTGTCCATAGCCATGGCGGAATTGAATTGAGTGGAGTTTGTTGGAGTGGAAGGAGGAAAGCTCTATATAAAGTATAAACCCTTGATTCTGATTCTTCGTCTTCGTCTTCGTCTTCGTCTTCTTCTTCTATCTATCTGATCTATCTAGAGAGTGAGTAGTGGGAGTGAGTATGAAATAATCAAATAACCCGCCCGATTTTTACTCCGCCCGAACGAACTTCTCTCTCTTCTTCCTACTGTTGCGTTCGCGTTTGTTCACGTGGGCAGGGAATACGAATCTTGTTCTTCTTCTTGCCTGCCATTTCTCACTTGGACTCACTTCCCTACTTTCTTGCTTCCATTCAACTAACCCAATTTCACACTAATTCTTTTTGGACCGTCGTGGTTGGAAATATAGGATCACTACAGGGATGATATATAATTAGGTATGAAGAAACAAAACCGCCTTAACTATGGTATAAATCGGAATGAGCGTTGCCCCTCAAAGTCAAATTGGGTTGGATATGGGCCGCGCTTAAGGCTCAACCGAGATTCATACTATATTATTATAATGTATTAAAATAAATGGTTACTTTACGTGTTAGTTTTACTAATAACTTGTAAGTACTTGTTACTCTTTATTATAGAGTAATTTGTATGGTATCGAGAGTGATAGAGGAGTTATGGGTATAGTACATAAATTTGTATATTTGTTAAGAAAATAACAATGTGCATATGCAAATAACATTGTCCAAAAAGTTCATTTAGTCTGAAACCCGTTAAAAGCCCTCTAAGGCCGGATATGGACTCCTTAAGAAGGCCCATTTAAATGGGCGAGCCCAGCCCATGTGTTTAGGGTGTTTTTTTACTTTAATCTGGCCCAGCCCGGCTCATGATCACCTCTAACTTTATTATTGAGTCTATATCCTATAGGTGTGACCGAAAAGGATTAGTTGAACACCGCCGTTTACATGACAATAATGTCAAACTCTAGTCAGCTCGACCGACGACTTCCCTTCACTTTTTTCTGTCTGAGTAGTCAACCTCGACTTCTGCACAAGCAACAAACAATGGCCTCAGAGGGGTGTACGAGATTGCCTCTCTGATGCCTAAGTCAGTGATGGATTTGGTGTGAAGTAAGGATGTCTAGAGATAGACTTTTACATGAACTTCTAGTATCGAATGTGGAACCTCTTGAGTGAATAGAATAGTGCTCTATTTATAGAAAGAGTCAAACGTGAGCTTCTTGTATAAGTGGAGCATTATGGGCCTAGTAGTCATGGCCGACGTAGTCCATGGCCGACTGAGCCCGATCGGGCATGTAGCCAACCCCATCAACGTCATTCATCACCTGCACCCCCAAGTTCTAATAATCACATGTCCACCCTAGGTATGGGGTAAAACTCGATGTATGACACGAATAATTCCCTACAAATCAACGAACTCATCAAATTTTCAAATCATGAATAAGATGTATTGAACTATGCTTAGCTTTTAGATATATCCCCTCCGTTCCAATCAATTTCATATATTTAGTTATTGTGCACTATTCATAAGTGAGAAAATCACTATTCATACATTTAGTGATTCTTCTCACTTATGAGTAATGCAAAATAACTAAATATATGAAGATGATTGGAACAGAGGGGGTACAATTTGTGAAATATTAAGGCTTAATAGTTGACTTATACTCCGTACTTTTTAATTATATTATTCAGATTTATGAAAGACGATGTAGTCCATTATGTCTTTCCTTAAACAAAAAATTGTATAAATAAAAACGCTAATATTCAAGCATAAGATCACATCATACCTCAGGCACATTTCTAAGTAAATGTTTATTCCATTACATTTTAAGTAAAACCAAAAGGCGTAGCACATTGCATTTTTATGTAAAAAAAATAAAATATTATGTTCTTTTTTGGTTTAAATAAATATTTAATGCTTAATTTACATTAGATTTTATCAAAATTGGTTTAATATTGATTATTCTTTGCCTTAAACATTTTTAGGCTTTATTTATTACTATAATAGTTGTATGTGAGTTGCATATAAATAATTCCAGCAAGAAAATAAAACGATAATCAGTACCTAATCTTAATCATTAGGGCGAAACATATAATCAATAAACATTTTAGCTCAATACAAAATGGCATTTAGCTACATAACCTTGGTTGTGTCATTGATCATATTGTTAGGCTCCCCAACCATGTCAAGTATTATTGTAGCATCAAATACAACAACTTCAGCACGAGAGTTGTTTGAGCAATGGATTATTAAGTATGGACGACTCACGTATAACACCATCGATGAGAAGGAACATCGTTTCTCGATTTTCAAAGAAAATTTAAAGTTAATAGAAACTTCTAACAAAGTCGCTAATGGTACGTATACATTAGCTGTTAATGAGTTTGCAGACTTAACTTTCGAAGAGTTTCAAAATACATATACAGGTATCTCGATGCCATATATCCATAATATATCAAATAATAAATTTCAATATGAAAATGTGAGTGAAGTGCCTACTTCAATCGACTGGAGAACCAAAGGAGCAGTTACTGAAGTAAAACGACAAGGCAAATGTGGTGAGCATACCAAATACACGCACTTGTTCGTTGTTCATATGCATTTTTTCTTTCCAGTAATTATTGTATACCACCGTTTTATCATGCGACAATAGTAAAAATTTATAATTTTTGATAAAAAAATATCCATTTTAGGCTAGTTAGTTACCATTTTCAGTTAAATAGTTACCACTTTTTCATATTAAAATGTGGTCACTATTTAACTTAAAGTAGTCACTAAATAATATAAAGTGGTAACTTTGTACCATAAATTAGGTTTGTCGCACGGTACAACGGTTGTATACTATAATTTGTGTTTTCCTTATATATATACTTCCTCCGTCCCAATGAATTTCTTACGTTCGCTTTCTCACACTTGTCAATACTTGGTATTACAGGAAGTTGTTGGGCATTTGCTGCAGCTGGTGCTGTAGAAGGAATAACCAAAATTGTGACAAGAAACTTGGCTTCATTATCCGAGCAAGAACTCATAGATTGCGATACGAAAGGACGAGATCAAGGATGTAAATCGGGTGTATTTACATCAGCATATGAGTTTATGATGCACAATGACGGAATTGTTTCGGAAGCAACGTACCCATACAAGGGAGAACAAGGGAGTTGCAACAACAGCCTCACAACACCACCAACGGCGAGGATTACAGGTTATGAACATGTACCCACCAATGATGAGACCGCACTTGAGAAAGCCGTGGCTAATCAACCCGTTGCAGTTGGTGTTGATTCGACTGATTGGCAATTCTACAAAAGTGGAGTATTCACTGGTAATTGTGGTACACGTGTAGATCATGCGGTCCTACTCGTTGGCTATGGAATAACTGAATCCGGGACTAAATATTGGATTGCCAAAAACTCATGGGGTTCTGAATGGGGTGAGAATGGATATATAAGGTTATTAAAGAATGTAGAACAAAAAGAAGGTCATTGTGGACTTGCTATGTATCCAGCTTACCCCACCATAAACTAGATTTATCAACACCGAATATGTCTTAGCCTAGTGGTTAAGATCACGACAAAAAAAAACTAGATTTGTCAACTGTTATTCCTACTATTATTTTTACATCTCTTTAATAATAATCATCCATACATTTTTCTCGTTTCGTTTCATTTTGTTTTATGGGTCAAAATTGTCAAACATTGATAAAAAAGCATGAAGAAAAAAATATCACGGAGTAATACATAAAACAACAATTTTTTGTTTATTATCGTATTATCTTTGGCAAACGGCTGTAATTTTGGATAAAAAAGGAAATATGATCAACACGTCATCTCGAAGGTCATGCAAAAGCAAATGTGGGGAAAATAAATAAATTGAGAAAATACATAAAAAAATATCACTCAAAATATGCCCATCCCATATTGGGTACAATTCATATTTTTCACATTTAATAGTTAAGTTATCCCAAAATTATTGTATTTTTGTTATAACGGAGGAGAAAGATAGAAAATTAAGAATGTAAAATCGAGCGACAAACATATTTACGTGGTTCACGAACAACCTGTTAGCTACATCTACGAGCAGAAGGAGGGAATGGTTTTATTAATTTGAGGAGAGTTACAGATTTCAGATTGATATTGTAATTCTTAGGGTAAGGGTATGAGAGTTTATATAATACTCTCAACCTAAACAGAAACCCTAAACATATTAGGAAACGTAGGTCAGATACTCAGATATTGATTAGGAAACTGTAATCAATCAGATATTAATTAGGAAACTTTCTTAATTAAACAGATTCAGATCATAAGTTAACTCGAGATCCAAAAAGACAATTGCTAGACACTTATTTCCTAACAATCTCCACCTTGACTTGAATTGTCTCACAATCAGATCAAACAAATGCACTCCAACGAATGTCATATGTAATAGAAAACTCCTCAATCAGACTGATGTACCAGATGTACTCCAACGAATGTCAGATGTACCAGAGATAAAACCCTCTCCCCCCTCTGCCTCAGATATTGCTCAACAAAGGGCAGTCAGATACTTCCAAACTGTAGCAAGTTCAAACCGTGTTGGAACTTGCTATACGGAGTCAGATCAAACAAAGTTTGCATCCCTCTTTCACTATCAGAGGATACAACAGCAACAAAACCAGACCATGTAGATCCTTGAAGATGATATAAAGTACCGTGCTTGGTACCTTTCAGAACCACGTTTGAACCCTTGCAGACTTTTAGAACTCCACATTTACCTTAAAAGCTGAAACCTTTCTTGTCTAACTGAGTCAAAGATATCAGATTCTTTGTCATCAGCGGAACATGTCTAACTTCATTCAACGTGCAGAATTTACCATCATTTGTCCTAATCTTGATTGAGCCAATTCCAACTACTTTACAGACAGCATTACTGGCCATAGAAATATTGCCCCCATCTATTTGTTCATACGTTGAAAACCACTCCCTGCGCGGACATATATGGTAAGAAGCTCCCAAATCTAGGATCCACGAATCAGTGTGATCTGTGACCCTCTCAGCAACTAGAGCATAATCATCTTCCTCAGAGTCTACATTTGCTACACCAGCAGTACCATATTTCTTCTGTTTATTCTTTTTCTTGGAACAATTGAATTTCCAATGTTCCTTCTCTATACAGTAATTACAGATATCATTAGGTTATGGACCTTTAGAAACATGAGTACCAGAACCAGATTTATTCTTCCTCGATTTTTCGTATCCCTGACCATCACTGGCTACTAACCCTGCAACCTGATTATCTGTAATCGTACCAGCCGCCTTATGGCGCAGTTCTATATAATGAAGGGACGATCTGACCTGCTCTAAAGTAATTGTATCTTTACCAACGATAAAGATTGCACAAAATTCTCATACGACAACGGTAAAGATACTAACAGAATTAATGCAGAATCCTCATCTTCTACTTTAACATCAATATTACGTAGTTCTGATAATATTGTGTTTTAACTGATCGAGATGATCTCGGAGAGGCATACCTTCTTGCATTCTCAGACTAAACAGACGTTGCTTCAAAAACAACTTGTTGGTTAAAGACTTCGTCATGTATAGACTTTCAAGCCTTTTCCGAAGACCCACCACGGTTTCTTCCTCCGCGATTTCAGTGATGATATCATTAGACAGACACAACAAGATTGTTGAATGTGCCTTTTCCTCCAGAACGGTCATCTCAGCGGTGATTGTGTCGTATTTCTTCTTCACAAGTGGCGCCCACAGTCTCTGTTGTTTTAACAACGCCCGCATCTTCATTTTCCACAGACTAAAACTATTCCTCGCATTAAATATCTCGATTTTAAAGCTCGTTGCAGACATCTTTCTCACAGATCAAATTAATCTGAAGCTTTGATACCAGTTTGTTAGCTCTGATACCAGTTTGTTATAACGGAGGAGAAAGATAGAAAATTAAGAACGTAAAATCGAATTTTAATATTAAATTTTAAGTTAAACCATTACATTACATTTGTGTATTCTGCTACCCGTCATCGATTTGTGTATTCCATTACATTTTAAGTAAAACCAAAAGGCGTAGCACATTGCATTTTTGGCTTAAATAAATATTAAATGCTTAATTTATATAATATTTTATCAAAATTGGCTTGATATTGATTCTTTGCCTTACTTAAAGATTTTTAGGCTTTATTTATTACTCCCTCCTCACCACATTGATGTTCCCATTTCAATATGGCACATTGATTAAGAAATCGATAATGAAGGGTGGTAAATTGTTTGGTGGGGTTCAAGAAGTCAAATCACAAAAAGTAACCAATAGAAAGAGAGTAAATTGGATGAATAAGGAAAGTTTTAAAGTAGGAAAATCTTAGTGGAGTTTCCTTTTAAGGAAAGTGGGAAAATCTTGGGGTGGAGGGAGTACTATAACAGTTGTATGTGAGTTGCTTAAAAATAATTCCAGCAAGAAAGTAAAATGACAATCAATAAACAAGCTAAGTTAACTCAATACAAAATGGCATTTTGGTACACAACCTTAGACGCAGGGGCGATTCTAGCGGGGGTGCATGGGGTGCAGTTGCACCCCCGAAATTTAGAATAATTATATTTCTGTGTAGTTAATAGTCATTAATCTACACCTGGAGTCCTGGATCAGTGGATGAGATGTTGTCCTAGTTGCCTGAAGACCCGAGTTCGAGTCCCACAAGTTGAAATTTTTGTTCTTTTTTTTTTCCCTTCTTCCATATGGGCTATATTGGCATACCCCCGCCACTGCTTAGACGTGTCATTAATCATATTCTAAGGCTCCCCAACCACGTCAAGTATTGTAGCATCAAATACAACAACTTCAGCACGAGAATTGTTTGAGCAATGGATTATTAAGTATGGATGACTCACGTATAACACCATCGATGAGAAAGAACATCGTTTCTCGATATTCAAAGATAATTTAGAGTTAATAGAAACTTCTAACAAAGTCGCTAACGGTACGTATACATTAGCCGTTAATGAGTTTGCAGACTTAACTTTCGAAGAGTTTCAACATACATATACAGGTATCTCGGTGCCATATATCCATAATATATCAAATAATAAATTTCAATATGAAAATGTGGATGAAGTGCCTACTTCGATCGATTGGAGAACCAAAGGAGCGGTTACTGAAGTAAAACGACAAGGCGGATGTGGTGAGCATACCAAATACACGTATTTTTTGTTCGTTGTTCATATGCATTTTTTCTTTCTTTACAGTAATTATTGTATTCAACCGTTATATCATGGGATAATAGTAAAAATTTGTAATTTATGATAAAAAGTGACAATTTAAATAGTTACTACTTTTTTATATTAAAACGTGGTCACTATTTAACTTAAAGTGATTACTAAATAACATAAAGTGGTAACTTTTTACCATAAGTTGAGTTTGTCGCACGGTACAACGGTTGTATACTATAATTTGTGTTTTCTTTATATACATACTCCCTCCGTCCCAATTAATTCCTTACGTTTACTTTTCCACACTTGTCAATACTTGGTATTACAGGAAGTTGTTGGGCATTTGCTGCAGCTGCTGCAGTAGAAGGAATAACCAAAATCGTGACAGGAAACTTGACTTCATTATCCGAGCAAGAACTTATAGATTGCGATACAAAAGGACGAGATCAAGGATGTAGAGGGGTGTAGTTTCATCGGCATATGAGTTCATGATGCAGAATGGCGGAATTGTTTCGGAAGCAGTGTACCCATACAAGGCAAAACAAGGGAGTTGTGACAAGGGCCTCACGACACCACCAATGGCGAGGATTACAGGTTATGAACATGTACCGGCCAACAATGAGACCGCACTTGAGAAAGCCGTGGCTAATCAACCCGTTTCAGTTCATATTGATTCAACTGTATTGCGATTCTACAAAAGTGGAGTATACATTGGTGAATGTGGTACACGTGAAAATCATGCGGTCCTACTCGTTGGCTACGGAATAACTGAATCCGGGACTAAATATTGGATTGTCAAAAACTCATGGGGTTCTGAATGGGGTGAGAATGGATATCTAAGGTTGTTAAAGAATGTGGAGAAAAAAGAAGGTCAATGTGGACTTGCTATGTTTCCAACTTACCCGACAACAAACTAGATTTATTTACACTGAATATGTCTTAGTCTAGTGATTTAGATCACGAAAAAAAAAAAAAAAAAAAAACTAGATTTATCAATTGATGTTCCTACTATTATTATTATATACTCCCTCCGAGTTTCTATGATTGCCCCGTTTCTTTATGGGGTGGAAAATAAGGAAGGAAAAATGAGTGGTTAAAAAAAGAAGAAGGAAGAGAGATAAATGGGTGGGTGAATGTGAACCACACATTTATGGCCTAAAATGGCAAATGGGTAAAAGATCAAACTCAGCCCAAAAAGGAATACGGGGCAATGTTAGAAACTCGGAGGGAGTATCTCTTTAATAATAATCATCCATACATTTTTCTCGTTTCGTTTCATTTTGTTTTATGGGTCAAAAGTAAATGTGAGGAAAATAGATAAATTGAGGAAACACATAGAAAAATATCACTTAAAATATGCTCATCTCATATTGGTAAATTCATATTGTTCACATTCAATACGGAGTAGTCAAGTTATCTCGAAATTATCATATTTTTAAAGAATGAAATAAAGTAAATTGGAAAAAAAAAATACATCAATACTTCATCCGTCTCACTAAAAGAGTCATCGAATCTGAGATGTTTATCATGATTCGTTAGCTAGCCACATGTTAGGCCTTGAGTTTTGAATTTGTGGACCGAATGACTCGGTCCGAATAAGTCAACCTAAACCTGACCCGACATCCGAATGAAGACTCGTAACCCGAATTGACCTAGATATATTTACAGAAAACGAGTCGATATCTCTACAGAAGTTAAAAATAGCAAACCGAAAACTAACCTAAACCCAAAATGATCTGACCGACCCGAAGTCAACCCAATTTTAATAATCCGAAAGTGATCTAATCCAAACCCATCTAATTGACCCGTTTGTCAGATCTAGCTGGCAGTGTCGGAATCTTCCCCTAGAAGAGAAGATCAACCCAAAATGACCCGGGTGACCCGAAATCAACCCAATTTTAATAATCCGAAATGGTGCGACTCAATTCCATCTGGTTCACCCGTTTGCCGGGTCTAACCGGTAGTGTCGGAATCTTGAAGAAGATGAAGTAGTTGAGATTCTACCTCAAATTCGAAACAGTGTGTGATTCACCAACCGGATACTAGTCGGACCCACACTATCCCATCTCTCTCCACTCAAAACACCATTTATCATCTTCAATCTTTCATCATCCTCTTCCTACTGCAGGCAGAGTGCAGACCACCCAGTTTCAGTTACAATGTCAGCAGGTAACCATCACATTCTTGATTCTTTCTCCATTGTTCTTCAATTAACATTTCTGTCATAACATGCACAAATCAGAGAAAGGTAACGACTTTTCATCTGGGTTCTTTTGAAAATGTAGTAAATCTTTGAATTTTCATCAAATTCAATCATAGCCTCATATGCAATACCTGTAATCTGAGAAAGTTGACAACTTTTTTTATCTGGGCTCTTTTCGCAAAAACGAATTCTCAAATGAGACAGTCTCACTGTTATTGTATAGATATCTGGGTTCTTTTGAAAATGTAGTAAATCATTGAATTTTCATCAAATTCAATCATAGGCAATAGTGCAATACCAGTAATCTGAGAAAGTTGACAACTTTTTATCTGGGCTCTTTTCACAAAGACAAATTCTCGAATGAGACGGTTTCACAATAATGTTATTGTACAGACCGTAGAAGCATAGAGGGTGGTAGTTAATTTTTGAGTTTCCGTCGAATTCAATTAAGAATAAAGCATTCATAAATCTTTGAAAATGTAGTAAATCTTTGAATTTTCATCAAATTCAATCATAGGCAATACCAGTAATCTGAGAAAGTTGACAACTTTTTTTTTTTTTTTTTTTTTTTATCTGGGCTCTTTTCACGAAAACAAATTCTCAAATGAGACGGTTTCACATACTATAGAAGCATAGAGGGTGGTAGTTGATTTTTTGAGTTTCCATCGAATTCAAATATGACAAGTTTTTATGTGGGTTCCTGTCAAAATGTGAACTTTGGTGTTGTGTAGAGGGAGAGGATGCCAAAGAATCACAGAATCAAGCAAAGATGTCTCCTTATGAAGAGGCAATGAATGCACTGTCCTCATTGATAACTACACGCAGTCGCGCTGAGAAGAGTAACAGTGGTGATCGCTTTGATCTACTTTATGATTATGTTAAGGTCATACATACTCCTAATTACTGTATTTCACTTATACCATCATGTTCTTTCGTGTTTTTCATTTAGTCGATTTATTTTCCGGATTGGGTTTGTGCAGATATTGAAGTTGGAAGAACCAATATCAAAGTTAAAGGTTATTCATGTCGCCGGTACGAAAGGGAAGGTAGCTCTTTTCTCTTCTCCGCCTTGTTCTCTTGTACGATAAATAATGTAAGACTAACCTATAACCACCCCTACAACCCTAGAACCATTGACATAGAAGTAGTGTGTACTACTTTCGTTTATTTTGCTTGTGATTTCTGAATGATAGAACAATTGGCAGGGAGTATTACTTGATGAAATCTGACTTCTTTTTTTGTATGGCAGGGATCAACGTGCATTTTTGCGGAGTCCATATTACGAAAATGCGGCTTCAGTACAGGGCTATTTACTTCTCCCCATCTCATTGATGTCCGGGAAAGATTTCGACTGAATGGGTTAGCAAATAATGCAGTCTAGTCAAATGCCGCTTACTGTTTTCAATCTCGCGATTACATGTTTTCAATCTCAATCCACACAGTCTTCTTCATGAGTACTCTATGTGCATTTTTTTTCACTTGCGATATTTTCTTTTGTGTAGTACTGAAATCTGTCAAGACAAATTTTTGGCGTACTTCTGGTGGTGTTATGATACACTAAAGGTACCCTTTCCCTTCTTTATCGAGTGTTGAATGCCTCATCTTATTCAGTCTCTTACACGTATTTTTATCTTCTTTTTTTTTTTTTACAAAGAAAACCTCTGAAGAGGTTAAACTATAGATATCAAATCATGAGTTAACCATCAGTAATGTTCCGAGGAAGATCATCAAACCAGACTCTCCTACCGTAGTTCCACGGATTAGCATGAGCTACCATATGTGCTACTTTATTCAAGTCACGACGCCTGAAAGATAGATTAACACAATTAAAGAACTTCCTAAAGTGAAAAATGTCCTCATAAACTAAAAAAATCTCGCCTCTTCCTCGTTCCTCCTGCTGTAAGTCTTGGATTACTCTGAGACAGTCGCTTTCAATTGTGGACCTAAATCAATGTATGGTATTTGTTTATGCTGTTTATTCGATTGTTTTTTTTTCAGGAGGGAGTCACTGATGATATACCTATGCCTACTTACTTTCGCTTTCTTGCTCTTCTTGCCTTTAAGATATTTTCCGCGGAACAGGTTACTAATGAACATTTTCTGTCATCTCTCTTTCTTAATAGTCGTCTCTCTCTTCTCTTACATTTTTGCAATGGTTTTAATCCCTGCAGGTCGACGTAGCTATCATGGAGGTCGGATTGGGAGGAAGATATGACGCAACAAATGTGGTACGTGTCATGTATCATTTGAGGTTATACATTAACTTTGTCCGTACTCTACATAATTGGTGCTTAATCTTACTACTCAGGTCGAGGCACCAGTTGTTTGTGGCATATCCTCTCTTGGGTATGATCACATGGAAATCCTTGGTTAGTGATTTGTCTACATAGATAAATTAAAAGCGATGAAGTTGCAATTTTTAAGAGAAATTGCATGCATGAGTCTGCTTGTATTGCATCTGCTAAATACACCACTACTGCTGTAGTACCCCAGTGTCTCAGATGTCCCTCCTATGGTAGGGTACGGTAGGGCAGGTGGATGTATACAGTCTTCCCATCTGTTAAGAACACAAAATGGCAGTATTCAAATGCACTGAAAGAACACTATTGCATTGAACCTAAGAGTTTCCCTGTGTTTGGCTTACATCCTCAAATTTTTAAGTTCATAACGTAATTTGTTTCATTTTTCACTGTACCTCGGGGTGGCATTCTTTTCTCTGGTTGTGAAAATTTGCCTATGCACTGCTTCCTACATTGATGGCACATAGCTGCTATTGTTGTTTTCGTAATGTTTTTATGTCATTGATCATCTTTTATTTGATGATGTTTCCGCGGGGTCATCATTGTCATTTCATCATTGTTGTAGGAAACACTCTTGGTCAAATTGCTGGAGAGAAAGCTGGGATTTTTAAGGTAAAAATTAGTGCTCTTACTGAAATTGTCAGTTTTTTTTATCACAGTTAGGGTCATTTTCTTAAGTTATAATTTTTTTTCAGGAAGGTATTCCTGCATTTACTGTCCCACAACCTGAGGAAGCAATGTGTGTACTCAAGCAGAATGCCTCTACGCTGAACGTGAGTTCACGTTAATGTGTTTTTTTTTTCCCTTTTATATCTTTCTAAAGCAACTGTAAGAGATTTTTATGTTACTTATAATACTTGTTCTAGACTTACTTACAAGACCAACAAAAAGTATTGCAGGTTAATCTTCAAGTAACTTCACCAATGGACCCCAATTCACTAAATGGCCTTCGACTTGGTCTCAGAGGCGACCACCAATTAGTCAATGCCAGCCTAGCCGTGGCATTATGCTCTTCTTGGCTTCAAAAGACAGGACATCTCGATGTCCCACACCATATAAGCACAGTAAGTGTCATCGAACTGTCACAATATCTTGCACTAGGTGGTCTTACAATGTCAGACCAGCCACCCTATAACTAAACGATAAATGTAGGCATAGATTGGTCTCACACGTGAATCAGTTTCATTCGAGACCTCACTATTGATTACTGGTTTTGTTATTTATGTTTGGCAGACCTCGTTGCCCGAACAGTTTATCAAAGGGCTTGCAACCGCTAGTTTTCCAGGGAGGGCCCAAATTGTTGCCGATCAATATGTTGGGGACGATGGTTCTGAAGATTTGGTGTTTTATTTGGACGGTGCCCATAGTCCTGAAAGCATGGATGTTTGTGCAAAGTGGTTTTTCCATGCCATTAAAGAGGACGAGCAACTTGGGGCATCCGCCAACCATCCTTCTTCTGATAATCCACGTCATTCTTTAGAATCGGCACGTGGCTTTCACCATTCAAGTATTAGAAAAAGTTCAACTCAGGTATTTAGCCAACGTGCATTTTGAGAGCCAATTTCATTTCTAGTTAATTTGCTTTCTTCTGTAAATGGAAGTAGGAAGTTATAAAATGGACGGAGGGAGTACGAAAGGTTAGGAATGCTGATTGAAATATTTCACAAACTATTTGCGATAAATGAATGTGCAGATATTGCTCTTCAACTGTATGTCAGTGAGGGATCCCCAGTTGCTTCTTCCAAGGTTGATGAAAAGTTGTGCAAGCTATGGTAAATCTTCACACAGGTCGCATTAATCTTACGTTGCATAGTGTATGAACGAACACGTGCCCTTAATGGATTGAGTTACAGTTTTGAACCTATGTTTCCATTCGATCGATACGGGGGATGATTATGATTGATTTTGGAAAACTTTTCGAGTTTCTGAGCAGAGTTTTCATGTTGAACAGGAGTGCACTTTCAGCAGGCGCTTTTTGTTCCTAATGTATCGGTATATAACAAGGTGATGATGAATAAGGTGCCTCAACCAGATAAACTAGTTGATGTATCGTGGCAGTTGACTCTACAGAGTGTCTGGGAAAGTCTTGCGAAAGCTGAAAAGGGTACGATCCTCAATTTGACTCTCTTCCTCTATTCAGCGCTTATTTGACCATTTGTTTCTCGTGTTTAGGTGGCGAAGATAAGGGTGCAAAGACGAGCTCCTCCCAGGAAACCAGATATGAAAAGGAAGAGGGTATTATTAATGGCGTAAACAGCAAAGTGTTTCCTACCTTACCTCTAGCTATCAAATGGCTGAGAGATAGCGTGCGACAAACTCAGTCTGCTCGTCTTCAGGTAAACCCTGTCGTACTAACTGTCACGACTACTCATCAAAAGCCCATATACTCGGCTAGCCTTTAAGTGGAAGTTTGTGGCGACTGTAGGTGCTTGTAACAGGTTCCCTGCATTTGGTGGGCGACGTTTTGAGATTAATAAGGAAATAACTCGCATATATATCATGATAACCCTTTCTTATTCGCAACACTGGGGTGTTGATGCCACCATCTTGATGTCCATACGGGGTATGTAGTTGGTCGGTCTGTGAAATCCTACTAGTCCAGAGAGGTTGACGTCTTGGAAGATACGACTTGAGGCCGATGAACATAATGCACAGAAAGAGCTAACAACAGCAAGTAGTAACAAATTGATATCCGGAGATTTATTTGGTGGTTCATTATCGCTTTCAGACGAGCCAAGAAGCAAATATTGGAGAGTTTGGTTTCATTTATTATGTCGTTAAATTAAGAGTAATTTGTGAAACACTACCTAATATTCAGGTCATTTTGCGAGGAATTGCCTAAAGTTGTAAATTTTGTCAAATATTATCTAAAGTTTTGATTTGTTTTGTGAAGCACTACCAAAATCACTTTGTAGGCCTGAAAAACTACGAAAATAAGCGATTTAATTTTAAGTATCAATATCATATCTTGAAATTTATTTTACAAAAATAGACGAATGTTTCACCTAAGTTAGTAATTTGCAACCTATTTTGTACAGAATTACTCTAATAATCATTTAACTTCATTATCGATCATTATCTTCTAGTGATACGAATTTTTTTTTTCACAGAAGGGGTCAAGCATAATATAACTTGGCAAAATAAAATTCAAAGTTATGATCTCGATAAGTTAAAATCACTTATTTTTACATATTCATGCATGAAAAGTGAATTTGGTAGTGTTTGACAAAAAATATGTAAACTTTAGGCTTTATTTAACAAAAAATACTACTGTACTATGTATAAAACTTTAGTTAGTTCCTCGTAAAGTGACCTGAATTATAAGCCGTGTTTCACAAATACAGTATCCTCTATATATAATAGCAACAACCTTTATTGAATTGTCATTACGCCACGTGGTGGTCTCAAAATCATTTTTTAACAAAAATACATTATTTGTATATAAAGATAAAAATGAGGTCACTAACAAGTATTGATCACTATACCTGTGAAATAGAATGCAAACTCCTCAACCAATGAACCACGAGTGTCAGATGTGACTCTTAGTAGGTAAAAGTTTTATAAGTTATACAGTAGAACCTAATTACTCCGTAGTTTATTCAATACAATTGAATTTATTTAAAATGCAACACATTTTAGAAAAAATCCTCTATATATAATAGCAACAACCTTTAAAATTAAAATAAAGGGTCATTTTTTTTGTGATATGTTTATTTGAATTTTTTTATTATTATTATTCGTGTTTAAAAATAATAATAAAAGCTATTGTTAAAAAATTGCAGTCTCGAATAGTAAAATCATAGGTCTGTCATTGTCCACAAGGGACAACTATATAAGTAAACGGCTCATTGTCAATTAATTTAATATAACATGGTAAAAAAAAATGTCTATCAAACAAATTTCTCTTTTGCATATAATGTCACCAGGGTCGGGCGAGTTACTTCATGGATTGATCAGTTATATTGGACGGGTTAAAATAGAGGTCAAGTCAATTACGAGTCAAGTTATACATTTATACGGTTAAAGCTTAAGGTCAAAATACGGGTCAAAATAGATTTTGGCACTACATTTTGTTACTCCCTCCGGACACTATTTTTCGCCCCACTAGCCCAATATATGTGAGGAGTATTTTAATGAAGTGGGGCAAAAAATAGTGTCCGGAGGGAGTAGTATTTTATAAGTGGTGAAAATATTTTTTTAATATTAAATGGTATTCGATATTACACTATAATATTATCTTTAGCTTAAATTACCAATTACTCCATTTTAAAATATATTTTTCTAAAACTACTCTTTTGATATTTTTTTTAAAATTACACATCACTTCTGCTACAAACTACAGAGTACGGAGTCTGTTTTCAAGACGAAAACTACAAATAACCTTTTTATTCGGTCATCACCACAACTCTAAGAGCATCTCCAACGGTAATGTGTGAACTCATCATACACGTGATGATGCCTTCAGCAACCCCTCCAATGATGATGAGGCTTCATCAAAATTTTGATGAGCATTCCACTCATCAACATTATGCCGAGTGTTACGCTGAGCTTGTGTAGTACCTTTTTTTTTTTTTATTAATTCTATTAGCCAATCAAGTATTGACATGTGGCATGACCAAGTTCATTCCCTTTAATTTCTTATCTTTTTGTATATGTTTTATGTTTTGATGAAAAACTTTATTTTAATTTTTTTTTTTAAAAAAAATAAATAAATATTTAGATTGGAAATTTTTTCTCTATAAATAGAGTATAATATTGAGTGATATTGTCACACTACTTCTTCATCTCTCTATTTTATTTTGTTAATCACATTTAATACAAATCAAAATTAAATTTATTTATTTATAATATTAGTTATGGATAATTATAATAATCCGAATAATAATAATGGTAGTGGTGATAATAATTTAGAACAACAAATGTTAGAAGTTTTTCGAAAAATGAGAGACGAAAGTTTTATGGGTCCTCAAACAAATATCGGTAACTCCGGCAGTTATCAAAACTCACAATATAATCCAAATAATTATCAAGCCCGGCCTAATTATGCAGGTTATGACCAAAATAATTAGCAAAACCGTCAATATAATTCTCAATACACACAAAATTTTCATCCTTCCCAACAATTTCACAATAACTACGACAATTATTCTGATACTTATCCTCGTTACAGTTTGCAAATTCCGTCAAATAATTCATTCAACTGCAACCTATCACAAACTGTGTGCTTTGTATTTTTATTGGGCAATATTGTGTTTCGTACTTTTATTTTTAAACCAATTGTTGTGTTTTATTAAAAAGTCCGAGACAACCGCCGAGTATGAAATTTAAAAACCGAGTTGAACTATCAAATTAAATTACCGTACTCGATTTTGTTAATTACATTAGTTAACAAATTATTTTCATAATTAATAAAAAATAGTGGAGGAGTGGAATGGTGGGGTATTAAAAAGTAAGAGAGATAAATGATGAGAGAGAGAGTAAGATGATGAGAAGAGATGAGTATGGATGGAGGAGTGTTTTTTTTTTTTGTGAGTTGGATGAGTGAGAAAGAAGAGAGATGGAAGGATGATGAATGATATTGGAGTATGGTTGGAGATGGTCTAGGTATCGTTGGTCTAACTTTAGAAATCATTTGAAATATGATCTATTTCGTATTAACCAGTTATAGTTGTTTTATAAAATTTGTATATAAGGATATTAAAATAAATTTTATGTTCAAACATATATTTTTTTTCCATTTCACATATACCCAAAATACGTGAAAAGAACGTTTTTTCACTTAAGAAAATAACACAATTTTTTTAAGGAACCTCCGCACAATTTGCGCGGGGTTAAAACTAGTTGAGTAATAATAATAATGGATAACGATAGGGCGCCACCGGGTGGCGCCGAATCTCAGCGCCACCCTAATTAATAAATAAATAAAAATAAAAACTGAAAGATTTTATTTTGATTTTGCGCCAAATACAAAAGGTTATACATGTAATTTATTATTTATTACGGAGTATAACTTATTCAATTAAGATAATATTTTAAATTAATTAATACTCTTATTTATCTTTTAAATTTTAGGTAAATTAGTAATATTACTAATTAGGTTTCTTTACGATTATTTTTTTCACCATTAAATGATAAAACAATACGATACGAAATGAGCGGTTAATTTAGTGTTGAAACCCGACTCAACACTGCAGGGCCCCGGAGCGGTTCGCCCCCAGGGCGAATCTAGAATCACCCGTCAGCCCTCCCTGCGAAGGACTACGGAGAGAACCCCGAAAGGCTTGCGCCTGCCGAGCAGGGCCCTTCTGCCAGCCGAGCAGGGCCTCCAAGTCCCCAACGTGCTGGTTTCCAGGGTGCCCGAACCCCCAGTACAAGCAGGGGAATCCGAGGGCCCATCCGTCATTCCGCCTCAGGTAATGGAAAGTGGGTGGACGAGGAGAAGCCACGTGTCGTCCTCACGTCCACCCATTCTCCCGCTCTTTTCCCTCTCTTCCTCTCTCTCTTGTGGGAAGGTATAAATACCCACTCATTTCCCACTTAGAGGGGTTGGATTTTCTCTCTCTAGACTCTCACTCCTGAAAAGGGCCACCTAGCTCCTCACGAGTTAGGTTCATTAAGGCATTCACGGACTGACTTAGGCATCGGAGAGGGTTCCCTCGGACAACCTCCGGGGCCCTGTGCGTTACTTGTGCAGGGAGCAGACTCGATCCGCCGGGAAGGTTCGATCGTGGGGGAAGAGAAGGGAGAGATCAAAGGAAGTCAAGCACACAATATCCGAATACTCGAAACCCGAATTCACAATCGGGTTCATTGATTCCGCGACCGGAACATTTACGATTATTTTTTTCACCATTAAATGATAAAACAATACGATACGAAATGAGCGGTTAATTTAGTGTTGAAACCCGACTCAAACGGGTCGACCTTTTGAATTGAGGTTGTGTCGTCAATTTTTTATGGTCAATTTACGGGACCTCAATTTGATTGTCTGACAAATTAATTTAATTTTTTTAATTATTAGATCGTGTGGACTCGTGCTCATTTTAGGCCCGAGAAGATCGTTTGCACTCGTTTTTAACTTTTTATATATGTAGTTTTAGACTTCCGTAATAATAAATTCTAATAATTCTAAACTATAGGTTACTTTGATTTTTTTATTATTATACTACAATTATTACGTTCTAATATATTTATGATCAATTTTTGGGACCTCAATTTGATTTTGTGACAAATTAATTTTTTTTTTTAATTATTTGAGAACGTCTAATTCAAGCTCATGGATATAAATGAGAGTCATACATTTAATCGTATTGTCTACGTGAAAATTTAAATTAGTAATGGTAGATAACAACGAACGTAAGTAAATTGTTTGGACAAAAACTGAATAATTATATTTTTTTCGAGTATATGCCTAACAAACACCTACAATTAAGCTAGATTTTTTTTATAATATTTCTTTCAATTATTATTATTTTTTTTTTAAATTATATAATTATAATTTATTTACAAGTGAAATGTCGAATTTACCCTTTATAACCAACTCATCTTAAAATCAATTTTTAAAGAAGATAAATAAAATAATGCTGGTTAATTACTAAAATACCCTCGGTGGCGAACAAATTCGCTGCCATCCAGTGGCGCCATCTCATTTTCCATAATGATAATGAGTGATACGTAGAAGGACGAAAATCTTGCAGCATCCTGCATGTGATGAAGATTATTGTAATGAGATTAGACACATAAATTTGGAAAACTCAAATGATTAAAACAGTAACAGTATGTACGTAACTACGTAAGGTTATCTTGTTTTCATGTCTGCTATAAGTGGTAACCAATTATTCATGCTAATCATCTCTTCATAATTCATCTACACATATGTCTATTATTTGGGACATACTCATCGTCTATACAATATTGCTGCTACATTTTCAACCACAAATATTCCAATATATATTTTTTTTTTACAAATTGTCCACCAATAATTAAAATATCATGTTTAGTAAAACCAAAAGTTATTACTACTTAATACTTGTATTAATTATCTAAGGACAATGGTAGAGAAGACATAAAAAAATGAAATAAATGGGTCAGAGGGAGTAAGAATTTGCAACGAAGAAAATCTAATATGGAATATGAAATCTAATAAGAATATATCGACTTTGATATAAACTCTAAAAAAGGGTGAGTCGATTGATAATTACATTTAGGAGATTATCACGCGTGGTGCTTGAGATTCTTTTTATTATAGGTAGGAACTTTAATAAACGAAAATGAAATGAAATGAAAATGAGTTGTTGATCAAATATAATGTGAAATATATTGAAGAGAAATTCAAACCGAAATGAATAAAAGGTAGAAGAAGGGAATATATGCTATGCTATGCTATGCTATATTGCTATCTATCTATCTCTGATGAAAATAGCGTACCGCATTTGATTAGGATCCTAAAATGCAGAATGATGTACGAGTATAATAACTTTACAGGACAAGCTGACTATCTAATACAAAGCCATCCTTAATTAACGGCTACCCACATTAATCACTTCTTCCCTTTTTTTTTTATTTTTTTTAAGTAAATCGCAAATTATATACTCCGTAGTGACGTAGTATACAACCACTGCATCGTGCAACAGAGATAAAAATTCAAAATTGATGTCAATAATTGATCATTTTTTGTTTGTCTAAGTTAAACAATGACCCGTTTATAGTACTAAAAAGTGGTAATTATTACGGAGTACGGAGTATTTAATAAGTTAAAGTGGTTACTAATTAATCTTGAGATTTTTTTATCGAGGTAATAACTTTAATCTAGCAACTCAAATCAGTTGGGAAGTTGAACATGATCATGAGGATAAATTTCTTGAATTAAGTCCTAACGAAAAAATGGGATGTGGTTGAACTTTTCGTTACCCATTCTCTAGAATTAGAGACAAGCACTTTATTTCTTGAACTTCCCCAACATTTCGAAGCACAGAAAAAAGTGGCCTCTTAATAAATGAGATATTGTCTCTCCATAGTTTTTGTGTTGTACAACTGAGGCTTCGTTTGGTTCAATGCGGGAAGATTGAATTACCGACATTTCATGTGAATTAGCAAAACGTGTTTGGTTCATATATCAGAACTCAATTCGTGTGGAGGAAATAGATTCACGTGGTAATTGATTTGAGCAACCAAACAAGAGTCCATTTTTCAACTTCTAATAGTGTCCTCACACGCAAGATCGAATCTGTCGACTTTTAAACCATCCTATAAGACACTCGTTGGAAAAACCAAGAACGGAAAGTGATGAGCCATGAATGAGTCATAAGGTACGTCTGGTGAATATATAATAAAAGAAATGGAGCATCAATTGGATCACGCATAACTCAACTGTATTACAAAAGCTAGACAGTTAAAAAAGCATAAGGTAAGGGAAAAAAGGAAAAGCTTGTACACAAGCAAGCTGCGCTGTAGCTATTCAATTAACTATTCATATATTGACAGACAGAATAATAATAATAAATAAATAAAAGAAAATAAAGGCAAAGTGAGAGAGGAGTCAGAGGAGACGTAGAACATGAAGAAAAAGAATGGAGGATAATATGATGAGGATAACATATATACGGAGCATGAGCATGAGCATGAGCATGAGGTGGTAGAAGAAAAGATGGTAAAAAGAGAAAGTTGACAACCACAAAGTGAGTAATCTAGTGTTAGTTATATGGATTTTCATGTGCTATATACTAAACCTACATGGCTACATCCACAGATGCTCCATTACTATTCCCTCCGTCTTGTTCAATAGTTACCTTATTTTTTGGGTATTACTCCGTATTCGATAGCTATCCATTTTCGTTTTGATAATTTGTTGAAAGGTAATGAAAAGGATCCAAATTGACGGATGAACGGGTAAAAGAGGAGGGCATGAAGCAATGAGAAGATTATACAACCGTCAACCGGTTGTACATAACTCTATGTACAACTGATTTTATGATTTTGACCTTTATCGTAAAGGTTTTTGAGTTTTGTGGTAAATTTATTCAACTTTACTGTAAAGTTGTCGAGTCAAATCACATAAATGTTTAAGTTCAAAAACTTACAACTCAGCTCAGAAATTTGTATAAACTCAGTAAATATATACAAAAGTTCGACAACTTTATCTTGGTTGTACAATATTATTGTACTCCGTACAATATTAGGTACTCTATCGGTATGTTTCATTGATATTTTTCACATTTTTTTTTTTTAACATTTTCTTTGATTTCTTCTACTTTTTCTTTTGGGTTATTTAACAGGAATAATACCAACTTTGGGTGATATTTCATCAATAAAACCAACTTTAATTAATACGGGAATAAAACCAAGAATGGGACATATTACACGAGAATGAAATATGCTTACCTGCTACCGCCTATCCCCGTTAACATTACCACTAACACAAACTCCCAAACTTTTAACCTCATTTACTCCCAAACTTTAAACTTCATCTTCTCGATTCATCAATTCTCATCAATTCAAAACGTCTTCTTCATCCATTCATCATTTCAGTCGTGCTTCATCGAAGGTAAGTTTTACGGAACTTTTATTTTTTTATCTTTCTCAAACTTTTGTCAAATTTGGTCGAAGGTAATTGTCATTAATTTTGTCGAAAATCAATTTTCAGGGGTATTGTCAAGTTCATTCCTTAATCTTGTGGTTTGACAATGTCAACGGTTAGTGTTTTTTTCATTTCCCCTAAATTGATTTTTCTGGGTTGAAATTAGGGTTTTCGATTTTTCTAGGTTTAATTTGGGGGTTTTAAGTGGCCAATTAGTGTTCTTTTATAATTGGTTTAATTGAAATTGACGAGTTATCCATGGATTTGGAGAAATGATGGTGTAGGAGAGAGAATTTGATTCAGAGCAATGAAGAAGATGAAGATGAGTGTTAATTAATAGCATGAGACCCACAAAACCGACTTCATCCGGTCATTTAAGAGACAATTTCATTCTCGTGTAATATGTCTCGTACTTGGTTTTATTCCCGTATTAATTAAAGTTGGTTTTATTGATGGAATACCACCAAAGTTAGTATTATTCTTGTTAAATAATCATTTTCTTTTTGCCACCAAACTTCTCTCTTACCTGGTACTTTATCTCCTCTTTCCTTTTAGATATTTTATTATTTTTCTTAAAAAATTTATGAAATTACTTTTTATAGGTGCGTGTTACTCAATCATCACTAAAATTTCCTAATTATTCCTATACTGCCCTCCCCATAATTTTTCATGCTTATTCAAACCTACTTCTTTATTTCTTTTCTAAGCCATCTTTAATCAAATTTCTTTTCTTAAATCTCGTCAAATTTGACAATCGATCAATCGCTAGTTTGGAATTCGCTATGGATTACAAATCGGTAATCAATATTTTTATTTTATTTGCAAATTATGATTTAATTGATAAGTATGTTTAATTGTTTTTAGAATTTTAGGGTTTAGGGTTTGGGACGCCGGAGATTGCCGGAATAGATGGCGGTGGCCGGAGGATTTGTGGGGGGCAGCGAGCCAGCGACGGCAGAGGGGCGGCACCGGCGCCGGCGACCGGAGAAGAGGGGAGGGTTGCGCGCGGGTGTTAGAGGGTGGTGGTTGTTTAGGGTGCGCGGTGTTAGAGGGCGTGCGGGTGGTTGTTTAGGGTGGTGTGAGGAGGCGGCGCCGGAGGAGGTGCGGCAACGACCGGAAAAGGAGGAGGGAGGGTGAGGGTGGGTGGTGGCAGCCATGGGGTGGGTGGTGAGGTGATGGCTCACTGGGTGGTGGTGTGATTCTTTTCTTTTTTTTTTCTTTTCTCATCCTGTAACTTACGTGGTGTCATCATGGTTTACTTTTTTTTTTTTTTTTTTTTTTTTTTTAATTTGAGGTTTATTTATTAGATTTTGAAAATAGTATTTTGTAATTAGATTTTTGTGTTAATTATTTTGAATTTTATTCGAATTATTTTTGATTTTTGCGATTGTAATTCTCGTATTGTAATTCTTGAATTATTGTATAATTTCATTTTGTTGTTGTAATTTTATATTTTGAATTTGATTTGTCCTATTGTAATTTTTATTAATTTTGATTTGTGTTATTTTTCGAATTTTCGTATTGTAATCATTTTTTCCGAGAAAAAAACTTGGCAATAATAACATTAATATTTTGTTTTTCAAAACGAAAAACAAAAAAAAAAAAAAAAAAAAAAAAAAGTGGTGGCCGGAGTGGCAGCAGCCGGAGTAGGGAGGTGGTGGAGGTGGATGGAATTTGGAACGTTTAGAATTTTTGAGAATTTTCTCAAAAACTCTCTATAATGCAATGATGAGGGAGGAGGAAATGGGGAGGGCAGTTATGTAATTTTCAAGTACAAATGAGTAATACACACCTATGAAAAAACACCATCCAAAATTTATCATTTTTAAGATGAATGAAATAAATAAAATGGAGAGAGTATAATCTTATTTTCTGGCACGAAGCCGTAACTTTAATAAATGAGCGGGGGAAATGCTTGAAATTCAAATGTGGTAGCAGACGACTGTAGTACGTAGAACTGTAGAAAAGAAGAAAGACAAGATATTCATCATATATATTCGATCTTGCATATTGCATTGCATGAACATTGAACAAGCTAGCTGCACCCACCCACTTGCTACTTACTACTCCTATTCCTGCTAATCCAAGTGGAGATCTTATGTCCCATTTTTTTGTCTCATTATGTATGTCACATCATATACGAAATGATACATCAATAAGTTACTCTGTATAATATTTGTTGCATACGATCTGCACTGCTACTAATCAACTCCATACTATCTTCCCTTCCATTACGCCATTACATGATGGGGTTTTTTACATTAATACCAGATAATATCTCGATTACACACTAACTTCCTGTAATTTGTTTCATCTTAATATAAAGTTATGATTATATAATAAAAAATGATTGGAATAATAATGATGTAGGGGGTGGGGTTAATGGAGGGAGGCCCAAATTCGTTATCTCTGTTCCACACAAAAGGCAAAGAGTGAAGAAATTCTCAAATGTTAGCCAGCCGTCCGTCCGAATTCCCTTTTGTAATGTAACTCAAGATCATCCATCCCCCTCATCAGATTCTCTCCTCTTTCTTTCTTTTGTTTTTTCAATACCTACCTGTTCCTGTTCCTGTTCCTTCCTCTAAAATCTACTTTTCTCCCTTTCTCACTTCATTTCTTTTCCAAGCCAAGAATCTCCTTCTTTCCCCATTTCATTTCTATTCAATTCAATTCAATTCTCTCTTCTTTTATAATTGTATTTGGGGGAGGGGAGGGGGTATGTATGTATTCCTTCTTTGTTTATTTCTCATGTTAATAACCTTATTAAGGAATAAATCACAATACCGTTGTCTAAGTATCGTAAATATGGCCGAAGATTATGCCTTTTAGGCTTCGAGCCTGTCGTCCACATACGGTTTACCTGGTGTGCGTGGTTTGCAAGCTATGCGTACACCCGAGGTTTACCCAGAGCGCACCAAAACTTAGTGCCTGCTGGTTCCCTCGTCATTATAAAATAAAATATTATTTGGATTCCGTGTATCCAGTAGACACACGTTGGAAAAAAAACCGATAAATAAATGATGCGTAGGATTGGAAAAACCTCTTTTAAGGATGCCCACCACCTTTGTTATTCCCTCTGTTTTTCTTCCTCCATTAATATATCTCTTAAGTCTTAAACCCCCCTCTCTCTCTCTCTCTCTCTTTCCCTCCCATTCCCCCCTTATCTCTCTACTCTCAAACCCCTCCTCCTTCCCCTTCCTTTCTCTAATTCCTGGGGTCTCTCTCTCTCTCTCTGTCGCTGTCGCTTTCAACCCTCCTTCCCTCCCTCCATTATCTCTTCACTACTTTAGCTTCCATTTTCATGGCTGCTGATTCCTCACAGTCACAGGTCAACCATTTCTCTCAACCTTGCATTTATGGTACGCCTTCCTCATTATAATCATCATCTTCTTCTTCTTCCTTCCCACTCTTCCATTTCTAGGTAGTTCATATCTTTACACCATTATCCACGCGTCAATGCTTACGACTTTACGAGCAGGGACGTACGTGCTAAAGAATATTAATAATATAGTTGCACCACAACCATCCATCCATCCCCTTAAAGTATCGGAGCTCCAAAATTGATTATATATCACAAATACTTGTACGAGACGGTCTCACATATAACTTAGTTATTTTTATTATTATTATTATTATTATTATTATTATTATTATTATTATTATTATTTAATTTCTGTTAGTATGTCTTATCGTGAGACTGTTCAAGAGAATTATTAGATTATATATATACTCTACATATACGTCTATTTTACCTGTATAACTCAATGGAAAAAGAAAAGAGTCTACTCTACTATGCTGAATTGTGCATATAAGTGAGTCATTGATCATAAAAGTTGTTTATTCTGTTACCTGGGATGTCAATATATGCTTGTAAATTTGTAGTACTCCGTACTTCATTTGGTGATAGTTCAAACAATAGGGGTAGAGGCGAATCTAGACCTAAATTTTTTGGGTAACTAGTCTCGTTATGTTATTTTATATTTACGTTAAGGTCATCTATTTACGAACTTTGGGGTAACAAAAATCTACAATTTTAATCAATTTTTTGTAAGTTTTGGATAGCGAGTGCTATCCCTTGCTAAATGTAATAAAGCCTAATTTCATGGTACATGTACTTGGTGAAATGAGTTTTCTAAATTTTACATTTTCGTAGTTCATGCCCCAATGAATAAAAGAAAAGGTGGTAGTGGTCCTTTATTTAAAGATACGCTTGAGATGGGTAATCCTGAATCATGCACGTACTAAAGGCATTAGGCATGAATGAATGAATGAATAGTCTTATAAAAAAGTTCTCTACTTTTGGTGTATTTTTATGTAACTTGCATTTCTTCAATTATGCATGCTCTATCAAATCCATCAATATAATCATCACGAAATACGACTTTTTTCATAAGAGGCCTGACGTATTTTTTATAAAAATTAAAATCAAAAGTTCATCTCAAAACGAAACATCAAACCTCCATCGTAAGGAGTATTTTTTAAAAAAATTCAGCTCGTATTTTTTCTTTTTTTGTTGGGTGTATTATCATAACTACTTACTCCGGTTTTAATGTGATGTAAGCAGGGCTACCTGCTTCGTCGTCTAGCGTAGAGAGGAAATCAAAATTCATGAAATGGTTGAGTAAGGTGTTCAAGGGGAATGAAGGAGGAGGAGGAGGAGGAGGAGGGTCTAGCCACGGCTCCTCAATTGGTGGTGGTCGTCGTCCACAGTTTGTTGAAGACGAAAGCATGCTTTGGCGCCCACCCCGTACTACCCTGGTAATAATATACCGTCTTTATTCCCAAACAACATAACTGTACCGAAGATGTCTTGGCCTATTGGTTAAGACTAGGTGCTCTGGGACAGTAGATAAAAAAAACAAAACATAACTGTGTTGTCTGTGTATGGGTGAGTTTCAGGATGATAGGACTAAATCGGAGAAAGGTCGAGAAGAGGTAGACCATGCACTTGCGCTTTCACTGGCAGACGACTTGAAGAGACCGAGTGGTGTGTATGTTTGATTGACACTTCTCTTTTACTCCTTACACAAATTTTCATAATATACGTGACAGTCGTAAATCCATAATACTGTAAGGCGATATTTGAACTGGTAGTGGGGGTGGCGTGTTGATATTTCAGGCTACAAATGGCGGTCAGAAAACAGCGAGGATAATGACATTGCAAGGGGAGTACAGGACAGCCTGCACAGACCGTCTTATCCTCCTTATATGCCCTCTTATCCCGACTATCCTCCTTACGATCCTGTCCCTTTCTGTCCTCGAGCATACAAGTAACGTCTCTCTCTCGCTCTCAGACACTGTCTCTGTCTGTCTATCTTTGTCTCTAGTTTTGTATTGAGACGATTAAAGTGTTGGATTGATGGGTGGTGCTGGAAATGAGATACAGATTATGCAGCGGATGCAATCAGGATATCGGGTATGGTAATTATTTAGGATGCATGGGAACCTTTTTCCATCCAGAATGCTTTTGCTGTCGCTCTTGCCGTTATCCCATCACTGAACAGGAGGTAATACATACATCTATACTGACTTACTGTGTATACCCTTTCGATTTCACAGCATTTGCTTATTATTCATGTTTCAACGTCGAAATCTCAGACAAATCTTACCCTTTTTTTTTTCTGTCGATTCAAGTTCTCGCTGTCAGGGAGGGATCCATACCACAAATCTTGCTTCAAGGAGCTAACCCATCCCAAATGTGAAGTTTGCCATCATTTTGTAAGCATCTCTGTTACTTCATCCGATATAATTCCCTGAATTTCGTTTTATTTGCTCGACACTCAACTCACAAAGCGAAATAGATGGAGTACACAGTTAGATCATCTAAAACTGTAGGTTACTGTTTTTTTTTCAGATTCCTACAAACGCGGCTGGATTGATTGAGTACCGATGCCACCCTTTCTGGTCACAGAAATATTGCCCTTCACACGAACATGATAATACAGCGCGCTGTTGTAGTTGTGAACGTTTGGAGGTACCTCATTCTGATATCTAATCCTTTTTTTTTTCCTGCAATAAGAAGTACAGTATCAGTTTCGTATGCTAATGTTCCGTGTATTTCAGTCATGGAATACGAGGTACATTGGGTTGGAAGACGGGAGAAGTATATGCTTAGAGTGCATGGAATCTGCAATTATGGACACCGGAGATTGCCAACCTCTATATCATGCCATTAGAGACTACTATGAAGGCATGAACATGAGATTAGATCAACAGATTCCCATGCTTCTCGTTGAACGACAGGCCTTGAATGAAGCCATTGTCGGGGAGAAAAAAGTAGCCCTCTTCCGCCTTTTTTCCTCATTTCCTTTTGACTGTTTTGGATCTCGAACTGTAATAATATCCTAAATCAAATGTTGACAGGGGTACCACCATATGCCAGAGACCAGAGGCTTATGTCTTTCGGAAGAGCAGACAGTCACCAGCGTACGCCCTCCTCGCCTTCTCATCTACCCTTGGATTTGACCTCACAAAACCTAAATGACTCGCTAAAGATTGAAACTTTGAACTTTCAGATACTAAGAAGACCGAGAATTGGTGGGCATCGGTTAGTAGGCATGAGAACACATCCACAAAAGCTAACTCGAAGATGTGAAGTTACAGCTATTCTTGTTCTCTATGGTCTACCAAGGTTATTGACGGGGGCTATCCTCGCTCATGAGCTGATGCATGGCTGGCTACGACTCAAAGGTAGAGGTCTTTCGAGTGATATTTAGTTATTGCGCAGCGCAGGGAATTCCTAAGCATTAACACTCAAATTGCTGACAGGTTACAGAAATCTGAGCCCGGAGGTGGAGGAGGGTATCTGTCAAGTGCTGTCGAACATGTGGCTGGAATCAGAGGTGATGCCGGGATTCAGAGGCATGGCATCAACATCAACATCGACATCAACAGCCACGTCATCAACGTCAAAGAAGGGAAGGACGTCGAACGTGGAGAAGAAGCTGGGAGAGTTCTTCTTGCACCAGATTGCACACGATGCTTCTCCTGCGTATGGGGGAGGTTTCAGAGCAGCCAATGCAGCGGTAAATAAATACGGACTGCGTCGCACTCTTGATCATATTCGCTATACCGGAAGTTTCCCCATTTGAACAGATACACTCACCTTCATTCTATCATACCTAGCTTCCTCACAACATTATTACACGATACAACACGACACGACACGACACAAGACTACAGTACTACACTACACTTACGGGTTGCCATGAAAATCTTCGATGAGTGGGTTCCACCCTTGATATTTACGGGGTCCTTCTCTTCTCAAGTCGGCATTAATAGAAATTTCGACGATTGTAATGTAATAATTTGTTGATTGCGTTGTACTTGGAGATTTGAGAAGAATTACGGTGGTTATTCTTCAAATTGAGCTACGGAGATGAGATTCTACATTTATGAAACGGGAAAAAGTTTTGCGTCTGAATTCCCAAGAATCAATCAGAACCTCTTTTTTACGTTCTCTGTTCAAACTATCTCGATCAAAACGTGAAGCTTTCAGACCTACTAGTAACAGTTTACGACTCAATACGAGTAATTTTATTAATGATTGATCATTTACTAAAAAAAGAAGTTCAAGACTTCGAAGATGAGAATACATGTAATCCCTTTGGTAACAAGAATCGTGAAGTGACTGACATTAATATATCAATGCTCTCGAGTCTCGAGTACTACAATAGTTCCTCAACAATACATATAGGTAGCTCCGGTATACTACTCCGATCAAGTAAGGAAAGCACAACAGAAGAAAGACCAGAAAAAACTAGATTAAACATCTTTCGCTACTTTGGCATTAATCAGACGTCTTTTAACTGTTTATACAAGTAAAATTTTCATCATCATAGGACGAGAAACAAAAAATTGTCAACTACTCGTAATTTGCTGTCTAAACCGCTAAAAAAGGAAAAATCCATCAATGTAATGTGCCGCCTGCCTGTCGGAGAGATTTACCTTGTCGTTAATATGATTTTACTTCTTTCTGGTTGTACGGAGTATAATGCATGCTACTGACCTGGAGGATGACTCGACAAAAACTTCTTCATTGCCTCATACGTCATAAACACAATGCCTACACTGGGCACAACCTTGTAGTATTCGGGGAGTATTCCCCTGTACAGTCCTCTGAAGCCTTCACTTCGGATGACGTGCTTTAACGTACCCAAAATACCCGTGTTGTATACACGTGCTCGCCCACCTGCTCCCTCTAGTTGCATCCGCCTTCTCACCAAATCAATGGGAAATATAACTGCATTTGGTAAAAAACGATCGATGAATTAATGAGGACAACATGAATTTTCTATATTTTCTAGAACAGGAGATACATAAGAGAGAAAACTTGGTTGGAACACATATATATGCAATTAATAGATGCACAAGATAATGAAATTCGATCTAAAGTCCAAGTGTTTCCAATCAATATGTTAACAGGGTAATATTACATCAGAATTCACTGTGAGAACACAATCGACATGTAGATATGCAAGCGTTGTTTTTATCTGTGATCAACATCAATGGAATTGTGCCTCGTTTTGATAACACAATCTTCACACTTTTGATAAACGGGAGAGAAATGGAGGGAAGGAAGAACTTGTGAAGAGAAAGGGAGGGGAGGGAGAACACAATCTTCACACTTGATAATAAAATCAGACACAGGTGAGACTTCCTTGACCCAAGTGACCATCATTAATTTCCACACCATCTAGAGCTACCATCGCATGTGTATTAAGTGTGTCTGGTGTCGTAAGAGGAAAAAACCGTTGTGTCTCTTAGGAACCGACTTTGAGGAGAAAATTAAACTGCAGATGTGTGGTGCAGCAGAGGGGCATCCGGCATGGTACAGCAACGGCTGGAAAGAAAAATCAGAGGTGGCTGGCTTTATAAAAAAAAAGTCGTGGAGCGGTAGACATGGTGATCAATAAAAGTGTTTGTGGGTGGAGGTTATAAAAGGAATAAAATGACAAGCTCTAGAAGGAAATTAATAGATTTAAATGTGGTCTTACGCCATGAAACCTCCTTATAAAAAAAATAGTACTGTAGTTCCAGCATGATGGCTAATCACCAACATAATTCCAGAAAATTCCATCAATAGGATCTCAACATATTGGTAATGTCACTGCAAACCGTATGCTTACATTTACTTGTCGATACCCAATTCTAAATGAGGGCATTAGGTACTAAAGCTTTAGAATAATCTAAGTTAGCAGGTACGAAAATATGAAGAGGTGAAGTAGAACTACTTGGTTATTTCAACGCCATAAACTACAAATCACGCCTAAGTGAGAAGCATACCTCAAAGAGGAAGCCTCTCACATTTGGCATAGAGAATGTTTCAAATCATCTGAGACTGGTGCCTCCCTAGAAAAGGGAACAGCTGCACTGCTTGGAAGATATTATGCAAAAATGGTGGCAAGATTAGGTTAATTCGAGCACAAGATTAATCAAAGAATGAAAAATTGCATTTTTTATATCTTAAGCCTTACAAATTTTGTAAGCAAGCAATAAACACGATAATCTTTTTCCCTGGCTCTAATCAGTCTTGTTAGACATTTAATGCAGAGTCAGCACATGACCTGTTTCTCTGCATCAAAAGCATAATCAGGAGCTGAATCTATTAACATTTTCATAGCATGAACCATCTCAACAAAATTACAAGAATCTAGCAATATTCATTTAAGGAATCACTCTTCCAAGCAGGCATTATCTATAATTATGATGAAAAAACTGAAGGCAGCTACAGCCTACAGATGCCTTTAGTCAATCATTAACGGCAACAACTAGAACAGGCTGACACTTCAAAGCTACTGGCACAATGTGCAGCAAGTAGCATATTGCTACATAATTAAGAAAACGAAATTACAAGAATCTCAACATACACACCATAATGGACTTTTTGTATTATAGAAGTTTAGGCTTACCCGTTGATGAGGCAATTCCAGAGACACTTCCACATGCAAGACTGACAAGGGCACTGGAATCATGAGGCCTGAGGTGAACCAAAAAAAAGACGCAATAATTAAGCAAATGTGACGTAACTAAGATTCTAGAAAGACACTTAAGAAACGGTCCCACACGTTAAAAGTGTGAGACATGCTCATGTATTTATTAAGTTAACTCGTAGCTAACTAATAAATGAACTATACACTGAAAGATCACACAAGAAACATGTGTTATTGTCTCATATGAATGTAGCAAGTACCTCTTCAACTGCCACTGGGACCTCAAAGTCTCATACACGGAGAAGCTGATTGCTATGTTTGGCCCCACGCTCTGTAATTGTAGGACATTGTTAAATGAAACTATAGAGCGGCACATGGTCAATTTAAAACGGAATAAAATGTAAAATGAAGACAATACCAAAAGTGTTGCTCCAAGCCCTTTATATAGACCAAAAACACCTTCTTCTTTGCAAATGGTGCGGAGTGCATGCCATATACCATTGTAATAAGTCACATTCGTCTGCACAAGTTTGAGAGGAATGTAAGAAATTGATAATGCAGATTTCTGGTTTGTCTAGAACAAATGAAACACCTCAAAATCAGCTATCGGTAAACACGCAGTTCTCAGGCAACTGGTCGATTGGCATACGCACACCAACCTACTAAGACAAACGAGAATCGAGAATCGAAATTGACAAACGGTATCACAGAAGAAAATTTCATAGAGTATAATACATTAATCTTCATCTGCCCACTGTCTTCAGTAAAAGAACTCAAAGAAAAATAAACCAACCCACACCCCTACAGCTCATATCTTCTCATGGAGATAAAATAGGAACAGAAAACGCTATAAGCATGGTTGCTAATTATGATGCATTATATGCAATTATTATCCAGATAGATTCAATTCACAAAAGACACATAAAAAGGAAAATAAATACAATATCAAATTATCAACAATGAAAAGCAGTCAGCTGGCATATAAAGGCAGAGGAAACCAAGCATGAATTAAACTCAAGGTAGAATGATAAACATACTTGAGCTGCAAGGCGTGTCCTCACTAGATCAAGAGGATAAGTACTAGCAGCAGCTGTTACTCCAGCTAAAAAACCACCTGACAATCTCACAATCAGGTGGGCGCCTATATTTTCACTATTGCTCTCCAACCCCGGAAATGACTGCAATATCTGCAAATATTATTTGAACAGACGTCAGATTAAGTAGCACCACCAGAAAGTAATTAGAACGTCATCCAAAACAGAATAGAGATAAAAAAAAAAATGATACGTAAGCTTATGGAACGTGATTACCAACATTTTTGTACCGCTCGTATGAGTAAAAACTAACGGAAGAATATGGAAGGCGATGAGCTATTGTGACCAGATTTCCTTTCCAAAATGCTTTTACTCCTTCCTCGTGCATAACCCGTGAAGCCTCCTTCCATATGCAAGCTTTTCTCAAAGTTGCAGCATTTGAGTGCATACCTTGTATCTAAAAGCACAACAAAATAGGAAATTGAAAAGAATTTTCAAGTAAACTTATAGAGAACTCCGGTACACTTTCGAAGTAAATGGAAAGTTCTATCACACTCAAAATACTACAATAACACTACAGGGCTCCCGTTTGGCACTTCGGCTAGAAAAGCTAGCATATAGGACTTGCTTGAGAATGTTGGGATGGGTAACTGTTACTAGGGTATAAAAGATAGAACTCCAGTACACTTTCAAAGTAAACCAAATATCGCCTTTTGTTCTTATGATTACTTATAAAACAATGACTAGCAATGGCTGACTCTTATATTGGTAACAAACCTCAACCAATGTGATTTCAAGCATTTTTCGTTAGTTTTTCCAAGTTACTATCTTTTAGTCGTTGTTGCCTTGACATAGCTTTCAGGGTCAATTTGGGTTATCTTCTTATCAGGTTGACCGGTCATCTCAATTTTGGGCCTAACGTTAAAATACAGATGTTTCAAGTTCCAGTTCATCATTGGGTTGGTCCGTTACGATTTGCAACATTTTGCGGTTCTGTCCCAACTCTAGTGGTGATGGAAGGTGGTGGTTAGCACATGGAGAGGGAATAGTTAAAACACCACCACCCATCCCTACGCTGATAATGCATTATCCCATGAGACCATGAGACCGTGAGGGTAATGGCTACGTCATCACCTCCACCTCCACCTCCACCCTCCACCCTCCACTACACTAACGGACAATCTCCTACGCTGATAATTCATTATCCCACGAGACCATGAGGGTAATGGCTACATCATCACCTCCACCCTCCACTACACTAACAGACAATCTCCTTATGTTTCTTTGTGTTTTAAGATATGTTATTGTAGTATCAGTTACCCACTTAACCCCATCCCTATGATAGGAAACTGAAACTGCTATAGCAACATGACCACCACAAATAGCTGAAAACCGGCTCAATCTATTTCTTTGGTTCTCATGCATAAGCAGCAAAGAACATAAATCCGAAACCTCTATCACATATTCATACATGTAACTACTAACTACAAAGGGAGGTATAATTAAAAACTCTCACAGAATTCCCAATTCAAAATCAAAACCACCCTCTAATTAAGCACAACAACAATAATAAGTGTAAAACATACTCGTACTTGATTCTAACAAACTAACCAAACATTCAATCAACCAAGATTATCATACAAGCTACAAAATAAACGAATGAACGAGACGGAGGGAATAATACGAGACCTGAAAGAGGATGGTGAGACGAGCAAGAGGAGCAGTACAAGTTTTACTGACGGCGCCGGCGATTCCACCGGCAAGAAGCTGAGAAACCGTACCAATTTGCGACTGATGTTGTTGCTTCACTTTCACGTATTTACGAGTACACCCTTCTCCAACCCGAGCTTCCGTCTGCATTTTTCTCTCTCTCTCTCTAAAAAAAAGCAAGCTTTCTTGCCTTTTCAATGTCGCAAAACCCTAGAATTTCACGAATTGAAGAGCAGTAAGGCTGAAAAGTGAGGGAATTCAATTAGATGAAAGATTGGGTTTTATGAATTATGAATGATGAATCAAACCCTAGAAATTGGGGATTTGTAGGAGAAGAGACAGGGAAGAAGGTTTTGATGTTGTTGAGGTTGTGCGTAATTTCAACGAAAGAGGGGTGAAAAGAATTACTGGGTGTGAAAGTGAAAACTGAAGAGCAACAAGTGGTTTATAAACGTTCAGCAAAACGACGTCGGTTCGTACTCTTGTATATCAAGTATAAACCGACATGGTTTAGTATATTGTACATCTAATCTAATTTAATTAAATTTAATAATTAATTAATTAATTATTGATGCGGTAAAGGAAAGTGAGAATTTTTGGATATTTTTTTATTTTTGGAAAACTTGTGCTTTCTAGTTTCTAGAGTCGAATATTCTTTTTGGTTTAGGAGTTTGCTTCGCATGTTTTTGGTTCTTTTTTTAACCCGGTACGAATCTCCCGTTTCATTGTTGTGTCACACCATAAACACACCAACAAGTTAGTATATATGTTGTACGCAATAGGCGAGGTGTCATCCATTTTATGATGTGGTACACAAAGTCAGACACAAAAATGGGACAGAATATCCACTCTGATTTTTCACTTGAGTAAAAGTGTAAAAACTACTTTTTTTTTTTCTTTTTTTTTCGCCTTCTCATGTGGTTCAAGTGTCTACCTCAAGAATTATTCAAATTTTGATCATGATTCAGTTGAAGATCTAAGGTTTGATTGATTAAAATAGTCTAATGTAAGATGATTTAACAATACGATTATTGTGAGATCTCTCGCAGTCTCACATAAGAATAGTTTTACTATTTTAGTAACTTACTCTCATGTGAGACGTTTAACAATAATATTGTGAGACCGTCCCATATGAGAATTTGTGATTTTTCCATAGTAACGTTATATAGTTAACCCAACTTACAAGAAGAGGATTATGTTTGATGTAACTGTGTAAGGACTTGAACTTTACATTTTATTTATGTGACAGAGCTATACTCTTAAAACTTTACCGTCAAGCACTTCTAACAAGTATTCGGTTAACTTTGTTGACCTTTAATCAATAAAAAATTAATTTTCATTCCCGTCAAAATCATGGTACTATTCTTAGATTTTTTGTTTACGATACTTTATAAATTAAAAAATAAATATATTGTTTATTTTATAAAACACGAGAATACGTTTTTCTCTTTTTGCATTATAATTTTCTTTCTAAGTTTTTATAGGTTTAAATTGCAAACTTTAACCTCAAACTTATTGTAAATATAAGTATGTTAGTATGGTGGTAAGCTACTTAGATTTAATAAATAATACTCGTAGTAAAACTAATGTAATAATGCACGATAATTTAGAATTTTGTATTTATTACTCCCTCCGGACACTATTTTTCGCCCCACTAGCTCAATAGATGTGAGGAGTATTTTAATGAAGTGGGGCAAAAAATAGTGTCCGGAGGGAGTAGTTACTTATAAATATCTACGGAGTAATTGGTAACTTATTAATTTTTCACATTTTTAATAATTTTGTTTTTTTGTAAAAATTCATTAATTTGACATGGATTCAAGTGTAACCCACCGTGAACTTGTATAAACATCACCCGTACAAATTATGTATTTTCCAAATCAGAATTATACTTTAGCCATATTTTATTCTAAACCTGATCGCTTAACCCGTTCGACCAGTTTACTATAAACCCTATGACTCGTGTACGTGATGTCGACATACGTACATAAAACAAACATATACAAATGGTTAGAATGGAGCGGGGAGAGTATATATTAATACAGCCATACAGGAAAAATAAGGAATGGTTTGAATTGGTTTGTTAGGGGTTCCGTTATTTAAATTGAACAAATTTTGTTACCAACAAGCCCGTCTAGCTCAGTTGGTAGAGCGCAAGGCTCTTAACCTTGTGGTCGTGGGTTCGAGCCCCACGGTGGGCGTTTATACTTTTTTTTTTTTGTTTTCTTTGTTATTTCTGCACATTGCTGTATTTTTTTCCAACAAACTTTTTTTCCTATAAAAAATACTCTTCAATCTTCATCTTCAATAATTTAAGGATTCTAATACGAAGTGCATTCAAATCATTTCTTTTTAGGTAAATTCGAGATTTGGACCTTAAAAACATTAGCTTAATAAAAAAACATTACGAACGTAATTAATTATACATCCAAAGTTGATAAACTAAGGCGACATTGCTATGTACAAAATACATTTCTCCCTAAATCATCATAATTTACAACAATTTCTCCCGAATAATCCATCCCGGGGGCTTTCGCTAGAAAGATTAATCAATCAAGCAATCGATCAGTTAGAACAACACGGCTTCTTGTTAAAATTATTATTAACATTAGCAACATTAATGGTAGTCCCTTGAGGCAAAGTACCAGTAGCCTGTTGAGCAGCCAAAGCTTTCCTACTAATAATCTGGTAAATATCTAATAGAATAACTTGGAAAGCCTTTTCGATATTGTTAGACTCCAAGGCCGATGTCTCAACAAAGGACAAGCCCTCGGCCTCAGCCAGGGCTTGTCCTTCTTGATCAGACACCGCCCTTAGATGCCTCAGGTCCGACTTGTTCCCTGCCAACATGATGACTATGTTGGAATCGGAATGGTCGCGCAGCTCGTGCAGCCATCGTGACACGTTATCAAATGTCGGTTTCTTGGTTATGTCGTACACGAGTAGCGCTCCGACTGCTCCTCTGTAGTATGCACTTGTTATGGCTCTGTACCTCTCTTGTCCTGCTGTGTCCCATATTTGTGCCTTCACCACCTTCCCTTCTACCTGTAACATTCGATTCTCATTATACATATACGGAGGGAGTATAATTTCAAGAGCATCTCCATCCATCCTCTATTCTTCATTCTGGGAGGAGAATGAAGAAAAATGGTCCCCATCCATCCATGGAGAATAGAAGATGGAGAATGAAAATTGTGGGTCTCAGTAATAAAAATAATGATATTAAAATAAATTAAATAGAGGTGTAAATGAATGAGTGGAGTAGTGAAAAGTGTTGGGACCCATTGAAGATAAAAGTAATGAGGTGGATGAGCTGAGTTCCATCTAAGAATTAAAAACAATGAGAATATTATATAACCAGTTGTACATAGCTCTAGCTACAACTGGTTTTAAGATTTTGAGCTTTATCACAAAAGTTTCGAATTTTGCTGTAAATTTTCTGAATTTTAGTGTAAAGTTGTCGAGTTAAATCAAATTAATGTTTAAACCCAAAAACTTACAACTCAGCTCAGAAACTCTTATAAACTCAGTAAAT
The DNA here is from genome assembly GCA_958450325.1 of Agrostemma githago. Taxonomy (NCBI): domain Eukaryota; kingdom Viridiplantae; phylum Streptophyta; class Magnoliopsida; order Caryophyllales; family Caryophyllaceae; genus Agrostemma; species Agrostemma githago. The sequence continues at coordinate 66,257,789 of OY288255.1, read as the reverse complement.
ATATACAAAAGCTCAATAACTTTGCCTTGGTTGTACAATGTTATCGTACAATCAGGTGTATAATCCTATTTTTCAATGAAAATTTTTCATGGATGAGGATGCTCTAAGAAATTGAAATCGATGAGATGACCTGTAATGTTCTTGTGGCGAATTCGACTCCGATGGTAGACTTGGATTCCAAGGAAAACTCGTTTCTAGTAAACCTTGAAAGTATATTGGATTTACCAACTCCTGAGTCTCCAATTAACACAATCTTGAACAAATAATCATACTCATGATCAACTTTATAAGCCATTGATTAACTAATTAATTAATTAATTAATTGTTATTCTGTTTTCAATAATGTAACATTATTATTATTATTATTATTCCTATGATAAAATTAAAACTACTGATGCATAAGAGGAATTAAGATTGATTTGCCTCCAAAAATGGGGGCAGAGAAAAGAATGTGAATGGGTTAATATTAACCAAATTACAGCTCATTAGGTACTCTTTACCAAATTTCACCTGAGGTGCAAATTTGACCATGATAATTGTAGGGTGATTATAATAAAACACATAATTGGAGGAGGAAGAAAATTGATTATTCATCGTAAATCATAATATGGGAATATTAGTACAAAATATTTGACAATGGAGAGTACAGAACTTCGTTAGTAAATTAATAAAACACGTGAGAAAAGCGGTAAAACACACGTAACATGAGTAAATCATGGAGTATTAGTGACTTTAATTTGTAACTTCAGATTATCATGAAAACGGTGGAAATGTAGCGTGGACGATAAAGGATGATTCTCGCAACGAACTCAGATTTAATGTTTTGATTTTAGTGTCGAAGTTGTGGACTTTACGCATTTTAATAGTTTGGTCTAGGGAGATTGATCACACGTGCATGTCGACAGGTAACGAGCATAGGCATGCAAGGTTTGTACATTTGTAAAAAGCTTTAGTGTGTGTCGATTTGGTGGATTAGGAATCCGTTTATCAGTCAAACAAAATCGAAATGCATAATTTAAATACCCTAATGACAAAACGCATTGAATATGGATGAACATGACGAATAGCGCTTTAACTAGTCGGAATAGGATCCCAACTTATGAAAAAGACTCTTGAAACCCTAGTAATTTTGCTACGGTTCTTAAAGTGAAATTGTTTAACGCGAAGTTGCGTTTCTACCTCAAGTTCGTTCTGAATCATTCTTTTACTCGAGGGAAAATTCGATATTTATAGAGAATTTTAGGTTAAAATCTCAAAAGAGACGCATGACCTGAGGCGCCTCAATACTGCAAAGCCTAAGGTCTACACGACCCAGGAGCAAGGTGCCCGGGATGAAGCGCCTAAGTGGATGTGATCCGAATTTTGGAAAGCATACCAAAGCAACGGGATACGTAATATATACTCGGAATAGAGTCCCAGAGTTAGAATTGACTCCACTCAATGACATTGCAACCGTGATGACTCGACTAATAAGACCGTCTAGATGTTGACTTAATATTTCCGATTAATGTTTAGAATCGAACTATAGAAATGATCTGAAACAACATACAGTATTATTGTCCCATATCATCGGGGTTGGACGACGACTCAACCGATTCAACAGACGACGAACTGGGGGGGGGGGGGGGGGGGAATTCCACTGCCTGATGACTGATGAGCGAAGATTGTGAGTTCGGTAGCAAAGAGAAAAGCTTGAGAAATCTGCAATGGAGGCGAAACCACAACCACCCATGGAAGAAGAAGATGAATCCAGGAATCTCAACCAAGAAGACATCTTAAAAGCCCTTCAAGTGGTTGAAAGAGACTCCATCGCCATTGCTGACAGCTATACTTCTCTTTTTTCTTCTCTCCGATTAGCACTCTCTCAGGTCCCATCTAAACGCTCTCAATTTTGTCGTTTTTATTTATTGTAAACCATTTCTGGGGTTTATTGAATTCGATCGGCAGGTTACCAACACCTCGGTGGATCATCTGGAATGCTTCAGTGATGCTGCTGGCAAGCTTCAAGAATCTGGTAACAATCAAAGTTTTGATCTTTGATTATATGTCCTTGATTTTTCCCCAATTTGGCTGTTCTTTACCTCCTCTATTCAATTGATTTCACTATAATTTGACAAAATTCAGTGAAAGGTTTTGCTAAATTCTGATAGGTTTTGGCACTGTCGATTCTCGAATTTGATCAGAGGGGTACAAAAAAATCTAACTATGAAAATCGAGTTAAATTTGATTGGAACGGAGGGAGTATGATTTTGGTTTCGAGTATTATGCTTGCTCAAACCTATTTGTAATTGTCGTTTTGATCAATTGTATCTATGATTTGTCGTGAATTTCACTTTGCAGCTATTGATGCGGCAACAAGAGGGAATCGTTTCATACATTCATGTATTCGGTACGTACTTTGCCTAAGCTCTTATGATTGTTTGATGCATTTTGATGCATAAAGCCATTAACTTTAACTTATTTGCAAGTTTACTTTTTATGCAAACACGATTTTCGAGTTTGAAGTTGTCCTTCTGTTCCTGAACTGAAGTCATTTGAGAAACACTAGAGTTAAGATATGACGCCATTTTTTGGTTTTGGAACGAGATGTTATTCAGATATATGGGCTGACTGATACGGCGATACTCATTGATTATAATCCCAGTTTACCTCTCTTCTCACTTCTGCTCGAGGCAAATGTGAGAGTGGTGACGAAGTTAACAAGCCAATTAGAAGGAATGAATGTTATGTAAAAGGCGACATTGACTGTTACTTCATCGGCTAGGAAAAGTGTATTCTGCACTGATGCCATTGTAGCTTTCAGTAAATTTGACGAGCACCTTTTTTATCTTGTGATTATATTCCTAAGATTTGCTAAATTAGTAGTCCAACAGTCACTATTGCGGCATATTTGGTTTTGGACTACGACGCCATACTGTCAAATGCTTTAACTAGTCGTCTGATACAGTTATCTAACACAATTTATCGTGGATCATCTGGTTTACTGCGGATTATCCAAAAAAAAAAAAAAAAACTCTGTGAGGAACATATGGATAAGGTTGCGTCTGACCCCCTTAACCCTGCCATTTGCGACTTTGCAAGATTCCTTGAGGCACTAAGTATATTTCTCGCTGTTTGCTACTCATAGATATCCGTCAAATGTAGTCTAGTGTTAATCAAAAAATTATCACATATTTCATTTTGATGACTGAATGACGTAGAGTAGTTCCGGTGGGATTCATGCATGAAGAAAATTTGATGGTAACTTCTATAAACTCTAGCTTGGGCATTCGATTACTGTGTCGCAGCTGACTTGGGAGTTGAATGGAAGAGGCATAGATCTGTAGCTGGTTTGGAAAATTGTACCAGATGCAGTTGTGTATCCGTTCTTGTTTCTCATGTTTGCTTCTTTTACAGATTAAATGACGAAATGAAAGACATGGACAGTTTAGCAGCACAAATGTATCCTTGATATAATCGTCTGCACCTTTTATGTTCTTCTTCTTCTTCTTCTTCTTCTTCTTCTTCTTCTTCCTCACATCGCCATGTTGGATTCCTTAATGTTGGACAGAAAATTGTTGAGGAAGAATGTGGATGCTTTGGACTCAGCAGTTAACCGTGTACTTCGAATCACATGACTTTCAGCGAGCCAATTTCGCATTGGCTTATCTCTGTATTACTTTGATCTTTTCTAACCGGATACAAACGCTATGATTATCTTATTCTCTTTTTAACTTTGATCTCATCTAACGGAACCATAGACGATAAACTTGCTATTCGATAGCATTGGCTTTGAACCATGATGTAAGAACGCGAAATGGCCTATTAGATTGACTGGGCTTCTTGATCAGCTGTGCTCTGCACAGCACAGTACACTGATGCAATAACAGTGTATTCCTCCCACGTTTTGTATGCATACAAATAGAATTCATAAAACGATCAAAGATGAAAACAAGCATTTTCCAAGCATAATCCAAGGCAGGCTTCGACAAAGTCGCCTGTTGATGACATTATGTGAGTCACTTTCCACCACGACGGACCTGAACCCCCCATCATATGCTTGAGCCAATCCATAGCTAACCGCCTTCACCTCTGCTATCTCCCGTGACCACCTCGCTCTCACTTTCTTGCTTCCAACTCGCAATATAAACCAAGCCCCCTCTCGTCATCTCCTATCACAGCAGCGTCGACAGCTGAATCTCACTCCCTCCTAAAGAGCTTACCTAATACTCCGTGCTATAATAACAAATCTATAATTCAGGATTTCGACAGTCAAAATTTACAGTAATGAAGTCCACAAGAAGAAGGCTCAGTTAAGTTTGCATCAAATCAGAGACTCAGTTCAGTACTGCAATTGTTCGAGAAAAATACTCGTAACAAGGTAATACAGTAAACACAAGATGTTTACGTACAGGGCAGAATCTAGCTAGTAGTAAAAGGGTAACACTCGACACCATTCTGTATCTAGTAAGCAAATATGATGAACTCGCTACCTAGTAAAAGCATAAAACACGAAGCCAACGTAAACAAGAAGACCAGAAGGCACAAGAGAACCAAGCGCAATAACAGCACCCAGACTCTGCCCACCGCACCCCAACTTCCCAAGCTTAAACTGAACAACATTGACCAGCGCCAACATCAGAAACACGCACCCGCACGCCGACCCGACAGCCGACCCGACCATCCCGAGCCGGAGCACCGTCGTGTTCACGAACGCCCGGTACGACTCGTAGTGGGCCGAGATCCGGATGGCCTGCTTCAGACCCATTGCTACCAGGCTCGAGAACAGGAAGGAGGCGAAGGAGTACACGTGGAAGGTGATCATGGTTTCGGCGATGGAGGAGGTTGATGTCGGCTGACAGTTGGGATCCGAGATGAGGGAGTTGGTCGGGTCGTTTGGGTTCCATGAGAGTCCGATGAAGACTGCTAGGGTGAAGATGGAGTTGACGTGGACTAGTCCGTCCAGTGCCGTTATGTGGATCGTTGATAGGGATTTGGGTGGGTGTTTGTTTGTGAATGTCGGCATGTTTTCCGCCGGAGATTTCGGAACTCAATCTACTAGCGGAGCTATTGTGTAGCTTTATTATTAGTCCAATGTCGGTCAAATATTTATTACTCCATCAGTATGCTTGCACGGAATCACTGAATGCGAGAAATGGCGAGGCCAGGTAAAGAATTGAATGGATGAGCTCTAAGGATTTTTATCGTTGAGGAGAATTAAGAATTTTCTTTTATTTTTTTTGAATGAATAGATCATTTTATTAATAAAAAGTTATACGACATCTACAACTTGTATCGAAATTGAACGGATTCAATATCATAAAATTTGAGTAAAATAAATTCTCGTCAAAACAAAATTGTCTCACTATGCTTTTGATCTCTAATTGTGTACTGATCTTCCGCGTTCTCTCCGCTATCATAGATTCAATATCTTTCCTAAGAGAGAGCGAGACCCATCAATTGATGGGGACGAAATTAACTTATTATAACTAGAAAACTAATGCCGATACTAATACGAAATGATATAATAGTTTAACGATATTATACCGATACGAAAACGAAAGTTTTTTTGGAGGCTAGGGATGAGGGAGAAGGATTTTAGAAGTTTCATAACTAATAATGTGGTTGATGAGTCAATGCGAAAGTTTAGTATGGAACCGTAACCATTGCTATTACCCTTTCACTCATATTTAGAGGCGTGCAAAAAGCGAACCAGTCTGGACCGGAAAATTTCGGTTGGGTCTTCGATCCAACCATTTGAGTGATTTCGGTTTCTGGTCCATTCGCTTTAATTTCAGGTCCAAACCACAGAAATTTGAACTGGCATTAGAAAAAAATGTGCAAATTTTGTTTCAATCAGTCCGGTTCGGTTTTTGACTGAAACTTTTCTGGTTCTGTATTGAATGGATGGGAGGGACATAACTCGGATTAATTCCACCGATTGTCCCTTAAGAATACAAGGCCAGCCCAGAATGGTCGACCAAGAGGGTTTAATCGTGTAATAAAGCCTAAATAAAAGTATATAGAACACGGAAAGACATTGCTAATCGGTAATCACGTAATCCAAGACTAAATATACTCGCAAAATCTAAGAAAACCTCATCCTAACGGGTATCATCGGCCTCTGTATAATTTAAAACCTAGCCAAAACTACCAACAAGAAAAGAATGAAATCGGAACCAGTGCTTCATTCCCGATCACAGCAATATCAGATATGACTGAGCTGTAATGCTGTATAGAGAAGAATCTGCAAAATTTGTCATCCAAGTTTCCATAATATTGAGGATCAAAGTAGCGGAAACTTGTATTCAGGCCATTTCGGATATGCACGTTTATATAGACTCATGCACACTGTGTCATGTTGCTGAAGGACACCGTTTAAGAGACATTTCATTGATCCTGTAATGCAAAAAATACAAATCCTTCAAAGCTCGGACATAACGGAAAAGTCTTTAAAAAAATCTCTATTCGGAGACCAAATTTCAAAAAGCCAAAATAAAATCTGGGAAACCCTTTTGAAATGAAAATAGATCGAAAAATAGAAGCAATATGCGGAACCAAAAAGCAATAACAAAGTTATATCTTAATACACTTGGTATCGAGTAGAAGACATACCATGTGTGCCAACAGGCTCCTTAATACGCCCACGACGACCACACTTGGACCACAACTCGACAGGCTGCACAATTTTGTCACAACTCTCAAGGTAAGGCAGGGAAAAGGTCGAATATGAATTGATACAAGCACTCGCACAAATAAACCAGCTATTGCATTTTCTGGGGGAACGAGAAAAACCATACCTTAAACCATCTAACATCCTCTGGATTATGAAACATATATCGCACGGTAGCTTTAACTTTGGATACCCGTTGGGGGTAACTGCACGGATGTAAAATTTAATCATTCAGAAAAGAGATTCCCGAAAGACAACATGACTTCAACGAGATACACAACATCGATTTGTAGCAATTGTAAAAAAAAAGTCAAGAAGCATATACCCAGTTAAAATAATCCTCTTCAAATTTATCCTATCTGGATCAACACTAGTCAAAGAACCAACAGCAGCTACAACCGTTGAATCAGAATCCGCTTTGTATTTCATGGCAATCAAAGGAAGAGGTCTAAATGAAATCGGAGCATATATGGAAGCGACCGAGAAGCATCCAGGATGAAGAAACCTCTCCATTTTGTGCTTGTCAGAATTTGTGTTGTCGGAAGAAAATATTGGCCTTCATATTACAGATTACAAGCTTCAGTAACCAAAAAAAACAGAATGACAGAAAAAAAAAAAAAAAAACTTCAAGTGTAAGGAGTTTTTACCTCGTAACAAATTGCCGAAACCCAACATGAAATATCATCTCCTCCTTCGCTTTGATTGGCTCACTGTAGCTGTCATGCTTTTTCACACTGAAAAGAAAATAGATGATTTACATGGTCAAAAATAACCACATACCCCTCCACTTCTATTTATACCTCCGACTTGCTTTATACATGGTCGCCTAGGCGGCACTTTGACCGCTAATTTATCCATTTAAGTATTAACAACCAAGCCAAAAGAAATCATTACCTGAAGTGAAGGACAGACATCTTCGACTCATGCTGCAAGAGAGCGCATGATATGATCGGCATAGACTTAGCACGAATATGCAGCTTTGAAGCAACACTCAGTGGTACTTCCTTGATATAGAGCCTTACATATGTGCCAGGGGCCACGGTGTCGTCCCTACCATCTTCGTCTATTTCCGAAGCTTTAGCATGCACATGCTTTTGAGTCCTTGCAAAGTTATCAAAGGCAAATATCCTAGCATACTCGGCTGGTAAAGATTCCTAATCATTCGCGAAGAAATAGGTCAGCCACGTTCCAAAAGGTCTAAGGTGATGCTATCTCATCAATGTAAGAGAATTACCTTGGGATCCCATGGAGATGTTCTAAAGGATTTCAGGCCTCTGTATTTGGCAAACCGCTTTCTGGCAGGCACATCTAGAGGAGTATCGACTTCATCAGGAAACTCTGCAAGACAAGTGTCATGAATTAGCCAACTACACAGAGACGAAGAAACACGGGAAAAAAAAAAAAAAAATTCCTAGGGGTAATATGATGCCCATTCATTCAGCGTTTATCAAGTGGAAACCCTACATTGAGGCAGTTTGATATAGAAAATATTACCCTCATCTTCAGCATGAGCATCTTTCAATCTTCTTATATCCTGTTCTATCTGCTCCCTAGTCATGTTCTCTCCATCCTACAAAAAAAGAGAATTTTCACAGCTGACATAGTAAAAGACAAGCTTAAAACTCCGTGGACGAGAAAGTACAAACTACGAAAGGAAAAGGGTTCAGGTCCACAAAATGAAAAGCTCCTAGCATGGAGAACTAAAACCGCTATTTTCTATGTGTCAAAAAACTCTGATCTGTTTTATGAACCATTACTTCCACTACAAAATCGTCACATAAGCACAAACTATTAACCCTATATAAGAAACTAAACAGAAATAGCTTAGTACCATTAGCAGCTGAACGTACGTACCACCATAACTGAATCAGTCTCTGTTTCTCCGTCAGACACACCCAAATCAAGTGAGCCTTGATCTTCATCGAAGTCATATTTCTTGGAAACACCATTATCGTCTTCATCCAAGATCATCTCCTCGTCTTCCTCATCAACACTTCCTAAATCATCATCACTTTCGTCCACGATCCAAGCTGCCTGAAAAGGGAAAAACACAATCAATTTGGTATTACTATGCAACCGAAAACTAACTTTTAACATTATGTGCATAGCATATATCAACAGTTTATTATTTAAACCAAAGAAATCTAACAAGATATCTGAGGATGGGTGGGTTAAGCAGTTCAACTCCTTGATTATGCGAAGTGCAGAAGAAAATATAAGTAAAGGCTAACAAATAAAATAGACCAACCTGATATTCTGAAGTGCCAGGTGGGAGTTTTCTTTTCTTTAATTTTTTCTGCTTTCGATCCTCCTCTGCGTCAGCCATTTCAGCTTCTGTCGGCCATGTCTGACGAGAAATACACGATGATGTAAGTTAATGTAGTGGTTAGATAACAGCCATAACGGAACAAAGGGTTTCATAACAGTATAGGAGACATATCTACACAGTTGCACCTGAAACAGAGGATTTTCTGAATGACTCCCAAAATACAACTACAGTCAGCAAGCCACTAGGCACGGCCACTACAGTTCAGAATACAAAACCACGTCAACAAGCTAAGGCAAGACTCCATGGCAGAAAAAAGATCTCCCTGAGATGAAGTCACAACTCACAAGATTGTTCTAAGAGTAGTAAAACAAAAGAAATCCAAAACTAACACGTCCCACCAACAAAGCCACAGCGCCCAAACGTTCAATGATAAGACTAGATTTCCTGGCACAGATCTATCTATATGAGTACAACTTTCGAAAGAAAGTGTATATCCAACATCGGGCACTACCTTGACTGCCTATTACAAAGACACCTAAGCATATATTTTCTATAGAGTTAAAAGCTGACTAAGTGGGGCATGTTATAGGCACAGAAAATCAGATTAGAGAAAAATCAAAGAGTTTTAAGTATGGATTAGAATACTAAAGAACTGCCCCCAGATACCTGTTCTCCAGCGAGAGGATCTGGAATATTTTCTGTAAGTAAAGACTCTTGCTTCAAACCGTCGGGAATCAAAGAGCGTAACACCTAGCAAGAGCAACAAAAATGCAAGGTTAGCATATCAAATAAACTTAACAAGCATATCTAACATCAAGAAGATATTGTCATCAAAGAACAAAGAAATGAGCAGAAAACGACAGGAAAGTACAAAATAATAGTTAAAATAAAAGATTCTCGAATAAACTGATAAAGTTTGGGTCAAACGTACTAAATTATTTCTCCGTCTCTTAAAACTCTGGTTGGATGTAATAACAAATACAGTCCCAAATTGATATAGTACAAGTTAGCCAAAAAAAAAATCTAAATTCTGAAGTTTAAACTACTTCCAGCATCAACCAAAATGAAGAAGGATTAAAAGGAATGGAGCCATACATCCAAATACTGAAACAAATATAATCCCAGGACATTCCAAGAAATTTGAGTCGACCTTATGTTTTTCTAGCCAATTAGCAGGAATAAGGCCACAAACAACTGAGCAAGAAGGCTAACAAAGATTAAGGTTCACGGGCAATCCCAATTGCACTATGTTTCTGTTTCTATAATTAAGTGGAAGCTTAAGTTTTCTATAATACTCATAATTATGCTCTTTGAATGATAGGCTTAAACACAAGAAAAGGTACATTAGAATTTACAATATAATGACTAGCTTAAGTCCCCAAGAATATATTACCTCTACATCGTGTTCATCGTCAGCATCCATCACATCCTGCCCCTTTCTTAGATTCAAGGGACTTGGATCCTTAAGGATATCGATTTTGCAGAATTGATAATCACCAGCACCCGCAACGTGAACCTAGTAAAACAAAATGATAATATTAATAATTTTGTGAAAACATGAACTGTACAAAATAAACAGTCCCATGAAAATGATGTGTAAATATTACCAGCTGATTCACAGATAAACTACGAGCACGAACATAGCCTGTAAGCATGAATGTACATTTCCCAGAAACAGAGTCGTGCTCAAGCATGTCCACCTACAAGAAATTTAAAATCGACCATAACATGAGTTGCAGGCTTCCAGCTCTTAGGATGTAAAATAATATTCAGAGGATGTTAAACATATATAGTTGAGCTTGAGTGACTCGTAGTGCAAATGAGCCAATTAGGACTACTGGGAAGGAGAAGACTCTAGAATCTAGTCTATGAAGAAGATGAATATAACACGTTCCTTATCTCAAAAGCATAAGCTAAATTGAGGTCCAAGTTAACCAACCAATGATTTAAAAGGGAACAGCCTTCATCATACCTATGTTCTTTCGATCCTTCTTATTCCATCATGTACCCGAGTCCGACACTTACACTTGGACAAGTGTATGAAACTTGGACACCACATTTTAAGACAAAATATGCACATTTTTCATAAAAATAAAACGTATAATCTAGATAGATCAAGACCATGCCAAACTTGATATTGAAACATTAGTGCTGTTCTACGCCTTCTGAGTGCAAAAATGTGAGTTATTGCACTTGAAAATACATACTAAAGGATATATTCTAAGATTAGTGAAAGAAACGTAAGTATCCTCGATATTTCCTATTGACAAATGCAAGAAGAAAAGTTCGACAAAATCTATACAGGAATTTTAGGGAGATTAAAACCTTTTGAGTGGCCACATAAGCTCGCTGGTTTCTCCAAACAGGAGAACTCAAACTCTGCTCTTTGTAATGACACATAAACTGCATCAACAATAAAGGAGAATAAATAAGTGTCACGGCAATTTACTCATAAACATAAAGCAATAAATGCAAATAATATCTATACAAGTTAAGGCCGAATTGATGAGGTTTTTGTTAGCCCAAAAATTTAGACAGGAAAACTTTTAATGAGAAGCAACATGTGTCATTTTCTTTTTTAGTGGTTTCTCATTTACTATATAGGAGTACAAGATAATGTAAATATCAGCTTCATGGTTAAAGCAAGATCAAGTAGACTCTCCGTAGCTCTAACACAATACCTTGTGGAGCTCATCTTTTGTGTCTGCTGGGAAAAATTTACATCCGTAAGGTAATTCTGAAGAAACACTAGAAATACATAATTTCTTAGCTTCATGTTTTCGTTTAAGATCACCGGGTATATCCTGTATGCACATGAAAGGTATGAACAAATAATTATCAGTTTCATAAAACTAAATTCTCTGAACACAATCAAGAAAAAACCAGATGCTTACACGGATTAAGACAACAACGCTGGGCATGCCTATGGATTTAAATACAGAAAGGCATTGTTCACCAAATGGATCAATATAGTCAGGTGAATCTTCCAGGTACGGAGAACTTGCCGAAGCAACAAAAACAATAGAATCAGCAACCTACAGCAGATGTGGTCAACCAAAATAAACCGTAAGAAATTGTGTTGAATGTTGACATTAAATCATCCACAAGTAAAATGCAAATTCCCACTGATGGAATAGTAAAACAACAGCATTACCGAACTGCCTTATTGGCCTCCGCTTATGGCGAGGTAAGGGATCAAATGTGATTTTTTTTCCCTTACTACTCTACTTGACAACATCCAAAATTAGTGAGCAAATGTGCTCTACTTCATATTTCAAAGCCGAGGATTACTAAAATTTTGCCCAAACTGGAAACAAAAACACTAATAGAGTAGAGAAAATAAATACTCCGTATACCTTAGCCATCTCCATGCATGAAGATAGATCACCGTGGGGAGCTTTGAGCACCTACAAACAATAACCACCAATGAAATTCGCTCTTCCATGTGAATCTGCTTGTTTTTTTAAATATAGGAAGCCACATCTTAATATAGATCAAAGTATATATAACAAATAGGTTTGTCCACAGAGATGTTAAATAGGCAGCACAAAATAAAAACTATTGCACTTAAAAGAGTTCAAACCATGATAACCCGTACCCAATCAAAATTCGCAATCTAGAATAATACTCCGTAGACAACAACAAAAGAAACGATAATTCCCAATTTCCTAGAAAATTAGTTTCTCAATCAATTTTCCCATTGCTATCTAATTGGATTCTATATATTAATATCCTTTGAAAAAGCACAAACTCTAGTAAAATTGTCATCATCAGCTGGGAAAAACAACAGGTGATATTGGATACCATGTACACAAAATTGAAAGGAAGTGTGTAAGATAGCCAAAATCATGCAACAAAAGAGCAAATAGTTTTACCGTAGCTCGTAATCTGTACTCAGAAGACACAACAGTGGAGAACGCTTCATTGCTGCATCTTGTAGGTGATAGAAGCGCAACTAAGTCTCTTTCAACTGAATCCAAATCAACTTGACAAGATAATCCAAATAGAACCTATTCACCATTGTTTAGAGTTCAACAAATTAAAATTACAACATTCTAACAACATACGCTGAAATCATTGTCATTCCAATAATCACAGTTATTTCCAAGCAACTCTCACAGCAAATTCAAACAAACTCACAATAACACGAGGAGGACTGTTTGGCGAATTCAATGCTCGTTTCTTACTTGCGTCTGCAGCAATCTTTTTATCACGAATCTACATAACGTAAACAAAAAATAATATTTCATCACCAAAATCACAATTGCATCACAGCTAACTATAATGTGATTGCGATAAGAAAATATACCATATTCTTTTGCTGACGGCGAGCTGATTTCCCACGTTTCCCAGCATTCCTCTCATTCTTTGTAATTTGATGCTTATCTAATCAATACATATTAGTATATTACACAAAAAACAAATTCCTCTCATCTTTGTAATTTGATGCTTATCTAATCAGTCTTGTCACACAAACAAGCAAATTCCTCTTCATGCTTCGTAAATTGATGCTTATCTAATCAATTCATATTACAAAAACAATCAAATTCCTCTCATTCTTCGTAATTTGATGCTTATCGAATCAGTACATATCACAGAATAATAAGATTCCTCTCGTCAAATTTGATATTTATTTAATCAGTTCCCGTCCCACAAACAATCAAATTCCTCTTCACTCTTCGTAATTTGATGCCTATCTAATAAAATCATATCACACAAACAATCTCTTCTCATTCTTTGTGATTTGATTCTTATTGAATCGTATCACACAAACAATCAAATTCCCATCATTCTTAGTAAGTGACTAAGTTGATGCTTACCTACTCAGTTCCCTCACACAAACAAGAAAACTCCTCTTCATATTTTGCACCATGCGTATCAAATTAATTTGTATGACACAGACAATCAAATCCCTCTTATTCTTCCTAGTTTAATGCTTACTGAATCAATTCATAAGACACTAAAAATCGAATTTCTCTCATTCGTTGTAATTTCATGCTTATCAAATCAGCTCATGTCACTGTAAGTCCTCATACTTTGTGATTTGGCGTTCAATCAAATTTCTCTGATTCTTCATAGCACCATGCTCATCTAATTAATCAAAATCACACAATTCCGAGCACCTCAAGTTAATTCATACCCAAAAAAACAGTCAAGTTTCTCCCACTCTCCAATATTAAATTCCTCTCATTCTGAGTAATTCATATCACACAAATAATGGAATTCCTCTCATCCTAAGTAATTCGTTACTTATCTCATCACCTCATATAACACTAAGCAAATTCCTCATTCTCCGTAATTTGACGCTCAATCAAATTTCCCGCTCAATGCTTATCTAATTAATCACACAAGGGCGAGCTCCTCAAGTTAATTCATACCCAAAACAAAACAATTAAATTCCTCTTACCCTCAGATATTAATTCATCTCATTCTGAGTATTCATATCACATAAACAATCGAATTCCTCTCATCCTACGTAATGATGCTTATCTAATCAACTCATGTAACACTAAGCAAATTCCTCATTTTTCGTAATTTGACGCTCAATCAAATTTCTCCGATTCTCCTTTAGCTTGATGCTTATCTAATTAACCATAATCACACAATTTCGGTTAATTCATACCCATAACAAAACAATCAAATAACTCTCACCCTCAAATATTAAATTCTTCGCATTCTGAGTAATTCATATCACACAAACAATTGAATTCCTCTCATTCTACATAATTTGATGCTTATCTAATCAACTCATATAACACTAAACAAATTCCTCATTCTTCGTAATTTGACTCCCAATTTCTCTGATTCTTCTTAGCTTGATGCTTATCTAATTAATTAAAATCACACAATTTCGAGCTACTCAAGTCAATTCATACCCAATAAAAACAATCAAACTCCTCTCGCCCTCAGATATTAAATTCCTCTCATTCTGAGCATATCACACAAACAATCGAATTCCTCTCATTCTACCTAACGTATGCTTATATAATTAACTCATTTAACACTAAACAAATTCCTCATTCCTCATTCCTCATTCCTCATTCTTTGTAATTTGGCGCTCTATTAAATTTCTCTGATTCTTCATAGCTCCATGCTTATCTCAATAATCAAAATCACATAATCCGAGCTCCTCAAGTTAATTCATACCCAAAAAACAATCAAATACCTCTCACCCCTCCGATATTAAATTCCTCTCATTCTGAGTAATTCATATCACAGAAACAATCAGATTCCTCTCGCTCGAAGTAGTTTGATGCTTATCTAATCAACTCATATAACACTAAGCAAATTCCTCATTCTTCGTAATTTAACGCTCAATCAAATTTCCCTGATTCTTCATAGCTCGATGCTTATCTAATTGATCAATAACACAATTCCGAGCTCCTCAAGTCAATTCATCCCCAACACAATACAATCAAATTCCTCTCACCCACAGATTAAAATTCATCTCATTCTAAGTAATTCATATCACACAAACAATTGAATTCCTCTCATTCTACATGATTTGAAGCTCAATCAAATCTCACAGATCCTTCTTATAGCTCGATGCTCATCTAATCTAATCAATTAAAAATCACACAATTTTGAGCTGCTCAAGTTACTTCAAACCCAAAACAAAACAACTGAATTCCTCTCACCCTCGGATATTAAATTCCTCTCATTCTGAGTAATTCATATCACACAAACAATCGAATTCCTCTCATTCTACATGATTTGAAGCTCGATCAAATCTCACAGATCCTTCTTATAGCTCGATGCTCATCTAATCTAATCAATTAAAATCACACAATTTTGAGCTGCTCGAGTTACTTCAAACCCAAAACAAAACAATCGAATTCCTCTCACCCTCAGATATTAATTTTCTCTCATTCTAAGTCATTCATATCACACACAAACAATCGAATTCCTCTCATTCTACATGATTTGAAGCTCAATCAAATCTCACAGATCCTTCACATAGCTCGATGCTCATCTCATCTAATCAATTAATAAAATCACACAATTTTGAGCTGCTCAAGTTACTTCAAACCCAAAACAAAACAATCGAATTCCTCTCACCCTCAGATATTAAATTCCTCGCATTCTGAGTCATTCATATCACACGAACAACTGAATACCTCTCACTCAACCCAATTGAATTCCTCTCACACTACGGAATTTGATATGCTTGTCTAATCAACTCATATAACCCTAAGCAAATTCCTCATTCTCGTAATTTGAAGCTCAATCAAATCTCACATATCCTTCTTATAGCTCGATGCTGGTCTAATCTAATCAATTAAAATCACACAATTTTGAGCTCCTCGAGTTACTTCAAACCCGAAACAATCGAATTCCTCTCACCCTCAGATATTAAATTCCTCTCATTCACACGAACAATTGAATTCCTCTCACACTACGAAATTTGATATGCTTATCTAATCAACTCATATAACCCTAAGCAAGTTACTCATTCTTCGTAATTTGAAGCCAAGCTCGAGCTGCTCAAGATAATTCATACCCAGAAAAAACAATCAAATTCCTCAGACACTCCGTTATTTCATGTTGCTCAAGAAAACCATACCACTAAAATAATGAAAAACAATCATAACAACAAAAACAATAGTATGCTAGCATCAGTAAGATAGAGCACAAAATACGATGCAAGAGAGAAGTAAATTAGATGAACCTTTAATGGTTTTGTGAAGATTGCGAGAGGATTTGGAAGAGAACCGAGTTTTATGAGCCTTGTTAACTTGAGCTCGACCTCCCATGGCTATAGCGGCAAAAAAAATCGCAAATGGAGTGAAGAAGGCGAAAGGAGGGAGAAGGCTAACAACAAACCGGGCTAACAACAATTTTGATTATAAAACCTAAAACCGTGTAACATCTCTCGTCCCGTACTCCCGTGGTTTGGGTAACTTGAGAATTTGGATGAGAGACGGTTTCAATATAATTTTACGTGCTTAAATAAAAATTTAGTTTCGGAATTAATTTGAGAATTTCAGATAATGATTCGGGTCAGTGTGATTTTTTGTGAGGCAAAGGCTTTAATGTTGTAGTAAATGAAAAATTAGTTTAAAAAAAATATGAATTTAGGTATTCGGGTTAAGTGTATGAGAAATATTAGAATACCAGAATATTTTAGGTTTAAAGATTGTAAAAGGGCAAATAGGTTGATTAAAGGATGAAGAGAACTTCGATTACCTTTTCGGGAAATTTCGTGTGAGACAAATTAAACTTAGGTCACGAGTATGATTAGCATTTCTTTGTCACTTCTAGAAGCAAAGATTAACTTGAACGACGCAAAAACATGGGGATTTGAGATTCACGGTAAAAAAACTTCGGAATTCACACTCGGGACAAGCATAAACACTCATGTCCGAGAACCTACACACGCATACAAGCCGACTTTCCGGTGTCTTGTTTATGCGCATCAAAAAGGCAATAATTGGGAGTAACAAAATCAAAGAGTTACAGAAGTGAGGATTTCGGTTATATATTACTCCGTATATCTAAAAAATCATACGTAGAAATGGACAACAACGTGGTACGGAGTATACCCGTTTATATTAGATAGCCGCACCTTCAATCCCAGCCTCCCAGGAAGGCATGCATTTACATGTAGTGTAGCCAACTAGTCTCTCTTTAGTCGGATATACCCGTTTCGAAATTAAAATGAGTCTGTGAGATCTTAAGGCAGATAAGACAAATCTTCCAAAGATACCAACTATTCGACCCGTTTTAGGTTTAAAATGAATATACCCATCTTGAACAAAAAAATGAGTACGAGTAGTTGCTTTGCAGCACGGGATCATGGTAGAAGTTAAGAGTCTCAGAAGCTAATTCTCGGAAATTCTACTACATATCAATATATCATTTGTTATCCTTAAGTATTTTGCTTTTTGTCTTATCCATTCTATCTGGAGTCATCACAAATTTGTAAACAAAAGTGTATGTTCTTAGGGGGTGTTTGGTTCGAAGTATTGGAATAGATTGGAATAAAGTGTTATTCCATGAAGGGTTGGAGTTTGTTGGTGATTTAAGTGTAAATACCGTTTCATTTTAGCGTACTCGGGTTTGGTTTACGGATGTGTGAATTCAATATAATATAATATAGGTTTCGGGGAAAGTACGGAGTGTACGCTTATATATAATTAATTGCGAATTCGCCTCGGGGACACAGCCCCCGAACCCCCGAGGCGAATTTTCGGCGCCAAAATCAGTTAAATAGATTTTGGTGGGAATTCATGAAGAGTCACAACTCTTCAAACTCGTATCCCCTCCTTCAAACTCTATGTAATAGAGATTTGACCAGATCCGTAAACAAGAAGAACAAAAATCTGCACAAAATTACGACATAGTTATATCTCTGTTTTCTGTGCAAACTCAGAGGAACACCGTCATATCTCAGTAGAAAATTCGGTACAACCCTGCACTGAAATAAGGGTCGAATTGTTCTATTAGGAAAGCGCTAAGTCGTTTCGGTGTTGGTTTTTCGTCACTTTCCTTATTCGTACATAACAGAGTTAGATATCCATAATTATTTACGGTTGTTTGGTTCAAGGGTGGAACGGATTGTGTTTGTGATAAGGTGGGATGGAGTTAGAAACTTGAGGTTGGGGTAGGGGACGAGATTCCAATGGGTTGAGATGGAGTTGGAATCCATTGGGGTTTTAATTCCAATCCTAAATGCTCCAACCAAAACTGAGGTTATTAGGAAAGCGAAAATAGAGACGATAATGCGGTGTAACTCATAATCTACGAGACAATGACTGATAAAGAAGTGGAAGGCGCGAAGTGTGAGTCAAAATTGACGTAGAAAAAACCCATTTATAGGTCCGTCTAATATGTCGTATCTAATTCAAATCAAATCGAATCAATGGAGTATATTACTCCAGAAAAGACGTGGATTTACAAGTAGAGGATACTGTAGTGTTTGGAGGGATAGAGCTGAGAAGAGAAATAGAGATAGCGACGTTAGTGATGGGCAGAGAGCGTTTTGTGTGACACTGACTTGTTGGAAACTCTGGCCTTATTTATATATGCTTTCGGCGGGAAAATCAAACCAATTTTTATTATCGGTAGGTCTTGCATGTGACGGGTCAAATAGTACTCATGTTGTAGATAAGACAAAAGACATTACCACGTGTTACTTTTGTCTTATATTCTCACATGGGTAGTAATTGATCCGTCGTACACATGACGGGTATGGCCGTCACAGGTAAGAATTTGTGTTTTATGGAGTATTATTTTTGCGGAAATATGAAGCAAAATCTTTTCCTAGTACTCATTTAAAGTAACCCAGTTTACAGCTAAGGATTCAATTGCTTTCCTACATAGTCTCGTATCCAGTTTCTCACATTTGGGTTACAATCAGCTTCATGACAAAAGTTTGATGATATGACCAAGTTTAGGTTAAATTGTCGCTTAGAGCATCACAATGGTTTATCGTCTTCTTCTTCATTTTACGTTAAAATTTACAATAGTAAAAGTCTCTCCTTATTTGAGTAGACTTTCAAATTGGCGAATTAAAATCGTTTTCATAGTTGCATGAATCTTACAACGCCGTGAAATAATACATTGAATTTGTTAGCTATTTTGATTGGATACGTGTTTTTGCAGTGCATATGATAATAATTGATGAGCTAATTCTAAAATCTTTACTCATACTATTTGGTCGGTAAGTATCGTCTCAAGGCTTCTTTGAAACACCCATGTTAATTAGTATTTCATATGAGTTTTATCGGTTTTATTTTATAAAATTTCAATGTTATCCGTATTTTAGACTTAAAAATAAAGTGATTTGCTACCAAAGTTAGAAATTTAAAAGAGCGATAAAAATTTACGGAGTGATTGGGAAAAAATTTCGACTCCCATAATATTTTTCTCAAGATCCGCCATTGAATGAAATATTCCATCTAAAACATGGATTGGATGAGAGGAGGACATGGAGAATTTGAGAGTATATGAGTAAATAAGACAAAATTAAAATGTTTAGATAGTAACAAATGAATGTTTTATCCACTGATATAGATAAAATAGTCGATTGTCACAAATTCATAACAAATACTTCCCCCTTCTTTTATACTCGGTATATCTTCCATATTACTTTTTGAGAGAAAATAAGAATAATGAAGATACCTGGAGGAGAATGAAAGTAGAGGAAAAATGTGGAGTCACAAAAACTTAGAACGACAAGTTATATACTCCCTCAATTCAAATTCACTTGTCACTATTCATTTTGGCACATTTGCCGATGTTCGTTTTTACACTAGCGATAATTTTAATATTACATTAGCAAAAATTATAAAAATTTGATATTTTTAATGTACTTATACAGACGAATCAAACAAAATCTCACATAACTATATTCTCACTTATAGATTGTCGAGAATATCGAAGATTTCCCTCAAGTATGAACAGTGTCAAAAAAACGAGATGTAAATAGTGGATTTGAATGGAGGGAGTATAAAAAAGGAATCTGGAAGATATTCGGTAGGAGTGAATGTCCAAGATAGAAAATTTGGAAGATATACGTATTTATTCGTGATAGAGCTGACCGTTTGCGGGCTTGGGCTGGACATGGGCCGGGCCTAACCTATAAAAATGTGTCCAACGGGTCTTTTTTTAATGCCCGTGTCCGCTATGGCGGACCTACTATAGTTGTCCGTACCCGTCCAATATACCTTAGCGGGCTAACCCGCGGGCTTTAAATGTACAAAAAATATTTGATATTGAAATTAATTATTGGAAAATCAAACCATCTAACGGTAGAAAAAATATCGTTATTACCAATTTTGCAAAAAATAAAATTAATAACCTAAAAGTTAAGATCATGTTCATAACTATCAAAATAATAAATAAGCATCATACTATCTGTTTTAGAATTGAAAATTGGGAATAACCGAGAAGTCTGATAATCAAGGATTCAAGGGTGAAGTTTTTGCTTTTGGTGATATTTAATGAACCGGTTAGTCTTCTCAACGTGGGTATATACTATTATATTTTCAACACAATATTTTTCACTTTTTTTTAATTAATTTTTTCTTTAGGTTTTGTTAGGTGAGGTAAAGATTAAAGTTTACCTAGCGGGCCTAGCGGGCTGTCCATGGACGATTTCATTTAGTCCAAGCCCGTCCATTAATTTTAGCGGGCCTGATTTTCTTGTCCGTGCCCACTTATTTTTAAATTTGTTGTGACCAAGCCCGCTAGCAAAGCGGACCGAACGGGATGGGCCAAACGGGTTGGCCCGCATTTGGCCAGCTCTAATTCGTGACAAATAAAAATCGAAATTAACATTAACATTATTCAGACACAAAATTGCTATCCCTGCTGGGTACAGTAGATGACTGTATGGTACATTGCAACATGCTATATGCATGCAAGAGAGAGAGAGAGAGTAAGAGTACCGGAAATATTGTTCCGTACAAAAGCTAGTGGAGTCGATTATCCACCCTGCGGGGTGAGGGTGAGATGGCGATGTGGGATTGTGGATATGGGGGAGTGTAGTGTGTGACCGGTAACTTGGTGAACGGGTGAAGTAGTAGTGTAAAAAAATTCCTTAACTAAAAAGCTACAGGTGGCCAAGTTGATCCATTGTAGAAAAAGACAAATGTCCCCAACTACCGCCCCAATCCTTCCACTTGTTCCTTTTTCTACCGCCTTCCCTCACTCCCTATCACTCTTCACTCTTCCCTCCCCCTTTTTTTAATTTTTGAACTACCCCCTCTCACTTCTAAACAAATTTATTTCAAATACTCCATCTGTTCCAGTCAATTCTTTACGTTTATTTTACTATTCATGAGGTGGAATGATCTCGAATATAATTTCTACTAATATATAACGTGAAACATATCCATGTGAGATCTTTTTCGAATGGTCTTAATAAGTACATTAACATTATCAAATTTTTATACGGAGTAATTTTTAATAACACGTAAATAAAGATATGAACGGAATGAAATGTACCTCGACAAGTGTGAAAAAACATTGGTACAGAGGGAGTAATACTAATGAATTTTAGCATCTTAATCATCTCTCACGATTTTAAACAACACTTAATTATTACCGTGCTTCTTTCGTCTCGTTCTTTTATTTGTATTTTAAATTTATTGTAAGAAATATTTTAATTAATGAAAGAAAATAATTAGAATTTGATCACATTAACAATTAAAATTACTCGTATGTGATGATAAAGTTAAACCGAGCCTCAATATTACTCTTTCTCTCATCCAAACAATCTTTAACCTAAGATTTTTCATCAATATTAAGAAAAATGGTAAAATTAAGGGTATTGCTGGTAAAATAAATTGTGTTATGAGTCAATCAGACTTAAAATTAATGAAAAAGTAATGACATTTTGTATAAATATAAATAAAAGAAGAATACGAAGATTATAAGGTAAAATCTTTTGCCAAAAGAGGAATGTAAAGAATTGATTGAATTGTCCATTTATAATAAATGCAAAGAATTGAATGAATAGATTATTTTTTAAAAAAAAACTACTCCATCCATCTACTCATATTCAAATCTCTACGTGGAATTCGTTTTTGTAAGGAGAAATGGTGGAACTAGGTAAAGAAATTGAATGGACGAAAAAGAGTAATGGACGAAAGAAAGTGAAAAAGAATGGGCCCATATATAATTAAATGAAATGAAATTAAAATAATTATAAAAAATCAAAATAAAAGGAGGATGTCTTCAACATTCTCACCCAATTATCCATCCATCCATCCTCTATGTGCTTTAATAATTACTCTCTATTATTGTCCCAATTTTTCTTTTGGGTTGAGTTTGATTTTTATCTTATTTTTTTTTAGGTCATCAATTCGTGGTTCACAATTATTTTCTCATTTCTCTCTCTTTTGTATTCTTTTTTTCAACCACTCATTTCCCTTTCCTTATTTTTCACCCAAAATTTTATGGGATAATAATAGGAACTCGTCGAAGGGAGTATTATATTTCTTCCTCCCTCTACTAAAAATATATCCTGGGTGGGTCCCTCATAGCCCTGCAAACTCATGAGCTTCTCCTCAGCCTTCCCCTCCTATAATAATTAATTCTTCTTCACGCAGCAAACTTCAACTCCAACCCCAACTCCCCCCACCCCACTCATATTAAACACACCCACACACATCCCCCCCTTCCCTCCCCAACCAACATCCCATTACATGGCGGACAGTGTTGAGGGTACTGAAAACGCTGCGTTTTGGCTCCCGACCCACTTTCTCACCGATAATAATGACGACTTCCCCCCTTCTCTCAAAACCCACCATCACAACACCCGTCCTCAGTCCGGGTTCGGGTCTGACCCGTTTGATTTCTCCTCTGTTAGCTCTAATGATAACGACGAAAACATCACTCCAAACGACGACGTTTCTCTCTTGTCTCACTTGACTCGCCACCTTGCTGCTACTTCCATCCATGCCTCCCACCACCACACTAAACAAAACTCCACTTCTGAGGTTTCATTTTAACCTTTTAATCTCCTTTTTTTATTTAGATCTGCGATTTTTTATTTATTCATGTGTTTGCTGGTTTGTTTTGTACAATACAGAGGCCATGGATGTTCTCGACATCGCCACAGTCAACGTTGTCAGGGTACGGTGGAGGGTGGTCGAACGCGCCGTCGCGAGTCCCGTCGCCGCCGTTGACACCGGAGCTCAAAAACGACGCCGCATGGGACTTGTTATACGAAGCCGCGGGTCAAGTCGCCCGCCTGAAGATGAACGCCATCGCCGCAAAGCTCAACAATGGTCTCCTTGTCCCGCCACGTCACTCCTCTGCTTTCACCACCTCCTACGACAAACAGGTAAATAAATACGGTAAAAATCAATTGGGGGTTTTTTTTTTTCCTGGTTTTGTTGTCGGAGTAATAATTTTGTGATATTTTATTTGATTAGTATCAGGAGCTGAAGTGTTTCCAAACCAGAAACGAGATGGCGGCGAGGCGGGAAAGTGAGTACCTCCGTCAACGCCGGAGCTGCGGCGGGTCGGGTATGGGTATTCGACAGTCTGCATGGCCGGACCCGGGGACACGTCAGCACATGAGGCAGTCAAGCTGTGGGTCCCAGTTGAGGGGGTTATATCACGGTGGTGGGACCTCCAGCATGGGTGGAGTTGGTGTTGGTGTGAAGAGATCCTCCACTGGGACAGGTGTGTTTCTACCTCGGAGTTTCTCCAACTCGGCGCCAGGTCATCACCCCCATCCACAACCACAACCACAACCACAGTACCGAGAGACTTGCAGGAGACCTTCCCCTACCGGTAATTTAATTACCGCTACCTCTGTCTCGTTCATTTGTTGTATTTTAGATCCGTTTGCATGTAATTTTGAATTTGATTTAATTTTTGAATGTTTTTGATTTGATTAAATAAACAGTTGATGAGGCTGGTAATCTGAAAGCACACATTAGATATGGCGGCGGCGGCGGCGGCGGATATTCTACTGAGCAGGGTAAGTTTTGATTAATTAATTAATCAATTTTTCTAAAATGTATCCGCTGGATACGGTGTTAATAACCTAATTAAGGGAAGATTAAACCTCGTCTTATCCTGAAAAGTTGAAATATTAAGCTTTATTTACATATACATTTAATCTTTTCTTTATTAACTTATTAACGTGAGTGGGCACACGTTAGAAAAATCGTTAATTAATTAATTGATTAGTGATGGGATAAATTAAGGAGATTAATGTAATTGCAGAGATAATGGTGGCAAGAAGAAATGCGATATTGGTGCAGCAAAGGAGAAACGTATTATTAGGACGGACAGAGAGGAACACAGGAGCAGTAACAGCAGCAGGAGGAGTGGTGGGCCAGGCAGGTGGTGGTGGTAGTGGTCATGAAATACGCCTGCCTAATGACTGGACTTACTAATCCATCATTTATTATTATTATATTATTAATTAATTAATAATTAATAGCATATTTAATAATAATAAATAATAATGATAATAATAAATGGGTGTGTCTGTCTCACTCTCCAAGTAATGTTGGGGTTTTTGTTGGTGAAGGGGAGATGAGATTTAGGTTTGTTAGGTTTGGAAATATGGTGTGTTAGTCAGATGAGATTAGTACTAGTAATATTACTATTACTATTAATTAATTAATTTAGTTTTGAAGAAAAAGAAAAAAGGGTGATTTGTCAGGAGAAAAACAGTGGTGTTGTGCCAGGTGGGGACCAATGGAGAAGGAATAAGAAGATACAAGCACTCTCTTTTCATTATTTTTATTAATACGGTTTTTCTAACGTGTGTCTATTAAGACATATGTTAATAAGTTAATTAAAGCAATATTAAAATTGATATCTATGTTAATAATGTTTTAATTAGCTTATTATCGTGTCCACTAGACACACGTTAGAAAAATCAATATTAATATTATGGGGGTACGGAGGATTATTTTGGTATCAGGTGTGCTTTTGGGGTGTGGGCTATAGAAATGAAGTAAAGCAAGAAAGCAAGCTCTGCTTTTGAAGGGGCATGCAAGACAAAGGGGTTAGGAGTATTAATTACTAAGTAGGTGATTAGTGTGTGATGGAGGAGTAATAAATAAAAGAGGTGATTATTGATTAAGTAGGTGATTATTTACTGATTTAATTAGGGTGTAGGTGATTGGATTTGAGATAAATAAGAAGATGAAGATGAAGCATGTTAAACGAGATGGAAATACGGTTGCCCATTGTTTGGCACGTCTTTGCTCTACAGTGGGTGACGAAATTGTACTGAATTCGGGTTGGAATTCCGTTGGTTTGTTTTTTTTGGAGGGGTGGTTGTGTGTTTTTTGATAAATCAATAGAGAAGGGCCCATGATATCAGTTTGATCATGTAATATCCCCCTTGGGTGGGGTTTCATATTTCAACTATATAATGCCTATATACTTATGTTAGTTTTGGATCTTCATCTACTTTCATATACTGCGATGTCATACCAGGGATGTTACCGTCTTTACTTTCCAATTTTTCCTCACGGGTAAATGCTTTGTGTAACATGTTAATATACGAAGTACAAATTAAAAAAAATCACAAGAAGCCCGATTTCAATCATTCCCCAGACATGAACTCTTGGGACAAGTTACTACTCCCTCCCTCCTATTCAGACAAGACACCCCCTGGGCGCCAAAAACTGACCTCCAGGGATCCCCTAGGCGCCCAAAACTGACATCCAGGGGATCCTCTGGGCGCCAAAAACTGACACCCAGCCCAAATTTTTTTTTTTTTTCGTACGACGTTATACGTTACGATATCCGTTTAATTTATTTTCGTTCTTCGATGAGTAAATGTTTATATCGTGACTCGAGTGTTGTTATTTTGAATTATTATGATACGAAATTGTTAACAAAATATTAGAAATTTCCTAAAAAGATTCTCGGGTTACATTGAGACACGTGTCTCAAAAAACGTAAAAACTACAAAAACCGTAATCTTAAAAAGTTGGCGTTCAGGGACCCCCGGGCACCGGAAACCGATGCCCGACTTCTTCTCCGCGTCCCCTCTTTATTTTTATATAGCACGAAAATCGAGCACAACATCGAATACGACAAACCGTAAACATAAACGACAAATTAAACAAGAAAAAACGATTTTGTATGCTAAACTAATACACATTAACATATTAAAGGAGAAAATATAATCAAAAGGGAGGAAAATAAAATTAAAAGTGCACTAACCGCTTGTTGATCCATTTTGGGGAAAGTCGGGTTTTAGGAAAGTCGGGTTTCATCAACGAGTTTCATTAACATAATTTCATTTCTAAAATTATATTAACTTAGTTAACTAATGTAATTAGAGAAGGGCATGATTGTCTTTTACATTAAAAAAACGCCGACGAAAAACCGCACTCAAATTTTGTTGAATAAAATTCTATTGGTCAATTTTTTATTTTTCGTTAAAATCTTATTCTCTCCTGTTTTTATTTATTTTCTTGTTTCATTAAAATTTTCCACTATATATAATGAATTGAGACAATAAAAAAACTGGAGGAAGTATTATTGTAATATGCTTTTATAATCTACCTACGTCAAAACTAATCCACTGATTTTTTCAAAAAAAAAAAAAACTAATCCACCGATTATGCAAAGAAACAATTTGTCATGCTTCTTTTCAGGTCTCTAATGACGGACTTATCCGTCATAATACTAAAACGGATCAAATATATACCTCAGTCCTCAGGTATGAATAAGATAAATAATTTGATATATCTCATCTGTACTTTATTTTTATCTTTAGTATAGTACTTGATCCGTTAAAAATTTGTAACGAATACTTCTATCACTTACGAGAATTTGTGTTTTATTTATAAGTGGGTATGTTAAGTTACTCTTTTCTGTTCCGTATTGTTGATCTAATTTGGGATGAAATTTGTTGGATTTGTCTTACTCGTAATTGAATGATTATATTATTACTCAGTCCGTATAATTATGACAAATTGTCATTTGGTTTTGAAAATATAATTTTCTGGGAGGTTGGGAACGTTTGTTTCACGTCGTGGTTTAATTGCTCAAATACCAAGGATGATGGTTTTGTTTTTTCGTTGGGAACAAGTAATACGGATTACGGAGTACTGTTTTTAATTTTATTTGATCTTGGAATTGGAAGAACATACTCTATGAACTACGGCGAGGATTCGAAGATTCAAATCGGTCGTTTCATGAGTCCAAATTCCCACCGTTTCACCAAGACGTTTCTATATGGATATCCATGCAACCCTCTTTTGACGAAATCAATCATTCGTTACATATATAATTAAACAGATTTTTTCCGAGCATGTCCAAAACAACACTTTCCATGTACAATATATTATCGGTTGTTCACAGTTCGATCGACTTTTGCCTAATCCATCTTGCAAGAGCGTATTATGAATACTATCTTCCGATTTCACCATCTTGTATATTTCCTTAAATTGTACGAAGTATATTCTTGTTATATTTTGGTACTCCATAAATCATCACCCATATTTTAGGTTGCTATATTTCTTTGCAATCACAGACGGATTAGTTAAGATTGTAATACAAGTTACGTTTTCACAAAATCTTCTTCCCTCTAATCTTAAGACCATCCCCAAGCAAGGTCATGGAGGGGGTCATGACCTTGCTTGGGTCACCATAATTGCAATTAAGAAAGAAATTAACATGACCCCAATGGAGGAGGTCATGACTTTTGGAGAGAAAATGTCAATTTGTGACCTCTTTTGATGTTGATGACCCACGATGGTGACCCTCTAGGTGACACCTTTTCATTGGTTGTACACAAATAAAAGTACAACCCAAAATAAGCTAATTAAAGAAAACTAAATGGAAATTATACACTAAATCAAGATTAGGAAAAAATATGAGCATATAAAAAATGGCTACATTTTTTTATTGTCTATCAAATGAACACAATTTTAATATATTTTGACTCGATTTTTTTTCTCAAATACTCTACTCTATATTCTTTACATTTTTTATACAGTACAAGAAAATAAAGTCAATATTAAAAAACAAATCAAATACTCCGTACATGGTTATTTTGTTTCCATGCATTCAAATTTTCAGTTTTTTTTATTTAAATAATTATTTTTAAAAAAAAATCATATCCGGATTAAAAATTAAAACATTTATTGTATTATTATTATTATTATTATTATTATTATTGTTATATTATTTTATTTTACTACTCTATAATATACTCCCTCCGGACACTATTTATTGCCCCGCTTTCCTTATTTGGTAGGTTATTTTTTATTGCCCCACTTCTCCACTTTCCTTTTATATCATATCCAAATTAC
Organism: Agrostemma githago; assembly: GCA_958450325.1. Lineage (NCBI taxonomy): Eukaryota > Viridiplantae > Streptophyta > Magnoliopsida > Caryophyllales > Caryophyllaceae > Agrostemma > Agrostemma githago. Next base: position 66,229,117 of record OY288255.1, on the reverse strand, counting down.
CAAATTATCCTTATTTCTATCTTTTATTTACAATATATGCCATTGATTTTTACACTTTAAGTCCAATCATTCATTTCTTTATCTTTTATATTCATTTTTTTACTACATATCAAGGCCCACCATAATTTCTTTTACCATATAACATGCAAACTTTATTTTCTGTGCAAAAGTTAACGGGGCGAAAAATTATGTCCGGAGGGAGTATTTACAGAATTACAAATATAATTGATTTATAAATTATTGATAGTAATTAAAAAAAAGTAAGAGAAAAGTTTTGATGGGGTAAAGAAGGTGGAAAAGTGAAAAATGATTGGGTTGGTGACCTAGATGGTGACTTTCTGGATGGGAGGGTATAATTGGGTCAAGATAAATAAAGGGTAATTAATAGTAAAAATAGGTGGTGACCCAATTAAGTTGACCCTTGTTTGGGGATGGTCTAATACCACGAGGGGTCACAATTTTTTTATTATCCACTTAACAAATAATATACGATTTTTTAACATATGCATACGTTAATTTTGGAAACATTCACAATTATATTGTTCAAGTATAATAAACAAGATTTAATATCTCATGACCTTCCTCTAATTTTTTAAGATGTTTCCGTTTGATTATTTTACTCTCTTTCAAAGGGGACTACTTATTGTCGTTCATAAATTTACTTAGCATCGTCCATAATTTATGAGTAAATTACTAATTTGCCCCTTTCAAATTTAGTAACCAAATTTGACATAATTACCATAACCTAATTTACCTAATTTAATTATTAAGCTAATAATTGAAATTAAAACTCGGACCACAAAAACATTAATTCTCGAATTAACAAAACAGTTATTTTTTGAAATTTAATTGATCTACAATTGTTCGGAACATGTCGAACGCGGAAAATAATATTTCTTTTGATTTGAATTTGCTCTATACCGAGAACAATTTTCGTTGTTGTCAATGCAGTTATTATTCGACTTGTTTTATTGGATATGCGAAAATATTACGTTAACTCAACTACGCTGTATCCACGCCTCTCCCCAAGAACAGGCATGGGAGAACCACACCCCTTCCTGGGTGGAGGTGTAGATCTCCCACGCCTCTGTCCAGGAAGAGAAGTGGGAGTTTTATGCCCCTTCCTGGGTTGAGACGTAGATCTCCCACGCCTCCACCCAGAAAGAGGAGTGGGAGTTCTATGCCACATCCTGGATAGAGGTGTAGATCTCCCTCGCCTTTGTCCAGGAAAAGAAGTAAAAATTTAATGTTCCGTTGTGAGTTGTAAATCATATTTTCCACGCTTTATCAAAGTGATTAGTGTGGAGTTGGACATGAAACTCATAAATTTTAGGTAAAGCAAGACCACAAATAACAGAAATCGATTTGCCCTAAAATGCATAAATTAAGAAATTATTTACCTTGGATTCGGAATTAAGATGACACGACAGAATTAATTGGAGTGAGATTGCTTGAAATCGTTTTTCAAATTTTAATTTTTTTTACTAAAGTAGAGGAGGAAGGTAAAAGGAAGAAGGTGGATAGGATAAGGAAGAAAGTGAATAAAGAGGAAGGTGAAAAGTTAGTAAAGTGAGGGGTAAAAATGGTAATACGGTTAAAATACGGACGACGATAAGTAAATTTATGGACGACAAGAAGTAAAAGTGCTTTCGAATGAATAAATAATGGGAAGATCTTGGAAAGATGAAGAAAGTACTCATAATATAATTGTGAATCTTTCGATAACCGAGGTATTAACGTGTGTCTGTTGGACATGTTTAAAAAAATACTCCGTAATATATTAACGAGAATTGTTTAGGAGAATTACTCCTAAGACAATTAATGTCTTAGCCTAGTGGTTAGGTGTTCTGGGACGGTAGGTCTCGAATCCTCCTCCCCCTATATTGTAATGTGACTAAGTGCGATCAGTACGCTTTGAAGATTAAGGGATACGTGAAGATTAACTATGCAGTATTAAGAGAGTTTAACTACGCAGTACGCAGTATTATTCATTGACAATTAAGTTGTTTAGGATACGTGAAGATTTTTGTTATCCTAAAAACGGGGACATAGTAAGCAGTAGAATTGGGCAGAAGATGAGAGGGAGAAGCAGCAAGGCAAGGCAGTAGAGTGAGTAGTGGTAGAGGTTAAGAGGTCTAGAGGTATGTGATGTGATGTGATGTGGTAGGGGCGTCCAAAAAATGAGTGTATACTTTTTCTGAATAATAGTGTTACAACCATCTTTTATTGCATAATACACATACACAAGAAGGGCAAGTCTGGGTTTGTGTGGGCCAACTCAAATTATGTGGTTGGGGTGATGGGCATCACTATTTTCTACTGCTGCTTCACCCTGCTTTAATGGCCCTATATACAGTATACACAAGTACAGAAACCTAAGGCCTCATGCCTAGCTCCGCTCATCACGTCTAATTCTAGCTCCGCGGCTCCGCCGGCCCATCAAATGTACAAAAAAAAAAAAAAAAAAAAAACTCTATCATTAGTGTACTATGTGCATTGACACGACTACGACTCACTAGTGCTACGCATTTTTTCATTTGGATAACAATTGATACGGAGTAGTATTCCCTCCGTTCAAATTCAAAGTCAACATTTCTTTTTTGATACTATTCACAATTAAAGAAAATTTTAAATATTTTCGATAATTTATAAGAAAAAATATAGTCATGTGGTATCGAGGATATATCCACGTTCTTTCATATAGTCCTATTGATGAATAAAACGTTCTTTTATATAGTCCTATTGATGAATAAAACTATATGGGACAATCTCATTCAATTGGTTGAGTAGTTCCTTTCGAGGAAGCAATAATTATATTACTAGTAATACTTCCTCCGTTCCAACCATTTGTATCCATTTGCTTTATGCACGTATATCGATACTCGTTTCATTTTGTCTATATTTTTAGTTACGTATTACTAAAAGTTATAAAAAGTTGATATTCGAAATGTATTCGATTAGACGATTTAAACAAGATTCCACATGAATATATTTTATCTTATATATTAGAAATTATATTCGAAATGCTTGATAAGTCGATAACAACACATATTTTTATGTCATATTATTCAAAAGATATTTTACATTTTTATGTATGACTTTCATGATATTTTTAGCTAAATATGATAAATAATGTGTAATAATCTTATCAAAATTATTCTAATTATTCACAAATTTGGCCCGCCCGGCTCATACCTAATAAAAATAAATAATTTTTATTAATATTTTCTAAACTTAGTGATAAGATTAAACCCTCTTTATCAATTCTTAGTGTCATTCGTATTTATGATTAATATCTCCATAATATATACTCCCTCTGAGTTCCTATCATTGTCCCAAAGGGATTTGGGGTGGAAAATAAGGAAGGGAAAATGAGTTCTTAAAAAAAGAAGAAGGAAGAGAGAGAAATGGGAGAGTAATTGTGAACCACACATTGATGGTCTAAAAAGGAAAGTGAGACAAAAATCAAACTCAGCCCAAAAAGGAAAGTGGGACAATAATAGTAACTCGGGGGAGTACGTAATTGCTACAGTAATACCCAATACCCAATATATATATATATATATATATATATATATATATATATATATATATATTCATGTATACTTGATTAAATATTTTAAAATTTGTAACGTTATTCATATCACATTTAAATTTTAAAATGATATATGTATGTTGATATTATGGTTTATCTTTATTTTTTAATGATTCAATAAAATTTGTAAACAAAACGCATAGTAAGTTTTATTATTACTCCGTATACGATGATATTAAGACATTATCTCTTACGGTCGCCTTAAAATTTACGGATCGAAAAACATGATCTAACCCACAAGGATCAAGCTTGGGCTTAAAAAATAGGCCCGCACTTTTGATCCAGTCCTCTCATGTGGACCATTCTTAATACTCCGTATTAAGGTCCGGCCCAACCCCACACCACTTTTTTTTTTTTTTTTTGCATTATTTATTTGATAGATCCGTTATTCCCAATGACGAGTTTACTCTGCATAAAAACGAAACACAATCCAAATCAATAGAGCACCATTTTGTTAATTTTTTCTTTTCATCCATTCAATTCTTTACGTTTATTATAAATAGACAATCCAATCAATTCTTTACCTTCCTCTTTTTGTAAAAGACTTTACCATATAACCTCACATTCCACATTTATTTACACAAAATTTTACTACTCCGTACTTTTTACTTATTTAAAATTTGGTGGATTCATAAAATCATTTGATTTACCGATAATAGTTCTACTTTTCCTAAAAATTGTGAAATTCTTTATGTAAAGGATTGAATGGAGGGAAGAGAATAATTTTTATTACGATCTAAAATGATAGTAATAAATTTACTTTTGAACATTATTTTGACAAAAAATTGGTAGAGGATTTATTTAATTCCAGTTGACAAGACAATCACCAATAATTGTTTAGTTCCATTTGAGTAGACAACAAGCCAAAACCAATTACAGTATTTGTAATTGATTAATCAGTAATCACCTTTGCTTATTCATTAATCCTTCCTCTGTTAAAACTAATCATCAAACACAGAAATCCATTCAATTCACACCTCCAATGGAGGAAATAACGAACAAGCAAGATGATGATGATGATAAGAGAAGACTACTAGTCCTGTTTCCAGCACCATATCAAGGACACATGACACCCATGATACATCTAGCAACCCTCTTACACTCCAATGGCTTCTCAATCACCATAATCCAACCTCAATACAATGCTCTCGATCCCACGACCTTCCCTACCTTCACTTTCCACACCATCCACGACGGCGTACCCAAACACACCACCCCTGCCCCGAACGACTACACCCAAATTCTGTCTGTTCTTAACGCGAACTGTTTGGAACCCTTCAGGGAATGCTTGGGTGAGATTATGAAGGGATGTAGGATTAGGTGTTTGATTGTTGATCCTATGTGGAACTTCACTGCTTCTGTTGCAGACAGTCTTATGATTCCGAGAATGGTGCTTAGGACTGGCAGTGTCTCTACCTTTGTCGTCTACGATTCGTTGCAGGTTTTCAGAGAAAACGGCTATTTTCCCCTTCATGGTATACTATTCATTACCGTCCTTCCTGTTATTGTATTGCGTTGTTTTGGTTGAGTTGGTTCCTCGACTGTCGACTGTAACGTGGAACAATTGAATCCATCTAAACAGAATGTAGCTCTTGTTTCGGATCCAAATCAGACCTGTCGACTATACCAAATCCATTCATGTATCGCGTCATCTACTATACCCATCAATGCTCCTAGGACAGAAGGATAGAATATAACTACTCTAGTTAGCAATGTTAGTTAGTAATGTTAGTTGGAGGTTGTTATAAGTTAGTTACATACTTATTTATCAGAATGCTTAAAATATACTGTACTCAGCACTGATAATTTTCTGATTTCTCTTCGAAAATGCAGACAATGCAGCAACTAACTTCTAGCTTGTAGATTAGATTGATACTGCTTATCTAATACGGAGTACTCGGTATCTAATTGTTTTAAATCTGTGTTTCAGAGGCGAGATCAGATGAACCACTGCAGGAGTTTCCGCCATTCAAAGTTGGAGACCTGCCACCAGAAGTACAGCATGAACTAATTGACACAATAGTGAAAGAGACCATTAATTCACAAGGACTTATCTGCAACACGTTCGAGGAACTCGAACTGGATTCTCTGGCTAAAGCTCGCAACGTCCTCTCTATACCCATCTTTCCAGTAGGTCCGCTGCATAAGTACTCGCCAACTTCTGCACCGAGCATATGGACACAGGATCAAACATCCATTTCATGGCTAAACACACAAGCTACGAAATCTGTACTGTACGTGAGTTTCGGTAGCCTGGCTGCTATCAGCAAAGACGAGTTTGAAGAGATCGCGTGGGGACTGGCTAACAGCGAGATACCTTTCCTATGGGTGGTTCGCCCTGGGTTGAATGAAGGGTCGAAAGCCAGTGATGTATTGCCAGAGGGTTACTTGAATGTAGTCAAAGGAAGAGGGCACATTGTGAAGTGGGCACCTCAGTTAGATGTACTGTCTCACGCGGCCGTGGGAGGGTTTTGGACTCACTGCGGATGGAACTCGACTTTGGAGAGTATTTGTGAAGGGGTGCCGATGCTTTGTCTACCGTGCTTTGCTGATCAGGATATGAATGCCAGGCATGTGAGTGATGGTTGGAAGATTGGGGTACAGTTGGAGAAAGGGATGAAAAGAGATGAAATCGAGAAGGCGATAAGGAGATTGATGGTGGAGGAAGAAGGTGAAGAAATGAGGAGCAGAGTAACAACTCTCAAGGAAAATGCTAGTCTTTGTTTACAGAAAGGTGGCTCTTCATACAAATCTTTAGAAAACCTCATTAGCTACCTCTCAACAATTTGATCTATTCATTTCTCATGTATGTACTTGTGCCAATAATGAATAATAACAACTCGGAGAAAAGATCATGACGATTGTGAATGAATGTTTGACCCGTTATACATTTAAGACGGATAACCCGTCTCAAGGGAGACCTAATAGATCGTGAAAAGCAAGTGCTAGTTGTGAATTTGGCATTTCACTTTCACTATCCCTTAATCACATGGGTAGGTTTGGCAGCATGCCTGACTGCCTGTATCTGATTTGTCAAGTTCCTCTTTTTTGTCCCTTAATGTCCGTTGTCTATTTACGAAATTTATAAATCAACGATCACTTTTCGACTTCTGACTAGTTGGCCTTATTTGACCAGACGTCAACTTCTGAGCAATATAATGCACTAGAAAAAGTCACGACGATATAACTCTGTGTCAATCCTCAATACTTGTATTGTATCCCAATGGAGATGAATCGGAGAGTAGTGATATTCCCTGCACCATTTCAAGGCCACGTAACGCCAATGATGCACCTGGCTAACCTCCTCGACCACAAAGGCTTCGCCATTACTGTCATCCAGACCACTTACAATCCACTTAACCCAACCCACTTCCCTAACCTCACCTTCTATTCCCTCGACGACGGCCTGCACGAGGCCTACCTCAAGTCACCCCCTCCCGACTCCTTCAAGGTCCTCTCTGATCTCAACTCCGCCTGCATAGAACCCTTCAGGGTTTGCATCTCTCAGATTCTCAATGATCAGGACCCTGTCCCTGTTACCTGCCTCATCGCCGACCCTATTTTCGTCTTCTTAAACAATGTTGCTCGCAGTTTTAATCTTCCTAGGATCGCCCTCAGGACCGGTTCCTTATCCTCCTTTATTGTCTACGATTCCTTGTCTTCCCTCCGCGAAAAAGGCTACTTCCCTCTCCAAGGTACCTAGCTCCTACATTATACATCGCGCCTTTGAATTCATTCCCATATCTCTCTGTCTTCTGTGTTATGAAACCAACTCAACCAAAACTTTAAGGCAATGGTTGGAGGTCCAGAAATGTTTATATACTCTTACATTCTGCTTTTGCTGAATTTCAGAAAGCAGGTTAAACGAGGTGCTGGTGGAATTAGCGCCTCTGAAAGTGAAAGACCTTCCTGTAGAAACACATCACGATTTGCTAACGACAATGTTAAATGAGACCAAGACTTCACAGGGAATGATCTGCAACACCTTCGAGGAACTCGAACCAGATTCATTAGCCACACTTCAGCAGACCCTTTTATCTGTCCCCATCTTTCCCATCGGTCCATTACACAAATACTTTCCTGATTCTCAAGTGAGCATATGGACACAAGACCAAACATCCATTGCCTGGTTAGACTCCAAAGCGCCAAACTCGGTACTCTATGTCAGTTTTGGGAGTGTAGCAGCGATAAGCGAGGCTGAATTTCTTGAGGTTGCGTGGGGACTGGCAGACAGCCAACAGCATTTCCTGTGGGTTGTTCGCTCTGGCATGATACAAGGTTCAGACGATACTGATAGCTATACGTTATTGCCTGAGGGGTACGAGGAGATCGTGAAGGAAAGAGGACATATTGTGAAATGGGCACCTCAAGCAGAGGTTTTGTGTCATCCTTCAGTAGGCGGGTTTTGGACGCACAGTGGGTGGAACTCGACACTGGAGAGCATTTCTGAAGGGGTTCCGATGATTTGTCTACCGTTTTTTGGGGACCAGTCGATCAATGCACGATATGTGAGCGATAAATGGAGGGTTGGGTTGCAGGTTGAGAAGGGTGTGAAAAGAGAGGATGTAACAATGGCAATTAGGAGATTGATGGTTGATGATGAAGGTAAAGAGATGAGGAATAGAATCGGAGTATTGAAAGAGAAATCAGATGTTTGTCTCATGGGAGGCCATTCATCTAATAAACATTTAGATAGGCTAATTAACTACCTGTTAGCCATGTGATTAACTACCTATTAACCTGATTCCTGGATTAATAGCAACATACTGTACTTAACACAGTACTTCCTATAAATTTTGTTTTTGTTTTTTTTTTTTTTTTTTTTTTTTACCGTTGGTACTTTTTACTTCTTCACCGTCGACACTTTATATAACTACGTTGTCATTTCCACCCGTCTTTCTCTCTTTCGTCATTATCGTCTCTAATTTTACAGTTCCGATAAAAATCCTCTAGATATAAAGTAAACGCAAGTAATTTGTTACTCTTAAGCATTCTAATGTTTAGTCAGTTTCATAATTTTGTGAGAATGACTCCATATAAGTTAGGATCTTAGGGATGAATATAATGCTCTCGAGGAAGATTTGCCGAAAAATTTAGGTTGCAAAACCATTAAAATTAAATTGAATGTTGGGTACTTAGGTCGTTATGACCCTACACAAACTATTCTTTAAAACGGAGATATTCGTCATAATCATAAAACGGATACCTAACCAAGACAAATATTTTGCTAGTTCAAGATAATATACTCCGTATATTTTTTGTCTTTTCAATAATACTTGAGTCATTATAAAGCTCTACAAAGTATTCCTTTGTTTCTTTGATATCTTCCACATTTCATTTTTCAATCATTTCTTTGATTTCTTCCATTTTCTTTCACACTTCTCTCTTACCTAGTGGCCCACTTACTTTACTCCCTCTCTACTTTTACTTATTTTATTGTTTTTCTTAAAAAATGTGTCACTTTTAAGGTGGAAGAAATCATAGAAACGGAGGGAGTACCGCTCTAACATTTTACTCCCTTCGATCACTATTTTTTTTGGCTATTTCCATTAAAATATTCCTCATAAATATATTCGTAAAATGAGACGAAAAATAATGTTTAAGGGAAGGGGAGTACTCTAAATCCAAATTGGGACTAACAAGACACATACATACACATGGTGGATGAGTGGATGTATTACAAAACGTGGCAAGGAGGCTGGAACTCGAAGATTCTAGAGAAACCCAGAAATGTCGCCAATTGTCCAGTGATCATCCCTCCTGTGTTAACGATCTCTCAAGAACTCCCTAGATAATTATTACATCCTCTATATAAACTCTCACACCTTCCACTCTCTCTTCATCAACCAAATCAATCAACTAAATCTCACAGATTGCTAACAATGTCGTTGATTCCAAGCATCTTCGGAAACCGGCGAAGCAACACCTTCGACCCGTTTTCAATGGATTTATGGGACCCATTCCAAGGCGGAGCTGGATTCCCCTTCAACAACACCCAGGCTCTGTCTTCTTCAGCAGGCGACACCTCCGCCTTCGTGAACGCGAAGATAGACTGGAGGGAGACACCAGAGGCGCACGTGTTCAAGGCGGATTTGCCGGGGCTGAAGAAGGAGGAGGTGAAGGTGGAGGTGGAAGACGGGAAAGTGCTCCAGATCAGCGGGGAGAGGAGCAGGGAGAACGAGGAGAAGAGCGACACGTGGCACCGTGTGGAGCGGAGTTCAGGGAGGTTTATGCGGAGGTTTAGGTTGCCGGAGAATGCGAAGATGGAGGAGGTTAAGGCGAAGATGGAGGACGGTGTGCTTACTGTTACTGTTCCGAAGCTTGAGGAGAAGAAGACCGAGGTCAAGTCCATTGACATCTCTGGTTAAACTCGATGTATTTGGACGTAAGATTATCAATGGTCACTATTTTCATTTCGTTTCATGAATATTTGTGAAGGATAGGTTAATGGAATGAGTTGAAAAATAGTGACCGGAACGAGTAGTACTAATGTCTAATATGTGTGTACTGTGTGTATGTTTGGTCAGTTTCTTAGTTTTGTGTGAAATTTTACGGGTTTATGACTCGTTATATGAATGTTCCATGGGTATGTATCACGTACGGAGTATGTACGTATGTAAACTCGAATGTAACGATAATAATAGTAAGTGTTAGATTTCGCGAGTAAGCAATTTCAATTTTACGTCACATTAATAGAATATAAATGGGTCTCAATTATCGTTTTAAAGATGGTTGAATTGATTTTATAACAGGTATCAGAGTCGGAATTGAACAACTGAGCATTACACAAGTAAACAGGTTTTATAATCAAAGCGATAGAATGAGGCTGTGGAGTTTGTCAAGCGACTCGTATGAAGAACCGCCATGGCTAACACACTTATCAGCCGTTTCTTTAAACTCGTCCAACCTTTTTCTAATCTCCTGATCCCCCATTAGTTTTCTGATCACCTCTTCAACCTGTGCTCTCCCGATACTCTTTTTATCGACACGCAGTCCGACCTTCCATACATCGGTCACGTGCCTAGCAATTGTCTTTTGGTCCGGGAACAAACATGGCATACAAATGACAGGGACGCCTTCAGAGATGCTCTCCATGGCCGAGTTCCATCCACCGTGTATAAACGCCCCTCCGACAGCAGAATGCCTTAACGCTTCCTGCTGTGGCGCCCACGTCACAATGCGGCCTCTTTCTCCCACTTTCCCCTCGAATTCTTCCAGGAGTAGCTGCGAGTTGTCTGTCGCGTGGACGAGGTCAGGTCGGATGACCCACAGGAACGAGTGGTTGCTGCTGGTTAAACCAGATGCAATCTCCTCGAATTCCGCCTTGTTTATGGTTGCAATACTCCCAAAGCTGACGTACAAGACGGATTTTGGTGGTTGGTTGTCGAGCCATGAGATGACGGGGGCTTTGTCCTTGAGGAGAAAGCTGCTGGCAGCGGCCGAGGTTTTGGAGTACTTGTGCAAGGGTCCGATTGGAAAGAGGGGAATGTCGAGTTTCTGCCTTAGACTTTTCAGCGACGGACCTTCCAGTTCTTCGTACGAGTTGCATATCAGCCCTGACGATGCTTTGATTTCCTCCACCATTGCAATTATTTCTACACCATGATCCAGCAAATTACATACCACTCAGCTTCATATTCGATTCAAATATTCAGTTACTTTAGATAATAGCAATGCAATCAAGTTACTAGTCTGCCTCGAGTTTATCACAGTACATTTAATTCATACATTGTCTTTGGATTCTTGCAAATAATGATTTTTGTAATAATAAATGCAAATTAATTAATATAATAACTTTAAGATGGTAGTGCTGTTAATTAATGAAGTGATGCTAAACCTGGGTAAACAGGGTAATCTTCATGTTGGTGCACATCAGAGGAACTCAAAATGAGCAAATCCGCGGCAGTGGAGGTGTGAAGCATGATCCTAGGAAGCTCGAATTCCTCAGAAATCGACCTAGTAAACACCCACAACGGATCCGTTATCAAACAAGCCACATTCTTCTTCTTCTCCTCTCCCTCGTTGTCGTCGTTTCCCAAAATGGAGCCTAAGCAATCACGAAAAGGCTGTTTGGAATTAGAATTAAGCGCAGCCAGTAACATGACAGGGTTGCTAGGAGGTGGTTCCATGGCGGCTATACCGTCATCAATGAAATGAAAGGAGTAATCGGACGAGAAGTTTGATGGGTTCGGGGAGTTGTATTTGGTAAGAACGAAAGTAACGGGTACACCCTTGGAATGAAGGGCTTCTGCTACGTGAAACATGGGGGTCATGTGGCCGATGGCGGGTAATGGAAAAAGTATCACTCTTCTCGTCTTCTCCATCGTAAATTAACTAGCTTGACTATGAAACGTAAATTGTTTGATTGATTGATTGATTGATCGATCGATAGATTTTATAATGTGAGTTGACGACTGGTTTGCGTAGGGATCAAGATTATATTTTGTTTAAGTTGAGGTGTTGACAGTCAGCAAGTGCGCATGGTGGTTTGGGTAGGGACAGAAACAGAGACAAAGGAAGATGAGATGAGTAGTTAATAATTGTAAGGTGGAGCACACAAGTCTCCACTATTTATGGATCTGTATCTGTTGATTCTTTCTTATTAAAATTTGACAAATTATAGTATAAAATCATAGTATCGTATAAGAGCATTTCAATCCATCCTCCATTCTCCATTCTTGGAAGAAAATGGAGAAAAATGGTTAATGAAGTGAAGAATGATTATCCCGATAATAAAAATATTGATATTAAAATAATAAAGAGATGATAAATGAATGAGTGAAATAATGAAATGTATTCGAATCCACTGGAGAATAGGAGTTTCGTTCTTGGGTGGGATAAAAGTAATGAGATGGAGAGGTGAGTCCAATTCATTTTTGGATGAGGATGTTCTAAATAACCTTAAAGTTAAGAATTTTTGGTAAAATATTATCACTTTAAATTATTTACTGACCAGTTTTAAGTTAAATAGTGACCATTTTTTGATACGAAAACGTGGTAGTTATTTATTTGAAAGTGGTAATTAACGAGTCTAAAATGGTCAATTTTTATCATAAATTACAAATTATTAGTATTATCGTACCGGTACAACGGTTGTAAACTATAATTGATGTTGAAATTTAGCCACTTATGAAGTACTCACCCAATCTCAATTTTTTTTATTGAATGGATTATTTCATTAATAAATATTCCAGTTCACATTTATTTTACAAACAGATTATAAGATAATGAGAGAAGAGTTAATGTTTCGTTCAAAAAAAATGTGAACTATTGATCGGAATGGGGTAAGTTGCATATCAATGGTAAGTAAAGGAAACATTTGAGCCATTCCTAGAATGATATACTAGATTGCATTAGATTGGTGCTGGAAACAAGCAATAATTATATAAGGGATTATTGCGAAATCTGCATGGGATGATCTCGAATCTTTGATTTAGGTCTCGTTTTGTTTGGGTTGGTCCCTCTTCTAAGTGTTGTTTCAGGTCGTCGACATTTCAGTCGTAGTTCAAGCCTACGTAACACCCCGTAAAATTTTCGGCCATATTGTTTTTGGTCTTCGAATTTGCAAAAAAACGTGGATAATACACTTCAATTTGAGACGTTTTTGACTGGACATTAGTTTATCGCGTAATTACGCCTTTAAATGTTCTCTGTTGAAGCTAAAATTTTGTGTGGGCGTAAAATATGGCCTAGGAAATACCCCGTAAAATTTTCGGCCATATTGTTTTTGGTCTTCGAATTTTCAAAAATCATGGATAATACACTTCAATTTGAGGCGTTTTTGACAGACATTAGTTTATTGCGTAACGACACCATCAAATGTTCTTTGTTGGAGCTAAAATTTTGTGTGCGCGTAATATACGGCCTAGGTAGCACCCCGTAAAATTTTTGGCCATATTTTTTTGGACTCCGAATTTGCAAAAAAAAAAAGATAATACACTTCAATTTGAGGCGTTTTCGACCGATGTTAGTTTTTCGCGTGATTATACCATAAATTGTTCTCTTTTAGAGCTAATATTTTGTGCGCGCGTAATATACGGCCTAGGTAACACCCCATAAAATTTTCGGCCATATTTTTTTTGACTTCGAATTTGCAAGAAAACGTGGATAATACACTTACATTTGAGGCGTTTTCGACCGATATTAGTTTATCGCGTGATTTCACCATCAAATGTTCTCTTCTCTAGCTAAAATTTTGTGTGCGCGTAATATACGGCTTAGGTAACACCCCATAAGATTTTCGGCCATAATTTTTTTGGACTCCGAATTTGCAAAAAAACGTGGATATACAATTCTATTTGAGGCGTTTTCGACCGATATTTGTTTATTGCGTGATTACACCATCAAATATTCTCTTTTGGAGCTACAATTTTGTGTGCATATGTAGACACCCGCATTTTGACCGCCAGGTGTCTATGGCAGTTTCCAAAAAACATGGACCTATGTCATGTCCACAGCGTGTAATATACGGCCTAGGTATAACCCCGTAAAATTTTCCACCAATTGTTTTTGGACTCCAAATTTGTAAAAAAACGTGGATAATACACTTCAATTTGAGGCGTTTTGGACTTTATCGCGTGATTACACCATCAAATGTTCTCTTTTGGAGCTAAAATTTTGTGTACGCGTAATATATGACCTAGGTAACACCCCGTAAAAATTTTGGCCATGTTTTTTTTGGACTTCGAATTTGCAAAAAACGTGGATAAATACACTTCAATTTGAGACGTTTCGACCGATATTAGTTTATCGCGTGATTACACCATCAAATGTTTTATTTTCGAGCTAAAGTTTTGTGCGCGCGTAATATATGGTCTAGGTAACATCCCGTAAAGTTTTCGGGCATATTTTTTTTGGACTCCAAATTTGCAAAAAAACATGGATAATACACTTCAATTTGAGGCGTTTTCGACCAATATTAGTTTATCGCGTGATTATACCATCAAATGTTCTCTTTTGGAGCTAAAATTTTGTGTGCGTGTAACATACGGCCTAGGTAACACCCCGTAAAATTTCCGGCCATATTTTTTTGGACTCCGAATTTGCAAAAAAAACGTGGATTATACACTTCAATTTGAGGCGTTTTCGACCAATATTAGTTTATCGCCTGATTACACCATCAAATGTTCTCTTTTGGAGCTAAAATTTTGTGTGCGCGTAACATACGGCCTAGGTAACACCCCGTAAAATTTCCGACCATATTTATTTTGGACTCCGAATTTGCAAAAAAACGTGGATTATATACACTTCAATTTGAGGCGTTTTCAACCAATATTAGTTTATCGCGTGATTACACCATCAAATGTTCTCTTTTGGAGCTAAAATTTTGTGTGCGCGTAACATACGACCTTTTTTATTTTTGGGATTTTTTTTTTTAATTCAAACAAATTTTTTTTTTCGACCCGAAGTGAAGAAGAAAGGAAATGAATAAATATAGATGCTGCTAACTCGAAATACAATTAAAAAGAGTTCATTGCAATCAATAGAGTAATAATAAAGAGTATACTCCGTATAAATTAAGAATATGTAATCAAATTAAAAAAGTTTCTAACTCTATTTCTACTGTTTTATTTTCGAGCTAAATTTTTGTGCGCGCGTAATAATATATGGTCTAGGTAACACCCCGTAAAATTTTCGGGCATATTTTTTTTGGACTCCAAATTTGCAAAAAAACATGGATAATACACTTCAATTTGAGGCGTTTTCGACCAATATTAGTTTATCGCGTGATTACACCATCAAATGTTCTCTTTTGGAGATAAAATTTTGTGTGCGCGTAACATACGGCCTAGGTAACACCCCGTAAAATTTTCGGCCATATTTTTTTTGGACTCCGTATTCGCAAAAAAACGTGGATTATAAACTTCAATTTGAGGCGTTTTCGACCAATATTAGTTTATCGCGTGATTACACCATCAAATGTTCTCTTTTGGAGCTAAAATTTTGTGTGCGCGTAACATACGGCTGTGGACATGACATAGGTCCACCCCGACGCGGCCACGCGCGAGTTTGGGGAGGCGAATGAATCTCCATATGTGATGGTCAAATTGAAATTTAAATCGAAGTAGGAGTCGCCACCGAATTTTGTGGTTATTTGGAACCATTCGAGCCTACTCTATGTCGTTGTGGGCCGTATACAAAATAAGGCCCATTTCCGATGTCAGAGTTTATTGGGCTCGTCCCTTTGCATTTGATACCGATACCGACATTATCGGATATCGTGTATTGAATGACTCTCGTTGCCAATGGATTCGGACATCCGGAAACCATGGTTCTGAGTAAGGGGTGAGGGTACGTGTTGGGAAGTTCACTAAGAACACCCAACCCCGCCCGCACTTAGCGGCCTTTACTAAGATATCGTTCGTTTTTGGTGTACACGCGTTAGTTCGACGGTTGAATGATATGCAAACATTATTTTCCTAAGCATGTGAGAAAAATAAATAAATGGGTTGCTAAGTCGTTTAATGCATCTTAAACTAATAATGTCAAAGTTATTTTAACATGTGAAGTCGTTTTAGTCTAATAAAACGATAAAAACAAATAAATTGCTACAAACACGAGAAAACGCGTTAGTAACGTTTGAATAAATCGAATAAAGACGTAAATGAATAATATGCATGATTTTAGAAAAGATTTATGACACGCGAAAAATACTTGTCGAAATCTGAAAATATACCGAGAAAACCGCTATTTTATGTGAGAAAACGATGCTGGAAAAATCGGAAAAAAAACGAAAAAAGGCTGCGGCTTACAGCAGCCCGCGTGACTCGCCCGGGAGGGGCGCGACTCGCGTGGGTGGCTGTCTCGGATTCGATTTTCGAAAATTATTAATTTTGATAAATCGTGTACAAATATGGATTAATTTATACTCGATTTATATTTTCGATATTCGTCGTATTCGATATTCGATTATGAAATCGATATCGAATAGTCGGAATGATTTTAGAAAAGGTTTTGAACGAAAAGTGAAAAAAAAGAATTTGAACGAAAAAGATGTTAATTCTCTCCGCGTTTAAAATCATCGAATTTTGTTAAAAAAAGATGTAATGATTTTGTTAGCATCAACGAGAATTAATTAATTTAGTTCTTGTAGATACGATATTCGATTAGAGAATCGGTATCGTATTTTAAGAACGTTATAAAAATAGTTTTTTAGTATCGATTATTAGAAATAAAAAATATGTGACGAACGACCCATATTAAAATACGAAACGACCGACGACACAACGAAAAAAAAAAAAAAGACGTGAGAAAGAGGGAGAGAAAAGGGAAGAGTCGGGTTTGATTTACACCCTCAACCTACATGCTTCGTTTTCTCGGTATAAGGCTCGTCGGACAGTGGCCTAGGCACGGGAGCGTCGAGATGATGCGGATGAGTTAAGGTGTCGGTTTTTTTGGACGTGGGAGGTAACGGATTCGGCCGGATGACGGGGTCGGATTCGTCGGGTTGATTTGAGGCTTCTTCGGAAGTATGTCGGGATTTGCTTTGATTTCTTTTTACTAAATATCGAGGATGTGTGGGTAATAGATCTATGATGTGTGTGAATGTGTCGGGATTATTGATGTTGTTTTTGTGTTGAATAGAGGGTCCTATTTATAGGAGTGGAGGTTTAGGAGAGGTATCTTGCTTGAACAACAAGAAATACTGGTTTGGATAGGAAACGCGAGAGTTCGAAAGGGAACGAAAGTATCATTTCTTGGTGGGGAAGCCGAGTAACTCGGCTGAAAGGGAGTGTTTCGGCTGTTTGGGATGTCTTGGCCGAGTATTTGGAGCTCGGTCGGTATCTGATTCGATTTTCGGATAGAATTCCTACTTGAGATCGAATTCTATCCTTAAACGGATTTGTTTAATACTTTTTGAAAGCTGATTTTTGTGGTGTTTGAGACCGAATCAGCCACGTGAGGTGTCACGGCTGACTCACGTGTCTCGGGAATATTTTTGACCGGGTTTTGACTCGGTCGCTAAAAGACGGTTTTACCCCTGGTGTCGGAATCGACCCAAATTAGTCTCATTTGACTCGAAACGACCCACTGGGCCTGAATTTGAGGTTGGTTTTGTAAGATTTGTACTCCGTAATAAGCCTAAACCAAATGTCCATGATTTCGAGCCCATATCCGAGTCCATTAAAGCATGTTCGCGTCCTATCATTATCGGGTGTTTGGTGGGACCTACTATAGACACCTGGCAGTCAAAATGCGAGTGTCTACAGAGCCCCCACTCTGACTGAGGCTTGGACAAGGCGAAAGTCAGAGTAGCTACCAGGCCAATCGAGGATTAAGACCTGACAGACTTCCGATCGGGTCGTTTAAAGTCCATTAGACCTGCGTGAAGGGCTCGCCAGCCATAAGATAGAAATCATACCTGGATAAATGTCAATAATGTCGCGGGGACTTTCTTCTAAAAAAGTCTTGGGTGTGTCTGTTTACAGACATATCCCATCTTCGAATTGCGCGGGAGCTTGCCTTGGCAGCTATGGGTGTGTCTATTTACAGACACATCCCATCTTTGAATTACGTGGGAGCCTGCATTGGAGGCTACGGGTGTACCTGTTTACAGATACATCCAAAAAATGTCGCTTGTACCTTTCCACTGGAGAATTCCTCGGGAGCTGGGATATCTGTCCGTAAATTGCATGTAATATTCAGATAAAATACCGACTCACGCTGGGGAAGAAAATGATTTTTTGACCGATTGATTTTTGGAGAAAGATTTTTTTTGAAAATTTAGAAAATGTCGAAAATTTTGAAAAAAAATTGGAAATAGGAATGCTTGGGATGACTTGATTCTTGATCAGATTCTGACACAGACTGCCAAAATCTTCTGGTTAGGCCTGTATGCCTAGATGAAGAGGAAGATATACCGACAGACTCGACTCTGGACGCGTGAGGACGAGTTAACAAACACGACTTTGACTCTCTAAAGGTTAGATCATGACTCGGTAGGGGATGAGCCACCTAAGATGACAAGACTCTTAAGTTGCGCTATTCCGTAGCCTAGGCGAGTGGCAACACGGTCGAATCCTCGGAATGAGACTGTTTCCGTACGACAGGGCTTTGTGGTAGCAATGCCGTAGACTGGTGTTCTTCTGGATTTTTGATTTTTGGGTACATTTCCAAAGTAGGTGTTGTCTCGAGTCTTTGACAGATTCTCGTCTTTGACTGAGCCGAGTATTAGGACACACTATAGAAAGGTGGCTAGATTTTGAAAGTATTTGGATTTTTGTGAGTGGAAGGAAAACTTCTGCCTAAGAGAAGCCCCCAGAATGACAAAGCTAACTGTTGAGAACATGACAGTGTCGTGACCGGAATGATGGTGCTTTTTGAATGAGTGTCAATGTGGGTGGTTGTGCCTCTTTTGAAAGGCTGCCTACGTATTCACGTGTTGTGAAATCACACCAAGCCGTAGTTCAGTGTCGAAAGATATATTATGGTGCCTAGTTTATTAGGGCTTGGTGTGTAACTAGCCATAGCGATGGTGTAGGCTAGGTGCATTCCCAATGATGTCTTGATCAAAGGGCTAGAATGGTTAGGATATTGATCCTGTGACTGTGAGCGTTCTCCGAGGTAGCCCCCAGAGGTGGTGTGAGCTATTTGGGCATGTTCTATGCCGACTGCAAGTTGAGTTCCCGTGTTTGGGGTTGGTAACTGGTTTGAATGAGATGAATTGGGATGGGATTTTAACGAGTTCTGCTCTCGGGGATTTTAACGAGTTTTGCTCTCGGGATTTTAACGAGTTTTGCTCTCGGGATTTTAACGAGTTTTGCTCTCGGGGATTTTAACGAGTTTTGCTCTCGGGGATTTTAACGAGTTTTGCTCTCGGGGATTTTAACGAGTTTTGCTCTCAGAGATTTTAACGAGTTTTGCTCTCAGGGATTTTAACGAGTTTTGCTCTCGGGGCTTTGTATGGTGATTGTGATTTTTGTTATGTAAAGGGGAAGTCGAGTAAAATGGCTCGAACTTTGATTGGGATAGGTTTTGATAATGCGGGATCTGGTTTCCATGTCTGGCCCTAATGGTTAGGGATATCCTATGGAGCTTGAATCCTCAAAATTCCGGGCTGTCTCTGGCCTGGGTCTCGAGAAGGTCTTGAGGGTTGTAATGTGGGAAGGCTAAATGTGGTGTTAGCTGACCAGCTTGATTGTTTTTCCCCTGTTGGATAAGGGTTTTGATATTTTTTGAATTGACCGTTTCACTTGAGTTGATCATTAGCTACGGTCATGGGATTCTTCACTTGGATTGACCGTTTGACCTTGGTCATGGACGTTTTTTTTTTTGATGATGGCCTGCTTTTTTTGTTTTGGACCTTTTGCTTTTTCTCTTGGACTTTTGATTTTTTTTTGTTCAACCTTTTTTTTGTCGGTCAGACTAACACCTAAGGTAGGGATTGGTTAGTTTTATTGGATGAGTGTTTATTGTGGGAAACGGGCTTGCCTCCCGTCTTGAACCCAAACTAGGAGACTACCTAGATTTGTTATAGGATTCGATACCGCTCCTGCTACGGTTAGTTATGTGGCTTTTCTATACCAGACATGGAATAGGTAAAAGGAAAACACGGGCTCGGTTTCCTGCAGTCGTTATAGATGTGCCTATAGTCACGTGCATGTGCTCACAGTGTATGATGGTGCTCATCATGTTCTCGGAAACACATAAGGAAAGTATATATGAGAAATAGAAAAGCTGATTTTATTGAATTTTGAAAAGATGACAGAATGCAAAAGACTCTGACTCTGATTTGGAAATGAGGATGTAGGGTATCCTAGACTCGAACTCAGACTCGAATCAAATCTGGACTTTCGGACGCTCGGTTGGTTGTTTTTTTTTGGTAAGGTCTTCGACAGGTGCCACGACTCGCCTAAACTCGGTTTTGCGCAAATGCAAGAGAGGGAGTCAAACTAGACACGACCCGGGGTGACGGGATGACAAAGACTCTTGGACCGGGATACCCGAACGTTGGCCTAGACGAGGTAATGACCCTGGCTTGGACTCGAATATGAGACTCAAGCTGTACGAGGATAAGTCCGAAATGGGGCGATCGTGTTTGACCGCGTCGCGTGCTCGGACCAACCGTGGTGACCTAACCCTAGGTGACTCGAGTGTTCGTAGCATAGGTACGACTCGAAGAAGGCATCATAAGGACGCCGGTGTAAAGTACCCCTTAAGGTGACCGTGGTCGACTGCTCGGGTGAAGGACAGCTGATGCGTGTCGTTTCCGCAGTCAAAATTAAATTTATAAACACTACTAACTCTACACTAGATAGGGTAAGTAGAGGTCGATCCCACAGAGACTGACGTTATTATCTTAGGAAATTTATTATTTAATAGTATAAATATATAAAAGGGGGTTTTTTTTGTTGGTTTAAAAAAATAATAATAAAAATAAAATAAAATAAAACATCACCATAAATAAATAATTAATCATAACAATATTCGAGACATGCAATATATGATATAGTCGGGTTAATCATCGATTCAATTAATTAGACTCAAATAGATCGGTAACTATGTAATCCCTTGTAAGCAAGTAAATTAACAGTTTTATCTTTCTTACTCGTTAAACTCCGTTAACCACGCAAGTTTAATCCTAACTAAATTATATCGACTCAACCATGTAAGCACGTATCAAGTCAATAAATTTAATCGCATTAAGAACACCAATCAATTGAATTATATAGAACCAGAAAGCTGCAATTAAATATAACTCAATTATCATACAAAATTCTAGTAGTTAAATTAGACCAGTAAGCTGCAACCTAATTTAAAACACTATTAATTTAACAATCGACTCATGTAAATAATCTAGGTGATCAGGCTAAATTAATAAACATGAAAACAACAGTCAAATCGTGAATTTCATACGAATATCAAAGTACTAATTAAACGTTAAAACAATAACGTAATCTCATAACTCATTGACAATAATCAATACATTACATGTTCGAATAATTGAAAGATTAAACTAAATAACTAATTAAACAATAAATAAACTAAATAAGATAGATAGATGCAACCGTTAGATAAATTAGGAGTTGAATTGATCGCGTCCCGCATTAAAATCCGGTTGAATTTGTACCGACCTTGGCCATGAAGGCCAAGGCCTTCGCCCTATATATTCCTATGTGTGTGTGCTGCTCCTTGTTCTCTCTCTTTTTTTCCCTACATTAAAGCCCTAATGCTTCTTTTATAGTGTTGGTTTGGTGTTGGTGAATTTATTTCTTTCCTTAATTAAATTTATCTTGGTCTCACAATTCCACATCTTCTTCTTTCCTTTTTTCACCGGATTTTCTTTCCTTAATTTTCCATAATGGGCTGATGGTTTCAAGCTTGATTTCGACCCATTAGATGATGGAATTTGATTTTGATCTCTTCAACAAAGTTGCTCATCTCGAACTTAGCTTCCCGATGTATGTTGATTTGCATTACTACGACATCGGATGAGTGAGATATTGTCGTCTTAAGACAGACCTGCAAAAACAAATACGATTTTGGTAGTCTCGCAATCTTAATTCATGTGGGTTATTACTAATTAATTAAAATATATATTAAAAACTCACTTTAGCACAAAAATATCGAAAGTTCAATAATAAACCCAACTTATATAAAATAATCATTTTAACTCAAATATTACGAAAGACGACATAAAAATTATAATATTAAAGGGGTAAAAATACGCATAAATATCGACTTATCAACAGCCCTGAGTAAGACTAAAGACTCAGATGGTGTGACATCTAAGTGACTCAAAAGTGGGGTACGTGAGACAACACGTGTAAGACATGACCCTTAGAGCAACCGTGATTGACCGCTCTGATGAAGGGTAGCCCCCGAGTGAGGAAAAGCCCGAAAAGGAAATGAGTCGGAAAGGACACCTAGACGGGTGACTCGTGGATGGTGGGCCTTCCTTAGAATTTGGCAAAGTGGGCCTTGTCCCGTGTGAAGAAAGACCTACGTGTGAGCTATTCCCCAGACTTTGGACCCTAAAGTGTAAATGGGCTTCCCTTTGTAGGAGTTTGTCCTACGTAGGTGGGCCGTGCCTTGACAAATAAGGCGGACTGGGATGGGGTAGAAACTCTTGATGTAAGATTGACGGAGCTTCGACGCTATAGACTCTAACAACTTATGACAAGACCCGACACTACTAAATATGGGAAGTCCTAAGATGAAGAAAGCTTTGAAAGAAGAATTTGGATTTGAAAACCGAACAAAGTCGGATAGGATGACCCGATTTTTTTTTTGAAAATCGAAAAAAAAGGTTTATCGGGCCGAGATTTTGAATTTTTGAAAAGTTTGGACAGCATAACGGCTAGAAAATAGGCTATTTTGAGTCAAAATCATAAGTCCTAAATTCGGTAGCTTTCCGGGTTTGAAAAATGGATAGTTTTCGGAAAAAGATACAAGTTTTTGAAAACGACGCTTTTTGAAAAGACGAGACATGGATCAAGTAGCACGTAGTCACGGAAACAGTATAATGACGCAATGTATGCTCTTAGTCTAAGTCTCGGTCGGTCGAATAGGGTCTATACCAACGACGATAGCTTTCTCGCAAATCAGGACGGTCTTCCTAAGCCGAGTTGGTCTTAGAACCTGCCGTAAAACCCATGCGAGTTCCGCCATCGAAATCTTTAGTGGGTCCATTTAGGAACGCACCGTGGTATAGTGGGACGTCGGTCACAAGTAACCGGCCCGGGAAAGAATTGAGTTATGCATGAACCATTGAACTAAAACGTGTACATTACTATTCGAACGATTTCTTTTCGAGTCTCACCCTAGGGATGCCGATGGTAAGTGACTCATCAGTTGATCCCCAGCGGAGTCGCCAAATTGTGGACATGACATAAGTCCACCCCGACGCGGCCACGCGCGGGTTTGGGGAGGCGAATGAATCTCCATATGTGATGGTCAAATTGAAATTTAAATCGAAGTAGGAGTCGCCACCGAATTTTGTGGTTATTTGGAACCATTCGAGCCTACTCTATGTCGTAGTGGGCCGTATACAAAATACGGCCCATTTCCGATGTCAGAGTTTATTGGGCTCGTCCCTTTGCATTTGATACCGATACCGACATTATCGGATATCGTGTATTGAATGACTCTCGTTGCCAATGGATTCGGACATCCGGAAATCATGGTTCTGAGTAAGGGGTGAGGGTACGTGTTGGGAAGTTCACTAAGAACACCCAACCCCGCCCGCACTTAGCGGCCTTTACTAAGATATCGTTCGTTTTTGGTGTACACGCGTTAGTTCGACGGTTGAATGATATGCAAACATTATTTTCCTAAGCATGTGAGAAAAATAAATAAATGGGTTGCTAAGTCGTTTAATGCATCTTAAACTAATAATGTCAAAGTTATTTTAACATGTGAAGTCGTTTTAGTCTAATAAAACGATAAAAACAAATAAATTGCTACAAACACGAGAAAACGAGTTAGTAACGTTTGAATAAATCGAATAAAGACGTAAATGAATAATATGCATGATTTTAGAAAAGATTTATGACACGCGAAAAATACTTGTCGAAATCTGAAAATATACCGAGAAAACCGCTATTTTATGTGAGAAAACGATGCTGGAAAAATCGGAAAAAAAACGAAAAAAGGTTGCGGCTTACAGCAGCCCGCGTGACTCGCCCGGGAGGGGCGCGACTCGCGTGGGTGGCTGTCTCGGATTCGATTTTCGAAAATTATTAATTTTGATAAATCGCGTACAAATATGGATTAATTTATACTCGATTTATATTTTCGATATTCGTCGTATTCGACATTCGATTATGAAATCGATATCGAATAGTCGGAATGATTTTAGAAAAGGTTTTGAACGAAAAGTGAAAAAAAAGAATTTGAACGAAAAAGATGTTAATTCTCTCCGCGTTTAAAATCATCGAATTTTGTTAAAAAAAGATGTAATGATTTTGTTAGCATCAACGAGAATTAATTAATTTAGTTCTTGTAGATACGATATTCGATTAGAGAATCGGTATCGTATTTTAAGAACGTTATAAAAATAGTTTTTTAGTATCGATTATTAGAAATAAAAAATATGTGACGAACGACCCATATTAAAATACGAAACGACCGACGACACAACGAAAAAAAAAAAAAAAGACGTGAGAAAGAGGGAGAGAAAAGGGAAGAGTCGGGTTTGATTTACACCCTCAACCTACATGCTTCGTTTTCTCGGTATAAGGCTCGTCGGACAGTAGCCTAGGCACGGGAGCGTCGAGATGATGCGGATGAGTTAAGGTGTCGGTTTTTTTGGACGTGGGAGGTAACGGATTCGGCCGGATGACGGGGTCGGATTCGTCGGGTTGATTTGAGGCTTCTTCGGAAGTATGTCGGGATTTGCTTTGATTTCTTTTTACTAAATATCGAGGATGTGTGGGTAATAGATCTATGATGTGTGTGAATGTGTCGGGATTATTGATGTTGTTTTTGTGTTGAATAGAGGGTCCTATTTATAGGAGTGGAGGTTTAGGAGAGGTATCTTGCTTGAACAACAAGAAATACTGGTTTGGATAGGAAACGCGAGAGTTCGAAAGGGAACGAAAGTCTCGTTTCTTGGTGGGGAAGCCGAGTAACTCGGCTGAAAGGGAGTGTTTCGGCTGTTTGGGATGTCTTGGCCGAGTATTTGGAGCTCGGTCGGTATCTGATTCGGTTTTCGGATAGAATTCCTACTTGAGATCGAATTCTATCCTTAAACGGATTTGTTTAATACTTTTTGAAAGCTGATTTTTGTGGTGTTTGAGACCGAATCAGCCACGTGAGGTGTCACGGCTGACTCACGTGTCTCGGGAATATTTTTGACCGGGTTTTGACTCGGTCGCTAAAAGACGGTTTTACCCCTGGTGTCGGAATCGACCCAAATTAGTCTCATTTGACTCGAAACGACCCACTGGGCCTGAATTTGAGATTGGTTTTGTAAGATTTGTACTCCGTAATAAGCCTAAACCAAATGTCCATGATTTCGAGCCCATATCCGAGTCCATTAAAGCATGTTCGCGTCCTATCATCATCGGGTGTTTGGTGGGACCTACTATAGACACCTGGCGGTCAAAATGTGGGTGTCTACAACGGCCTAGGTAACACCCGGTAAAATTTTTGGCCATATTTATTTTGGACTCCGAATTTGCAAAAAAACGTGGATTATACACTTCAATTTGAGGCGTTTTCGATCGATATTAGTTTATCGCATGATTACATCATCAAATGTTCTCTTTTGGAGCTAAAATTTTGTGTGTGCGTAATATACGGCCTAGGTAACACCCCGTAAAATTTTAGGTCATATTTTTTTTGGACTCCAAATTTGCAAAAAAACATGGATAATACACTTCAATTTGAGGCGTTTTCGACCAATATTAGTTTATCGCGTAAATACACTATCAAATGTTCTCTTTTGAATCTATAATTTTGTGTGCACGTAATATACGGCCTAGGTAACACCATGTAAAATTTTCGACCATATTTTTTTTAGACTCCGAATTTGCAAAAAAACGTGGATAAATACACTTCAATTTGAGGCGTTTTCGATCGATATTAGTTTATCGCGTGATTACACCATCAAATGTTCTCTTTTGGAGCTAAAATTTTGTGTGCGCGTAATATACGGCCTATGTAACACCCCGTAAAATTATCGGCCATATTTTTTTTAGACTCCATATTTGCAAAAAAACGTGGATAATGTACTTCAAACTGAACATTTGATGGTGTCATTACGCGATAAACTAATGTCGGTAAAAAACGCTTCAAACTAAAGTGTATTATCCACGTTTTTTTGCAAATTCGAAGACCAGAAAAAATATGGCCGTAAATTTCACGGGTGTTACCTAGGCCGTATATTACGCGCACACATAATTTTAGCTTCTACAAAGAACATTTTATGGTGTATTTACGCGATAAACTAATTTCGATAAAAAACGGTACAAATTGAAGTGTATCAACGTTTTTGGCAAATTCGGAGTTCGAAAAAAACATGGCCGAAAATTTTACGGGGAGTTACCTAGGTCGTATATACACAAAATTTTAATTCCAACGGAGAACATTTGATGATGTAATCATGCAATAAACTAATGTTGGTCGAAAATGCCTTAAATTGAAGTGTATTATCCACGTTTTTTGCAAATTGGAAGACCAAAAAAAATGGCCAAAATTTTTACGGGGTGTTACCTAGGCCGTATATTACGCGGTTACGCCCACACAAAATTTTAGCTCCAACAAAGATTATTTCGTGGTGTCTTTACGCAATAAACTAGTTTCGGTAAAAAAAGGGTACAAATTGAAGTGTATTATCCACGTTTTTTGCAAATTCGGAGTCCAAAAAAATATGGCTGAAAATTTTACGGGTGTTACCTAGGCTATATTTTACGCCCACACAAAATTTTAACTGCAACCGAGAACATTTGAAGTTGTAATTACGCGATAAACTAATATGCAATGTAACTGAAGCTGTAACGAATCTATGCTGAAAAAGTCTTAATATTTCTGTCAATGTTACTGTAATAACTGCACCTGTACCATTACAGTTAATGAGACTGCAATTCCTGAAACTAACAAGCTCGCTCAAAAAACTAATTAATCAACAAACAAAGTCGAAAGCAACTCGGGTAACTCTTATCGGATTCAACTAGAATGTTTGCTAATGAACCAGGACCTTTGAAAAAATGCATTACATACTGAATGAAGAACTGTTGCTGCTGTTTTTATTTCAATGTAACTTTGATTCATGAATCATAAAGATGTTAACTTTAGAGTAGTCTGATCTTATTTACTCAGAAACTCTGACACGGACACGCAACTTCAATTTTTTTTTTTTTTTTAAAACGTGGACACGGTCAACAAAGCGTCTTGATCAAGAAAGAAAGAGACAAAATTCACGGGAAGATTATCAACATTTTTGCCGTTTCTATAGCTAACACTAACTCACTAATTACGCCCACATGGGTTCATTTTTTTATATCCCTCTCCTTAACCTGTTGGATGTGTCACTGACGTGTCCAAACCCAACGTGTCGTGTCGGACATGACACACTCCTGGAATTTGGCATGTCTGAGTCAAGAATCACACTGTAATCGAGTTTGAACCTGAAATACTGGAGTTTAGCTATCAGTCATGGAGTTAAATATGTGGTGCAGTTCTTCTAATCCTTTTCATCCATCAATCCAATGCCCCCGGGTCCCCTCTCAAGTCTCACCTTCCCTACACACCACATACATACAGTTAAATGACAACTTGATTACAGTCGACTTGGAAAAGTAGTGAGTCTGTACAGCAGCAAGCAAAGACTTCTGATGTTGGTGAGTCTACTACAAACTGTGTTCAAAATAAGCATCAGCATCTCGAGTTCAGTATACGAAAAATGGTCTGCCCTTTATACTGTATCAGTATTGGGCAATCGCTCTTAGCCAACTCCAACGGGTCTTCATCAATTCTATCTGCGTCAGGTGATTTTGCCTTCGGCTTTCATCAGTTTCCTAATAGTAGTACTAATCTCTTCTTACTGTCCATTTGGTATGCAAAGATCCCTGTTGATACAATCGTGTGGTATGCAAATGACGGTAAACCTGTACCAAAGGGATCAAAACTAACTATAACAGCTGATGACGGTCTGATTCTCAATGATCCTCAAGGAACTCCTCTGTGGAATACTAGTACTGATATGATCAGTAGTAGTAGTCAGACTGCTGCTGTCAGTTACGGTTTCATGAGCGATACAGGCAACTTCATGCTAAGAAGTAGCAGCAATGATGATATAGTACCTTTGTGGGAGACCTTTACTTTTCCGACAGACACCTTGCTTCCCTTGCAGGTTTTGGAGCAGGGAACGGAGGTCAGCTGTCGGGTGTCTGAGTCTAATTTCACTGCAGGGAGGTTCCAGCTGCGCTTTCAAGATGACGGAAATCTCGTCCTTTATACTAGGGATGTAATTTCCGATATAACCTACACTTCTTATTATTCCAGTAACACAAGTGATGATGTTAATCCGGGAAATGTAGGGATACAAGTGGTCTATAATGAGACTGGGGATATGTATATAGTTAAAAAGAACGGTTCCAGGTTTGATCTCGTGACTGTCGTGAGTGATAACACCCAATCAACCGAGGATTATTATCTGAGAGTAAGACTGGATTCTAATGGAGTGCTAACCTGGTACTCCTACCCAAAAGCTTCGACTAGGGGCTCTGCAGTCGACTGGCAACGATTTCAATCTTTACCTGATAATATATGTTTGTATTTAGAATCAGACCTTGGCAGTGGAGCCTGTGGATATAACAGTATTTGCAGTATGGATAATAATCAACGACCCATATGTAATTGCCCGACTCATTACTCTTTGATGGATCCTGATGATCGTGGTGGGGACTGTAAACCAGACTTCGTGCCAGATAATTGTGAAAAGTTTAGAGGCAGTAGCGTAGAGGATGAATATGAGATGTTACAGATTAAACATACAAATTTCGCAACTGGAGATTACGCGAAGTTTAGGACTATAAGTGAAGAGGAATGTAAGAACTCTTGTCTGCCTGATTGTTTTTGCCTATAACTACAGGAATGTTGAGTGCCTCTGCAACTGTCAATTTCATTCTTGTAACGGCCATCGTCTTAATAATTTTATTCTACCGTAAAAGAAAGAATTCTGCAGGAAATGGTGATGATCACCAGACGGGATCTTCACTCGAGCACAATAGTGTGCATATATTCCCTTACAGAAAGCTTGAATCTGCCACAAACGGGTTCAGAGAAGAGGTAGGAAGAGGATCATTCGGTGTGGTTTACAAAGGAATGATTACTGCAGGAGGTAACTCAGTTACTGTTGCTGTTAAAAAGTTAGATCGAAAGTTCATGGGTGCTGACAAGGAATTTATGTCTGAAGTGAATGTCATTGGCCTGACACATCACAAGAATTTAGTCCGATTTATCGGATACTGTAAGGAGGAAGATAAGCGTCTGCTGGTATACGAGTACATGCCCAACGGAACAGTTGCTGATTATCTTTTCGGAGATTCAAGGCCAAGCTGGCAAGCCCGGATCCACATTGTTAAGGGTGTCGCCAAAGGACTGTTGTATTTGCATGAAGAGTGCGCCACTCAGATCATCCACTGCGATATCAAGCCACAGAACATACTTGTTGACGATCATTACAATGCACGCATCTCTGATTTCGGGTTAGCAAAGCTTTTGGTGTTGAACCAAAGCCAGACTAACACAGCGTTCCGAGGGACCAGAGGATATATTGCTCCTGAATGGTTCAAGAACAAGCCGGTCTCCGTGAAAGTTGATGTATACAGTTTCGGGGTTCTGTTGTTAGAAATTGTCTGCTGTCGCAAGTGCGTGTGCCTGGAACTTTCTGCAGTTGAAAGAACAATTCTTACAGATTATGCATTCGACTGCTACCAATCCGGCATGTTGGATTCTCTTGTGAATGGCGACATGGAAGCATTGGATGACTGGCCGAGACCCGAGAGTGGAGCAGTTTCTTAAAGTCGGGCTTTGGTGCATCCAAGAAGACCCATATGTCCGGCCTACTATGCTGAGGGTTAATCTGATGCTTGAAGGAGTTGTTGAAGTGCGTGATCCTCCTTGTCAAGCCTCTTTTTCTGTCACTGCATAGTTATAATACATTAATCTTCCTCATTTCGGAGGAATGTAATACGAAGTACTATCGTTTTTCATTTCCTTATTGAATGATGCTCTTGTACTCGGAGCCACGCTGCTATTCTCAATCAAGAGCAGTATGTTCTTGGTGAAAAACATCGAAAGTATGATGCAAGGTATATAAACATTTGACCTGATTCAGGAACATTGTGCCTTCAAACTAAGACGGTCTTACAAGTGAAATCACGCCAATTCCCATTCTTTTTCATTCGTTACACTCGTCATACTCAAAATTATTCACACAATGAGTAAAAAAATGTTAACAAAATTGCAGAACCGTCGTCCAATAATCCGACTATCATTTGACTTAGACATACTTTTTCCGTCTCAAACAGTTAAATAAGCAATTAAGACGGTCTTAGATTTATTATCTGAAAGTAATTTTATCGTAAAAAGATGACACCTAAGCCGTCCTCGAAGGAGCTTCTGACCCGTTTGTCGTCCTGTAAGACACAAGAGGAAGAGGAGTAATTTGCTGTGTCATTCGTGGCAGAACCGGTCAGTGTGAGGGTATTAGTGTGGCGATTTAGGTAGTGACCAAAGGAAGAAGAAGGATTTTTCGGGGTGGATAAATTTCAGAAAATACCTACAGTAATAACGCTGTCAAATTAAACCGTAAATTAAGTCTTTGCTGCCGTGAAGAATCGCACTCAAAACTTTTCCAAGTCCGCTGTAATCAAGTTTTTTTGTCAAGTTAAAAATATTGGACTTTGGCTATCAGTCATCACGTTGTCGTAAGAAAGGGGTTTAATGTGTGGTGCAGTTCTTCTAATGCTCATCGTCCGTTTATCCAATGGCCCCGGGTTCACTAGCAAACACCACATACAGTTGAGTGACGAAACAAACGTGAGATGGACGATGGAGATTAGAAGAAGTGGCAGCACATACTGATAACTGACAACTTGATTGCAGCAAAGACTTTTCTGATGTTGCTCAGTCTTTGATTTTTCCACAATATATACTACTGTACTTGTCTTTAGAATAAGCATCATCATCTCACATTCACTCTTTACCAAAAATGGCCTGCCCTTTATACTCTATCCTGCTCTTACACATTGCAGTTATCATATCGCAATCCCCCTTCGTTTCTTCACAAAATAATACTAGCAAATTTATGATAGGGCAGTCTCTCTTAGCCAAATCTAATGCTACTGCAATTGTGTCTCCGTCAGGTGATTTTGCCTTCGGCTTTCATCAGTTTCCTAATAGTAGTAATCTCTTCTTACTGTCCATTTGGTATGCAAAGATTCCTGACACGATTGTGTGGTATGCAAATGGAGGTAACCCTGTTGCACAGGGATCGAAATTAACTATAACAGCTGATGACGGTCTGATTCTCAGTGATCCTCGAGGAACTCCTCTGTGGAATACCAGTGCTGATTTCAGTATTCTAGCTGCTGTCAGTTACGGTTTCATGAGCGATGCAGGCAGCTTCATTCTGAGAAGTAGCAGTAGTGATATAGTAACTGTGTGGGAGACCTTTAAATTTCCAACAGACACCTTGCTTCCCTCACAGGTGTTGGACGCAGGCAAGGAGGTCAATTGTCGGGTGTCTGACACTAATTTTGCTCCAGGAAGGTTCCAGCTGCGCTTCCAAGTTGACGGAAATTTCGTCCTTTATACTAGGGATGTAATTACCGATAAAACGTATGATGGTTATTGGGCTGCTAACACATATGATAAAGGTGATGATCCGGGAAATGTAGGGAAACAAATGGTCTATAATGAGACTGGGGATATCTATATAGTTACAAAGAACGGTTCCAAGGTTGATCTCATGAGTGATACCACCCAATCAAGCAAGGATTATTATCAGAGATTAACTGTGGCGTCTAATGGAGTGCTAAATTTGTACTCCTACTCGAAGGCTTCAACTGGGGACTCAGGAGCCGGTTGGTCCGTGATTCAATCTTTACCTGATAATATATGTTTGAATATAGAAGCGACCTCCGCCCCTGTAGCCTGTGGATATAACAATATTTGCAGTTTGGATAATAATCAACAGCCTGTATGTACTTGCCCTCCTAAATACTCTTTCACGGATCCTAATGATACTACTGGGAACTGTGCACCTGATTTCAAGCCGGAAGTGTGTGAAAATTTTAAAGGCGGCGTGGAGGATGAATACGAGATGATCCAGCTTAAGAGTACAAATTTCCCGAAAGGATTTTACGCGAATTCTGGGAATTCAATTGGTGAAGAGGAATGTAAGAACTCTTGTCTGACTGATTGCTTTTGTGCTGCTGTCATTATCGATCCTTACGGTTGTTGGAAGAGGGGGCTACCTCTTTCCAACGGAAGACAAGGCAGCTGGGAGATAGATACGGTTTGGCTTAAGGTAGTATCCGGTAATGCTACTAATGATCCAAACAATCAGTTTATCTCTCGAAGAAACGGGAGATATAAGAGTAGCCCTACAACTACAGGAATGTTGGGTGCCTCTGCATCTGTCATTTTCATTCTTGTAACGGCCATCGTCTTAACAATTTTATTCTACCGTAAAAGAAAGAATTCTACGGGAAATGGTGATCACCAAAGGGGATCTTTACTCGAGCACAATAGTGTGCAAAGGTTCCCTTATCGAACGCTTGAATTTGCCACAAACGGGTTTAGTGAAGAGGTGGGAAGAGGATCATTCGGTGTGGTTTACAAAGGAACAATTGCAGTCGGAGATGATTCGACCACTGTCGCTGTTAAAAAGTTAGATCGAATATTCATGGGCGCTGATAAGGAATTCACGGCTGAAGTGAATGCAATTGGCCTAACACATCACAAGAATTTAGTCAGATTTATAGGATACTGTAAGGAGGGCGATGATAAGCGTTTGCTGGTATACGAGTACATGCCTAACGGTACAGTTGCTGATTATCTTTTCACTGATATAAGGCCAGACTGGCTAGCTCGGATCAACATTGCACAGGGTGTTGCCAGAGGGCTCTTGTATTTGCATGAAGAGTGCACCACTCAGATCATCCACTGCGATATCAAGCCACAGAACATACTGGTTGACGACCACTACAATGCACGCATCTCTGATTTCGGGTTAGCAAAGCTTTTGGTTTTGAACCAAAGCCAGACTAACACTGCAGTCGGAGGGACAAAAGGGTATGTTGCTCCTGAATGGTTCAAGAACAAGCCGATCTCTGTGAAAGTTGATGTGTACAGTTTCGGGGTTCTGCTGTTGGAAATCATCTGCTGTCGCAGGTGCGTGTGTCTGGAAATTTCTGCAATCGAAAGAATGGTTCTTACAGACTGGGCATACGATTGCTACCAATCTGGTAACTTGGATGCTCTTGTGAACGATGACATGGAAGCGTTGGATGACATGCCGAGACTGGAGAGGTTTGTTAAAATCGGCCTCTGGTGCATCCAAGAAGACCCGAATGTCCGGCCTACTATGCTGAAGGTTAATCAGATGCTTGAAGGAGTTGCTGAAGTGCCAGATCCTCCTTGTCAAACCTCTTTTTATGTCACTGCATAGTTATAATACATTATTAATCTTCCTGACTCGGAGGAATGTAATACAAAGTACTATCGCTTTTCCTTTCCTTATTGAATGAATGCTTTTGTACTCGGAGACACGCTACTGTTTGCAGTCGAGAGCAGTATGTTGTTCTTGGTGAAAAACATCAAAAGTATGATGCAATCAGCCTGGAACTCACACAAAACCATGAAAAAATCCTCCAACTTGATACATACATAAACATTTGACCAGATTCACTATCACTGTGACTTCAAATTGAGACGGTCTTACAAGTGAAAATGTGAAATCAAGCCAATTCCCAAAACTATTCACACAACAAGTCGAAAAAATGTTAACAAAATTGAAAAACCGTTCACTAATCCGACTTTTCAGAAGAGATCACTGAAAATGGGTTTTATCAATCATAACAAGACTAAAACCAAACTGTCTAGCAAAACATGATATCAACTGTTCCTGAATGACTTCATCACAGGGAAGAACCAAACTTGCCTCCTTTCTCAAAGATGTGACTTCTTTGTCTGCAATCCCACACGGCACAATATGCTTAAAGTACTTCAAATCAGGATCGATATTCAATGCTAGACAATGAGAGGTTATTCCATTCTGAATACGAACACCGATTGCACCAATCTTTCTATCTCCAACCCACACCCCAGTCTCACCCTTTTGTCCTGGTGAAGCTGTTACGCCATACATAGAAGCAAGTTCAATCATCGTTAACTCAGTTTTTCTACGTAACTACGAGCACCAATCCCGATTTCGCGGAGGGAGATGATTGGATATAAGATAGCTTGACTAGGACCGTGGTATGTGACGTCTCCTCCTCTTTGTGTATAGTGAAGTTCGGTTCCCATGCTCCTCAAATCAGACTCGGATACTAGCAAGTTGTGGTCGGTCTTCCGTTTGCCAAGAGTGTATGTTGGAGGATGTTACAAAGATAGAAGAGTATCCGTTATTTTCCGAGCCTTGCTGTCGGAAACCAGCTCCTCTTGAAGCTTAAGAGCACCCAAGTAGTTAAGGGTGCCCATCTTCCAAACATCAAGGCATCGACGAACACTCATACCCTGCGAAACACAACACCGGAGATCAAAAACTGTGTAATCCTGTTGAAACATCATGAAACCCTAAACTACAACACCAGAAATCGAATGCATATACAGGTGAGAAACGACAATATGAAAGGCGAATTGGGGCTGACGTGATATTCCGACTGAGTTTGTAGACCAAGTAGAGGAGCAACGACTGTCAACTATCGAGGAATTTATGCTAGGAGGGTATGTATTTCTCGATATGCTTTTGTCTAATTCATGTCTGTAATTCCGTTATCGCACCACTATAATCCTTCAGTTCCTTGCCTCAAAGATTGGTTTTTTCCGGAGCCGGAAAATCTCAAACATAGAAAGTCTAGATCTAACCAATGAGAACTGAATGACAATCAATATCTCCAGATTTTCTACAATACCCAATATCCATCATCAAATTCCCCCCAACATATACAACATCAAAACAAGAAAAGAGAGAGAGACTTTTAAGCTCAATCTACAGTAATGGAAGAAACCCAGTAAATCTTAAAGGCCATAAAAGGTAAAGATGGGAGCTTTGATGGTAACAATGGCGAAAGTCAAAGACTTTAAAGCTCAATCAATCGATTAATGGCAAATTGAAAGGAAAAGATTGGAGCTTTGAGTGTAACAATGGCGAAAGTCAAAAACTTTAAGCTCAGTCAATCAATTAATGGCGAATTGAATTACTCAATTGATGATAGGATGAATCAAGTACTCCTGATAAACAAGATGAAAAAGGTGAAAATGGGGAGTTCTTACTTCATCACTTCATCAATGGTGGTCTACCGGGTGTGATTTACCGTCTCACGTGAGAATTTGTAAGAACCGAATTGATTCATCCCATTGCCGGGCTTCAAGTACGTGATCCAAATCCACCCAATTGCATACTCCGTATGAGTTATAACCCGTATTTGATCCGAAATCCGTATAAATCCGACCCATATAAAACTCATATTTTCCCAAATCCAGAGTATATCCGATCCATATTTTACCCAAACTCAACCATCCGATCCCGATACTCAACTATCCCGAAATCATTTTTCTCCTTGACTCTGTGACAGGTTGCATTATGGATTTTTTTTTGTAGGCGTTGATTACGGTTCCTATTTCCGGTTTGGAGCAACCTATGAATGGGATGACTTATAACCCGTATTTGCCCCGAAATCCGTATAAATCCGACCAATATAAAACCCGTATTTTCCCAAACCTAGAATATACCCGACCCATATTTTACCTGAGCCCGAAATAATCGATCCTGAAACTCAACCGTCCGATCCGTTCATAGAGACAGTAGAACTGTAAAATAGAGGAAGAAAATTGTTTTACAAGAAAGTAAGAAACCCAGAGTTTTGGAACACTTTGAACTTTGAAGTTTCAGGACTACCAGCTGGGTTTTTGGTGAAGAAGAAGAATTCGTCTGAGTTTTTTGAAGAGGGCAGCAATGGATGTGATAAAAACGCAGCAAATATCAACGAGACCAATAGAGAAGGTGGTGGTGCATCCACTGGTACTATTGAGCATAGTAGATCACTACAACCGCGTGGCGCGTGACACCAAGAAGCGCGTCGTTGGTGTTTTGCTTGGTAGCACTTTCAAGGGCACCGTCGACATCACCAACAGCTACGCCGGTACGATACCCCTTTTCTCTTCATTATTCTCTGCATTTTGAAATTAGGGTTTCTGAATTCGCCAGCTTACTTGTTATTGTGTTTTTCCCCTTTTCCGAAAAATAGGATTATACACCTGGTTGTATAACCAAGACAAAGTTTTTGAGATTTTGTGTATATTTATCGAGCTTATGAAAGTTTCTGAGCTGAGTTATAAGTTCTTGAGCTTAAATGTGATTTGAATCGATAACTTTACACTAAAACTCAGAAAGTTTACAGCAAAACTCGAAATCTTTGTGATAAAGCTCAAAATCTTAAAATTAGTTGTACATAGAGCTATGTACAACGGGTTGTATAATCCTCTAATTGCCCTTTTCCAATTGACCACTGTTTGTGTTGTGTTGTTCTTATTTCGAATTGAATGTTATTTGTGTGTTACTGATGAACATTCTGAATCTAAACAATGTAGTACCGTTCGAGGAAGACGACAAGGATTTGAGTATATGGTTTCTCGATCACAATTACCATGAATCAATGTTTTCCATGTTCAGGAGAATAAATGGTTAGTCTTGTTTGAAATGCGTACTCGATATGAATGCTTGTTAAGATTGGCATAAATTGATATCGCGATGTGTTGATAATCAGCTAAGGAACATGTGGTTGGATGGTATAGCACTGGTCCCAAGCTACGCGAGAATGACTTGGATATTCATCGATTGTTTAACGAGTAAGATACCTCAACTCTCTTGATATTCGAGCATGGCATAGACTGGCTTGATACTTGTTGTGTGTCAATTTGTTCAGTCGTCTTTGATCGTATAGGTATCCCAAACACTACCCAGTTATACTAATTCTAGTATCTCGACTCCTTTTGTTAAGTACTTAAGTTGGTTAAATGGCACTCCTTCTATTCAATATGATTCTGTACTTATGGTTTCGGCGCATACAGTACTTTTTTATGTGTTGGATTATCGTACAGTAAAATTTTATCTGCTTAGGATTCGTTTTTTTCTTCTCATATGGACCAAATGTTGGAATCTTAGTTGCGAATGCTATTTATTTGATGAACACATTGCTCTGACTTTTGGACATGCTTTAGTGTTAGCTTATTTTGCTTATCATAATTGTTGCCCTACCTATACATCTGTTTGTGGTTTGACAGCTATGTTCCAAATCCAGTCTTGGTTATCATTGATGTTCAACCAGAAGAACTCGGAATACCTACAAAAGCTTATTATACTGTGGAGGAGGTCAAAGAGGTATATTGTATATATATATGGAAAGTATTATCAGTTGTTGATAGGCAGGTCTTATGTCAAATATAGTAGTCTAGTTTTATGTGGTTTCTGGATCCGTAAATAGTTCAGTGTAACATTATATGCTTTGAACATCTAAATTGTTCCCTGTATTTGTATTGTATCTGTAGCTCAATGTCAAATTCCACAATATTCTATACACGAGTAAGACTTGCAACATTAATTACATGATCTGTGCTCACAGAATGCGACACAAAAGAGCCAGAAGGTCTTTGTACACGTTCTTTCAGAAATCGCTGCACATGAAGTGGAGGAAATTGGTATGTTTACACTGAGTATATGAATATGGTATACTAATTAGTGAGTAATGTTGTTTATGCTAAGCATGCTTGTCAATGGACTTTAAAGCCTGTGGCCGCTCAATCGCTCATTTACTTGAGACTTGTGCTATCCATGCAGGGGTGGAGCACTTACTTAGAGATGTGAAGGACACAACTATCAGCACTTTGGCAACTGAGGCAAATCTTCTATTCTTTCCTAGTTTACGGTGCTTTCATAAAATAGGATTGACCTTTATGCGTTGCTTTCTCTCAAGTTTTGGTTAGGCTGAACTCACTTTTTTTTTTGCAATACAGGTGACTGGGAAGCTTGCGGCCCTCAAGGGACTAGATGCACGTCTTAGGGAGATCCGTAGTTATTTGGATCTTGTAATTGATGAAAAGCTCCCTCTCAACCATGAAATACTATATCATTTGCAGGTTTGTCTTTTAGTTTTAGTAATTAGTCTATGTTGATATGATCTTTTTTCTTGGTGGCCGCTGGCTTTTTGGAGCTAATTTATTATAGCAACATTGAAATGAACTAAATGAAGTGGGGAAGACTGAATTTATGTCCACTTTGCCCTACTTTGAAGTTCTATTAGAAAATTAGATGCTCACTTGAGCCGAAGAAAATTTAATTCCTTTGCACGGAGCAAAACATAACAACACTTAACCACCTCACATGCCCTCGCTGCATGGACAAATTTGGTTGGTGATCTTCAATCTTCGTAACACGTGTTGTAGATAACGACATCTTGAACTTTAAAATTTCACTCTTGTTTGTGAATTCTTATTCCTTTGTTCGCTCTGACATTTCCTTAAACTGTACTTCGTACATCTTATCTGTTCGTGGGATTTCATGCAGGATGTTTTCAATCTTCTACCCAATCTAAGCGTTCCAGAGTTAATTAAGGCTTTTGCTGGTATTGAGATGTTGATTTCGTTTATGGGATTTTTTTCTCACAAAACTTACTTTCATTGTTCATTGTGCTCCTGTTCATGCAATCTTTTATCTTGATCCTTCTTGTTCCTTCTTTTTCTGCAGTCAAAACTAATGACATGATGTTGGTTATCTACCTTTCTTCTCTCATCCGTAGTGTGATCGCTCTGCACAACTTGATTAACAATAAGGTAAGTTTCTGTTCCGAACGTTATAGTGAGATGGAAAATATTGCCGAATTGTTTCACGGATTTGCCTATTGAGAGAGCCGTTAATGTTCTACGGAGTAGAAGTTAGTACACTTGGTAGATGGAGTAGCATATCGAAATGATGTTGTGTCATGTGGTTTATAACACTGATTGTTTGGTTTAATGCTCGATACTCTAGATGCTTAACAAGGAACACGAGAAAGCAGAAGACGCAAAAGCAGTTGTTGTTGTACCTGCTGCAGCAAGCTAAATGCAGACGACTTTAGGCAGGCATTAGAAGTTTTTGAAGGGAATTCAGGAGAGTTCAGATTTCATCCCTTGTTGGAGTGTTAAGGTGAAAATTTTGTCAATGTTTAAACTCATGAGAACGAATATTAGCATTTCCGAATGGAAATTTGCTTGTGCTACCAAAGTCGTCTTTTTTTGCGTAAGCTAGCTTGGAAGGATATTTTTCTTTTGTGCTACAAAAGTTGTCTCATTCGCGTTAGCTAGCTAGCTAGCTTGGGAAGGATGTATTGAAACGACGACCTTATGTATTAAAGATCTCATCGACATTTGATTTGTGCCATTAAACTTCGAAGTCGGAGACGACATTTGATTTGTGCCCCTTTATTTAAAATAAAAGCAACAATGAGACGACAAATACATTCAGAAATGAAAGCCGAATGATGGAATATGGAGAGTTGTGCTCGAGCATTTGAATCTTCAAGATCAACATTGCTAACCACTAAATATTGTCGAAGCATAGTAGTCGCGGAGTGACAAGAACTAGATATACTTATGTCCTTTTGAAAAGAATGTAGAAAGAAGACATGATAAGTAAGAGTAAGAGATAAAGTTGCTATCAACGGAGATAAAATTCTTACACCTGGGTGATCGAACCCCTGTTTATAAGTCCAACATATCGAGAAATCTAGAATGCCTAAAAGAATCAGCTTCTCAACCAACCCTGTATCCATCATCGCAAATAAGCTCCGTTTTCTGACGAATCCAACCCCGACCAATGTCCAAAAGAAAAACCCATAAAACTAAAAGAGGACTAATGCAGACAAACAAGGAACAAGGACATGACTATCAAAAGTTGTCCAGCCAGGACCCCAAAACCCACAAAAGAGGCCAAAGACACTGACTTTGCCAACAACGACACTAACAATTTTACATTTACATTATTTGGCGAGTTCTCAAAAAAATTCTACTCGTATGATTTTGCTGCATTGACTTTGTTTTTGTGAGACTGTACTATTGTTTTAACCTTCTAAAAAAGTTTATGTTTTATCTGTCTCGATCATTTGTTTACCTTTAATTTTATCATAAAGATAAAAAGATCGAGTAGAGAGTATCATTTATGTTTCCACAACCTCCTTCGAGTGTTGCCAAAAGTTTTGTCTCACCAACTAATCTAATTCTACTTATTGTGCATAAGCACTTGCTCAACTTCATTTCTTCCTCTCTTTTTTCCCAAATATCAAAATTTATAACCTCGCGGAGTTAGAACCTTTGTTTTTTCCCAACTTAGTTAGTCTCTTGTGGGTATAAAATGTGAATCTTCCTCTTTTCATAACTTCCCTTCTTTCGCAGGTCGTCATTTCAGATAGTCAATGTTCCACTTTCCAAATATCTTACTATTTTCCTCACACGTCATGTCAGATCCTCAAGACTTATAATGTCGAAACATAAAATAAGGTTGGTTCATCGTCAAATAAAGCATTCTCTAGTCTCTACTACATACCCGTTTGTACAAAAAAAGAATGGGTGTTAGAAGGAGGTAGGTCGAATCGATCCGTCAGATGAAATTTGGAGCGCCAATTTCAATCATCACATTGACATTGTTCTTCCGTGATCAACTACTTGATTTGCTTCTAACAGAAGATCCATCCTATTGAATTTTAAAATAATGTTACGTTACTTCTAGATTATTGGCACGTACGTCTATCTTAAACTCGAGAAATCAAAGACCAATAGCGAGCATGGATTTGCAATTTGCAAACGACAAACATAATTCAACGTCGATCGGGCAACCTTTCTCTTTCTAATATGAAGCAAATAAAATTAGATTTGGTGACGAAACAAAGATTAATTAATTAAACTATATTTTGATTTTGATGGCTGGTTTTCGTGCAAAGTGCGAATATATTTAAGCAAATGATGTAAAGTGCACGGATTAATAACTCACAAAAGTCACTCATGATGATATAAGGGAGGGAGAGGGAGGATTCGAACCTGAGAACTACTTTCCCAGAGCACCTATTCCTAACCACTAGGCTAAGACATGATATAACTGGATATTGGTATCTCTAATCTAATCTCTTATACTTCCTCCGATCCATTTGATTGTTTACTTTATTTTTTGAGCACTATTTGAGTAAAATCGTTAATGTACCTTCTATATATAGTCATGTGAGATCTTGTTTAAATATATATTCTAATCGAGCACGTTATATATATATATATCAAATTTTTATAATTTTCAGAAATACGTAATTAAAGATATAGACAAAAGAAAATGTACATTGGAAAGTGCGAAAAAACAAATGCAAATAATCAAATGGAACAAATGGAGTATGTCATACGAGTATTATTGTATTAGAAAGTAGATTAAGATGAGACATGAGATTAAACACTAAATAAGACATTAGACATAGCCTTCGCCCTAATTTTCATGGGTCAATGACCTCAATGTGCTTCATTCAATCCTACTCCCTTCGTCTCAATGAATTGTTTGCCTATTCCATATTGGGACGTCTCAATGAATGGTTTGTCTTTCTATTTTAGAAATGCTTTTTATATGTAATTTGACCATTCTCATGAATTTGATTCCACGTGTCACTTACTCATTAGATCTTTTCTCCTTGGTGTCAAAAACAAAGACAAACAATTCATTGAAACGAATGAAGTATTATTATATTCCCACCATGCATGGCAACAACAATGTGAGTACATATTGTCACATGATTACATGAAGCATCAAGTCTAACGATTTAACATCCTTGGTACATGTATGTGACCGAGTAGTTTAAACTACCTATGCAGGAGGACTGCGACTGAGGCAAGTCATTTGTTCGATTAGTAAAATTTGGCTTG
The DNA here is from genome assembly GCA_958450325.1 of Agrostemma githago. Lineage (NCBI taxonomy): Eukaryota > Viridiplantae > Streptophyta > Magnoliopsida > Caryophyllales > Caryophyllaceae > Agrostemma > Agrostemma githago. The sequence goes on along the minus strand of OY288255.1, from coordinate 66,186,918 downwards.
AAAAAATTTGATTTGGTTGGATTCGAATTTTCAAATACAGGGTCAAATGTCAATTTACTATTTGATCCAAATCGAGTTAAATATTTGGTTTGATTTACTTCTTACCAACATACTCAATAATCGGCTCACTCCTCTTCAAATTAGTTTACGGCCCATGTAACTTTAAATTTAATTCATTCTCCTATGTCTATATATCTCTAAAACTCTAAACGCTCATTCAATCACTCAAAATCGAATCAAATCAAATAACCAGCCTAAAAACTAGGTTCAAATACAAATCAGACAGATTTTCCATGTTTGTCAAACTTGAACCAAATCAAATATTGACTCTAGAAATTTTAATGTAGCTACGTACGTTGTCCGGGTTATATTAGTCATACCTTTCTGAATTATATTTATGAGGTTGTTGTTTAAAGAGGCCATTAATCACTAGTATTACTAATTATGATGAAGTTCACAAATTACAATCTAACATGAGAATGATTATTATTCCTACATTTGTTTTGAAAATTTATACTCCTACCCGAAAGAAGTGTGGCTATGCCATACGAATACGGAGCATTTAGTTTTTACCCGATATAATGGATACAAACAAAAGTTCAACAAATCATACTTTATCCTAACACTTCATATACTTGTCATAGTTTCTATTTTCGTCCTTCTTTCCTTATCAGAGTTAATTGACTTTTCATTTCCTTTACCTTTTGGATTGTATTTTCAATCAATTACTCGTATTTATTATCTTCTTTAACTACAAATTCACTATCTTTCCATCGTATACCTCACTTATTTTCAACTTTAAATACTTCGTATTTCTTTATTCTATTTTCGTGTTAGAAAAATGGGAAGAAAATGAGATCTAGAAGGGAATGATACGTACTCCCTTCGTTTCATTTGATTCTTTGCATTTACTTTTTCACATTTAACAATGCTCGTTTTCTTTGCTCTATACCTTTTGTTACGTATTTATAAAAATTATAAAAAATTGATATTTATAGCATAATTGATTAGATAATTTAAACAAGATCTCATCCGACTATATTTTATCTTATATATTAGAAGTTACGTTGACGATTTCATTCACTTATGAATAGTTGTTAAAAATCAAATATAAAGAATCAAATGGAACGAAGAAAGTAAGAGGTATAGCTAAAGAAATACTCCCTCCGATTCCTTAGATTCGCAACATATATATTCCATATTTGGCAAATTCATTAGGTTTGCAACATTTCTATATTGGGTAAGTTTTTGTTTGTGTAAGTTTTTTACTTTATTGGTGAGACCCACTATCTCCACTCACAACCTTATTATTTGTGCAAATAGTAAACGTTGTGAATCTAAAGAATCGGAGGGATTACTCCGTAAGAAGTTGCTATTTAAGGAGAGAACAGAGGCAAGTTGCGTAAAGTGGGCTATGCATAATTCCTTTCAGAGGCAGCAATTAATCAAAGTTAATTATAAGGAAAGCAACTAGCGTGTATATAACGAAACAAACTACTCACTACAAAGGACGTAAGGTCACCATCCTCGCCTATAGTGTCATCTAACCCCAAGTCGTCATCCTCGTCCTCGACCAATCACTTATATCATCGATACTTTATACGTGACTTATTGACTTTATCGTTTAGGCCCTCGCTCCTCGATTTGAGTCCTAAACCTTCCGGGGATTACTTTAACACAGCTTCGTTCAGTCTCGGTGTGAAAGTGATTTAATTATTTCGGCAGCAGAGGATTTAACAGCCAATTGCAACAATCAGGTGATCCACAAGCCTTAATTAATTAATTAATTAATAATTAATCGAATGGTTGGTATAACCGTTAATTAACTAGCTACGGTAGTTGCTCAAGTATTGTCATGTGTATACATTATACAATGAAGTCGAATCTATGTACAAGTACAATACATATACGGGACCAATTTGTTGATTTTGTACCTCTATTCAAAATCTACAGGCAGATTTTTGATTTCAGATCCCCAAGTTATCAATAACAATATTTACTATATCAATTTGTCCGGGGTTATTGTTGAGAGTGTCAACATTTTACGATATCAACTTTTAGTTTATCTTTGTTCTATGAGTAGGTCTCCTGAGAGACGATATCTCATTAACTTTACTGAGAGACTAAGTACAAATGAAAGTTGGTACCAAACCTAATAAAAGTAGGTACGATTAACATAAAAGAGTATACAAATATAAAGATGGTACGCTTGTTATAAAAACAGGTACTACCTCCGTTCAAGTCCAAGCTTCCCTTTTGCTTTTTCACGTTTGCCAACGCGCATTTTGCATCGTTAATATCTTTCGTAACATATTAGTAAAAATTATGAAAATTGGATATTAATAATCTACTTTTAAAGACGAATCAAACAAGATCCCACATACATATATTTTCTTTAATAGATTGTCGTGAATATCGAAAGTTATCTGTGATTGCAAATAGTGTCAAGACAAGGAAGCGGAAGGTTGGAATTGAACGGAGGGAGTACAAAACAAAGCTGTCATTTAAGGGTACGAATTAGATATAGAGTGGTACTGAAGAGTGGTCTTTCAATAAGTTATTGAATGACCGTCTCTTCTAAGATTTTGTGTTGTTCTATTACCCCATCTCAAGTGAGCTCTTAAGAGAATAGAAACACTACAATAAGTAGTACGAGTATTTTCATACACTTCATCCCTTGTATTTAGCTCGATTTTAGTTGTTATTTCCACTCTTTTTAACGATTTCATTAGCTAACTTGTATTTTTTAGTTGTTTGCATGATTTTATCGGCTTTGTAGGATTTTTGACGTTATCCCATTATTTTTCACATTTAGGTGCAACACTACGAAAACCCGAGCCAATGTATGAGCTAGGAATCTAGGATGACCAAAAGAGTAAAAAGGGCAAAAAAGAGTCAATAATTAGGATTTAGTTGAATTTGACAAAAATCCAAAATCCAAATTCACCTTGTCAAATATCAAAATAAAAGCCTTGTTCTCAAACGCAACATATTACTATAACACAAATTTTGTTTATGATGGGATATCGTCAAACTTGTGACGAGTCAAATAATATCCACTTGAGTAGATACAGACAACTCATGTGCTAATTCTTAACCTTGTCTTTTCTAACTGAGTGATATTATTTAACTATGACGAATATATTCGTCACAAGGGAGACTTGACGGGTCAAATAATAGCCGTTTACTAAGATGAAAAATGTCAATAATTTCTTCCTATCTAATCTAATTAAATAATTATTATTTGATCCATTAAAAGGAATAACAAGTGAAAGTGAAAATGGTGTTGGTTTACAGCAAGAAATGAGAAAAAGGGGAGATGTGGCCCTTGCCTTAATCTAACAGGCCACGCCCATACATAGAGTCAGTCTCAACTCTCATACACTGACAACATCATTTATCCATGGATCACCCCTGTCTCTCTCTCTCTCCCTCTCCCTAGTACGTCATTTGTTGGCCAACTTGGCAAAGGTCCGCACTCTTGTGTGAATTCTGTCTATATCTGACACAATTAATTCCCCCCAATAAACCCCAAATAATATCCCCCCAATCCCAAATCACTCCCACTTACCTTCTTCATCTTTATCCATCCATCCATCCATGTCGTCTCATTTCTTGATCTAATCCATCAATGGCGGCCGCAGCTAAGCGATGTTCCATATCGATGTCGATGATGTCGGACGAGATAATCGAGTGTGTACTGCCGCACATCGAAGATCCAAGAACGAGGGCGTCAATATCAGCGGTGTGCAAGCGGTGGTTCGACTTGGATCGGTGGAGTCGGCGCCACGTGACCATAGCGCTCTGTTACACAACCACACCGCAGAGGCTACACACCCGGTTTCCGAACCTGGAGTCGTTGACGCTCAAGGGGAAACCGAGGGCGGCCATGTTCAATCTTATTCCGGAGGATTGGGGTGGTTACGCTCGCCCTTGGATTAACTTCATCCCTAGTTTTCCGAAATTGAATTCTATTCATCTTAGAAGGATGATTGTTACTGATGCTGATCTTCGCTGTATCGCCTCTGTTAAAGCATCCGGTTTGGTGTCTCTTAAGTTGGATAAGTGTTCCGGTTTTACTACCGATGGCTTACTCGCTATCACCCGTTCTTGCAGGTTTTCCAATCTTCCCTTTCGTTTTTTTCACGTTTGCTAATACTCATTTTGCGTCGTTAATATCTTCCGAGTAAAAATTATGTTGTGAATATCGAAAGTTCTCCTTAATCGTGAACCGTCTTGAAAAAAGAAAGCTCAAAAAAATGAGCTTGAACTGGGAAAAAAGAGGTTGAAGATTGATTGATTGTTTTAACTTTTTAGGGATTGATGGTAATCAAATGTTTTTTTTCCGACGAAATACTCCTTGTGTTTCGTTTATTTGGTTGTGTTTGATTAAAATATTCGTTATATGAATATAAAAGACAGATAAATGAACTATACGAGAGGAGTAAGTAGATAGTGACATTATTACAATTACGATTATAATTGAGGGAGGAGTCGTATTATTATGAATCACTAGATTAAGACATTTATGGGAGTGAGATTCATTAAGTTAGAGGTTGGGGATGGAGTGTTTTAGGGGAATTAAAGAGAGTTGATAAAGTAGAGTAACTGGGAATAGAAAATCAAATATCTTTTTTTTTGTTTTTTTTATAAGAATATAATACGGTAAATATTTTGTGAGACTGTCTCACATAAAACCGTCTCATTTGAGAATTATTGATACCGTAAAATCTTGGAGAGTTCTAGAGTAGTTTGAGTGTAGTTTTATCTTTGGACCCTTTGGTTGATGTCTTTGACTTTTGTTTAATTGCAGGAATAATTACAAAAAAATAAAAAATAAAAAATAAAAAATAAAAAAATTAGTTTCATAATGATTGAGCTTTATTTATATATATTACTCCCTCCGATTTTTTATTATCTTCCCTATTTTCTTATTGGGCTGAAACACCCTTTCTTCCCTATTTCTATTTTGGGCATCAACATGTGGTCTAGAATTACTCCTCACATTTCTCTCTCTTCCTTCTTTTATTTTGAACCACACATTCCTACACCCTTATTTTCTTCCCCAAAACCAAAGGGGAAGATAATAAAAAATCGGAGGGAGTACTAGTTTCATACCCGCGCAAATTGCGCGGTTGTTCATTCAAAAATTTTACAAATTTTCATATGAGACGATCTCACAATACAATTATTGTGAGACCGTCTCACAAAGGTCTCCTCTAAAAATTGTGCTATTCAAATTTTTGTGAGACCGTTTCACAGAGACCTCCTACTCATAAAAACAATTTCCTAGTAGACATGAGTGTAATCAAAAAACAATTGTAAGAAGAAGAAAATCATACTCATACCATCTTATTACTTCAAAAATGTGATTAGTGCGATAATCGTCATTAGTTATGAAGTATTCAAACAATGGAGTATGAATGATTTTAGCAAAGACATCATAGTAAACACTAAGAATTTTTTTAATGTCTCTTCTACAACTACACAAATTCACGTTTAAGATGGTATATTCGTCTTAGCTCTATAACATTTTAAATAGAATGAATAGAATAAAAGCAAACTGCATGAGAAAATCTGAAAAAAGGTGTAACCCCTACTTTCATCTAGACCTCGCAAAGTTGACTCAAGACCCGAAAGTGACCCAAAATAGCTCTACCGAAATAGGACCTGGACCCGATCCACCCAAAAAGACTAAAATATCAGGAGTATATTAGTATTATTACTTGCAGCAAAACAACCTCGCAAAGCTGACTCAAGACCCGAAAGTGACCCAAAATAGCTCTACCGAAATAGGACCTGGACTCGATCCACCCAAAAAGACTAAAATATCATACGGAGTATATTAGTATTATTACTTGCAGCAAAACGAAGAATTCATAAGATAGAATATTTCATGATAAATTCAATAATCCGTAAATTACTTTATGTTGGTGAAATTAGTATATTAAAAGTGTCAATGACCCGATCTAAATGGCTCGTACCCTAAAAACTATCCCGACTTAGATGACTAATTCACGTAAAATACTCGAGCCAAATGACTCATACCCGAAAATGACCCAACCTTAATGAGTCATCCCGAAGTGACCAACATGTCCCCCAAAATAAGCTTGCAATCCGTAATAACCCGGAACAACCCGAAATGACCTCATTGACCCATTTGCCACATCTAAGTTCCGACTAACCACATGAAAAGTTATTTAATCTGTTATTATATTAAGACGGATATAGTTGTCATAAGAAGGACATCGTCGAGGAAAAATATCAGTAATTATTTAAGTGATTGAAAGAGCCGAACTTATCAACTCCACATTTGTCTTTTACATTTACTCTTAAGAAGCTAATTGATACAAATAACAAAATAATTTGGATACATATCCCACCATTATATTTTTCATAAAAAACTGAGTTAATAGTTGTTATATTAACTCATTACTCCGTACAAATTTTATCCGAGTAGCTATATCCAAGTTAAGTCATCAATTTGTCCACATTATAGTTGGATTATCGTCATCTTCATTATAGAAAAAAAATGATCAATCTGTCCTCACCTTGATAGAAAAAATATTTGAAAAACCTGAGTTAGCTAAAACTTAGAAGGACCATATGAATTACACAAACAGAAATTTAATTCGATAGAGGGAAATGCTCTTTGCCTCTTTCTATATAACACCAGTTAATCATATTATTCTTACCACATTCTTCTCTAGCATGCCCTTTCTCTTTATGAACTTTAATTTGTAAATCTTTTTGCCTGCTTCAAAAATGTACTCTACAAACAATGAAAATCCGTAACAACGTTAAGGCTAGAAACTCTTAAACCATTGTATGAAGAAGGCTAGTGCCCCATATTTCTGTAGTACGGTTAACAAAATACAACTCAAGCCACATAACTAACCACCTGCCCTGCCGATTAGCTTTGTTGGAATTCAACTCGTTTACCGAACGATCCTCCGTCGAGTCATCTTGCCTTAATTTCGCCAATTCGTCTGTTTTATTCGCGATTTTTTCGGGTTCAGGTCTCAGATCCGACGGTTTTGATTTCGGTTCATCTCTGTTTTTCTCCACTGGCAAGGTGCTACTCCTGTTTTTGTTACTACTGTTGCTTTCCTTGCTTCCGTATCTACCGTTGTTTTATACACCCTTGTTTCATTTTACCAAATTAAATCTCACTCATCAAAATAAATTACTACTGTACTATTTCCACGGACCTCTATCTCAATGCCTTTTTTCCATTGTTCTTATAGAGCGTCTAAAACCACGCCACGCCACGCATTCGAGACAAAGGTTCGTGGATTAGAAAGGTACCTAAAGCTCGGATTTTTGGAAGAGATTGAACATAAAAACTCGAAAAACCACCACCGAACTTTGACCTCCAACCTTCAATCTCCGACCTCGCCTAATCTATACCTGATCAAGGTAAGATATGTTGAGGGGATTTAATTTGTTGGCTGTTAAGAAGCCCTTGTTGATGTTTGTTGCTATCTCCAAATCTGTCCGCAAGGAGATAAGTCGAGTAATAAAGACAATTCGTGGACGACGGATAGCACACAGCTCGTCCAACGGAAGAAGGGGTATTCCTTAAATCTTTTGATGGAAAATATTCTTCCCATTTCAGGATGATATTATTACAAACACTACTGAAAGTCTGCAATTGAGAAACAACGTTGTTATCCACATAAATGGAGTATACCAATATAGATAACAGACATCATAATGTTACGAACTTAAAAACTGCATAATTAAAGGAGATACCTCACATATCGATTATAAAATTTTGAATCTTTATTCATAGCAAAACCGTAAGGAGTCACGATACCAACTATTAGCAGTAATAAGTGGGCAAAAAAACACCGAAAGAAAATCATTTAGAACTTAGAAGTCATAGAGCAATGAAATATATACTTATATTCATCACTGACGACATATCCAAAGATTATGGGATCATCTTCATAACCTACCATTCTTAATTTTCGTGTCGATCCTCTTGTCCAGAGTAATACTCCCCAGTGTTTGTGGGCCTCTTCGCCAACTATCCTAATTTTATTAATACTCCCAGATGTTGTAAGTCGTCGTGGTCGTCGATTTTGTGGTTCGTCGTTCATTGTCATGAATACTCCTTTAATTGTCTAGTAATACAATACTCAACAAACAAAAAAAATCAACAAACCACATTTGAGCAAATTCATATTTCCATTAGCTTGACATTGCAAGGCCATGAAATCGTCACAAACTGTCAATCTAACACCTACAAATCTCCTTATCCAATGTCCATCAACTAAAGCAACAAAGAAACCACATTTAAGCTAAATCACATTTTCGTAAGCTTGAAAATTACTCCATCCGTCTCGTTCATTGATTTGCCTTTGATTAAAATACTCCTCACAATGAATATAAAAAACCAACAAATTAATGGAATGAAGGGAGTATAAATTACTCGTAACAATTAAAATGACGTAAGTGAAAGAGTAAAAGATGGATCGACCTAAGTAACGCAATAGCTGAAATATGGATCAAACTCTTGAATAACACTCTCATATTTCATCATTTGCATAAAACCCTCAAACTCAATCAACAACTAATTATTACAAAACCTAATTTTACTTAATACAGAGTATCCTGCAAAATCGCAACTCTATAAACCATTCATTCAACCCAACAAAAAAAAACGCATAATCATATATAATTCATATTGGTGAACAATTCAAAAGGTCAACTAAAAAACCAAATAAAATAACAATGGTGAAATGAAAAATTCAGCGCCCAAAAAAAGTTATTACCGCTCATTCACAATTCACAACTAAAATAACCTAATATAATGAGAACGGAGTATATTGCACAATTCAGGAAGCTATTATAAATTAATTACCGCCGTTGTCATGGATTTGGCGAAGACGTTAATGGACAATATTACCCCGTCGTCATGCTCCTTTTAGTCCTTTCTACCCTTTTCATTGAGGATTCCTGTTGCAAAAATGGCATCTTCTCAACTTTCTTTCGCCTTTCTCTGCCTTCAATAATATCGACGGTCTCTTTCTTTACACTTGTGAGTATTTTCCTGATTCACTTCAATTTACTTGCACTGTATAATTACGGTGAGTAGAGTTCTAGTTGTCACGACTAATGGTGTTTTTTTGTGATGGAGAGAGTTAATAATGGGGTTTAATAATATATATGGAGATGAAATGAAATAATCGATTTGATGGTGAAATCTACCTGCCTCATGTGCAATTCTGCTTGCACCATGTTGATAGAAAACCTAATTAAAGTTCTCGTTTGAACTACCAAAGCAAAAAAAATATCTTAAAATTGTGAAGAAAACCAATAAAATTATCTGAAAATTCTAGTTTAGAAAACATAATCATCAAAATCGTATTACATGATACTGTATTATGTTTTTGGTAGTAATCAAGCAAGCATCTCTCGAAAACGATCCCACCGCATATTTCCCAAGACTATTTGCTTTGGCTTCCTATTCTGGACGATTCTTCGCACATAACACCCTAAATCATCGATTTTCACCGAAATTAAGAACAATATACACATCCTAAACACATTGAATCTCCACCAAGCTTAATTCCGCCATGTTTAGTATCCCTAGAATTTCGAGCTTTTTTGGGGTTTTTTTTATTGTCTAACATATGAGGACACGGTTTTTTGATTCATGACATTGTCAAGTTAGGGAGAAAAGAGGAGTTGACAGGAGTGGGGACTGGGGAGTTAAAGATGGGAAGGTAGTTTATTTTTTTAATTTGATGTATATTGTGGTAGTAGGAGTTAAAAGTGGAAGTTAAAAATGGCAGTTATATTTTCTACTGTGTATTATGGAAGTTTTTGTAGGTTGTCCACATAAGCGCCATGTAAGCGACACATCAGATCCATGTAGGATGCCTACGTGGGTGAATGTGGAAGCAAGAAAAGTTTCAGTTTTAATATATAAAAGATTACTATTCCTAGTTTAGTCCATATTATTCTGACTGTGTCGGTCATTTGTAAAAGGTAAAAAAATGATTGTAAAAGAAACAATTTTTTCTTATTTTCATGAGGAGTTATTTTTTGTATCTATTCTTTGCATCAAATCTATGATGGATTTTTGTTTCTTTATACTGTATGCACCAAGTATAGGTACTGCATTTATTAGGATACCAGGCCATCTGGGGAATTTTATCTATACATTTAATTGAATTTTTTTATTGCATATCCTAGATTTTTTTTTTGTTTGGAGAATAAATTTTGCATTTTATTTATTATTAAGATTGTACACTTTTTTCAAGTGGGGAATAATTTTGGGAAATTGAAGATGTTAAAAGGAAGGTCGATTATTAATCTTGACAAGCACAGATTCTTGTCTACGACATTCATATCCGACATAAGCTTTTTAACGGGTCAAATAGAAGAGATAAGACAAAAAAAATGATGTTTGAAGGATAACACATGAGTTGTCTTCCGTTATAAACGTGTGACGGGTATATCTGTCACAAGGGAGATTTATTGATGACAATAAGACTTGTTTATTGATTGCTTTGTGATTACTCGTACTTGTACCAGTAGTCCAGTACACCTTTGTTTGCAATTGTAGCTTTTGTGACGAGTGATAGTGGAATGTGAGCAGTTTCCCTGACTTTGCTTGCAGCTTTCACTTTGTTTCAAGTTGCTGTATCTGTATTGGCCACTTCTGTGGACGTTGTTTGTTTGATCGATATTAATGGCTCTAACCTCCAAATCTGTCATTAGTCTGTGACAAATTCTTGTTTGTGATGGAACTATATATACCATAAGTCTTTAACGGGTCAAATTTCATATACTCGTAAAAGGCAAGAGTGAAGTGTCTAGCCTAACAAACATTTGTTCCGTCTATTTGAACTGTTTTAAGCTTAAAACGGATAAATTCATCGCAATTAAAAGAGGCCCACTGTAATTTTGTAGGCCATTGCATAGATATTTTTTCATTCTTTGTCAAAAGGCCTTGATTTTTTTCCCCAAGTAGTGTTATACTATTACAACATCACAATTGATATGTGGTCCAAGAACAGGCTCTTTCAAGTGGAAAGTCCTGGAGAAATTAATTGAATGATGGGTTTTGAAGTAGAGTTTCTTTGATCAAACGGAATCGGGAGAAGGACTGAACCTGATCATGTCAGTTGAATAATTGCAGGTAGTTGGTCGTAACCAGTAAAAAAACCGGGCCAGAACTTATGAACGCTACTGTAGGAATTCATGTATTTGGTATACTAGTTATCTTAGAAGTTATCAATGGTAGGATATGCATACTAGTCATGAGCTGCTGTGTGATCATCTGGTTATTCGCTAGACAATTGTTTACATTCCGTTCTCTTTCCCATGAAAAGTTTTCTGTAATACGTTGACGATTACTGTTGATCTGGCAATTGCTGACCGTAAGACTGACCTAATTTTTCGTAAATATGCAGGAAGTTGAGGACACTCTTTTTGGAAGATAGCACTATCACTGAGAGGAATGGTGAATGGTTTCACCAGTTGGCAGCAAACAATACAGTTCTTGAAACACTAAATTTCTACATGACTTTTCTGGAGCAAATAAGTGTGGAAGATCTGGAACTTCTAGCCAAGAAGTGTCCGAATTTAATCTCTGTCAAAATTGGTGACACGGATCTAGTACAGCTTCGTAACTTTTTCTGTTCAGCAACGTCATTAAAGGAGTTTTCTGGGGGTTCATTTTCTGAAAACCAAAACTATACAGATATCGCATTTCCTGCTCAACTGAGTTCGGTTGGTCTGATGTACTTCCAAACAATCCATTTGCCTTTACTTTTCCCGATTTCTCATTCACTGCAGAGTCTAGATCTTGTTTATGCTTCGCTTTGCTGTGAGGGCCACTGTGATCTCATTCGCAGATGTCACAATTTAGAAGTTTTGGAGGTATGTGTTCATTTTAGCTGCTAGTATAATTTTACCACCTCAAGAATCTTCAGGCAGGAATAATACCAATTTTTGTCCTTGTTGATATGTCACATTTTATAGTTATGTTTAGGTGAATACAAACAATTAGTCCTCTTTGAACAACTCTCCAATGCCTATTTGACAGTTGACATATATATTGTATTTTCGAGTCCTCTTTGTATTGTATTTTCGCTCTTACCTGCCCTATCTGTCTTTTCGACAGACTACTAATGTCATTGGTGATGAGGGGTTGGAGATTGTATCTCAAAGTTGCAAGAAACTGAAAAGACTTCGTATTGAACGAGGGGCGGATGGTGCAGACGAACATGGAGTGGCGGAATACTCAGGGATAGTTACTCAAAGGGGGTTGATCGCCATAGCTGAGGGCTGTAGAGAACTGGAATACCTTGCAGTCTATGCTACTGATATAACAAACGAATCCTTGACACGTATAGGAGCAAACTTGAAAAACCTAGATGATTTTCGTGTTGTTTTGCTCGATAAAGAAGAAACAATTCCTGATCTACCTCTCGACAACGGAGTAAGGGATCTTTTACAAGGCTGTCAAAGTATGAGAAGATTCGCCCTGTATCTTAGGCAGGGAGGCCTTACTGATGTTGGACTCAAGTACATTGGCCAATACAGTCAAAACATAAGGTGGATGTTATTAGGGTTCGTGGGAGAGACCGATACAGGACTTCTAGAGTTCTCTCGTGGCTGTCCGAGCCTACAAAAACTTGAGATCAGAGCATGTTGTTTCACAGAACGAGCACTGGCTATCGCAGCGACAAGACTAGTTTCTCTAAGGTACATGTGGGTTCAAGGGTACAGAGCATCCCATATGGGTATCGTAGATCTCCTAGAAATGGCGCGCCCATACTGGAACATCGAGCTAATTCCAGGAGACCAGTACGACGTTAATGGCGACAATGGGCAACCAGTTAGGGTTGACCACCCGTCCCATATTGTGGCGTACTACTCGCTTGCAGGGCAGCGAACTGATCATCCACCATCAGTCTATCCCCTGGCACTTCCGGAGCCTTAACTGTACATATCTTCTCCTCTTCCCTCGCTCACACGCTTGTCCATAGAGTGTTCCGATTTCAGTTTCGAGAAGGGGTTTTGATCAGTTGGACTTGGGACCATGTATTATGCAGCTTTGTGAAAACAATGAGAGTTTTGTTAAGTGTTATTTTTAGCACTAATCGTGAGTATATATCGTCATATTTGTAGTGTTTAAGAGTGGATTTGGGGCGATGTGGTGACATTCGAAGTAATTTGCGATGATCTCACATGTTTTGATTATATATGTGATTTTTGATGACGTTTCTAACTATTTTTTAAGAGCCAAGAAATTTATGTATTATGCCCGGATTATAGTGGTGGTATACGTGTCAAATGTCGGGTTATATCGAGGATTGAATGAAGAAAAGAAGAGAAGAAATCAAATAAAAAGCGAAGAAGAGAGAATAAAGAATTTCAAGTGCCGCTACTAGCGGATGACGAAGAGCAAAACTGCCGCTAGTAGAGGCTTCCTCAGAATTCATGCAATTTGTGAAGGTTCCAGAGTGCCGCTAGTAGCGAAATGTGCCGCTACTAGCGAATAGCTACCCGTCCATGACTCTTGATCTTCCTCTATTCTATCCTACGTATATGTGATGCTTATTTTTATTAGAGGACCCATATCATTTTCCTAGACTAGACACATCAAAATTATGCAATTTTATTATATTTATGCAATTTGAGTTTCATTGTTCAAGACCTTGAAGAAACGATCGTTCATCATTTTATCCATTATTTAAGACTAAGTTTTTCCTAATTCTCTATTCTTTATTTTATTTGTTGATTATCATTTTGATTATAGTTGTGAGTAGTTCTTTTATCTAGGGCTCGGTGAGCCGATAATATGGGTTATTGATGATGCTTTGATTTTAATCGTGCTTTGTTGAATTATTGAATTGGGTTTGTTTCGGTTGTGCTTAATAATTGATTGATTAGTTTGAATTGCTAGGTTTGAGTCTAGATTATCATTACAACGAAAGTTGGATGTTTTCATATGAATCATGCCTAAAAGTTTGTATCTTTATCGATTAATTTCTACTCAATTTGAATTACGGTGAGAGTCGGGTTTTAATTTAGAGAGCCGAAATAAGATTTGACCTTTCACATGAGAATAGTGAATTGGAATAATTGGGATATGTTAGTATCGATTCTTAATGCGTCTAGTATTGTTATTCGTGCCATGAGAATAGGATTTATAACATGCTAGATAGGCTTTTTATGTCTCGACGGAGAATTTAAAGTATTGATTAAAATTGGAATGCTAGTCTCACCCAAGACGGTAATTTGACAAAGTTGTGTAACATTTTGATTGCATCGATAATCCATGTTAATGGTGAACCATCGCCCTAGGTCTTTCTATTATTGATTTCATCTCGATTTATTACTTCTAGTTTTTTTAAAATTAGTTATACAATTATCTTTCTGATTTATTCGACGTAGATAACTGGAGTCAGAAATTAGCTAGTAATTAATCATTCACCTCCCTGAGATCGACCCGTATGCTACAATACCCGTAAGCTTGCGGTACTACAAAATAAAATGTAACAAGTTTGTTTGGCTTCTTCTTCCATTTATTTTGTGTATATTAGGTGAATTAGAATTAGGTGGGTAGATAATGAATATAGTAAATACAGTGGGTTATAGTAGTTTCTTCTTGCAGCCCCCACTGTCCTTGAAATAAACTTCCACTTGTATTTTGATTCTTGTTTTAGTGGCGAATTAATAAGATGCATTGTTCCACTACTCATTGTGTATTACTTGTACTAGTTTTGGTTGAATTGATTCCATAACGTGGTATGGTATCAAAGTCAGAGGTTACGAGTTTGAATCCTGTCAGCCTCCAATATCTCGAACTCTCTCAAGGGGATGGGATTATAAAGTTTGATGCTGTACAATGTCAATGGTTCAGCTTTGAGGTGTGCTGGTTGTACTGTAATACTGTGGGGAGATGCATATATTGATGCCTGTGCATAAATTTTGAGCCTCATATATTCTTACAGTCCAGGCACTGCAGTACTTATCTCTGTATTATTATAATAATAATAATCATCTTTTTCCCATAATAATTGGGGTAAGAATATGCCTCCTCCATTACCAAGTTGATGCTGTCTAATTCAATCACACAATAACATAGTACGAGTACTAATCACTAATGGATAGCATCTTCATGTAAGTGGATCACTAATTTTGTCTTTTTAGACTCTGTCTTGCAAAATTAGTTGAAAATATTTAAGTTAATTGGAAATTAAATACAAATAAACTAACTGAAATATATTACAGTATATTTTTGTAACGTAATTGCTAAATCATACCCATGTTTTACTAATTCATAACCAAGTTTTCATTATTTTTCCCTTGGCTACCCTTCTTTCATCTCTCACACCCCTAACATTTTGCTTCTTCTCTCCACCCTTCAAAAACTAACTCAATTCTTCAACAACTTTACGATTATGGATCATAATTTATTCGTGAAACAAATTCTTTTGTTGTTTTTATTAATAATTTCACTTTTATATTCGATTAAGCCTAATTTTATTTTTATTGATTAATTTTGTATTCGATTTATCTTAAAAACCCTAATTTCTAATCAAGCCCTAATTTCTTATTCAATTTCTAATTAAACACTAATTAGATTAAGCCCTAACAAATCATAATTTGTATTTGAAACAATAAGTACTCTGTAGGTTGTTTTTATTAATAATTTACTTTTTAATATAGTGATTAAATTGTACTCCCTCCGATTTTTTATTATCTTCTCCTTTGGTTTTGGGAAGAAAATAAGGGTTGTGGAATGTGTGGTTCAAAATAAAAGAAGAAAGAGAGATAAATGTAAGGGTGATTCTAGACCACATATTGATGGCCTAAAATGGAAATAGGGAAGAAAGAGTGTTTCAGTCCAATAAAGAAATAGGGAAGATAATAAAAAATCGGAGGGAGTATGCTATATTATTAATTTTTTTCTAGTTAAACCTAGTTGATTGGAGAAGAGAGAAAGAGGGAAAAGAGAAAGAGATGATGAATTGATTGGAAAAAATGAGAAGGACAATTTGGAAAACGTGGGTATGAAATAGTAAAAAGTTGGGTATGATTTAGCATGTCTCTATTGATAGGAGTATTTGATAAAATGATGTAAGCATATATTTTTGTAATAATTGAAAGAGTAAAAAAAAAAAATCAAAGGCTTATAGGTTAGCTTATTTTCACATGCTACTCTGAGTAATTTTTTATTTCAACTAGCTTATCTGTGAAATAAGTAGTTTGCCAACACGTGTACAAAAATATGAATCAAAATAGATTTAAGTGATTGTGTCTATGTCGTTTTAAGTTCAACGTTACATGTAAAATAGATGTACGGAGTACTCCCTCTCATCCATTCAATTCTTTACCCTTATTATAGATGGACAATTCAATCAATTCTTTACCTCCCTTTTACAAAAGATGAGCCCTCTGGTAAGTGAAATACTCCGTATAAGGGCTAAGTGAAGGAACCTCAAATTTTATTATTATATTATTATTTAACTTCTGATTATGTAGGACATAGTTGCGCCTGTAGCTCAGCGGATAGAGCGTCTGTTTCCTAAGCAGAAAGTCGTAGGTTCGATCCCTACCTGGCGCGTTTTTTCATTTTCTTATTTTTTATTTAATTTTTGACATCCATTTATGAGATCATCTGATCAAGTTATTTATTAGGCAAGCAATTTGGAACAGTTTTTTTTGCCAACAGGACGAGAATCATGAACCAAGCGCCATAGCGGCAATGCTATGAAATTTTGGAACAGTTGACGACTGTCTCTGAAGTTTTCCCCGACTTCTATGACTCTGAGACAACAAAGGTAGGAAGGAATACAGTTTGCTTTACATTTTCATCATCGCAGTATACATACATATGATATGATATGATACAAGAAGCGAACCTGAATTCGACTTGATTCATAATGATAATTAAATACAAGAAAACAAAAGGAGGGTCGATAAAATTTGGACAAAAAGAAAAAACATTGAGTGATCTGATTACGCAGTCGCCCCTACAGGAACTGGTTCCTCAAGTCTAGACGATCCATACAATGTCTTCTCAAATCGGATGATCTCGTTCTTTGACCCGTATGCGACTTGGGTTCTGTCATCAAGTTTTTCAACCACCTTGTCCAGCACGGACTTAGTCCCGTCACTGCTGTAACCTCCCGCCTTCTCAATTAACAGCCCTAGAGGCGCTACTTCAAAGAGGAGCCTCAATTTTGCCTTGGCTGTTGGTGATGTTACATTTGTAAATATACCTTTCTCCTTCACTATGATCTGCATTTATACGTCAAACATTATATTCGACATCTGAATCTTAAGTGTCACGTAAATGGCGGGGAAAGGGGATCAGATCAAGGGTATTACATACCTGGTTAACATCCGGGACCATTCCTCCAGTGTATCGCAATGTGTATTTCTCTCGTACATAATATTGGATCAACTGCATTCACCACAAAAACATTACTACTTGCAGACCTGAGATAGTCATAAATCTCTGGTGCTGTCACGATAGGACACCAGCTGTCGAGGCCTAATCTCACTAAATGCGACCAACGCTGTAAAACCATGTTCAGAGCATTCCTGAAGAAGGGTAACAAACCTTGTCATAGTCGGGATTGTCAAACGTGGCTCTTAGATTCCCTGGACAAAACAGTTTGCCTTCACCAATCTCTGTTGTTTCCTTCACATGTTGCCACTTTCCTGATCACAGTAGTACGTACACCCAACACATAATTAGCTTCTATACAGTCAATTGATTTGATTGGAACGGAGGGATTAGTTTCAACGAGATGGAAAAACCTTCATCAAGAAGAAGGAATTCATGGGTGCCAGGGTAGTCCTTGAGAGCCAAGACATAAGTAGTCCTAGGACCATATATTCCCATGGCTGCAGCTACCTGGTCACGTCCTGTCACCCCTGTCAGCTTGTCTCCCGGCCACACACCGAATATGGTCCCCACTGAGAAGTTAGTGTCCACAATGCTAGACCCATCTAGGGGGTCGAATGCCACACTAAATCCACCTACATATATACATACATATATTACTGAACACGCCATGTAACAATAATGTCGTTGTTTAATTACAAGTGGTTAGATATATACCGTCAGTAGGGCCTCCCATATCCTGAAGCTCAGGGAGTTCTTCTGAGCAAGCGTACTTGCAGAAGTGCGAGTACTCCAATGCCTGTCAATGTAAATTAGTTGTAGGTATGTATGTAACGTAATGTAAGGTAGGCGCATTGAGGGTGAGGGGAGGGGAGGGGAGAATACATACATCAAAGAGAAGCTTATCTGCGAGGACATCGACAGCAAGTTGTTCATCCCCAAAGGTGTTAACACACTGAGTTCCACCACAGGAAGCAGTCCTAACTTTGAAGGCAATGGTCCTAAGTGCTTCACCCATGCACATCAACACTCTGATCAACCCTTTGTCCGTTGTCGCCTTTGCTAGGAACTCTTCCAAACTGTCCCCAACTTCACATCGGGTTATACCAGCAGAGTTTGCGGCCTTGATCACCCTTAAAGACGATCTTGTTGTCATCTTCAACGATTCTCCAAAGAGCGAGCTTGATTTTAGGCCCTGCATAAGAAGTTTATCTTATCTTGTCAATATCAGCATTTTTGCACAATAATATAATTGACAGCAATAGCATTAGTCTCATTTAGAATGTGATGAAGTCCCTCAATAATTCTCAACATTGAAGAAATACACCATGCTGTAATGTTGTTAGTACATTTTTATTGACAGCATAAGTCTAACTTACAACATTTTTATTTTTCTAATCTTGGCCATGTCTCCCAAAGCTGGCTCATTGTATGTCTTTTTTTTTTTTTGCCAACTTTAAAAACAAGAGTTAACTATGTTTTCGCGCACTGATGGCTATTCCATGTGAATGTTTATTAAAAATCATATGTCAAAACACAAAAGTGTGCATGAACTATTATAATAAATTACGTAATCTAATCTAAAACCATTCTATTAGAAGACGACCTTCATATACGTAATCCCATGCATCAAATTTAAGATACCATGCATGATGTGGCAATGTGATTGTTCCCAAAGACACACAATCATATATATTAGGCGACTATCAACTACTCTTCCAAAACCTGAAGGTGATATAGACTGATAGTTAAAGACCTAACAATAATTTTATACTCTTTAATAGTTATTACATTCTCTTGAACAAACTCTTTGGATTTGAAGTATGAATGCAACTCATGCCTCGCTCATAAGTCATACATGTCGTTGATACTCATATTCCACCAAGGGATGGTGAGATTTGAAAAACGATCTTGGTCACTCTGACTCCAATATAGTACAATATCACGGAACCAACAACTACTCCGTATAATTAAAACAAATTACTCCGTACTAAAAAGTGAAAGTAGTAGTAGTAGTGAGATGGGATTGACACATACATAGTACTATGTATATACCTTAAGGTTGTGGGGATTTGAGACAGAAGGAGGAGGCAACAAGGCAGTGGAATGATGAGATGAAATAATTCTAGAAGGGAGCAGTATGCTTCTAGAACAACTAGCCATGCAGCTGGTATCCATATTATCTTTGCTGTGGTTGGTAATGCCAAAGTGAGTCGATTTGCCACAATTCAGAGTAATTGAAATCAAGGTTGAGGAATGGAGGAGTATGTAGAGTAGTAGCAAGTGTGAGTAGAAATGAGATTGCAGATAAGTAGTTAATAGACTTCTTCCACGTGGCGGCTTCATCAAACAAAATGGATAGTGTTCTCAACTAAATGATCGCCTCTCAATTTTATGTGGTTATCAATGTCATCCTCCCATACATATATGAATATACTATCATCATACTAGGCGTGTGCAAAATTCGGTTCCAATTGGAAAATAGGATTTGGTTTTATTGGTTTGGTCTCTAGTCCAATGTATTTTAAGATTTTGGTTTTGATCCAATTTGGTTTTGTCTCTATTTTTTTCCCGGGTCAAAAAGATTAGAATTTTTAGGATTTACTCGTAGTTGACTAGTTATTTTTAAAATATTCTGTATTATTCAAAGAATATTGTATACGGAGTACATGTGTAATCCAAAATGTAACACTCTGATCTTATCCGATAATGGGCCAAAAATTTTGGATCGGAAGCTTGAAAAGTCGGTTTATTTGATTAAGCAAAGCTCTGTTTATACACCGAGTTATCACTATGAGATACATCAAATGTAAACATATACTAATGACATGCTAATGAAAAGACAGAATATCTAAACCGGACGAAGAGTGAGAAGGCCGGACGCTAGGACAGGAGAACACTGCGAGTCAAATAAGATCCATTTACAATTTTACATAGAAGAAAACAATACTACAAAATCAATATTTTATCTTTTTTTTACCAATGAGTCGGATCGGTACAAGTGATTAGTCATCTAATAGAGTAGACTATAAATACCCAAGCTATTGGAGACACTAACCAATAGACATCCAAAAATTCAAAGTTGAGCCATGGAAATGCTTCAAAAAATGTCGAACAACTTGTCAACAATCCATTCTCTCACTGAGTAAGCTCCTCTTCTTCTTCCCCTTCCTCTTCCTTCTGCACTCCTTTCTCTTCTCTATGAATCTATGAAGTAACTCTTTACTCAATACCATTGAATTTTACAGGATATCTGAGCCCATACAAGAACTCCTTTCTAAAACACCCTACAACCCACCTCGATCCCATGATGTTTCTATCAAATCCCTCCTTCAATCACTTCTCCCTCCCAAACCCCCACAAAATAACACAAACCCCTCTCAAATCATTGATCTTTCTCTATCTTGTGCTTTTCTTGCTTCTTCAAAGAATTCCAATTCACCCTATATCAATTGGGTTACCCCAAACCTCTCCAATGCCGCAAAAACCGCTTTTCGAGCGCTCTCCGAAGCCGTCTTTGATGAAAATGATGATCTTGATGCTAATTTGAGCTTAGAGCAGAAGTTGGTGATTGAATTGTTGCCAAAGGTGTTACCTTTGATCAAGGATAAGATTAAGGAGAGCTCCATTAGTGTGTCTGATGATGGGGATGAGATTTCCGCCGCTTCGTCCAGGGCTCCCCTTGGCTATGCTGTTCTTGCTGCGTATCAGCTTAGATGGTTTGTCACCCAGGTTGTAATTTATTGGATTTTGTTTTGTTTTTGTGGAATGGAGTTTTTCATTTTTCGAGTTTTAGCTTGTTTGTTGATAATGTGCTAATTCTGTGAGTTTTGATGGTATTAGGTTGAGTCGCCGCGTTTGGGGAATATGTGTTGGTTGGTTGTTCCTTGTGCACTCACAGCTCTTGATCACTGGTCTCCTGAAGTTAAAGTATGTTACTTTGATTATGATTTTCCACATTTGCTAAGAGCATTGTGTATTGGTACAATTCTGAATCAAATTGTGTTTTTTGTTCGTATACTAAGTTTCGTAAGTATTTGTCCATTGTTTCTTTGATTGTATGTTAAATGATGCTCTGAGTATACCACCAAGATATCAGCATTGGAATTCGGCTATTACCTCTAAACAGGATCTTTGATTGATCGTGTTAACTATAGGGACAAGGAATGATTAGTTTCATACATATAGCAAAACATGTCAATGCTGCTGAACTTGGTGGGTATGGAGAAGTGATTCTTGATGCTTGCCGGCAGAATATTGTTTCTAATGACGAATTATGGCCTCTTGCTGTTGAGATGTCGGTACTTTTAGTGACAAGTTTACAGAGACATGACCCTCGGAGCCCATGGTATGTTTCTCTTCATCTGCAAACTACAGTATTCTCAACATTTTGTAAGCGGATACTTAGACCAACATGTAAAATGGCTCTGGAAAATGTGCTATGATAAGTGGCCTTCAAATTTTATGTATCTCAAACCCGTGTTGCATTATGCCTCTGTGTTCCTGTTGCTTGACGATTATGTATTAATTAATTTTTCACAGTGAATACTCCGGCCGGTTTCTTTTCTGGTTAATGTGCTGAAAATGATGATACGTTTTAGTTTCATTCTTGTTCTTGTGAATCATTATGATTTTTAAAGCAGCTTTTGTTATGATAATCATAGTATTGAATACTTCGTGGTTGTTTGTCCTGTAAAATACGGAGTATTTCTTATACTCAAGACCATGTACTTGCTATGCAGCTCTTGAACATATGTTTCCTCCTGATAAGGTGATCATTTATATCGTTCTCTATACATTCATGGCTGTGACCTTGGAACATTATGTACAGGTTCGAGAAATTTCTGAATGAGATGCTAGGTCACTTGGAGCGTCAACCTAAGAACAAAGATCGTCGTGTTGCATGGCTCAAGCTTGTTGAACCACTATTCGACTGTGTTGGTCTTTTTCTCTTAGCTCATTTCAGAGTTCTGTTCCCACTTTTCTTCAAGTGGATTCATGCTGATGATGATGAAACTCTTTTGTTGGTGAGCTTCCAGTGCTTGCTTTCCCTTTGTTGTGAACAATAATGCGGCTGTTGTCGGTGTGTTCTTAAGGATTCTATGTGATGCTTTTCTCGGTGTAGGCTCTCGAAAGGATCCTTCAAGTAGTTAAATTAACATGGATTAGGAGAAGTCCTTACACTGCAAGGTGAGGTGTTTTTATTATTCTCTCCATGTCAAAAGCCTCAGTCGTATGAGCTCATAAAGATTTGTGCTTGATGCAGGTTACTGGATGAACTAACCATTATATACAAGGAGGCTGCTACGAGGACAGCTCGGGACGAAATCAGGAAACTTATACGTCAAATAGCAATCTTACTTCAACAGTAAGGGCTATGACTTTGTTTTCAATATTGTGCATCTGCCTTGGTCGAGATTTTATTCTTGTATAATAGATGTTATTTGTAACCCGTCTTTTTTTCCTTTAATGGTACTGTTAAGGTGCAAAGGAGTACAGTTTGAAGCAACTTGGAAAAAGTACAAGGAAGATCCTAATTTGGAAACTCTTGCTAAATCGATTTCTGAACAAGCTACTATGGTAAGCACTTGGCTCTTCAACTTTCTCAAGTAGCGTATTACATGCTTATCCCCAAAGTAGATATCAATATCTATGTTCCTCCATTTCATGCTCTTTGATATCGTGCAGTGTGTTTGAAATGGCAAAGATGTGAACGTGTAATCGCTTTGTTTTATCTTCTTTATGATAGGGTGATTAATCAGGATGTGGTGCATAGCATAGATCAGTCTTCTTTACTCGTCACAGTCGTGCTTTAAAATGGGATGAGGGAAGACAGGAGTGCAGGACAGATTTGTCACTTAGGTGGTTCTGGATGATCGCCATGCTGGATACTCATTGAAGATATGAATACTCATTTTGCTGAGATGGAGTTGTCAACTCTTCCTGAATGCATTCAGAATGCAATGTCGGGAGAGTTGTTGAGTTGGTCAGCTGCGAGGTTTGCACACAACATGTGATGCGTTGGCCGTTGGGTGTCGACTGTTGAGTTATCTTGAGCAGTCTGATCTGTGTAAGATATTAGCACAAAATCTTGTTGGATTATTTCACATTGAAAAAGGGGGGAAATTGTAATTTTTGTTTTAAGATCATGAAAGCCGACATCACGTCATATTAATCGCCATTGTTACGCTAGCCTGCATGAACATCCGCATCATACAATGGAGCAACTCATATCTCGACACCCTTTCTCATTGCCTCTATTCCGTGACATGGAGGGTAATCTAGAGCTGCATTTTTTGAAGTATCTAAAATTCAAAGTATGACCTCTGATTGCCATTCATCTACTGTGAATCATGAGCAATAAAACCCTCTTTCACGATGACAATCGGGGATATAAAATGCAGAACAGAATACCTCGTAATCAACAGTTCCTATATGCTAAAGGTCACAAATTATATGAAAATGGAAGTTGATTCCATACACGGCATACTGTGAAGTTTTTGATTAGATATAGACTTGAATTTGGAATCTGGCTGTAGTTGGATCGAACAAAAAGTATTTTATCTTCTAGCATAACTGTCAAAACTTCACCAACTAGATACCCAATCAAACTTTCATCATATCCTTGACAAGGGAAATGAGTCGAGATACAAATTTTCTCATACTACAAACTATGAAATTAAAGGAAAAATCAATCTAGATAGAATAGTCAAGGAAGCCCATCCGATGCTTGCTTGCTTTTCCATCATTCTTCACTCGCACCTGTAAGTCAAATTTGACTCGGTCAGTTACACTGTATGTAGTACACTAATACCTTAATATGCAGCTGAAGAAAGCAATAACCACACAAATTGTGCAAACAAAATATCATTCGAACTTGAAAAATGTAACATAATGTTAGCAAAGAGTACACTTTACTGCAAATTAGAAATTAGATTGCAGATACACAGAAAACTTCCAACACGAAACAGAAAGAAAGCAGTAGCTCTAAAACTTGGGTTTGCAATTAGAACTAGTCAACAAAGTATATATATCAAGTTCCAAGGGATAGCTTGGGACGAGAGTAATTAACGTGGCCAATTCAGGTGAATAACCAACCCCTTAAGTAATGCATTACCCGATATTGATGTAATAGTTCGTCACCCACCTCCTCTTTACACCTTAATCTACCACCACTAACCACAAATCACCACCATTTTCTTCTCATGAAAAGCTCCCTACCACTCCGCCAATAATTACCCCATTCCAATCAAGGGCTAAATAAACATAGATACGGGAATAAATAGCAACAAGAAGACTCTAACCTTAGATGTTACTTGGGTACATGAAGACTCTAACCTTGTCACCCTGCACCACAACCAACAAACAATTCAATATTCCTGATATACCATCCTCGAAAAAAAAAGCCACAAATAAAACTAGAGAATGGTAGAAGTAGGCATTAACAGCATAATTACCATAGACTTTGGAGGAAGGTTTGACGTGAACTTAGCACGAACAACACCGCTGTTACCGTGAGGCCTGCAGACCTTTCCCCATATACAACGGTAGTAAGAGTCGTTCTTCTTGGTCTTAGCCTTGTAAATGTAGGCCATCTTCTTTCCCAGGTACCATGCAACTTCTTCCTGAGTGTTCACTCCCTCAATTTGGATCAAGGATGTGTTTGGGTATTGGTTTGATTTCGACCTATTATCATCACGAATCATCACCGTCAAAACCCCACAACCTTAATCCTATCACCCACTTAACAACTAATGACTAAAGTTTTCAAATTACCACTTGTTTATCTAATTTGAAATGTATAAGTAGCACATTGAAACCGAGTAGGATCATTCATTTCACAAAAACATCAAACTCACACGCACACTAAGTTCAGCTTTCGATATTTCAAAACAATACTAGAAAACAGCGATTGAATTCAGCCATATGAAACAAGTGGATCAAAGAACTACAGCTGTACTTTTTCAAAGTTCATTATCACTAAATGATAAGATTTCCATCTCTTATGTTTCTTCCCGTTTCAATTAAATACTCGTCACAAATCTTAAAAAGCAGGAAAAAACATAAAAATCGAAAGGAGTATCATCTCCATCAATTCAATGATAAAAGCAAGCTAATTTTATACTTGTAACATCAGCTGAAATTATTCTTAGAGAACAACCATGAACCCTAATGCGCCACAATTTACATGATCTAAGCTAAATAGACCTAACCCAGAAAACAGAATGAATCAAAAACAAAATTGAGTGGCAGTATACCTCTTGTAGCCGAGGATTGAGCCTCTGACATAAAGCCTGAAAAACAGAAAACACAAGAACAAATGTATAAATGAATCATCAAACTCAGAAGAAGATTGAGAGGATAGGGAAGTGGGCGAGGTAAATACCTGACGCGTTCACCTTGACGACCCTTCACCATTGTTGCGCTACTCTGCTTTGATTGAGAAAGTGGGGGGCGATTTAGTAGAGCAGAGGCGTATACAGAAACCCTAGCTTCCGTATCAAAAATGTGAATTTATACTTCACCTTTATTTGGGGGTTTTGAATTTGGGATTCTAATGTTTAGGGTTGGTAATGTTTGGGCTGGCCCGTCTTAATCACTGCCAAATAGTGTAGGACGTTTTTTAGCCTCGATTGCTTGTTAGCCCAACCAAATACTCCTTTCGTTTTCCCGTTACTCCCTCCGATTTTTTGAAATTGGAACACTTTTTAAGATTTGTGGAGGAATATTTTAATCAAATATTACAATTTTAAAGAATCAGATGGAGTAATACTTATTAAGAAATACAGAGTAATATTTTTAGAATATTCCAAATTATTTTCAAAATAATGTTGAAAAATAAATCAATTAATTTTTTGGATCGATTTGAAAACTATTTATACATAAGGTTGTATTAGACCATGCACAATGTAGAGGAGGTTTTGATCCTCTTATTTTGTCTCTCTCTTTCTCTTATTTTGACATCTCATCTTCTCTTTCTTCCATCTTTTTTCTTATATTGTCATCCTCATCCTCATCTTTTTTTCACACAATGGAGAGGATCTCTCCAACTATTTTTTATTATTTGTTTTACTTTAATGGCACTATTAACTTTTATAAAAAAAAAAAAAAAACAAAAGAATAATTGTCTACATGGCAAATAATGATTTGTTAATAGGCACAAGGGCCAATGTTTGCTTTCCTCTAAAATCCTCTAAAATTAGAGGAAGTAACTTCATTCATCTTGCTAAGAGGACATTTAACATGCATCCCACAATGTAGAGGATGTCCTCTTAGAAAAAAGAGAGGGTTAGACCATGTATATTAGAGAGGATGTTTTCTTCCTCTTATTTTTTCTCTTTCATTCTATATTTTTGACACATCATTCTCTCTTTCATCCACCTCATTTTTCACTATCTTCATCCTCTTCATTTTTTCTTCTCTAATTTTTACCCCACAATAGAGAGGATCCTCCTAATATCTTTCTTAGTATTTATTTTAATTATTTAATGATTATTATTTTTTTATTTAATTTAATTTTTTACATGACCAATAGCCTTTGGTAACATGCACAAGGGCCAATGCTAAAAATCCTCTAAAATCAGAGGAAATACTAAACTTCCTCTAAACAAGAGGACTTTCCACGTTGATCCCACAATGGAGAGGACCTCCTCATAGAGGAGAGATGGTGCTAAGAGGAGGGCAAATCCTCTCCATTATACATGCTCTTAAGAGGATGATTCATCCTCTACATTGTGGATGCTCTTAAGGGTTGTTGGGACACGGAGTAAGCTTGCCATTTGCAATGATGAGTCTATATTATGAAAATGGCAAAAAAAAAAATATTCACAAACTAGTCACTGACATTCTTTAACTAGTCTCATGATATCCCTTCATTAGTATGTCATTTAGTTTATGTTATTCTCGAGACACATTTGATGTATCTCGTTGTAAGCTCTCAGTATATAAACTGAGCTGATTGAATGAAATAATCAGGCGGCCACTACATAACTTTCAAACACAAATCAAGAGACACTTTGACTTTCTGCGCTCTACAAAACGACACTTTGACATCGTACTTTTCTCCATGTATATATTAAGAGTATAATTTTTGCTGACAATTTTTTTTGAAACTTTACTTGCTTTATACTCCTATGGTTTTTATTTATGCCCAATTTCATCAATATATTAGAAGAGTATTTTAATGAGATGAGGTAATAAATAAAATTGGAGGAAATAATTAGTTAAACAATTTTTCTAATGTTTTTATAACGGTAATAAGTAATTTTAAATTATTTTTATTTGATTTTATATTGTTGATGTCAAAATTTTTGGAGTTACTTAACGTCGTTCGTCTATTTACTTAGTGTCGTCCATAATTTATGCGTAAATGACTGATTTGTTCTTTTTAAATTTACTAACCTAATTTAACTCAACTACTAATTAACCTAATTTACCCTACTACTCCTATTTATCAACATCGTTCTAATTACAACTTGGACAACAACAACTTTACTCTCGAATTAATAAAATGCTTATATTTTGAATTTTTGATTATTCGGCGATTAACCCGGACATGTCGAACGCGGAAAATAGTTTTCCTTTATTTGATTTGAATTTGCCCTATTACGAAAATAATTCGGACGACAACATTATCGAGGTTAGTCGTTGTTTTTGTCATTGTAAACGCATTGATGATTTGTACTCCGTATTATTTTTCGTATTAGACGTGACAAAGGACTTAAACCTATATATTAATCGTAAAAGCTCGTATCCAGAGTGACTAGTGAAATTTATAAATCTAGTCCTGGGGACAGTCATAGAACAGCTAAGACTAAGTCCAAGTTGAATTAATTGGAGTTGAACTAAGAATAAGTTGTTTAATTGTAGTTCAATTACAATTGAAATAAGATGTAAGTTGATTAGTTGAATGTTGGAAGGTAATCTATATATTATATTAAAAGGAAAACAAAGCATTCTCCATACTCCATTTCCCCAAATCTCAAAGCTAAAGCAAGCCACGTGTCGCGATACCATTGGATGAAAGATGAAAAGGTATGAAGCTAAAGCAAGCCACGTGTCGCGATAATATTGGATGGAAGATGAAAAGGTATGAAGTGGAAGATAAAAATGAGAAAGGAGTTATGGAGGAAGTTATGAAGTGGAAGATGAAAAGGTAGGAGTTATTAAGTGGAAGATGAAAAGGAGGGAGTTATGAAGAATATGAAAAGTATGAAGTGGAAGATAAAAAGGAGGAAGGATTTATGGTTGAAAGCTTAAAACTTACTCCCTCCGTTCCAATGAATTGTTTGCCTTTGGTTTTGACACTAAGGGAAAGAAATCCAATTAAGATGTGACATGTGGAGCCAAGGATCAAATAACATATAAAAAACATTCCTAAAATAGAAAGACAAACAATTCATTGAGACGCCCCAATATGGAATAGGCAAACAATTCATTGAGACGGAGGGAGTATAATTCACCACCTATATCAATGGATGCTTCCCTTCCCATTACACCATCCAAGTGTTTCCTGCAACGAGCATGATCAATTCTCACCCTATTACCGTTGAGAAATTAAATCGCATGATCCGAAGATGTGTAGTCGTTGAGACAAGAATCCAAAACAACCTCCACCCACCTACGTTCTATTTGATACGTCTTCCACATCAACGATACTCGGGTGTAGTAGTGAACGTGACTTTATGGGGTGACGCGTCCGACTACATTATAGAGGAAATTAGCCGACAAAATGGACACAACATGTTCGTAGTCATCACATCTGTAAGGGTCATAAATTATGAAGGTAATAAACTTTTCTTTATCAACTTTTATCGTTCATCTCTTTGAATATATGTAAATTTACATTCTCAAGTTTGTCACATATGATTTCTCCGCATTCCGTCTTAACACTAAATTGTACTTCTCCATTCGTCTCGATGGTTTATAACCCCGTGGTTTAGTACAACTATACAAAGTCGAACGGACATAGGTAGGTCCCTCCTGTTAAGTTACAAACCTTTGCACGTGGAATTTTTCTCAAGTGGGACTACCAAATACTTACTCCCTAACAAAAAAAATAGAGTAATTGAAAGAACTGTACCATTATTACATTGGCTCAATTAAGATTATTCTTCCTGATACACAAGGTTAGGCAATTAGTTAGGCCTGATTGTCTTGCTAATTATTAACAAATCTTTAGTTGGGTTGAGTTATATTCATTCAATTTCAATTACTCGCTTAAAGTTGGAATTTGGCTTACTTCAGTAGTATCTACTGTATCTCACTTCTCACCTCACCAGTATGGCAGTATGAATGATGAATCTCTTGATTTTGACTAAAGATAGTTAAGCATTTGTAACTGCAAGTTTGGAGCTTAATTGAAACATCAGATGGCTATATACGCTAACGACTTTTCTAACATGTTTCTACTGGACACACGTTAATATACTAATTTATATCTATATATTATATCAAATAGAAAACAAAGCATTCTCCATGCTCTATACAACCAATAATCAATTCTAAGATAACACACTTGACATGATGTGATTGGGTAGAAATTGAAAAGGTGAGAGTTGAATACATAATCAATGCCAAATTAAAGTCGGTTATTATTAGTTAGAAACCTTCAACTTCTTCCTCATTGATTATGTAGAATCCAAAGTGAAGAACCCTTCAACTTCTTCCTCATTAGAACCCTTCAACTTCTTCCTCATTAGAACCCTTCAACTTCTTCCTCATTGATTAGGTAGAATCCAAAGTGAAGAACTCATCAACTTCTTCCTCATCCTTCAACTTCTTCCTCATTGATTAGGTAGAATCCAAAGTGAAGAACTCATCAACTTCTTCCTCATCCTTCAACTTCTTCCTCATTGATTAGGTAGAATCCAAAGTGAAGAACCCATCAACTTTTTCCTCATTGATTTATGTAGAATCCAAAGTAAACCAATAAATTTCAACCACCTCCCATCCTCTTCATCTTCCTCCCTTATAATCCACCACCTATAACAATGGGTGCTTGCCTTTTTCATTACACCATCCAAGTGTACAACGAAATCGAGCTGATTCCCGCCGCCAAACATCGTCTTACTGTTGTCGTTGGATTCAGACGACCCCTATTTTTTTCACCGCCCAGACTAACTCGGTATGTGCGTGACTATCAATTCGTTCCTGCTTCATTGGGTTCATGCTTGCATTAGACTCATCTTAATGCTACTCATTATTAGTAGGAGTCAATCGATACAACCCCATTCTAACATAATTGGCGTAGTATTGTTATTGTAATAATAAGTTGATCGATGAGTTGATGTAGTATCATATCAACACGTCGATCATAGATTTAGAGGCATCTCTACATCAATCATAATCTAATACACAACTAATAATGAAAAATAATAGAAGAACACTAACACAGACAACAACAAATGTGAAACATCAAAATTAGAAACAAGCACAACAAAGAGGTAAGAACAGTAATAGATTGTTATGTGTGTTGGGCTTTGTTTCCAGCTTGATATATAGTGGTACTATGTATTAAAGCGCTAAAATTGTTATCCCATGTATACGTCGCCTTTTGTCTATGATATAATAATACCTCACATTTTTCCAAAAAAAAGGGCAAGAGCAACAAACTCAACAATGTAGACGAGAGAAAACAAAGTAGAAACTAGCACAAGATCGAACAATAAAATACGATATCTCACTATTTTTATAATTTCACGTACAAAAAAAAATCACGTACAAAAGTTGAGAAGCAAAAAATATAAAATAGGAGAAAAGAAAAATGTAGAGAGATGGGGGATGTTAGAGCACAATCTTATCTATTTATTAATTTATTAAAATTGAAACAAACCATTATCATCCATCATTTATCTAAGGGCAATAGCAGCAATAGTTGTAGTTCCATACACCATATTTTCATTGTCATGAAGGTACATCTAACCATGTTTGAAACTTTCTATTTCACCGATCAATGGTAAAAGTTTCATATATTTATTGTGGATCCCCTTTTTTTCTCTCAATTTACATGTATGAAATCGATTCCATACTTTAGAAACCGATTTCATATAAGGAACTTTATTCTCTAACTCAATGACATGAAACTCCTTATATGTTATCATTGCTATTGCCCTAATACTATCTTATACTCCCTTTGTTCATAATTTTTTGCCCCATTTCATCATTATTTGTAAGAGTATTTTAATGAAACGAGACAAAAGATTGTGAAAGGAGGGAGTAATAAAGTCATGTGTTCTGCTCTGTTTAGGTCAAGCAACTAAACCAACCGACAAATAAAATTAAGAAACGAGGGAGTCTGTTAAAAAATAAAGACAATCAAGTAACAAAATTTTTAATTAAAAAAAACTCAATCAATTAAGAAAGAAGAGAGAAAAGAGGAAAAACTTATCAACTCCACCTTGCTTCATCATCCTCTTCCATTCATCTTCCCCTTCCATAGTTCATAATTGTATTATCAACTACAACAATGGATAAAAGTTATTATAGAGCATGAACCTCAATTTGTCACCCAAGTGTACAACCAAAGCGACCCGATTAGACCCACACCAAACCTCAATATGAACCTCAGTGTACCACCTATAGCTGGTCATGGGACGTACCGCCCGATTGGCCCGTCCCGTCCGGCCCGAATTTTTAGCGGGCTTGGACACAACATTTTTAAAAATATACAAAGGTCTGGCCCGCTAACCCGTCCCAAACCCGCTAACCCGTCCCGAACCCGCTTGTTCGTGGGCCAAAATTTCACAATTAGCCCAGCCCGTGTCCGGCCCGAACCCGCATATGATCACCTCTAGTACTACCACCCAAATAGAATTAGAGTTTCGCGGTAAACACACCAATTAAAAAGGAGAAGAGAAGGCTAGACAAGAAGTAAGCGAACAATTATTATGTACATCAACTACGAGCACTTCATAATACATTGCTTATATTTTAAGAACAAAACTAACACACCCAATGTGTTATAAGTCTGAAGGGGCAGTAAAAGAAGTATCCGTAACAATAGAAACCATAGAAGAAAAGAGGCCAATATTAGATTTGAAAATCTCAACTAAAGACGCGAGGAAAAACTAAGAAAGATCAAAGTCATAATTCAAGAGGATTACGTTCTCCAATAAAAGTTAAAAATGAATTATTAGTTATGCATTATATCTTATAGCGTTATATCTCATTTTCGCCAATAATCACTTGCGGTGACATGTTTGATGTATGTTTCGACACTTTTACTCCCCTTTTTTTCCCACCATCCATTTAACATACATATCATATATATTTCTGTAACTTGAATCGTTCAATCTTTCTAACCTTCTTCTTATTCAGAATTTAGGAATGTCTGTGGAAGTAACTAAAATTACAAAGACATGAAATCAAAACAAAAAATGCATAAATTAATAATAAAATAACGTAATTACTAAATCATACCCAACTTTTACTAGTTCATACCCAAATTTTCATTATTTTTTCCTTCATTACCCTTTTCTCTTAAGAAAAATTCTCTTTACTCATTCTCTCAAAACCTAACCAATAACCAATTGATTATCAAAAACTAACTAGATTATTCGGTAGGTTTACGGTTATGGATCATAATTCACATGTTAGACAAGTAATTTTTTTTTGTTTTTATTAATAACATCACTTTTTAATATCCTTATTGTAAATCATCTTATTGATTACGTAATTTTGTATTCAATTTCTTTTTGAAACACTAATTTTGTAGTATTCAATTTCTAATTAAACCCTAATTCCATTAAGCCCTAACAAATCGTAATTCATATACAGTATGACACAATTAATAATTACTTTTTAATATAGTAATATTATTGATTTTTTTCTAATTAAACCCTAATTAGGGTGGTTGGAGGTAAGGTGGTGGAAATGGTGGTTAGACGGTTGGAGGTAAGGTGGTGAAAATGATGGTTAGGGTTACGACTGCCGACGATAGGTAATCAATTGATCGAGAAAAATTGAAAAAGAGGGAAAGTCAAAATTATGGTGGTGAATTGATTGAGGAAAAGAGAGATTGTGGTGGTGATTTGATGGAGGAAAAGAGAGAGAGGAAAAAGAGAATGTGGTGGGTATGAATTGATTGAAAAAATGAAGAGGGTAGTTTAGGAAATGTGGGTATGAAATAGTAAAAAGTTGGGTATGATTTAGCCTATCCCTAAAATAAATATTGGACAATGAAGCAAAAAAACAGAATTACGATTTACAAAGGCCATAAAACAATATATTCCCGTGCGATGCACGGGTATGACGACTAGTTGTAATTGAATGAGTAAGGGGCACGATGGGTAAAAAGAGTTGAACAAAGTGATAGTAAAATCCCCCTTTCCACTAACCAAATAACTCTACTCACATATTTTCCCGCCTAAAGTTTTCTACAACAAAAAAAAATTGGGCTATGCGCGATTCGAACCATTGACCTCATGTATACACGACCCTTCTCCACTCCAACTACACTCTAACATCTTACTAATACAAAATGTCACTACATCACACATAAAGCTATACAACACATGAGGTATGTAATTAAGGAAATCTGATTAATTAAGGAAATCACATGTTTTAATTGGAATGTATTGATTATATATAATATATATAGTCATCAAATAAGATTTAATTGATGGATGGTTCATACTAACTAATTGATTGTTGTTGATTGATTAACTGATTGATTATATGCCATGTATATCACAAATATTATTTCAGTAAAAATATTACTCCATATATTATAACACTCTTATATGGCATGATTAATCTTTAATATTCTTATTCTTATTTGATAGCATAATCTTACCGTATAATCTTGAACATATAATATTTTTGTCAAATAAATTCTACTGTTTTTAAACCTCTATTCTATAAATAACTACTCTATAAATTATTATAGGATAATACTGTTTCACATATGCACGGTTGATACTACTGTTTTATAGTATATTATTTACACAGTATTATTTGTACATATGCAGGAAATCACATGTTTTAATTGGAATGTATCACACACAATATTTAATATGGAATGTATCATCAATCTTTCTTTTAAAAGTATAAGCATTTTGTATTCCGTTTTAACCAAATACTTGCATTATTTTAGTTAATTGAAGATTGCACTATCCCGTACAATATTTCACATAGAATATAAAATAGTTACGATTATTATTATTGTACAATATGTGTCACGTGATATATACATGTGTTATTCAAGTCTACACTAGAAGATATTACTATAATTTTACCTATTGTTATGATATATCATAATATTACGATATGTATAATCTTATTCCATGATCTATTCAATATAGGATATTTGTAGATATTATATAGTAACAATATAATCACAAGTATTGATTATATATAATATATATAGTAATCAAATAAGATTTAATTGATGGAAGGTTCATACTAACTAATTGATTGTTATTGATTGATTAACTGATTGATTATTTCATGTATATCACAAATATTATTTCAGTAATCAAATATATAGTAATCAAATATTATTTCAGTAAAAATATTATATTATAACACTCTTATATGGTATGATTAATCTTTAATATTCTTATTCTTATTTGATAACATAATCTTACCGTATAATCTTGAACATATAATATTTTTGTCAAATAAATTCTACTGTTTTTAAACCTCTATTCTATAAATAACTACTCTATAAATTATTATAGGATACTACTGTTTCACATATGCACGGTTGATACTACTGTTTTATACTCCGTAGTATATTATTTACACGGTATTATTATTTGTATAAAATTACTCACCTACCTTATTCTTATAGGATATTATTCATGATTTATTATATATATAATTCACCTAACTCATTCGTCGGATATTTAATCCCGTACACATTTCACATACAAACATCATTCTAGCTTCACTTCCATACTATACGTAATATTCTTTTAATTTTCTAATCTTTCAACTTTATTTACACCATACCCAAAAAATGTCTGCGTCTCAATCCCGACGTTTCAATATGGTCGGTGACATTAATGACACCAAGGAGACGCGGAGAATCAGGGTAATAGTCATTAGGATGTATTCCGTACCGGCTTGGAATAATCCAAATGAAATTAGTCGGTTTGAAATGGTTCTACTCGATGAGAAAGTATAAATCCCCTTTTCCACTAGAATAACAATCTTAAGTTTTTTCCCGCCTACTTTGTATGGGCTATAGTTTGGACCTATCTTGGTAGGATCATTTAGTTGTTAAGGCGGTTGGGTTTATCCATCATTCGTCTACGTAATTATGTACTTAACGTGATCCATATATCAATCTATAATTATGCCATATACACTATTACATACTTGGCAGCTAATTACGTACTTAACTTGATCCATATAATTATATGTTATTGTAGACACCCGCATTTTGACTGCCACGTGTCTATGGTAGTCTCCAAAAAACACCCGATGATGATTGGACGTCAACGTGACTTAGTATACTCGGATTTGGGCTCGGAATTCATAATATCCGACATGGACTTTTTAGCGGAGTAAAATCTCACAAAACAGACCTCAATTTCAGGCCCAGTGGGTCGTTCCGAGTCAAATGAGACTAATTTGGGCCAAAACCGACACCAAAAATATTGTCCGTCTTTTGGGCGACCGGGTCAAAACCCGGTCAAAGACGAAACCGTCACAATATCTCAGCCAAGTTCATTTAGGCGCACAAATCAAATTCAAAAAAATAAGTCAAAACAAGCAAGATATTCTTGCCTTATTTATCTCAACCTTCGTTGATCCACTCGATCGAGTGGATTGCCCACTCGGTCGAGTGGAGCGTCTTCCGTTGGATCAGACCCGCCCAAATAGGCACTCGATCGAGTGCACTAGGGCCACTCGATCGAGTGCACCTTAGGTCGTGGCAATTGCCTATAAATACCACGACATCCCCCATGCATTAACACACTTTTTTTAACACCTTTTACCAACTTTACACATCAACTTTCAGCAACCTTTGCCCTACATTTTCAATCACATTCAACCCTACTACTCCATACATCAAGCCTTAGAAAACCTAAGCCAAAACGCATCAAAACCGAGCCTTTGTCCCTCGATAAACCGACACATACACATATACATCCATACACGCCTTAACTCACATACATTCCTCGACACTCCCAAGCTTTGTCGCTATTCACGAGTCCGTCTCCGAGGTTTATACTAGCATGTATGTTGAGGGTGTCCCAAACTCTTCTCTAATCTCTTTTTAATATCGCTTTTATGTATATTTTTCATACTATTGCATCGTAGTAACACGTACATTAACACTAACTTTTTTTTATACATTTTCGCGTTCATATTTTTTTGTATCATTTTATGATACTACTAACATTATTACTAATACCGCGTATATATAATACTAATATCAAAAAACCGGTTTTAAAACGTTGAACTACAATAATCACTTTTGGTCCGTCTAATCCCTTTACGAGCAACGACGGAGGTGGAGCCCTTTCGAGGAGCCCCGCCCCAATGTACTCAAGGGCGTGACGCGATCGTGATCCGTTGTAGTTGAACGGATTTAATCCCCTTTCATAATTGGTACGAGACCCGTTGACACGAATATCGACATCACATAACCCGAAAGGGTTAGTTTCGATGTCGTGACGTAGAGGGATTCATCTCGTCACCAATTCAAACTCTTTTTAACCTAACATAAACGTTTTTACAAAATCCCGATGACGGTATTATATTCATTTATACACGACTATAGTACCGGAAGTCGAGCTAAATACGAATCGTGCGATATTCGTATTTGGTTAGGCCGACCATCGATTTCATGTCAAAAAACGCACGAGTCACTACTCGTACAGGGGGCACTCGATCGAGTGCCATAGGCCACTCGATCGAGTAGCACCCCAAAAAGTGGTCAGTAGCCACGCTAATGACGCACTCGACCGAGTCAGTCAATGACTCGATCGAGTGGTTCTCATAAACCGCAAACCCGAGGGCTTGGACACATATTTCGAGCCCGTTCTTTTATCGACTTTAGACCATCGACTGACCCTCATATTTTCAAAACCTACACGTCACGACACGTAGAACGACTTTGACCACTTTAACGTGATAAGTCGGGACAAGACTACGGGACGTGAGATTAGGCTAACAATACGCCGCAGTCTCACATTTCCGTCCTTCGTTTAATACGCGACATAATGCGTACTTAATCGGGGTTAGTCCATCTACAAATTTCGCGGTCTAGTTTACATACGGGTCCGTTTCCATCGTTATTTTGCTTTATTTTACACAATGTTGTATTGTGAATTTCGGGTTGTATTTCCGCCCGTGTAACTTGTACGCTTTTATTTATTTCCTTTCGAGCTTTATTTATTTGCTTTTACGCTTTTATAAATGAACCTCGCATGCTAAATTATTTCGACCACATTTAAGATGCATTAAATGACGTAGTTAACGCAAAACTCGCATGTTTAGTTAAAAACGCTGTTTGCATATCATTTAATTATTTTACTAGCGCGCGTATCACGAACACGAACGATGTCTTAGTAGAGGCCGCCATGTGCGGGCGGGGTTGGGTGTCCTTAGTGGGCTTCCCAACACGTACCCTCACCCCTTACTCAGAACCTTTGGTTTCCGGATGTCCGAAACCCTTGGCGCACGAGAGTCATTTTATATACGAAAGCCGGTGTAAACGGTATCGGTATAACAATGCAAAGGGACGAGCCCCATAAACTCTCAAATCGAAGTGGGCTTACTTTTTGTATAGCCCATGACGACATAGAGTGGGCTCGTATGGTTCCGAATAACCACAAAATTCGGTGGCGACTCCATTTTGACTTAAATTTCGAACCCGAGAACAATCTCACCACGAGATTCATTCGCCTACCCA
This sequence comes from Agrostemma githago, assembly GCA_958450325.1. NCBI lineage: Eukaryota > Viridiplantae > Streptophyta > Magnoliopsida > Caryophyllales > Caryophyllaceae > Agrostemma > Agrostemma githago. The sequence continues at coordinate 66,148,663 of OY288255.1, read as the reverse complement.
AACCCGCGCATCGCCGCGTCGGGGTGGACCTACGTCATGTCCACAGTTATATATATCAATCTACATTATTTCCCATATATTATGTCATAAATTCCTAATTTTATTAAGATTTTACGTCAATTTAATCCAATCAATCTTATCTTACTCCATATGAAGCCACAACAGTGTTATATCTAACTATAGTAATTTTCATAAGTTTATAGTTATAACTTAGTAATTTATTAATTAGTAATTGTAAAGTAATTTCGAATTTAGATAATCAATAATCTAATCAAATGTATAAACCCCTGCATGTATGCACGGTAGTTATAGAAATTTGGTTTGAACCCTGTCACCATTATTTTACGGTTTTCCCTTTTACGAATATACACTGAGAGAATAACTCTCTCTAAAGTTTTATCTCAAAACTACTCTACTCTAAATATGGAAGGAAAAAATCATTACATAAATTAAAGATTAATAAATAAATTTCAATCTATTAATTGTCATTAATACAAAAAATGACAATTTTTTTTATGAAATCAATTTGGAAATTTATTATAATGTTATTAACTTTGTGACAAAAAAACGTATTTCTCTGAAATGTAAATATTTTCGAGATGATTTTTTTTTACTTTAATTTCTACAAAAATATACAAAATCGAAGTATACCAATAAACTCTGTGTGATTTTTTTTTCACAAATTAAATCATGACTGAGTTCACATGACACGTGGGATAACTCATTTTATAAAAAATGAAAAAAAATGAAAAAAAATCCTTCATTAAGTATTGAAAATTTAGGACTTTTCTTACTACAAATAAAAATTGTTCCCCATAACAACTAAAAAATCATCGGTACACATTTTTTACAAAATAGTACTCCGAAATTAAAAAGAGAAATGAGTATGTATCTTTAAATTCAAGATGACATATACGGAGCATAAAAAATATACATACTATTTTCATTAAAACACACATTTAATGACATTTCAAAATATTATCCAATTATCTTGATTTGTTTTGCAATGTCAAAAATATCGTCATATATATACCTGCATATATCATTGTTAGATTAATAAAAATAAAAGAATTGAAAATCTAAAATAAAATATGCTATAAAATAAATTTATTAAAAATACCGTGCATTATTGCACGGGGTCTATACTAGTGAATATATTAGGTAAAATATGGACGACAATAAGTATAAAATTATGGACGACCAGAAACGAAAGTGTTTTTTTTACTGTTATTATATAAAAAAACACAAATTCTCATATGAGACGGTCTATGTGAGAGTAAAATGAATATATTAGGTAAAATATGGACGACAATAAGTATAAAATTATGGACGACCAGAAACGAAAGTGTTTTTTTTACTGTTATTATATAAAAAAAACACAAATTCTCATATGAGACGGTCTATGTGAAAGATCTCACAATAATCATATTATGAGACGGTCTCATAGACTAACTAAAAAAATTGAACCGAGATGAGGAGTGAGCAGGGTCTGGGCGGTCTGTAAAAATCGAAGATTACTGATTTACTGTGAATGAAATGCTAGGGTTTCTCTCTAGGGTTTTGTCTCTATGGGAGCTTTCTAGGGTTTTCCCTTTTCCTCCATCTTTTTGACGGCTTTCGACCCCACGTGGGTTTCATCAAACTCTCTGTTTCAGAATACTTTTTTTAACCTAAATCTTCCTCGAAGTGTGTGCGTGTGTAACGCCGCACGTAAGCATGGCAGATCAAAGTTCGGAGCGGCAGCGAAAGGGCAAAGAGATCGTGGGACAGGAGGACGGCTTTGTATGGGATGTGGGCGAGGTCGGGGAAACGGATAAGGAGGAGCATGTTCTCATTGGGAAACTGTGGACGACGAAATCGGTAAACGCCAGGGCGGTTGTCGATACTATGCCAAAAGTATGGCAATCCAAAGGAGCAATCGAAGGTAATGTCATCGACCAAAAAGATCGTATTTTTCTTTTCCGTTTTGATCAAAAGATGGACAAACTGAAAGTTTTGGAAAACCAACCTTGGCATTTCGATACAAATATTTGGTGTTTTAATGAACCGGGTGGGGAGGGGAGGTTAACGGAGACACCACTCTACCATGTCCCGTTATGGGCACGAGTCTATGACCTACCTCTTAGGGGTCGGGGGAAAGAGGAAAACCTTGCTTACATCGGAAACCGGTTGGGCTCTTTTATTAGCAAGGACAAAGAGGCCAGTTCTAGTGTCGAGAAAGCTGTGAGATTGCGAATTCTTCATGATGTCAGAGCTCCTTTGCAAGATGGGGTGGAAATCAGGATGCCGACGGGAGGTGTCGTGCGGTTTCCGGTGAAATACGAAAGGATCCCAACCTATTGTTATGGGTGCGGGGTGCTGGGACATGGAGAAAAAGAATGTGACGAGGGACCGTACGAGGAGGGAGAACTTCGGTTTGGTGAGAGTCTCCGTGCCTCCCCATCGAAACTGACCAGAGTTGTTTCCTCGCCTAGTACCATAAGGGGAGTGGTGTTGCAGGATGAAGTTGATAAGAAAGAAAAGGGGCGTGACCAAGCAGTGGTGAGTGAGCTCATTGAGAAGCTCCAAAGTATAGCTGTTCAGATAAGGAAGAAGGGGGAAGCAAACATAGGGCGCAAGGAAGGGGTACGTCGTGCTATGGGTGCTGTTACATCGAGGTATGGGGGGAGTAGGATATGCACAGTTGTGGGGAGGGAGGACGTTGGGTCTGTTGGAGTGGGGGATGCTGGGGCGTTTCAGTGGGATGGTATGACGGACGACGACGGTACTGATATGTTTGATGATGTTAATGTTAATGAGGGGAGTTCGGGCTTGGAGGGTGGAGGGAGTGGAAAAATTATTGGCAAAGGGGATGAAGTTATTGGGGGAAAGAAGAGTACCTGGCATAGGCTCACTTCGAGAGGGGATGTGGGTGGGGTGAAGTCGTTTGGGCCCATTCATACAAAGCGGGCTAGATATGAGGAGGAGACGGAGGAGGATGAAGACGGACGGGGGGGAAAGAAAGGTCGTGTGGAGGAGGGTAGTGACCAAGGGGACTTGGTAATGTTACTGGATCAATCCCAGATAGTAGCGGAGGCTGCGGGTATGCAGCCCCGCGAAGAGCAATGAAAATCCTATCTTGGAACTGTCAGGGGTTGGGCAACCCCCTGACGGTTGGCTCCCTCACCGAGATGTGCTGGAGGGAGTGCCCAAACATCGTCTTCGTAATGGAGACGATGATGAGTGGGAGCGATCTCACTCGGTTACGAGGTAGGTGTGGTTTACGGAGGGTATCTGTGTTAGTAGTAGGGGACATTCGGGCGGTCTGGGTCTTTGGTGGAGGGAATTAAAGGCCACCCTCGTCTCATCTGATAGACATCATGTCCTGATTGAAGTTAGGGGGGATGATGATGTTGTTCAGTGGCGGGCAGCGGGGATTTATGGTTGGCCGGAGAGGGAAAATAAACACAAAACTTGGAGTTTGATACGTAATGTGTGTCGTGCCTCCAGTGTCCCTATTATCTTGTTTGGTGATTACAACGAGATTCTTAGCCCACGGGAGAAAGAGGGAGGTCGTCCGCGTAGTGAGGCTTGCATGGACGCGTTCCGGAGTGTGCTGGATAGTTGTGCCCTCCAAGACCTGGGATTTGTGGGGAACCAGTTTACATGGCAGCGAGGCCGACGGGCTGATAATCTGATCCGGGAGAGGCTGGATAGAGCGTTAGCGTCGAGTGATTGGATGGAGCTGTTCCCTGCTATGTCGGTTTATGTCAAGCCGATTTTTGCTTCTGATCATGCCCCTTTGTTGATTAAAAAGCCTGATCGGTGTTCTGTTCATGGGCGGCCTTTTCGATTCGAGCCGTTGTGGCTTTCTGATCCACAATGTGGCGAAGTCGTTCGTGAAGTATGGGGTTCGGCGAGAGGTGGAGGGACGATGGAGAAAATACGGGAATGCTCGACTCGCTTAAAACGATGGGCGAGAGAACGATTTGGGAACGTGAACCGAAAACTAAAGGAAAAAGAAGAAGAACTTGGAGCATGGCAACGCAAACCGGGATCGGCTGACATGCTAGCTAAGTGCGATACCCTGACCAAGGAAGTGGCCGAATTACGGTGCCAGGTGGAAACTTTTTGGAGGACGAGAGCTAAGGCTCACGAGATCCGTGATGGTGACCGTAATACCGCGTACTTTCACCACAAAGCTAGACAGAGACGGAAGAAAAACACGATAGTGGGGCTTGAGGACGGAAACGGCACATGGTTTACGGGCGAGGCAGACCTACAGAGGGTTATCCGGGAGTATTTCACCAATATGTTTTCCTCCGATAACCCGACGGAAATGGACCACGCTTTATCCTGTGTTCAGAGTACGGTCACCAATGATATGAACGCTTGTCTTGACCGGGTGGTTAACGAGGAGGAGGTCCGTGAGGCTTTATTTCAAATGCACCCGAACAAAGCGCCCGGGCCTGACGGTATGAGTGCACTCTTTTACCAGAAGTATTGGGATGTAGTCGGGGGGGATGTTTACAACTTCGTGAAGGGGTGGTGGGAAGGGAGGATGCTCTTGACTCCTATTAATAAAACTGTTGTAGTCCTCATCCCAAAGAGCAACTCACCTCGTAAGTTGTCGGACTATCGCCCGATTAGTTTGTGTAACGTGTTGTACAAGGTTATATCGAAGGTTCTGGCAAATCGTCTAAAGACTTTTTTGAACGGCTTTATCTCTGTTAATCAAAGTGCTTTCATCCCAGGACGTTTAATCACGGACAATGCGATGGTGGCTTTCGAGACCTTCCACGCTATGAAACGCGGGGGTGAAGGCAGGGCGGGTCAGTGGCGGTTAAACTTGATTTAAGTAAGGCGTATGATCGTGTCGAATGGATTTTTCTCGAGAAGATTATGGCTCGCATGGGGTTTTCCCTATGTTGGATAAGGAGGGCGATGGCCTGTGTGTCTACGGTCAGTCACTCGTTTCGTGTCAATGGGAAGGAACTAGGGGCGGTCAACCCGACTCGGGGCCTCCGGCAAGGGGACCCCATCTCCCCGTATCTCTTCCTTTTTTGTGTTGATGTATTCTCGGTGATGTTACAGAGGGCGGTTCGGGACAAATCGTTGCATGGTGTTCGTGTTTGCAGGGATGCTCCTAGGGTGTCTCATTTATTCTTTGCTGACGATTGTATTATTTTTGCTAGGGCTAATCTACAGGAATGCTCTAACCTAGCTAATACTATTAGCCAATATGAGAGAGCTTCGGGACAGAAAATTAATTACTCCAAATCGGAGTTGGTGTTTAGCAAAAAAGTTACAGCTCCTATACGAGATTCTATCAGCCTTTTGTTTGAGGTTCGGGAAGTGGAGAGGTACGAGAAATATCTGGGGCTCCCAACAATAATCGGGAAGTCAAAGAAAGCGATTTTTGGTGGCCTGAAGGACCGCATTTGGAAGAAGCTCCAAGGGTGGAAGGAGAAATGCCTGTCCAAACCGGGGAAGGAAATCGTTATTAAAGCTATTGCCCAAGCAATCCCATCATATATGATGAGTTTATTTGCCATTCCGGAAGGGTTGGTGGATGAGATTCATGGGATCATGGCCCGATTCTGGTGGGGTTCGTCGGAGGCGAAACGGAAAATCCATTGGTGGACGTGGAAGAAGTTGTGCAAACCAAAGAGTCTTGGAGGGATGGGGTTCCGAGACCTGAAGGTGTTTAACCAGGCCTTACTGGCTAAACAGGCGTGGCGCCTTCTTACCAAACCAGATTCTTTGGTTAGCCAAGTGTTCCGTGCGCGTTACTATAAACACGGGTCGATTCTCGACGCGAGGCGAGGGCATGACCCAAGCTTCATTTGGCGTAGTATTTGGAACGCAAAACCACTGCTGTTGGACGGGCTCAGGTGGAGGATCGGGAATGGGGAGAGTATTGGGGTCTGGGATGAGGATTGGATAGTGGTTAATAACAGAAACAGGGTTCCCCACCCAAATCTGGAAGCTGACCCTGCGTTGAGGGTGTCTGTTGGGTTTGTTGATGATGACAATGCCTAATTTAACTTGTGCTCTAGTTTAATCTTAATAGATTAATCGTCATTGGTGAGATAATTATCAAATGTGCTAATTCAAGAATGATGATATCAAGACAAGCCAAAGCTATCCAAGATAAAGATCAAGAAATTCAAGAAAAGAGAATAGAATCGAGTCTAAGTCCATAGTCACTAAGAATGGCAAAGTGTGTGTTTTTCGGTACAGCAGTATGTAACAGTCGGACTGACTGTTACATCGTTCGACAGCTCTTATTGATTCAAAAAGATTTCGATTTTAAAAGTTAAAACTTCAGAAAAATCTTTTTACAAATTTAAATTGACTTTGAAAAAATCTGATTTCTTTAAGAAAAAGGGATGGTTTGGTTTCTTGTAAAACAATGCACCTCTTCTCCAAGGTTTTCCAAAAAATGGTTCTTCACTTTTGAAAGTGAACTTGAATTGTTTCTACTTTCAAGTATTACCTTTCAAGTTAACACCTTCCCTTCAATTTTGGCAAACCTTAAGCATGCTTCCCTTTCTTCTTGAAAAAGCTTTCTTTTTTAAAGGTCAAAGGTTTCCTTTTAACCTTTGGATTTTTCCATGAGGCACATTCTTTTACCCATTTCCACATCTACTATAAAAGAAACTCATTTGCCTCATTTATTTCTCAAGGCTTTCAAACTAAAACTTCATTTATTGCATTTTGTTTTCAAAGGTTTTTTTTATCTTAAAAGCATTTTGCAAATCATTTTCGAAAAAGAAAGTCTTCAGTAATTTCGAAGTCACAGTCGAACACACTGTCACACAGATTCACACACACTCTTGTCTAACTCGGTTTTCAATTGTAATCTTTGTAACTTTCTAAGTTATTAAGAGTCGTGACCGGAGTAGGTCATTGGTGAGTTAGAGACGGAGTAGTCTCATAAACTCAAAGTCGTAGCCGGAGTAGGCTATTGATCGTGACCGGAGTAGGTCATTGGTGAGTTAGAGACGGAGTAGTCTTGTAAACTCAATTCGCAACCGGAGTAGGTTGTTGGTCGTAACCGGAGTAGGTTATGGGTCGCTTTTCATTGTAAGGGTCTTTTGATTTCGGAGTAGATTTCTAAAGAAAAGCAATAAGAAAAGCATTGGACGTAGGCCCTTAGAGCATTGGCCGAACCAATTCAAAAATATCGTGTTTTATCGTGTTCTTTATTTTTCCGCTGCATCTTTCGATAAAAGCATGTTATTTTGTTTTTCTTTTATTTGCTCGAACTTCAAACTCAGTTTTAGTTGTGCTATCACGTTTCATGCAACAGTCGCCCATACTGTGACATTCGTCTGTAGCTTCTCATTCTGCTAAGCGAATCGAATACAGTCTGACAACAGTCGCTCATACTGTGGCTTTGTTCTTTAGCCGCACTCCTTGCTAAGAAAAAGCGTAACAGTTGACTGTCCGTTGTATGTCATGTCTAGTACTTCTTCACATAATTGTTTTCTACTTCCACTCAACTTACTTTAATCAATAAAGATTAAGTTGAAATTTTAAAAGGTACCTAATTCACCCCCTCCCCCTCTTAGGTACTTAGGGATCCATAAACTCTTCAATTGGTATCAGAGCCTCGTACTCTTTTAAAGGCTAACTACCTAGAGTTTGATTCCTCGATATGGATTCTGCTAAACACTCCAAGATCCCGGTCTTTACCGGTGAGAATTTTGGTTGGTGGAAGCTAAAAATGGAACACTATATCAAGAGTATCGATTATCAATGTTGGAAAATTATTAAAGAGGGTCCAATTGAAATCAAAGTGTCTAGTGCCGATGGCAAGTCTACCGAACTTAAAGATGAGTCTAAATATGATGAAGATGACTTTAAAATTGTTGAGAAAAATTCTAAGGCTATGTCAATACTTCAAAGGTGTGTCGGTGAGGAAGAAGTGAGTCGTATAAGTGGATGTCCCACGGCTAAGGAGATTTGGGACTCCCTTGTGCTTGCTTATGAGGGTACGTCTCAAGTAAAAAAACACCGTATTGATCTTCTCATGCAACAATATGAAATGTTTCACATGTCAAAAGACGAGTCCATAAATAGCTTATCAAGTCGTTTTTCTTGTATCATTAATGAGCTCAAAAGTCTAGGAAGAGATTTCGAGTCCGAAGACATCATTAGAAAAATCCTTCGTAGTCTAACCGATAAATGGCAACCAAAGGTCACCGCCATAGAGGAAGCTAAAGATTTATCCGTCTTGACTCTCCATGAACTAATGGGATCACTAATGGCTCACGAACTAAACCTCGTGAAGCGTTCTAGTGATAACCAACGGGGAAAGAGTCTTGCTCTCAAGTCCGCCTCAAGTGATGAGGATGAGGACGAAGAGGACGGATTTGCCATGTTCACTAGGAACATAGTCGGTATGGTAAATGGTCAAGGAAATCGTAAGTTTAACAATAATTTCAATAAGAAACGATTCCCTAAGAAACGACCTAGCTCAACCATAGGATGTTTTAAATGTGGTGATAAAACTCATCAAATCAAAGAATGTCCTAAATGGAATGATATTCACTCTAAAGATAAACGTGATAAAGCTAAAAGGGAATATAAAAGTAAGGTCATGTCCGCTATTTGGGGAATGTCCGATTCGGAAGAAGACGACGAACCCAAAGATGAGGAGTTAGATGCTAATGTGTGTGTCACTACTAAGGTCAATAACTCCAAAGTTGAACATCTTAGGTGTCTCATGGCCAATCCCGATGATTCAGATTCCGACTCCGATAATGAGGTACAAAGACTTAAGGCTAAAGTTAGAACTTACTCCAAAGAAAAAGTTTGCAAGTTGCTTGATAGTCTTTTTGATAAGTGTCGTTCTCAAACTAAAAGGTCTCTTGCTATGCAAGAAGAAATTGAGGAAATTGCAATTGAGAATGTCCAACTTAAAGAAACACTTAAAGCAACAGACAGTGTGACTGTTACTGATGAGGTTAAAAACGAGCTGAAAAATTTGAGAAAGATCAACAAAGATTTGTCTAAAGAGTTGCTTGATCTAAAATTTGTTACAACCCAATCTACTGTTCCCAATGAGTCTCCTAACCCCCAAACTATTGAATTGACCAAAGAGAATGAACATCTCAAGGTTGATCTCGATGTGACTAAAGAAGAGTTGAGGAAACTCCAAAAGAAACTTGTTAGTAATGGAACTCTAGAGTCTAGATCTTCAAGTGCTAGAATTTTCTACTTAGAGGCGTGTAATCTCAACCTTAAATGTTTAATTGAACAAAGAGACAAGAGTTTGCGTCAATTTGAAGCTAAGTGTATCACATCCGAACAATTGCTCAAACAAAAAATTAAGGAAAATGAGAGTCTCACTCACTCTATTCAAGACACTATTAATGAACTTGTTGAAGCTAGAAGAGTTCACAAAACTTGGGAAGGAAGTCAAAATGTGCTAAATTTTCTTACTAATCAAGACAACTTGTGTCGTGAAAAAGAGGGGCTTGGGTTCAAATGGAATAGACGTCATGATTGTAAAATTCACAACTCCAACCCCACTAAAAGAGACTTTAGGAAAAGAAAATATGTAGCACTTCCCGAGTACATCATTTGTCATCATTGTGGTAAAACCGGTCATTTTCTCAATACTTGTGAGAAAAGGGATCAAAGTATTAATCGTGGTATTAAAGTTACTAACAAGACATGGGAACGAAGGGAATTAATTAAGGATGCTTTAACTAAGGGACTCAAATCCGTTTGGGTTCCTAAACTCTCCTCTTAATTTCGTGTAGGGCTTGGTGAGGGGACGCCGTGATTGGTATCTTGATAGTGGATGCTCTCGTCACATGACGGGTGATAGAAGCCAATTCCTCTCACTAGAAGCGTATGATGGTGGCACGGTAACTTTTGGAGACAACAAAAAAGGTGAAGTCATAGGACTTGGAAAGGTTGGTAAGTCTTCATTGGTTTGTGTCGACAATGTGCGGCTTGTCAAAGGTTTGAAACATAATCTTCTAAGTATCTCTCAATTATGTGATCGTGGTAATTTGGTTGAGTTTAGTACTAGTTTATGTCGTATTTTGAATGCTACTACCCGTGAAGTTGTTCTTGAAGGTAGACGTGTCAAAGATGTCTATTTAACCGACTTGAATACTTTAAATGGTCAAACTATGTCTTGCATGAGCGTAATGAAAAATGACCAGTGGTTATGGCATAAAAGATTTGGACATGTTAGTGCTAAAACTCTTAATACACTTAGAAGATTAGATCTTGTTGATGGTTTCCCTAACATGAAATTTGAATTTGATAAAATGTGTGATCAATGTGCTAAATGCAAACATGTTAGAAGCTCCTTTAAATCCAAAAAGATAGTCAGCACGTCACGACCACTGCAACTGTTGCATATTGATTTGTGTGGTCCTATGAGAGTTCGTAGTAGAGGTGGAAGTCGCTATGTATTGGTGATTGTTGATGATTACTCTAGATTTGTATGGGCATTATTTTTAAGTTCCAAAGATGAAGCATTTGATGAATTTCTAATATGGTTAAAAAGGGTTCAAAACAAACTTGATCTAAAACTTGTGTCAATTAGAACCGACCATGGAACCGAATTTGAGAACTCATCTTTTGGCGCTTATTGTGATGATAATGGAGTAGATCACAACTTTTCGGCTCCTAGGACACCTCAACAAAATGGCGTTGTAGAACGCATGAATAGAACTCTTGAAAGCATGGCTAGAACTATGTTGTTATGTAGTAAGCTACCTAGAAACTTTTGGGCCGAAGCGGTAAACACCGCTTGCTACATTCATAATAGAGTCATGGTTAGAAGTATAATAAATAAGACTCCCTATGAGTTGCTACGTGGTAGAAAACCGAATATCTCCTATTTTAGATGCTTTGGAAGCAAGTGTTTTGTGCATAATAATGGTAAAAATAACTTAGGAAAATTCGACCCCCGTAGTGATGAAGCCGTGTTCATAGGGTATGCCGATCATAGTAAAGCTTACAAGGTTTATAATAAAAGAACCATGATGATCGAAGAAAGTGTGCATGTCATATTTGATGAATCTAGTCTTTTTGAGCAGGTACAACATGATGATGAAGAAGATGAAGAATTCGAAATAGACCTTGCTCGAAAAGAACACACACTTGAAGATGAGCAAAACGGAGCTGCTGAGCAACAGTCTGCCAGACTGTTACCTGAAGACGAAGGCACAAGTTCAGGGGGAATTAATGATCCTCCTGAAAATAACCTTCAAGGAGATAACGGTGAAGCAGCAGCCAATGCCCAAGGACCAGAGGAGTCCTTAGAATCTGGTGCGGAAGCTTCGACTCCCAGCCATGAAGCAACAGTCGGAAGGACTGTTACAGTCGAGGAGGAAGATACTTTCATTCCAAGGAAGTGGAAGCATCAAAGCTCACACCCCCTCTCAAATCTGACTAGTGACTTGAAATCTGGAGTAAAGACAAGATCGTCCCTCAACAATTTCTACTCTTGCAACGCTTTCGTGTCTCAAATCGAACCGCCCAATGTCACAGTCGCGCTGACTGATGCCGACTGGTTGATAGCAATGCAAGAAGAGCTTGTTCAATTCAAGAGGAATGAGGTATGGCATCTTGTCCCTAGGCCCTCTGATCGTACCGTCATTGGTACTAGATGGGTCTTTCGCAATAAGCTAGACGATTCCGGTGAAATCGTAAGGAACAAGGCTAGACTAGTGGTGCAAGGTTATAATCAACAAGAAGGTATCGACTATGATGAAACCTATGCACCGGTAGCTAGACTTGAGGCCATAAGGCTCCTAATAGCTTTTGCAGCTCACAAAGGCATCAAACTTTTTCAAATGGATGTTAAAACCGCTTTCCTAAATGGTTATTTAGAGGAAGATGTCTTTGTGGAGCAACCTCCGGGTTTTATAGATAATGATTATCCCGAACATGTTTTTAAACTTGACAAAGCACTTTATGGTTTAAAACAAGCCCCAAGAGCTTGGTACGATCGCTTGTCAACGTTTTTGCTTGAAAATGGTTTTCGACGAGGTTCGGTGGATAAGACATTATTTATAAAGTCACAGTCGGATGGACTGTTGGTTGTCCAGGTATATGTCGATGACATTATATTTGGAGCAACTAGTGAACTCCTTACTCTTTATTTTTCTAATCTAATGAAATCGGAGTTTGAGATGAGCATGATGGGTGAACTCGGATTCTTTCTCGGTCTTCAAATCAAGCAATCAAAAGAAGGAATTATGATTCACCAACAAAAGTACATCAAGGAGATGCTAACTAAATTCGGGATGACCAATGCTAAGCCATACACTACACCGATGGTATCATCGTCCAAATTGGACAAGGATGAAAGTGGTAAGAATGTTAGTGAATCGGTGTATAGAGGTATGATAGGCTCACTTCTCTACTTAACCGCAAGTCGTCCCGATATATTATTTAGTGTTTGTTTGTGTGCTCGTTTCCAAGCAAATCCCAAAGAATCCCATTTTAAAGCCGTAAAACGCATTCTTCGGTATTTGGTTGGAACACAAGAGCTTTATCTATGGTACCCCTTAAGTTGTCCTTTTGACCTTGTAGGTTTCTCGGACGCAGACTATGCGGGGTGTTCGGTCGATCGAAAGAGTACTTCGGGTGTCGCTACCTTCCTAGGTCCGTGTCTCATTTCATGGTTTTCGAAGAAGCAAAACACCGTTGCTCTCTCCACGGCCGAAAGTGAATATGTGGCCGCCGCTCATTGTTGTTCTCAAATATTGTGGGTGCGACAACAACTTGTCGATTTTGGTATGATTTATGACTCTATTCCTTTAATGTGTGATAATACGAGTGCCATAAACATATCTAAAAATCCGATTCAACATTCTCGAACTAAGCATATAGATATTCGTCACCACTTTATTAGAGATCACGTAGAAAAGAGTCACATTAAGCTAAATTTTTGCAATACCGAAGATCAAATTGCCGATATATTTACTAAGCCACTAGCAAGAGACCAATTTGAGAAGTTTCGACTCGAAATTGGTTTGATTAATTTTTCTAATTGATTACGTGTGCTTATCGTATTACCTCGTATGATTGGCTAATTGGACTTATAATTCTTATTCTAGTAATTATGCATGTGACTTAGACCTTAATCTTACTTAATTTAATTAATTAGCATTCTTATGTGATGAATTTTGAATTGTGTGTATTAATCATTGTCTTTTAGTTTTTGGGAAGTTGTCATGAATAAAACTAATATCCCACATATTAACAAAATATCCATTATACAATATCCATTAAATAATACCTTCTATTATTCTCAAATATCTCTTTTACCCAAAAAATCTTTCCCTCTCTCCTCTTTTTTCACTTCTTCACGCCACATTCATTCTCCTCTATTAAATTTTTTATTTTTTTACCTTTCCAATGACAACTACCCATCTTTTTTTCTCTCTCTCTTTTTCAAAATTTTTTTCAAATCTTTTTCTCTTTCCTCTTTATTTCTTTCCCATTTTTTTTCCCATCATCATCACTCCTACACTCTTATTCTACCACAATTACCTTCCCCATACATATTACCTTCCCCATATTCACCTTTCCCACAAATATTATCCTTCCCATATTATTTACCTTCCCCATATTAATTATCTTCCCCACAATATATTACCTTTCCCACCTTCCCCATCTTATATTCCCCTTATTCAAATATTCTCTATTTTTTTTTGAAGGTTGGTCGAAAAAAAAAAAAAAAAAAAAAATCGAAATTTCAAAAAAAAAAAAAAAAAAAAAAAAATCGAAATTTGAAATTCGAAAAAAAAAAAAAAAAAAAGTAACGTATGTCAGTGCATTAACCTTCCCTTATTTTTTTTTCCTTTTCATTGTATCATCACATCCTTTTAAACCTTCTTTTACCTTCTTTAACTCCTTCTTCTTCATCTCCATCGTTACCACCATTATCATGCCTCCAAGAAAATCCAAAACCCCAAAATCCTTACTACCTCCTCAACCCCAAAACATGTCATCTTCCCACAACACTTAACTTACAAAATCTTATCCGAACCCTAATCCTCAACAATGATAGAGGCAAAGTATCAATCTCTCAACACTATATCCTCTATCACCTGATAAAAAAAAAAAAAAAAAAAGTTCAAAAGAAGTCACAAATGTTTATTCTCTATTGGTTGAACTTGTCGGGTTTGCGCTGAAATTTTGGGTTGGTTGGATAAATTGAATGCGAGAATGGATGAGATGCAAGGGAACATCGGGGTAATTTCTGCTTCGGTGAAGGGAAAATGTGGTGAAATGGATTCCGACGCTGATGATGATGATGAGGAGTCTGATTCCTCTTAATTAATCTCTCTTTTAAAAATCAAAAAAAACTATTTTTATTATTATCTTTTAAAGACAATGGTTTGTATGACTTTTTCTGGATTCTGTAACAGTCTTGGTGACTGTTGCCTGTTGAATGCTTTTTAATTTATTTTCGTAATATTATGTGCCTATGTTCTATGTGTTTTCTACTGTGTCCGGAATTATGACAGGTTCTTTGATGATGCCAAGAGGGGGAAAAGGTAAAACACATGTCCTCAAGAACGAATTCTTGATCCTTCCTTGATAGTTCTTAGTTCTTATATCTAATATTTTGTCTAAGTATTGTTATTTCTCCTTCTAAGCTTATAAACCCTTTACTATGTGATTACTAATCTTGATAGACTAACCTTTTGAGGGGGAACTTGAGACATTAAGTTTTTTGCTTATGCTTGTCATCATCAAAGGGGGAATTTGTTGGGTTTGTTGATGATGACAATGCCTAATTTAACTTGTGCTCTAGTTTAATCTTAATAGATTAATCGTCATTGGTGAGATAATTATCAAATTTGCTAATTCAAGAATGATGATATCAAGACAAGCCAAAGCTATCCAAGATAAAGATCAAGAAATTCAAGAAAAGAGAATAGAATCGAGTCTAAGTCCATAGTCACTAAGAATGACAAAGTGTGTGTTTTTCGGTACAACAGTATGTAACAGTCGGACTGACTGTTACATCGTTCGACAGCTCTTATTGATTCAAAAAGATTTCGATTTTAAAAGTTAAAACTTCAGAAAAATCTTTTTACAAATTTAAATTGACTTTGAAAAAATCTGATTTCTTTAAGAAAAAGGGATGGTTTGGTTTCTTGTAAAACAATGCACCTCTTCTCCAAGGTTTTCCAAAAAATGGTTCTTCACTTTTGAAAGTGAACTTGAATTGTTTCTACTTTCAAGTATTACCTTTCAAGTTAACACCTTCCCTTCAATTTTGGCAAACCTTAAGCATGCTTCCCTTTCTTCTTGAAAAAGCTTTCTTTTTTAAAGGTCAAAGGTTTCCTTTTAACCTTTGGATTTTTCCATGAGGCACATTCTTTTACCCATTTCCACATCTACTATAAAAGAAACTCATTTGCCTCATTTATTTCTCAAGGCTTTCAAACTAAAACTTCATTTATTGCATTTTGTTTTCAAAGGTTTTTTTATCTTAAAAGCATTTTGCAAATCATTTTCGAAAAAGAAAGTCTTCAGTAATTTCGAAGTCACAGTCGAACACACTGTCACACAGATTCACACACACTCTTGTCTAACTCGGTTTTCAATTGTAATCTTTGTAACTTTCTAAGTTATTAAGAGTCGTGACCGGAGTAGGTCATTGGTGAGTTAGAGACGGAGTAGTCTCATAAACTCAAAGTCGTAGCCGGAGTAGGCTATTGATCGTGACCGGAGTAGGTCATTGGTGAGTTAGAGACGGAGTAGTCTTGTAAACTCAATTCGCAACCGGAGTAGGTTGTTGGTCGTAACCGGAGTAGGTTATGGGTCGCTTTTCATTGTAAGGGTCTTTTGATTTCGGAGTAGATTTCTAAAGAAAAGCAATAAGAAAAGCATTGGACGTAGGCCCTTAGAGCATTGGCCGAACCAATTCAAAAATATCGTGTTTTATCGTGTTCTTTATTTTTCCGCTGCATCTTTCGATAAAAGCATGTTATTTTGTTTTTCTTTTATTTGCTCGAACTTCAAACTCAGTTTTAGTTGTGCTATCACGTTTCATGCAACAGTCGCCCATACTGTGACATTCGTCTGTAGCTTCTCATTCTGCTAAGCGAATCGAATACAGTCTGACAACAGTCGCTCATACTGTGGCTTTGTTCTTTAGCCGCACTCCTTGCTAAGAAAAAGCGTAACAGTTGACTGTCCGTTGTATGTCATGTCTAGTACTTCTTCACATAATTGTTTTCTACTTCCACTCAACTTACTTTAATCAATAAAGATTAAGTTGAAATTTTAAAAGGTACCTAATTCACCCCCTCCCCCTCTTAGGTACTTAGGGATCCATAAACTCTTCAGTGTCCGATTTAATTGACCCGGTTTCTGCTAATTGGAGGATGGACATGGTGAATGCGCTTTTTACACCAGCTGAGGCCCGTTCTATCCTGAGTATCCCTTTGAGCAGAAGGTCCCTGCTGATTCTCGTTACTGGTGGCCTGCTCGCAATGGCGAATTTTCTGTCAAATCGGGGTACTGGTTGGGGTTGAAGGATGTCTCACCTGTGGTTGCGAATGCGGGGGAGCCGGAGTCGGAACAGATCTGGAAGCAAATTTGGAAGCTTAACACGGTTCCGAAAATTGCCCACTTGCTTTGGAGGGCGTGCACTGGCACTCTTGGTGTTCGGGCGAATCTGGCGCTTAGACATTGTGTGCCTGATCCTGTTTGCGGTCTGTGTAACGTCGAATCGGAATCTGAGGTTCACGCGATTTTTAATTGTGATTGGGTTGCCGAGGTTTGGAGAAGTAGTGAGTTTGCGGGGGTGGTGGTTGCTGCCCCTATGACCACCTTCTCCAGATGTCTGAGGTGGTTGCTCGCTCAGGTGCAGGGTGGAGCGAGGACCCGTCTTCTTGCTATGATTTGGGGCGCCTGGTTTGTTAGAAATCTCAAAGTTTTTGATGATGCTCCTCCGTCTATAGATGCTATTTTGATGGGGATGATCAGAATGGCTGAGGAGCATTCCAGGTATAGGCAGAATTTACAACCTTCGCCGGCAGGAAGGCCGACCCAGTTTCAGGAGCTGTGGCAAGCGCCGGAGTTGGGCTGGATTAAGTTCAACTCCGATGCGACCGTGTTTGCTAATGGAGAGGTGGGGTTAGGGGTGGTGGGGCGCGATCACAATGGGAAACTTGTGTTTGTTGGTAGTCGGTGCCTCCGGACTGACTGGGAGGTTAAGGTTGCAGAGGCCAAGGCGTTGGAGTGGGGGTTGGAGATTGCGGTTCAGCTACGTGTTCCACTGGTGGTTATGGAGAGTGATGCTTTGGTTGTGGTGGATGCGGTCCGTAGACGACTTGCTACCCGGAATCAGCTTGGTCTACTGGTGGAGGACATCCTTGAGCTCAGCTCGGTGCGTCCTTTGTTCAGTGCAAATGGTCTCATGTAAAACGAAACGGTAACTGTGTTGCTCACCATGTCGCTAGACTTTGTTCGAGAAGTGGGGAAAATGTTATGTATGACTCGATTTTTCCGGATGCTATTTTGGCATTGGCGGAGTTCGATTTAATATAAGCCACTTCTTCTTGCAAAAAAATGCTAGGGTTTTACCGTAGTTCTAGAAAAAAAAAACCGAAAAGATTTGGCATATAAATAAGAGTAAAAGTTAGGCGAGCAGTTTTTGTGGTCCATTCAGGGTTGAATTCACAAGACCTACTCCAATCAACTTACACTTTCAAGGTAAATTATGTTTATCCGCATACAGTTACTCTTCAGCTTCAGTCTTCATCGTTTCAAATTGATCATCTCATTTCGCCTTTATACATGTCTTGTTAAGTTTGCGATGTACAGTAAAGACGTAAACGCAGTTTCAGTATTTCAGAATTGAGACTGTCACTGATAATAGTACTAAATTCTCTAAGTAGGCAGGTTTTTGTGTAGTATATTAATATTAACGTGAAATCAGCCTTTTAAATCTTTAATTAAAGCGAGATCATGTAACAGTACTGCTACACTTCATTTCTCCATGCCAAATTGGGAACCTTGTCAAGTTGTCATAGTTGCTCTTCACTCTAAATGACAATTTGTGAAACCCTAAATTGGCATCTCTTCATTTTGGTTGTGCGTGATTTTGACCTGACCTGACCCAACCAGTCTAGATCAGTTGCTCTCTCTTGCGATGGATATAGATCTTAAAACGTATCAAGTAGATACCACTTCTTAAAACGGGTCAAGTAGATACCACTTGAGGGGAAAAGGACAAAGGTCCGCCAACCTCACTTTTGTAGTGATATCTATTTGACCCGTCTCTTGTTTGTGAGTCTGTGACGGATATCTCCGTCACAAACAAGAATTTGTGAGTCTAGATAAGGATGACTTAAGACAAGAATTTTGGCCCGAAAGCCGAGTTGACCCGATGAGGCGACGAAGACCCAACTGGAAACTTGATTGCCCAATGTTGACCCGACCCAAACCATCCGATCCAAAGTGACATGAAATGACCGGAGTGTAAGGGTTAACGGATTAAAATGTTTCAATGTCTAATGTCTAATGACACTACATATCTATTTTGGGCAAGGTTTTGCGTGCTCTCTTCATATTCTCCTCATTTGCCTAGCAATTTTTTTCCAAATTAATTGTCCTCGGCCTTCTTCAGAGTGTCAATGTACCTATATATGGAGTATATTTCAAACAATTTCAGAGTAAATGGCCTCAAATAAACTAATTACTCCTATATATTATCTTTGTTGTCATTGACAGAATCCATACCTTACCGCTATGGGGGATAAACCGGAGATTAAGTTCAGTTTGAAACTTCTGGTAGACAAAAATGCAAAAAAGGTAATGTTTGCCGAAGCTAGGAAGGACTTTGTGGATTTTCTGTTTCATATAATGTCACTGCCAGTTGGAACCGTTGTGAAACTCATAGGACTTAAAGGCATGATAGGAAGCCTTAGCGATCTCTACAAAAGCATCGAGTCTTTGGATAACGAATACATGCAGGAAAATGTACAAAAAGACTTTGTGCTTAACCCAAAATCTAACGTCAGCGTTCCTTTGTTGCTGCTAAAGGAAGGTCCAAAGCCGTCTGCTAGTGCACCTAAATTGTATAGATGTTCATCGGGCAATCATCCTCATACTGTAACTGATGAGTGGAATAAATCGTGTACCAGCTGCTCTTATGGTTATAATAGAATGACTATAGAGGTGACCTATGAAAGTAGTGCAGCGAAGAAGGCAATACCAACTAGCATAACTAATGGATATGTGAAAGGAGTGATGAGTTATATGGTGATGGATAATTTGGAGGTTAAACCATTGTCTACTATTTCTGCTATTACTCTGCTCAATAAGTCCCATGTCCGAGATCTCGGTACCCTGGTGGAGAAAGAGGTTCAGGTTGGTCTCAGTGAGGTAATGCATCATCTCTATATAGTAGTAATATTATTCTTTGCCCTTAGTTGGTGATGGATGCATTCGAGAAGTCATTGCAGTATTTATTTGTTGGTATGTTGATTATTGCCTTGTGCATTACAGGGAGTAGCTATTTTGAAGGCATCTTTGGAGACAAAGGCAGTGCTGAGTACCGTCTTCCTTGGTGAGACGATTTAGTGTGTTTCTATCGTTTTTAGTACTGCAGTCCAAACTCTATAGCTTATTTGTCGTCCCGTGTTAAGCACTGTATGAAGGATGTTTGCTTCCAAACTCTTGTCGTCCTGCCTTAAGTATGAAGGATGTTTGCTTATTGCTAAGCCAATGTTTATTTATGAACTCAGCCACTCTGGCTTATGAACTGCAAATACATGTCGTCATCTACCATGACCTTTGAAGTCGGGGAATACATGCAAGTGGCTAACACTACTGTCTAGTGTCTACACATTAGATCTTGCTTATCTCAATTATGTTGTGTCTCAACAAATTCTGTTCATTGTAACTAAACTTTTTTTTTTGGTGCTACCAATATGGTAGGGAAGTCTTTAAATAGTTTTAAAAAAAAAAGGTATGAGATTTTTTGCCCCTTTGTTACTTTTTAACTTCAACTCTTAAAGATAAATAAAAGATTGTCAAATTTTTATACTCTTAAAGATAAATCTTGTTTGCATCATGAATATCAAATTTTTATACTCTCTTCATCCAAAGAGTACATATTATTTTTTGGGTCGTTCAAATTCAATTGACCTATTTACAGTATTTTTTAGTCTAATTTTTAGAACAAACTATCATTATAACCTATTTACATCATACTTAATTATTGTACTTTTAATATTACTCCTTCTGTATCTACATGTTTGTTCACTTTATTTAATATATGGGTGAAGTATTATATTGAAAGTGGATGAACATATAGATACAGGAATACTTTAATCAATATATATTAATAAAGTAGAAATTTTTCGAGCAATGTGATTGGTACAGGAGTACTTTAATAAATATGAATGGAAGAAGTCATTTTTAGTACTTCCTCCCTTCATAACCAAACACACCATTTACTTTATCACATTTGCCGAGACGTGTTTTACACTATCGATATCTTTTATTTTGCATCAGTAAAAATCATAAAAATTTTATATTCTTAATGAACTCGTAGAGACGAATCAAACAATATCCCACATGACTATATTTTCTATTGTAGATTGTCGAGAATACGGAGATTCTCTTGACATGTGAATAGTGTCGAAAAGAGAAACGGTGTGTTTGGTTATGAAGGGAGGGAGTAACACGTAACTAAAGATATAATCAAAAGAAACGTATCCCTTTGATATGAACGGAGGTAGTATATATATTTTGATTGATTATACTCTATTATACGTAGATGAGTATATACTATATAATATATATACTCCGTATTAGCTTAACGTATAAATTGTTGGATTTGTCAGAAAAAAAAAAATGGTAGAGGCGTTTTCAAATTAAAAAAGAAAAATTAAAGAAAAGAAGAGAAAAAAGTTTAGGCTTAGGCAATAGGCAATAGCCAATAGCCAATAGGTGTAATTGAATAGTCAGTCGGTGGTCATTCGTAGTGGATTTGGCGTGTTGCTAACTACCAATTATCTCATGCAATCATGTTAATTAGATTTTGCTGCATGATAACTCAAATCACTTGAGCACCTTGTGTAAGTTACCATTGCTACAGATTATTGTAAATCGATGAAGAGTCAAACTATATCATCTGGTTAGAAAAATACTTCCTCGGTCCTAGGAAATTGTTTCATTAACTTTAACTCACAAATTAAGGAAATTGAGTATATAGGTGAAGATGACTTAGGATGAGTCATCACTTAGATAAGATTGTGTGAATAAATTGAATGATAAAATGGTAAATATTTTAACTTAGTAGGGATTGAATTGTAAAAAATGATGGACTAAAAAGAAAAGTTGAGAAATTGGAGAATCTTAAAGAACCTGCCCAAAAAAGAATACAGAATACGAGAAAATCTTAGTGAAACGGAGGGGGTACAAGATTTGAAAATGAGTAGTACATAAGTTTCTCTTTATTGATCTAAATGAATATGGAGTATTATTTTACCCGTTACACATTTGTAACGGATATTTTTGTCACAAATAAGAAATTGTCAAACTTCTTTAAATAGATCTGACAAAACTGACTCAGCTCGAATGACCCAACCCGACCCGACCTGACACCCGAACCAGAGACCCGTAACCCGAATTGATCTGAAACTGACCCAGATATTATTATAGGAACGAATCGATATTTCTAAAAAAAAGATTAAAAATAGCAAACTCGAAACTAACCTGAACCCAAAAGAACCCAGACCGAACCAAAGCCAAATCCATTTTAGTAACTGGAAAGTGGTCGACCCGTTTCGCGAGGTCTACCTCTGGCTTCCCGAATGGAAAGGAGAATTGGGTCATTAATCCACACCTCATCAGTCATCACCTGTATTGCCTATATATATTGCCTGTATAATAAACTCCACTCTCTAGGACTCTACTACACCGTATGTGTAAACATATGATCATATGCTTCACTGATTAACCTAGCTATACAAAAATGAGTGCGAAAGTAAATAATGGGGTAGAGCTGAGTTTGAAGATAATGGTGGACTCGAAGGCCAACAAGG
This sequence comes from Agrostemma githago, assembly GCA_958450325.1. Taxonomy (NCBI): domain Eukaryota; kingdom Viridiplantae; phylum Streptophyta; class Magnoliopsida; order Caryophyllales; family Caryophyllaceae; genus Agrostemma; species Agrostemma githago. The sequence continues at coordinate 66,126,620 of OY288255.1, read as the reverse complement.
TTATATTTGCAGAAGCAAGAAAGGATTTCGTTGATTTCCTGTTCCACCTCTTGTCATTGCCACTTTCGACTGTGGCTAAACTACTAAACAATGTAGGAATGACAGGGAGTCTGTACAAGAGTGTTGAGTCGTTGAAGACAGAGTACTGTTTGGGATAAATTTCGCGTCCTCGGGATTACAACGTGGCAATTTACGGTCAGAAGGTCAAACGTCAAAAAGTAAAAAAGTCAAAGGACAAAGATCGAAAGGTCCAAAGACGTGAATCGATAGTTGAAAGTCGGGAGTCAAAAGTCAAAGGTTGAAAGTCGTAAGTCAACATGATTAAAAGTCATTAGGATAATCGAGTCTCGAGGCAATATAAAACAATGGGCTGAACAGGATATAGCAGCATCAAATAGCCCGTTAAAGAATGCAACCCATCAAGAAACTTGGCCTACACACAAGAGGAAAAAGTCAAAAGATATTCCCTAAGTCCATGGGATTCTTCCTAATGAGTAGGAGATGGTTCAGGAAGAAGTTAGGAGGAAAAACCCTAGGAGGCATCAGCAATATATAAAGGAAAGAAATGTGGAAGGAAATCATGGACCCTATCCTCAACTACAACAATCCCGAGCAGTACTATAGCACAATATTCATAGTCAATTATCATCAGAATATCTATACTTGTACCCTTTTTGCTTTCCTCGTTCTTTTGGTCATAGTAAAATATTGGTGGGATTCCGACTCCCCCCGCGGTTTTTCCCACATCGGGTTTCCGTGTCACCAAAATTCCGTGTATCGATTTTTTCTTTCGTCGTTCCTCGTTCGCTATTCATTATTATTTCGTTAATTCGCGATTATAGGCCGATCACTTTAACCCGCTTCCAAAAACGATAATCCGGTAAATTTTTACCAAAACAAATTGGCGCCGTCTGTGGGGATAAGTGATCATTTCCTATAGCCAAAATCAGCAGTAAACGACTTGCATATCGTCATGTCCGGATCTAGCCAAAGTCCCTCCAGCAGCCTGGAAGCGTCAACTCAGCCCACTAGAGAAGGACCACCTCCAGAACCTCAGGGCCCAGACCTAAAAGGTGATCAAACCTCCAGCAGGAGAAGCAAACGTCCCTGGAGAACCGGACACTAACAGGAGATCCACCAGAACAGGAGATCCCCTCAGGATTAGTCACAAGGCTGGAGCTCGGATTGGCATCACTCAGCAGAATCATCGACCCTCAGGAACCAGGCCGTCTGCCTTATAATCGCACACCCAATAGACAACAAACTGCAGGTAACACTCTCTCTGATACCAAAAGGTAGGAAACTAACTTGTTGTCTCTTGCAGGTACCCCCGTCCACCAGACGTCAGGATGGCAGCCGGTAAGTTCACCAGGAGTGCGCACCCCAGTCAACAATCGACTCCCACCAGATCTGGGAAAAGCACCTACCCCCAGTCAGCAAACACCAGGATGGCCGCCAGAAGTGACAGTTAACCCCATGGTCGCCGGCGCCATCCCATACCCTGAAGTGACTTGGCCGCCCCAAAACCCGCCTCAGCAGACATCGGAATGGCGGCCTGAGCCTGCAGTAGCAGTATCTTTTCCGCCTCCTCCCACGAGCATTCGCCACCTTGGAGGGCCCCAGGCAGGGAGTACCCCTTTCAGTTTCTTCCCACCTGCTTCTAACCCTTTTGCAGGAACAAACAGTGCTGCAGATCAGCAGTACCAAGAACTGAAGCAGCTGAGGGACCTGATCAGCAAAATCCCTGGAATGCCACGTCCTCTGGAGAAAGCAGCAAGACCCTTGAGGGAGGTATGCATGTGCGAGGGATTCGGCTCCACTTTGTCAGGAGCAGCTCTGCAGTGGTTCGTTAGTCTGCCCAACTGGAGTGTCACCTCCTCTGCCGACCTGGTCAATGCCTTCAACCAGCAATTCGCCAGCAGCAGAAAACCGGAGAAGCAGACCAGCGATCTGTACCGGGTGGTACAAAATTCTGAAGAATCCACGCGCGACTTCCTCAACAGATTCAACAAGGAGAAAGTGACCATCCTCAGAGGCAATGTAGCCACCGCCATAGAAGCCTTCCGCCCGGGACTCCACCAGGATTTAGATCTATACAAGGACATCACCAAGTATCCATGCACCGTATTTGAGGATGTACAGACAAAAGCTTTGGCAGCCATCAGGCTGGAGGAGGATTCAGATCCTAGAGGAGTTACTTATGATCCAGCATAGCAATCATAAACCCAATACATTCAGGAGGAGTGCATCGAACCGCCTCAGACTTAGGTAGATGAAATCAACCTGGATAAGCTGCCCCCAGAGCAGAAAGTGTTGGTTAGGTCAGAACGTACAGGTAATATCCGCCAAAACCTCATTGAATTATTAAAAACTAACATGGATTGTGTTGCTTGGTCGCATGATGATATGGTAGGTATAGATCCGAGTGTTATAACCCACAGGCTAAGTGTGGATCCAAGCTACAAACCAGTCCAGCAGAAGTGAAGGAAGTTTGCCCCAGAGAGAAACCAAGTCATAAATCAGGAGGTAGACAGTCTGCTGGCTACTGGAAAAATCAGGGAGGTGAAGTACCCAGGGTGGCTATCTAATGTGGTGGTAGTCCCAAAGAAGAATGACAAGTGGAGGATATGCGTTGACTTTACCGACTTAAACAAGGCATGCCCAAAAGATCCATTCCCTCTGCCGCACATCTACCATAGATCAAGATGCATCCAGCAGACCAGGAGAAGACGGCCTTCAGATCTGAGAGAGATTTATCTCCAGTTCCTCAGATAGATGTCGGCTGCTCTATGACGTCCTGAAGAAGGCACAAAGGTTTGATTGGACAGCAGAGCACGAGAGGGCGTTCAGCGAGCTGAAGCACTACCTCAGCACTCCACCTCTGCCTTCAAAACCAGAGCCTGGAGAACCACTCTTCCTGAATCTATCAGTGACCAAAGTAGCAGTCAGCATAGTATCAATACGTGAACATGAAGGAGTGCAACACCAGAAATATTATGTCAGTAAGTCTCTGCCTCCTGCAGAGACCAGGTACACATTTCTTGAAAAACTCGTACTTGCACTTGTTACAGCGTCTTATATACTTCGATCTTATCTTGAATTGCATGCTATTTCTGTAATAACAAATTATCCACTCAAAATTATTATGAGAAAACCTGAGTTATCAGGAAGAATGGCTAAGTGGTCCATACACCTGAGTGGCTTCGATCTAAAGTTCGTCCCCAGAACAGCAATAAAGTCCCAGGCGCTGGCAGAGAAAGACATCTTCACCTTGGAGGAAGACAAGAGGAAGCAAGTCTGGGAGCTGAACGTAGATGGCACCTCAAACATGAGAGGATCTGGAGCAGGGTTAGTCCTCAGGTCACCTCAGGGGGATCTCATAGTCCAAGCAGTACGATGCGAGTTCCGGACAACGAACAATGAAGCAGAGAACGAGGCTTGGATCTTGGGTCTCCAGCTGGCTCTAGATCTCAAAATCAAGCGACTAGAGGCGTACGGTGATTCCCAGCTGATAGTCAACCACATGAATGGCTCGTACGCATCGAAAGACTCCAAGATGATGGCCTACCTAGAAGTGGCAAAAGATCTCTCCCTGAGATTCACAAAATTCTCAATCAGCCAAGTTCCAAGGGATCAGAACGTGGAAGCAGACGCCCTAGCAACTCTGGGGGCGACCTTCAAGCTAGAAGTAGTATCCACCATACCCATAATCCACGTACTGGAGCCAACAATTTGGAAAGCACAGGGACACGAAGCCCCAGGAGAAGTAGAAAGTTCACCACGGCAGGGACTGCAGTGGTCACAGGAAGCAAAAATCTGCAGCACCACAGCAGAACAAGAGGAAATCGCCAACTGGAGGTAACCCTACAGAGAATGGCTGCAAAATGATGTCCTGCCAGCAGACAAGAAAGAATCCCGAAGTTTCAGGATGAAAGCATCCAGATATACTCTCATTGATGGGGTGGTATTTAAGAGATCGACCGCTGGACCATACCTGAGGTGCCTAAGCCAGGAGGAAGCAGAAAAGATTATGCATGATCTCCACAGCGGAGAGTGTGGAAATCATGCAGGGGGCAAGAGTCTATCCAACAAAACACTTCGTCAGAGCTACTATTGGCCAACAATGCGCAAAGACGCCAGAGAATATGTTAAAAAATGCGATGCCTGCCAAAGACATGCACCGGTCAATCACCAGCCAGCAGAACCGTTGCACCCAATAGTCTCTCCTTGGCCCTTCATGAAGTGGGGAATGGATATTGTGGGCAAATTGCCAAGAGCACCAGGAAATAAAGTCTTTATGCTTGCAATGACCGACTACTTCTCCAAATGGATAGAAGCAGAAACGTTTCCTCAGGAGACTGAGAAGCAGGTTATATCCTTTATTAAACGTAATATTTTCTGCAGGTTTGGTATGCCCTCGAAGATCATCTGCGACAACGGGTCCCAGTTCATTGGCAACAAAATGGAAGCCTATTGCGCCAGGTGGAATACGCGCTAAATAGGTCAACCCCCAGAAATCCCAAATCCAATGGTCAGGCGGAATCCAGCAACAAAATAGTGATGGACAACCTGAAGAGAAGGCTGGAGGAGGCAGGGGGCAGATGGGCAGAGGAACTTCCCTTAGTGCTATGGTCTGACAGAACTACACCTGAGGTGGCTACAGGGCAGACGCCTTTTAGCCTGATTTTTGGTGCTGAGGCAGTCATTTCTTCAGAGGTGAGGGTACCCACTCACAGATATGGCTGCACAACAGAGAAGGAAACCAGGTGGAGATGGCAAACAACTTGGACATCATAGACGAACTCAGAACTGATGCCCAGATCAGAATGGCCTCCTACAGGCAGACAGTCGCCAGAAGCTACAACAAGAATGTCAAGATCAGAATCCTGCAGGAAGGAGACCTGGTCCTCAGGAAGGTATTCCAGAACACCAGAAATCAGCGGGCGGGGAAATTCGCCTGCAATTGGGAAGGACCCTACCAAGTGGAGAAGATAGTTGGAAATGGAGCATACCGACTTATGACCATGGAAGGAGAAATCATCCAAAAACCCTGGAACATAGTGCACTTGAAAAGGTACTTCTTCTAAATAAAAGTCACCAGAAGCACAGACCACTGTCGCCAGAAACAAGGCATTCAATCTGCCGGATACACCTCCACCAGAGCCCAGGTTAATCTCATCTTTTGTCTTTTTAACTCTACTTTGTCCTTCAAACTATTTTTCTGGTTGCAAAAATACATAACATCAAGATAGAATTTAATTTTCACATATCCTCAAAAATTCGAGTTTCTTTTTATAAAATCTCAAGACTTAGCTCATTTTCACATGCCTCAAGATTTAACTTGATTTTCACATGACTCAAAGACTTAATTTGATTTTTACATATCTTACAATTTTGAAACTTTTTTCATGTGCTTTCAAGATTTAGTTTTATTTTCACATGTCCTCAAATTTTGAATTTACTCTCATATGTTTTTAAAATTGAATTTTAAATTTCCACACATTTTTCAGATATAATTCTCTTTTCATATGTTTGCAAAATTCGATGTCTTTTTTATGTGCCTCCAAAATTGGATTTTCCCCATTCACATATTTTTGGAAATGTAATTTTTTCCCACGCAATATTTTCAAACATTGCATCTTTACCATCTTTCGTCAGCTTTTTCAACCAAAACTGGTGACCAATCTGGTGGAGTGTATAATTTCTACAGAAGGCGTGCGTCTTGTGCTGATTGCCTACAACCAGGGCATTACAAGTCCCCTGCGTCACTCAGCACCCACGCAAAGCGTGACACCTCTGACTGAGTGGGCATACTAAACCCCAGGCCACCAACCATCAGGGTCGACCATACGGACAAAGGGATGCATACAAACAGCTGACAGCAAACAAACAGACAAACAAAACAAACACCACAGGAGTAAATAAACAGTACCATAAAGACATGTCTAAAAACATTCTGCCCCCCTGAGCAGAATGGAAATTCGGAACATAACAATTTTTTTAACAGAATATTTTTGTTTTTGCCGCACAAGGCCAAAGATAACAAGAGGTAACAGGCTGAACAGCCTAGATATTTTCCTCAGGAGGAAGAAAAGCGAGCGGCTCCACCACAGCAGGAGTGCCAACAACAGCATCCACCTGGTCATGCGTCTCCTGGACAGCAGAGGGAGAAGAGACTGATTCCTCCACCATCTCATCTTCACCCCCAGAGAGAATGTCTAAGTTAAAGCCCTCAGGAAACTCTTCCCTCGTCATATCTTCCAGAGCAGCCAGGTTCCAGTTCTCGTGCTTCCCCTCAGAATAGGCTCTGACCATCTAGATCTCAGTGCTCAGAGCCAACCGGCTTAAAGCATCCCTCAGAGTCTTCTTCAGCTCAGCACTCTTCCCCTACAGGGAAGAATTGACATCCAAGGCCCAGGCAAGCTCACTTCGTGCATCCACCAGATCTGCGCTAAGCTTTTGTCTTTTACCAGATCTCTCCGCCAGCAATTCGCAAATCAAACCCAACTCCTTCAGAGAACTATTTTCTAGCGCGAACCTGGGACCAGGAAGAAGCAGCTAGTCCAGAAGAGTCATGTCCTCTGCAAGATTGGATGTATCGAAGCCCTCAGGAAATTTGAGCACCACTCCAACAGGAACATCATCAATGAATCTGGGGGCAGAATAAGAGTGAGACTCAGAAAGATCTGCCACCAGGGGTTCACTTTCTGCAAAAGTAACTTCTGAAAAATGGGACGAGTTACGACTTCTCCCAGAACCAGCAAAGCCAACAGAAACAGAACTAACTTTCCTTTTGAAGACCGCTCTAGTAGCAACGACCCGCCTTCTAGAAGCTACTTGCTCTGGGGACACACGAGGTTTAGCGGATCCTGAAGGAGGGAGCAAGCGAAAATGAGTACCAGGAGAATTTGAGGTCAAGTAAACCTAGCCAAGCATGAACGTATCTTTCCCGAAGGCATGTTCCCACCAGACTTTTCTTTTTTCTCCCTCTGGGGGAGAAGGGGGAGGACCACTTGTGGAAGAATAGAGTGAATTGCGGAGTGTCATCATCTTCGGGTTTAGGACGAATAGTCGAGTCAAAGAATCGATCATCACGCAAACCGTCTATAATCCAAGCGAACGGAAATTCCCGCCTAAGATGAGCTTAGTCGGAAATTTGGGGGCATTTGTTCGGGATAAATTTCGCGTCCTCGGGATTACAACGTGGCAATTTACGGTCAGAAGGTCAAACGTCAAAAAGTAAAAAAGTCAAAGGACAAAGATCGAAAGGTCCAAAGACGTGAATCGATAGTTGAAAGTCGGGAGTCAAAAGTCAAAGGTTGAAAGTCGTAAGTCAACATGATTAAAAGTCATTAGGATAATCGAGTCTCGAGGCAATATAAAACAATGGGCTGAACAGGATATAGCAGCATCAAATAGCCCGTTAAAGAATGCAACCCATCAAGAAACTTGACCTACACACAAGAGGAAAAAGTCAAAAGATATTCCCTAAGTCCATGGGATTCTTCCTAATGAGTAGGAGATGGTTCAGGAAGAAGTTAGGAGGAAAAACCCTAGGAGGCATCAGCAATATATAAAGGAAAGAAATGTGGAAGGAAATCATGGACCCTATCCTCAACTACAACAATCCCGAGCAGTACTATAGCACAATATTCATAGTCAATTATCATCAGAATATCTATACTTGTACCCTTTTTGCTTTCCTCGTTCTTTTGGAAGAAGTTAGGAGGAAAAACCCTAGGAGGCATCAGCAATATATAAAGGAAAGAAATGTGGAAGGAAATCATGGACCCTATCCTCAACTACAACAATCCCGAGCAGTACTATAGCACAATATTCATAGTCAATTATCATCAGAATATCTATACTTGTACCCTTTTTGCTTTCCTCGTTCTTTTGGTCATAGTAAAATATTGGTGGGATTCCGACTCCCCCCGCGGTTTTTCCCACATCGGGTTTCCGTGTCACCAAAATTTCGTGTATCGATTTTTTCTTTCGTCGTTCTTCGTTCGCTATTCATTATTATTTCGTTAATTCGCGATTATAGGCCGATCACTTTAACCCTCTTCCAAAAACGATAATCCGGTAAATTTTTACCAAAACAAGTACTTTGAGCCGAAGGTGGATAAAGATACGGTTCTTCTGCCCAAACATTCCATCTCTCTTCCAACGTTGTCATTCGAACACGCCCCGGCAACCTTCACCTACTTCAGGTGTCCAGGTCATAACTGTGCAAGTGATTGGAGTGGCGGAATTTGTACTCATCAAATAACTGATATTTATAGTAGCATTCGTGGGCCTTGTGGAGAGGCAATGCCTTATGTCAAAAATGCGCATCCAGGATTCGTCAAGGAGTCGGTACCGTTTATGATAATGGATAATTTGGAAGTGAAGCCTATGTCTATGACGCTTATCAAGTCCCTTGTTGGGGATTTTGATTATTTAGTGGAGAACGAGGTCAAATGTGGCTTCAAAGAGGTAACGTAAACTAACCTTACTAACCCAATCTTTCGGCATTTTAAATAATTTAATTTTGTGAAGGTTTATTTTTGTTGATTCAATTAGGTACGCAGTTAGTTGCATTAAAAATTTATAATGTAGTGGAGAGATTTGAACCCGTGATTTATTATTGATCATAGAATATCTAATCTTAACTAGTAGAAACATCTTCGGTTTTCATTTTGTGAATTTATGGTGCAGGGATTGGCGTTGTTAAGAGCTTCACTTGAGACAAATGACGTGCTCACTACTGTTTTCCTTGGAAGCAAAACCAAAATTCGAAGGGTAGTCTAGTAGAGGTCAATGCAACCTGCAGTGTTTAGTACTATTGATCTAATTTTGGGAGTAAGGTTGTGTAATGGCCTGGTCTCATGCATGGATGTTAGTTTTGTTGAAGATGATTAAATTACTCCTTGGTTGAACATGTATACTCCTGTCATTTTTCGGATGAGAGTCATGTCTAGTGTTTACATCTTTATATCGCTAGAGGAGATTTTATGTTAGATAATCTCGTTATAATTATGGTGTGAAATCGTTTTATGTGAAAATTTATATTATCGTTGTCCTTTGTGATTTGTTGTGTTTTGTTTTAATATTCTCAAACTCAAAAACTCTTTTGTTTTAATATTCAAAATCAACTAAATAAAAAAACAATCACTCCGTCTATTGTAAGGCCGTCTCACACTAAGATAGTGCGAGACATGTTTCTAATGTACTAAAAAAAGAAAATCAATTAAAGTAACTATCCATCTTAGTATGAAATAATTCGACCATTTAACCACAATAATATACCGTAATCCCTCCATACCACTAACTTTTTCCCACTTACTAATAAGAAAATACCACCAACTTTTTCTCATTTCATTTCTTTTCTTTTTTGGCAAATTTTTTACACTAAAAATCTTCAATTACTTTGCTAATAATTCCAAACTACAATAATTAACATTATTAAAATCAATATTAATAATATAACGTTCTCCATTAATAATTAATTTACCATCTTAACCCATTAATTAATTTTTTAATATTTTACTCCCTCCGGTCATTATTTATTGCCCCGCTCACTTTTGTACGTAAAATAAGGAATGAATATAAAATGGTAAAAAATGATGGTGGAGTAGTGAAAAATGAATATAAAATGGTAAAGAAATGGAATGATGGGCCTTAAAGTATAAAATTCAATGGCATTTCTTGTAAATAAAGGATAGAAAGAGGGATAATATGGTAAAAGTGTAAGATAGAAAAGGAAAGTGGAGAAGTGGGGCAAAAAATAATAACCTGCCAAATAAGGAAAGCGGGGCGATAAATTGTGTCCGGAGGGAGTACATACTTCCATCCATTCAATAAAATATTATAATGACATAGTAGTAGTAAGTTAGGGGTAGTTTAGTCCAAAAAAATGAACTAAAAATGAAATGGTCAATTGAATTTCAACGTTAAAAAAAAAAAAGTAACCTTTGAATATGAACAGGGAAAATATTATAGTACTCCCTCCTATTCATTCAATTCTTTAGCGGTTACCTAACAACTAAAAATTCCAAACCTTTTTCAAAGTGTTCTTTGATTTCATTGGTAAAGAATTAGCTCTACATTTTTCTTATTAATGAAGGGACTTGGGAACTCAAGCCACCTTTAACTTCCCAAATGAACAATCCTGTCATTAATCAACTGTAAACAACACAACTACCCCACACCCTCTATATATATGAACAACCGTTGTGCTTGGGTTGCATCTTATACCATAAAACTGAAGTACTATCCGAAAATATGAGTACACAAACACAAGGGACGACGGCGGCACCAACTGGGGTGAAAATGAGTTTGAAATTGGTGGTGAATTCAAAGACGAAAACCGTGGTATTTGCTGAAGCAGGAAAGGATTTTGTCGATTTCCTTTTCCACATTCTGTCTTTGCCACTTGCGACCGTCGTCAAACTACTGAACAATGAAGAAATGGGAGGCAGTCTACCTTCCCTCTGCAAGAGTGTTGAATCCTTAAAGACGGAGTACTTTGAGCAGAATGTGAATAAAGATACGGTTTTACAGGCTAAGCTACCAATCGCTCTTCCGCTGTTGTCACTCCGTCATTTTCCTGTTAACTTTACGCATTTTAAGTGCCCCAATCACAACTATGTTACTTGTCGCAAAGGGTTAACTTGTGATTCTCCATATTATCAACATGGTCACACATATACCTGTAATAAACCAATGGATGAGGTGACATACATCTTTGTTGCACCGAAATCAGATAACAATATTCCTGGATTCGTGAAGGAGGCTGTAGCTTATATAGTGATGGATGATTTAGAGGTGAAGCCTATGTCATTGACTCTCATCAAGTCCCTTATGAGTGACTTTGATCATTTGGTCGAGGAAGAGGTTCAATTCAGCATGAAAGAGGTATATATATCTTCCACAATTCTAACCGAAAAATAAAGTAAAATTATTCAATTTGTATCAGTAGACAAATACGGAGTACTCCGTTTCATATTTGTCGGAACAAAGAAGCCATTGATCGAGCAGAGAAACAGAGGGACCTTGTAACTTAACTTTATCATCAAAATTGCATTTATATTTATATATCAATCAAACCCTTTACACTAAAGAAATTTTATTAAGCGTGAATTGGTTATGTTTTGAGGTATGTGCAGGGATTGGCATTGTTGAAAGCTTCACTAGAGACTAATAAAGTGCTGACCACTGTTTTCCTAACTAGCAAGTAGTGTACGTTGGTCATATGGGGTGTTGACTTTGTTTGAGGCTTGAGAGATGAAGTTTTATCATTCTCAATCGTCTTGGCGTTTTGTTATGCTTTTTTCCGTTTCTCTTGTATTGATGTTCTTATTATGTTTTGCTGTTGCTTGTTCGCTTCCTTATTTTGTCCATGTGATAAGAAATTCTCATTTTAGTTTATATTTCACTTATCTATTCTCTGACTCTGGCTTATGAACTTACGATAGACTGCTTTGTTCTTGCATACAGACTATCGAGTATTTTAGTTCACCATATGTAGTGCAAATAGAGTTAGGATCTTCTCCATTACTTATTGACGGTTTAGCCCTAGCAACTACGGAGTACTATATGATAAATTAATCATGCTTTACGCAAGAAACAATTCTCCGTATAAATTAAAGTCAGAATATGTAACATGACACTAACAATGATTATAGTATCAAATCAAATACTCGAAATTACATTACATAGTAATATAAAGTATAAACTACTCGTTAGTATCATTTGACCTCCATTTATGTCTCATTCCATTTATGTCGTGACACATAACTTTCTGCACAAATAAAATATGCTAGAAATATTAAAATGTCTTACTCCGTATGTTTGTATATGAAATGTCAGGGAACGAGACATCAAATAAAAGTGAAGATCCTTAAGTCACGTTATTTTCGGCTTATTTTCAGTTTAGACCACTAATATTCATCCTTATTTAATATTCCTTCATTTCATTGATATCTTCAACCTTAAAAATAACACAATTTAGAAAAATAATACAAAATAAAATATTCTTTATATAAAAGTAGAGAAGAAGTAGAGGAGTAAAGTGAGTGAGTTACTTAGTACGTAAGTGATAAGTGTGATAACCAACTAAGAGAGTTGAAGAAATAAAAAAAAATTGTTGAAAAAGAAAACATGAAAAATATTAATGAAATAGAGAGAGTATATTTAAATTAAGTCTAATCTCATTAATTTACTTAATCTAAGTCAATTCAAGTCATTTAGTTCATTTCAATTTAACCCAACTCTACTAAATGAAATTAATTTAGATTAAGTCCTCTCATCTAAATTCAGTTTAACTTGTTTCAATCGAGAAGAACATTTTCAAACCTTTTCATAAGTCATAACAGTAGCACATTTTCATTGGGACACATTTCTAAGGCCATGTACATTAGAGAGGACAATTCCTTCCTCTTATTTTTTCTCTTTCATTCTATATTTTTGACACATCATCTTATCTTTCATCCACCTCATTTTCCACTATCTTCATCCTCTACATTTTTTCTTCTCCAATTTTATTCCACAATAGAGAGGATTCTCTTACTTACTTTTCTTATTATTTATTTTAATTATTTAATGATTAATATTATTTTTTATTTAACTTAATTAATTAAGTGACCAATAACATGTGATAGCATGCACAAGGACCAAAATTAAAAAACCTCTAGAATTAATCTTCCTTTAAATAAGAGAACATTCCCTATTGATCCCACAATGGAGAGGACATCCTCTTAGAAGAAAAAGAGTGCTAGGGTAAATCCTCTCCATTGTACACGCTCTAAACCTCCTGTGGAAGAACTCCATCTCGATTCTTTTAAGTCTTTATCCCATAAATTATTGAATTTAAAATTGTAACAAATCTAAACAATGAACCTAGATAATGGTACCTCTATTTGGCATCAACGAGACAAGACCTTTTTTCGATCCTCAAAACGGAGTAATGCTCCATCTCCTTGTTGCTTTTCGGGAACTTATCCGTCTGGCTGTCTCCTTAATTCACCAATGAACCCCATTAACTTATAAATGCTACTCGTACTTCACGTAACAATCGATATAAATATCAAACAACCCCCTTAATCAAACATCATCAGCTGAGATGGGTACAACCAAGCTCAATTTGAAGCTCTTGGTAGACAAAAAGAGCAAGAAGGTCCTGTTTGCCGAAGCAGGGAAGGAATTTGTAGACTTTTTGTTCCATTTAATGTCACTGCCAATTGCGACCATAGTTCGGCTTGTCAATGCCACCGACATGGTTGGTTGCATCGGCGAGCTTTACAACAGCATCGACTCTCTCAATTCCGAGTATCTCATCTCAAACACGACAAAACACTCCATTCTGAATCCCACAGTCGGCGCTGCTGTTCCTTTATTGTCCTTGATGACTAGCAATACAACAAGCGATGAGCCCAAGAAGAAATTATTCTATACATGTTGTAGTAATGCTCGTCGTGGTTCCGGTTATAGCCCTTATGGCCACGTTGGTAATAGTATTCACAAATATGTGACCGATGAGGCAGGACAAAATTGTCCATCTTGTAGCAACTGTATGACCATGGAACTGGCCTATGTCGAGCCGGAACAACAAGCGGTAGATGTTGTGGCGCCTAGCGAGGGATACGTAAAGGAGGTAGTCACGTACATGGTGATGGATCATTTAGCGGTTAAGCCCATGTCTAATATCTCTGGCATCAATTTGATTAATGAGTTTGGAGTGAAGGATATCAGGTCCTTGGTGGAAAAACATGTTAAAGTTACTTTGAACGAGGTACCACAAACTACAAACTATGACCGACTACTTGTCTATACTCATGCTGCGTACGGACGGTTGGCTTGCTTACCAAATCGTAGTCATGTTCTCATGTGTGTTAAATGTTGACAGGGTGTAGCAATCTTGAAATCGTCGCTGGAGACGAGAGACGTACTGACGTCTGTCTTTCTCGGAAAGAAGATTTAATTAGATAGTGACCATCATGCATAGTTGCTGTTGCGATGATCGATTTATTTGTTATCAGAAGCTGTTGAGGATGCCATGAATGATTTTGGACTTTTGGTTATGTTAATATGTACGGACTACCGTTTTTCTTTTGGAGTTGTCTTACACTTTTGGGCTCTCTATTTAGTTAGTAAAGTGATGTTGTTTCCATCATCTAGTCGTGCTTGTAACGGGTATCTTTGTCACAAAACACGTTACTATTTTCTAGACATTTTACTTTTGTCTTATCTCTCTACCTAAATAGTATTTTACCCGTCACACATTTATTACTATCGCAAGTAAAAAGTTGTGTTCCATCATATACATACTCCACATTTAGCATTCGTTGCACAATCCACTGTATTTTTTAGCAGAATTTGCTATTTCTATCATATTTTACTATTAGTTGAAAATAATTAATCAAAACCGCGAGCAAATTGAGGTCAACAGATCTCAACATCACCATCTTCATTAGTGATTATTACCAAAAAAATAAACTCGATTAACATATGACAAAACAGAACCGTCATTAGTGAGTTGGACAGGGTGGATGAAGTAGTGATGAATTGATGATGAAGGATGGTGTGTGTGTCACGCGTCACGCGTGTGCAGCTGGTTGGTGGTTGGCGAGTCGCGGACGGGGAGGGGTAGGATGCAATGGTGGTGGACAGTTGTCGTCGATCTGCGACGGGGAGGAGGGGGACGTGGGTGAATTACGGTAGTCATTTGTTTCTGTTTTAAAGGGTGGTGGCTAGTGTTGTTGGTGGTAGGAATTTTGGAGTTTAGGGTTTTTTTGGTAGAGAGAAAATCAAACAATGGAAAATTGACAAAGTTAAATTGGTAAAATGTCGTTACAATTGAATAAAAGTTCGTTAAAGTAATTAAAGTACTCCAATTCTATAAGCTTTTATAGGTTCAACTCAACTTTAATATATTCAATCCGCCCGTTAAATCTTACACTTAAAATAAAATACAGTATTCTTTCCGATTTTCTATGATTGATCCATTTCCTTTTGTGGTAAAAAATATGGAAAGAAAAATAATTTGTTCAAAAAAGAATGATGAAGAGAGAAAAATGAGCGGGTAGACGTGAACTACATATTTATGATCTAAAAAGGTAAAAGATTAAACTCATACAAAAAAAAATATGGGTCAATCATAGAAACTCGGACAGAGTATTAAAGCCCTGTTCTTTTGAACTGAAACTGACTTAACTTAATTGAACTTAATTTAATTGGAATATAGAGACAAAATATGCCATCTGAAACTGAATTGAAACTGACTGTATATAAGTCTAAAAGAACGGTACCTAAATTTCAAATACGGGGTATTTCCAATTTGCTGTACTTTGGTAGAATAAAAACAGTTGCGATTATCGGGCAAGTGATAGAGATACAATGAATGTATGAGAGTGTTTGTACACCACCAATACATGCATGCCATTTATCCACTCCAAAAAATCTACCTTTTTGCAAGATTCCTTCTTAATTCATCTTCCCACCTAACTCTCACCTACTTTTCTCACCTAATTACCTTTTATTTTTTTGTTATTTTGTTTGTTAGTATTTTAGTAACTTCAAATTTAATACTTCTTATTTTTATATCTCATATTATACGTGTATTTTTATACGGTGTTGTATTGTAAATATATTTATACGTTAGTGTTATATATTGATGTATTTTTTGACCCAAATATATTTTGTTACGTATTATTACACTGTATTTTATATGTATGTTATAGTCATGTATTTGTACCGTCTTAGTATAATAATTTATTTATACCTTTTGTGTATGTATACCCGAATACATATTTATAGTGTATTTATACATTATTTATACATTTTTATTTATGCTCTATGACGTTTTGTAAACTTTGTTTGCACTTTATTTTTACTTAAAAAATTTTATAGAAAAAAAATTTAAGATGTTTTACATACAATATTTTCGGAAGGTATTTTTTTTAGTAGTGTAACTATATTAGGTGTATTCCGGATGTATACGGGTTGAAAGTATTTGTTCTTTAATTTTAATTTTCTTAAATTTTATAATTTTGTAAATTTTTAAGTTTACAATTTTTTTACACTTGGGACGTAGCCCGAGATAGTTTGTGAAATGTAATTCAAGTGCAAATTGTTTCAGTAATACATTGTTGCTCAATTGGTTGTTGGGTTGGTTATTATTCTAAAGTGCCAGTGTTCGGGCCTTGACGATGACAGTTTTCTAATTATTTTTTCACCCGGTTCTAAGACCCAAAGCCAAGAGGGTCTCATAATATAGACTATTTATGCATACTTAATTACAGTAATTGTCTCTTAGTCAAGTGGGAGAAAGCCGGCCTTGTTTTGGGGAGGTTGCGGGATTGAATCCCACTTCCAGCAGTTTTTTATATTCCAGTTTTTAAAACGATCCAATTAATTATCCTTGAAAACATATATTTTTTTTAATGATCCTTGGAAACATATATTTTTTTTAACCAATCATAGTGTTTGAATTACCTTTTCTCTTGTTATTAACTCATTAGTGTTATTGAGAATGTAAAATCATAATAAATGATTAAAAGACTTATAAATTTTTTTATCCATAAAGCGACTTATATTATACTACTCCGTATGAAATGTGGATAGTACCGTATTAGTATTTGAAAATACTATGTCACGTTACTTGTACTTTATATACTTAATGTTTGAAAAACGAGTGCAATATACGGGTTAAATACCTAAGTAGAAGGTATTTACATCGGTAAAAAATTAACACAAAATATTTTTTAAATATATATATATAGAGTAAAGATCAAGTGAGTCCTCTTTTTCTTTTTGAGTCCATAAGTCCTATTTAGAGCCATTGATTTAGATGAGATGGATGGTGGTGATTGAGTCTAGTAATTAAGGTAATATATAACATATTTAGGAAAAAAATATAATAAAATCTTCTCTCCTCCCTTAATTATCTCCAACCACCTAACTCTCTTGATTATGTTTCATCACATTCAATTTTTTCATTCAAATTCACCCACCTAACTAAAACACTTCATCTTCATCATCCCAAACTCAATCTCTCGATTTCTGATTTCTTTCAAAACACACACCCGCTCATTCTTTCATCTTCAACTCAAGCAAGGCTACACACCCGTGTTACATTGACGTATTATAAGTGTTACTTTAATGAACAAATGATGTTATTCCAAGTAATTAATGGTGTTATTCTTTGTCTCATGGTTAAATAATGTTATTATCATCAATTACTCTGACGCATTATATATCGTTCTTTAAAGAACGACAATCGTTAATTTGGTAATGAATGGTTCCAATCCAAGTTATCATCAATTACTTTGGTAATCATTTGTTTAAACGCCGCTGTCCTCAGTTACTTTAATGCATTATGTCTGTTACTCTAACTGACGGAAGGTGTTACTCCAATAGAACAAAGATGTTACTCTAACCAAATGCACATGTATTAAATAAAATATAGAGTTAATTGCTACGTAGCACAATGCTACTTGTAAAAAATGTGTACAAAATGAGTTATTCTTGTAAACAAAAAAAGAAAAATATTTTTATCATGACCAAAAACACAAGTATTCTCAAAACACAAGTATTCTCAAAACACATGTTCCTCCTTATTTTCTTCAGTGTCTTCCTCAGTTTCCTCATCTTTGTCGTCGTCGTCATCCACTTCATCCTCCTCATCCTGATCCACCTTTATCAGTGTTGTCCTGTGCATTCGCATCACTTCCAATATCACCTGCACAAAAGTAAACAACGTGTTACTCCCATGCAGCCAATGTGTTACTTCAACTCTTACGTTGTGTTACTCTAACTGGTAAAGTACGTTACTCTAACATCATCATCAAAAACTGTTTCTCAACGTTCAGTGTGTTACTGTAATTGCAATTAAGTGTTACTGTAACGTTAATACATATGCGTTACGCCCATGCAGTCAATGTGTTACTTCAGCTCTTACGTTGTGTTACTCTAATTTGGTAAAGTACGTTACTCTAACATCATCATCAAAAACTGTTTCGTAACGTTCAGTGTGTTAGTATAATTGCAATGGAGTGTTACTGTAATGTAGAGCGTATGTTACTTCAACGTCGTGACTGCGTTCATAGAAAACAAAGCAATATTATCAGTGAACCTCATTGAAAACCCAAATAACAAGCATAAAACTCTGGAATCAATATCAATTAACCATCAATATGAATCTATAATGAATGAAATGACAATGAAAACAATATCAACATGAAAATTGACGTAAAAAGGGAAGCCAAATCGACATGAAGTATCAATTAACCATCAATATGAATCTATGATGAATGAGATGACTGCGTTCATAGAAAAACAAAACAATATTATCAGTGGACCTCATTGAAAACCCAAATAACAAACATAAAACAATGGAATCAATATCATCAAAACCCTTTTCCTGAACGTTCATTTGTGTTACTGTAATTACAATTAAGTGTTACTTTAATTCAGAAGGCATGTTACTTCAACGACGAATCTGCGTTAATTGATATCAAAAAAATAGTATCAATGGATATCAAGGAAAATCTTGAAAAAAACCATACAGACCTGTAATCTATGGAGATCGAGATATCAAAATACCATTGATACGAAACTATGAATCAAAACGCAATGACATTAAAAAGACGCAAATTTGATGCAAATAAAGTCGAAATGTCAATGAAAGCACTATAAACATGAAGATCGACGTAAAAAAAACGCAATTTGACGCGATAAAACATTGATATGAAAACGCAGATTGAAAGCAATATTACTGTTGAAATCCGTGAAGAAAAAACGAATAAAAACGTGAATGAATCACTGAAACTCACCATTGTTATAATCGATTAGTTGCTTATCAACCGTTGAAGACGATGATGCGGTCATTGAATCCATTGTAGCAGAATTTCGAGATCAAAAACGATGAATTAGCGTGAATGAAGAAAGACTTTTTTGGTTTTTTAGGTGTGAATGAACGTGGAATGGAAATGAACGTGAATGAAAATGAACGTGAATGATAGGAAGTTATTTGTTTCCTAAATTCTTGTGAGTTATTTTAGGAACGTAAATCTCCCTTTTTTTTTTTTTTTTTTTTTTTTAATTGGATGCATCTTGTCCATCCATCCTCATCCCATAGGGACTCACAAAGAGTAAGGGACTCATAAGAGCCTTACTCTATATATATATATATATATATATATATATATATATCAGGCTGTTTATTTGAGCTTAATACAAAAATATACGACACATTATTTTTAATACGAGTATCATTCTTCTTTATAATATGGGCCTCAATTTAAAATTTAGAACAGGGCCACCCGTAAGCATTTGACGGCCCTGTGCAGTTTAATTCATATTTTTTTAGTAACTGCAAAAATAAACTACAAAATGTTAGTAACGATAATTACGTAGTAAAATATGCGGCGTAAATAATGACAAATGCAATTACATTAACGATTTACCACTGAAATTAATCTCAAGATCGACCCTAATGTGTGTACTCGGAATTTGAAAATGGTGACCTAAAGTTATGTGTCTGCTGCGGTTGTGAGAACGTCGGTGTAATTTGTGACAGTGAGAGGTTCGGTGTCATTTGCGAGGGCGTATTTTGTGTAGCACTGAACCCACTAATAAACAACGAGAGGTCCTCGTTCCGAACTTGTTGGGTTTGACTTGTGTTTGGCTGGACCGTACCGTCCTGCAAATCGTCATTGTGCTTCCTCCTTCTCTTCGGCTGCTTCACATTACGCCTCCTTCCTTTCCCTCGTTTGTTCGGCGGGTTTCGTCTCCAATATCGTCGAACAAAATATCGATTAAAAGGCAAAATGTGCACTATAATTAAATTCTTTACTAGTTAAATGTTTTGTTGGAATATAATAATAAGAATTACAAATTATATCAAAATTAAGATATAACATATGCATATACATAAATAATTAAATACTAAAACTTTTTTTTAACATAATAATATATTAACACAAAATTCTTAGTAAATCATACAACACTATCAATACTACATCGTTAAGACTTTAGAGCGTAGTACCGATAATTAAATTTAAGAAAAGTAACCGAATGACGTATACGTAATAATGTATCTTAATAACAATGTCCTTAAATTTAAATTATACTCCATATTTAAAAACGTTCTACGTATAAAAACTAATCGTAAAAAAATTACACCATACATATAGTAACATCAAGGTGTACAAAATACAAAATTATACAAAAATACATATGAAAAATATACAAGGCGTACAAATATTGGCCTAAAGATATATATACAAGGCGTACAAGGCGTAAATTTTTAAAAAATTTTTTACTAATGACATTTAAATTGCTTTTTAATGAATTTCGGGGAGATTGTATACCGTCAGTAAATTTACACGACTACACAATTTTTACTACGTACGTAATATTTATTCAAATAGTTATATAACATGACTCCATATTTTATTATTTTCTCCGTAAAAAAAATTGCCTCACACGATTGACCCGTTCACAGTAAATCAACAAAAATATTCTCTACGTAACATACAAACTAAAACGTAGAAACAAATTCATATTACAAATTACACAAAATAAATATTGCGCAATACAACATTTTAAAATATACAAATATAAAATACGTAAACATAAGGTACAAGTATAAAGCGTACATGTACAGATAATACAAATACAGAGATTAGAAATATACGAGCAGAATATACGTACATATACGGTAAAAGTAAAAAAATACGAAATATTAAAAAAACTGAAAAGAAAAAAAAAAGTTATTAATTACTGAGCATAATCTATACAATAAATCAATGCATTTAATAAAGTGTATTTAATGAGGGAATCTACAAAATTTAAATACAAAAAAAAATTCTAAATTGGATACATGACAATTTGTAAGTGGTGGTGTACAAACCCCCTCATACACCCATTGTATGTCTAATCTTTTTGCGATTATCGTAGAAACTAGAAACCATGCATACAGCCAAAATTGATTGGAGTAATTGGCGTTGGAAGTTGAATACTTTTGTGCATGCGCCACCAATCAACAACCAGACGACGATAAATCCACTTATAGCTTATTTAATCTCTTCCATTTATCTGTCGTTCATTTTTCGTAACACCCCTAAGCTAGCTTTAATCTAGTTATACATAAAAGTTGCGATTAGAATCTAAAAATGTCAGGAACTAGCAAGGAAGTGAAACTAAGTCTGAAGTTGATGATTGATACAAAGTCTAAGAAAGTGATTTTCGCAGAAGCAGAAAAGGAGTTTGTTGATTTTATACTCAGTTTAATGTCATTGCCCCTTTCATGTGTCACTCGGATCCTACTCCATCATAAAATGGAGATGGTGGGCAGCTTAGGTGATCTCTACAAAAGTATCCAGTCTCTAGATAGATATTGTTTTGAGGGAGGGGGTACTGACCAAGTTGTTCAAATTAGCTCACGACGAGGAGCTGCTGGTGTTAGTATCCCTCGTCTCTTGTCGTTTCATAATTTTGTGATGTCTAGTCCGGAACCGAGGTATGTGAAGAGAGGTTCGGTTTACATGGTCACCGATAACTTGGAGGTTAAGCTATTGTCAATTGCTCTCATCAAGGCCCATGTCACGGACTTCAATGAGTTGGAGGAGAAACATGTTGAAGTCGGCCTTCAGGAGGTATGTATATATATCGTCTACGACTATTATCTTTATGTACACCACACACGTAGTATTTTTCCTTGTGATTTTTGTTCTGTACTATCTTTAGAATTAGGAGCTGTGAATGAGCCAAACTATTCGATCCGATTCATAAAATTTGGATCAAAAAAGTTTGATTTATATCATCAAATATAAGACCAAATAATAGTTTGATATTTGGGTCAAATCAAGCCAAAATATAATGATCGATGTAGATAACGTTTGTGGTTGGTGTTTTGCAGGGATTAGCCATATTGAAAGCATATTTGGAAACCAACGCTGTTCTGACTAAAGCCTTCCTTCCTTAACAAGATCAAGTGTCTTCGTCATCTCGTGTTTTCTACTCCGTATTATTTCTTGTTGTAGTAACATGGTTTCTTTCTATGTCGGACTAGGCTTACATGGCCGTGTCTAAAGTCTTTTCAGTTTCCGTTTCTTGCTCCTCTGGACCTCTCTTGGACTTCATGTTCAGGATTTCGGAACTTTGAATTTGTTTACTTTAATGGTGCAGTACTGTAGTAGTAATTTACCTTATTTTTATTATTATATACTCCGTCTCAAACAAAAATTGATGTTTGATCTATATGACATAACATATCCCAGAGAAGGCCTGTTTCACGAGGAAGAGAACTAGCAATTTGTAAAGAAGTAAATAAATCGAATGCTAAAAGAGAAGTACTCGTGCTTTTGGAGAATTAGACATAATTTTCAGTACAATTTGCTTCTATGTAGCAATGGTTTTATTGTAGATGTTATCACAATAATCATATTCTAGGTTTATATACGATATATCCCTTCCCCAATGTTGTAATCTCATTGCGGTTTATTTGTCACCAAAAACCCCTTTGCATGGAACTCAGCAAAGTACTTGTACAAGTACTTTGCATCTAAACTTTATTCTACAATGAACCAACTTTTTCAAATAAGATTCTTGTAACAAATCAAAGGGTAAGATCTACCCATTGTAGATGCTCTAAGAGTAACTAGATAGACAAGATAGATTCATTATTCTATATATACATGAATCTTTCAACCTAGTCTTTATTGAAGATACTCCTTGAGATAATATTTCCTTATCTTGTACGGAGTAATTCTGTTATATTTTGTAATCTTTGTATTATTGTCAAATACTATAACTTTCCTATTCCTAAGATTCTAGTTAGATACTGTGTTACGACTTATAGTTAATATGCTCTCGTTAATGAAATATTCAATTCATTCTCAATATCTTTTCTAAATTAACCTAGTCTTATAATCGTCGAAACGTCAGTGAATAGACATTTGAATACACAGCAATATCATGGCTACCCCTACCCCTCAACTATCATTGAAGCTGTTGGTGGATACCAAGGCAAAGAGGGTTCTGTTTGCTGAAGCCGGGAAGGACTTCGTCGACTTCCTCTTCCATATTTTATCTTTACCACTCGCAACTGTCGTCAAACTTCTTAAAGACGAAGGCATGGCGGGCAGTCTAGTACCCCTTTACCAAAGTGTTGAGTCTCTGGGTACCAACTACTTCGAGCCAAATCTAAATCGAGACACCATCTTAAAGCCGAAAATGGGTCTGTGTCTTCCTCTGTTGTCACTCCACGATTATCCGTCAACTGTCAAGTTATTTACTTGCACACAGAAGCATCCTTATGCGACTGATTGCTATGGGGCTTTTTGTGGTAGTTGTTCTTCCCAATATGGGATAATAGCGAACGAGGTGAAATATACATATGTTCCTCCGAAACAGTCTTCTGGGACATATGTTAATGGAATTAAGGGATATGTGAAGGAGGTGGTGCCATACATGGTGATGGATAATCTGGAGGTGAAGCCCATGAGCCTCACCCTCATCAAGTCCCATGTCAATTACTTTGATTATTTGGAGGAGCAGGAGATTCAAGTTGGTCCTACTGAGGTAATCATTCATTGTTTTTACAGTACTATATTTTGTGCATTCTGATGAAACAAACACAGTTGTTTTCTGGCTTTTTTTTTCTTGACATGGGTTTGTGCTGTTATATTCCTGCAGGGTCTAGCAATACTAAAAGCGTCATTGCAGACTAAAGATGTACTGACTACTGTCTTCCTTCGCAAGACGGTTTAGAATCCTGCTATCCCTAGGCTTCGCATTTGGTGTTATATTACATTTCCCCTGTATTGTTTTTGGTACTTGTCGTTCAATTGTTAAGACCATATGTATGTTCCATTGAACTGCCTATTTGGATGTTTCATTAAGATTTGTTTCTACAGGTTCCAGACTTCAGATAATCAGTACCTTATTTGTTTTTTTAACTTTGACAATTGACATCTACCTTAGTTTTATACGGTACTAATCAGCTATACCAGTCAATAATGAAGGATGTTTGCTTAAAACTACTCCCTCATTACTTACATTTGTTTCCTCATTATAGCTTAGCTTATTGCTAACCCAATGTGTTTACAGGATGTTTGCAATGTTTATAGAGATATTGGTTTTTTCTTCTGTTTTCACTTCTTTTTATGTAAAATTGGCAAATTAAAATTACTATAAAATTATATTAAAATGTATGTTTTTATGTTTTTCTACAATTGGAGTCCAGTATTGATAATATTTGGAATAATTTTTAATGATAGAAAAATGGTTGATGATGAGCATGAATGTTCATCGCTAAAGGAGAGTTTTTGTTACGTACTGTAGTTCATTTTAGTTTCATTACCACTTAACGAATCACAAAATCTAGGAAGAGACCACTCTTAAGTTCATAGCAAAAAGATGAACAATATCACAAATTGTGATGTGAAATGATTATTGTGAGACCGTGTCATGACCAGCCACAAAATGAAAGGACTATAAATGTTCAACAAAACTGACATCCATGATCCATTACATAATCTGACTCCCAAAATTAGAGCAACAGGGCAACGTATTGCTAAAGTATACAATTGCTATAAAATACACTAACATTAAACAATAACTACCCATATTGTAAAACCGCCTCATTGATAAAATAGGCTAAGATTAAAGGATAACTACCCGGGATGGGATGGGATGTGAGAGGTCGCATATCAAATTCATTGTGAAACCGTTTCATTGGAGAATTACGTGTTAAAATAATTTCATAATCATAAATTAAACAGGGAATAATTGCCAAAAACATTCTTCTACCAGTAACACAAATACTATAAATTAATTCAATTAAAGCATTTAAATTCAAATAAAAAACAAACAAACAAACAAACAAAAACACCCAACTCAAAGCTTACCTCAAAAAAAAAAAAAACACAAATTCTCGTTTGTGACGAGCATATTTGTTGAATAAAGATGCATGTGGATAATCTATATAAAAAAATTAAAAATTACCCAATTCAAAGCTTACATCAAGAATCATACTCCATGATATAAAAATCACCCAATTCAAAACAAAAACAAAAACAAAAAAAAAATCAAATCTTTGGAATTCATAAGATCCCTAATCAAGCAAACCACCAGAAAAAACATTAAATTTCATACAATTTCACCGGTCCGCGGGTCAGACTGGTCCGATGCGGTCCGGGTTTTGACCGGTGAACACCCCTGGTATATGGCATGTGTATGTTGATCCACGGGGAAACAATTACACGTAAAAATATCGTAGGTTTTTAGTCTGATAGTTAAAGAGATTAAGGTATCTGAACAATAGGTATCAGACTCTCAGATTCGAATCATCGTTCATGTATTATAATGTGAAATAAGTGCGCTCCTCGTAAATTCGTATCATATTACAATACTTGAGAGTATCAAAACGTAACGACTATTACATGGGCGGTATCACGTAAAAATATCGTACATTTTTAGTCTGACGGTTAAATATCGTATCAAGCTTTACATAATACTCTCGCACTCCACAATTTGATAAAAGAGATGTATAATGCTTGAAAGTCGATGTAGAAAACATAGCCAACCAATAGTCTCCCTTACTACCCTAACAATCAGGTTTTATTCAAACTCAAACTCAGACTCAATTAAACAAACTCGATCAAACCAAAGTCAATTCAACTCATCGATCAAGCTGAGCTCGACTAAAATTAAATAATCTACAATCTAATTAGCTTAAACAAAAATATAATTAGAGGGATGATTAAGAAGAATTAATTGGATTTTTTTTTTTTTTTTACCTTAGGTAAAGATTGAAGAGAATTAAGAAGGCCTAATTGAGCTTGCATAAACTTAACATAATTAGCAGCAGCTTGTAAAATTTCAGCAGTATTCATCTTACTACCTCCCGGCACCAACTTCCCTAACTCTTGCGTCTTCTCCGTTATCCTCCTCCTCCTCTCCCTCTCCACCTTCCCCCCACCCTAACTCGATCATTATATGGTTGGCTCAAAAAAGCTAGTTCACAACAACAACAAACTGCATACAGTAGAACCATTCCACCGTAAAACAAGGTACTTCATTCCATCAAACTCCCATCTATGATCAGCGAGAGCATCATTAAAAAGAAGAGAGTGCAGAAAAACAGGTCCATTGCTTCATTTCAACAACTACTACTAGTAAACTAGTGCCATAGCGAATAAAAGACGATGAACTAATATTACGATTAAGTCCAACCTACACAAACCAAGAGCATGATAGAACCCTTAGTTGCACTATCAAACACCAGTAGAGCCAAACCCACCAGCACCTCTAACAGTGGAATACATCAGGAGTTATAATGGTCTGGATGATCAACTGCGCAATACGATCTCCCACTTTCACCTTGAAATCAACATCAGAGTGATTGAATAAAATCACTCCAACTGGCCCTCAAACTCAACCCTAATCTCAAAAAAGCTAACACGGAGATTGTAGCTCAAGTAGAGTAGTAGGCTATGTATATATGGTATGATGAGAAGATCATAGCATTCAGTTTTACATGATCAACCAGCAACTATCGAGTGAGTTTACACGCAGCCACAAAAAAACTATCTACATGAAGTTTGTATCTAAGTAGCAAAAACAAAACAAAAAAGAGATGGAGAATGGAGATACTACTCTGTACTCTGGTCAGCCATTTGTTACCATCATCTCCAAAAACCTGAAAATTAAGGAAATATGTCGATATAAGTACAGAATCAAACAACACCAAGACTCAAATATACTTACTGAATCAACCCTAGAGCGAATTAGCAACAGAAATTTTAAAAAACCTACAACCCCCATCGATTTCCATCAAATTGATAAATTTCCAGCAATTTATTCATACAAAAACATGCACCCCATTGATTTCGGAAAAAACATCAGTTTCAATCAAATTGATTGATGGATTTCCAGCAATTCAACCATCATAAAAGCATACAGTCCATTGATTTTAAGTGGAAAAACCATCAATTTAACGAATTAAAAAAAAAACCTAAATTCAATCGATTTCAAGGGGGGAAAAACATCGAATTGATTAATTAATTACTGGAAATGCATCACCTTGATTGAAATACAAAAGAATTGATACACAGATAACATTTACTATTTCACAACTTAATCAATCAATTAATCAATTAATCGATCAAATACCTAAATTTTTTGACGATACCTAAAAACCCCCCCATCAATTTCCATCAAATTGATGGAATAATTACTCAAAATTCATCACCTTGATTGAAAATACGAACTTGAACAACTTAATCAATCAAAATCAAAATCAAAACACGACATTCATTGATATATGACTCTACTCGATATAAGTCCAGAATCAAACAACACCAAGACTCAAATATACTTACTGAATCAACCCTAGAGCGAATTAGCAACAGAAATTTCAACTTTACATACGGTTTTCACCTGAATTACCAACCCCCCAAGCATCCACAACCCCTCTTCTTCTTGGGAGGCCCCGCCGCCGTCTCCTCGGCCTCTCTCGCCGCCGCCGCCGCCTCCTCCTCAGCTTTCCCCCCCGCCGCAGTCGCATCATCCTCGACCACCAAGCTCTGCGCAAACTCTAGTTCAGGATCCACCTTCACTTTTACATCGACCAAATCCTCCTCCACCACGGAGCTCTCCGCTAACTGCAGTTCTGGATCCACGTTCACTTTTACTTCCTCCAAATTCGGATCCTCCTCCTCAGCCTCTCCTCCCCCTCCTCCATCCCCTGGAATACGAAGCACTGACACCACCGGCCCTCCCCACATTTGGAGGCGGAGCGTGTCACCGAGCATGAAACCATAAGATCCCCGGAAAACCCCCCACTTGCGCCATTGGTAGTCAACATAGCCTTTGTTCAAACGGGAACGAACACGCATCATCGGGCATCCTTCAGGGGCACCTACAACCGGAAGAAGGAGATCTTCATTCTCCCTTGCCATCCTGTCATACTCGTCGCCCGCTAGGTAGGTTTTCAAGAGTGTATCGTAAAATTCCACGGGGAGTCTCAGCCTATTCTCATTCATTTCTGTAATCCTTACTTCTTTATCGACGAATAACGACTGAGGTTGCTCCGCCATGGATGGAATTTTCTTGATGAGAAGGGTGGAAAGAAAGAAGAAGAAAGAAGAAAGATTTTGACTTCTGAGCAGTTAGGTATGATTTGAGCAGTTAGTTAGTTATGATTTGAGCTGTTATGACTCCGTATTTACTTTCTACTTTTATAGTACTTCAACGTTTATACATACATACGTACGTATTTTGCGTTTATTTTATTTTTTTTGAGGGGGACGTATTTTGCGTATATTTATAAACGTATTTTGCGTTTATAAATATACGTATTTTGTGTTTATAAATACGTATTGGATGGATTCTTTTTTCTAAATCTTGGATGGATTTTTTTTCTCAATCTTGGAGAATATGCATCAAAATGCGAGTTAATTGGGTATTCGGCTTTTTGACTTGTTTATGTGGTAGTTACATGGTTAAGTACGTATTATAGAAATTTGTACCCGCTAATGCACTACTGCTTTTGTCATTTGTTTAGTCACGGAATAGTTCCGATGTTAAACTGTAGCTTTAGCTATATGGATGTCTTGGAGTATCTTTGTTGATTTAATTTAGTATTCCATCATTTGTAGCTTCACCTTTCATTCTCTAGCATTTCTATTTTCTGCACAACTCTTACTGAACGTCTAGCTTACTATGATGAACATAACAGAATCATGCTGGGTCAAGCTTTGAGATGTGTTCAAGTGGATCGGTCGACTGTGGCTATCCGAGAAACATTTGGGAAGTTTCACAGTATTCTTGAGCCAGGATGTCACTGTCTTCCCTGGTGCCTTGGGAGTCAGGTAGCTGGTTATCTCAGCTTGCGTGAGCAACTTGATGTTCGCTGTGAAACCAAAACAAAGGTTTGCTTCATTCTTATCTCCTTTTTTATAAGCATAATTACTGACTTTATGGCTCTAACTATTCAGATTTGTCGCTTATTTCGGGGAATATTGGTTTGACAACCTGATGTCGTGAACCTGCGATGTGTGTTGTGAATACAAGTGTTGGTGATTAGTAATACGTCCTGTAGTTCCTATTGAGTAAAATTTTCTGATGTTCTTGAAATCAGAACTGCTATGTGGCATACTCTATGTGATAAGAGTTGGATGAACCCTTCAAACTTTAAGCTTCAAAATTATGTTTTCGATGGTAGGTATCTTGTTCTTTATATATTCCGAGACACAGTAATATATGCATACATGCCTACAGGGGAGTGTCAACTCTCAAGACATATCATAAGTGTTTCTCACAGTAATTAATAGGTGGAGTTATTACTATTCGTTGTGTCCAGTTTTGAAATTGTAATTGGTTGGGTGTAACTTTAATCGTCTATTTTCTGTAAATAGCCTCTCCGAATTCAACATAGGACTGCCTTTGAGGAACTATGTTGTTAATGCTGTTGTCATTGTTTTTTTAAACAATCGATATAGTAATACCCGAATAATTAATGTAGGTGATGTAATAATTTGAGGATTCAGGTTTCGGTATTTATATATTAAATTATTAATTGGTGGGTGATTTGTTTGATTAAATTTGTGATGTTTTGATATGATGTTGTCGTGAAAATTGTAGAAGAAGAAGAAGATGGCATCATCTCAAAAACTGATTTCTGATACAGATGCATGGCAAAATTTGAAGGTACTACTAATTTTATTAAATTTATTGTGAAGCTTCAAATATCACCCACATGAATACGACTTTTGTCTTTGTCCACCCTATCTGACCCGTCATGAGTTACAGAAAACTATTCGTCATGATTTAAATAGCGTCTACGATTTTACTATTCGTCGTGAATTTGGTTCCGATATCAGTTCTTGGAACCAATTTAGAGAAATGGGACTGTTAATGTTGTCGTTCTTTTTAGGAAACGAGTTCATGTTGGATTTTGGCGAAACGACTGATTGTTTATATAAATGACCTACAAATCTTAATTATGACTTAGTCATCGAATTTCAGAAAAACAGGTGTTATGGGCATGCTTCGACAGGCTAGAACGAACTAACCCCAACGACCTTCAACCGTGTCCTACTCCTCGCCTACACCAACGGATTCCAAGTCTTGGATGTGGACGACACCTCCACAGTCAACGAACTCATTTCAAGACGCGACAGCCTTTGTACATTCCTGCAAATGCAACCCTGCCCTAACCCTCGTGAAAACTGCAAGGGATTCAGGACGTCACACCCTTTGCTGTTGGTTGCCGCAGGAGACGAAACTCAAACTCAAGATTCGTCTCAAAGGAGGAGAGGCGGTCCGACCGATTCCCACGCAGGGAATCTGGTCAGTTCTCCTATGTCTGTTCGCTTTTATTCGTTGAGGTCTCATAACTATGTTACTTAGTAAGTATCTAGGATCTCCATTACTGTTACTCAGTAGATAACGTATTTACACAATATATCACAATTTGTGTTTGCCATTGAAACAGGCTCGGCCACGACTACATCATTTTTGGTTAAAGGTATAGTGTAGCATTTACAGCCTTCGAAAATGTTTGCCGAAAGGCGATTTCTGATCTTCAAACGAACGTCAGGACACCCTAATCCATGATAAATAGCAAAAGAAATCAGAAGGGAAAGAAGGAATAAACAAAGAGCGTGAAGACACCACGGACACAAACGGGTGTTATTTGATGATTGACAAAAGGGTGTTATTAGATACCTTTTAAAAAGAATGAACAATTTTTGAATTGAGGTTTTTATGCTTGATTTCAAAGTTAGGAATGTGTTGCAAGGTGGGTTTTGATTTTTTTTTTTTTTTTTTTTTTTTTATTGATTAGTGCAATGAGTTTCAATTAAATTTCAATTCTAGAGCATAATTTAGGGTTTCGGCGTGTTTTTGATTCTTGAATGATTTTTGGATTGAGGATTTTATGCTTAATTTTGAATTTAGAAATTTGATGCAAGGTGGGTTTTGAGATTTTGATTGATTAATGAAACGAGTTTCAATTAAATTTCAATCCTGGAGCATAATTTAGGATTCGTTTAGGGTAATTCTGAATTTGATTCAGAAATGATTTTTGGATTGAGGGTTTTATGCTTAAATTTAAATTTAGGAACTTGTTGCAAGGTGGGTTTTGAATTTTTGATTGATTAATGAAATGGGTTTCAATTAAATTTCAATTCTGGAGCACAATTTAGGGTTCATTTAGGGTAATTCGGAAATTGATTCTGGAATGATTTTTGGATTGTTTTATGCTTAATTTTAAATTTAGGAACTTGTTGCAAGGTGGGTCTTGCTTTTTGATTGATTGATGAAATGGGTTTCAATTTATTTTCAATCTTGATTGTTAAACTGTACTCGGTAGATCATAGTTTAGGGTTCATTTAGGGTCATTCGGAAACCGCCGCTTGTTACTGGGGTTAGGCTGTGTGCACATTAATGAATTAGTTTCACTTTAGTTTCATTCCTGCTTGTTAAGTTTCGGAGCATAATTTAGTTTTCGTTTAGTCTCAGTCAGAAACGTCTCTTTGTTGTTAGGTTGGGGTAGGCTGTGTGCATATTAATCCCCCTTACCACATCATTTGCACGAGCCCTTGATGAATTGGGATACAGTTTGAGTAAACTGGAGTTAAATGGCTTTGGTGCATTGATTTTGACTGAAAGTTTATAATCTTTGTATAAATTTCTGTAAAGGCGAAACAAAAAAGAGAGATTTCGCCAAGTTGGAACTTAAGGAGGATCATACAAATCATCCTTTGTGGGCTTGCGCTGATGGTCGGATATTTCACGAGACTTTCTCTCCTCTGTTCAAGCAAGCTTACGATTTTCTCATAGCAATTGCAGCACCCGTTTGCAGGTTATCCATTTTCATTCTAGCCTTAGTACAATATTTCTGATATCGACCATTATACCTTGAGATAGGCCATTGTGTAATCTGACCTGTTACTGATTTTGCTTGTCGTAAGACCGGAGTCGATGCACGAGTATAACTTGACCCCACACTCGCTGTATGCTACTGTGTCAGTCGGGCCTGATACAGAAACGATCATAAGCGTCTTAAATAAGTTGTCCAAGACTAAACTCCCAAAAGAAATGATTGAATTCATTCATGGATCAATTGCAGATTACGGGAAAGTGAAGCTTGTACTGAAGAAAAATCGATACTTCATCGAATCCCCTTTTCCAGAGGGAAAACCTTTTACAAATTCACTACTTATCAAATGTTTTCTTGTTCGATTACTTATATTCCTTTTACTGTTTTTTGCAGGTCTTACAAAAGCTATTTAGAGATGATGTAATTGGCAAAGCTAGAATTTCTCCGGAGGTGTGAAATTCATGCTTAGTGTGTGTTATGGAACCAATTCAACCAAAATCTTAAGACTGTGGTTGGAGGTCCATTTATATTCTATTACGCCCCTCACTCGAATGTTAAAATTTCCTTAACCTCCTATCTTACACTTGCGTTAAAAAAAGTTACCACCTTTTTAGCATTTGTTCTACAAACTTTTGCTACCTTCAGCAGATTTCAGCCAAAGAATGGTAATTGACTCAATTGTGTCTTTTGGACAGGAAGAGCAAGATCTGGGATCATCGTGTTACCTTGTCGGAAAGTCTCTTGTCGATGTTTTCCGGAAGCTGGTGGCGGTCAAAGGAACAAATGAAGAAAGAATCAGCAGGTTTCTGTCCGAGCTTGGAATTATAGCGCACGTGGATCATCCTAATGCAACTAAATTAATCGGTTATGGAGTTCAAGGAGGGCTTCATATTGTTTTACAATTATCCTCACTTGGAAGTGTGGGTTCTCTTCTGCATGGTTTGTTGTCGTTTTCAAGTTTTCTGTAAAATGAAATGATGTTAGAGGATTTCTGACTAATGTCCGTCCTAATAGAATGTTCCATCTTGTGGACTGGGGCGCTAGGTACAGAATTGCATTGGGGACAGCTGATGGCCTTCAGTATCTTCACGAGGACTGTCAAATGAAACCTATTAAGTGTGCTAATATAGCTAATCATCCACATAGGCGAGGAGCTGCAGGAAGCAGGGGCTGTAAAGCCATTCCTGCACCTGATGCCAATGCAGGTAATTGTCTAGTATGTTGGATATGCATTTTTTTCTGATACTTCTGTCTCGACTGGTTATCCATCCTTGTAAAGGGTTCTAATCGGGTCTTAAGACCTTAGTGATTGGAAGATTCTGACACCTTTGGTTATGTTTTGTGACTTGCATAACTGTGGCTGATTTGTGTTTATTAAAAGGTTGTCTATCGTTAATGTTATTGGGTCATCTGGATTGTCGAGTTTTTTTCCCGTGAATTGCAGTAAACATTGTTTTTTGTTAGTTGCTCGTCCTTAATTCCAAAACCATCCGCATTCAGTTTTTCCAGAATCCTCTCGATGTTTTCTTTTCCCTGTGCAGTGAAGATTTTGCGATCGATATGTGGTCTAGAGAATACCTACAGTAAAAAAAGTAGACAGAACTTTTTACCTCAATAATATGGGAAAGTAAACGCACTTGCATTAGCTTGTTTTTTTTTTTTTTTACCTAAAACCACAAATTAGAAGTAGATTGTGATCTATTGAAAATGACACAAGAGTTCGGTACTTTACTCGATTTATTAATTTTTTCCTCTCATTACAATAATCATGTGATAAAAATATGATTTTAAAGATATACTACCTCCGTTTCACTGAAAGCTTCCACTTTTCCTTTTTCATAAATTTCTTTGATAGCTTCTATTTTCTTTTTTGGTATAATTATTTACTCTTACTTAGGTGACCCACCTACTTTACACTCTCTCTACTTTTGAATATTTTATTATTATTCTTAAAAAATGTGTCATTTTGTATGTGGAATCTTTCAATGAAACGGATGGAGTATATATTATTTTTAAATATTACTCCCTCCTAGTTTTTTTTATCTTCCATCTTTCCTTTTTTTACACTAGTTCACCAATCTCCTCTCTTTCCATTTTTGGGTTGTACTTTAATCAATTTTTTATTCTTTCTTCAATTTTTTATTCTTTCCTTAACTCACAAACCCCACCATATTTTTACTTTATACTCCCTCTGTTTCTTTGATATCTTCCACATTTCCTTTTTCAATCATTTCTTTGATTTCTTCCGCTTTTCTTTTTTCTATCACACTTCTCTCTTACCTAGGTGACCCATCTACTTTACTCTCTCTCTACTTTTACTTATTTTATTGTTTTTCTTAAGAAATGTGCCACTTTTAAGGTGTAAAAAATCATAGAAACGGAGGGAGTACCCCACATTTTCTTACTTTAATCAATTCTTTAATACTTTCTTAATTTTTGTGCCCAAAAAAAGAGGGAAGAAATAAAAAACTAGGAGGGAGTATTTCTTAAAATTTTGAAAATAAAAAAAATTTGTTAGTGTTTTTAAGAAACTTTAGTGTGTAGTAGCAATATTTTTTAGATTTATCTATTTTCGGGCGGGCAACGGGATTCGGCGGGTTTTGACCCAATATATTCGGGTTATTATCGGGTCGGGTCACTTTCGAGTTTCGGTCATTTTCAGGTTCTTTTTCGGACGGCTCTGGGTCGGGTTTTCGGGTCGGTCTGTTTTCGATCGGTCTAGGCATAGGTATGAGCAGGAATCAAAGTGGGTGGGGTGCGAGCAGCAAAGGGAGATGATTGTGGTTGGAATAGGCTGACAAATGTGAGGAGATGACGTCTACTAAGGTGTGTCGGGAATGACACTAAAATCGAGTGACATAACTCAAACCAATAGGAATAGAGTTTCACATTATTAGTACGCATACATCGCGAATATTGCTTAATTGACACTATATTTTACAAAATCTCTCGAATATATTTAACATTAAATTTAATAATAAAAAAAACATTGTTGTACAAAAAAAGGTTGAAAATAAAATGTTTTTAGGAGAATGATTGCTCTGCTACGACGAACATTCGAACATAATTACACAAATAATTATTGATGAGTTCATGAGTTTATATTATTGCTCTCAAATAATTATGTAAACTAAATTGTCATACTACCACTTCTAAGGTAATAAAGTAAAAAATACTTGGAATGCTTATTACGATAAAAGAGTGCGACCAGTGCACCGTAATGGAATGATGTCCACTTATAGGGGCTCTAAAGAAGTTTCACGGAGATGTCGGTGTTATCTCACTGATAACATGCACGCTAGGACACTACTACATAGATTCCGGGTAGTGTCAAATTATAGCCAAATTTGGACATTATTGAGTGCTCTATTGAAGAAAATGATGACGAAGTTCCAGTTGAAGAAATGACGACGGTATATATAACAGCAAGAATGTTGCCTCACGGAGATGAAATACAAATGCTCGAGTAATATTTTCTAATATGAATATCACTATAACAATCATGTTTTGTGAATGCCGGTATGATAGCTTAATCTTTAATGCTCATATTTTATGACTTGGCTTTTCCCTCTGTTGGTTTTACTGATGGAGAGCAAGAAGAGGTCGTTCTAATACGGACCGTGTATCTACCTTCACTTACATTTTAGTACAGCTATGAATGTGACACGATAAAAAACAAAATTAAAAATATAAGAATCGAACACATTTCTTGTAAATTTTTTTTAAAAAAAAAAAAAAAAAAAAAAAATCGTCCAATATAGTACAAGAAACACAACCCACAAGATTACAATACAAACACACAGCATGATACATAAACCTAAGCATCAGAGAGCGCTACACCTAAACGTTTCACATGCGGGAAAAAAAACTCCAATCTCGCACTTTCTAGAACTCGGTAACGCCTCGGACACCGTGCGCATCGCGCACGGCTATGCAACTAGTGTCCTGAAACATACTGAGTTGCCTGTCCCTTCGGGCAGTCTTGGAGGCGGTGGAGGTAAAGGCTTATTTTTAATGCGTTCTTCAATCATGTTTATGAGCTTTTCTGAAGCCTCTTGGTCAGTACTACGGTCCTCGTCAGTGACCAGTCGCACGGAACTGTGGTGTAGTAATGCTTTACATCATAAAAGTGCCTGAATTGACCCTGGTAACTAAATTGAACAAACTCGAATATCTGTTAACCAAATTGAACAAAAAACACGAAGATTCACCCTCCTTACTAACTGAATGATGAGTGATGAAACAGACAGTTCCCAGGCAACACAACCCCCTCATTCTTCTTGGTCACCTTCGTCCTCCATCGTTGACACGCCTTCAGCCCACATAACTGTAAACAAAATGGGTCAAAGCAGAAATTCTGAACAAACGAGAAAAATGAGTTACATGTTGAAGCACCTTGGCAATTGCAGATCTATCTTGGATGTAGTTCATGCTTTTTAGGAGCCTGCATTTCAATAGACCTGCACTTCTTCATTTCAGGCTCTTAGAAGGCTGATTCGAGCTGTGTTTAAAGAACAAACTCAGGCTATCAGATGTCCTTTTACTGGAGTGCACCGAGGTGAATGCAAGGCTGATTTATATTGAATTCAGGCTCTGAATTGTATTGAGTACAGTCCAATGTCATACTTAAAACAAGCTGCTACATTTGTTCTCAATTAGGTTATCCAAAAGTTGGAAGTTGCATCTGTCATTGAAAGCTACTGCTTGGACTCGATTTAGCAGGCCATTTAGCATCTCAAGTCACAAACCCATTTTTAGGATCTCTCTCTTTTTTAAGAGTAGAGGATAACGGGTTAAGAGGTGACTGTAAAGGTAGGAATGGTTAGGAAATCACCAAAATCATTAAATACACATAGATTAACACAAAGATCAAACCTTTCCCTCGCTTGGCAGACCTGGACTCGTCCGTCCTTGGTAGCTTTGCATCATTACTCCTGCATCCTTGGTAGCTTGCCTCTGTGCATCATTAAAGTAAGATGCACATATAAAGAACATGGATAAGTAGCTGTTTCATAGACCATAAAGCCTTTGAACAGAAATAAATCACAATTCAAAGAAACAATTCTCAGCTGTCACCTACCACAACAGATCTCAGCCTTCCAAGTTTGAAGCAAAAACACGATTCCAGAGCTCGATTTGCAAAAACACGTCTCCTCTTTCGGGAATCATCGTCGCTTTCATCCTCTTGATCCTCAATCTAACCACCTACGTTCACGTTCACGTTCTTTCTCTTTCTCCTTGTCGTATTTACGTTTGTATTCTCTTTCTTTTTCTCTAACCTCTCATTCCTCCTTAAGTCGTTCCTTGTAAAACCGCTCAGTTTTTTGAACTTGCAACAACTCCGCCAGTACTAACTAACTGGAGCATCATCATTAAAAAGCAGGCATACCAAATAAAACCGATGCCCATTCGCAACAGTCAATCCCTGTCTACAAGCCTTGATACACTAGAGTTCAACTCAAAATTGGCTCAGAATCAATTTCTGATCTTAATAATAAACCTGCAACAACTCCTCCCAGTACTAACCATTGCAACATCATTAAAAATCAGGCATACCAAATGAAACAGATGCATGTTCGCAACAGTCAATCCATGTCTACAAGAGCCGATACACTACCGTCTACCCTGATATACTGCACATCACATATTTGCATGCCTCCATTACCAATAGAAATGGCTTTTTCACAAGACTTCTACTGCTACCTGAACTTAAGCACCATGATAAATAAATAATCAACAGCTAACTGTTCATAATCCGGTGACTACCCATTGAGGATACGAACATTAAAATAAAAATAAAAGAATAGAACCATAAAAACAAGTGAAAGTAATGTCAAAATAGAAGAAACGGGGACAAATAGATAAACGAGGTCAAATACAAGGTTCATAATCGGGTCTTAAATACAAATATGAGAACACCATAACATTGTCACGAGACCAACCTACTCAGTCTACCTGCAGAGACACTCGAAATGAACAATTGATTGAAGCCATCGGTAAGTTCTTCAATGTCGTTTCAAGCGAGAGGATACGATCTTGAATC
The DNA here is from genome assembly GCA_958450325.1 of Agrostemma githago. Classification (NCBI taxonomy): domain Eukaryota; kingdom Viridiplantae; phylum Streptophyta; class Magnoliopsida; order Caryophyllales; family Caryophyllaceae; genus Agrostemma; species Agrostemma githago. The sequence continues at coordinate 66,088,701 of OY288255.1, read as the reverse complement.
GGAACATTGGATTTTCCTTGTGATAAGAATACAACCATTTCTTGCAAATTCGATGCCTTTTTCAGAAAACTTTGAAATATATTAAGCTCTCGTGCTGTTCCGTAGCAATGCCCTATCACAATTCGTTTGAGGTTAGACAGGAAGCATCGAGGGGTTGGTTCAGTAAACATGTCCACGTCTTCCATTTCTTCCAAATCGATGAGGTCAAATATTCCCTGAAACCAAATTATGGAGTATGAGTGTATGAACAGCATACTCATCCGACATAGGTAAAAGGAAAATTCAAAAACAAAATGCGAAACCAAATAATGCGATAACGTAACATGCAGCACTAACATCAGGGAAAGAAAGTGCCTCCAAGTTAGGTGAACATAAGAGAATCTCCGATACGATTTCACCCCATTTCTCAACTGGATAACTCTGGTCGAACTCTAAGGTTGTTAAATTATGAAACATGGGCAGCTGACCTCTGAACTCGCCATGACCCATGTACTGCAGTCACAGAAACGAGTAGTCAATTACAAAGTATATATAACATTCGTAAGAAAAGACGGTCTTATAGGTCAAGCCTCAAGACTGGCCATGATAGAACTAAGCCCAAATCATTGTTTTGTAATATGTACTTTTAAGTTGACATTTGTGTGCTTTTCTACTTACGGGTCCGTCTTATAGGTTATACCACCTACATGACGGTCTTACAGGAGACAAGTTTCTGTTAAAATATTACGGAGTAAGAAATAGACTGTCTTGAGAGAAAATGCAAGAGGACAATTAAAAAAAACCTCAAGAAAATGACCAATCAGAGATAAATGCTTAGCGTTCGACAGCATTGAGAGAAGGCTAAGTTGTACTCTAGCAGAATCATCTGTTGGTAAAGGCCAATCAGCTACGAACGTAGCTTGAACGAGAGCATCCATAGTTGTGACACAGTAGCGGTATGCTAAATTGTCCATATAGGAAAAAGACTTTAAATTCGGGGTATGAATATGCACAAGGTCACTGCATTTCTCTCCCTCACATTTCCTGATAAATAATTTCAATGTCTGAAGAGAAAGAGAAGAAATGGAGAGACAGTCTGATTGGCCCCACCAGCAAGAAGTAAGATCGAGGTCTTCAAGGGACGGACAACTCGAAACCCATCTAGTAATGAAGGTGTCCTCAGGGATGAAAAGGGAATAGAGGTGGAGTAATTTTAAGTTAGGGAGAGAAACGAGGGGGATTTGAGCACCATCGAGCTTCAGATTGGATCTAAGCTTCAACGTCTGCAATGATGCACAAACGAAGAGGGCGGGAGGAAGCTGATGAGCAGAAGGGTTGCCTACAATAAAGCGTAGGTCAAGCTCCGTAAGGTTGAGCTGGGCTAGCGGATAAGAGATCCAGGTATTAAGACGGGACGGATCGAGATGAGGCCAATTTTCATGAAGTACATTAGGATTATGATAAGGGCTAATCTGGCGGGTGCGGGAGTAGTGCACACACGCACCCACATGAAGTCTAAACCGGGAAATCGGTTGGCCAGAGAGAGATAATTTATTGAGTGCATTATCCACAAATAAGACGAAATGAGGGAAGCGGTGAAGGAGGGGACAATTAGGTTTATGAGAAATCGGGGAATCATCCAAGTCTACACTTGTTATCCAAGAGAAAAGTTTTGTATTGATCGTCTTGGATAATACTTGAAGGGCAAGGACGTCCTTGGTTGGGAGGGTAGACAGTATTCGGCTCATCAAATCATCCGGCAAGCTACTTAACCTATCATCCGCCACACAAGACTGCACAAACACTTTTCTACTTGTACGGCAACGTTTCAGCTTCCAATTCATAGCCTTCATACTCGCGCTTCAAGTGCTTCCTGTACCATACAAACAACAACAATCAACAAACAATTGAGTCCTGCAAAACCTAGAACGACAACCAATTAAGTGCTTCATATACCGCAGCAGCAGCAGCAGCAGCAACAACAACAACAACAACAACAACAACAACAACAACAACAACAACAAAGTCATAAAAGGGAATGAGCAAAACCTACAACAACAACAACAACAAAATTAAGGGCTTCTTATACCGTAGCAGCAGCAGCAACAACAACAACAACACCAGACAATTAAATCGTAAAAAGGAAGGAACAACAACAACCAATTAAGTGTTCATATAACTTAGAAACAGCAACAGCAGCAAACAAAACGGATCAAATCATCAAACCTAGAACAGCAAACAATTAAGTGGTAAAAGGGGAAGGAGCAAACCTATAACCAGGGCGAAAAAGGCGAAGAACCCCCAATTCAATCGATTTTAGGTGTGGATTTCTGGTGAATTTTCGACTGTTTTTCGTTGTTGGATTTTGATGATGCAATTTATTTGATTTTCTTTCCTTTTTACGGAGGAGTATATTTACGTCGTATTTAGGATGCCAATGACACTCGCACCCGTTTTGTATCCACCCGAGTTAAATGGATAGACGAAAATCCGAAATTAATGGAGGATGAATAAATGATGGATGATGCTAAATCCACCCGTTATTCATTCGTCACCCGATATTCTTTGTATTTTGCTAAAAAATACTACGCTTTTATATATCTACTACGGAGTACATCAAAAATGGACTCCCAACTAACCGGTTGGGTATCAAAAAAAATTGACACGTGGGACGTTTTTCGTGTATGTTTTTAAAAAATTTCGTACGGAAATCAGTTGTAGGGACGCATAAAATCGAATACGCCAAACCATGACCAAAGACCTATAGCTTAGACAATCACGAGTTCAGGACAAGACCTGTTGACACGAAATTCAAATAAACAACACAGAAAACTCGTCAAGTGCTGAACAAGAATTGTGCTCAACAATCGTGATACTCCTTTATTAACTTCCGTATTCAATTGGAAGGTATCAAACAAACGAACTGGACTCGTGACAAGAAGTCTCCTCCTCTTTCTCCCCAAAAAAACCCTACTTTTCCTCCTCGATCTGGGACCTCCATCGATGATTAATCGATGGTAAGCCCCAAAAATTGTTCAAATCTCAATTACTAGTTATTGAATCTTATTCAATAAAAGTTTCTCTTTTATGAGAGTTGTTTCGTCCTTGTTTTCAAGGTTTTTTTTTCCCTTTATTTCGAGGTTTCAGTCCCTTACATTAGTATAGTTCTTAAATTTCAATAATTATGTGCAAGATCATGAGAGCAATGGAATCCCTACGTACGGCGATACAATTGAGGTCAGATCTCGGTCTACTATTTGTCAAAATAGAGGAAGTTCATCATGTTGGAGGCTATTTCATCAGATCTATAGATTCCTTCGCGAAAGGCTGTGTCTCAATGATGTTCTTTATTTATTTTTCACAAATTTGTATTCAGTTCAATTTGACATCTTTGGTAGATGCCGGATGGCTTATTATTAATGATATTGATCTTCACTTAAAAAAAAACTGGACTCGTGACAGGATTTCCACCGAAGTAATAGCCAGCGGACCAAGGTTATCGAGCTCCATATCAGGAGGGGTGTCCAGTCCCCGTCCTGATTTAGGTTTGGTAGGTTTTTATAATTCGGTAGAGTAGGTGGTCGACTTGCTTTTCTTTCTTTGACTTGTTTTTTTTTTTTAAAATGTTTGTCATTTCGTATTACCGGGAAAAAAAAACAAATGTATGGAATTGATTGAAGTATTATTATTATTATTATTATTTCAATTAAATTAAGTTAACTCAACTTAAGTTCAATTCAGACAGTTTCGGTCAAAAAATGATAAGTCAAAGTTATTGATCAGCCGACATATTCTGATCCTATCCGACCAATATGAGTTACTTGGTAGTAATATTGATCCCGAATTATGGCTCGACCCGTAATCAAAGCCGATTGATAAATCCGGAAAAGGAAAGAACAAAAAAAAAAAGGAAAGAAAAAAAAGAGGAAAGATTCCCAACATCTATTTATCAATCAGATACTATAAAATGGAAAAATCAAATAAAATTTCATCACCAAAATTCGTAAAAAAATTCGAAAATTCACCAGAAATCCACAAGAAGGCAGAATATCCAAACTTGAAGAAGCATTAAGATCCTAAAATCGATTCAATTGGGGTTTTCGCCATTCCTTCATTGCTTCTAGGGTTTGCTACTTCCCCTTTTACCACTTAATTGTTTGCTGCTGATTGTTGTTTCTATCCTTAAATGGTTGTTGTTGGTGTTGTTGTTCTAGGTTTTGCTCCTTCCCCTTTTACGACTTAATTGTTTGTTGTTGCTACTGTTGTTGTTTTGTTGTCGTTGTCGTTTCTATGGTATATGAACACTTAATTGGTTGTTGTTGTTGTTCTAGGTTTTGCTCATTCCCTTTTACGACTTTGTTGTTGTTGCTGCTGCTGCTGCTGATGTTGTTTCTGCTGTATATGAACACTTAATTGGGTTGTTGTTCTAGGTTTGATCAATCCCTTTTTACGAGTTGTTTGAGCAATTCATTTGGATCGTCGGCGTTTCAGCTGGATCGTCGGCACTTTATACGTGATTTTACCGTATTGTCCTTGTATAATAATCGTTAATATAATTAATTGGTTTTGTTTATAAATCTAAAACTTACGTTTCGGAGTATTAATTTGTCACGTAAATTGAACGGTTTATGTGACACGTTTTCCCATGGACCTCGGACATCTTTTTCTATTAATCAATAATATAATTGATTGATTTTTATTTAAGTCTAATTTTCTGTTTCCGAGTTTAAATTTGTCACGGTTTTTCAATTTAACGGTTTATTTGACACGTTTCCCATAAACCTCGGGAATCAAGCAATCAAGTAAGGTTTTTGTTTTACATCTCATAATTGATTAATTGATTAGGTCGATTTATAATTTTGTAATTAGTTTGTAGGTCGATTTATTTCATTAATTGATTAAGATGCTAGTTATGTTAGTTCGATTTGATGTTTGCGGCATGATTAGAGATTAACGGATTGTAGGGAGAATTTGTTGGAATAATCAAAAACCCGGAAATAACCACTACTACAATTAAGATTAAATAAGATGGTTCTTAACCGTCCTAGAACCGTCCTTTAGGTCGACGTCCTATTAAATCAAATAGCGCGGTTCCCAGAAGGTCAAACCGTGATACTATTCAACTTTAATAGGACGGTTCAAGGAGGAACCGTCCTATTTAATGGGTCCAGAACCGTCCTATTTAATGGCAAAACGTGAGTTTCCCACGTTTTGTGGATCGGCAAAACGTGAGTTTCCCACGTTTTGTGGATCGGCAAAACGTGAGTTTCTCACGTTTTGTGGATCTGCAAAACGTTAAATTCCCATGTTTTGACATTTTTTTATATTTGGTCGTAACCACGCTAAAAAAAAGACAAAACGTGAACATTTCACGTTTCACCGATCTGCAAAACGTGGGAAAGTCACGTTTTACCGACCTGTAAAACGTGAAAGTGTCACGTTTTATTAGATCCGCAAAACGTGAAAGTGTCACGTTTTACTGATCCGTAAAACGTGACTTTCTCACGTTTTACTGATCCGTAAAACGTGACTTTCTCACGTTTTACAGATCCCTAAAACGTGATACTCTCACATTTTGCATTTTACTACGTATTATAGTTCGTCTTTTTTCTACGTCAAATTAAAAAAAGACCGTCACTAGAGAATCGAACGTCAGCCGATAGTTATAATCGAACGTCAAAAATAGAGTAATGAAGTGTGGGGTGGTGGAGGGACCATAACCCATAAAATAGGACAAAAAATTGTGGAGAAGACGGTTTTAGAAAAACAAAAACCGTCACATTATCGAGTAATTAGTAATGTTAATATAATTAGTAACATTATTCAAAATGTAATTAGTAATGTTAATGGGGTAAGTTAAAGGAGGGGCTAATGCGTCAATTCACGTTATAAAGCGCCGACGATCTAGCTGAAACGCCGACGACAAGGAATAGCTCTTTTATTTGCGACAGATGTCATAACGTTAAAACAGGTTTAATCTAGGCATTGGACACATGGATTTATCTTATCTTAATTATTTGACCCGTTATAAGATAGGTACATGATAGATCATTCTATATAACCTAGTCATATAATCGTCTAAACAAACCTCAGTGATAGATAGAGTTTGAATAATCACAGCAACACCATGGCAACCCCTGAACTATCATTGAAGCTGTTAGTGGATACCAAGGCAAACAAGGTTCTGTTTGCTGAAGCGGAGAAGGACTTCGTCGACTTCCTCTTCCATATTTTATCTTTACCGCTTGCAACTGTCGTCAAACTTCTTAAAGACGAAGGCATGGCGGGCAGTCTAATATCCCTTTACCAAAGTGTTGAGTGCCTCAGTACCAACTACTTCGAGCCAAATCTAGATCGAAACTCTATCTTGAAGCCGAAAATGGGTGTGAGCCTTCCTCTACTGTCACTCCATGATTATCCGTCAACTCTCAGGTTTTTGACTTGTACGCTGAATCATCCTTATGCCAGTGATTGCTATGGGGCTTTTTGTGGTAGTTGCGGTTACACGACAATGGATGAGGTGAAGTATACATATGTTCCCCCAAAACAGTCTCCTGGTACATCTATTAATGGAGTTAATGGATATGTGAAGGCGGTAGTGCCATACATGGTGATGGATAATCTGGAGGTGAAGCCTATGAGCCTCACCCTCATCAAGTCTCATGTCAATTACTTTGGTTATTTGGAGGAGCAAGAAGTTAAAGTTGGTCCAACTGAGGTAATCTAATCATTCATATTCCATATGTTTAAATGTTTTTACTACAGAGTATATTTTGTGCATTCATCAGTTCAGTTCTGATGAAACAAACACAGTTCTGTATAAACTTCATTTTACCAAAACAAACATAAGTTCACCTTCGCTTTCCGTCTTTTTATTTCCTTGACTTGGGTTGGTGCTGTTATATTCCTGCAGGGTCTAGCAATACTAAAAGCATCATTGCAGAGTAAAGATGTACTGACTACTGTCTTCCTTCGCAAGAAAGTTTAGAATCCTGCGATTCCTAGGTGTCGAGTTCGGTTCAGTGTTTTTATTAAATTTTCCCCTTTTTTTTCGTACTTGTAGTTCAATTGTTAAGACCATGTGGTCAATTTGAACTGCCTATTCGGATGTTTTTCTACCGGTTCCAGACTTCAGATAATCAGTACCTGATTTGTTTTATTATAAAACTTGATTTAGTTTATAAATCCGCAGCGAGTAGACCTAAATGATAAATTACTGAAGAAAGATGAGACAAGTATCATACCTAAATAGAGCGAGCATGCAACAAATTCTAACCTGCTTGATCAAATAACATTAGCTAAAGGCAGATCCGCAGATACCTGTTTTTTTAACTTTGACATCCACCTCAGTTTTATAAACGAATACAGTAGATCATGTACCTTTGGATTTTATACTAATCAGCTGTACCAGTCAAGAAACAAGATTGAGAAAGTAAGTACAAAAAGAAACAGTAGAAGAAACGTCCTACTACTGCTATTCCGCTCTATTGCCTGAGATAGCTCCTTGTTACCAAGCTCCACATTTTGTGTCGCTTCCACAGCCTATTAAGAAAACGTAAACTATTCACTAACACTGAGGGAGTATATATTTTCTGGTTTTAATTTTAGAACAACCCCAAATTTCACAACCCTGTGGTACTTGTTTCTGCACAGAAACTTGTGATCGAGGGGAAAAGGTAGAAAGCACTCAAAGCAGGGAAAGATCAAAAACTCAAAATATCCAAAAAAAACAAGAGCTTTACCTGGTCATATAAATGCTCAATCTGCTGAGCTTGGTGAAGAACATGTGTGGACATAAGGTGATTGAGAGCAGACACCTCAACCATCTTGGTTTCGGTTTGTTGAACTGAATCTAAGAGATTACTAAGCTCCACCTACATAACAAAGGCGGTGTTACATGGACCCCGAAGGTTATAATTTACAGATTAAAGAAGATTTTATGTGCACTTGATACCAAGTAAAAAGTAAATCCAACTACAAAAATTAGACCTGAAGTGCACGAGTCTCATCATCCTCAAGCTGTTGTTGAACAATCAAGGGTCTGGATTCACCTTCATCTGCTTGATTAATTTCAGAGGACCTGGACATTAAGTGGTCTGTTGGCTTTGAATTGGGATCATGGTTTCGTTTTCTTCTCGGCAGTGCTCTGTTGAGAGTATGTTGGAAGCGTATTGCTCTTAACCGATCAAATTCTGATGTCACGGTGTGGAGCTTTTCACTCAAAATTAAGACCTGTGATGCAAATAGAATGTACCATAAACATTCTTCCACCATATAAAGAGAATCACAGGATAAAATAAAGCTTTTCTGTTGCCATGCTACTGCCTATACGCCGACCTGTCATCTGGACAGACACTAAACCCACCTCCACATACCAGCCAAAAATCGGTCACTTACAAAAGTGATAGGAGTAAGGTGCATATGAAGGTTTCTTAGGTTCCAGGGTCCGTGCCCACGAGTCTCCTTTTTGTAGAAATCACAGAAATTCTTGGCATAATGGTGGATTTCTACAAAAAGGAGTACACGGAGTGCAAAAAGACTAACGAGGAAAACCTAGAAGAATTCCTCTTTAGTCTACCTGCAGCATGATGACCACGTAAATCTTGGACTAAAGAAATCGTCTTTAGTGCAAAAATTTCTTGGACTAAAGAAATCATCCTTAATAGCAGCTACACGGAGTGCAAAAAGCCTAAAGAGGAAAATCTAGAAGAATTGAAATTTCTCAACAGAATCAAGCCAATATACAGTAGACTGCTATTAGTGCTTGTAATAAAGCATGAAATTGCGGACGTGAGCCTAAATGTTACAGCCCAGTCGTCACACACACTCCTTCGACAAAACTGTCACAAAAGGTAGAACACTAGTTAAAACATAAATATAGCAAATCAAATAGTAACATACCACTCCATGCTTATGTGCAATTGTATCCGCATTTGAATTTTCAGTCTTGATGCCGAGCCAGCCCTTTGATGTGGCTTCTTCATCATTTATACTCGCCTTGAGAATATCTATCTGCTTTTGGCATGATTTAACAAAATCTGATACCTGCAGCATGATGACTACGTAAATCAGAAAACGCATTACAGGCATGAACATGGCTAGCATCGTACAAAAATTAGTCACCACCAAAACTCCAAAGATGCTGAACTTACTTCCTGCTCAATACTATCTCGCTCCTGTTCAGTCGTTCTATGCATATCCACATAATCCTTCCTATGCTTCATCAAAAAACGCTCCAGTTCTCCAATGAGCTCAAGCTAGAAATGATTCACATACATAAAAATGAATCATCTAATTAAACTGAATGTCAGTAAACTGCGTAAATTTGCTAGAAATGATTTACTTACAGTTCTAATGGAAGTTTTCATGAACGTTGTCCTTTCTCGTGGCTTGTGTATGATAAATGACGCCATTATGGCCGCCATTTTTGCCTTCACAGAACGAACCGAAATTGAGTTAAAACACTGGAAACATATCAAAACGACGAAAATTCCAGCAAACATATAATCACCATAGTATAACTGAATATCGCTCCAGAAATTCAGGAAAACACATTCATCAACAGCTCAAAATTCAAAAGATGATGAATCTACACTGTAATACTCATCAATTTCTATGCTCTTACAGGATATCAATGCAGAAAATTTGACAGTACCAGTAAAACACAGAACTTTAGGTAAATCAAATCAATTTGGCTCCGGAAATTGCAAAAATCGTAGCAAAATGTTGAGAATCACAAATTCTCGTGTGAGACGGTCTTACAATTAAATGTACGCAATTAGTCGCAAGATGAACTTTCTATGTTGTAGGCTAATCCAGCGAATTACAGGGATCATAAAGTACAGAGAAATGGTGGAAAATTTAGAAAGAAGAAAGAGACCTCATTGTACTCTAAAACAACGGCTTCGCGACGAACAGCGTCCTTGAAATCTTCGGTTCTATCCCTAAATTTCGCCATTGATGAGATCACAGTTCACAGACCGCCTCCTCCTGCTGATGAATTGACGATTTGATGTAGATTTCCCACAATTGGAGTATAAATTGATTCGAATTTGGGAGTAAAGAAATCAGAGTTAAAATTGAAGCAAACTAAAAGCTTCCTACAAGAGGCGATGAATGTGCTAGTGTTTGAGCAACGCCGTCGTTTAGCGGTGGAGTACGCGGTGGCTATCGTGCGCGGATCGGATTCTTTACTCGACGATCAAGTTTCTCAACACGTACGATAATGTCTTTTAGTACGGAGACTATTTGAACCAATTTTGGCCTATTCTTTCAATTTTTGCTGAATTTTGTCATTTGTTTCCTCAACTAATTAACGATTTTTCTAATGTGATACGTAAATTAGAGCATAATATAGAAATATACTCGTATATATTATCATGAAATATTAAAATATTAAATTATATACGGAGTATTTATCATACTTAGATAATATCTTTATAAATTTGGTTCTAATTAACATCTTCACTAAACATTTTTTGAAGTATTGAATTTTGTAGTACAATGGGTGTGACTATTTTGATTTGGTAGATGAAAAGATGAAGATGAAGAATAACAACGACATTGATCAGCATGAGCACGGGTTACAAATTCAGATTCTGGAGAATAAGAGATTGGACGAGAAGACGTTGAAGATGAAGAAGAAGAAGAACGTCAAGTTGAAAAAGGACTTGATTGAATTAAAAACTCAAGTTAAAAAACAATTTAAAGAGGAGAAATTAGCTATCATTTGATTAATTTGTTCTTGTTTTTTTTTTTTTGCACATTTTGTTGGATGGTGAAGAATGTTGCTTGAATGATGTTATTGTAGTTATATGGTATTTTGTCAATTGTAACATGATTCGATTGTAAGACGCTTCGAAAATGTAATACTCGTATTCAATTGCGAATACACAAAAAGAGATTTTTACTTGTTAGGTTGAAGCATCTCTGTCGATTTAGATTAAACAAATTAAACAAAAAGAGGTTGACCACATGACTACACCAAACCTTCATTTACAATTTTATGTTCACCTAGTTGACCCATTCATCCTTGTTAATTGTCAAATACAAACATAGCTTTCTTTAGGATTCATCACATTGCTGCAATATATTTTTATACATTCATTATTTTATCATGAGGCCACTACGTAACATGTTTTGTTTCCGTATTTATTGCATTATATGCCGAGATCAAATTTCAGTTCCGTCAATTCCACAAAGGAGTAGGTCTCCTGAGAAATGGTCTCTCATCAACTTTACTGAGAGACTAAATATAAATGGAAGTAACAGTGGTACCAAATCTAATAGAGGGTACGCTTCTTATACAAACGGGTACAAAATAAAGTTGTCATCTAAGGATACAAATAGAACCTAGAATAGTACTGAAGAGCGGTCTCTCAATAAGGAGTTATTGAGAGACCGTCTCTGATTTCCACATTACTCCCTCTCGTCCATTCAATTCTAGGACGTACTACATTACAGTATGATTCAGTGAAAGTGTTTTAATGCTAAGAAACTTCACAGTGAACTGAAAGAATAAATGAACATTTTTATTTAATAAAATTATATGTATGCCAATATAGCCAGCCATAAAAAGCTACAGAAAAGAATGAATCTCATTCACAGAAGAAGAACATACTACACCAGGTTTCTCAATACATTACTACTAGCTATCACAACCAAAACTATAAAGGCAACCACAAAATTTACAAAGTGGATGAGGATCATCCTCAATCACACATCAAAGATTACAACAAACATGAGACGGCCAGGGTTGAATTTCAATGTGTTCGATGAGGACTTAGCCAGTCGATAATCGAGGGGACTCATCATCAACATTGTCGACAGTAACATCGACTTTCTCATACTTGAAATCCACGGGATTCATGGGTAATTCAGGCACTACATTCGAGTGCCTACCAAAGAAGATCACCCACAAAAACAATGCAATGAATGCCAACATTGTACCACATCCAGTTGCAAAGATCACCCCACCGAGAATTCTCAAAAAACAACTCTTTTTCATCTGAACATGTTGATCATCACCATCAGGGTTCGACGGGTCTGAATGTAGAGAACTAGGAACTGTCCTAATCTCAAAACTCCAAGAAGATAAACTACTAATCTGACTCGAGTTCCCACTCGACGAGCTAATCCCCACCATAACATCCTTACTGAGCCACATTTTGGAGAAATCGATAGGGTAAGAGATGAAAGAGTCGTAAGGCCTGTCAGTACCGGATTCAGCCAACCTTATCTCAAGCCTCTTAGAGATAGCCTCGTAATCGATCCAAGATTTCAATGGAATCCCACCATTCAGAAGCAAACCAATGGACGAGACATCACTAATCTCAGCAGACACAAAGCTTCCCACATCGACACCGACATGATTCCCATTGAAATCACCTACATTATCATCTTTCCTAGTATCAAACTCAACTGCAACATATTTCCGGTCAACTTTACCAGAAATCCCAAAATACCCTTGATCAAAAACCTTTGAAAGTTGCTCAACTTTGGGGAAAATCACGAAAGCGATACCGTCACCATCACCAGGGGTGATAGTAAAAGTAAATTCAGTCGAAAACGATACGGGTTTGGATGATTTCGGATCGATAAACTTGAAGGGTTTCTTGTAAACAATTTCCCCAGAACCGGATGAAGATGAAGGAGAAGTCAAATTGACAAAATGACCCCCATTTGCAATCTGGGCATCCCCTAAAAGGGCAAAATCGGAATTAAAGTTTGGATCTTTATCACCATTGAAGGAACTCAGTGAAAATGAAGATATGGGTTCTGCAATTACGGCTAATAACAAATGATTGATTATTATTACAAGGAAAGAAGACGAAAGATAGTAGTACCTTTGGATTTGATTCATCGTTTCTCCTAACGAATCTATATGAATCGTAAGAGGAAAAAAAGGGGGGAAATTAACAATTTTACAATTTTATTGAGATATTTTGATTGATTTTTTACTGGTTTCTACATTTCTTGAAGATCGGATATTTGGGAATTCAGAGAATATAGGCAGTTTTGCCAAAGATTATGAGAGAGGAGAGAGGATGAAGAGAGAGGGGAGAAGGTGGGCTGTTAGTTGGACATATCTGAGTTGTCCACTGTCTAGTAGGATGGCACGTGCACGTCTTAGGGTAGTTGAAATATCGCCGATTCTATTGGCCCAATGAAAATGTTACTCCTTTGTTGTTTAGCCCATACATTTGAAAATTGATTGGCATTGTAGTTGGTCCATCCCAACTTGATTGGCATCATAGATAAGTAGACAGGTAAATGGGTGAACCGGATCGGGGTTGGGTCAAGTGAGTTCTGAGTTGTATAAATCGGGTTGATTTGGGTTGGGTTGGATCATCTCGAGTTTCGATCATTTTCGGGTTTGCTATTTTAAACTGTTTTTTTTTTACTAATATCGACTTGTTTTGAGGTCAATTTCGAGGGCAGGTCAATTCGGGTTACGTGTCAAACTCAGGTCTTCAATTTGGGTATTGGGTCGGATTCGGGTTGACTTATTCAATTCGGGTCGGATCAGTTTTGTCAACCGGAACCTAAATATGTTATTGTTATGGGAGCGTGTACAGTCTATATATAAGGCAACTCAACTCATCTTTTGGACGTCTTGTTGCAATCACTAATTCTCTAATGAGACACACGCATACAATTTCACATTAAGACTTGTGTACATGATAAACGTTCACCCGAGCGATTATCCACAGTTTTACTTTGGTGATATGATCTCATTGTAAAACTGATCTCAAATTATTTGACGGTAAATCAAAGGAGTCACCACCAAACTTAGCAGGTGTTCAAGTCCTTTCGAATCACTTTATGTCTAATTCTAACAAGCACAAAGCAAAGTTTTGACCACGAACACTAAAGTTGAGGGATTCAAGTCTTTGCACTCATTTAACTAAATGTCTCTCGTTGCCAACGGTTCAGACATCCAAAAACTATAAAATTTGAGTAAGTGGTGTAAATACGCGTTGAGAATCCGATCCCTTTGATGCCAATGTCAAAAATTTACCTTTATTCCAAACTTATGTCTTTGTCTTTCTTCCAAAATAATCCATGTTATGCAAAGAAAGGCTAAACATGTTTCTTCCAATTCCAAATCTTTACAATTTGATACTAAATTTCTCATCTGGTTATCCCCACTACAAACATACCTTCAAAATGTCAAATAATAAGATGGTTTCAACCAATATCTTGCAACACGAAATATGTGTCCCGTGTTTTCTAAACCCTCCCACAATATTTTTTCTGATTATGTTTTCCTAAACTTTACATAATATTGTCTTATTACGTTTTCCTAAACCTACTCGGATAACATACTACGGTATCCTCTATTACTTAGGAACCAACCCCACAAACCATCATATACTATACACCATCAAGCTCAAACTATCCTTGGTAGTTCAAAATGTCAAGTACTAGTACTCATAGTTTTTTCAAAGCTCCATGCCCAAACAACTCAATCCTATACAACAACACACTATGTTCATGTACCCCTGGCTATCTATACAATCACACCACAAACTCGTGTCATTTGCATCGAGTCCCTCCTACAGAATGGCTTACAACTTCTGTAGTAAAGCACTCGATGGTGGACGATAACTACAAGAAGGCAGTGAAATACGAGGTGTTTTACCTCGAAGCTTGCGTGATTGCGTTGCTATGTTGGCTAATTCTATGCGTTATTGCGAGGTTTCTTAAGCTGGGAGATGGACGGAAAGCCGGGTTTCAGATTCGTTGGTGGATTAGTCGCCTTGATCTTACGTTTCCTACCAGCCATTGGCTCGTACGTCTTATATATCATTGTACCTTTATTCCATTCTTCCTTTTCAGTTCATGAACAAGTTAGCCAAATGTTTGAACTTAGTATCGAGGTTTGCTCTAATACCATGTTAGAAACGTTTTATGTCAAACTACAACTAATGTTTCCCAATAAATAGGCTGATCAAGCTGTTGTCAAGAAGCGGAAAACAGAACTAGGAGGTGCATTCTCCATTGGCTGCTGGATTCTGTTTATCGGCCTTCTTGCTGCGTGAGTCTATCTTCACCCTCTTTAGCCGTAAAATCAATTTTGATGATGATGATGACGGGTTTTGAATACTCTGTACATTTCATTGTAGATTGTTGCACCAAATCGTGACAGCCAGGGCAACAGAGATATCGAATATAAGGGCAACAAATGCACCGGACTTGGAATCCTTCACTAATGACTTAGAGCTCAAAATAACAACAATCTCCTCGATGTCTTGTGCTCAACTTCAAGGCCTCGGAACTGTCGCTGTTGGAACTCCTGGTTTCATCGACTACAACACGTTCCCTCTGTCGACATTTTCAGACTATACTTGTGTCAATTCTAGTACAGGTCCAGTAATCTCTCTGAAGCGTGAAAACTGCCCTCTTACTTACGATCATATCTATATTTCCTGGCATTTTGTCGACGTTTACATGGGTTCGCCTGCAACTGCTCTTGGGTTCCACTTCAATATCACAGTCAAAAACCGAGTTGGCAAACAAGAATACACCAATTTCATCAGCGGGGTATTGAAAAATCGATCAAAATCAGAGGATAGTCATAATGCCATGGTTACATATCGAGGGGAGACTACAAATCTATTGAAGTTCAATTTCTTTCCTAGAGTTCATCTCAATCTAAAAGGGCTGAAATTGCTGCAACCCTTGTTTCACGAGTTTCGTCCTGGATCTCATACTCGAGATGCTGATAATCTCAAGACAATGCTTCAAAGTTCAGAGAAAGGAGTTGTGAATATTACATTGGAATTGAAGTTTCTGTCTGAATATTTCGTTGAAATCGATGACAAGAAGTATTCAGGTCCCGGTAAGTTAACTCTTACATTCAGCAGTTAATCTTAAACTTATTACAGTTCACTTTCATGTTAGTAAACCGTAAACACATTTATATACAGTATGACATTTGAAAGTGCAGTAAGCGTTCTAGCAGATCTTGGCGGACTTTACTGTCTCAGTTTCACGCTATTTCTGCTGCTTTTATCAATGGTAAACTCAGTTCTTAACAAATCGATTAATTTCCTTAATCAATTTCCATCAAACATGATATAATACGAGCGTTTAGTGTGAAGCAAGGTTTAAGGGACTGCGCAGCGAAGACCAGAGAATGCAGAACATTAAGAGAAGTCTAAAGGCTCAGAATCATTGGAATAAGGTACTAAAACGTTTGAATATATGAGACCGTGTTATATGAGATTTGGTATTTTCTAAGTTGTTTTAGTTTCGTCTAACACGTGTTTCTGATCTTATGTGTTTATATAGCTGCGGAAATTTGTGGCGTTTACCTATGGATGTCGATTGCTAATGGAAGATTATGACAGTGGGAAAACACAGACAGTGTGTTGCAAGTGAGGGAGGAAATTGTTGAAAGAGGGTTCAATGAGTTGAGATTCAGTTACAAGATTTGTAGTTTGTAAATTGTGAGTGGAGCGAACAAAGAGATACAAGCAAATAACAGTCATGTTGTTTATTTAGCATAGAGTTCAAATGTCACAATGAAGAGACTGTCTGGGGTCACCGGTCACATGCTCAAAGTCGATTTTAATCTCAAATGATCGAAATCTTTTTTCTATCACACTTCTCTCAAGGTGGTCCACTCACTTTATTCTCTTCCTACTTTTACTTACTCCCTCCGAGTTCTATTATTCTCCCATTTCTCCCTCTCCCTCCTTTTTTTCGGCCACTCATTTCTCTTTCCTTATTTTTAACCCAAAACCTTTTGATAATAATAGGAGCTCGGATGAAGTATTTTATTAGAAAACTTTTACTCCGTATTTATTTTATTATATGCTCACTCCGTTCCACGAATTGTATACATTTGGTTTTTTACACTATTCATGAGTGAGAAAAATATTCAATATAAATTTTAATATATAAGATAAAATATAATCATAGAGGATTCTTGTTTAAATCGTCTAATCGAATACATTATGAATACCAAATTTTTATAATTTTTGGTAATACGTAATTAAAGATATATACAAAAGAACAATAGCATCGACATACGTGCATAAAGCAAACGTATACAATTCGTTTGAACGGGTACTCCGTACTTATTTTATTAGAAATGTATCACTTTTAAGTAAAAGAAAACGGAATAATTTTTTTTTTAATCAAATCCGTATCCTACGAAATTCCAAATCACGGGTTCGATATCTTCATGTGTAGGTTAGTTCAACCTAGATTACAGTTAAGGATATTTATTTCACAAGTGAGATGAGGGATGTGCTGTCATTTTCGTTTCTGCATTTATTGGGGGTCTTTTAATATGGTTGTCTAGTATTGCAAGGAGTCGATGGAGTATATTAATCCGCAAACAACTCTCCAAAATTTTATCCCCTTTAATAATATAAAATCCATCTATCAATTAAAAAAAAAGAATGAGCATTAAGGATGAAGAAAAAGCAAAGGGCCGAGAAGTGGAGCCGTTGGCTCCATCTCGGCCTCAGCCAAAACGGAACCAAGGCTGTCGACTCTGTATGTGCTTCACCCTGGTTACGTTGCTCATTCTGGTTATAGTTGTCATAATCCTATTAACGACCGTATTCAAGGTTAAACCCCCGAACGTGAAGCTGGTTTCGACGACAGTGGAAGGCGTTGTTCCAAGAATCAGCTTCCCGACTATGCAAGTCGAGCTCAACATCACACTTAACCTCACACTTCTAGTAAACAATCCGAATCACGTGAGGTTCGAATCCGGGGAGGGAGAGGCGTGGGTGTTGTACAAGGGGGAGCAGGTTGGGAGCGTCGTGGTCGATCCGGGGTTGATTCCTTCCAAGGGGTCCGCCACCTTGGTTTGTTTGCTCACCTTGGAGGCCGATCGATTCGTTGATTCCGGAGTGATGTCCCTGCTTAGGGACATCACTGACGGAGAACTCGATTTGGAAGTGAAAACTCGAGTTCCTGGAAGGGCCAAAATTCTGTCGTTTAAGAAACATGTTGTTACCTCTTCTGACTGTCACATTGTGATTGGATTTCCGGATATGAAGATCAAAAGTCAGGATTGCAAGCAGCATACTAAACTATAGGATTAGGATTATTCATAGTTCCTCTTTCGCAACATTTACAGGGCTTCTGGTTAACTAAGAATACGTCCAATTGTAGCCACGATCGATCGATTAATACTGCTTGTGGGAGTGTACAAATCTGTTCCTCAAAGTTCGTGAAATAAGAAACTCGATATTTTAGAAAACTGTTTCGTAATAATCGATTTATAAGTCTAGCCTAGTTCTTTTGTATTAGCATTTAGTATCAATCTAATAGTCGTGTTTATAAGTTTTGGTTATATCAACAGTTTTTTTAATTGTTCTAATTAATTTTTTCTCCAAAATAAATTTATTGTCATGTGTATGGAAGATTATAGAGAAGAAGAGAGAGTATTAAATATCTTCGACATACTCACATCAAATAATCTCTTTAATACAGTATAAACTTTGAATTGAATGATGACAATTTTAAGTATTTTTTGATAGCGAAATGAAACTGTGGACATGATGTAGCTTAAAATTGGTAGTTGTGAGTTGAACAATTTGAAACGATCATTTATGAGTGGAGAGTCCAAAAAATTGACATGAATAAGTGAAATTCCACGATAGTCAAGTACCTACCCGTGCCTTTCACTTAATATTACGCGTTTACCAAACATAGAGAAACATGTCATACCGTCGACCGGTACGTGAATGAGTCACGCAGGTGGGGGCTACATAATTAAGAATATGAGGAAACAGCTCCATCTTTCATACGAGTACATATAATATACTCCGTAATATAATACCAGTGCGGATCTCCCGTCCTATTTTATATTTGCGTTGATATAATACTTCGTAAAAAGGAGGAAGAAAGATAAAAATGGAGAGTAGATGTGAACCACACCTTGATGACCTAAAAACAAAAAGAAAAGTGAGACGATGATAGGAACTCGGAGGGACCATATATGATTATATGGTGGTTGGTTAGATTGTCAGTAGAAGGCAAGCATTTAAGGAGCATATATGATATATCCCTTCATTATCTGGTTTACATTACTTCTCTATGACGTACGGAGTATCTGTTAATAGTCCATATTTTATTTTGAGACAAAAACGATGAAGAGATCATCCCTAAATAAGTTATTGAAAGGAGAAAAATGGTTCCTCCATTCATAGAGAAATCATTCTTCATGGAGAATAGAAGATATTTATTTTTTCAAACGAATGGAATGCAAAATGAAAATCGTGGGTCCCCATAATAAAAATATTAATATTAAAATAAATTAAAGTGATGTGTAAATGAATTAAGGTAGTAATGAAATCTGTTGGGACCCACGGGAAAAATAAAAACTTCATTCTTGAATAGAACAGTTCTTTTATGATGAAAAAAGTAGGATAAAAGTTATGATCCAAGTAATGAGGAGGATGCTCTAAGAATAATGAGATGGTTCAATTTAATATACCCATCAAAGTATTAGTAACCAATAATGACAGCATCACCAATGTAATGAACTAATGATTTCATATACTTCTCTTATAGTTTTTTCAAATTATGTTTCTCTGTTTTTTGTTTTTTTTGTTTATAATTTTTTTTGTTTGTTTATACGAGTAGTTTTTTTTATTCCGTAATGATATGGCTTCCCCTCCCTTCCATACCCATTTCTTTTCCCTAATACTCCATGTCTATATCTATCTATATAAAAATATTAAAAGTCATGTTAAGTGTTATTTGAGTGACATGTGGCATTGTAAAGATGAATCATTTGCCACCCTCACCATCTAGCAAAAGATTAAAAGAATTAATTATTCTTCATGTTCTCTATTGATTTATGACAATTATTACTAAAGCGTCACAATTACAAAATTAACCTTTCGTTTAACCAAAAAGAAAAAAAAATCTCTTAATGTGAACATTTGGAGGCTATTTTAGTCGCTTGGTCATAAAGTACTACGACTATGAATAATTAATCCAATTATTTTTATTAGTTGTTACTTCAAGTTTGGATCTATACTATCAAGATGACGACCTTATGAAAATTGCAGTGTGGTGGTTGATCACTGATTGAAAATTTCAAAATATCTTAATGCAGGTTCAAGCAAAGACCGGAAATATTGAGCCAGAAGGATTCAACAACAAGTCGCTTGGTTGCCAACACAGGCCGAAGATGTTGAACTAACATCGACAATCCACCATGGACAACAAGTGGTCAAAGAAAACAAAAATGGAGATGTAGGCATCTAGCAAGTGGCCAAAGAACAAATGAAAATTATAGAATTACTATATTAAATAATTTAATTAGATTTATAAAAACAGTATTTTGCCAACATGTAGTGTTCACTTTACTATGGAGTATAAACAGATAAATATAAAATAACATTCATAATAGTTCACTCAATATACTAATATGTCCAGGACAAAAAAAAGTGGCAAGACTCTTACGGGAGTATGAAGAGTCCCGTGAATTCCACGGGCAAAAGAACTAGTTATAACCTTAGAAACCTTCTGCAGATCTTTAGAACATATGGGCTGAATATGAAGGTTGTTGATAATTTAACCATACTACGATGACAAAATCAAACGTTTAAACCACTGAGCAAGGGCAGGAAAATTATTCCATATTGAAAAATTATTATATTATAATGGAATTTTATATTATAAATAAAAGTAATCATTTGTTGTTAGATATCAACCAAAAATCTTCTGAGTCTTACAAACTCCTAGGACTATAAACTTTTAAGTAAAATTATTCCACATCGACAGATTATAATAAGGTGATAAATTTCTATTATATAAATAGCAGTAACCATTCGTTCTTGATACATATCAACCAAAAATCTCTCGGGTCTTAAGGCCCTTAAGACTATAGATTTAATTAAAATTATCACATCGAAAAATAATTAAAAATCATGATGACACAATAGAATTCTATATTATGACTAAGAGTAATCCTTCTTCATTGGATGTCAATAAAAAAAACTTATAAGAATTCTTATAAGACTATAAATTTAAGTAAATTTTTCACATCGAAAAGTTATAATAATATAATAAAATTTTATAAATAAGAGTAATCTCACATTGAACCAATGGTACTACATACGAGTAATTAATAAGGTAGTTCAACAAAAAATCTTAAAACTACATGAATAACTTTAAGATTCAAATATGGTTAAATACGAATGTAATTTTAAGGTCGTTATTTCATTTTGTTTTATTATTTAAGTAAATTATTAATAAGATAGTTCAACCAAAAATATTTTGAGTCCTACTTCAGAAAACTATGCTATAAATTTAAGTAAAATCTGTCCACATCAAAAATTATGATGAGGTGATAAAATTTGTGATCATAAATAAGAAAATCATTCGTTTTAGATATTAACAATAATCTTTAAGTTTAATAACCATTCTTAGGGCTATAAATTAATGTAAAATTATTATTCCACATCAAGAAATTATAATTAAGGAGGTGATAGAAATTTTATATCATAAATAAAAGCAAGCGTTCATCTTTAGATATCAACCGGAAATCAACCGAAAAAGAAGATATCACACTAACGTTCGATAATGTGAAATTTTTAACATAACATATACGGAGTACATCGATAAATAAATTCTATATAAAACCATATTTTTTTTTATAAAAATAATCAAGTTCTGAGTCCTTAATTTGGCCAACGACATTTGTTATTTTAACTCTTGTGTAGACATGTCAACACTCGACCCAACCCGAAAACCTGACCCATTTGGGAGGTTCATGCCTATAATTTAATTTGATGTTTACCGCAGATATTATCTCCCTAGAAATACATTCACATATGTGGATATATATTCATTATTAGGCATATTTCTCCTGTTGCGTAATCTTATCAATTTATGCAATCATCAAACTACGTGTCATTATCAATGTCACTAAAAAGTGGCTCATGCATCACACATGCTTTCCAACTAGTATCGTATTATTACGGTATAATTTAGGAAACATAATACGATAATATTGTTTTATCACCAATTCACCATTCATTGTTATCGCTACTTAAAAGTATTCGTATTACAATCTAGTTAGATAGAACAAACACTTCCCCGACTAATTAATATGTGTATGTAAGACAACCATCACAAGTCGAACATGTGGCGAACCATCACCGCTTTTTAAGTTATTACCACACGTCTAGAACATGTGTATGATATTTGGACACACCTTCAAACGTAGAGACGTTGTTTCTAGGTTTCCGATCTTGAATGAAGTACTGCCATTTATGGGTATGTGGTAGAGTCTTGTAGGGAAGTAGGTAATTTTTTTTATATAATCGGAGGTAAGGAGTGATTGATTAAAAGATGTGTTTTGGTCGGTATGAGTTTCACTGAAGACAAATTTGACTTGTACTTTCACTTTAGCATACACATAATACATTCACCAATGAGTAGATCATACAGCCAGTTGTATATATCTGTATGTATAACTGATTTTATGATTTTGAGTGTTATCACAAAAAATTTCGAGTTTTGTTGTCAAAATTCCGAACTTTAGTGAAAAGTTGTCGAGCTAAATCAAATAAATAAATAAAACTTATGACCTACCTCAAAAACTTGTGTAGTAAGCTCAGTAAAGTATACACAAAAGTTCAACAACTTTGAGGTGGTTGTACATACAAGTATACAACTGTTATTACAATACTCCGTACTATTTTCCAACCTCAAGATTTATTGTTAATGTGTGTGTCGCGCTATTAATTACTTGGGGATTATTAGGGTTCGTTTAGTTCACCATGGGAAGATGAAGTTACCGAGAACTTAAATTCACATGAATTTGCATTTCATGGGAGTTACAAAAATATTGTTTGGTTATCATGTGAGGAATGACTTCATGCGGGAAGTTCTACACACCGGGGGCTTAGTGAGTAACTTTCCACCTTATGGAGTAAGTGACAATTTCCCATGAAATGGGCAACCAAACAACTCCTTAAAAATGTGCTTCCCGCGATCTTGTATTTCCCGGTAATTAGATGAGCAACCAACCGAGTCCTTATATTACTATAGAGAGAAAAGTTTAAGGCCGTATCTGACCCGAACCCGCATATAATAACCTCTCAAAATAAGACATGAAATTTTGGTCCTTAAAGCAACGTAGCGCATAGTTTAGGTCCTTGTGCGGAAATTGGAAATAGTAGTTGCGGTTAGGAAGTTAGGTACTGAGAGAGGGAGAGGGAGAGAGAGAGAAAAGCGAAAAGTAATGGAGAGAGAAAGTGACCATCCGATGACTACCGAAGACCCTAACGGCATTACTCACACCACCACCACCGAAGCTACCACCGCAGACGGCGGAGCAACATCACCGACGAAGAAGAAAAAAACCCGAGTAAGAGGACCATGGTCGCCGGAGGAAGACACTATATTAAGTGAACTGGTGGCCAAATTTGGTGCCAGAAATTGGAACCTCATGGCCCGTGGAATTCCCGGTCGGTCCGGTAAGTCTTGCCGCCTTCGCTGGTGCAATCAGCTCGATCCTTCTCTCAATCGCAACCCCTTTTCCGGTGATCTTTCTTACTTACTTACTTACTCGGTTTTTTAATCGTTCATTTTAGCTCCTGTATTTGACGCCATTTGATTTGATTTGATTTTCGCAACTCGGTTTTTTTGGGATTTTGGTTGTTGATGCCTGGAATTATTATCTGGTCCAAATTGCGGTTGTTGATGGTGATGAATTGATGTATATGAATCATGAATGGTCCGCAATTTTGTTGATCAAAGTTGGAATTTTTGGCAGTTCCTTTCGGAATCATTGCGGTTCTTGTTTATCTGTGTTTGATTTTCTGTCCACATTGTTCGCTTGATTTGTTAATCAGTCGTGTCCGGTGAAGTAAAGTTTGTGCATTTGATGATTTTGTGTTGATATTTTGCTCGTTTTGGTCGTCCCTGTTGCTGCATCGGTAAAAAAAAGTCCATTTTTGGTACACAGGAACGTGTTCTCGGACACATCTTCAAATAGAATGTTAATTATATGGAGTAAGTACGAAGTTTTTAGTGTTGTTTTGGAATGAGTCTGACAGACGTCTGAAACATGAATCTTAAAATCGTCAAAATTCATATTATATGCTTCATATACTTGTTCCTACCTAGTATGATATTGCGCTATGAAAATGTGTCGTATTGGTTAGTGTCCACTGAGGACCCAATACTCATATCCTCTTAGTGCTGCATCAGATACAGGTATGACACCAAACTGCAGGGCATAAGTCCGAGCCCAAAATAATACTCCTACAGAGTCGGGAACTGCTTGATATGAAGGCTTGCTTTAACTTGTATATAAGATCCATTTTATACCTGCTTTACATTGCCATTCACTGACCGTGAAATGTGGGATATTGCTACGTTAGTTATCACATTTGAGTTAGAAACAATCAAAAGACTACTGCTGAAATTGTCATTTTGAGGGCCTAATCGTATTTCACAAAGCCCTATTGTAAGTTTCCTTAGTGTATACTGGGTAAGAAACTTTGATTCTTTTCAGTGAGCACTGAGCAGGAGTGAACCTTGGGTGAGATGACTAGTCGGTGACAGTAGGACTGTGATTATATAGGTTTTGTTAATGCACTGTCTACTTGGACTCCTGAACCTTAAGGCTGGCTAACCTTATAAATCTTCTTCTTCCGTCGATATGTCTTTCCCGATTAGTTGTATTGTTTTTAATCATGTCTCTTTTTTCAAATAGTTCTACCAGTAAATTACCTTTTCATGCTCTGTTCATCACTAAGTATACATATTTTTGAGTTATTACTAGAGATACTGAGATACTGCTCGTGGAAGTTACTGTATCTACAATCAAATGAATCAACAATGCCTGATTATACCCTTTGTGGCTTTGTATCTGTTCTCATTTTCATAATTTGGTATTAGTAAATGGAATTCCTTTTTTTCTGAAATCTTGGGCTATTTATGATGCCAGATAGTGTCGTTTAGGAAGCTACTTAAAAGTTGTTTATTTCCAAGACTAATGAGAGTCTTATCATTGCAGAAGAAGAAGATCGCATTCTTATTTCATCCCATGCGATTCATGGCAACAAATGGTGTGTGATTGCGAAGCTTTTACCCGGTCGAACTGATAATGCTATCAAGAACCACTGGAATTCAACTATGAAACGCAGATATGATCGTGGTAAGTTGACCATGCATGCTAACAATTGTAGAAACAGGGCGTCTTCAGAGGATACAGTATCAGACGACACTAATTTTTTGGAGGCTCACAAAATTAGACAAGATGTAGAGTCAGCGGTAAACCAATGCCATCTGTCTACGTATCAGGCAGCAGTCAGTGAGAACAGACACGATGTAAGGCTGTCTGCTAACCACACTCCCGTGAGTGACAGCAAACAAGATGTAACCATGGGAGTCAACCAAGGTACTTCATCAATAGTCCAGGCTCCAGTCAGTGAGAACATACAATATTCAATTCAAACTCCACATCCGCCTCCACTAGCATGGGTAAATCACCTTGTTCACCCGTATCCTCAGTTTGTTCCTCATTATCCTACTCCCGATGTCACTCACTCTGTTGAACCTAAAGAGCATTCTTCTCCTACTCGTCCTATTCCTCGTGTAGGTGCCTTTAATATCTATCATCCGCCACTTCCCAAATCCATGCCTACGGAGGGTACTTCGGTAAATAACTTCTCACTCGAACATGAAATGTCCAAATTTCTTGATGGAGTTCAGAGTGAACCGATTGTTTCTTCTCGCTGTGGCCATGGATGTTATGCTACTACTACTAGTGGTGGTGAATCGAGTTCACTGTTGGGTCCAGAGTTTATTGATTATGAGGAGCCACCTTCATTCACATGCCATGAGTTTGCCTCGTTAGCAAATGAATTGAACAATATTGCTTGGATCAAAAGTGGGCTCGACAGTAGAGGACCTCAAGCAACATCTACTGGAACTGATGACTCTGGGCGGCGCACCCAAAAGAACAATGTGCAGTTTGAGGAAGGACAGTCGAAGCTGAGGGGGATGATGGCAGAAGTGATATCGACACAGATTCCCAGGCAAACGGTTACACTGCCAGCCGAAGTTCAGGGATTGAGCTGTTTATAAATCTACCCAACAAGAGTAACAAGTCAACAACGTACATGACAGTAATAGTGCCACAGATCAGTTAACCTACATATGGGAGCATCTAATCTATAATCTATTGTCCATGAAGTCGTTTTTTTGCATGAAGCGGTACATATCCTTGATATACATACTTGCACTATTTGTTTTTCGGTAAGGGATTGGGAAATGTCGATGACGTGACAAATATTTTGAGATTTGTATAGACGACGAGCAACGGCCTTGGGCCTGAGGTCATGTAACTGCATCCATTATTGACATTGGTGAGATTACATGGTGTACTGTATTGGTGATGCCAGTATGTAATAATTTTGTATGGCTTACATTACAAGAAACTGGTACAAGTACTTGGCATTTATGAAACTTGCTAACTTACGTGATGTACTGTACTTGTTGATGAATGCCCACCTGGTACAAAGACCCATGAATATTACTGGTGACTTGTGCTGTCTGTACACTGTAGCTGGAAATCGATCATGTGACGGATCATTGCTTATTGAAACAAATTATAACGCTGATCTACGTATGTACGCGACTTCATATTACACCATCAGAATACGACAACATGATTTATGTTTTAGTTTTTAATGCTGATCTACGTATGTACGCGACTTCAGATTACACCATCAGAATACCACAACATGATTTGTGTTTTAGTTTACATTAATGATACGAAGTAATTAACCCTTTTTGTTACTGATAATATAACATTTGCTTATGTGTCAAGCTCACATTAGATAATTTTGCCACCAAAAGCCTCAGTTGTCCGTCATGGACTACTCCCTCCCATCAAATCCAAGGTTTCATTGAATATTTGACTACTTTTAAGAAAATGGGTCAAAAGTAACAATATTTTGGGTAAATCAAATAGTTGCCCACCAAAATTAAAATGGATAAAAATTAAGGTCATTTTAAGTACACAAAGTCTTATTTGTGACGGTCATATCCATCACAAGTGTGTGACGGGTCAAGTAGTGTATATAGGACAAAAAAGTATAGTGAATAAGATTTGATAGTAAATGTCGTGTGATTACTAATCAAGTAGTCAATACTTGACCCGTCATACACTTGTGACGTATATATACATCACAAGGGAGACTTATTATTCTAAGTACATGCTTTAGCCAGTTGTTGTTCTCCCTTGTGACGGTAGTATTCATCGTATCCTTATAACAGGTCAAATAATAGTCATTTAGTTAGATATGGACAAATCATTGGCATTGGCATTTCCCATATGAGTTGGAGTACTTTTTATCTTTTGTACCTAAACGGATATTATTTGACCCGTCATACGAATATGACGATGATCGATCACAAACAAGAATTTGTGTTAACGGTTTAATGGGATGATCGGTGATAGGAGTGTTAATAATTCCTCCGTTTGATGTTTCGATAAAAGTATACAACCACATAACATTAAAAATCTCCCCACCCTTTCTCTCTTCCAACTCCCCCACTCTCCCCTTCATTCTCTCCTCTCCTTCTCCTTCTCCTTCTCCAACTCATCCATGGCGTTTCTCGTTTACGTCAACCCTACTTCCTACTTCCTCCCTAACTAACTCGTATTCAAATACACAGCTGATGTGCACAAACTCCATTTAACCCAAACCCGAACCCGAAACCGACCTAGTCTATTTCCTACCAAAAGTAAGTAACCCACCGCATTTTCCATTAAATGTAGCTAGCTAACAATGGCAACACCAATAGCAACACCGCCTCTCGGCGACATCGAACAAGGACCAATCACCACCGCCGTGGAAACCGCCAGCTCATGTGGGGAGTCGTGTACAATTGACAATGATGAGCACAATAGAAGGTCGTCTTCTGCTTCCTTCTCTTCCTGTTATTCATCCGACTGTTCTGTTGAGGATTTAGAAACTGGGGGCGGCGGCGGCGGTGACGTGGCGGCGGCGGCGGTGGAAGGGGGTAAAGTGAGTGTGCATTCCTCAAAAGTGGATAGAGATTGTAGGATATGTCACTTGAGCTTAGATGGGTCGGACCCTGAATCCGGGTTTCCGATTGAGTTAGGGTGTTCTTGTAAAGAGGATTTAGCTGCCGCCCACAGACATTGTGCTGAAGCTTGGTTCAAAATCCGCGGCAACAAGTATGACTCCCTCCGTCTCGTTCATTTGTTTACCTCTTATATTCATCGTGAGAAGTATTTTAATCAAAGAAAAGACGTTGAAAGTATTTATTTATTTATTTTGCTGTTGTTGTTGCTGCTGCTGCTGTGGGTTTGATTAGTATAGTAATTGAATTGTTGGATTGCTTAGGAAAGGCGCACTTGGTTGCATTCAATTAGGAGAGAGTGATTCGGACCTCCGAACTATTGGCAAAAAATCCACAATATCTTCGCCTTAACGTAATCATTAGACTGACACATCTTCGATAATTGTAGATTTGGATGTTTTATGCATTTGGGTGTTCAAGTTATCAGATTTGGTATTGATATCGTTTCTGGTGCTTTGTTAAGGTCACATTCATCTGATTCCATATTTACAATGGGAATTTTTTCCTTTTAGGCGCAATGAAAAAAATTGATAGTAAGATGCAGAAAATGGGCTGTAAACTAATGTGCTAAAGATATGGTGATGCTGTAAAGTTAGTGTGAGGGACGTTTTGTTTGTTGGAGGAAAAAAGGGGAAGTGTTAAAAGGAAAGTAAAGTAAGGTTAGTTGAATGAAGGAATCAACAACTGAAACAAGCAAAAGTCGGAGAGGACCATGTCCATGGCCGCTTTATTTGTTAATTTAATCTTTTCGGGTTCATTACGTCTGTACTAAGCAACCTTAATGATTCTTGATTGTTTTTTGTATGAGTTGATGATTTTTCAGGTGACTATTCATTCAGCATGAATATTAAGTATACTTGTTCAGTTGTTCCCCCCATGTGAGTAGATTAGCTGACTTTATGGGTTAGGTGTTAGTTGAGGACTTTAGGGTGAGATCCATCTGCTGACTCTTCTCATGTGAACTGTCGCTGATAAATTTCCCTTTTAATGTCATCTCTGTTTATCTTTAGTAGTTGTGTCCCCGGGATGGGATGTTAATGGTCTGACATTTGAAAATGGTTTGCCCGTGTATTGTTGGCCTAATTCAAACACATTTGTATCGGAATATCCTTCGTCAAATTGCTTAAGCTATATTCTTCAATAGGCAAGTATCGGAGTAGCATTTTTGGTTGGAAGGCACAAGTAGTATTGATCTATTTCGTTGGGATGTTTCCATAAACATATAATGATATTGATGGGTCTAACATGAGACTTGTTCACTTATAATATCATTAGTACTGTGCCGTATTTTTTTTTTCATTTGGAATTTTTTGTTCTGTTCAATTCCAAATACAATAAATTGTTTGTTCCTTACTTCAGAAAATAAAGCTTGGTTAACTATTGAGGAACTTTCTCTCTTTTTTTTTTTTTTTGCATTTTTCTTGATTCGCTTGTTCTCTATCTTCTCCGCACTTATGTCAGTGAGTGTACACGCGTCTCTAACCATCTAGCTAGGTAACTCTCAACCCTCGCAAGACATTTGCGTTGCAATATCCCATAGATGTGTTCCTTGCTTGGGTCAGCATATTGGTTTGTTTGTAATAGGATAATGGAAAGGATTGATATCAACCTTCTCCAACTGTCTCCTCTTACATCGGTCTTGTTATGGATAATAAAGATGATAATGAAAAGATCACGTAATCCCTTGCTTGAGTTTTGAGGGGCTGGAAAGGTAACTAGGTAATTACAGGCATTAATACTCTAAGCAATTAGAAAATACCGAGATTCTAATTAGTTTGTACGGAGTATTTATCTTTTCGGTCTTCTGCATGGACTCCTCTGGCATTTTTTCTTCACTCCACAATTTATTCATGATTCACCACTCCTTTGCGTTGTCTCTTTCCGTATTCAATCTCTCTTTAATATAATTTAGTACAAGCCACTTACTGTGTCATATTTTTTTCCATATCTATCAGAAGTTGAGAACCTTTGCTGAAATGACCTGATCGTGGTGTATATATATTACGGAGTAGTAGTTAGTTACTTCGTAAAAGAGTTCTCTTGAGATAGTATAAGCCTTTTTTCAGGGCTTGCGAGTGGTTTTGTATTAAGAGTAGGATTCAGCATTTTGAAGGCTCATAATTTCCAAATTTTCACACAGTGTTATCGTTCTTGATTCTTGAATAGTATATACTCTACGGAGTATCAACTTCTCAATTAGTTGCATCTTATCTTTTAGATAACGAAGTATTTAGATTTAGAAAACTAGATTCCAAAAATGCTAGAGTACCAAATAATAGCAAAAATTACTTGCAGAAACGATCAGTTAAGCACTGCACACTGTCGACCCTGATCGTGTCATTTACTGACTCGTAGTACATGCATGATCTGATTATTTTGAAGCTGCTCCCATCCAGTGACCCTACCAAGTTTGATTTGGTCCATTATCATAGTGTCAGAAGCTAGATTTATGCAACATGTGTGTATATGCATGTTTGTATTCAATTAATCTTCGGTGTCTTGACTCGGGATTTGTCATATTTGTAAGATAGAACCACGATTCATGATCGAACCTTTCTTTCTGTGTTGAGACGCTCATCTTTTTCTATAAGAGGCGCTCTTTTT
Source organism: Agrostemma githago (assembly GCA_958450325.1). Taxonomy (NCBI): domain Eukaryota; kingdom Viridiplantae; phylum Streptophyta; class Magnoliopsida; order Caryophyllales; family Caryophyllaceae; genus Agrostemma; species Agrostemma githago. Next base: position 66,058,005 of record OY288255.1, on the reverse strand, counting down.
GCATCTTTTCTCTAGATGTCACTTTGGTACATGTTCTTCTCCTTTAGATGTTGGGAGCATTGCATCTGTATCCAGCGGCTTTAATAATTTAAAGTTCAGTGTCTGAAGCATCTTACAAACTTCTCCGTACTAGCTAAAGTTTTTTTTTATTCGTTTTATTTTTGAAAAATCAACGACACCACTAACCATCTCTACACTGTTGGCAAGACAAAAAGTATCTCACATGAGTGCTTCTGCAAGTGTCCGGTTTGGTTATTATGAGAAATTATCTTGTTCTTGGTTTAAAAATGGAAGTGACCGTCATGCTCATGTCTCAGAGTATAGATTGTCGGACATGGTACACATATCTTGGGTGATCTCATCATAGCCCCCGTGACCATTTTTTTGAAATTCAATGTGTTAGTTCGTCGCTTAATACTATCTTGCTAGGTTCTTGACTTCCTGATCACTCTGTCGTGATAAAATTGCAGAACATGTGAAATATGTGGGTCGATAGCTCAGAATGTAGTTGGAGTGACTGAAGTAGAAGTGATAGAGCAATGGAACGAGGCTAATGACAGTACACCAACAACGGTTTCTGTGGGACCGCACCCTGGTGAAACACAACATTTCTGGCAAGGACACAGGTTCCTGAATTTCCTACTCGCATGTATGGTCTTTGCCTTTGTCATCTCCTGGCTCTTTCACTTTAACGTTCCCTCCTGAGATTCTGAAATCAAGCTTGTTTCCGAGAAAAGCTACAACTCTCATAAAAAGGTGTATGTGTATATCCATCCTCGTCCTCTATTCTCGTTTCACTAGCATTAAAAACTAAGAAGCGAATGCCGTGTAGGCTATTATGAAGTTTGTTTATATGGTTAGGTTAGTCCCTCCCAGGAGAGCTTTTACAGTTTTACTTGCTGTTGGAATCGGTATTGTTATAAGTTTAGAGCAAATGTGTAAGGCTATTCGCTTGTACTTGAAAACATGATTTGGTCGGTGTGGGTGCTATGTATTGAGTTCTTAGTTCTCACCCAAAGACGGTTTTATGTGCTTTTATGATAGGTAGTATCTCGCAATATACCAACAAAAAGATCATTGATTCAAGTCTCTTCCCCTACGTCGTAATACGATTAAGTATGTGCTGGTTGAAAAAAAAAAACTATAGGCTTGGGTACCACTAGTAAAACTACACAAATTCTTGGGAGAGACGATCTTTCAATAATTTATTGAGAGATCACTATTCAGTACCACTTTATGTTCTATTCATACCATTAAATGACAACTTTGTTTTGTACATGTTTTTATAAGAAGCGTACCCTCTTTATATTTGTATAATCTTTTATGTTAATCGTACCTAATTCTATTAGGTTTGGTACCACTGTTACTTTCATTTATACTTAGTCTCTCAGTAAAGTTAATGAGAGATCGTCTTTCAGGAGACCTACTCGTAAAACTAAAAGCTTGGGTACCACTAGTTTTAGGAGATTACTAAATTACTAGTGTAGATCAATGCAATTGCATGGTTTTGTATGGAATATATAATATATAAATAAATATAAAATTGAAGTAATTTTTATCATTTTTTTTGTTGAATCGTAGATTATGATATTAATATTATTAATAAGTGAGTACTTAAAAAAAAGGAAAAACAAAATGATATTTTTTAAATTGAAATTAAAAAATGATATTTATATTTAGTATAATTATCTTAAAAAATGATACAGTATTTATATATGTGTAAAATTTGTGAATATTTTTGGTCATGTTTTTCAATTTTTTATTTATCATAAATAGTTTTATTGATTTATTGGGTGAATACACATACACATGCGTGGATTTATTAGTAGAACACTAGAACACCTGTTATGGCCCAGGTATTTTATTGGACTGCTGAACCCAAATTTGCCATGTATTAATTCTGGGCTTAAAGGGGTGGACCCAGGCTTAAAGCACACCATTTATTCTATGAGACACCACGATGAGATCATCCTCAAGTAAATGTCAAGTTAATTGGATCACCATCAATTCTTTTCATGATATGGAATAACAATAATCCATAACTTAATTTATACTCCCTCCTATTCCTCTTTGGCAAATGAGAGAGCATGGTTTCGGTTATGTAGCCGAATAGAAGTATTGAAATTTAAGTGACCAAATTAGTGTGATCGTTTAAAATTACTAAGGTCATATTATGTGTTATTAAGACTGAGATTTTTGAGATTATGAGACATTAATTAATACACATAAATGGTAAGATAATCTCAATTAAATTCTTCATCGATTAGATCGAGCTTAAACCTTGGGACTTGGGGCGTGGACACTGTATGTGGAGACTCTAGTAGTGACGATATTCAGGTTTAAAGGTTAGAATTTTGCACGTCGATCACCCTTCCAATTTCGCATAAGAATGCCAATTTATCTTGCATTACTTGGTTGTGAGTACTTGTAAGTTGTAACCATGCATGTTGGGTAATGTTTAGATACATTAGTTTCTTTCTTCATGCAAAAGACAATTAAAGAATCAGAATATGAAATTGGGGAATCTGATGACAGAAGCTAGATAGATGCACAGTACAGTTTTTGATTAGAAGTAGATACGCATGCATTGCTGGATGCGTGGATGGAAGTGTTGGACCATTATTACATACATACAGCATCTTAGCTTGAAATTGAAGGTTACAATTCCTCGGAACTTCCTCTACTATATCTTCCAGAGATTCACCTCCTACTTTTATTTGATGCTATATACGGACGGAGTATTATTGTAGCTACGCACCCAACAACTATAATGTGCCGCCAAAATAAAGTCAATTTTATGCGATTTTCCTAGCTGCAATACCATTGCATGTTAATCATTAAGCTTTGGGATCAAGCAAATGAAATGAATACAAACTGAAGATTATGTTCCATCTCAACTGTATACGAAGCATCTTGGGAGCAATCTTGGTACTTCTTTTTAAGTATGTCATGTCAATTTTGAGATGGAAGAAGGTTCCTTGTACCATATATATGCTGATATTTCATTTGAAAGTTCGAGATATTGGGGTTCGAACTCGTAATCTTTGACTCTGATATCATGATATGGAATCAATTCAATCAAAACCTTAGCTTGAGGTTTAAGGTCCATTTATATTCTATTAATTAATGCATTTAATTATATGATCTAGTGACAGTCCGATGGAACGATAGATAATGGACAACCTTACCAATGGTTCAACTAACAAAAAACCACAAGACATACATTTAAATACGACTAAAATCCTAAAATGTATAACGAAGTCATCTAGTAGTAAAGTAATTAGGTTAAAAGGGCTGTGTTGTATGCATCCCACCACTTGCTCAAAGATGGGTCTTGGAAGCTACTATATGGTTGTTGATTAGATTAATTTTAGTTTTACCTAATCTTAGCACTTTGATTGCCACTTCCGGCCATTTGTATGCTTTAGTCATAGTCTTCTGTTAACTTTAAGTAAGAATCTGGTTTACTTTCTATATAATTATTCTTTTTGCCAAATTCTGATGTAATTAAGGAATTAGCAATGGGATAAACGCATGTAAACTCGCCAATCTTTGACTTTGAACCATTGGTGGAAGCCAATTTCGGTGTATGAAGGGCACAAATTTTTTTTGTCCGAAAAATTTATTAGGAGTAAATAGGATTTATGTCACATCAATCCTATTACTCCGTATTAAATAAGTGATCTTTTGTATTCCCTTCACTTCTCTATAATATTCCACATTTCCTATTTCGATAACTTCTCTATTATCTTTCACCAGTATAACCCCGTGCAAAATTTGCACGGACATGTTTTATTCCAATTTTAGTTATAATTTTCTATGTTATACGATTTACGTCCCTACTTTTCTATTTCTGTAAACTATTTCGTTTGAACTACAACTTTCTATTCTTTTTTGTTACAAAATTTGAAAGTACTGTATTAATTACTCGTATTTTTTTTTTTTTTTGTATTTTTATCAGTAGAATATTACAATCTAATTTGAAACGAAGATGGTATATTTTTTTTGGGTTTTTATGTTTATGTTATATACAGTAGTTCTTTATGTAAATATCAAAGTTTTCATTTTATCTTCCTGTTTTTCGAGATATGAGAGATAGATAATCGAATTTCCTTTCTTTTTATTTTTGTTTTATTAATCATTAACAGTTTTACATTGTAGTTAAGATTCGACTATCATCTGTTTTGTATGTTTTGTTGAAAATCTAGTCTATTCAGATTAAGATATTCATTTATTACTTACATTTTTTTCGCTTATTTAGTTTATATTGGTCGCTTTATTTTTTAAAATATTATGTTTTAAATTAATCAAATACAATAAATATAAGTATAATTATCAAACATTATTAAAGAATTATATGCAATAAAAGCGTGATTAATATTTTATGTAGGAAGTGAAAATTAATAAGCCATAATAAAAGTTTAACTAAAATAAATTGTAACGTACTACATATTGTATGATTAAGTGAGTTAAGTCATACGGAGTAATTATTAATTTCAATATCACCATGATAGTTATTTTTATAGAAACTTCATTTAGGTAGTTAATGTTATGAGACATGATTATTTTATTCTCCAAATATTTGTGGTATTGCCACGTATGCATTTTTTGGTGAGAATGAATGTGGTTGCTCTAAAAGACATTACTTTATATAAATAGGGATTTTTCCTTTTAATACATCTTTTATGTTCCTTATTATTTGTGAGTTGTGACCTCACTTTTTTTTTCCACTTTCATTTTCATCCACATATTCCACTATTCTTAATTTTCTTCCCAAATCAAATATGGAAGATATAAAAGAAGTGGAGGGAGTATTAAATATCCAGGAACCATCGGATTCACTTGTTTGCTATGTATGTGGGAATGAACCTTCCGCTATTATTATTTTTTGCCTCATTTCATAAATATTTATAAGAATATTTTACTAAAATGAGACACAAAAAGTAAACAGAGAGAGTATATATAAAACTTCAATTCAGATGCCGCTATTTTATTTTCCCTACTACGTGAATGTATGCCTGGGTTATTTTCTACTAATTCATCATTATATAGAGTGACACAAATACGTGCATGTCATGTGAATAAATAAACATCAAATGGACTACTATTGTACTGTATGTATTAATTCATAGAAATAGTGATGTAATTAATCTCAGAAATTTAAAAATGGTTGCGACCATTATGCATTATGCATTAGTATTAGTATTGGCCTGTTGGAAAAGGACAGCTCATCTACATGGTCTCCTACTCTTATGTCGCTCTCACTTAGAAAAAGACAAGAGTGCCTTAATTTAATTTAATTTAATTTGGATTTGTTCTTAGAAGAACGTGCGTTGCATGATTAAGGAATCTATAACTCTAATCTCCTCATACTAAACTCTTTGATTAGCTAGCTCAAATTCTGTGCCCAAGAGCCAAATTTCCATTCTTGACTAAAAAAATCACCGTTAATAAGTCTGTATTTTTTCTATCTATTTTTTTGTTCACTTGATCAATTTAATTAGTTTAGTTTAGTTTGTTTCAGTTCAGTCTCATTAAATTTATTTTGTCTCAATTAATTGAACTCATTTAAAGTACAGTGAAGTTCATTTTAGTTCAATTTAAGCCCAATTCAACAAATAATAATAAGATCAAACATCGATTATTAAAGACAATTTTAAGTGTTTCGCATTCAACGTTTGACTCATAGAAATAAAAATTGAAATACATTTATAAATGCAATGCAAGTATGATTTTTCTAACGCCGTTAATAACATGCTAATTAGAGCAAGATTCATTAGGATATTGTTTAGGTATGATAAATATGAGTGCATATTCATAATTTCCCACAATAAATATGTTAACGAACCAACTCAACCAAAACTCCCCCGTACCGTGGGTGGAGAGTTCGAGATATTGGGGGCTGCCAGGGTTCGAACTCGTGACCTCTGGCTCTGATATCATGTTAACGAACCAACCCAACCAAAACCTTAAGGTGATGGTTCAGGCCCGTTTATATTCTATCAAAATATACTCCGTATATCTTTATGAATCTTGCGCTATTAGTAGTCTATACTGAACACTCGTTAGAAAAACCGATAAAAGTAAGAGGAGGATGAATGGAAACATACATCTGATTGAGATTAGGGCATGCATGCATATATAGGATATAAAATGGCCTGGCTCTTGAACGAGTTAAGTTATAAAACAATCCGAAATAGAAGGGGAAGGGGAAGGGGAAGGGGAAGGGGTCATGCATTCATTATACAGGTAGAAAAGGACAAAATCAGATATTTGGTCGCGAGCAACTACCATCATGTTCTCTGAATTTCAGGAGAAAGTCGGTCACATGTTTAGGCACCCCCCAACAAGCTAAGTATGTATGGTTGCTTATCATGCATCAGCCGACATTTTCTTTTAATTAATTATTATTTGTTACGAGTACTACTCTTTTTTGTTTATCTAATCTTCTTGGGTTATCAGTTTGCTAAGTAAGTAATTAAGGTGATTCATGTTGCGGATTTGAGGGACAAACGACAAAATCTATGGATTCAAGTTTTATTTCATTCCCTTGAAATAATGGAAAAACATTGAATGTGGAGACTGTAATTATGTGTTTCCGTTGAAGATTTTCGCACGTTGTGTTGTGTTGTGTTGGATAAGATTTGCTTGCTTGCTTGCTCCGATTGGAAGCATTACATGTACACTTCATTAGAACTAAGTTAAAGGATGCAATGAATGGGGGATATATGTATCTATGAAGGGATATATGGATTGAATTGCATTGGTATTTGATCATACAGATCCAGGGAATCGGAATAGATTATCGAAAATTTTGCAATAGGTTGGTTCGTGAAATGATAGAACATGACATATGTTACACAAGTAACGCAACAAAAAAGTCACAATATATATATATATCAAATGAAAAGCGTATTAATGAGACTAACTATATGTGGTAATGATTGATTCTATCATAATCTATATCACTACGTACATATCAACTATGTAAATGAAACAACTGACTAACCTTAAACAACTCGATCATACTACATATATTTTTAAATATTTTCTAGATAGAATTGAATCTGCAATAGAGATAAAAATGGGACCTATCACGTGCTGGCTAGCGTGTCGGGACAAGAAAATGGACATTGCCTAGGAACAAAGAGGGAGGTTTTATGTCTTGTCGTACCTGCATGCCGATGAAACAAAAATAACGGCCAATGCTAGCTCGACCCATGGAGCTAGTGCTATGTCGTGTTATACTTGAGCGTGCCTAAGCAATTTTGTCTAATTCTACCTTATATGTTTGCATTTTCGGTGTGACCAAATGTGTCATGCTCAGGTGGGTCATACTTCATTGATGTAGGTACGCACAACTCGATCTTTCTAAAGCCTCCACCAAAGCACGACCCACGACCTTCGGCGTGTCGCCTGGCTGGGCTAGCTGTGCTACAGTGGACTCGTGGGTTATTGGGTTGTGGGTCCTGTTGTATTGTGTCAGTTCAATAGATAGCGTGTCTACTTTCCTCTCTAACCCGAATTCTAGGTCGTTGGGTTGACTGGTTAAATGATGACATGGCTAAATAATTCACCACAGAAAATCGATTTCATATGACATTATTTTGAATGAAATTTTTGACTCAATGATTAACACATAAACGCCATAAATTACAGTTCACTTAAATATGACAATCTGCTGTTAATTGACTGAAAATGACGCATTGAATGGCTTAGCTTGGATTTGTTTTGGTTGCCGCTTTAAACGATATTCACGGAGTTCAAGCTATTCAGTCAGCAAATTGAATTGGGGTCCAAGGTGAGACACTGCCCATGCTAGTATTCGTTAACCTATATCTCGGCTAGGGATTCTTCTATTTTGGCCTAAGGTTTCTTATTGGACCGAGTGGTTTTCTATATTAATCCTTAGAGAATACACAATACTATGTAAATTCTAAAATGATCACCATATATTCTGTAATCCTTGCTTAAATCAAAACAACTCTTCAGTACAACATAACCACATAAATCAACCTGTCTTTTTGTTTTGCTTTCTCAATTTTATCATTTCTCGCTTTTACCATAACGCGTCCCCCGCAACATATTTCTACATCACTAGTAGCAAATACCCAATACTCCGTATCAGTAATGGATTCAAGCTGTAGAATTGCTCAACAATCTGTATTACAATCACCATTCCACTAGTTTTCTCTTGATTTATAGCGACTTGGTGGACAAAGTGCGAAAGGTTGACACAAAAAATCAATACGCATATGAACACATTGACCATTTGATCACATATATAGATGCTTCATTACCAATTGGGCACTTCAAGTTGACGTTCAAGTAAAAAACAAACATAATTTTCCAAGTTCACCCACATCCAAATGAAAAATGCATATACTATCAACAAAGTCGGTCAATGAAATTTGGAGGTCCTGTTCCAGCAATATAAGAATCGAATACACAACCTTAAGATCAACATTAATTATCTTAACCACTACACCAATGTAACACTTTTGTTAATTTTGTATAATCAATATAGATATTGCGGTCTTTCGCCTACTTGAACCCCGGTTCCTAGAACCGAATGGATCACCCTATGGGCCGACCCTGACTACCAAACTCACAAGTCAAACTTCGTTGTGCATTGAACCCTACCAAACACCATTATCAACCCATTTCTTCTTAATTCAACAATTTTATTTAACGAGATTTGATAATCAGAGATCAAATTTAATAATTCCACACATCCGACATCCAACCGCAAACCCAACGTGCAACCAGCCGTCAATTGGCGTCAATCAAGCACTGATCTTCCAAATTTTCATTCTCAATCACTCTAGTTTTTCCAGTCTTTGTTTATAATGGATTAATGGAGATGGAAATTTTGAATTTGAGATGAGATTTGCAATCATTTGTTAACACCTGTCCTTTGCCTTCCTTAAAATGAATTCAATTAGTCTTACCTACTCCCTCCGGTCACTATTTTTCGCCCCACTTTCCTTATTTGGAAGGTTTTTATTTTTTGCCCCACTTCTCAACTTTCCTTTTATATCTTACCCTCTTACCATATTATCCTTCTTTTTATCCTTTATTTACAAGAAATGCCATTGAATTTTACACTTTAAGGCCCACCATTCATTTCTTTACCATTTTATATTCGCTCATTATTTTACGTGCAAAAGGAAATGGGGCAATAAATAATGACCGGAGGGAGTAAATGTTAATTCGCAAAATTACAAAAATTTGTAGGAGACAATTTCACAATAATGTTATTAATTAGTTTTCATAAAAAGCATTGCATTTTCAATTTAAATGGATGCGGTGACAAATCTCGTTATAATAGCACAATTTAAAAAGATATGAGTGATTTCACATGAGCCTTCGTGATCTTCCATCAGACTACTACGACACCAGTTGGATTATACGAGAGTAATCCGATGAAAGGCCATCTTTCTGTCTTATCAACTTCGTAATTACATGTGAGTCAATTTGAATAATGATGCAAGGATAGTTATGCTCTCGAGCTAGTAGAAGTACTCCATTGAGAGCCATAATTTATGTCCTAGTAACCGTGGCTGAAATAAGTTGAAATGTTATTTTAGTTACTCCGTATAACTTACTGAGGGAGTATAGACTTAAAACAATATCTAAAATCATTAGCATTGTGAGCATGGTTACCCATGAATTCATGCTAGGTAATCCATTCCTTATTCAATAAAAATCTTTCTTTTTACGAGTGTAGTCATTTTTTTATTTTTTTTATTTCAAGGTTATTTCGGTCCTTAACGGTAGTATATATAACACTTAGTTTCATGCTTATTGACAAGATTAATTTGTTGATGGTTTGTCGCTTGTCTATTCAATGTATCCAAGTAATTTGTCACCGACAATCTCTGGAACCAAAAGGTAAGTTTTCTCTAATCATGCATGAATCAAACGAATGATCACTCATCAAAAGTTGCAAGAAGATAGGCTACTAGGTCATGCCGAATTGTCAGATCATGTTTTTGGATCCCTAGTTTATAAGAGAAATTTGTACTCTTTGATTTTTTATTAGATTTGATTGCGAGTGTAGGCCAGTTATTCATTGTAAGTGTCGTTTGGCGTTCTATTAATAATGAATTATTCTTCTCGTTAAAAAAAGTGTTGGATCCACCCGTGCAAGTAATGGATAGTCTTGAATGAGTCACGAATTTGCACGGAATCTAAAGTAGTTGATTCTTAAACTAGTTTAAGACCCGTGCAAACGTACGACTTATATAGGTGATAAGATACTAGAATAGCACCCGCGTAAATATGCGGTATATTTATTTATTACTCTGTACTTTTAATAGATGAAACATCTATAATTACCACTAATAAATTCGGTACTATATAGTTACGGGGTATATGTTTATATTTTAAATAAGATGCTTAGTACCTTCTACGTTCAAAGTGCAGATTTCTTTTTATTTATTTCTTGTATATATTAATCCTAGTATATATTGTGATTTTTTAAGATTTGACAATTTTAGAAATATATTCTAATTCTATTATATCTTTCTATTATTTAGTTATACCTCTTATTAGGAATATATATTTAGTGATATTATATTCCGTACTTCATTTATTGTGTTATATAGTATTACTAAATACATTGTATAATATTTTGATAATCATTTACTAAATATAATAAATTTGAGCGAAAAACTTCCTAAAAATTCATATTCTCTTAGTATAAGGGGATTATCAATGCAAAATAAATAAATTTTAATATAGCATACCGATTTATATTAATTGTTTAATCGTCGATTGAAATAAATTTTCGATAATACATTCATCTTTTTATTTAAAAAGTTCATTAAATCAATTATTACAATGACCCTCGTATGACAGACTTACATATAAACTATTCTGAAGTTCAAGTAAAATCATAATTGTTTTTTTAAAGTGGAGAACTTTTAATAAAGTTGCGACTCGGCTTGCGAAATGTGTCATATTTTTTTATTGGTTTCTTTTTTAGTATATAGAAAATCAGATAAAATTTCTTTATCCAAATAATTTAATAGAGTAAGGAAAATGAGTTAGCACCCAAACTCGGCGTCACCCCGTCACATGCATCCCTTATTATTGGGGTCCCCTTTTAATAAATTGTGCATGTGAGGAGGTGGCGTCGAGATTGAGCGCCACCCAGTGACGCCGCATCATCATCCACATTTAATAATATTAAAATGGTACGGAATACTTTCTCTGTTCCATTTGATTCTTTACGTTTGCTTTTTCACATTTGCCAATACACGTTTTTTTTGTCTATATCTTTAATTATATATTTTTAAAATTTATAAAAATTTAATATTTATAACATAATCAATTAAACAATTTAAACAAGATCTTACGTGACTATATATTATCTTATATATTAGAAATTATATCGACAATTTCCCTGAATATTACCCAAAATTCAAATACAAAAAATCTATTGGAACGAAGAAAGTACAGGGTTGGAAAATATTTGTAGGTTGTATACTTGTATTTAGGGATGTCAAAGGGTAGGATCTGGACCGGATCCTATAGGATCCAGATCCTTATCCTTATTTCTCCCCTTAGATCCGGATCCGATCCTTATCCTAAGGTCCAAAATTATAGGATCCATATCCGGATCCTAAGGATCAGGATTGGATAAGGATTATATTATCACCTTAGGTAATCATTTAAATTTAGACCATTTAAAGGGTTTAAGCAACCAATAATTATACAATGTTCAAACAAAGCTAAATGGAGTGTAGAGTTTAGATAACGCTACTACACTAGTCCATACAACCACAAAGATCAATTATCCAAAATACGTTACTCAAAAGAAACTAACTCCAGAAGACCACAAGAAACACAAGTCCACAGCTACGTACTATTTCTTCATTATTCATCAATTTGATGATTCATGTTCCATATCATCATAATCAACTATGTCATCGACATCATGAAATAAGAAGATATAAAAGAGACATATAAGCCAAACAAATAAAAGGGTAGGATAAAGGTCGGATCAGGATCTTGTAGACAAGATCCTTATCCGACCCTTTTATTTTTAAAAGGATCAGGATCCGATCTTTATCCCCAGAATCCAAAAATACTGCGATCTATATCCTACCCTTAAAGGTATTGGATCCCAGGATCAGGGTGACATCCCTACTTGTATCGTAGATTTCCATTCCCCTCCCTCCAAAGTTACGACAAAGATTAATAAAACTAAAATAAATTGGAGTGAAATTAAGAGAAGAGAGAGAAGCGTGCAATCACGATTTCCCTCCCTTTTATAAAACCAAACCTCAAATAACTCTTCCTCCATTCCTCCATTCTCCCTTACAATATTTCCCCCTCCTTCATTTCTCCCCCTCCTCTCTGTATTTCTTTCCTTTTCGCCTCTGCTTCGGCCTTGTTTTCTTCATCTTCCAAATGAGGACATTGTGCCCCAATTTCGACAGAGAAGACGGTCTCGAGACGGTCCTAGAAGTCCCAATTCCGGAGGAAATGTTCCCCGCTGCTAAAAACAAATGGCCCAACATGAAGTCTTGGGTTAAATCCAACCCGGCCCGTTCTCCTGCCGGTTTCCCTTTCGGAGACCGTAACTCCCAAATCCAGCTTCTTCTTGGTGTTATTGGTGCTCCTTTGATCCCTTTACCTACTCCCTCCGATCACAAACTTACCAAAACCGTTAAAGATCACCCTATCGTAAGTTTCATCTATCTGTTCGACGAAATGCCTCAATGAAAAGTTTCAATCTTGGTTTATTTTATGCTGTTGATTTAAGTACAATTTCTGACATTGGGTTCGGGTTTTGTTTTTCAACAGGAATCGTCAATGGCGAAGTACATCATCCACCAGTACATTGCAGCCATGGGAGGTGATCACGCGTTGAACTCAGTTGACAGTATGTACGCCATGGGGAAGGTCAAGATGGTGGCGTCCGAGTTCAGTGCTGGTGAAGGGTTGTCTGCAAACAACAACCAGAAGGTGGATAACAGTAAGATTATGAAGATCAAAGGGATGAAACACGGTGGCGAAGTAGGGGGGTTTGTTCTATGGTCTAAAAGGCCAGACTTGTGGTGTTTGGAGCTGGTTGTTTCTGGTACTAAGATCAGTGCTGGCAGTGACGGCAAGGTCGCTTGGCGCCAGACACCTTGGCATAACTCCCACGCCTCTCGCGGACCTCCACGACCTCTCAGGCGTGCCTTGCAGGTATACACACCCTCTAATCTTTCACACAAATTCTCAAATAAGACGGTCTCAATCCAACATTTAGTTAGTTGCCCGATACAATCTAATGTGAAACGAGCTCTCAAAAGACGATCTGATAGTGGGTTGTTGATCACATAGTGTGGTGTCTATGTGGATCCATTGTTGCCACTTTCACTTTGGGGTTGCCTTTTGACTTTAGGAACCTTTGACCTGAATGCTCTTATCTGTGCTTTCTAAATGCACCAACGACCAAACACCATTCCGCGTTAGCTTTCTTTTTAAAAGGATGTGTCATTGTCTGCCACCATAAGCAATGCTGAGCACCACTTCCCCACCTAATCTTGCTGTTGGCCACTCCATATCTCCACTATATGCAAGTTTATCCACTGTCCGACCCATACTCGGAAAAAACAAGCCTTGTGTCGAGTGTCGACTAAACTCGATTGGACCGACCTATAATATTGACTCACTTGAAAAACAACTATAGTAGCCATGACCTCAAATGATGAATATATGTGCTATCTGACCCTGACCTATTAAAGGGTATATAACCATTAACCAGTAGTCTGAAAATAAGTCAAATTTGAGAAGATCGAACCTGAACTTGATAACCCGTTTTTCATGACTAGATTGTCTTGGAAGACGAGTAGAAATAAAGAATAATTATATGGTGTGTGAAGAGTAAAGTTACATACATAGCATGCCTAATGTATGAAGTTGCTGTAATTCTGTGAATGTGTTCACTAATAAGCAACTGGAATTTTCTTAACAGGGTTTAGATCCAAGGTTAACAGCAAATCTATTCACCAACTCTATTTGCATTGGCGAGAGGAATGTGAATGACGAGGATTGCTTTGTGCTGAAACTTGAAGCAAACCCGACAACTTTGGAAGCAAGAAGCAGTGGCAACGTTGAGATAATCCGTCATACAATTTGGGGATACTTCAGCCAAAGGACAGGGCTCCTGATCCAACTAGAGGACTCTCACCTGCTTAGAATAAAAGCCTCCAAAAGTGACTGCATTTTCTGGGAAACTACCATGGAATCCTCAATCCAAGACTACCGAACAATAGATGGTATTAACATTGCACATGCTGGTAAAACCTCGGTTTCATTGTTCAGATATGGCGAGAACACTGAAAACCATTCTAGGACGCGCATGGAGGAGGTTTGGTCAATCGAAGAAGTTGACTTCAATATCAAGGGTTTGACCATGGATTGCTTCTTACCTCCATCTGACCTAAAGAAAGAAGATGAAGCAGGATTTGTAGCAGTTGTCCCATTCAACCCAAAATCAACAACGAAAGTACGAAATGCTGCCAAGCTAGCTAACACCAAGCTTAACCCTGCTAAGGTTGCCGCCATTGATGATGATTACTCCGAAGATTTTGATGACTGTGGAAAGTTGTAGACTTCCCGTCATCACTCGTCAGTTTTGTGCACTTTCTGTAAATATTATGGGAACTCATTTAAGTACAATGTCTTATTTTAGTAAGGAGGTGAATGTACAGTACAGGATACGACTAGCAGGTACTACGCAGCCGTTGTTGTTTCACGGTCTGTTAAACCGAGCGTGGCATGTATAGATCATCGGAACTGTGAGACTGTCTAAGTCAGAACTCAGAACTGTACATCAAAACTCCATTATGTAGCTATACACGAGTTGATATATATGATTCAGAGGCCTCTTGCAAAATTAACCACCTCGCGTGAGAGATCTCACAATAACGTTAGTCTTAGACTTGTGAGTTTTTGTGATTCCCGTAACTATGTAAGGGAGGTTTGGGCTCGTTTCGGGATGAAGCACGTCTTCAGCATGGCTAATGTTGAAAGACAAGCCCACATGTGAAGCCCATATTGGTGACGAAGTAGAGAGTTGATCACTTTATAAGACCCGGTTACTCTTATAGCCCATTCTATTTAGAGATATGAGTATATGACAGACCCATTTTGGTGTATGGTCACCATCAGTGTTATTGGATTCGGAGTTTTGTCGCCCGAACTCCAACTCGGGTCGTTCACGGCCATATTCGTCCAAGTTCGCGGATTTGGTCCGTCAAACCAACGAACCCATGTTACCCAGAAAAGCTACGACCCATAGCTTTGCGCCACCTTAATTCGCCGAAGGAGGTTGGGACAGAGTACGTATTCTAGAAGTATTACAAACATACTCTGTAGATGATTAGGATTATAGGAAGTCTGGTAAAAACTAGTCATTGACGACGACCCGAATACAATGGAGTTTGACTCGTACACCCTAATGTGATTGTGATAGTAACAAGTAATAATTCGTCTTGCCTGAAACTGAAAAGATAGCAAGTGTTGCAGTCTGTCGTCTCATTACATGCCTTAAGTCGTAGCTCGTGGGCGATGCATAAATTTCAATTCAAGCACACGACTGGACTCACTAAAAGTATTTTGAAATAAAGTGTAGAACTTGTTTCGATCGATTCCGACACGTCTCCAAACGTAATATTATGGCTTTAAAAAGTTTATATTGAAATTCAAATTACCTCATTTTACTCCGGTGCATTGTACTTGGTGTAGACTTTGTTCAGCACGAACATGGATCCATTTTATTTCGGGACCCAAAAGACCTAAAAAAACGTGGATATTAACCTTTAAAGTCGATTATTTCTAGCTATTTTTTGAAAGTGGTGAAAATTGTTGGAAAACGCAAATGTTTTTGGACGAGAACTTGTCGAAAAAATATAATACTACATAATAATGATTACTAGAACTCTCCGATACGATATAAAATAGAGTATAGAACTTGTTTCGATCGATTCCGACGCGTCTCAAACCGCAATACTATGAATTTTAATTAAAAAGTTTATATTGAAATTCAAATGACCCACATATTACACCGGGGCATTGTACTTGGTGTGGACTTTGTTCAGCGCGAATGTGGACCTATTTTATTCCGGGACCCAAAAGACCGAAAAAACGTGGATAATAACCTTAAAAAATCGAATATTTTAGGCTATTTTTCGAAAGTCATAAAATTTGTTGGAAAGCGTGAATGTTTTTGGACGAGAACTTGCCGATAAGAATAGAATACATAATAATGATTACTAGAACTCTCCGACGCGATATAAATAGAGTATAGAACTTGTCTCGATCGATTCCGACAAGTCTCAAACCGCAATATTATGGCTTTAAAAAGTCTATATTGAAATTCAAATGACCCTCATATTACACCGGGCATTGTACTTGGTGTGGAGTTTGTTCAACGCCCGAGGGTTTACCCAGAGCGCACCAAAAAGGTAGCGACTGCGGGTTCCCACGTTCATCAAAAAAAAAAAAAAAAAAAAAAAAACTTCAAAATCGATCATTTTTGTCTATTTTCCGAATGCGGTGAAAGTTATTCGAAGGCGCGAATGTTTTTTTACGAGAACTTGTCGATGAGAATAGAATACATAATAATCATTACTAGAACAATCCGACACGATATAAATAGAGTATGGAACTTGTTTCGATGGATTCCAACACGTCTTAAAACATAATATTATGGCTTTAAAAAGTGTACATTGAAATTCAAATTACCCTCATATTACACCGGGTCATTGTATTTTGGTGTAGACTTTGTTCAGCACGAATATGGACCCATTTTATTTCAAGACCCAAAAGGTCGAAAAAACGTGGAAAATAAGCTTCAAAATCGATCATTTTTGCCTATTTTTCGAAAGCGATGAAAGTTGTTCGATAGCGCGAATGCTTTCTAACAAGAACTTGTCGCTAAGAATAGAATACATAATAATGATTATTAGAACTCAGCAACACGATATAATAAGGAGTACAGAACTAGTTTTGATCGATTCCGACACGTCACAAAACGCAATATTATGACTTTTAAAAGTCTATATTGCAACTCAAATTACCCACATATTACACCGGGGCATTGTACTTGGTGTGGACTTTGTTTGAGCGTGAATATGGAATCATTTTGTTCCGGGACTCAAAAGGTCGAAAAAATCGTGGATAATAACCTTCAAAATCGATTATTTTTGGCTATTTTTTTTAAAGTTGTTTGAAAGCGCTAATAATTTTTGACGAAAACTTGTCAATGAAAATAGAATGCTTAATAATGTTTATTAATACCCTTTAACACGATATAAAATAGAGTATAGCACTTGTTTCGATCGATTTCGACACGTCTCTAAACGCAATATTATGGCTTTCAAAAGTCTATATCGAAATCCAAATGATCCTCATATTTATTTCTTCTTAAGTGTTAATGGTTGGGGGAGTGCGTCGGTAAGACATGAACCAAGTTTAGTACAGTCCTTTATTCCGTTCATCGATTGTATTAGAGTTGAATTAGATTGAATGTATAATCGATTGTGGACCAGATTTTATTATCCAAGTTTTAAGCTTAGACGAACAAACGAGGTGGTTTAACCCTGGAACTAACCCCTTACCCTTGTTCATGTACGTACAATAACAAAGACTCTTCATTAAAGTCCAATGTATACGAGAACAAGAGTTATCTCAAATAATAAGAGCTCTTTAAATATTTAAGGTTCGATTCTCATCCACCACGAAACAGTGTGTTAAAGAAACCAATTCATGTAGCAATGAATTAGTATAGCCGCCCTTGGGCCGGGAAATTACTTCAACACTACGGTATTTTGGATACTCTTCAGACTTTTATCCAACTATACTCATTTTTTAACTTCATGCAATCATGCTACTAAAGATTATTCTCAAAATTCTATGGTGAAAAAATCAAACACAGTACGTACGTGATCGATGGACAAATCAACGGAACTCTGATTTTGACTACTATGCCAGTGCCAGGAAGCTCTACTGCTATAAATTACTCAGTTTACAGATAGTAGTGTCATGTCACCTAATTATATTCTTCTAACTCGATCATCAAGCTAAAGCTAAAGACAAACTTCAACGAGATTTAATTTAAATCATATATATATATACGAATCTTTTTTTCATATATTATTAAATACGGAGTATATATATCTAATTAATAAAAGAAATACTCGTATTAGGATAATGGAGACAATGAATATCCTTCACATGACAAAAGGCGACGGAGAGTTCAGTTACTCTCACAATTCCAACTCTCAGGTAAAGTTTCGGTAGCAATTGCCAAATATTGTATTTATTTTATTGGGTTATTTCATGAAAATAATCTAATTATTGATGTCCTTCTTAAATTAATACATTCTTTACGTAATCTCAAATTAATAAAGACGTGATATAATTAGATTATTGCCTCTTTATGGACATTACGGGCTTGTAAAGTTGTAATGTACATATTTAGGCACTCATTGAATTGGTATTAAGTATTAACCACCATTTTACTTTTAACGACCTAAGCAACTTCTAAGATAACGCACATTGTAAATGATATACTACGTTCATGTCAAAAATATCGTCTAATTTTCTCATGATATGTGAGAAGTATTTTAATGAAATGGGACAATCATAGTGAGACGCAAGGAGTTCAATCAACCATTAAATACTCCGTATATTTCAACCGACGTGCTCATACAATTAAACTAGCTAGCATGTAAAATTGTAAAAAATCCTATTGATCGATCTCAAATATGATATTTCAAAATGTTGTTTACTCGTTTACCAAACGAGTCAAACTAAAGCATCTTAAGGTGATGGTTAGAGTACACAGAAGATTCCCGTACCATGTGCTAATATTACACGTGAGAGTTCGAGATGTTGGAGCTAAGAGTTCGAACTCGTGACCTCTGACTCTGATACCATGTTACAAAACCAATCCAACCAAAACCTTAAGATAGTGGTTGAGGTCCGTTTATATTCTATTAATATGGTTTCTCATTGTTTTGTACGTCTACATGCAGAACCGGGTGTTTTCGTATGTAATAAAGCCATTGCTAGAGAAGTCAGTTGAATCTATACTATCAAATGAAGAAATGATGAGGGCAATGAAAGTCATAAACGTAGCTGATTTAGGGTGTGGAGTGGGTCCTACTCCTGTTTCTTTGATATCAACGGTCACAACAACTGTTCAAAAAACATGTAAAACGTTGAAATGGGGAGATGATTACGGTGAAGAAGTGCCCCAAACAAGAATATTTATGAGTGATCTTCCTTCAAATGACTTCAATCTGCTCTTTAGAGAGGTTGTCGGGCAGTTACACGATGAAGATGGTAACCCCTCCTGCTTTGTTATGGGTGCACCGGGATCGTTTTATGGAAGATTATTCCCTTGTAACTCCTTGCAACTCGTTTTCTCCAATTACGCCATTCATTGGCTCTCTCAGGTTCGATCTTATTCCCGCTTAATCATTCTTATGCTAGTTTGGTTAATATATACGAGTATGTAGTCAATTACTGAGAGTCTGAGACGAAGGGATTACTTTGGTAATAAGCTTATGATTATCATCAGGTACCACGTGTCCATGGTATTTTGACTATTTTCCATATAGTAATATGTTGGTCATTTTAAAGTTGAAAATTACGTTCATATCATGAATCATGATGTATATCCAGTTAAAAAAATGACGTAAAGATAAGAAAAGTTCACGGGATCTTTGTGATGAAGTAGAGTCTAAAGAGATCGATATCGATTATTATCATCAGGTAGGTCCATAGGGTGTTCCACTCGGTTTTAGGAACCGTTGGTTAAGATAGTTAATGTTGATATTAAAGTTGTGGGTTCAATTCCTATATTGCTCGGGCCTTCAAATTTCATTGATTGTTTTTTAAGGTACCAAGAGATCTTTGTGATGAAGTAGGGCAACCCATGAACAAAGGGAAGATAGTTGCTTCAGATACAAGTCACCCTCAAGTAGTCGAAGCATACTATGGTCAATTCGAACAAGATTTCAGAAAATTCCTCAATTGCCGGTCCAGCGAAGTCGTTGCCAACGGCTACATGGTTCTTGCTACTATTTGTCGTCCATGCGTAAAGCCTTTCGAAACACGTTTGCTTAAATTCCTTTTCCAAGCCCTCGATTCTCTTGTTTCAAAGGTTACTATATAACTTACTATATATACATGCATTATATTGTTGTTACGAGATTCTTACGTTGCATGCATGCATGCATGCATGCGTACAACGTATTAATTCATACTCTGTATAATCTCAGGGAATAATCGAAGAGGAGAAATTAGACTCGTTTAACTTGCCGGTATACTTCCCATGCAAAGAAGAAATCAAAGAAATTGTCGAAGAAGAAGGGTCGTTTGCTTTAGAACATTTGGAGGTGGTTTACGATGAAGTTCAAAATGAAATAAAGAATGTTGAATTAGGAGCGGAGTTGCTAGCAAAAGTTGCGAGATCCATCAGTGAAGCATTGATCTCGTACCATTTTGGAATACGGGTATGGGATGATCTCTACGATGTGTTATATCAAGTTATTTTGAATAACCTTGAGACCGATGTTGATCCAAGTGATATATTCAACATTGTAATCGTCCTTAGGAAAAAAGTTGACTAGTTAGGATTTATTATCGTGTTCGGGTAATTAAAAGAGAAGAAATAAGAATATCGTGTAACACGCAAGATGATTACTACATGCAATAAAATTTAATCATTCATATTTTGTTCTAGCCAGCCAGCACTATTATTACTCATACACGGTGTATCACGTTAGACAAAATAGGTTGTTTCTAAGAGCATTACAAGGTATAGAGTCGAATTCCGATACGCATCCTCACTCCTTATTATTCAGTACAGTACTCGTAAATTATCATAACGGAAAGAGTATTCATTGTGAGAAGTATTTTAATTAAAGACAAATAAATGAATGAAACGAGACGGAGTGATTTTTTTTGAATTCGCATAAATTCTCCATAATACTCCACCTTGACAAAAGATCAGTTTTTGTACCCTGGCCTTCAGCCACATATAAATCATTTTTACTTCCATAACTCTAAAAACACATCACTAAAATATTCCTTCCTTCCTTCCAATTTTATGACCCCCTTAAAACTAAATGTGAGATTTAAGAAATACTCCCTCCTCGCCACATTGACGTTCCCATTTCAATATGGCACATTGATTAAGAAATCGATAATGAAGAGTGGTAAATTGTTTGGTGGGGTTCAAAAAGTCAAATTACAAAAAGTAACCAATAGAAAAAGAGTAAATTGGATGAATAAGGAAAGTTTTGAGGTGGGAAAATCTTAGTGGGGTTTCCTTTTAAGGAAAGTGGGAAAATCTTACTGAGATGGAGGGAGTACAGTAGTAAAGAAAATATCTTACGCAAATCTTTGACTAATAAAATTAAATGAAGTCGTCATTTTATTTGACTATTGAGTATTGACTTACATTAAAGTGAAGTCCACATTTCTTAATACTTTGCAGTTAGTCACTTTATTCAACTTCAATTTACATATTTATTTGTTTTCTTACACATATTTTATATCGTCGACAAATTTCCCTAAAATATTACTTTCTCTTATCCAATACAAGGTTTACATTAGATTTTTGATAATTTTTAAAGAAATGAATAAAAAATAAGGATACTATTGATAAATCAAATAATTTTATGGGTCCACCTAAATTAAAGTGAATAAAAAGCATATTTATCATTTGATGTAAATAGTTTCAAATAAACAAGCGTCAAAAGAAAAAACTTTTTAAAATAACACCAAATCGATAATGAGTTAAAAAAAACAGTGTGATAATTGAATGAAATGCATAATAATTAATCGGTGCACATGCATAATTATTAATCGGACGCAATTTAACTAGGGGATGAATGACATGTATATGCCATGTGTCGTCGTGTTGATGCTTATCAAATTTATGTTGATGCTCTTACATTGCTTACTCTAAGTTTTTTTTTTTTTTTTTTTTTTTTTTTTTTTTTTTTTTTTTTTTTTTTTTTCATCTCGATCATTTATTATCATTTTTTGATTAAAATATACTCTCACAAATAATATAAAAGAATAACAAATAACTGAGACGGATGGAATATATATACCAGTCCCTTCGAGTTTCTAACAAATAACATTGTCTGAGTTTGATCTTTTACCCATTTTTTACTTTCGGTCATAAATGTGTGGTTTCATTCAACCACCTAGTTCTCTCTCTTCCTCATTTTTTTTTTAGCCACCCATTTTCCCTTCTATTTTTCACCCAAAATAAATGTTAGAAACTCGGAGGGAGGGAGTATATACTTATTGATATAAGAGAGATTAGGTATTGGGATTCTTTTTTTTTTGCAAATTTGCAATGGAGACGAAGGAAATTCTTCACATGACAAAAGGAGACGGAGAATTCAGCTACGCTTCCAATACAATAACTCATGTAATGTATCCCTTCTTATCTTTTTTGAATTCATATAAATTTTGCATAATACCTCGAAAAAAATACTGTATTCTCATTTCAACCATAACTCATGTTGGAGAATCTTTTAGCTTGTGAATACTATGAAAACAAATGGTTAGATTGAAGTTGAAGGAAGGAAGCAATTCATATTTCGAAAGGGCAATTAGTTTAGAATGTTCAAATAAAGGAAAATGGAATTACTATCTTCGTCCCACTAAGATTGTCACATTTCATTAAAATACTCCTCACATATAATGGAGAATTGAGACAATCTTTTAGGGACCTCAATATTATATCTTCTAGAATCTTCTAATTTTTGCATATGACTCAAACTGTGTTAACATTATAGGACCCTTGTTCATTAATAGGAGTAATATTTATGCAATTCATTAACAATAATTCACCTTTCTCTCAATCCTAATTCTTTCACAATTCTAACATTGAGAAACCAGATGGGCTAGACACGTGTCATGCTCATATTAAAACTTTGCTAGAAATCTATATTTTCTTAGTATGGGAGAGATTTTGGTGAGGTTGGACAAACACGGAGACGGAGATATATCGAACACGGGATACGGCGTTTGAAAATTTATAAGATATGGACACGGCAAAAAAAAAATTAATACACATATTTAAAGAAGGAGAAATTTGAAAAATTGTATACCTGTGGTTAGTTAAACTATCGTAATTATCGTAAATAACAAAACAAAAATTAAAACCTTATTAACTCAAAGGTATAATCAAATCTAAAAACTCAAACAGTTATATTATTATTATAATATAATACTGTAATTAATTAACTAATTAATTAATTAGTCCTAAGTTGAATACTTATAGTATCAAGCAGGGGCGTATTTAGGTGGGCCCCCACAGGATCTAAGAAATAGATTTTTATGTGTATCTTATATATGCAATAAATTAGATTAGAGTACATCAGTCGGTAGAAGGTTATATTTGTATTGAGAGCTAAAAATATTTCGGTTTCCCTCTTACAAGAAATCTCTGCGTCCGCCACTAGTATCAAGTAGTCACTATAAACCTATACAGTAATATTATTCTTATATTATACAGTAATAAACCTAGGATTTTGGATACAAAATAAACAAAAATCTTAAAATAGACCCACCAATACAAGTTTATACAATTTTTAATTTAATAAAAATTTCGTTAAATTACAACATACGAGTATATATATTTTAAATTAGACGATATATATTCACTGTTAATTTTGGATACAAAAATCTTAAAATAAACTCACCAATAAAAGTTTATACGATTTTAGATTTAATGGATTTGCGTTAAATTACAATATACGAGTGTACATATATAGACTTATAGAGTATATAAAAATTAGACGATATGTTGACTATTGCGGAGTATTTTTTTTCATAAATCCATACCATTTTAAATTATTTACTTTCGTAACACAAGAGACCCTACACAAGCCGTGTAATTTTTTTTTTGTTTTTTTTTCTTGAAAGGGAGGGCTAGACCCTATACGTTCATTCTACTAGCTAGAGCTAAAGTGTACTGAATTAGGAATAAATAGCGCCCATAAAAACATACTCAGATCTTGTTCAAGGAGATTAAACAAGTGTGTAGGAGTACCTTCATGCCCGAATTTTATCAGACGGACATTTTGTCTCGCTCCATGATTCGCTAGCCAATCTGCACATCGATTCGCTTCTCGATAGACGTGACTGACCTTTACCATCCAAACATTATCCTCCATCAATGCTTTATATATATATATATATATATATATATATCATGTGGTTGAGTGTGCATACGGAACTCCATTGACATGTTTCAAGAGATGTACAATCACTTGGGAATTGTACGGAGCCTAAACTAGTGTTTCTTAATAATTTTTAGCTAATTTCAGTTGGTGTCTTTAATTTGTTTGGCTGTTATAACTTAGGGTTTGCTTGGGATAGGAATAATATGTTAAAGGGATAAAGGTGTTGAAAATGGGAAGGAAATTGAGGAGAGTGATCGTGTTTTGTGGTGTAAAAAGGTGGGGAAGGCCGGAACAATTACACCATATGGGGGGTAATACATTGCTTAGGGGTAGAGTGGAGCAATATATTACTCCCATATGGAGGTAGCTGTTCCTCCCCAACCTCCTCTTTACACCACAAAACACCATCACTCACCTTCATTTCTTTCTAATTTTGAACACCATTATCTGTTAAAATATTACTCTCATTTCAAGCAAGTCCTTAGGAGTATAAGTTCAAGGGAAACTGATGTTACAGTTAGATAGGATAGGAGTATATGCGGGGTTAAAAAATTAGTGGAGATGCATTGAAAAGAAGGGATACATGTTAAATTGTACTCGTATATATTCATGAAATGGGACGAAAAATAATGAACGGAGGTAGTAATTGGATAACATTATGATTTTGGCCTACTTGTGACTTGTCTACAGAAAAGATTCACAGAGACAGTGAAGCCCATATTAGAGAAGACACTAAGATCTCTAATGTCATTACAAGTTATGAGGCCATACAATAATAATGTACTGAAAGTGGCTGATTTAGGGTGCGGAGTTGGTCCTTCTCCCATTGCTTTTATATCAACCGTACAAGAGATTGTCGACAAAACATTCAACAACAAGCTGGGTAACTGTGAGACGATTCCGGAAATACAGATATTTATGAATGATCTTCCTTCAAATGATTTCAACTTGCTCTTTAGAGATGTTGGTAGATTACAACGAGGATCAAAGGAAAATGATGATGTTAAGGCATTGTTATTTGTGATGGCAGCTCCAGGCTCCTTCTATGAAAGACTTTTTCCTTGCAACACTTTGCACCTTGTTCACTCTTATTATGCCTTTCACTGGCTTTCTCAGGTTACCGCCCTTCATTTTTTGTACGCAAATTCTTGTTTGTGGATGTATATATCGTCATATTATCTTGGGAATGTTGTCGTCTTAAGGTGTGTAGTGTGAGTTTTGAAGGTACCAGCAGGTGTTGTGAATGAAGTAGGGAAACCAATGAACAAAGGCACGATTGTTGCCTCGGATACAAGTCACCCTCATGTACTCAAAACATACTATGCTCAATTCCGACAAGATTTTACAATGTTCCTCAAATGCCGCTCCTATGAAGTTGTACCCAATGGCTACATGGTTCTCGCTGCTATTGGTCGTCCTTGTTTACAGCCTTTTGAACCGCTTCTCATGAAATTACTCTTTCAGGCACTGGCCTCTCTGTTTTCCAAGGTATATATGTCTCCCTCACTTATATAGAGGGAAAGGTATCGTCCACAATACCTCCATCTTCTGTTAAGTACTCCGTGATGTGTACACAGGGAATGATCGAAGAGGAGAAGCTAGACTCTTTTAACATGCCGCTATACCTCCCCTGTAAAGAAGAACTTCAGGAAATTGTATCACGCGAAGGTTCATTTTCAATTGAGCATTTGGAGGTAGTAGTGAGGGAGGTTGAAGATGAAGTAAAAGACGCTGACTTACAAGCAGAAAGCCTAGCGAAAACAGTAAGATCTTTCTCAGAATCTTTGGTTTCCAACCATTTTGGAGCACAAGTATGGGATGTGTTGCACAATGTGCTCTATCGCGTTATCATGGAGCATCTTGAATCGAATGCATGTCCATCCAACATCTTTAACATCGTTATTGTCCTCCGAAAAAATGAATGATGTACTACTAAATGATCAGAACGGTACATTATCATGGAAAACGTCGACTACAAGCCACGCTTTATAAAGTTTCTTTCTTTACCTTGTGTTTGTCGCTAACCCACCACTTTTATGTACATTTCTTCTTCTTTTTGTAAGCTTGATCATTTCATAACATTGGGGATTTACTCAAACAGTCGAACTCATAGATCGTATTCATAGTCTTTCAATAGGAGGGCACTAAAAACGCAAAATATACATTTGAATCACTCGAATGCTCTCCCTCAAAGCGATGAACACAACAGCACAACCAGCAGATACATAATTTCGGCGCAAATCACATGATAAGTTACAGGGTACAACAGGATAAGAGAACTAGAATCCGGAAATTAAAAATACAAGAGATTAGGTCTTATCATCGAGAGCCTCCGAGATAAAACAAGGGCAGAGATAGGTTATTGAATGACCCCGGCTGGCATTATGATCACTTGGAGGACTTGAAGGGAATAGCCCTAATCACGACTGTATGATAGACCGCTGCCAGTGCTGCCCCGATGAATGGGCCTACCCAGAAAATCCACTGCAAAAACAATTTACGCCACGCTTGTGAGTTGTGTGATCGACCTACTCGTATACAGGCAATTTTCGGACGAACAAATAGGTGTGGTCCAGATCAACATATTGGAATAATAAGATAGATAGTTCCATGGAGAAGATGACAAAAACAGCTTAGAACTTACATGGTCATGCCACCCTGCCTCCTTGTTGAAGATAATTGCTGCACCAAGACTCCTGGCCGGGTTGATACCGGTTCCAGTGATTGGGATGGTCGCCAAGTGAACCAAGAACACGGCAAACCCAATTGGCAATGGTGCCAAGATCTGTCAAGCATAATAAACATTAATGCTCAAGCTAACACAATACAATGAAGTTATCGAAGTGTAAGTGACTTACAGGAACGTGAGAGTCACGGGCGCTTCGCTTGGCATCAGTGGCAGAGAAGACGGTGTAAACAAGAACAAAGGTGCCGATAATCTCAGCACCAAGTCCGTCGCCCTTGGTGTATCCAGGAGCAACAGAGTTGGCTCCACCGCCCAAGGTCTCGTATGGATTGGGCTGGAAGCCCTTGACTACACCGGCGCCACAAATGGCACCCAAGCACTGCATGATTATGTAGAACACTGCCCTCGTCAATGACAGTTTCCTTGCCAGGAATAGCCCAAATGTCACTGCTGGGTTTATGTGCCCTCCTGTTCAAAATCAACCATTTTTATTGCTCAATAAATCATTATCCAACAATATTTCTCTAGTAAAATCAACATAAATCGTGTTATTTATTTCTCATTTAGTACAAAGGTTAATTGGTAAAGTCATATTCTTTTGAACTCCGTTCACTTCAGTTTTGTTCACTTCAACTTCATTCAGTTTGGTTTCATTAGTTCGTTTCAATTTAGTTTATGGCATGTTTGGCAACTAAAATTTGAATTTGAATTTCGGATTTTAAATATTGCAAAGCGTTTGGGAACCTTGGAATTCGGATTTGAAATTTAGACAAAATACAACCTACTTTAGATTTGTTTATCTCAAAATTCTCGGTATATGGACATTCATTTCAAGATATTTGTTTGTTTTTTCCGCATAATTTTATTAGAATACTCATAATTTATTTACTTTCCGTATTTGAAAATTTACATATTTTTTTTATGGAAAGTTTTTTCAAAAAAATTGGTGACCTTCACCCGACTCCACCAACCAGAAAGCCAAATCCAAGGGTACCCAAACACAATTTTAGATTTGTATTTGAATTTAAATACAAGAATTGAATTGATATATTCAAACTAATTCTAAGTACCCAAACGTAACTTTAACTTCATTTAAAGCTAGTTTGAATTGAAACATGGAAAAACTTGTCCCTCCTAATCGATTATAAATGGGCATCAACCATTCCCTAAGGTCGTTGCTTGAATGTTCCATAATATGGTATGGAGCCAGAGGTCACGAGTTCGAACTTGACAAACTCACCACATGGTGGGGGCGTAATAAAATATAAATGCAGAGGCGGCCCGGAGGAGGTTCAGGCGAGCATGGGAACTGGGGCCTCCAATTTTGTTGGGCCTCATAATCTTCTTTTTGAATAGTTACTCTATATATAAAATTATGAGATAATATCTACACATGTGACTTGTAATGTGGTGGCTTGAGTCTACTCCTCCACGTGAAAGGTAAGGGGTTCAAACTATTTTATTTTTCCTATTTTTTAATATTACATCCATATAAGGGCCTCAAACTCGATACCCGAACTGGGCCTCCAAATCTATTAAGACGCCTTTGTATAAATGGATCTCAACTATCGGCTATTTTCCCAGGATTTGAGGCAGCAAGTGTTCAATTTGAACTATGAATAGTACTAACCTAGCTAACAAAAAAAGGAGGTGAGGAAGGAAGGAAAGAAAGCGAACCAGAAATGCCAGCAGTACAGTAAACAAGAGCAAAGATCATGCCGCCGAAAGCCCAAGCAATACCCTGAATACCAACAGAAGCACACATGTTGGGAGCACGCTTGACACCCATCACAGTGAGGACGGTTATGTACAGAAACAAGAAAGTGGCTATGAACTCGGCTATCCCGGCTCGGTAGAAGGACCAGGAGGTGAGCTCGCCTGGCTCGAACAGAGGCGCCGGTGGGGGTTCCTTGTAATCCCTGTCTTGAGCCACCGTCCCCAGCGGCTGCCTCTCCGAGTACTTGTTCGCTCCTAGTCGTACGTCTTCTTCCTTTCCCTCCATTTCTAGACTTACTTTGTTACAGTGTTTGTTTGATGGGGGTTACTGGTATTTTTGTGAGTGAAGAAGGGTGTGGTGGAGGGAGTGTGGGAGTTTGATGGGGGAGAATAGAAGATAAGGATGGGTGCCTTTTTATAAAGGGCGTACCATAGCCTATAAGGCTCTTTATGAGGTAGCACTCTCTACTGAGGTAGCCCTTTTTTTTTTTTTTTTCGAGACGGTTTATTCATCTTAAACTTTAAAATGTTTTAATATTCTAGTCACCAAAATACTAAAAACAAAATATTTATCATTTTCAAAATAACTTACTTACACTATATGATTGTGTTATGGAACTGATTCATTAAAATCTTAAGACGATATTTGAGATCATTTATATTTTACTTGTATTAGATTGATATTTCGTATGGTATATATTTGACTCGTATTAAAATTTATGACGAATAACAGTGTCAAAAACAGCAAAAAATTATTCCTTCTATTATTGGGGACCATGTGATGATTTGAGGCTATTACATTTACTTAATTATCTTTGAACCGTCCCTTGCCATTTATTCACATATTGGGCTTTGCCACATTTTATATGGAAAATGATAAAAATACATTAGCATTTAGAAACGATAATATTTTGTGTATTTTATTTCTAAATAATACTCGTAGTATTAATGGATTAGTTTGATTGCATTTACAAGAAACTGTTGGAGGTTATCAGGGTTCGAACTCGTAACCTCTGGCTCTGATACCATGTGCTGAATCAATCCAATCAAAATCGAAAGATGATGGTTGAAATCCGTTTATCCCCTATTCACTAAAACAAAAACCAAGGGGCAATAAAGTCTTTTCAACTTTTCCGCCAAAATCCTACTCCTTAATTATTTAAATTAGGCTTGACAAATAAATTTTTGTACAATTTCTTAGAAGCCCAATTGTTAAATATTTATCCATACAATAATCAAAATCTTTATTATCTCTATCAATTCTATCTATCAGATATATTGGAGAAAAAAATAATTGTAACATAATAAATAAAAATCTATTCCATACTTTTTAATATACATGTCAAATGGGTCGAATCGGTTAAGTCATACGGGATGAGAAAATTACGTATCGGGACAAATAAATGTCATTGATCGGGTTAAGGTCAGAATACTGCGCATATATAATTTTCGATGCCCTACATTTTATCAATTAAAAATACAAGTAGTTTTTTTAGTATTAATCGTATTTAATATCACTAAAGTTATTAAATTAAATAATTACCGAATTTTATAAGTAAAAAATCGTGAAACACTATATTATTCGATAAATAGTTTATCATTAAATGCTATAAAATTTATATAAAATTATAATTTTTTATTACTTTTATAATTTATAATATTAAAGTTAATAATTTTTTTATTATCATTTAAAATATAATACATATATGATAATTTTAATGACACGTCATGGATAATCCAGGTCGGGTTTTGACGAAACATTTTGGGTTCAAGCTAAACGGATCACGGGTCAAAATTTAAGGTCTTATTCTTGAATCTAAAATAGTGGGTCAAGTTTACGAGTCGAGTCAAATTTTTACAGATCTATATATTTAAAAATCCACTTCTAATCATAATCTCTAAATTTTAGAAACAAATTGTTTTCCTTAAAATATTATACTAAACATTGTCTAAACGTTAAATTTACAAAGTTTTGTTTAGTCTTTTCTAATATAGGTACGATAATTAATAAACATAACAAAAATAGTAAGGTTGAATGTGATCTAAAATTAAAAATATTTTTTCATAATTAAAAAAAGCGTGAACATTATATCGTATTTATTATATGAGTGACCCCGTTACTAATTTTATACTTATTTCATCCAAATAGATTATTTACTCTATATAGAAAGACAATGTAGTGACTTATTTAGTACTCAATTCATCATAATAAAATGTTACTCTATACATAAAAAAAGATAATGAGATTTTTTTTTATTATGCTGAAAAACAAAAAGTAAAGGTAAATTTCTTTTAAAAATAGAAACGCGAACGGTCGACTAAACACTAAAAAAAAGGGTAAGTTATTGACTCAAACGAAGGGAATATAATTAATTTTGTAAGGCCCTGTTCTTTTCGGCTGAAACAAGGCTGAGCTGAGCTGGGCTGGTCTGATAGGAGCTGAGCTGGACTGATAAGAGCTGAGCTGGTCTGATAGAAGCTGAGCTGAATTTATAGAAGTTGAAACTAATAATTTCTTATATAAATTATCTAATAATTTTAAGAAAAATATTGGAGCTGAGCTGAGCTGATAAGAGTTGGGCTGAGCTGATAAGAGCTGGGCTGAGCTGATAAAAGCTGAGCTGGTCTGAAACGGGCTGAAATTAAGCCTAAAAGAACAGGGCCTAAATCACTAACCTATTTAAATAAAAAAATCAATTAAAAAACCGTGCATAGGCACGAATTTTGTACTAATATTCTATTAATCTCGTTCATTTATTTATTTTTTAATACCGTATTATCTAAGAACATACTTACCTTGTGTTAAAGTAGTGCATCAATAATTGATGAAATCATGATTGTTTGTTTAACTATCTTAAATTATCCTTACATTAAGAAATAAGTAGCCAGAAATTGAGTGGAAATAATACTAGAGTATTTGGTTGAGGCGGTTTAGAGTTGGTAATTGAGCTAACACAAGAGTTGTATTTTGGTGTGTGTGTATCTTAGCTGGGGCCAACAACGACTATACGAAAAATAATGTTGGTTTTGAAATTGGAAAATGGAAATTGGATGGAGGGCTGTGATGTGTGGCCAGAGGTGGATGGGTGGCCACCGTCCATCTTAGATTAGAGAAAGCGATAATAGAGATATATGTCATGACAATACCGTAGTGTCATAATAATTGTAAAATGAAGTGGACGTTACAAATTTAGAATCCCATGCTTTGTTTTCTTCCTCCTTTATGTTTCACAAAACTCTAATTAATGAGTATTGTAGAGTATTCTCTCCGTCTCAATGAACTGTTTATTTATTTTATAGTGAATTGTTTGTCTTTCTATTTTAGAAATATTTTTTATATACTCCCTCCGTTCCAACCATTTGTATACGTTTGCTTTATGCACGTATGTCGATACTCATTTTCTTTTGTCTATATCTTTAGTTACGTGTTACTAAAAATTATAAAAATTTAATATTCGGATGTATTTTATTAGACGATTTAAACAAGATCTCACACGACTATCTATTATCTTATATATTAGAAGTTATATTGAAAATTCTAATCACTTATAAATAGTGTTTAAAAAGCAAATGTATATAATTCGTTGGAACGGATGAAGTATAATTTGACTATTCTCATAAATTGATGGAGCTGGGCTGGATGGTGGTCGGGTCAAGGGGTGGGCTGGTTGGTGGTGGTGGGTCGGGTGGTGAGGTGGGCTGGGTGGTGGTCGGCGGTGGTGTCTGGAGGGTTAGGGTGGTCGGCGGTGGGGGTTAAGTGGGGGTCACGTGGTGTGGTTCACTGCTGTTTGTTTTTTTTTTTTTTAATTAATCTTTTAATTCCTTTAAATTTCCTTTCTTTGTTAGTTGCTGCGTTTTTTTTTTTTTTTTTTTTTGTCTTTTATTGTTATATATATATATATTAATATAATATATAATTTTAGTCAAACTTTTAAATTTAATTGATCATATTAATCTTTTATTTAAATTTTAGTCAAACTTTTAATCATCGGTAATTGAATCAGACGTCATAATTGAATTCGGCACCGATAGATTATCTCAATTGAAGGAGCAAAACCAAAAGAAATGTAGCTGAATGTCAATGTTACGAAAAGTTTATATAAGGGCATAATGGGAAGATTTTAGGAAAATTCGTTGGGATTGAGTAAAGGCTCGTTAGGAAAAAGCACGACTCATTCCATATTAATCTAATGCACCAAATGAGATATTTTGGTATATACTTTCTTAAAATGACATAGACACAAATTTAATATATTCTGATAGTAATGTAATTTATTTAAACGAGTTAAAATATCTGAAAATAGGGTAGGTATACACCTGCGGATAAAACAACTTATCACGTTTATTGCGATTGAAATTATTTTCATATGATAATCGAACGTATATAGATTAAATATTATCGAAAATATCTCTATTATACAATTTTCTATCATATAAACAAATATACATAAATTTAAACATTTTTTATACTCCATATATCGTAACTAATCGGTATAATCACTGATAAAATAACATGAAATAGATTAAAAAAATCTACGTCTATAAAATATATTAATATCAATAACGAATAATAATTTCTAAAAAAATGGATATTAGTTATGAAAAATTAATGTAGGTAAGTTTCATTTGATGTAGTACTCCGTATATAATACAGAGTAGTAACTCGACTTCTTTGAAATATATTGAAATTGAAGAATATAACACATTTTACATATTACACGACTCTATAGTTGTACCTGTAATCTCTACCTGAGTAATTGTTACATTAAATAATTTTATTTTATTATTAATTTACGAGATAACAATCACTTATTTTTTAATGGTACACTTTGATTTTCATGAGGCGGTTCCAATTAGATGTCTATTTTTTATTCGCAATTTTCTTGAAATATTTTGTGTTATGATTTTTATATTAATTTAGTTATACTGAGAGTGAATTTTACATTATTTAAAAGAACCTTTTTTTTTAGCGAATAGATCATTTCATTAATAAAAAGTCATACGACATCTACAACTTATATCGAAATTGAACGGATACAATACTATAAAATTTGGGTAAAATAACTTCTCGTTAAAACAAAGATCTCTCACTAAGATTTTGATCTCCGCTTCTGAACATCCTCTTTCAACACATCGCTATTTAATGATACAGCTTTTCACAAAAGGGTCTTCGGCTCTTTCAAGGTTCTGACGAGAATCAATTTCATCTAACCCAATAGATTGTAGCCGCCAGTCTGACGTAAATTGAAATACCACATGATGAACGATTATAGCATTGATGATCTTCCGCGTTCTCTCCACTATAATCGATTTAATATCTCTCCTCAAAGAGATAGCGAAACCCATCAATTGATGGAAACTCTCCAAAAGGAGAGGACTTATTATAACTAAAATACTAATAATACTAATATTAAAACGATATAATTAATTAAAAATTGGGGGCTTACCACCAATTAATGGTGGTAGCCCCAAGGTTTTTTTTTGGAGCCTAGGGTTTTTTGTTGGGAGGAGGGAGATGGGTTTTTCGGAATTGGCCTGGGGAGGACTTTTATTATTTAAAAGAACCTAAGTTAAAACTAATTTACCCAATCAACAAATTGTATCAAATGTACGAGATATGCGTACAATATGTTAAAAGATAGTATATAACGGTCAAACATGTATCTTTGCATTTGATTTCATCTGTAAATGTTTCAGGTTGATTTTAAGCATATATTTTTTTTCATTTTAAAAATTATTCGTGTTAAAGATTTAATATTCAAATAAGATTATCTACATAATTTTTTTACTTATACCCGTGCAACTTTGCACGGGTACTAACCTAGTTAGTTTTATAATTTCAACCCAAAATGATATTCCCTCCGGTCACTATTTTTCGCCCCGTATTCCTTATTTGATACTCTCTCAGTCCCAATAAATTCTTTGTCTATTCCACATTGAGGCGACTCAATGATACTCTGTATATGTTATTTGACATTTCTCACGTCTTTGGCTCCGCATGTCGCCTTATCATTGGACCTCTTCACCTTTGCGCCAAAAGTAAAGACAAACAATTCATCGACAGAGGGAGGATATTTTTATTTTTTGTCTCACTCCTCCACTTTCCTTTTATGTCTTACTACCATTTTTATCATATTACGAGTATCTTCTTCTATCATTTATTTACAAGGAAATGCTCTTTTTCTTACACTTTAAGCCTCACCATTCATCTCTTTACCATTTTATATTCATTATTCACTACTCCCTCCTTTTCACTATACGTGGTTGTAGTTGAGTGGAGAAAAAGTTGGATTAATATTAGCTATGTATTTTGTAGCAAAATGGAAAGAGGAAGATCTTAGAGAATATACCCGAAAATGAAGAAGATGTTAGTGAAAAGGAGGGAGTACATATTAAGGTCCGTCATAATTTCTTTATCATTTTATATTCATTCATATTTTATGTGCAAAATGGGCCAAGACAATAAATAATGACCGAAAGGATTAATTAATTATTTTTTGAAAACAAAAAATCACAAAAAAAAAACGGAATTACTTTTTCATACTTCATCGTTACTCAATCATCCTTAACATTTTCAAAAATTTCCAATTTTACCCTTTCTCTATTTTAAAAAAACTTTTATTGTTTTTATTCTATTCTAAACATTTTTTTCATCAAAATTCTTTACTTAAATCTCATTCATCTTATAAATCGATCCATCATTATTTGCGAATCACGAATTCACTATGGATCATAGTTCGATAATCGATATTTTATTATATAAGTAATTTTAATAAAAAATTAGGGTTAATTGATTGAAAATTAGGGTTGATTTGTGTTAATTAATTATTTAGGGTTCTTGTATTATCGCAAATGAGAACTTTTTCGAAAAAACCCTAATTGGTGCAGTTGATTTGAAATTCATAGCAAATCAGTACTTTTCCGAATTGAAGAACCCTAATTACTGCAATTGATTTCAAATTCATTGCAAATTAGGACTTTTCCTTAAAAAAAATCCTAATTGGTGCAATTGATTTCAATTCCTACCCTCAGTTTCTACTCGTATCATCGCAAATGAAAACTTTTTCGAAGAACCCTAATTAATGCAATTGAATTTGAAATTTCTAACGTTAATTTGTACTTGAATATCGCAAATTATTCTTTTTTAAAGAACTCTAATTGATGCAATTGAGTTTTTTCTCTCTAAAAACTTAATTAGGTGTAGGTGGGGAGGGGAAATGAGAAGGATAGAGTAGTACTTTTGAAAGATGATTGAGTAAAGACCAAGTACAAAAAAGTACCACCAAAATTAGCGCCGTGGAGAGATAAAGAGGAAAATTTGGGAAGCCCAAGAATAGTGGAGTGTAAATAATTTGTTGTACATATAGAAACGTGGCCAGCCATGAATTCATTGTACATTGTGAAAGTAGGTACGTGAGCAGCGTCTCGTTATTAACTTTAAGTCTTTGTACGACAAATTCACCTAAATTTTACTTGCTCCCCATGTTTAACGGCTAATCGTAGTCTTAACACGTGGCACTCTTTCTTTCAAAAAGGCTACACTTACCCAGCGTGTATGAAAAATTACAGCTAATTAGAAGTCGCCACATGTCATTTGTGAATTAATTAGTTTAAGGTTAGCTTAGTAATTTCACGTGTTTAGTTAATTTCTTACCTTAATATGGTTAGGTTAATTTTAGGAAGTTATTATTTTCGATATTTGTTCTACTGATTTATTTTGAGTAAATATTATTTCTTATTATATTTTCTAAATTTTGATTTTATTTTATTGTTATTTTGCTTTAAGCGATGAATAATTCTGGTTATTTTTTCAGTTACTCTATTAATATTTTTTTCCGGTTTTATAATTTTTTATTTAAACATAAAATCAATGACTTTAGGTGTTATAGAAAGTTAGTCATTACTCTATTTTTATCATTTTTTAGATTTTTTTATTAAAGAGAAATAGTAAATCATCAAAAAAAAATTCTCCGTTATATTTTTTTATCATTTGTATTTTTTTCGGTCTTACTTTTTTTAAACACTAAAAAAATATACGTAATCATTTTTAACACAAAAATCAACATCTTTTAAAATATTTAGAAATGTTTTTTTAGGTGTTATTCAAAAAAAAAGGAAATAATTAAAAATGATTATTTAAAAAAAATGAATGACCAAATAAAATAAAAAGGGGAAATTTAAAATGTGAAGTAATTAAACGAAAATAAAATAAAATAATAAATTAGGGCTATTATCTCCCCAAACCTTAACCATACTAGTATAGTGGAATCATTTTGTTTACATATTCTATATGGAGTACTATAAAAGAGTGTAATCATGTTTTTATTATCATTTAAAACGAAATAGGAAATAATCTTGATTACTTTATTTTATTAATGAAAAGAAAAATAAAAAACAATAAAAGAATTATTAGAATATTTAATTTTAATCTACAAAATAATCTAGTTCTTTAGGTGTTCTTTTCTTATTGGATGAATATAATTAAGCTACCCTTAATTTCTTAATTCACAAAATATCTAATTTTAATATAGAAATGAAAAAAAAAATATAAGTTCGTTACTTTTCTCCTTTTTGGATAAATATATTTAAGTTACCCTTTTTGCGAAAAAAATAGTTATGAACTACGGAGTACTCCGTAATAATTAAATAAAATAATCAGGATGATTTTCTATTTCTTTTTAAAAATCTAAATAATATTAAATGATAATTAATTAAGTAAACATATAATTAAATAAAGAAGTCCAATAATTTCTCCAATTACAATAAAAGTTATAAAAATAAGTGAAAAGTAATTAAGATGAATAACAAAAATAAAAACTTTCTAAAATTAATTAAAGATCTAAAATTACTAATCTAACCTTAAACTAACCATCTTTGGTTAACTCACATATGACACGTGGCAAACTCTTATTAGTTGTGTATGAAAAATGTTATACACGCTGTGTAAGTATATCATCTTCCCTCTTTCTTCTAAATAGTAATGACAATGGATCTCGGATTCTGTTCAGATCCTACAGGTTAGATATAGATCGCAATATTTTAGATCCTGAAAATAATGATATGGATCTAATTCATATGGGTAAAGAAGAATCTGGATATGGATCTCATTGTCGAGATCCAAATCCTACCCTCGGACCTTTTTTTATTTATTGGTTCATAAAATATTAAAATTAAGTGAAAAGAATTTTAAATTTAATTTTTTTTTTCTCAATAACTATAAAGATGATAATTTTTCTAATAGGTTAATGAATCGGGTCTAGGTCTCATAACATATACTTATAACAATACTACTAAACCTATGTTTCCTTTAGGCTTTAAGGACCCAGACTCGACCCATGTCCATTAAATCCAAAAATATTGGATCCAAATCCACCCCATTAAAACAATTTCTCTCAAATGTTTCTTTGCCTTGGACGAGCAAAAATGGATCCCTCCAAATATATTTCCCTCTTTTTCCTTTCATTCTCGTTCTCTAACTAAACAACAGATTTACATTTTTGTCCTCCCTTCCAAATCCCTCCCTCCAAGGTACCAAACCCATCGTATGTTTGGATAAGAAAATGAGAGGGATACGCAACAAGTGACTGCAGGAATGACATACTGATGAACTTAGGCTACACTAACACTAACTCATCCAGTACATGTACATACGGCATACGCACCCAGTGATTGCAGGGATGACATGACATATAACAAGCTATTGATCTCGTGATTTTTGCATCCGGCCTCGTTTTCAGGCAGCACGTGATCCTAGGGCTCTAGAAATGAAATGTACCAAGACTTGCGTACACGGCTCTTGCCTCTGGCTCTTGGAGCATTGAAATCACACGTTCAACTATTTTGTCAGTGGTCCATAAAACAGAGAGCTAACATCCCTACTTTCTACAAATATCTCTTTCACTTTCAACATCGCCCTCATCTCGCACCTTCTCGCCTCATAATGCTACTCCCATAACTGGCAAGAGATCCGGAAGACTACTACTCGTCCGACGTCCCTTAGCCACAAAACATTTACATTTCGGAACCTAGTCGAAAGCTTAATTTGCTTTTGTTTTTCTTGGCCGACTTCCTGTATGAACTTGTTGGAAACATATGAACATACAGTTACTGCAATTATATGTATAAGTTTCTGAAGTGTACAATTACATACAAGTGTCTATACTGTACAATTATAAGTTACAAATATACCATATAGCCAAGATCATCAAGTTAAGACTCGATATGATGGCATTATTACCAAGTTAGCCGAAAGTGTGACCATAATCAAACTCGAAAGACCAATATACTAAAACAGCTACTTCGTCGAGGAGTATCGCGTTATCAGTCTATAGGATAACATGTTTCATCGCCCCCAGTACTCCATAAAAAGCTTGCATACTTAGAAGCATGGTAAGAGTTATCAGGTTCAGCACCCATTGCTTGCTGAAATCTCTCTTCGGCCTCCCATAAGTCTTTCCTTATAATCCATAGGAAATTCGCGTACTGGCTTACGATTTCTGCATCATTTGGGTCCAATTGTATCGCTCGCTTTAAACATTCCTCAGCCCTAATATCACAAATGAACAATGATAATTCAGAATCTCCGCATTCTTAATCGCTGCTATGACAAAACACGTCACAGTGAATATAAAAGACAAACAAATGAACGAAGGTTTACCTGTCGTAATCCCGGGAAACAAGGCAGAGAAACTGAGCATAATTAGAGAGCAAAAGTGTGTTTTCAGGATCATGAAATAAGCCAGTTTGGTAAAGAAGATCAGTCCTGTGATACTCTTCATAATCGTCGCTCTGAATCTCGACCTTCACTGGTGAAACAACCTCGAACTTCTTCTTCTTAACATCATCAACATCGTCATTTCCATCAACGAGGAACAATCTCAGACATTGATCAATACCCAGGTCACCACCTCTTAATCGATCAGCTTCATCCACCATTGAATTCCACAACCCCACATCATTGCCCTCTATGATTTCCGAAATTTCTCTCGTGGGCACTCGTAAATTCCCTAATTCCGAGTGCCCAACCCCTGAATCAATCGAAAGAAAGGCGAAAGTGGAAGTAATGAGCATAAGATGGAGGAATAAATCAGGGGTTTTAGCAAAAACCTCTCTAAACAACCAAACAAAAGACGAACTCATTTCTCTCTGAACTTTACTCACAATCCCATCATCCAACTCCTCGTTCAACACAATTCCCCTGCTTTTGAATGCGCAACTCTGAATCTCCCTGATTATACTCAATGTCGAACAACACACATTATTCAGCGGATTATCAATGCTATACCCGATATCGACAACACTTTTCCCCTCCAAATTCAGAAACTTCTGCTTCATTTTGATGATTCTGAGAGAAAGAGGGATGTCGATGTCGATGGAATTAGCCCTGCGTGCAGCACACTCGCGATTAATGGCGTCGCGGGCGGGCCAGTGAGGTGGGTCAGTTCGAATCCCGAGAAAAGAAGGATCTAGAAGGTGGAGATGGGGTGAGTTGGGTTTAGGGGTGAAATGGTGATTTGGGGAATCGAAGGTGGCACTGCAGGATCTACGGAGGTGGTGATTGTGGGCCGTTGATAAAGGGAGGACGGAGGAGGAAGATGAACGGTGGAGGTGGAAGGAGGGTGGAAGGGCGTTTAGGGAAGATAATGAGGATGAGGATGAGGATGAGGATGAGGTTGAAGGAAGAGGAGGATGAGATTGAGCCATGTTTAAAGTGAGATGACGATAGGAGTAGAGAGTAGAGAGTAGTGAGTGTTCAGAAATGAGGAAGAATGGAGATGGGTTGATGATAAAAGAAGGGGGTTTTGGGAATTTCTGTGAAAGGAGAAAAAAATGCCGTAATTACGGAAAAATCTTTAAATGGGGTTGTCAATTTGGCATCCGTTAATAGTGACTCGTGAGTTGTGAGGATGTGAGTTACGATATACTTTTATCGTTGAAAATGAGTGTTACAAAATTCTTTAAATGGACTTGTTGTCATTAATAAGTTGAAGTTTTTTCTTTATGACGGGAATTCGCAGCTGCTATTTTTTATGCGTTCTGAATAAATTCTCGAATATACGCAATGCTTAGCAAACTATGCACACCATATAAGTTACCCTTAGGCGGCAGTTTCGAAGCATAGAAGAAATATTCTCAAGCCATACAACTTCCACAAGATAGCTCTTACCTCTTGCAAAGGTTAAGTGGAAGTTTATTGTTATTGACTTCACACTATAAGCTTTGTTAGTTTGAGGACAGATTTCAGACGAATATTATAATTTTATGTTAATGGAGATGAGAGTTTATATAGTATCTCAAATCAAACCCTATATAGATTAGGAAAACCTAGGCAGAAGCTCAATAGGGAACCTAGACCAGCTACTCAGATATCAATCAAATATTAGGAAACCCTAATTAATCAGATACATGGATATTAATTTGGAAATCCTAATTAAAGATATTCAAGTCATAAGTCAATAATTTGGATGTTTACCAAGTACAAAGGTAAAAAACCATGTCAACCATGAAATTGGGGAACCTGATTTGAAAAGGAAATGAAGTCTAACCTAGTGAAGAAGGAACTTCCGACACTAGAAGACATACCGATTGCTCAAGAGTATCCTCATGTATTCATGTGTTTCCAGAAGAGTTAGCTGGAGTACCACCAGAATGCGACGTAGAGTTTTCCACCGACTTGATCCTTGGAATAATTAGAGGAAATGATTTAAAAGAAATTCATCCATCCATCCAAGTGCATTACCATGGGGAGCATCGGTACTTTTCGTCAAGAAGAAAGACGGAAGTATGAGAATGTACATCGACTACCAAGACTTGAACAAAGTACCCATCATGAACCGATACCCGTTATTGATGATCTTTTGACCAACTACGACTCTACTCTAGCCCAACTCACACCCCTTTGCAAGCCCAATCTCTTATACTCTCATGCCTATTGTACCTTTACTGAGTTGGGCCTGACCAAGCTAAGGTTCGTGTAGAAATAGGCCTAACACTTGCCGTAATCTATAATTTGCAGGTTGGGCTGAATTGTTGCTTGGTTTGATGCGTCTTGGGCCTTGGCATGATGCTTGACAAAGTTTGGGCTAACAGCCTCCAAGTACCACACCGACATACTCTAAGACAGTTTCAGAATAATGTTATTGTGTGACTTTTTTTACATGAAGGTGGTCACTCTCTACGTTTTAATTTTAGTTTTATCTTTTTGGTGGTTATCAGTGTTATTTAGTTAAGTCACACTAATTTCACAAGAGACTAATTGAGAAGATGTAGTCTAACTTAACCAACAAAATAGCTTTTTTTTAAAGCATCTTTCCTACATTCCCTTTGTGATTATGTACTCTCTACATGCTTATGGAGTATTTATTTATACAAATATATCAAATGTTTACATCTCATAATCAATCACCTACTTAATTTGATCAAGTACTTGATTTTCTACAAATACTATAGTAGTACTCCGTATCATCTAAGAATATACGTTGTATGATTTTATTCATTTGTTTATTTTTATATTCATCGTAAGATGTATTTTAATAAAAATAAAAAACAAATGGACGAGACGGATAAGTATAGTAACAAGATACAATAAAGTTTAGAAACTCAAATGTTTGTGTTTTTATTTTTACTTTTTTTCTGAAGCATTGGAGCCTGATATTCCGCACTACACCATGTTGGGTAATATTTGGTGCTTGGAAAACATGGTGTCT
The DNA here is from genome assembly GCA_958450325.1 of Agrostemma githago. Classification (NCBI taxonomy): domain Eukaryota; kingdom Viridiplantae; phylum Streptophyta; class Magnoliopsida; order Caryophyllales; family Caryophyllaceae; genus Agrostemma; species Agrostemma githago. The sequence continues at coordinate 66,015,673 of OY288255.1, read as the reverse complement.
CTGAATCATTACGAATGAAAACCAGAAACCCTTCTTGTCTGTCTTAGTGCAATCATCTAATCAACTTATATGATACTGCTACAGTACGTACCCTAATGATGCCCAAAATTGACCCGGTCCTCCAATATGAACAACAAAAATTAATGTTACATGTGCAATCGGATGTTACATTTTATACTGTATATGCTACGTACATCTTTCTTCTTAGTCACAACTCACAATTTTACAAATGTTAGTTGGTGAGATTAGATGTCGCTTCTCTTTTAATGGGATCGAGTCACAATTCTAATGATCTTATTACTCCACTAGTTAATCATCTATGTAGTTTAGAATTAATAACTCGGAATTTCGGCCACATTCACAAGGAAACCCATTTTATAATCAGAATAGATTGATAATATTAGAAATCTGGTTGTTGGTTCGCTTTTATTGGTTTTTTATGGGTAGGACATTATCGACAATCAAGACTAGATTCTCGATATTTTGTGTTGAGGTGAACCATGAACCTATATTATTATTAGCGGACAATCTTATTTGTAGAAAATAAACACTTGTTTCCTAGGCTCAAAATTCAAATGGCGGAATCAACCTCTCCTAATAATGTAAAATCGGAATGTTTTTGATGTTTTTATTAAAAAAAAAATTAGTTAGTTATTCCTTTTGAGTCTAGACCATTTAAAAAAAGTAAGGGGTGTGAATTTTTGATGAGGTTAGCATGAGATATTGATGCGCATGAAAATCTGTAAAATCATTAAAATTAAAAAGTAGAGTAGTCCTTAGGAAATTGTAAATCGTTTGATATGAAATGGCCATAGTATTTAGTCGAGTTCTTATTTTTGTCTTATTTTTCTTTTTGAGTTAAGTTTGATATTTGTTTCATGTTTTTAGGCTATTAATATATTGTTCACATTTACTCTTCTATTTGTCTCTCTTTCTCATTCTTTTTTAAGTTACTCGTTTCTCCTTCCTTAATTTTCATCCCTAAACTAAATGAGACAATAATAGAAACTCGGGAGGTAGTAATTAGTACTTCATCATGTCATAAGAAATGGGTGTTGATTGGACAAATGAGTTGATACCATGCATGGGTTTAATGGGTAGTGGCCTAATCCGATCTCAAATAATCCCTTTTGTTTTGTGCATCTTTTTCTCTACAAATACCATATTACTTGTACTACTATGCTGTAATATCAGCGTAGCAATAAAGCCACTCCACTCCAATGCAGTCTCCTGTCTCATTTCGTATTCCATTCTGTGTGTCACACCATATACTAGATGACAAATCAACTAGTTTATGATATTTGTTACATACGGAGTATTTTATTTACTCAATATACGAGGTGTCATCAAGGATATGATTTGGCATACAGAGTGAGACACAAAAATGGGACAGGAGATCTGCTCTGCTCCCCTCCGGCCCTCCCCTTGAGCCTTAATTGTAGAGAGTAGTTTCCATCAATTTATGAGGGTTTATTTCATGGGTGCAATGGACGTAGAAGTAGTTTGCCTGCCATCAATGTTCATTTCAAGATTTTCCAGATCTTAATGACAAGTTTCGCATATTTCCATTCTTGGCATCTTTATCTTCACTTCAAATTCCATAAATATCAACAAGCCCACAAGAATTACTTTTTTCTTCAAGTATAATCCAAAGGGTTGAAGCATTATATTAAGTTAATGGTGTATAATTCTACGTAGAACTGATTTATGAAATCGTTGACTGTCTCAAACAACGGTTAAGCAACGAACCTACATTTTACGGCTTGAGTTGGTTGTAGGCTTGTAGCGTTGTCTAGGATAACGGTTTCTCACCAAACTTAACTTTAGAGGTAACGTGGACCCATTTTCGATAATTATTTATTCGAATTTATTACATGATACTCCCACGTTTCTTGCTTTTCTATATAGTACTCCTACACTTTTATAATCATATTCCTTATATGGTATCCCTCACTTTTATTACATTATATCTTCATACCCTTAATGTTTTTTTTCGTCTTTTTTTACTTCCTTTTTTCCGTTAGGTTGGAGGTAAATTCGGAAAATGGGTGCGGATGTAAAGGGAAAGGTTAGCATAAATAACCCAAGTAAGCATAGTCAAAGCACCCTAACTAACGGAAAGAGAACGTCAAAGAAGACGGAAAACATCATTAAGGGTATTGAGATATATATATAATACACTAAAAGTGAGAGATATCACGTATGATTATAAAAGTGTAGGGGTACCATATAGAAAAACTAAAAACACGAGGTACCATGTAAAAAATCTATTCGTAGTAATATTACAACCTAATTGAAGTGTGATTTATGGGAAATAATATGAGACTCTTTTCATTCATATTCAAAGTATACCTATTTATTTTTTAGTTCATTTAAATCCACTTGTGATATTTTCTTTTTGGTTAATTAGTAGGTTAAATTTATCCTTACCTTTATACTCCGTAGTATTCTATTTACAACAAATACCGCGATTATGGTTACATTTTCTTTTTTTGCTCTTCCGAGCCCAATTAATAAACTAATGACATACGGAGTAATAAAATAGGGTGTGTTGGCCAAACATTGTACTCTTTGATTAATTTTCAATGACATCCTAAAAATAAAAATTTGTGGGAGCGAGGATATTTTCAATCATAAATTCTTATTTTTGATAGACATATCTATCGCAAATTTGTGATGAGTCAACTATTACTCATGTAAGATACGTTAAAAATAAAAGCAAAATATCTAGAAAATAATAATCTATTTTCTCTTATATACCTACATAAATATTATTTGATCCGTTATGAATTTATAACGGATATGCTCGTTACAATGAAAAGAATACGGAATAAGGAGTATTAGTTTGGGAGTAGAACAATAAAGAGGAGGATGGGCATGGCTGATGGCGCAATTAATAATGAGTAGAGAAGAGTAAATAACATGAGCGGCATCAGAAATGTAGAGTCTATAAAAAGTAGGAGTCCCAAGTTACGGAGTGCAGTGCTACTGCTACACATTCAAATAGCCTGCCTGACAATCAGAGTTTAGAGTCAGCTCACACAACTCTACACTCTACACTCTCCACCATTATTTCTCATTGAAACAGTAACGCCGCTGTATATATACTGAGAGTTACTCCGTGTACTGTGTACTATGTACATGACTAGAATCCGTCAATGTATTACTCCGTAACCAAACACATAATTTGTTTTTTCATATTTATCGAGACACGTTTTACATCTTCAATATTTTTCATTTTACATTACTAAAAATTTAAAAAATGTGATATCCCTACTCTACTCGTAAGAATGAATCAAACAAGATTCCACGTGACTATATTTTACTTTGTAGATTGTCGAGAAATATCGAAGATTCTCTTAACTTGTGAATCGTGGCAAAATGAGAAGTGGTGTGTTTGGTTATGAAGAGAGGGAGTAGTACTCACTCCGAATCTAAACGATATTCCCGTAGAATTTAAGAAGATAGTAACGTGTCACCTGAAAAAAATGAAAAAGAGAAAGAAATATAAGAATGAATATGGGTCATATATTAGTGACATAAAAAGGAAAGGAGGAAGAAAAGATGTATCGACTTAAAAAGGAAAGAGAGAAGATCATAAGAATCGGAGAGAGTATTATACTCTATCCGTTCATATCCAAAAAATACGTATTTCTTTTTGGATCGTTCAAATCTAATTAACTCTTTCCTTTTTAGTCCATTTTTTGGACCAAAGTACTTAACTTACTAACATATTTACATCATATATCATTGTCATCTACACATTGGATAATTAATTACAGAGTACTCCCTCCGAGTTCCTATTATTGTCCCAAAAGATTTTTGGGTGAAAAATAAAGAAGGGAAAATGAGTGGTTGAAAAAAGAAGAAGGAAAAGAGAAATCTCTCTTCTACTAAAAGAACAGGGAGTTCTAAAAAATGGGACACGTGTCAACCTCTCCTTCAATTTTTTCCCACCCTCTCAATCTCATATTGTTGTATCATTTCATAATATAATGACTTATGAAAATAATGGGAATACTACTCATTGATACTAAAGGAATATACCTAATACTCATTGACGCATGAAATATTTATTTGAGTCAAATAATAATATTATAATAATTATGTAAATCTCTGAGTATAATATAACTTAGATTAATTCGTTAACATTAAAAAATTTCCTCCAAAAGTTTCAATTTCTCAATTTTAAAAACAAATAATTTAGTTTAGAAATAATAATTTAACTCATATATATTTATAAAATTCTCATCGTACCAATTATCTTTTTTGATAAATTATAAAAATTGAAAAGTATTTTTAAAAAATTTGCAAATATTTACTTTGATATTATTTGACTTAGTTTAACCCTCTTATACTAAAAGAATAAGAGAAACTAGAATTGCCCTTACGTGTCGGCGATAATGTCGTCACGAGAGTGAAAGTTTTTGTGTTAAAAAAATATATTATACAATATTTTTAGTATATTATACAATAAATTAGTTATAATATCACCAAATAGTATATATTATTATAAGATGTATCACCAAATAATATAAGGATATAATAGAAAAACATAACCAAATATAAATTCCTAATAAAAATATTGAACGATATAATAGAGATATTCCTAAAATTGACAAATATGGAGAAAAATAAAATTAACCAATATGGAGAAACCGATGATTTTAGTCAAGTATATTATACAATATAAGGATTATAATAGTACACGATACTTTTTATTTTAATTTCTATCAAAGGCCATTAATTTTTAACATCTTATTAAAAATAATCATTACAAATAACCTAACATACCAAACATCAAAATACCTATTATGAAAAAATAGGTAATAAAAATGTAAATGTTACGTAGTACTCCGTATTAATTGCTTATACAAACATTTTTGACTAAAAAAATATGCAATAAACATATTAACTCAAAAATCGTGCAATTGCACGGGGTCTATTCTAGTAGGAGAGTAATTGTGAACCACAAATTGATGGCCTAAAATGGAAAGTGGGACAAAAATTAAACTCAGCCCAAAAAGAAAAGTGGGACAATAATAGGAACTCGGATGGAGTATTAATTTGTCCCAAATTATTGTACCTTTAATAGTATTTTAAGTTTTTTTCTTAATCATTGTGCAAAAGTGAAACGTACATTTGGATACAAACGGATGGAGTACTACTATTTCTCATTCATTCAATCATTTACTTACTCCATATTTCATCACTTTTAAGAAAAGTGGTAAAAGTAAGGATATTATTGGTAAATTACATAATTTTATGGGTCCATCCAATTTAAAGTAAGGAAAAAGTAATGACATTTTGTGTAAATAGAAGAAGAATATGAAAATGATAAGGGAAAATCTTTTGCCAAAAAATAAAGGTATTGAATTGTGAATTGTTAATTTATAGTAAATGTAAATGAAATATCGTTTGGATGTGAGGGATTGTCAACCATTTTTTCCTTAAATTTTGATACAAAAGCAATAGATAAATATTGACTGAGACGAAGAGGGTTGAGATAGAAGTTGACAAGTGGACCAGTGGGTTGACACGGTCCAGCACGACCCATCAAGGCACGAGGTCACTTTGGCACGACAGGACAAACTATGGGCCATAGGCCATGCCTAGACACGCAAAAATGTAAAGAAATAAGTTTAAATTTGAAGAATTGGTTAAACACCTTCAAACACGACACGAGACCCACTTTCCATACTTGGGTCATGTCATTTTCTCCTCCAAACACAATAAACCGACACAAAACACAGCACAATACAACCTATTTTCATCTCTACAAACTACAAAGAGGTTAATTCATTAATTAGTGAAAAAAAGTGACAGTGAGTGCAGTAATAAATAAATTTATAGCGAAAGGAAGCCGTTTTTGCTCATGTAGCTAGCCCACAGTCACACACCCCTTTCAACAGACATGAATATAAAGTCTGAGAGGTGACAGACTACAATTCACAAATCACATAGTATCACAACTCACACGCACCACCCCCTTCACCTTCACCTTCACCTTCACCTTCCTATATTTACTCTTCTACTAGACTAGAGTTTTTAAAGAATTCCAGCGCTCTTGCTTTAATCACTCCATCCCCTTTATTTTCACTTCAATTCCCTTCTTTCTCAATTATTTTTTGTTTTCTGGGTCTCTGTCATTCAAATTACAAGGAATAATAATTAATCCTACTGATTCCTGGAGTATATAATCTCAACTTTTCTCCTAAATAAAAAAAAAACTTCCTTTTTTGCAGCCATATTTTAAGAAGGTGCTTTTCTGAGTTTGTTTCTTCATAAAGTTTCCATCTTTTTTGTTTTCGAAGTGTTTTTAGAAGGTTGTTTTGCGTGAAACCATAGAAATGGCAGAGGTGAAGCAAATAGAAGTAGCGGGGATAGTGAACGAAAGAGAGGATGAAGCAGCAGCAGTGGTGGGTGTGGGTGGGAATGGGAATGGGAATGGGAATGGAGAAGACAGAGAAAATGGGATGATGGAGGATGAAAATCAAAAGTTCAGCTTCAAGAATTTCTTGTGGCATGGTGGCTCTGTTTATGATGCCTGGTTCAGTTGTGCTTCCAATCAGGTTCCTTGTCACTCTTCACTCCGCTTTCAATGCTACCTACCTATATTCTTCTCAATTAATATTATTGAGAGACCGTCTTTTAGTTACTTTCACGATTCTTTCCCTGTCACACGATAATACTAAGAGACCGTCTTTTAGCTAATTTCGTCATTCTTCTCCCTAAGCGAAACCAATTATTTAATTACTTGCATAATTAAATCCGAAAAATAATTAATTAATTAATTAATATGAATCTTTAATTTTTTTTAAAAATCATTTATTTAATATGGAGTATAAATGTTGGAGTTCATTTGTTTTGAGTACTAGGTACATTCTAGTGCATGTACGGCTTGTCTTAAAGATTTTGTGTGAAATGTTCTTTTTCTTGTTCCATGGAAGCTGTTTTGTCCACAATAAGTTGTCTCTGTCACTGGAATAAGATATCTTCGAACGTGAAAATGAATTCATGGAAATAGCGATTTTTACCTTTTCTACTGAGTAATTGTTTAAAAAGTTTTACCTTTTTTTTTTTGTTTAAACAAGTTTCTTCATTCCGGTCAATAGATACAGAGTATTCATTCATATTCTCTCGAGAATATATGAGCCAAATGGATACCTTAAGGTTTTTGGTTGACATGGTTCCTTAACCTGGTATCAGAGCCGAACCCTAATAGCCCCAATATTTCGAACTCCCAGGAAAATGCTCTGTTTCGAATAGCTACTAATGAATAACATGGTGGTTTTGGTGTGAATTAAGTTTTTTGGAGCATTTGTTTTTGAAATTGTATACCCCTATGCAAACGATTTAACATCATCCCTTGATAAAATGCGTAATTTAATACTCCGTATGTATGTGATGTAATGTAGGTGGCGCAAGTGTTGTTGACGCTACCATACTCGTTTTCACAAATGGGAATGCTATCGGGAATCATACTTCAGGTGTTCTATGGGCTGATGGGAAGTTGGACAGCTTATCTCATTAGTGTGCTCTATGTTGAATATCGCAGTCGAAAAGAGAAGGAAGGTGTCAACTTTAAAAATCATGTTATTCAGGTATCCATCTAGTCTCAAGTTCAAATTTTCATCGGAACAAATAACTAATTGGCTTCAAGTTATGTCTTTACGAGTATGCGAGTTTCACCACAAAAGTCGAATGAATTTTATTTATTGAAAACGACGATTATACAAAAATTCATATCATATCAGTATTTGAGAGAATGACACATAAGTTTGTGCTATTCTCTTACTCCAGTATATAAAGGATTGTTGGAGTAAAGTTGGATGTGAGAATACTTTTTTTTCCACAAACAAATTGTACAAAAATTCATATCATATCAGCTTTTTTTTTGTTGACTTGTCATTAGACTATGGAACTAGCCTTATTGTCTGGAATTGTTGCTAAAAGCATCAGGAATACTCAGAGTCGTGTGGAAAATAACTTAATTTTCTTTTCGATTTTTCTAACGTGAGCATATTAAAGTGTATCCAGGGGCACACGTTAAAAAACCCGTTTTCATTTTAGTATTTTCAATGGATGAATTCATTTCCCTTCTGTATTCCCATTATATGAAATTGTGGGCTCAAGTGCATCACCAACCAAAGTTCGAACTTTGTTGGCTAGTTGATCATTAAACTGAATCTAATCCTAGCAGAATTGTTGATGACAGTTTCTTCAAATATTTAAACTATATGATCCAATGAAACAACAGATTCATGTACTCTAATATTTAGCCCTGCTTTAATTTGTTACGACTCACTAATAAATATTCTATTCTATTCTATTACTCACGACCCATAGTTTCTAAGTATATTAAGGTTTTGGTTGGGTTGGTTCCATAACATGGTATCAGAGCTAGACGTCACGAGTTCGAACCCAGGCAGCCCCAGGATTAATTTGACATGTTTTGTGAAATTTCAGTGGTTTGAAGTGTTAGACGGTCTGTTAGGGCCAACATGGAAAGCCTTAGGACTGGCTTTCAATTGCACCTTTTTGCTGTTTGGATCGGTGATACAACTAATAGCTTGTGCAAGGTTCGTAAAATGTTCTTCCTCATTAATGCCCATTATTGTTGATCGAATCCATAATGAATAGCAGAATAGTAAGGGTGTAAATTCGTTTTACTACGTTGTGTAAATCTGCAGTAACATATACTACATAAATGATCATTTGGACAAGAGGACATGGACGTACATTTTCGGAGCGTGTTGTGCTACAACTGTGTTTGTACCGTCCTTCCATAACTACAGACTTTGGTCATTCCTTGGGCTCGGAATGACCACTTATACTGCTTGGTACTTGACCATTGCTGCTCTTGTCCACGGCCAGGTACAATAATGTCAACAGTACTCAATACTCGTACATTACTTTATAGAAATGACTCACAAAAAATCATTTTCAGTATTCGAAATAGAAATTTACGAATTATGAATTTATAGACAAGTAGGGAATAAGTAGGGAGATCTTCAATTGCCCCTTGGGGTCTCTGGATAATGATTTACGTAATTGACTTCGAGACAAGTTCAAACTTTATTCTGAACCGGTTTAATTTTGAGCTTCAACGTTAACGTTTAAGTTGAATAGTTCTGAGCTGATTCTGAGCTCGAGCTCAAATCTCGAAGCTAAGCTTGAGCTCAAAACGGCTCGATTACACCCTAGTATGTAGTTGTCCCTTGAGTATTAAGTTTCCCATGAGATTTTGCACATGCATGAGCTACACATAGAGATAAAAGCCTAGGGGGAAAAGCTCTACTCAAAAAGCAAATTTTTAGTGGTATGCCTAAGGCCATAATGCTTTTTTATGTAACTACTAGCCACCATTCCCGAATTTAAGGGAGTTTTTGTCTTCTTAGAGGATTCCATGATTTGTTAAACAAATCTTTACTCTTTTCTTTAGTATAACTAATAGAATATAAACGGGCCTCAATCATAACCTTAAGGTTTTGGTTGAGATGGTTCGTAACGTATCAGAGTCAAATGTCACGAGTTTGAACCCTGTCAGCCCCCCAATATCTGGTATGGGAGCATGTGCTTAAGGTTTTGGTTGGATTGGTTCCGTAACAATAACTAATTTTATGAAACCTTCATGTGCAAAATACAATTGTTTTTTTTATAGGACCCAGATGTGATCCACTCTGGTCCAAAAAAGTTGGTGCTCTACTTCACAGGAGCTACCAATATCCTCTACACTTTTGGTGGGCATGCTGTGACTGTGTAAGTGCAAATCCTCTCCTCTCCTCTCCTCTCCTCTCCTCTTCCTTCTTTAATCAAACTTATCTTCAAAAATCATCATCTTGCCCTCTTGCAGCTTTTGTTTTCATTCTTATGGAGACATCATCATTGAACTTGTCTTTCTTTTATTTATTTTCCCTGATTACTCACTAATTGTGGATTCCTGCATTCATGATCTTCTCATTGAAAATTGTAAAGAGACGATCTCACGGAAACTATATATTGTGAGACCTCTTACAGATACTTACACATTCACGGAAACTATATTGTGAAACCTCTCCATTTGTAACTACCCCCGTGTAACAATATAGTTTCTATGAGACCGTTTTATAGGAGATTTACTCGTATCATCAGCCATCTATCTTTGTTAATTGGTTTTTAACCTAACAAAATGAGACCAATGGTATCATACTATCACTCTGTGTAACAATATAGTTTTTGTGAGACCGTTTCATAGGAGATTTACTCGTATCATCAACCATCTATCTTTGTTAATTGGTTTTTAACCTAAGGTTACCTAACAAAATGAGACCAATGGTTGATTATCAGTCAGTCTAACAAATTAAAATGTGTCCTTTCTGAATTTGGGGTGTAGTAAATCTATGTCTAACATATTATAGATACATAAATCAACAGCAACCTTTTGGAAAAGTTAAACTTTACCTATTTATACTTTGTCTTTTGGTGGAGAAATGTTTCTGACTTTGGTGCCAAGTTTAGGTTTTTTTTAAGTGTGGCAAGTCATGCATATATGATATATGTAGAAAAAGGTTGTGTTGTTTGTCCTGACTATTCAACTCCTCTTCTTTAACCATATGAACTGTCCCACTTCAATGGTGAAAATTTGAAATAGGACCAAGGGAAAAAAACCACGATTGAACGGACTAAACGAGGATAAAAGGGTAAAACTCGATGTTCCATATTCACCACGTCTTTTTAAGCTACTCGCATGTTACTCTGACTCGTCTACTAAGATACTCGATGTTCCATATTCACCACGTCTTTTTAAGCTACTCGCATGTTACCCTGACTCGTCTACTAAGATATTTTCAATATTTTGGTCTAAAATGAAGTATCAAAGTATCGTGCCTTTATAGGATACGTGATAGGCCAAGTGAAGTTTTTTTTTTGGAAAACTAAACCTCGCATGATATGAATTGTCAAAAATTCGCACTTTAGGAGGGTTTAAGAGTAGAGGTTATCCGGAAAAAAAAAAAAAGACTTTTGTTTTTTTCTTCTCACCAAACAATCCTTTTCTAGTTAAAAGTAGGGGCATACAAAATATGTGGATTAAACAAGTTTATATGTCCTTTAAGCTGAGAGATTAGGTAAAAGGGCAACTTCTATGATTGACCTTGTTCTATTTATTGAAAAGATATGTGTCATCATAAACTTATGCTTCATGCTCTGGTCCATACATACTCCATTGCAATCATACTTGACATCTTGAATGGATTGCATGATTTAAAATTTATAACTGTCTGGTTGCTTTGTAATGAACTAATGAATGAATGACTGGCATGACTGCAATCATTGACGGAGACTGTCAGTCAATATACTACTCCCTCCGTTCACTATCTTTTGCCCCGTTTCATTAAAATACTCCTCACAAGCAAATGATGAAACAGGTATATTTTTACTGATTCTGTGTTTTAACTGAATGAATTATTACCAGGGAAATCATGCATGCAATGTGGAAGCCACAGAAATTCAAGTACATTTACCTAATTGCAACACTCTATGTTTTCACCTTGACACTCCCATCATCTTCTGCTATGTATTGGGCTTATGGCGATAAACTCCTTACCCATTCCAATGCCTTTTCTCTCCTTCCTAAATCTGGTTTTCGAGATGCTGCCGTCATTTTGATGCTTATCCACCAGGTACATACGAAATATTATTAAACGCACGCGCTGCACGCAGGATACACGCACATTAAAAATCCTTTTTTTCTGAAGAGATGCTCTCGTAATTTGCGAATCGTGATAAAAGTAAACATAGGAGAATTATTTTCCTCATCATGACTTGGATAACGTGAACCGAGACGTGAATGAGATAGATGATTAGAATGTTTAGATTTTGGCATTCAAATACTGACACAGTAAAATGTAACTTAACCCAAGACTGTTGTATTGCATGCCTAATCATAGCAGCTGAATTCTGATAATGCATGTCCAATTCTGAAAGTAAAAAAGAAAAGGTAAAAAAGATGACACACAACTTTTATGATTTCAAAAATTTAACTGTATTATTGTTGTTGTTTATGATTGATATTGGCATGCAGTTCATAACATTTGGGTTTGCTTGCACTCCATTGTACTTTGTGTGGGAAAAAGTGGTGGGGGTACATGACACAAAGAGCTTGTGTTTAAGGGCAGTGGCTAGGCTACCTGTGGTAATACCCATATGGTTCTTAGCAATTATATTTCCTTTCTTCGGACCCATCAACTCTGCTGTTGGGGCCTTATTGGTCAGCTTCACCGTCTACATCATACCCACTCTCGCCCACATGCTCACTTACAGGTCACCCCAAGCTCGTAAGGTAAGCTACTACCCCACTATTCTTTTTTTTACTCCGACACTTTGCTTGGGTGCTGTGTCGCGTGTCCTACACCAACATGACACGACACTTTAATTTAGACCAAAAAAATTGAAAATTTCGCCCAGAATATCCTACCGTGCTTTCATAAGGCCGTCTATTATGACCGTTTGTGTTTTTGAATTCCGAGTGATTCTTAGTTGGGTCGTTATCGCATGATATTGGGTCGTTATCTGGCTATTGAATTTAGTTAGCTATATATGACTTGTAATGTGAATAGACTTTTGAGAATAGAAGGAAACTAGTGTATATTATGTGGGTCACTGGGTCCTATAAATTTTGGGAGTTAAAGATAAAAGTCATGGAAAATACCTAACAGAGATTTTTTTGAAGACCCTTGTTAGATTCTTCTCTATTTGACTCAAATTGACAAGTCTTTTTCAAGGAAAGATAATTATTTGAATTATGAATATACATATACATGCTTGCTTTGTCTGATCAATTATACCAGAAAAAAAGTATAAATGTATAATGCATTCATTTGGCTTTGGCTGTCGATGTTATACACGTAATTATTGGACCCTCGATGTAGATTAATGCCTAAAATTCCTCACTAACCATGATAGATACCGTGTATGCGATTATGTGTGACAGTCTGGGTGGGCGGACGTCATTTTAGGAAATGGTATGAATCAAAAGAAGTTGTTGAGAAATCTAAAGACTTACACCTTGTGTATGTTTGGATGATGTACAAAAATGCAGAATGCAGTAGAGAAACCGCCAAGATTCTTTCCAAGCTGGACTGCAATGTATGTCGTGAACACGTTCATAGTGGTATGGGTGTTTGTTGTCGGGTTTGGATTCGGAGGGTGGGCAAGTGTGACCAACTTCATCAGGCAAGTCGATACTTTTGGTCTCTTTGCCAAGTGTTACCAATGCAATCCTCCTGCTGCAGCTTCGGCACCACCACATCACTGAACATAGCTGGGACTTGGCTCAAAAACTACCTCCTTTGGCTTGTATTTACGCGTGATACTACGTCTCTCAAGAAAATTGTAGTTGTGGGTTTTCTTTTTCGTTTCTTTCGTATGATGGATTGTCAATTGTTCAAAGTGAAGCTTCCGCAGTCGAAATCTTGGCCTCTTCTTAATACTACGAAAAAAAGGCATTCGTGGATGATGGCTGCTGTATTATTCTGTTCTCGTGTTACATTCATATGGTGTTTGATTACTTGAATTAGGAGTCATTTGCCTGATGCGAGAACTACAAATTCACATGAAAGTTCACTAAAGTTGTCTCGTAGTCCATGCGGAAAGCTAATTCCAAAGAACCGAAAGAACAGGTCAGATCATAAATACCAGTTACGATGATTAAGCTAAGAGTACTCCATATCTTACAAAAGAGAGGCACCCCAAAACGTACACGCTTAAGCTACTTTCTCCGTCTCCTAGAACAGCTCGATAGCTATCTTAGCGAATACATCATTGAAGTGTGGCATCTCATCTTCCATCTTCGCAACTTTACCAATAATATCGTCGACACATTCCTGCTCACCCTCGACTTTGGCTCTCAGCTTCAGAATCTCGTACTCCAACCTGCTCTTTTCCAACCTATGTTGTTCAGCTTCATCCTTCAGTCTCATTATCTCACTCCTACTCCTTCTCCGACTAACTATTACATCCCTCAACTCTACTAATCGTCTCCGTAGCATTATCACATTGTAACCCATGTTCTCTAATTCTTCCATCGTTTCCCACAGTCTTTTGGCAGCGACCCAGAATCCGTTCACTTGTAAACTTAATAGCTTATCCACAGTTTCTTCGAATATGTTGTCCCATGCGTTAATCAATCGCTGTTTCGCCACATTCGAGTAAGACTTAAGGGGTAGGAAATGTGGGGTTTGGGGTATGCCCTTAAGAATTCTGGACACTAAAACAATCTGTGTTGAAGCCAATTTTCGTTCTGGTTTCTCTTCCGTTTCCTTCTTCATTGGTTCATCTGTTTATAACAGATTGTAAACAAAGCTAATTGCATCAAACCAAAAGTTTAACGAGTTGGGATGACGAAGAATATACAGCAAACAAAGTTCATTCGTTAGTTAGTTAGTTAGTTAGTCAGTTACCTGGGGTAAAAGTAAAAGAGGTTGGTGGAGAAAGTTGGGAAGAGTAATTAGATCCCTGAAAGTAGCATGGTATCTCCCCAGTGACTGCTGATGGAGTAGTGAGCTTGGTTTTAGTAGGTTCGGGTTTCTCATCCATGGAGCTGTCATCTTTATTTGCGTTTTCTGCCACTCCAAAACAACCTGCGCCTAATCAAATTGTCATATCGTAAGGAAGTAATTGATCCGTAGTTTACATTCAATTGTTGCTACTGCAAATGACCTTATACAGTAGAATGATTAATACTCCTGTGAATTACTTCCTCCGTTCAAGTCGAACCTTCCCTTTTGTTTTTTAACATTTGCCAACACATATTTCCCACATGGATATATTTTCTCTAATAGATTATCGTGAATATCGAAAGTAATCCTTGATTGCGAATAGTGTCAAAACAGGGGGAAGGTTCGACTTAAACAGAGGGTTTTGGAACCCTATACTAGTACTTAAAATTAGGGCACACTAACCTATCAAGGAACAAAAAATTAGGGATAGAAGACAGTAGAAGAAGGATCCTAATTCCACCACCACAACAACAACAACAACAACAACAACTGCCTGAAATAGGCGAATCAGTTACTCCTACTGAAACGCGAAAATCAGTACTCCGTACTCATACCTGAAAACAGAGTAGGAGGAGGAGGAGGAGGAGGACGATGATGATATTGAGAGGGAATGACCAACTTTCTCTTCCAACGCGAGTTTTTCCTGCAACGCGCCAATCGCTGCCGAGCAGCGTCGCCTGAGCAGACCATGTGTGCAAGTGTAAGTAAGTATGAGCGTACAAAAAAAAGGTAGCGGCTGCGGGTTCCCTCGTTCATCAGAAAAAAGTATGCGTGCAATGTGAATAGTCATCATCAAAACAAGAGACAGTAAAATACAGAGTAGAGTACCTGGTAAGAATGATGGTGAGGAATTGAATCCTGCGGCAGAAAATCCGAAAGGTCTTGATTCGCTCATCGCTGCTACCAACCCTTTAATTTTCAAAATGTTTCAAACACAAACGTTCATCTTAACTTAACTCAGAAGCTTTATAACTCATCACCCGATTTGGGTTTGGGTGTGGGTTTGGGTTTGAGTTTGGGTTAGTTTCGGGTATGTTGGCTATTTTTGTTTGGATTTTCGGATATATTATCAACTACTCCTAATATATGGATATTGATTTGTATGTGTCATTAAGCATTCGCTATGGGTCAAGCTCGAGTCTTTAGTTCGAGTGTCAGGTCGGGTGCGTCAATGCATGTCAAGTCATTCAGGTTGGTTACGTTTGAGAGGTCTACTCATACTCAAATACTCCGACCCAACAATACATCCGGAATTGACTCATAATCCAACACGACCTAACATAACTCGACCCTAAACTAAATGTGTGTAGACCAGAAACGACGCGTGCGCATCAACTTTAATCTTCTTTACCATGTATGCATGGCTTTTGGATCATCTTCATTTCCTCTTCATTCTCTTTTAACAATTCAGATTCTGTCTTGAAAACGATCCAACGATTGTACTTTCAAGCGACGGATTTACTACAAGATCTCTTAGCAAAAGCAAATGCACAACATTTCATTGCAAAATGGTACATGAAGCATCTTTTTAAAATCAGATACAACTCCATCAACAGATTTTCTTGACAAAGGCCTGGATTTCATATTACTGCAAATCTGCAATGGCATGAACACAAAAGGGGTCAATCAATGGGATCTGAACTTGAGTGATACTGTACTCCATACTCCGTAGTAGCTAAATCGTGGTCTGTTAGGAGGTCACTTTTACTTCTTTACATAGTAGTAATAAACGCCAGCAAATGAACTTTCGCCAAGGATCAACTATATAGGCAAGTCCGAGCGCACTTTCGCTGCTTTCATGAAGTTTACAATTCGCTCTAGCCTAGCAATCCGATCTAAAGCGTCCATGCCAGAAGACTTCAAAACACTATTTGAAATGCCATCTTCGGTAGTGATCTCAATCGTCTTACATTCAATTGGCCCTGTCGCTCTTGCACTGTTGTCTACCACGTGTAAAGGCTCATTATCTCCTGCTGAAGATGGAGGGCTGTCTAAATCAATTACTGGGATACTACTACTACTGCATGGTCGTTGAGAACACCCTGATTGAAACAGTTGTGACAGCGGCAGGTGATCATCGTAATCATCTTCTACTTTCACCCCTTTACATAGTGGAGAGGGATGAGAAGAAACGTTAGCATTGTCGCTCTTGGTTTTGGAGTTATCATGACGCGGAGATTCTTTCGACCTCTTAGAGTTAGGTGGATCACATAATAAGTCATCAAATAACTCCCTTTTTTGGTCCTTTGGAGTGAAACCAGGGGGAACCTCGGCTTCATTCATTTCCTTTTTAATCTCCAGCATTCTGGTCCAAGCCGTTGATGCTTTCAGACTTCCCTCAAAAGAACACCCAACATTTCCCTTCTTAGTTTCAGATTTCTTCCACCACTCCAGATACTGCACCGTAACATCCGATTCAAAGAGCTTAGATGGCACATACAGCCTCACATCTAAGACAGGCCTATCATAATCCGTCCAGACAGTCATAGTCTTGTCACTGGGGTAGCGAAGCACATGGGGGATATCTTGGTCAAGACCGAACTGCATTGACACACGATGAGGGAGATACTTCTCAACACAGCCATCTTCCAATCCAACCAATTCACTCGTCCTCACACATCGAACATAAGACTCGAGATCAAAACCAAAACCAACATCAGAATGAACCGACACCCACTCACCCTTTTCAGGGTAGAGGTTAGCAGACCAATTGTTCAAGGGTGTCGAATAAGGCCGCCAAATAAAAGTCTCTGCAGCAGAATCAACAGCTTCACCTACACCCTCATTTTTCGATATCACCACCTTATTCCACCTCTCTAGTCTGGACAGTCCACCAGTAATACGTTTGGGAGCGGGACTCAAATCAGGAAACCGTTCCCAAACCCAAGCCTGCAACAATTGCAAAGGTGCCCAAAGTTTAAGTTTGGTCACATTCTTACCCTCTTGATCACCCACATTTCTCAAAGATTCAATCTTTCCCTTCAACAACCTCAAGTCTCTATAGATACTAGCCAAAACAGGCGGCGCAAGGGCAATTCGAGTACCTCCAGCTAAAAGCACAGCAATTCTAATAACACTCTTGTTGATTGTACTAAGATCATCAGCAGGCAGAACATACCTTGACAGCCAAAGACACAAGAACGCTTCGTGCTCGATATCGGCCCCTTTATCCATCCAATTCTCCAACCATTGTTGCTGGCTTGCCTTCTTACACTTCGACCTGCACATCTCAACCCTCACAGTGAGCAGCTTCTCCTCAATTTCGAGCAGTTTTTTGGAAGACAGGGGTTTGAAGACAGAATCCCCTGTTACAGAATACCCCCCCAAAACCCTGATATCCTCCAAAGTTATACTAACTTCACCCCACGGCATCACGAAAGAGCTTGTTTCAGGACACCATTTGTCGGCGAAAACGAACATGGAAGCAGAGCATCTTGGAATTTCGAGTTTGGAAGACATGATCGGTTCGAAAATGGCGGATTTTCTCCAAGTGGGTTCGTGTAAAGCACGCATCTTTTCAATCCAGGAGTTCCAATGATTCATGGGGGTGATTTTCCAACCGTTGAAATGAACGTTATTGCGGAATTTGAGGAGTGGAGAAGTTGGCATTGAAGTGAGATGAGTTGGAGGAGGGGGTGTGGTAAGGTGGGTTTGAGGAAAAGAGGGTTTGAGGAAATGGGCGATTCTAGAAAAGGGTTTTCCACCAGAAACAGAAGATGACACCATTTCAG
This sequence comes from Agrostemma githago, assembly GCA_958450325.1. Taxonomy (NCBI): domain Eukaryota; kingdom Viridiplantae; phylum Streptophyta; class Magnoliopsida; order Caryophyllales; family Caryophyllaceae; genus Agrostemma; species Agrostemma githago. The sequence goes on along the minus strand of OY288255.1, from coordinate 65,997,402 downwards.
CAAGTCTCTCCTCAATCAAGCTTTCTTCTTCTTCTTGAGTTGCAGATGCCATTTTTGGAAGGGGAGTAAATGTGTTAGGGAAGGAGAAGGGACGGAAGAGCGGGAGGCGTGTTTTGTTTTTGTTTATTCTAGGAACAATTGCTCTCTTATTAGACACGGTCTCACACAAATTTATTGTGAGACATAACTCCAACACCCTAATAACCAACAAAAAATAAAACACAAATCTATATATTCTGAGTATTAAATAGAAAGCAAAGCAACCTCCATGTTCCATACTACCAATCCTCACTTCTTAAGGCACACACTTGACATGATTTTATTGGCTAGAAATTGAAAGAGGAGAGTTGAATGCATGATCAATGGACAACCCTTCAACTTCTTTCTCATTTACTACCAAAGTGAAGAAAAGGAGTTGAATGCATGAGTTATCAACCCTTCAATTTCTTCCTCATTTACTACTTAGAATCCAAAGTGAAGAAAGAGGGTTGAATGCATGATAAATGAGGAAGTTGGTTATTATTGGTTACAACCTTTCAACTTCTTCATCTATTATTTAGAATCCAAAGTGAGGAGACCCTTAAACTACTTTCTCATTGATTACTTAGAATCTTAGGTTAAACAATAAATTCCGACCACCCTATAAATAGTTTTCATGATTACATTGTGGTATTCGACTAAGTGAGATAGCATGATCAATTCCCACCCTATTACCGTTGAGAAATTAAATCGCCTGATCCGAAGATGTGTAGTTGTCGAGACAAGAATAAAAAACAACCTCCACCCACCTACGTTCTATTTGATACGCCTCTCACATCAACAATACTCGGGTGTAGTAAGCCTATGAAGCTATAAAGCCAGCCTCTGCCGCCTTAGGAGGTGCTTGATTGTCTCACAAAGAAGAAACAACATTGCTGCCCTGGAAGCCCAGCCCCATCCTGCCTGTGCACACCAGCACATTCTACGGCGGTTTGCATCTACGAACCTTCCCCAGGCAGCAAGCGGGAGAGAAGGGGTAACGATGCAGAATGCAGTCACAATGTCGCGCCTTGGATACTTGAGCAGCCTGTCTCTCCCGCCAATGACGCTCACAATGACGGTACGCATTCGATGACTACGCTCCTCTCAAAATATAGGCACCTACAAATCGTGTTATGACAATTTTGTTATATTAATTAAAACTCAGAAAAAATATCCTCCATCCATCATTTGCCTCATTTCACCTCCTAATCAATCCACATGTATTAATCTAATTGGACCATAAAATTAAAACCACCCACTAATTTAAAAAAGAAAAAAAAAAGTATCATTAACTTACTCTAAGCTCCTTCATCTTCCATGTCATTTCATCTTACCTCATCACTATAACCGTTCGTTAACCACCAATAGTGGACTCAATACTAACTAGATTAGACCCCGTGCAATTGCACGGTTTTTGAGCTAGGTTAGAATTTGTTGTTATTATCAGTTGACTGTTTGTTCCTGAAAACAATTTCGCCACTTTTCCGCACTGCATGCATGCATGCAAAATGTATCGACTTCTGAGGTCTTACATCAACGCGTAGATCTGGGAACGTACGTAATCCACCAATAAATGTTATATATATATATACTAAAGTGTATATGTCAACTTTAATACGAAGGTAGTGAATATTTATTGCGAGTCTTGACATACAATTCAATGTACGTAATTCCTTCGTATCAAACTTGCAGTTTCTCATTACTTTAGCTGCGTGATATGTGTGGGGTTTAGATTTTTTGGGGATCTGTTTTCTCCTTCCATGCAGAAAACGACCCCTCTCGGAGCAACAAAAAGCAGAAAACGACTGACGATGCAGAATGCAGCACCAGTTTCAGACCTCACGTGCCCCAAGGCTCGATAATCACCTCAGAGCTGACACTTGAGCACCCCGACTCCTCCGACAGTGAAGGTGATAATGACGGTACGCTTCTCAATACCTACACTACTCACAAAATATCCGTAACTATATAACGCACTAGGTCATCACTTATTGGACTAACCGCCCATACGCGCAAATCGCAGAAGCGGACGACCAACTAGCCCCTGACCTGATCGAAGACTGTCCGCCGGATATGCGCAACCATGGTAAAAGTAAGCATCCTTATATTTTTGAATCTCTCCAAACAGCTTACAAAATTGTTTTGTGCTCATTTCCCTTGAACCTAGCACCCGTACTTAATTACGCGTCATAATGACATCACTTGTATGCTCAACTCCATGTGATTATTCAGTTGTATTTTTCTTTTGGCTCATCTCTACTAAATTTCTGGAAATTCACCGAGGGGTTTATGTTTCAAGTAATAAGCTCTGATTATTTTTGGTTGTTTTGTTGATTATGTGAACCTTTTAGTTGGTTTTTCGTATTCAGTTATGAGGGCAAATTATTGGGTCAGAAATTAGAATTAATTTTATAGTGGTTAACGTCACTGAACTTATTGCTTACGGCGATTAGAATTTGATCAAATAATTTAATTTTTGACGCCTACGTCCTATTCATTTCTATTTGCCCAACCAATTTAATTTTCTGCCGGCCACCTGCGGCTCATTCATTTCTTCCCAAACAACATCTGTTGTTTCGCAGGGATATTTACAGAACCTTGATGCTTTGGGGAGCCAAGTGAACGTTGCGAGTTCTGCGGTGCGACTTTGTGGACTGAGGAATCTGTTGGCAGGACGAAGAAGCAGGCGCGCCCTAAATTTAGCATTTGCTGTCAAAAATGGAAAGTCAAGCTCCCTTTGCTGCGGCCTCCACTCGATTATTTAAAAAAATTAATCAACCCATCAGGAGGTTCAAAATCAAAGACATTCAGCAGGTCGATCAGGACATACAATGGGTTGCTTGCGTTCACATCCACAGGAGGCAAAGTAGACAGGACTGTGAAAAATGGTGGTGGCCCATATTGCTTCAGATTAGGGGGTCACAACCACCATAACATCGGTCTCTACTACCACCAGAAGGGAAACAGTCGAGGTTCATGCAGTTGTACTTTTATGACAATGAACAGGAGCTGACACACAGAATGAATACTTTGAACACTGAAGGGAGCAAAAAAATTGATCGATTTTTGGGAGAGAAGCTGAGAAAATAGTCGGGAGACCAATCGAAGCATTACTAACCCAATATGAAAAGGTACGCCCAACAAATTTTAACCGTTTTGTCCTAACAAGAGAGCGAAAAATAGGACGGGGGAAAGGAAAAAATGTTTGACATACTCCAACAATGTGTCGGGATGGAGAGAATACACCACGAAAGTCAAGATTGAGATTACCAAATACAACTCGAACGGGAACTAAAGTGTCAAAAGGTATTGCCGACGTCAAAGGACCCTCCAACTCCAACCACAGTGGAAAGGGGGGGACAAAAAACAGAGGTAACAACAACAATTTTTACCCAAAAACACCAACATCTTTTTACACACGAGACCATATACCCAAACAACTCCAATGTTTTCGCAGTAGCAACCACAACAAGACAACTTAGAAGTTAGCCTACAACAAAGTCCGACCCTCCGGTGAACACCTCAGCTAAAAATGAGAAGAGAAAGATAGACAAGGAGTAAGTTAATTATTATTACGTACACCAACTACAAGCAATTTTTCACTTATATTTCAGTAACAGAATTTCCACTCAAAAAATGACTTGCAGCTTCGAAGTGACGGCGAAAGAAGCATCTATAGCGAAGGAATCAATAAAGAAAAAGAGGCCAAAAGTTGAAAAGACAAAATAGACCCCGACAGAGAAAAACACAAAATAACAAGGGCATAATTTATGCAGATTACATATTGCAATTATTTTATAGTATACAAATTTTTTAATGTCTGTTTCTTCCTTAGACTGTATCATGTCAACTTCTTTCGTTCTTTATATTTACATGTCATGCATCTTTTAGTAGCTTTGATGATTCGATCTTCGCAACATCTGCCCCATTCACGATTATGACACCCTCTACAAGCACGCGCCGTGACAACCACATGGAAGTTAGACAAGTAAATTAGTAATCCCGTGCGGTGCACGGGCATGGCAACTAGTTAATAAAATTAAAAACTAATAATCACCTTCATATCAGATGTCTCACGATAACATTATTGTAAGACGATTTTATATGAGATGAGACTTTGTGTAATTATTAATTTCAACTCTATCGTGGTAGTTATTTTTATACAACTTCATTTGGGTAGTCAATGTTTTGAGAAGTGATTATTTTATTCTCCAAATATTTGTGGTATTGTCACGTGTGTATTTTTTGATGAGAGTGGATGTGGTTGCTCTAAAAGATATTACTCCCTCCTTATCTATATGTTCGTCCACTTTTAATATAATACTCCACCCATATATTAAATTTTGTGGACGAACATATAGATACGGAGGTAGTACTTTATATAAATAGAGATATATATTCATGTTTTGTTTTACGTTTGTAAGAGATGGCGGACAAGATATGAGTCTCTACCCACGATAGAGCACTAAACACCCAATCCTTCTCCTGGGGAGAGGCATGGGAGATCTGTCCAGGAAGAAGCGTAGAATTCCCACTTCTCTTCTTGGGGTTGGGTGTGGGAGTTCTGCACTTCTATCCATATCGGGGCGTGGTTCTCTCATGCCTGTTCATGGGGAGGCACGTGGAGTCGTGGATCATATACTTCCGGGTGTTGAGTAAAGCGTAGTTATGTACGAATTGAATAAAACGCAGTTGAGTTAACATGGTTTTTTTCGCATATTCAATAAAATGAGTCGAATAATAACTATATTGACAACAATGAAAACTAACTTCGATAAATGTACATCATCGTCCAAATTGTTATCAGTATATGGCAAATTCAAATCAAAAGAAATATTATTTTCCGCGTTCAACATGTTCCGATCAATTGTAGATCGAGAATAATTAAAATTCAAAGGATAACTATTTTGTTAATTCGAGAATGAATGTTTTTGTTGTCAGAGTTCTAATTTGAATTAGTTTAGTAACTAAAAATAAGGTAAATTAGGTTAATGTTCAGTTAGTGTAAATTAGGTTACTAAATTCGAAAGGAATAACTCAATAATTTACTCATAAATTATGGACAACTTTAAGTAAATGAACGGCTAACATTAAGTAGTCCCTGTAAAGGAAGGGAAAAAAAGAGTTAAATATAACTAATCATGGGACATACCGCCCGTTGGCCTGTCTTGAATACAAAGGCCCGGTCCACGAACTCATCCCAAACACACTAACCGTCTCAAACCCGCTTGTTCGTGGGTCAAAATTTCACACTTAACCCGATCCATTTCCACGAACGCATATGATCACCTCGAGGTTGGAAGGAAACCAAAAAAAACAAAGGAAAAAGTTGGACTTAACATTGCTCCTCTTTATAACCAACCCCCCTCTCACCTGCTTCATTTCACAAGGACTTGTTGCCATCTTTAACCCTGTACACCAAAAAAAAAAAAAAGATCATGGATTATTACTGCATAATTACCATGACGGTAATAATAGTTTTACCACTAACAACACTCCTACTCTTTCACCGTCGCCGTAACAACCGCCTTCCCCCGGGTAACTGCGGCCTCCCACTCATCGGCGAAACGCTACAACTCATATCCGCCTACAAAACGGACAACCCTGAACCGTTTATTGACGAGCGGGTGGCTCGGTTCGGACCCGTTTTCACGACCCATATATTCGGGGAAGCCACTGTTTTCTCGGCTGACCCGGATGTGAACCGGTACATATTACAGAACGAAGGGAAGCTGTTTGAGTGTAGCTATCCGGGTTCGATCTCGAATTTGTTAGGAAAACATTCTTTGTTGCTTATGAAGGGGAGTTTGCATAAACGGATGCATTCTTTTACTATGAGCTTTGTCAATTCTTCTATCATTCGTGATCATCTTTTGGTTGATATAGACCGCCTGGTCCGGTTTTTTCTTGGGTCTTGGTCCGACCGGGTTCTCCTCATGGAGGAAGCTAAGAAGGTATGGCTTACACACTTATTTCCCACTTCTATCCCCCGTCATTAAAATATACTTTCTCCGTTCCAAGGTACTATTTATAAGTAAATGAAATTGTCGATATAATTTCTAATATATAAGATAAAATATAGTCATGATCTTGTTTAAATTGTCTAATTGAATGCGTTATAAATATCGAATATTTAGAATTTTTAAAAATATATAGCTAACGTTTGAAGCTATGGACAAAAGAAAACGTGCATTGATAAGTGTGAAAAAATAAACATAAATAATCAAATGAAAGGGAGGGAGTACCGTATATGCGGAGTATGTCACAATATAATAAAGAAAATGAAAAGATAAATTAAAATGGTAAGAATTTCGTTAGTCTATTGAGAAGTTGGGTTCAAATCTCACTAATAAAGAAAAAAAACTACTCCGTAATATTAAATGACATGTTAGTGATATATTAAATGATCATTTAGTCTTGTATAAGACCGTCTCACGATACACAAATTCTTGGGAGAGACGGTCTCTCAATAACTTATTGAGAGACCACCCTTCAGTACCACTTTATGTTCTATTCGTACCCTTAAATGATAACTTTGTTTTGTACCTATTTTTATAAGAAGCGTACCATCTTTCTATTTGTATACTTTTAATGTTAATCGTACCTACTTCTATTAGGTTTGGTATCACTGTTATTTCCATTTGTACTCAGTATCTCAGTAAAGTTAATGAGAGACCGTCTTTCAGGAGACTTACTCCTTACGATAACTTATCGTAAGACCTATTAATAAGAATATAATAATAATAATAAAACTAACTCCCTTATATGTGAGAGATCTCACGATAAATTTATCGTGAAATCGTCTCATACAAGAAATTGTGTCAGGCTAGTGATATTTGCACCGGATGTTACTTACTCCGTACATGGAATAATCCAATGTGGATATATTGAAATCGAACTAGTACTACCCACTAATCCACTATCGTTATCTCATCTCCAACCCTTGAGGAATATATATTGTAGTTTGCTCATAGTATTTTTATTTTTGCAACTCAAATTGGGTTTCCTAAGATTAATGTGAGTTTTGTCTATAATTCAATATTCAACTTAAAACTCTCCCAGAACTTAATTTTCTAGAAATTTCTTGCAATAATTAATTATCGGCTATTGATATGGATACTCATACCTTTTTATTCTTTTGAAAAAATAATTAGAGAAAAATGTAATGAATGAAGTGACTCTAAGTTAAGGTACGGAGTACTTCTATCATTTATGAAGGTTAAGACCACCCCAAAGTAAGGTTATTAACTAGGTAATGAGACGGTGGATCACCTTAATCATCCATTAACAAAATGAGAAAATGTTATGATATGATCTCTTTTGAGGTTTGTGACCTAGGTTGTGACTTCTTTGAGGTCATGACTTTCTGTTTGGAAAAGTGAAAGAGAATCAAAATAAATATAATGAAATTAAGAGTTACATATAAATCGTGACTTAGTTAAGGTGACCTTATTTGAACGTGGTTAAGGTATCCGTGCAAAACTGAGGTAAGAGTGTCTTGTAGTACCAAATAGAATTTGGTTTGAGATATGTTAGTCGTATTTGAAATGGGAGACTTGTAGTTGAAATTGTAAAACCGTGTTAACAGAGAAGACACCACTGCTCACTCACCAGTCACTAGTCAATAGTTTTACACACATATCGAGGGACATCGTGCATATTTACTTGATTGATTGACGTAGGACCTACCCCTCGTGGGAGAAAAAAATTGACAAATTGAACAAGGAATAGTAGTGGACTCACTTTTACAATTCCAATTCCTTTGGGTTTTATTATCATACTTGCAAATCTCTTATTCTATTCTATTTCTACTTTAAAAAGAGAGTTTGAAGAGATTACTTGAAATGTGAAAACTGAGAAGTAGTAGTCCTAGTAGTGGAGGAATTTAAGTCATTAAGATGGATGATCACAAAGGACTAAAGGAGTATAGTATGTCCAGCTAGTCTCCATTGTGACGGAAGTATCTGTCATTTGTTATAATGAATTAAATATTATCCATTTAGGTAGAAAAGACAACATATTACTTTTGAAATGTTTTATATTTTTTTTTATGTAAACGGGTCGTATTTGACCCGTTATAAAGAAATGACGGATAACTCCGTCACAAACAAGAATTTATGTAGTATGTAAAGCCTAAAGGGCAAACGGTACACATGAGTTCTTGTAAGTGCTTGTGTCCCTCCAAGCCATCATGATTCATGCCCATGGGGGGACTTGAATTATTTACGTGTTTTCATATAATTGGGTTTTAAAGAGAAAAAGGTAAGCTCAAGTGGTAAGAGTCTATCACTTTCAGTGTTTGTCGTGATTTAGGATTTAGGAATATCTCCCCATCCATGATGACGAAATTAGATGATTGATGTTTCATCGTGTTATCAAAGTTTGATTTATATTTTACGGTCGTCTTTGAAGTTTTGTGAAGTTTTTTGTTTTTTTGGTAATAATATAGCGAGGTGAATGTCGGCATAATAAAGGACGAGGTGATAAGAACCCGCATTGTTTAAGGAGTTGTCAATTCACCCGTCATTATTATTGTTCGCCCTAATGCTACTATCCTAGTCTACTACATACCCCTCTAGCCTTAGTACTATTTTCCACAAAGCCCAAATGCTCCTCACATTCTCAACTCAGCCATCAATATTGAGGAAGACTCCTGTCTGTTACTTCCTCTCCGTTACTCATCAACGATTTAGATGTTAGTATGAAATAATCCAATAATTCTTACTCTAATCCTCTAAAATGTGTGAAAAGTAACAAAAATAAACAGTATTATTATACTCCGTTATAAAATAGGAGAGGTAATGGAGAGAAATTGGGTTAGATTTGGGGTCCAAATTTAATATTTGGAAATCAGAATTGTAAATGTGCTATCCAATTAACCTTACCTATACATACCCATCACTTGGTTTGAACTCAGGTTGGTTATGAACCGTCATCACCCTAATTCCTATTACAGCAAGTCTCCCTTGTGACGGTTATATCCATCACAAGGTTATAATGGGTCAAGTAGTACCCAGTTGATGAATAATGACAGAGCACTTGCCACCCACCATACTTCTTATCTTATCTAAATTATTTGGTCCGTACAAGCTTGTGACGTGTTTATTTGTGTTCCTATTAAACCGAAAAAATATCAAGTAACCCAAGGTCCCGAGCTAATGAGCTACCTCTAGGTGTTTCTTTAACTTATAGACCAGGGATTGTACCAAGTTTGTGTTAAAAGCGAATGGGTGAAATCATTACGATTTCCGGCAACAATAATTAGAGGCACACTTATGATGTTTTGTTTATTCTCCCTGGTCATTGTATAGTCCAAGTTTTACGTACTATAAAGATCTTCATGTAATAATAAAGTATATTTATTTAGAGAATAAAATTGGATATGATTTGATTAGATTAATATAATGAGGTACTGTACTACATACTACTAAATCTAGTAGGTGGAGTGAATTAAGAAGTCGTCAGCTAATCTATTGATTACGTAAATTGCAGATCACATTTGCATTAACAATGAAGCAGCTGATGAGCTTCGATCCCTGTGATTGGACTGAGAGCTTGAGAAAAGAGTACCTACTTGTTATTGAAGGATTCTTCACCATTCCTCTGCCTTTCTTCTCCACCACTTATAATCGAGCCATTAAAGTAATACTCCCTCCGTTTTTTTATATTTCTTCCCGCTATATAAGATCTGTGAGGAGTACTATATTGAAATGGGAAGAAACCTAAAAAAACGGAGGGAGTATACTCTAATCACTTAACTTCTTAGATCATCTAATCATTTTCGATTTGTCCGTAAGGGTAATTGCTGTTGTCTAGTGGTTAAAACTTGTGATCATCAACCCCAACGTCTCAGGTTCAAACCCCCGCAAGAACGATCTTGTGGAAGTTATATGGCTTCAGACTATCTATTCTAGGCTTCGAACATGTCACCCTTTGGGTGGTTAATTATTTTCAATCTTCGCCTTAATTATCTCATCTTATACGGTCTGGCTCATCTTGATTGTCGTTAATTAGCTTATGTACGAAATAAACATGTTGATTGAGCGTCAATGATTTCGTGGACTACTCGTGGAAAGTTTATTTATTTTTTTTCCAATAAAAAACATTTATCAGAGTGCTTGCACGTGCTAACAAAATGAGTATCCCAAGAGGTAATAAGGATTTGGTGTCTCGGACGCGATCCCATCTCATGTACGAATATGATTTGCTATTAGTGTCATTCGTTTAATTAAGCGAGATGACTAAGTGACTATATATATGTTTTGATGAATTTGTGACATAATAAAGGCTAGGACGAAAGTGGCGGAGGCATTGAGCATGGTGGTGCGGGAGAGAAGGGAAGAGAGCGAGCGAGGAGAGAGAAAGGAGGACATATTAGGGGCGTTACTAAACGAGGAAGTGGAAGGAGGACGGTTCTCAGACGAGGTTATAGTAGATTTTCTAGTGTCGTTATTGGTGGCCGGCTACGAGACTACATCCACACTCATGACTCTAGCCGTCAAGTTCCTAACCGAGACCCCCCTTGCTCTTGCTCAATTAAAGGTAACCATCCATCCCAATTCCCCCATCCCATCTCTATAATCTTCGGCAAATTTTTTTTTTGCAACGAAATTATCCTTCATAAATGTGTGGCAGGTTAAATAATATACACTTGATGAATAAAATAAAACCATCTATTGTCCACTAACCTTGTCTTTTCTAATTCAATGATATTATTTGACCCGTTATTATCTTATGACGGATATATCCGTTATAAGGAAGACTTCCTCGCATTCTTTTCTCTTGTGTCATTTTCTCATTAATTTGATTTTTTTTTTTGAATTTGGACCCCATAAGCCCCACGGGTGCCATTATTATTGTGATGGGTCCATTACAATTTACAAGTTCATCATCTTTATCATATGTATTCTCAACCAAACACTTTGGATGGTTAGATTCAAAAGCTAACATTGATGATCTAATGGCTGTAAATCCTTAATCACAAATTCTTATTTGTGACGAATCTATTCTTTATAAACTCACGATACTTCAAATAAAGATCAATCTGCATAGGTAAAGACAGATCATTTACGAAATAGAACTATTTCGTAGACATTGGATTTTGTCTTTTGTCTTATCTATCCATTTGGTATTTGATCCGTTACCTATTTGTGACGAATACAGATCCGTCACAAAGAAGAGGAATAGGGTTAAACCTAGTCAGGTGGATTGTGGTCATGATTTAATGATTTTTATTTACGTTGCAAAATAAACCTGGTTAGTTTAAGAAGATATATATCGAGGAAAGTAAGTGGTTTCATTATCTAAAATAATTCTAAATATACATTTTATTAAACGAATGTTAGCTTTAGTGCAAAAGTTCATGAACATACTTGCACAATCATGTCATTGCACATGTAAGACATGGGAAAAAGCTAACTAATGCTACATGTATGTTGTTTAGTGGTATAACTAATTCTTACTGTATTATCTTCCTATTTTGTTCACGAAAAATTCAAGTAAAACCGTTGTATAATATATAATGGTCGTGTCTGTCGTCGGATTTGAGATGCGTCTGGCACGGCGTCCCAAACCAACCCGTGGTAAGAGGGTGAAAGTGTGATACTCTTGGGTGTGTGCACCCCTCCAGTCCGTCCTTGAAAGCAACAACGTCTCTCTAAAAGAATCAAATTTTGATTGTGTGTGCACCCCTCCAGTCCGTCCTTGAAAGCAACAACGTCTCTCTAAAAGAATCAAATTTTGATTTATTCCTCTGTTGTCTGATTTTTGTAGTTAATATTGATTTTGATCCCACCTATTTTTCCATCTTTCATTTTTCATCGCGCATTTCTAATCACCTTAATGCTCACTAAAGGGATCAGGGAGGGATGATCTTTTTTAATGAAACGGAGGAAGTAACTTCTCATTATAACAATGTAACGGATATGTCCATATGTAAATGAACGGAGGTTGCATGAAGAAGAATTTGTGCATTTAGATTGGGTAGATAAAGTGGGTTGGGGGAAGGGGGACGCCCACCCACGTGAGGGTGGGCCGAATCTGGTGAATGGTACTCCATTATAGGAACAAACTAGAAAGCTACAAAAGTACCTTCATACAAATACAATGAAGAAACAGTGAGAGTACAGAGTACTAGCTAGTCTAGTACTACCCACTCCTAGGATCTAGCCTTCCATCTACCTTGGGAATCTTCTCTTTAATCATCCTTAAACCATCCCCAAGCAAGGTGGATGGGGGAGGTCATGACCTCCAAGGTCATGCTAAACATCAATTAAGCAAATAATTAGCATGACCCAAGGGAAGAAAAGGTCATGGAATGACCCAAGGTCATGACCTTCACTTTTGCATGACCTTACATGTGATACATTATTATTGGTTGGCACAATTAATAAGGTGAAAAAGTTGAGAAATGATTTGGGTGATGACACTAGGTCGTGACCTTCTGGATGGGAGGGTGTAGTTGGGTCAAGATAAATAAGATAAGATTAAGAGAAAAAAAAAGGGTGGTGACCTAGTTAACTTGACACTTGTTTGGGGATGGCCTTAAAGCTCCCTTCCCTTCGATTTTTATTTATCTTCCATTTGATTTTTGGGTGAAAAATAAGGGTGTACGAATGTGTAACTCAAAAGAGAATAAGGATATGAGAGAAATGTAAGGGTAATTCTAGATTACATGTTGATCACCCAAAATAGAAATAGGGAAGAAATAGTGTTTCAGCCCAATAAAGAAACAAGGAAAAACAATAAAAATCGGAGAGAGGAAAAGACTGTATTACCCCTGGTTTACCTATTTAGTTTTAGGTACTGGTTGTCACTCGGATAAAACCGATCCGATGAATATGATAGTGGATGTCGTGGTAGTTGTTCACAGGGTGGGAGTGTGGGACAATCGGTTAGAACTCCCACTAACCTTCAAAATGACTTTCAAAAACATAGCGAAAATATATTTTCAAATTTTTTACGAAAAATCAGCCTATTCTTTACCTAAATGCACACTTGTCCTCGGTTTTGAAAGAAAACTAGATTGATCTACCATAATGGAAGCAATAATCGCACGTACAAACTACTCCGTATATACTATCTCCTTTTAACCTTCTCTTTACATATAATTAAATTAAAGATAATTATTTATCCATCTTCATTGAATTACGAGTGTTATTATAATCGGGTGGGAGATACAAAGAGGGGTAATAAGAGGAAATTGACTTGATTTAATCACTCCTTGGGCAGTAGGCAAAATAGTGAATGTCAAAATCAGAGTTAAGAAGTGAGCAGTAAGTCTTGCTCAAGCTTGCGACGGGCCAAATACCACCTATGTGATAGATAAGATAAAATATGGATATGTATTTTGTTTTTGTCTTATCTATCCACATAGGTAACATTTGACACGTCGTACACTTATGATGGATATGACAGTGACAAATAAGAATTTTCGAAAAGTTAGAAAGTGAATGTGAATGGTAAATGTTAAAAGTGAGAAGAGACAAATAGAGTAGTGGATAGTTGAGGAGGTGGAGGATGTTGAATGTTGATGCCTCCTCTTTAGCAAGCCATTTCTGTCGTTGGGTGTCAGATTTGAGCTTATTACAGTTTTGCACCCTAAACTTTGACTATTTACTCTCTTGTCTTCAATATTTTTCTACCTTTTACACAAAAGTAGACCAAGAGTTGATGTTTTTTCTTCTTTATGTCGGCCCATTTACCCTTTTACCTTACATCTTTCACATCAATACAACAGGCCTACTATCCCTATTAGAAAACAAAGGGTCTCTCTTGTGACGGATCAAGTACTACTCGTGTGGGTAGATAAGACAAAAGAAATTATCATTTTTTAGGTATTTTGTTTTTGTTTTATCTACCCATATAGCTAGTACTTGACCCGTTGGAAGGGAAGGATAATGGGTGGACGTGGACCTCACAAAATCACTCGGCAATATATAAACATAACAAAAACTTACTAACAAAATGGAGGGAGTAATTAACTATATTAACAACGTTAGGAGCACGATTAGGCCACCGAGATTAGGATTTAATCCCATTTGTAATACCGAGATTAAGAGTATATAAATACATAGTGACTATTACGGAGTAATAGTTTAGCAATTAGCCTGCACTTAAAGAAGCTCCGAGAAATTATGTGACTTTAGGTGAATTAATGTCGGTTGAACTCGACTTCATATATAAAACCTATGAACTATATTACGAATTTCACATTTGAAATCTTTTTCCTTCTATGGTATCGTCATCTTTTTTTTTGTGCAACGACATTGTCATTGACTGAGTAATTGTTAACGCAATTGTTTGAATGGAAATTATATTGCTTTGGACATTGAGTAATTGTCGTGTACACGGTACACCTATGTTTTTAATTACAGAGCGAGCAGGAAAATATTAGAGCTCTAAAGGACCACGACGAAGCCTTGGTTTGGACCGACTACAAATCTATGCCCTTTACTCAATGTGTAAGTTTAGGATTTCAGACACAAGCTACGGCTAATCATGAATAATGGGACGCGTATTGATTTCGTTGGATACGATGTTATTTCAGGTGATTAATGAGACTTTGAGGGTTTCAAATATTATTGGAGGCATATTCAGGCGAACTACATCGGATGTACATATTAGAGGTACATAATCTCATCAGCCAACTCTATAATCGACTTCGTCTCCATATAGTTGCATTCTTTTGACGAGCTTTGTTGTTGTTGTTGTCGGGGGTACATGAACAGGGTACACAATACCGAAAGGGTGGAAAGTGTTTGCATCTTTCAGAGCGGTGCATATGGACGACCAACACTTCAAGGACGCTCGATCATTCAATCCTTGGAGATGGCAGGTTGCCCATCAAACTATACGCATTCATATCATATCATATGCATACTTTTTCATAAATTCTTCGGAAGTAATATATGATCGTTCTTATATGAATAGAGTGACAGTGGAACTACATCCTCTCCGGGTGCTTTTTCACCGTTTGGCGGGGGTCCTAGGTTGTGCCCTGGCTATGAGATTGCTAGAGTCTCGGTTTCTGTCTTCCTTCACCACCTTGTCACCAAATATAGGTACTCCTCCCTCCCTCTGCCTCCAATATTGAACGTGTTTCGTGTACTAATTCGCTTTTTGTGTGCTGTTGGTTTACGGTTTTGCGACAGTTGGGAAGCCGCAGAAGAGGACAAGTTAGTCTTCTTTCCAACAACCAGGACACAAAAGCGAATGCCCATTAACGTGCAACGACGAGGCACAAATATGTAAAGAGACGAGTGTATGAGCTGCTAGATATAGGAGAGCTGTAAAAATTGAATTTGGAAAGGGAAAACATGATGTCGAGTTCAATTAAGAAAGGATATAGAGTAGAAGAAGAATTTGAGATTAATCAGTAACCGGAGCAGGAAAATCGGGTTCATTCCGTGGGAATAGGCAGGCAGCTAGTGACTGTCGTCGTACTCGTAAACACTGGAACCATAAACAGCAATGTATATCTTTTTATGTCCTTACTATTTGTCGATCACATTTCATATTTTTTTCTTCGAATTCTCGTTCCATCTTCCAATCTCATCCTCTCGTATAGACTGATAAGACATTCTTAGCGAAGTTTAAGAACATAACGTCCACTTCCGACCATTGAAACTAAATTCAATAAGAGAACACAGACGGTGATACAAAGCATTTCGTACAAACTAGGGTCTTCAGCTGTATTTGCGAGTCTTTTATCTGTGACTGTTGTTAGTAGTACTACATTACATTGTGCATTCGCCAAATTAGTGGATTTCAGTCGCCAAATTGTGCATTCGCCATTTTTCCTGTGACTGTTAGAAGTACTACATCCACATTTCTTCGGATCGCTAAGAACAGGGTACAAAAATTCGTAACATTGCATTTCTCTGGTGAGACATTTTACAACAAAAAAAGAGGAGCAAAATCAGATGGCCAAATCTTTCAATGCAGATTCAACCAATTTCAGCTTCTTTGAATTCTCACTATTCACACTCGAAAGTTGCTCTAGTGATGCCTTCAAATGCTCAAGCTTGGCATCTCTAAACGTTTTATTTCTTGATGGTGTGCTAACTACCTTGCTCTTGTGAGACTGCGTGTACTTACTCAACCTTCCATTCAACGCTTCGATAGAAAAATGCAAGGACTTCAGCTCAACACCAGCAAAACGATCTGCAAACAGACATATGAATAGAGTGAGCCAATAGCTAGTCAGCCGTCGCCATATCCCGTACATATATCCCATACATATATCCCATAAATGATGATTATGAAATTTTAAAAAATGATAAAAGCTCATGTGTTGAGTAAATACCCAGATCTTCTTTAAATTCACATTCGGCTTTGGTCAATGGCTTCTTATGAATCCCTGGCATTCTCCTTAGCTGGTGTAACCGTTGTTCTAGAGACTCATGGCGCTCAATAGCACGCCTCATCCTGTCATCCACCTGCGACTGTTTCTTCTCAGCAATCAAAAGCTTCTGTTGAGCCTCTGATAGCCGCGTGTGTAGATTATCAATTATTTTCTTCACATGAGGTCCATGATGCTCGAGTGCAAAATGCACCTAAAAATTTGGAATAGTTATTGTATGATCATCATGCACCAAAATAATTATGCGGAGTAAGTAATGAAGCAATGGAGAAGCAGTAGAGAACAACAAACAATTGCGACGAACTCCATTGAACGAACATTACTGAAGGAACCTTATAAACACCCCTTTGCATTAGCCCACAAAATAAGCTAGAAAAGGGGGAGACCAAAAGATTGCGACAGTGAGTTTTCATTACCTTGTGTGCATATTCTACGTAGTTCTCATGGAAAAGCTTGAAGTAGTGATGCAAAGTTGATCGGCCTTCAATAGAATCAGCAGAAACGGACCTCAGATTAGATCCTTGTGGAACCATCACAACCTTAGGGCCCACAAGAAGTTCTCTACTTATGATATCTGGCGTGGTCCTATCTACTCCAGACTCGATAGGCTTGTTGTCTGTATCCATGACTCTGGGAAGCGAGGTATCCAATGTTTTCATTTCAAGGACAATACACTCTCGAGAAGAAGTGACTCCCACAATCCAGGAGATTCCAAATGAATCAGATAAGACCACAAAACCAGAAAGAGGAGAGGATGAGGCAGGCGAGCCCAAGCATGATGTACTGACAACTGGATGTACAGATGGGGACTTCATCATTTGACCCTTTATACTCGCTTGATCGGTGAATGGAAGAAAATGCAGAATAATTGAATCAACACCACCATCATGAAGGCAATATATTCTCTCCGGAATAAGAGGGTCAATATACATGGAAATAGTAGAATCACCGACTTTGCCAGTTGGTAGAGCCAAATCCACAATAGCAAGCCTTAAAAGTGGAGGTGGATGACCTGACCAATCACAGTAATCCAGCGGCTGGTCAAGCCTTACAACAGAAAGTTGACCTCCAACTGATTCACATATCATGGCAAACCCTAGTATACGGTCACGAGAATCGAAAGAAAGACGAGGTGGATTCCCAGAATTCCAAAGTGGTTGAATTTCATCAGCCAAGGCATCAATTTGCAATTGTCCACCACTCCAGGCGGTTACCAAGATTGAGTCCTTGCGGACAGAATTATAAAGAAAACTCACAGCACGTCCACTACATTCCGCACCTCGAAATCCAGGATCATCTTCTTTACCTCGGTAAACTTTGCCAAGAGGGCCCTGCAAACTCATCACATACAGGTGAACTAAAGAGATGAACAATGAATAATTTCCCAGAACTAATTTTTGAAGATGTAACCAGCACAGAGTGCACGATTGCGGCAAACATATCCACGCATGACAATGCACAAATACCACGAGCATGTATTCCTAATGCAACCCACTTAAGGACATAAAAAATTATCAGTCAAAAAAACAAATGAGCATAACCAGAAAAACCACTAGTGAATAAACAAAAAGAAATGGAACAATCAGACACGCTTTGATGTAACAGAGTGTTCATGCCAACCAATGTGCAAACCAAATTTAAGCATGGTTCACTTGGTAACTTACTAACTTCGTAACCAACCAGATAGCAGCAGAACTGGATGTGCACAAGGCAAGACTGTTACCTGCAACGATAGTGATGAATCTATAACAACAAAGCGGCGAGCCTCCACAGTTGAGATGCGAGTAGCTTCACCTTCTTGCTGGATTAGCTCGGGAAACGTAGCTTCTAGCCACGAGATGGCGATGCTTGAATTACTAAAGGCGACTGGATCATCAGATTTCTGACCAAAAGTCTGAGCATCGCTATAGATCTCTAGTATGGATTCCCACAAGTAGGTACTACAAACAGAAGTTGAAGCTATGTGAGTAGATGGACTTCACAAATCATACAAAGCGAGACCAGTACTCAGAGTCTCAAACTACAAAATATATCCGACAAAACTTGACACTTCTAGTGAAAGTTTTATAAACAAAGATTCAGTCACTCCATTTGGTTTGCCACAAGATAATTAATCACTTTAAATTGGTAACATTATCATTTTGTTGTCGTTGGAAGGAAATATTTCAACAGTATTAGGAGCCTTCAGGCTCCCCCATGTATGCTTAAGAATGAGCTCAAATAAAAACAATCAATCATTGCCTATGAAGAGAGTAGTAAAATTAGATTAGGATGGGGAAATGTGAGAGCTAAAACCTAAAAAGTACGAGTATAAAGAAAGATGACAAAAAGAGCGTACAATAAAAGGTAACAGGGGATTACCTTCCAAATGGTGCCACGGGGCAAAGTGTGTACACAGAACCATCACTGAACAAAAGAAAAACCTGCAACATCATGTGTAGAAAACATTATACAAGAATTGGTCTAGCAACAAATAACAAACGCCATCAGCTTGAAAAAAATTCTTCAATCGTTCTTGTCATAGCAAAATACAAGCAATACGAATGTTTTATACATAGTTATCTAAAAATAATCAAGACAGAATTTCTAAGGTCTTTAAAAAATCAATAGGAACTTACACTAAATCTGTCCCATAAATGATCACGCCCAAAATAAAAATCCACAGGGCAAATTGATGATGCTCTCCGGGATCGACCAGGGTCTACAGGCTGCAAATAGTACTCCTGTTCTGGTAGATCAACACCTGAAGACCAATCAAATATTCTACAAAATGAAACATAGGAGTTACTCATAGTGGCATCACAGTATAAGACATTGTTTGAACACAGGAACATGAAACAACTTCACACCAAATTCACCACAGCTTTAAGGCATTAAAAGGTGCTAATAAAACTATTGTATAATAATAGAAATGACAGTGGGGGAATATTACATCTAATTTGATGCTCTAAGCTTTGATGATTCAAACTCGTGTCATAAATTCAAGTATATACTCTGAATTAGCTTCAAGTGTGCCCGAGAGCAAGTTCACCATCTACCAATAAATTCCGGGTGAAAGATTAGCAGATTTGTTTGGTCCCTAGTTTAAGGCTGCAACCATAGCAGATTTGTTTGGTCCTTTGTTAAGGCTGCAACCTTTGCATGTTGCAGCCATGTAAACATGTATGTTCCCGATAGATCCCATTGGCCACTAAGAAACTTGTAGTTATAACCTTTTACTAGTCTCATTTATTTGCAACAAGTGAACTTTAATATCATGATTATTTAGACAGTTTCATAACCAATGACCTTTGATACACATACCCCAGATGAAGGATGTATGTACTCTTTACTCTTTACAAACTACATCGATTTCAGGGCCGTGAATCACAATTGAATAGCAAGACAGCAAAGATCCATCTGTAAATGCATGCCAAATAAATGAAAAATAGACGTATAAAAGATTACTACCTGAAGACTGAATCGGAAGAAAGAACAGCAATATGAGTACTGCTGTAAGGATGCCACGCCACTTGTAAAATGCGTATGGCACTGCTGCTTTTCTGATAAACAGTGTTACCGACTGGGACAGTCCTGAAAAGAGTAGCCAATTATGAATAATGTACAAGGCCCATAGACCTCATAAACCCTTCTAGTTAGTGGGGAGAAGATAGAATGTGGAAGCATTGCATAGTGTTGTTGTCTCTAAGAGAAACACACAAGCCGATTTCAATATGACACCTAGAATGTACGAAGAACGTGTAATACTTGGCAATTTTTACACACCTGCAAATAATAGAATTATCCTTCACGGAACTATGCCCGGAAAGGTACATGATGTATATGCCATCTGAACTGCCAAGCAGCAATGCAGATCCGTTTATGTTGATCGAGATCTTGTTGATGACACAGTCAAGGTCAATATCTGCTTCCAATACCTATCAAGAGGACGAATTGATAACTTATCAGCAACTCTTTCTTTTACATAATACTGAAACCATTGTCCAGACAGGCATATCTTCAAAACAACATTTTCAGATAGAAAAGATCTCTAAAACAATCATGAATCCCTAACCGATGAGCGCTCATAACTCCACATATAAAACCAATAATCCACAGGGTTTTCCCTTTGACAGTGGGCATCATCGAGTTTTCGTTTGTCCTACAGATAGATTCCAGTGCCACTAACAAATCAATATGTGGCATTCTTCCCCAGATGATATAGGGTCGACTGACATAATTTTTATGATCAAAATTGTCGTTCTTCCCCAGAAGAAATTCTTGCCCTTTACCGCCCTTAATAGTGGGGTAATGTGCCTCAAGAAATACAGTTCGGTGCCAACAAACAAAAAGTAAGCAAAAAACACATTCGACATGGGATAGAACTATAGAAACAAGATGGTGTCTTTATCATGAAACCGTACACTCGACAATGAGAAGTTCAAAGCAATCAATAGTCCAATGCGCAACATCAAACCACAAAGCGAACGTGATAAAGCCAGCGACTATATCACAAAATCCAATTCTACAGCCAACATCCGAACAAAAGGCTCGCCACAAAAAGCCTTGAACATCATTTTAGTTAAACAACTCATTGCATTTCCAAAATTCGAGTGCACAAATTTTTCGAATCTCTCAACATTTTTTAAACCACACTAGATGCTATTACATCTTCACATCCGTCAATCCATCACCCTCGCTCGCGTACCCACCCCGTAATTCAGTCCATAACAGGCAAATTAACTAACGATGAACAGAAAGGATCGCATTTTGCATAAAGTTGAACGATTATTAGGTAATTAGGCGATTGGAAAACGTCGAATTTGCCAAATTAGTAGAACGATGAACAAATGTAGGTCATGAAGCGCAATGAATCCACAAACCCTAAAATTAACAGAAAAAGGCAAAGGCAAAGGGAATTGGGAAGGTGACCTTAGAGGGATAGGCGGCGGTAAGGGAGGAGGGTTGAGGATCGCCGAGGCGAACAGAGATACGATGAATGCAATCGAGCTCAGAATCCCAGAAGTAGATTCTAGAAGCTCCGTCCCAAGCCATGAGATTGGTGGGAATGCGGCGCGTGGAGGAATCTCCACCATGGACGGCGGCGGAGGCGGCGGTGGCGGTGGAGGCGGAGGAGAAGACGGGGTGATCCTGGAGGGGGACCCACTGTACTTCATCTTTTTTAGTAGAGGAAGAAGAAGGTGGGGTTAATGGAGAAAGTTGGCGGTCTTTCTTAACAGTCTTTTTTCTGATGTGTTCATCCTTCTTTTTGGGTTTGTCGCCATTGTTGTTGGTGTAACTTGCTTCTTCTTCTTCTTCTTCTTCTTCTTCTTCTTCTTTTTCTTCTTCGTCTTCTATGTTGAAATTGAACCTCATTGTTTGTTCTTGCTTGGAGGAGATTGCTTTCCTGGGAAAACTACTGGAAAAGAGTGACTCTGTGTGTTGAAAGATTTGAAAATGTTGGTTGGTTTGTTTTTTGTTTTTTTTTTGGTTTGGACGACTTTTATGGGCTTTTGTATGAGTTCATGTTCGAGCCCATTTAGAGCTGGCAAACCGGGCCAGACCCATCTCGGTGGCCTGGTCTGACATGATAATAAGCACGGTCCGGTCCAGCACGGTGATGACGTGACAAAAAGTACGGGCACGGCACGACCGGTCCCAAGTCGGGCCAGGAAGCCGATTTGAAGTAAAGTTCATGCCTAGGCATGGTTGGGCCGGCACGACTCTAAATCCCAAAAAAATGAAAATCCTGAAAATTTGGTCTGGCACGACTTAGGCATGACCGGGCCCGGATCAGGAACCGTGCCTCAGCACATGTTCTCAGAGTCAGGCACGACTGAGCCGGGCAAATGTGTGTTAGCAAATAATGAAGGAAATCTTCGAGATCCCGCAAGTGAGGAAGTTTGGGGCAATGTTACTAGATTCAGTTCGAGTGCGGAATTCACTGCCTGTAGTGAACTGGGTTCGGAATAGTGTATCAAAGTCGCTAGACGAAGTTCGTTTTCAGCCAACAACACATGAAAAAATATAGCAGTAGTAGTGTAGTACAGGTACAGCAGCAGAGACAGAGAATGCAACAATGCAACATCAGTAGTTCAGTACCTCAGTACAACGTTTATGAAAACTGCATAATCATATGCGCTGCTAAAAATCACAGGAGGAACAACGGATCGAAGAAAGTAACACAATAGTAGTCAGTTAGTAATGCAATTCAATAACAAACGAGGAAAATCATAGGAAGTAGCCTTCGGCATGCCTACTGAAATTCATGAATTTACTCCGCCTTAATCATCATACATATATACACAATCCTGCTGGTTCTATCGAATTATAAAGACAGAAATATGACAGACGACGAAGTATACATGTGATGTGAATGAAGGAAGTGTACAAGGAATTATATATATCCACCTTCCTTAGCTTCATCATCACCTTCCTAAGAACTAAGAACACTTGAACATTCATGACTTCTGATTCACTCTTCAATTGCCAAATCACGTCCATGGATCTTTAACTCGAAGCTTCCTTCATTAACACTAAATATATTTACAATGCGCACAACCTGCATAAATTCAGAGATTACAAGAAAAATATTAAACCAAATTCAAAGAATAAATTTGTACAAAATGTTTTCTTTCTGAAGTAAATATGATCATATCTACTGTATCATTCAATGTCCATCAGTTCAATATAACTACTCCTTCCGACTCAGTCATTTATTATAAAGGTAAATGAATAATCGAGACGGAAATAGTAATTAAGACAAATATTTTTATTTGTCCATCTCAATTACTTGTTTAAATTTGATTAAAATACTTCTAATAAATACTTCCTTGTTTAAATTTGATTAAAATACTTCTAATAAATACTCCCTATGTTTAATTGATATCTTTCACATTTCTTTTTTCAATCATTTCTTGATTTCTTCCACTTTCTTTTTTTGCTACAATTTTCTCTCTTACCTAGGTAACCTAGGTACCATAATCTCTCTACTTTTAGATATTTTATTATGTGTCACTTTAAAGTAGAAGAAATCAATGAACAGAGGGAGTAGTATATTAAAGGTATGACCGAGACATTCTCTATATACTAAGAGAATAACACAAGCTACGTGATAATATATTGTGATTCCTTATTTAATGAAGGTCGTAATGTGTGCCCAGTGAATACACGTTAGAAAAACCGTTATCTAACGGTGGGGTAGATACTAAATAATGGTTAGGATAAAGAGGGTATGATTTAGGTTATCTAAGGCATTGATGAAAAGGTGGGTATGGGCTCTCATGCAATGATCAATGATGATGCAAAAACAAATGTTAGGAAGAGACAAAGAGGTAGAGAAAGCATATTATTGCTAGTTGCTACCATAACAGGTTAGATGTTACTCTTACTACTTGGAATGGATTATTGGGTTAGAAAGCTCACCTATAAATAAAACTTGAAAATGTCTGTTTTATGTATTATGGTTAGCCACAATTGATTTTCTACTGCTTCAATCTGTACAAATTTCACTGCTTTCTTACTTCTTGTAGCATCTTTTCGTATCTTAATCCCTTCTTGCAAGCTGAGCTCACCTGTAACCAAACAAACAATCATATTTAAACATATTTAAAGGTTTGTAAGTAAAGACGAGTAGAATCAGTGGCGGACGCAGGATTTTCGACTACGGGGGCACAAAAAAAAAACTCGAATTTCGCGAGCTTGTCTTTTAAAAATTAAGATAATCACAACAAAGCTTTGTAAAAAATAAATCAAAAAAATGCATCTAGGCAGAATCGAACCCAAGGCATGCCTATGAAAGGTAGGAAACTTACCACTACAGCACTAGCACCAACATGACTTTTCTATACTTTGTTCTATACTTATTTGTTTCATGGGGGACACGTACCCCCGAGACCCCCTAAATCCGCCAGTGACTAGAATCATGTTAAGTTGTTAAGGTGTTCATATATACTTGTATGTAGGTAGGACTTGAAAAGAAAGATATACTTCATGTAAAGTTTCAGTCTCGAAATTAAAACTATTTGGTATTGATGAGTAGCATAAGAATGGAGATATGAGAGATGAATTAGTCAAGTAGTTAATCATTATTTTGGTAGTAATAATGTCAATAATTAACATGATGTAAAAGAAGATAACTTTAGTTGTTGGCCTAAGCAAAGACAAAGTATGATTAATACTCCTATATCCTTTCATAGCTCAAGTAGACATTATACTATTTGGTGTAGTCATCAATTAGGGAGGACTTATGAACATAAACACTAATCCAAAATAAAAGTGAGAAGTATGTAGTCTGTAGATTGTAGAGAAATATGTAAAGGATGTTTGATTAGGACTACAACACAGTAAACACACATGTTGATCAATAATTGTTGAAGCTAAGATAAGAATGAGGTCAGCCCACATTCGTTAGTACAGGTGGTTGTCGATGAAAGCGATTATATAATCCACGTTAAGTCTTCCTTGTAACGGAAATATCTGTCATAAGCTTACGACATGACAAATACTACTCATGTGGATAAGTAAGATAAAAATAGATTGTCAATTTCTAAGCATTTTGCTTTTGTTTTATCTATCCACATGGATTATATTTGACTCGTCGCACGCTTATGACAGATATGTCTGTCACAAGTAAGAATTTGTGTATAATCTAATAATATCCCAAGTCGACCTCACTATTTGTAAATTTGGTCATACAAGTATATTCCGTGTCTCTCTAATTGACGTATGTTGTTGTATTTCCAAGTAGAGAATGAATACGAAGGGACAAAACGAACCCGTCCCCCTCAACCCTTCTTAATCGTTCATACGTACTATTAACATCACATGTAGAAAGGGAATGCGCGTGATAGATTGATAAAAATATTGGGATATAATTTCCCTCCAAATCTTGGCTATGTTGGAGAGATTTTGATCGATAATATCGATCACTTCAAATTTCTCTCACTCCATTTCCCTCCATCCTCATCTCCCAAGTCCTAACCAAACAAAAGATTTTATATCCATCTCTAAGGGTGTATTTGGATCGATCAAACCAACATCATGGAAATTTGTGTATTATAGAGAACGTGTAGACATTAATCAATCAGTTGGTCTTACTTAAGATGAAATATCCGTCGAAAACCTTAAAACGGGTCAAATACTACCCCATGTGCCTAATAAAGACAAAATAATTTCCACTTGTAAGGCTACTTGACTCGTCTTAAAGTTATGACGGATAGTGCCATCACAAACAAGAATCTGCGGAGCAAAACTTTGGTGGTGTGAATAGGGAGTTGGGTTTGACTTTAACAGAAACTTCCAGCCCGTTTCGTGTGAAAATTGAAAGTAACGTAATCCCAACTTATTATGGTCAGACTTTTCCTCATCTCGTATGTATAGGTATAGCCACATACAGTAAACACTTATGACGAATCTTTGAAAATCAACGACATTTAAAATAATCTACTCACTATGCAGTCATTCTTGTCAGCCAAGAAATAATTAGCCATCTAATCACCCTACTAATCCTCCAACTTGTTCATTATTACTAATAATCAAACTGCTACTTGGACAACTCAATCCTCTGACTACAATTATATTTTAAACATAATACTTATGTACTAGATGCCCCCTCTCTTTCAATAAAAATCAAATATATCACATTTTTTTAAGATCAAATTTTGCTGAGATATCAAAGTCGTATTGACACTTATAATATGACAGGAATCAGGGTCGGCCCATAGGGCGATCCTTCGGTTCTAGATGAAGGGCCTCAATATGTATATTAATTATACAAAACTAGCACCGGTTTTTTTTTAATGTTTGCCCCTTTAAAATTGTATTAAAGACCTCTATATTGAAGTTGGAACATGACCCCGATCCTGACGGGATCAATACGTACATTGTAGTTGAAAACAATATAGTCGGATCGTCACACATCCCAATTGCTAATAGATTTCAATAAACTCCGATTAATAATCGCTTAGAAAATAGAATCAATAAAAATATGAGTTTTCAATCAATATGATTGCAAAAATCCTTTTTATTGCATAGAATCACTTTACAGTTGCTGTCTTTTTTTCCTTTCATATTGGTTTCAGTTGATTCACTAACCTGATTAGATAGAATTTTAGTGAATGATCTCTCTCCCTAACTTTGTGACACTCTAGCAAAAGGCCTTTACAAGTTGTAGTAGTAGTGACTTATCTCAAAATTTAAAAAATCAGGTACTGGCCTGGTATAGGTATAATACTTAAAATCCCAGCAGCATCTAATTATTTCCCACCAACTTGACCAACCTAGCAGGATGAGGCAGCAGCACATACCCCCTGCTTTTCTAGCTGCCTTATACTTAATTATACCACAATAATATAATTCCTTATCTCTTCTAATTAATTTTCCATATACTAATTGGGTATTCACTACAAAAAAAAATTAGATTCCTATTTCCGTATATATTTCCTCCGAGTTTAGTCTACTTCCTTATTTTCGTTTTTAGCTGAGTTACATATTCTTCCCTCATTTCTATATGTGAAAGAAATCAACACTAAAACTCCGAGACTACGGAATATCACCAGAAATTCAATCTTAACCTATAGAGTAGTTTTTAATTGATCTACATTGTTAAGGCATTATCTCTATAAAAGTCAAGTCATGCATGCTCATTGGACTAAAACTATTACTTGCAACAAGTTGGTAAAATTGACTCATTTGAAATTTTAGGGAAACTACTTCAAACTTTGAAACTACATTATCATGACACTTTTAATCCACCCTTATTTTAGATGGAGACGCAAAACATACTACAGAGTAGTATACTACGGACTACCACTTTGTGAAATATACGAATACATACTAACAATATATATGGGCCTACGTTTACATGATTCGAAACTACGTGAAGAACATCGTTGCTATGTATAGGAGCTAAACAAAGCTAAATGAGAGCATCATATAGAGAGGAAGATGGAGGGTATGGATGAACTTACAGCTTCAATGTCGATCTTGTAGACGAGAAGTTTCTTGCGTTCTCGACAACTCGTCCTATAAGCGACAAACACGTGTCCGACAGCCAAGATATAAGAACAAAGAAACAGAGCTACACCCGGCGTATTAGCAGCAGTAGCACCACCAAAGACAAAGGGGGCCTTGAAGGAGACAAATACCAAGGAAAGCACTGAACATATTGTTGTTACCCACAGGTAGGGCCCTCGTGACAACGTTGGCCCATCACAGCAACTGTATACACCTATACAGTCATCCATTTTTCAACCGAAGAACCAACCACTTTTAATTAGTACAACTTGATTTCTTCAAAACCCCACTTGACAACTTAATTAATCATGTATCCGTGTTAAATTTACGACGGATCAAATAAGGTTGTAGCAAAATATTTGGGTCCTATTCGTATTTGGGATATATTTGACTCATTTTAATGTGGAAACGATATCACAAGTAAGATCAACGGTTAATTAATTCAGACAACTATCATACTGTACACTACTTTTTCAAGTATGTCAGTTTTTCCTACAAAATTTACCCGTCATTTGTAAATGAGTAGTAATTTTAATGAAATGGAGCGAAAATTAATGACCTGAAAATATAAATGAAGCGATCCACGATGTGATCATGCGAGAAACTACTTAAAAAAAAACTTAAATATGAATTGAAATAAATTACTTTGAGGAGAAGCTAACAAGAAAATATTGTGGATTCATATAGTACATGATTGAACCCGATTTAATAGTCAGAAACCAATAGAAAAAAAAAATCTCAATCACGATCTCAGCAAAAACAAAACAAAATCCTCTATGATCTAAAGCTTATTTCACGTTTATCATAATGATACCAAAAATTTAGGCAGTTTTGGTCAAACCAGTCACATGAACATTCATATTACGAGCAATTGTTACCTTTGATTAAAATACTACTATGTAATCGACCAATGTAACAATTCAAAAAAATGTTAATTAACTAGGGAGTATAGTACTACCTCCGTTCCACTTCTAATATATTGACAAAAGAAAACGTGCATTGACATTGAATGAACTTACATATGATGACGATGGAGCGAAGGATGGAGATGAAGGGGATATCGATAAGTGAATATCGAAAATCGTAATTGTTCCAGTGAGAGGAGATAGATGAGTGAAGGGGAGATGAATTTGAATTGGAATTGGAGAGAGAAGCAGAGAGGAGAGCAGAAGGAAGGATGGTATCAGCAACTGCGATTAGTACCGGAGCAGAGAAAAACAGGAAGGATATTAACAAGGTTATTAAGAAAAACACAGTTTTAATTGCTCTAATCACTCTCTTTGATTTCTCCTCTTTTGCTAATCCCATCATCTTAATCTTAATCATCTTCTTCTTCTTAATTAATTAATTAATACACTCCTGGATGTTGTTGTGAGCTTCCTTCCTCTTGTTCTTGTTGTTGATGTATCGTTATGTTGTTACGATAGGAGGGGAAAGAGGGAAGTTAAAGGAGGGTTTTGGGGAAGAGGGGGAATATATGGAGAGGTGGGGCGTTGAGAAATTGACCAAATCGATGACTCTTCACTCATCCCCATCATTCTTCCCTTTTTATTCTTTTTTTTATTTATTTTAATTTGTGAGTAATATTTCGTCTAACTTTCTACTCCAATATTTTCAAGTTTTATTGAAGTATTTTAATCTCTCTCAAATGAATATACAATGAGAAATAAAAGCGTTCAAAAAGTGGTCTGGATCGATAAATCGGATCGTAAGTTCCGGGTCGGTCCGGATTGGGGCACATACTGTTCCGGTCTGCGGGTCACCAAAAACATGGTGACCGGTCCGCGGTCCGGTCCACACTTTAAAAAAAATGAAATTTAGAGTATTTTTACAGTTCGATCTTAAGAGTGTTTATTCCGATCCGGTCCAGGTTTCTCTGTTAACTGATCCGGTCCGAGTTTGGATCGGTGAACACCCCTAATGAGAAGATCTTAGAAAATTGGAGGAACTATTACCGATTATTATTATTGAGTAGGTCTATTGATAAATTAATTACAAATGAAGGTACACAGATAAAAGTGAGTATGTTAAACATCTACGAATAGAAATGCTAGTAAATCATAATCTACAATAAAAATGGGTATCACTAGGCGGTCATTTAGTGACCTTAGCTAGTGATCCGGTCTGTTTCCCTCAACATGAAGCTCATTCCCCATTGTCTCACTAATCGACCTTGACTCTTTTTATTTGAAGGGCATATCTAGTATTCCGACTTTTCCTCGATTTGGTACCACTCTCATGACCCGTACTGAAACATTACCTTACCCCTAGATGTAGAGTCAACTGTTGTGCCTCAACACATTTCAGGGAGAGCCAGTTAGCTCTGAGTTTGATACTTCGAGTGACATTTCACCCTTAACCACAAGTCTTCTGCTGATGTCATCCGTCGGTTTAATTGTCATTTTGAGAGACAACTAATAATAAAAGATATACGAATAACACACAAAATGGTACTGAAAAGTAATCTCTCAATAACTTATTGAAATATTATCTATCCATAGTTTTTGTGTTATTATATAAAGAATACGAGTATGTCATATATACTTCTTTCATTTATTAATGTTCTACCCATATTACATTTTGATTTTTTTTAATATTCTACCAAATTTTATCATTTTCATAGTATCGATCTCACATTTTTATTTTTTACTAATATTTTCTACTATGACCCACTTGTATCAACTCCTTTCTCTCTCATTTTTATTCTTTATTATTTATTTCTTAAGATTCGTGTATAAAACAAATGAATAAAAAATATTAATAAATGAAGAGAGTATATAAAAGGGAATAACACTCTGACTTGGAGATAATATATTTTATAGTACAAATGAAAGTAACAGTGATACTAAACCTAATAGAAGCAGGTATGATCGATTAACACAAAAGAGTTACAAATATAAAGAGGGTGCGCTTCTTATAAAAACAGGTACACAACAAAGTTGTCATTTAAGAGTACGAATAGAATATAGAGTGATATTGAAGAGTGCTCTCTCAATAAGTTACTGAGAGACCGTCTCTTCCAAGATTTTATGTATTTTATAATATATGGATTATAAAGAATAACTAACCAAATTATTAGCCCAATACAAAGTAATAACTAAAATTAGATTTTAACTTATACCACGAATATATTTTTAAATTTATCATCATTACTAATAACAACAATTTACATTAGAATTGATGGTAGGCCAATTGGGCAAAGGAAGAGTAATTAACAAGTAATTAACAATGATAAGACAGATTTAGGAAATTGGTACGCGGACGTTACTCGTCAAATAAAGCTCACTTTCTTCACATTCATTCATTGTCAATTTCTCACTGCAATCTTTCTAGAGACTAGAGACTACTGTAGATGTAGATGGTTATTGTCTACACTAACGGCCAGTAACGGCAAAATAACCGTATAACAAATAAACCGGAAGTCATGGAACCGCCCCATGCATGGGATGGGATCATGCATTCGGCCCGGTCACATGCAACCATTTTGGTCTTTGTGATTCATGTATCTCAATTCTCAACTCAATGATCAAGTTCCGCCGCCTCACTTGTCAACTAACCATATTCGGTTAGCGGTTACGGAATACGGTACTCCGTATTATTTATGTCTTGATTGTTTTTTTTTTTATATTCCCTCCGATCGTAAATTATTGTTCCATTTCAGGATTATATGTGAGATGTATTTTAATGAAATGAGACAATAAATTGTAATCGGAGGGAGTACTATTTGCGAGAAGTATTTTAATCAAAGACAAACAAATAAATGGAAGAAAGAGAGTAAAATTTTTCAAAAAGTGATTACTTTAAGTGAAATAAACACGGTAAGTCTAATTCTTGTAATCATTATATTTTCACGTAATAAACAACTATTCCCTCCCGTGCATTCAGTCATTGACATACGATTTTTCATCAATTTTAAGAAAAATATTATTGGTAATTCAAATTGTTTTATGGGTCCATCAACTTGAAACAATGGAAAAGTAGTGACATTTTGTGTAAAATCCTGTAAATAGATGGAGGATACGAGGATTATACGATAATG
Organism: Agrostemma githago; assembly: GCA_958450325.1. Classification (NCBI taxonomy): domain Eukaryota; kingdom Viridiplantae; phylum Streptophyta; class Magnoliopsida; order Caryophyllales; family Caryophyllaceae; genus Agrostemma; species Agrostemma githago. The sequence continues at coordinate 65,965,984 of OY288255.1, read as the reverse complement.
TCTTTTGTCAAAAGAGGAAATTAACAAATTGATTCGATTATCCATTTATAGTAAGTGTAAAGTAATATAAATTTTCATGTGAATAATCTTTTGACTGAACACGACAAGTTTTTTTTTTTTTTTTTTTTTTTTTTTTTTTTTTTTTTTATCAATTGACCAATGATAAAAAAATTAATTTGATTACTACTATCAATTTAATAATGCTTGGCCTAGCTAGTCGAGTTGACATGAAACTCACACACAGGCCACAACTACAAATCCTTTACGTGTTCTTATTTTAATTGTATCTATGTCCAGTATATTCTTCGATCCTAAATATGTATGCACATTATAGAGGGAGACTGTACTACTTTTTACCATCAACGTTTTTATTTCATACCGTCAGATGATGATACTCTGTATCTTATTAAGCTAGCAAAAAGGTATTAATAGATGTCCAGTATTAATGTAAATGTAACTTTTGCCATACGTTACACAAACGTGGCTGGGAGATGTGGCTAAAAGAATTTTGGTGGGAGTTGAGGTTATATTTGTGAAACAATTGACCAGCAGGTTAATTAGAACAATCATTTGTCACATTATCGCTGCTGATTTTAATTAGTTCCGCGATTTAATTGACTTCAAAGTATTGGTAACACAGTTGACTCTAGGTGTTTAGAGACTAATTCAAATGCTTAATTAAGTTCCTTTTTTTTGTATCAAATGAGTAATGCTTAGGCAATTTAACACCTATTTCCCCATAATTGTTAGGCAATTTAACACAATTTCTCCGATGTGTGGATTATACAACCAGTTGTATACTCCCTTCGTCCCAAAATGATTGTCACATAAACTTTTGCACAATAATTAAAAAATTGGTGTGATGATTGAATATGTAGGCAATGATGTCTTGTGAGGTGGCGTGGGTTAATGGATGGCAAAATAGTAAATACTTTAAGTTGATAGGGACGAAGTTGTAAAAAAGAATGAACAAAAAAGCAAAGTAGAGAAATGGGACAATCTTTAAGAACCTACCTAAAAAGAAATACGAGACAATCTTAGTGGGACGGAGGGGTATAACTTTACCTACAATTTTTTGTGATTTTGAGTGTTATCACATTTTTGTTGCGTTTTATTGTTAATTTTCTGAGCATTAATATAAAGGTTTTTGAGTTAAATAACATAAATCTTTTGCTCAAAAACTTAAAAACCAACTCAGAACCTTGTATAAATTCAGAAAGTATACATACAAACTGAACTACTTTGGGACGGTTGTACATAAAACTGGTGGTATGTATAATAATATTTGTCCTATTTCAGTATTTCCCGTGTGTGGAAAAAAAATGTGTTAGTAGTTCTACATTGCTTGTTAGAGTTAATTTATTGAATGAACGGTTGAGACGTGAGACCGTCTTGTGGTGGACAATTTATTGAATTAACCTCTCCTAATTACTAATTTTATTTATATGGCCAATGATCATTTATATACTCGTATCAATATATATATAGATGGGATGAGTGTCCGATGAAATAAATTACAATAATTATGTTGTCAAGTTGATTGCATTTTGCATAACGTCATGGCCATATGCATGTGTCAACCCTTAAGATGTTACGAGTAATAATGAATTAAATTATATAGAGTACGATTGACTAATAATGATCGATAAAACTAAATAATTAAGGCTTAATTAAGACAACAAAGCAAATTACTCCGTCATTGCTTGTGTCAATAATATTGAATAAACAAAAAAAATGAGATGGCAATCAAGCAATTGACAAAAACATATTTAATCAAATTTGCAAAAAAAAAATTGTTGTTATGACACCTATTTATACAACAAATAATCTAAAAAAACATGTTTTATCCTACACCAAATATTTTCGTCACAAAAAAGAGTAAGTGATACATACCGACTAAACCTTGTTCTTTTCAACTTTTTTCTGCTTACTTCAGTTCAATTCAATCCCTAAAAGATTCATTTTATCTCAGTATTTCAATTCACTTTAATTCAACCCAATTCAATTAAATTTAGCCTATTTCAATCGAAAATAACAGGACCTAAAAGTTGATACTCCATATTAAAACACAAATTCTAACAAGTGACGGACCAAGTAGATACCATTTGAGGGGAAAAGACAAAAATGAGATTGGTAGGACCTTTGTCCTTTTCCCCCCTCAAATGATATCTATTTGACCGCAAGAGAGGCCAACCCATATTAAAATGGGGATCTAGAAGGAAGCATCTAATGACGCACGCACAAAATCTGGAAATGCAGGGTGGTCGACTTGGAGGAATGAAGCAGCCTTGGCCAAGGCAGTCAGCTGCAATATAGCAGCCTTTTTTTTTCTTAATAAATATATACACATACACCTCATCTCATGAGTCATGAGTTACTCGTATGTCTTTGAAGTCAAAATCATCAACTTTTCGTATTTTTCACACTCACCCAGCCACCCTCGTGTTTATCGAAGATTTTTCGTCATTGTATACAAGGTACCGAGTGTAAAAAAGGGTTTTAGGGGTGTTTGGTAAATGGCGGATCCGCCAAAAATTGGTATATTGCGAGCAAATAGCGGATTTGACTAACAAATATGTCAATTATAGTGTTTGGTAAATGGCGGTTTGTAATAGCATACTGAGATCGAATATGCCGTTTTGCAATATGCTGGTAGGAGCAGCCTATTGAGTTGGCGGATTGCATTTTATTTTATTTTTATTTTTTTTACCTCCCTACTCTTTAGCAATTTAAACCATACTTTCATTATTTCTACTTTCGTTATTCTAAACTCTTTCATAGAATTCACATTCTAAGTACATTTTCCTCTCTTCGATTTTTTTATGCATCAATTTGATATGCAATTATTTGATATTCTCCGATATGCTCCGATCGAAACTTAAGAAACTCAAGAAATATCAACTCTCCGTGATAATATTTGTTCATCTTTAATGGCTAATAGAAGAAAACGATGATATTAATCATTAAAATTGTTGGTGTGATGTATATTGATTATTGACGTATATTTAATCAAAAAACTAGTTATGTCCTTTTTTGTCATTTTACAAATTAGTTAAACAATCTGCTAATCTAAACAGCTAATTAGCCAACACTATTTAAAAAATTCTGCTAATTGAATCTGTCAGTCAAACCTGCCAATTGATTCTGCTAGTCAAATCTGTTTTTTAAATCTGCTCCTGCTAATATCATTCCGCTGTTTACCAAACAGGGTCATAGTCAAATTTCCGATTAGATCCGATTTAGAGAATTAGATCTCACATGGCTGAGACGCAATCCATAATCTTGATCCGATTTGAACTTTGTTTGACCCAAATACCCAATGCTGACCCGACTCGATCCCCTATTCACTAAAACAAAAACCAAGGGGCAAAACCGTCATTTCAACTTTCCCGCCAAAATACTCTTCCTCAATTAAGCAATTTGGGCTCCTACAATACGGGCTTCGACAACTGCTAATTAACAAACAAGTCCGTAGTTTGCAAGATTAAAGCCCTAGACAACCAGCATCCAACTTTTCAATCATACAAAGTAATTAGGAGTATTATATTAGACATTTTTTTTAAAAAAACTATTATATTTATTTACTTTCTTATAGGTGGATGTAAAATCACTCTTAGATAAATAATTACATGAAGTACTAAAATAAACAAAGATGAAAAAAAAATTATGATGTTTAATTTTTTTTATTTTAATTATAAACTACCGAGTACTAAAATGATACGGAGTACGATTTTTTAATTATAATTTTCAAAAACTATTGCACAATATTTCCTAAACTCTACGATTAATTTCATTTTTAATTGCAGACATAAAATCCATTGCTACTAAAGAATGAGGCCTAATTGTCACGTAAAAATAAATTATATTCTATTAACATAAGCAATTCCCGCTTGCGATTTCTTATGCTATGACCATAAATAAGAGCCAGGTCAGTCTCTCGCGAGGGTTGGATTGTTCCTTCCAAAGTCGGTTTTCAGCCACGGTCAATTATACGTGGCACTATCACGTGTTACAAGCAAGCGGGGGCTGAAGATACTGATATGCGATGAGAAAGAGATGCTAACTACTACCACAAATGTTGTATTTAAGGAAGTGTTTCAAAAAATATGAGGGCGGAGGTATACTTTGATAGAATAATTTATTATCTATTTGAGGGCTTAGTTTTTGGGGGTTTTACTTTAGGAATATATTTGATGGAATAATTTATTATCTATTTAAAATTTCAATATTTCTGTCTTTCTCAATTGTCATTTCTCTTTACGGATCTAACTTATATTTAAAATAGAATATAATATTATCTCAACTACTTATATAAGCCATATTAATTTAGCTTCACATCATTTCCCATATACCGAAAATTAGTGCATAGACTACGAAAACCATAAAAGAGTTGGAACATTGACAGCAAACTTATATAAATAAGTTCATGCAAACTACAACCTAGAATTCAAATTCATTTGCCCTTAGAGATTGCGTGGAAAGAAACACGCGATCTATCACTCGACACAAATAATTTAGTCAGTTAGACGTATATTTTATACTCTGATAAGGAGTCGATATACAAATAAGATGTATTTAATAGATCGTATTTAATATTTAATATATTCAATATATTGGTCAGTGATAAAATCAAAATAGTTACGTCATGTGGCTAATGAAACTCGAAATATAAATAGGAAACAAAAAAGTAACAAAAAAACCGTGCGTACGTACGGGTTTCGTACTAGTATGACATGATCCCACTTGACCATAATTAACCCATCCAAAATAATCATTCGTCACCTAACAAAAAACGACTGATAAATTATTACATCATAATACATACCATTAGTTAGAATGTTTCATAAAATTTAAATAATTATAACTAAAATACTACTCTCTCTGTTTCAATCAATAGTATACATTTATTTTTTGCCAATATCTTAGGTCATGTTGAAATTGGATACGAAGTATATTATTGTTGAAGTTACTATTTTGGTCTTTACATTGTACTCCGTAGAATGGGGTTGGGTGAGGCGAGGAGGAAACAAATAAGGGAGGATAATTGAGTCATTAAACAAGGAAATTAATGAACACACTACAACAGATTGGCCGACCTACGACAGCGGGTACCAATCGTTGTAGGAAAAAAAAATCAACGTTTTCAAAGTGCGTTAATAACCTATAAACTCGACCCATATTTTCAAAACCCGAAGTCCACAAATCCATATTTTACTTGAACCTGAAATGGACCGAACCCGAAATCCGATCATCCGACCCGTTCGATAGGTCTACGTCCGCTCCATAATCATTGTGAGCAGTTTTTTCATTGCTATACCCGCAGTACAACCCGTATAAGTAGGGCTGCGCACCGGTCTAGGACTGGACCTGAATCGGTTTGGGCCAGATCAGAATCTTCAAAAAAAAAATTCGGACAGGAATATAGAAAATATGGACCGGATCGGATCGATTGGACTGTAATTTACAATTTTTTTAAAAATTGATGGACCGAAGACCGGACCAAATTTTTTTTATTCCGGTCTGGATCGATCCATTTTTCCGATCCGGGCCGAATTTTGCCCACTCCTACGCATAATATTAGTGAACATTGAATTAGAGTAGTTATTAGTTAGGTGAAAGTTGGGCTGTTTAGGCTGTCAGGCAGTAGACATCATGTTAAGTCTGTAAGCCCAAAACCCTAAAGCGTTGAGCAAGTCATCTCAAATCTCGCGGTCCAAAAATGGCGACACGATCATTATGGGGGCTGGGAGCCAAGCTCATGGTGGCCGCCACCGCACTCGGCGCCGGAACCGCCGGTGCCACCATCATAACCTCCGACGATCCGCCGGCCACCTTTAAGCTTTGGACTAACGTTCCCGTACGCCTCTACCATAACTCTATCACCGCCGCTACTATCGCCTTTGGTACATTACCACGCTAATTATCTGCATTATTATCTCACTTTTGCTGCTTGAATTCAGTGTTTATGCTTCAATTTTGTTGATACAGTTCATATATGTAGTTCATTTCAGCCATTTGTGAGCAATTGGGGCTAGTTTTATGGGAGTTCTGTGATTGTTTTACGATTAATTTGCGGATTTCGTAGCTTTAGGTATTGTATTAAGCTTTAAATTAGGCTGAAAGCATATTAATGTTGTTAATTCAGTTGATGTGTAGTTCATTGGAGTTCTTTGTGTGCAGTTTGTGCTGGTTTTATGCAATTGATGTACTTTGAAGCTTTGATGTTGAATTTTGTACACTTTGTGCCTCTTATATGCCGAATTTAACGATTTGATGGCTCTAGTGCCCTGATTCTATCTATCAGCGCTTTGGGGTATTCTGGTTAGCAAAATTTTAGTAACGGATTTGGACAAGGGGGGAATATAGATCCTTCCATTCCCCGTGTAGGCGGATTTGGACAAGGGGGAAAATAGGTACTTCGATTCTCCCCTACAAGGGAACCTATAATCCCTAAAATAAAGGAGAGATTGGAGGGAAAATTCCTTGCCGTCCTTCCCATTCTCATCTCTCCTTCCCCTCACCTCTCTGTTCCTCCTATTTCGTATCGAAAGAAGACCAGTAGACCTAAACTGTAGACTTAAGCTAGTTTTGTTTCGCAGTAAAGCTCCACGAAGCTTTTAGATTGCGATGTTTTATTTTTTCACGCATGTGCGTGGGCAACCTCCTCAAAGAGGAAAGAAAGTATTAGTGTAGAAAGTATGTCAATATTTTAGATTAGTCTTGAGGATATTCTTGTAGGTAGATACTCTATCTCGTATTAGCTTGTATTGACTATTTATGTGGAATGAAACCGAATCACTCAATTGAGTGTTACATGGTATTAGACTAGGTTTCTTTCAACCTTAGCTTCATTCCTTGCATCAGAAAGCTTTATTTGACTTCTCTCCCGCTGCCTCTAACACCATCTGAATGGGTGAGAAGACATTCGACCACCGCAAAAGCCTTCTCTTCATTCCCGTTTATACTAAACTAACGTCCATCACGAAGGATCTAAGGTCACATACACCTCATGGATACACACTCCATGCCAGAGGTTACAAGGTCCTTTCCCATATTGACAACACACCACCGCCAACAAGACCACCGGCAACTTTGCGTATTGGTTTGGGATCAATGCTCACACCTTGCAGTAGATATATGCCCATATGAACTCGTTCCTCGGTCTACCCGATGTGTTTTTCTTGGCTATCCGCCTCAACATTGCGGGTATGTCCGTCTAGATGTACTTAGTGGTAAGGTTATCTCCCATCATGTCACTTTCGATGCGTCTGGACTCCAGTTCACTGAGACAGGGAGACCACATAGTTGAAACCCGAGTCGTACACCTTTCTCAACCCCACATTTGTTCTGAGCGACCCACTCTTTTACAATCACATACCCCAACTCCACAGTCCTTTCCATCCCCCAGCCCATCCCTGCCCCATTTACTGACACATCTGCTCCTAGCACGATGTCCTCTACCCTTTGTGTCTACACCAGAAGCACTCCTCGACCATCCTCTGCCTGCAGACATTTCGATTTATGGTTTTGTGCATTTCCAGTAATTTAGGTGTGGTTTAATCTGGATCAACTTCTCATCCCTCTTTGTTTCTAAAGTTGGGACTTTGGGTAGATGATGTTATTAGTGTGCAATTTTTTTTTGTCTCCTATGTTGACTGCTATTGTCGCAAGTTCGCAACAGCAATTTTCCACCATAGCAATAAAATCTTTTCAAATAGCTTGTGAACTGACATATTGGTTCCTTCTTGCTATAAAATCAGTTTATCTAATCCAAATAAAGACTCAGAAGTCATAGGCCTTGCTATTTGTAAGGAGTTTCAGAATAGATACTGTATTACTTATCATATGTAATCGTTGTTTGTTAAATCATGTATATTAAATCACGTGCTTATTTGGACATGTGTCTGACACCCTCCTATGTTAACCAGATTATGAATACTCTCTCTTGGGCTTGAAAGAAGGTAGCTTTGAGTATGCAAAAGCAAAGCATGAAGCTCATCTTAGAAGTGCTCACAAGCTTAGAGATCTTTGTTTCAAAAATGGAGGAATATATATCAAGCTAGGCCAACATATAGGTCAATTGGTAAGAGCACTAGTTTCAATCACACCTGATGATTGACACTACTATTCTGTGACATTTTTTTATAATAGCAGTTGTTGCATGATGATGAATGAACTTCATTTTGGTTTCTGCAGTTCTGATGCTGTCTTCTTTCATCCATCTGTGATAGGAATATTTGGTACCTGAGGAGTACGTAAAAACAATGAGGGAGTCTATGCTCAACAGATGTCCTGTTTCATCATATGATCAAGTTCGTGAGGTTATTAAAAAGGAGCTTGGAGGGACACCAGATGAAGTATGTACAACTTTTTCCTGCTCTCTTTGTCCACTTATCTAAACACTCATCTTGCCAGCAGTTTACTCTCAAAATATGGCAACGAGGTGAATCGCTTGACTTTATGTTCTTTGACATGTCAAGAGCTAAACATCTTGCTCCCTCCCTCCTTCCCTATTATCTGGTGAAGGCAGTTTTAATATCGAACAATTTTTCTTTGCTAGTTCCATCTCATTGAACGAAATCTCCTCTATTTTTTACACCTTGCCAAGTCAAGCAAGTCTGTGTCTGGACAAGAGTTTGATGTCTGGAAGTCCTAAATTGTGAAAGCCTCGATGAAAAGAGGGACAAAAACATTGGCAGAAGAGTAAAAAATGTAGGGTAATTAGAGAGGGTGGAAAAGAGATGTGGAAGGAGGGAAAATAATAACTGTTTGACCCCCTTCTAGTGTAGTTTTTTTTTTTTTTTTTTTTTTTTTTTTTTTTTTTTCTGTGGAACAACGTTAACAAGTTAATTATTCTGGCACGTCATTTCCAACTGATTTATAGAATGTTATATGCAGATCTTCAGCGACTTTGACCCTGTACCAGTAGCAAGTGCTTCCCTTGCGCAGGTTCATGTTGCTCATTTGCGAAATGGCCACAAGGTGGCTGTAAAGGTAACCCGTACTTAAAGGATGGCCTATTAATCAATTTATGTTTTGGTGCATAGATATAGGCTGTTTTCTAAGTTTCTTGCCTTTTGTTCTTAAAAACATATCCTTATTACTGTGTTAACTCTAGGTTCAACATACTCATATGACCGATACTGCAGCTATTGATTATGCAACTGTGGAGTTTCTTGTGAACACTCTTCACGCCTCTTTCCGAACTTCGATTATAGGTACTTTGCCTTTTTAGAACAAAGCACAAGCATTGTGCCAGACAACTGAGTTTCAAGAAGTCTTGACATGTTTCTTGCTGAGTTGCTGGGTAATTTCATAAAATTTATTAAAAAATTGGAGTCAGTGGTTTACATCATTACATGTATACATTGTGATGATTACTTTATTTTTAACATTGTTCTTATATATGCTAATGTTATACCATTCCTAGATGGCTGGTTGCTGAAATGCGTGAAAGTTTGCCCAAGGTAGATTTCAGATCTCTAATATATACTCCCTCCTTGTCACTATTAATCTATGATATTCCTATTTGACTTTTTGAGGTCATAGATTGACCTATATAAAGCTTGCATTAGGTAGATTTTAGACCGCTGCTATATACGAGCAGTGAGATGAGTTACATGTCTCAAAAGTCCTTTTACACTTCCATCAGTTTTTTTCCCTCTAAACTTTCTGCGATCTGAAAGAAAGGTTCACAACTACTAACGTTATACGTTTGGTTTTTACTTTTAGCTGCTTTCACTTGTCGGATTTTTTTTTTTTCTGAATTCTCTTTGGAATTGCTCCACTTTTTAAGATTTGTGAGAAGTATTTTAGTTAAATGGGGGCAATCCTAAGAATTGGACGAAGTACTACCTATGTTATAATATTGACTAGTATGTTGGCTAAGCTGACAGTAGATACTGCAAGGTTATCTAGATGTGCTTAGTGTCTCATCTTTCGGTCTCGGAAAAAAGTGTCAAGGATGGAAGAATTGAAAACAAATGAGTTTAGACTTTCCAGATATCCATTTCAAGCAAAACTACCCCTTACTTTTCATATTGTCTTTCCATATCAGTTAGTAAAGTAGATAGGGCAGATGCATGTATTCTGAATTTCTGATTATTAAAGTAGATATGGGTGCATGTATTCTGATTTTTGCCATGGCTATTAGGAACTAGACTTCTTGGAGGAAGCAAAGAACAGCGAGAGATGTTTGGATAATTTTCGGAAGCTGTCGCCACATATAGCAGATAGTGTATATGTTCCATTGGTCTTTTGGAATTTAACTACCTCCAAACTTTTAACTATGGAGTATATCGATGGGGTGCTAGTCAGTGACGTGAAGGGCATTCGCAAGATGAGAATACAACCACATGAAGTGTCAAATCTGGTAAGTGATAATGTTATCACTTTACTGCTCTTGTGATACTGAGGCATCGAAGATACTCAGCTTTTCATGCTCTTGGCCTTGGTCACCAAATCTCTTTTTGAATTCGTCATTATCGACTTATTGTCACCCTATGGTAGTAGATGGGTTGTAGCGTTATTCTTATGCATGAATAGTTCAAGTTTGAGTGTAGGATGTAGTTTTAGACTTTTATCTGCTTTATCGATGATTTCGTATTTGTTCTAATTATTTTAATCTTTGAAGTTTAATATCGTCCATTTTTGTTGATGAAGTCTTCATTTTTAACAGGTCAGTGATGCTTTTGCTCAGATGATGTTTAAACATGGATTTGTCCACTGTGATCCACATGCAGCGAACTTGCTTGTTCGCCCATTGCCTACTGGCAAGAGAAGTATATTAGGTGAGCTGAAAGCTTTACTTTCCTAGATGGTGTTTGAAATGTACACTGTCTATTCACAAGTAGGGGTAAAAAAGACCAATCAAGCTCTAGCCACACATGTGCTCGGACATGTGCTTGCACTCTTACTCTCTTAGAGGGAGCAATTGAATCACCCGGGTCTAATTAAAGTAGATCTGACTATTTCAAGTCTGGGTTTTATCAGATCACCGTCATCCTTTGCCCTTTTGGGTTATTAGGTTCATGTCGGGTCATCTAATTTTATTTTCAAGTTAAAACAACTAAGTTAAATGTTCATTACTCGTATTTGGCTCTTGATCTGTTTATCCTAATACTAAGTGTTCATAATGGGAAATCATATCATGTCCATTTTATTTCATATCGTATTATTTTTATATGGACACGTATGTCTTTTGCTCCATTGGTTATAATTTTTTTTGCTGGGATATTCTACATGGTAAGTGTATGTCTTTTCATTTTTTTCCTAAATTATCATCTTAAAAAAAGCTTCAGTTTGATAAAAAAAAGCAACTTTCGCAACTTAGAAAAAGCTTCAGTTTTGAACTCACAACTAAGAGATATGTCTATTCAAAGTTTATTCAACTAAAAAACACATGACTCTTGCCAAGAATTCAAGAAGTGAAGATTTTTTCCTTCTTAATTTAAAGATACAAATGCATCATGTCATTGGGGGCAGATTGTTTTGTCATTTACCGACCATTATTTTTATCCCAAAATTGTTCCATGTTTATTATTTTCACATGGAAAAACTTTTGATTTTGTTTCCCGTCAATAGGCAAGAGAAAACCGCAACTGGTGTTATTGGATCACGGTCTATATAAAGAACTTGATTTCTCAATGAGAATCAACTATGCCGCACTGTGGAAGGTTTGGGTTTTGCTTCCCATGTTTCTTGATGTCTTTAAGAACGAAAGGAAAAGAACTCATATTGTGTGATCTGTATTGCTTTATGCAGGGATTGGTATTCTCTGATGTGAATGCAATAAAAGAAAACTGTGCGAAACTAGGTGCCGGGGAGGACCTATATGCGTTATTTGCCGGCATTCTAACTATGAGGCCCTGGAATAGGGTCATTGATACATCAATTGACCATTTAGTGGTACAAGGGACAGATAGTGATATTTCAGAACTACAGGTCAGCCTGTCGATGATTCTCTTTCTGCCGTAATTGAAATGTTCTCCTATGTGGATTGCTTGTATACTGTTTTTCTGTTGGTAGATTATTGAGATTTATTCATTCTATAAGTTGTTTGTGACAGATGTATGCGTCCCAATACTTCCCCCAGATCTCAGAACTTCTTAGGAGATTGCCTCGAGTAATTCTGTTGATGCTGAAGACTAATGACTGCTTGCGTTCGGTCAATAATTCGTTGGTATGACTTGATAGTTCAATTAGCTTGCATACATTATATATCCATACACTCATGCAACTTACAACTTACGTGAGCTCGTGTGTAAATGCCAACATGTAAATTCGCGGAAATGACTAGAACTTAATTAGTAAGTGAACTCTGCCTTTTCTGATAAAACTAAAATAGTCATGTGTTCTCAAAATGGGAGGACAATCATCAACGACGTTAGTAAAAGTTTTGGTAGTTTAGCTCTTAGAAATAGGACAATACTTTGCTTCCCAAATTGACTATTCTACCAAAGTCTGATCAGCTTGTTATGCAAAGCAAATTCTTACCGTAAGCAAACGTGACCCCCAGGCTTTGTGCTTTTGCACTCGTCTTTGCTTAAGCAATGAAGTTCTGTTAATCACAGTAGATTAACGTTGGGTCACTTATACTGGATTATAAACTCTTGAATTTGTTGATTGCTTTGTCAGCCATGTAAATCCCTGCTTCATTTTCCCAATCAGGGTGTGATTTTGTTGACCATTTAATACCGTCTGTAGTTATGTACGAGTATGATTTACAGTAAATCTTGTACTGAGTAGTAAATGAGATATCCTCTGTAATTGTACTTTTTGGAACTGTGTTTCATCTTACAGATGGTGGTTCTTGTTTGTACACTAATTCTCATCTTTTCACATGATACTGATCCAACAATTCTGTAGTTAATCATTTCTCATTTCTCTTTTTGAATGTGCGCTTGCTCAGCTACAAAGATCATCGTTGGAGACATTCTTGATTATCGGGAAAGTCTCTTCTGAAGCAGTCATTGAGGCGAAATTATTTAAGAGCTCATTTTTGACACGGATAACTGTGTGGCTGGAAATGATTATTTTAAAAGCTCGACTTTTTGGAATGCGTGTCGCTGTATGGATGTTGGAGCTACAGAAATCGTTGCTGTACAGGAAAGCACTGGGCTGCTAGGCCTTGCTTCAATACACCAAAGTGGTAGAACTCAAAAAAAAATTAGCCTCACAATTCTTTTGTCATCTATGATATAAACCTCAGGTAAAAATTTGTTTATGCCCCGGTTTCAGTTCTTATTTATTCTCTGTAATCCAGATTATTCAGTCATTATAGGCTTCATTCTTTTGGACCACCCGTAAAATGAGAGGTGGTCTAAATTAATTGTCGTAAAGACAATCGAACATCCTAAGCTGTGTAGATACACACCCAAACATAATAAAATGTGGAAGATTGACAAGAGTATCTGCTGTCGTTCTAGTGTGTTCTTCGTGACAATGTTTGGTCATTTGTTTTTAATGAAGGATGTGTTTGTGTTGACTTACTATGAATCTGTTTTGGTTGATGCTTCGAATAATCGTTATGGGAGTCTTGCTGATCGGTTAGCGAGTTGGGTCAAGGAGTGAAACGCCTCCTTGTTGAGGTCCGAGGACTCCAAGCACAATGTCTCCGAAACTTAAATGGTATATGTAAATTTGTCTAGGCTAGACTTTTCAATAGGTGTACAGATTATATGTAGTACTACTATATAAACTTTCTATGCCTCATCCTCGCAGTTATGCTATTGTAACTTTGTAATCAACCATGCGCCTGAGCGGCTACCCGGTGGCCGGTGGGTGTAACTATTAAGCTTCCTGGGGATAAAATTAAAAGACAAACAGTGAAAAAATGGAAACATGTTTGACATGTCCTCCAAAATTTTGGCAATTCCACGACTGTGATCTGCGTTTCCATTGATTTGGAGAAGTTGAAGGCAATCCATAAAGAGATGAAGGATTTTGGTCTCCCAGGGCTTCGCCCCCAAAGCCGTATCAGTCCAAATTTTCTTTTCCCTTTCTGTAGATTACCTTCCCGTTTCTCATTCTTAGTCGCCTCACCACCACGTCACGCGTAGGTGACCACCTCACCTTTGTGTGGTGCATTGCTCGTTAGTCTCCCCGCCTTTGAGACTCCCATCTGTCGTCATCATGGCACTCCATTATCAGTAAGAGTAGTTCCCTAAATTAATTTGGGGGATTAAATGTTAATTTAGGTTTTAGAGTTTGAGTTATTTTGAGATGGTAATTTACTGATTTTGAACAAAGATGTCATGGTCGTGGGGAAGGAATATTAGACTTCGCAAAACTTACCCAATGGTCAATCCGAATAAGTCAACCTAAACTCAATTCGACACCCGAATTAAAGACCCGAGTTCTCGTAACCCGACTTGACCTGAGCTAACCCGTAATTGACCCGACTATTATTATAAAGAACGAGTTAATAACTTTTTTTTGAGCGAATAGATCATTTCATTAATAAAAAGTCCTACAACATCCACAACTTATATCGTAATTGAACAGATACAATACTAGTACTTCCTCTAACTTTCTAAGATCTTCCCACTTGATTATTTAATACTCTCTCAAATGAATATCCTATGGGATGATCATAGAAAGTTAGAGGAAGTATGAAATTTGAGGGAAAAAATTCTCATCTAAACAAAGATCTCTCACTAAGATTTTGAAGAGAATCGATTCCATCTAACCTGATAGATTGTAGCCGACAGTTAGGCATGAATTGAGATATCATATGATGAACAATTGTGGTTCTGATCTTCCGCGTCCTCTTCGCTATCATAAATTCAAGCATCTCTCTTAAAAGAGAGGGCAAAATTCATCAATTCAAGCATCTCTCTTTTCATCTCTCTTAAAAGAGATGACAAAACTCATCAATTCAAGCATCTCTCTTAAAAGAGAAGGCAAAACTCATCAATTGATGGGGGCGAAATAGAGCTGATCATGGGCCGTACCGTCCGAATAGCCCGATCCGTCCGGCCCGATATTTTAGCGGGTCTGGACAGTGAAGCTTGACCCGAATTAATAAATGGGCCGGACAAGCCCGGCCCGATCTAATAAACGGGCCGGACACGGACACTAATATTTTCAAACGGGCCAACCCGCCCGGCCCGCTAAAAATATTATATACATTCTATAGCTTAAAAATTAATTAATTATATATGAAATGAAAAATGTATATTTATTATACAAAGAAAAATAATTACCCCATGCTCTAATCAAGACACATACACTACATAATAGTATGATATAACAAAAATACCTTATTAACTCTCAATAAAAATTAAACAACTCTCGCTATTATCAATTTCTCATAATCTAATAGTCTAATCTTATCACCAATTTTTGTTCATTTATCACATTTTTTTTGTTGTAAGAAAATAGTCAACTATGTTGTACTCTTTTTAAATATTTACGTAATTACTTTTTATCTTTTGGCCCGACCCGTATCCGGCCCGAGCCCGCATTTAACCAAATCTAGGGCGAAACTGACAATTATTAAACGTATAAAACTAATAATATTACTATTATAATTAACTAAAATTGGGGGTCTTATCACCAATTAATGGTGATAGCCCCAAATATTTTATGGAGACTAGGATTTTTTTTGAGGAGGAAGAAGTTTTTTTTTTTTGCGGAGGAAGAAAGATATAATTAAGATAACATAACGAGTTGATAACTTGGAAAAGGCTACACATACACGGCGTGTATGACAATTTCATACACGACCAATCATATCGCTCCAAGTGTCAAGTTTTTGTTAACCTAGAGTTATTAGTTTAGGGTTAGTTTAGTCATTTTACACCTTTGATTAATTTTTAACCTTAATCTAGTTAAGTGAAGTTTATAAACTTTTACGGAGTACATTTTTTATTTTTTTATTTTCTTTGAAATAATCATATAATATTGTTAATTTTTAATGATCCATTTAAAATGTAAAATTAATTAATATGATTACATTTTGTACTTTATTATTATTATTATTATTATTATTATTAAATGGGAGAATTTTATTGATGAATCAAAACGTAGTTTACAAAAAATTATTAACTAAAATAAGTAGAATGTGAACACATAAAGAATATGCTCAATTAATATTTCATTCCATTTTAATAATTCATATTTTTTAGGGTTCAAATCTTCTTCAAAACTACTAAAATATATTTTCTACTAACAAAAAAGATTTCCTAAATATTTGCAATCCAATATTATTCACTTTAAAATTTTCGTGAATATTGAATTGGTTTTAAATTATATTTACGTCTAAAATAATTTACTTTTAAAATATTTTTTTTTATATTAATCTAAACGGTTCCTGAAAAAAAAAATTATTATACATATACAAGGTTATAGTAATATATTTTTTAATATATAAGCAAAATTATACTGTTGCAAAAATTTGTGTGTGTTGCAAAAATTATACTGTTGCAAAAATTTATATACTCCGTATATATGTTTACCATTTACGTATTTGTTTTTAAAATATTAATCTTATTACTTTGTAAAAATTTCAAACCATTACACATTTGTTTCTTTTAAGTAATTTTTCGTTTTAAATTTAATTTATTAATAGAAAAAATAAGATATTATGGAGTATTAATTTATTAATTATCAAAATTTACTTTAAAATTTTCGAAAGTTATAATTTTTTTAATATATTATTTTCGAAAAATATACTCCCTCCGATTATCTATGTTCTTCCCTATTTTCTTTTTGGGCTGAGTTTGATTTTCTTCCCTCTTTCCATTTAAGGAAAGTTTTACCTCTTTATTAATTAATATAATATTCATCCCTTCTACTTTTCCACCACACTTTTTCTCATTTAATTAATATAATATTCTTTCTCCTACTTTTTCATTCTACTTTTTCCCATTTAATTAATATAATATTTCTCTCTCTTACTTTTTCATTCCACACCCATTATTCTACTAATATAATTACTCCCTCCTTATTTTCTTCCCAAAAAAAAGGGGAAGAACACAGGTAATCGGAGGGAGTAATATTTTTTAAATTGATTTTTTTTAATATAAAAAAATATATAACAATGATTTTAAAAAAAAATAACTTATAATTATATTAATAATCTTTCTTTTTAAATAATTCTTTAATTAATTCATAAAACGGAATGTGTAAAAAAAACCAAAATAATTTTTTTCCTAATTTGACTTAACTAAACTAAGATTAAGAACTAACTAATCAGGTAAAATTACTACTCTAACCCTACACTAACCACCTTAGAATCTCATACACGCCGTGCAAGTGTATCAACTTCCTGATAACTTGATATCCAGAAAATAACAAACGTTGAAAGTAGTAGGAACACTTTCCTAAAACAAATCTAAATTGTTTAACCGGTGAAAACGAAGCCTATTTAAATACCACCGATTCAGAGTGTATTTTTGGTTGAGTAACTCTCTCGATTTATTTCGTTACAATCACCAACTTTTTGATAGTCGATTTGCTTAACTATTCTCTTTCACCTTCTTCACCGACGAGTATCATCGATTCGATTCTCACTGAACAAATTCATCTGATTCGACTAGTTACAGTGAATTGAAATCCGTATCAAGATGTATAACGGGTTAGGGTTACAGACAGCAAGGGGTTCTGGAACGAATGGTTATGTGCAAACCAATAAGCTGTTTGTGAGGCCGAAGAAAACGTGGAGTAATGTAGGGTTTGATCAGGGCACTGCTGGGCTTACCCAGAAACCTAATTTGGAGATATTGGAACATGATCGAAAGCGTCAAATCGAGCTCAAGCTCGTCACTCTCGTAGACGAACTTACCCAACAGGGTTTCACTGATGCTCAAATTGATTCCAGGGTTGCCGAGTTAAGGAAGATACTCGAAGCCGAGGCTGCTCTCGCTGCTGCTGCTGCTGCTGCTGCTCATGACGACGACGATGATGATGATGATGATGATGATGATGATGTTTTGTCCAATGCAAAGTAGGTTTTACGAATTCTGTTTGCTTGAACTGAAATGATACATGCTCTTCTCTTTTTGGTAATTTTGATCATATTCCTGTGGAGCAGGTTTAGTTCTCGATGAATTGTAGAGACAATTTGATGAAATTCTTATGGCAATTTTTAGATTATTTGTTAATTTTGATCATATTCCTGTGGAGCAGGTTTAGTTGTTGATGAATGTAGCGATAATTTGATGAAATTCTTATGGCAATTTTTAGATTATTTGGTAATTTTGAATTTTTGATCATATTCCTGTGGAGCAGGTTTAGTCGTCGATGAATTGTAGCGACGATTTGATGAAATTCGTATGGCAATTTTCGACAACTCCAACCCCAACCGAATTACCTACCTAATAAGCACAGTTCGCTGGAGTCTGAGTTTTTGAAGCCTTTTATAGTTGTCGTTTAATGTAGTGAATATCATAACAAGAGTTCGTCAGGATATACTAGCGCAACTCATGTATGCAGCTTAAATTTAGTGATACCCTGCAATCTTACACGGAAGATTCGACATCTGACTGAGGACACTGGTATAATGTATCTTGAAAAACCAGGTGAAACTACCGAAGAGAAAAAAAACTATTTTTTCTGATAACATGGGATCAAAATAAGTGTAGCAGGACTAGCAGCGAGCAGGGAGTGACAAAAGTCCAAAACCTGTACCCTCATAGAAGTTATACCGGTAGCGCCTTTGAGTTTCCACCCATAGTTATATACTTATATTCTACTCTGTATCATGTTTAGCGAGTTGCAAGATAGCAATAGCATCTTTTCTGATTCCTTAAACTGATGTTTTATTAGGGCTTGGTGATTGGTAAGAGGATATTGTTCTGAAGCTCCTGCTACTCTTGTCGGTTTATGACACTTAAGTGCCACGCTATGTTACCTAAACACTTCACTTTGGATGTTTGATATCACTCTAATTTTGCCGGTTTTGGCCATCAGTGCATATTACACTCAATAATTGCTCTCCTGCATAGTCTTTGTATTCGTAAACCAGATTGCTGGTTGCAATATTCCCGTTACCAACAAGTGTATCGTTGATACCCATGGACAGTGTAACAATATGTTCGGTCAAATCTCATTTTACGTGAGAATGTTACTTTATTGTTTGTGTAATTGTGTGTTATTTCAAAGTTCATCAGACTGCTGCCAACATATATTGATTTACAGGATGGTACATTTTGTGCTTCAGGATGTCAGATACTCAAACTCATCAAGTTGCAGCTAGGAAGGAAAAGCAAATGGAAAAAATGAGAGCTGCTCTTGGGATTACTTCGTCTGATGCTGATGCAATGAAGCCGTATCCTTCAAGATAGGATCAAGACTACTGAAAGAGCTAACCGATAAATAGAAGCACGTCGATAAAAGTTGTTAGTAGTTGTCTGAGGAGACCAAGAATCGGATTCCTAACCAAGTTTTGCCTTAGATTCTAAGTCGAGTCTAGAATACTGAAAATAGGTGTCGAAAAGGGTGTAATATTCATTCAGAAATTAAGAGAGCATTTTGTGTATTTCATTCACTCAGAGTTGTTACTCCAGAGTACTTTGTTGACTTAGAAACTTGCAAATTTTAAGTTGTTACTCCGTACTTTCTTTCTTGCGAGATTGAAATAATCGTGAATGTTTTTCCTTGCGAGGCTAGACAATCACAAAACCGTAATTCTCTGAGATTACACATTATCTGTTATGGTCTTATTATCCACGTTTTTTCGGTCTTTTGGGTCACAAAATAAAATGGTTCCGAACAAACTTCAAACCAAATAGAATGCATCGGTATATAATAAAGGTTGTTTGCATTTCAATGGAGGCTTTTAAAAGCCATAAAATTTTATTTTGTGACGTGTCTGAATTTGCCGATAACCCCCGGAAACGAAACAAAGTTCCGAACCAGTCAATCCATTCATCTGAGGAGTACAAGTTTGATATTACATTTTATATCGTATACGAGGGTTCTAATAATCGCTGATATGCGTTTTATTCCTATTGACATGTTTTTTTCGAAAAATATTCGCGCTTTAGGACAACTTTCATTTCTTTCGAAAATTGCAAAAAATGGTCAATTTTGAAGGTTATTATCCATGTTTTTTCGGCCATTTTGGTCCCGGAATAAAATAGATCCATATTCACGCAGAACAAATTTCACACCAAATACAATGTATCGGTGTATAATAAGGGTCGTTTCCATTTCAATGAAGACTTTTAAAAGCCATAAAATTATATTTTGAGACGTGTCGGAATTTGCCAAAACAAGTTCGATATTACATTTTATATCGTATCTGAGGTTTCTAATAATCATTGTTATGCGTTTTATCCCTATCGACATGTTTTTTTTTTTAAAATATTCCCGCTTTAGAACTATTTTCATTTCTTTCGAAAATTGCGAAAAACAGATACTTGTGAAGGTTATTTATTATTCACGTTTTTTCGGCCTTTTGGGTCCCGGTACAAAATGAGTTCATATTCGCGCTGAACAAACTTCAAATCAAATAGAATGCATTGGTGTATAATAAGGGTTGTTTGCATTTAATTGAGACTTTTAAAAGCCATAAAATTGTCTTTTGAGACGTGTCGGAATTTGTCGAAACAAGTTCAATATTTTATCTTATATCGTATCGGAGGGTTCTAAGAATCATTGTTATGCGTTTTATTTCTATCGACATGTTATTTTTGAAAAATATTCGCGCTTTAAAACAATTTTCATTTCTTTCAAAAATTGCAAAAAACGATCGATTTTGAAGGTTATTATCCACGTTTTTACAGCCTTTTGAGTCTCGGAATAAAATGGGTCCATATTTGCCAGCTGAAAAACTTCACACCAAATACAATGCATCGGTGTATAATAAGGGTCGTTTGCACTTCCATGGAGACTTTTAAAAGCCATAAAATTGTATTTTGAGACATGTCGGAATTTGTCGAAACAAGTTCGACATTACATTTTATATCGTATCTGAGGGTTCTAATAATCATTGTTATATGTTTTATTCCTATCGACATGTTTTTTTCGAAAAATATTCGCGCTTTAGAACAATTTCATTTCTTTCGAAAATTGCGAAAAACGGCCAATTTTGAAGGTTATTATTCACGTGTTTTTGGCCTTTTGGGTCCCGAAATAAAATAGCTCCATATTCGCGCTGAACAAACTTCAAACCAAATAGAATGCATCGGTGTATAATAAGGGTTGTTTGCATTTCAATTGAGACTTTTAAAAGCCAAAAATTTGTCTTTTGAGACGTGTCGGAATTTGTCGAAACAAGTTCGATATTCCATTTTATATCGTAGCTGTGGGTTCTAATAATCATTGTTATGCGTTTTATTCCTATCGACATGCTTTTTTCGAAAAATATTCACGCTTTAGAATAATTTTCATTTCTTTCGAAAATTGTGAGAAACGATCGATTTTGAAGGTTATTATTTACGTTTTTTCTGCCTTTTGGGTCCCGGAATAAAATGGGTCCATATTAGGGCCGAACAAAATTCACACCAAATAGAATGCGTCGGTGTATTATAAGGGTTGTTTGCATTTCAATTGAGACTTTTAAAAGCCATAAAATTGTCTTTTGAGACGTGTCGAATTTTGCCGAAACAAGTTTGATATTACCTTTTATATCGTATCTGAGGGTCTAATAATCATTGTTATGCGTTTTATTCCTATTTGTTATAAAACGAGAGAGAAAGGAAAAGTAGAGAGAAAATAGATTGAGAAATATGTGAGAGAGTTATATTATTCATGTCATTGAGAGATATATATATAGTACATCAGTAACGATAAGGGAGTTGACATATGGGTCAAAAGCCCAATGGACATTCACCTAATATGATTTCATAACACTCCCCCTTGAATGTACATTACGGAATAATATGTCTCATAAAAACCTCACTCGAAAAAAAACCCCGTGGGAAAAAAAACTAGTGTAAAATAGAGCATTATTCCTCAAACACGCATACGATGCTGCCTCATCAAAACCTTTCCATGGAAAACCCAGTGGGACAAAACCATAGATAAGGAAAAAGAGTACAGCGCGTGCATATTCCCCCTGATAGTTACGTCACTCGGAAAATAACAATATTCTCCATGATGTGACGATGAATCTTGATCTTTGAAATAATAATCATCATACTTGATAAACTCCATAGATGTCTTCGATAATTAGAAATTTATCATTGATCTTCAAATAGTTATACAGATAATATGAACATAGTCTTTGATTGTCGCGTCTTCATCCAAATATCACTTCAACATTTCAAAGTATAGTCAGATTATCAATAATTTGCACGAATATAATATGCGACTAAATTTACTATATGAATATGAAATGATGCAACGATGTGATAAGAAAACTAATATGAAATGATATACTTAGTTTCTATATATCAGCATGATGACTCGATATGCAAACTGTATTGTATACTTTTCAATATCATCAATAAATTTGATGAATTTCAGGATTATGAGCTCATTGATACCAATAAATATGTCGACGGTCGTACGGATTTATAAAATCCTTATTCAATAGGCCACTTGATATTGCGCGCAAATGTGTAGCCATTTCATATCGATGTAATTTCGTAGAATCGTCATTCTACTTATATATTACTGTACACGATAAATAACGCGTAATTTGATATGATAAAAGTTCTTTTGTTTTACCAACTTGTCATTCACTTTCTCCCCCTAAATTGGTAAAAAAAATATTCAAGATAGATTGCAATCATTTACTTAATCACCTTAGAATACGTTTATCATATCATATGCAAATAAGATTTCATTGATGGGTATTTTTGCAAGATTATGATATACTTCGGGGAGTACGTGATTCATAAAATACTTGACTTTTAATGGATGATTCTAAATGTCAAATTTAAGAGATCAATTTATTCACATGATAATGATCAAATAAATTGTGAATTCTAATAACACAAATTACTCGTATTTGATATGTGGTCTCCAAGCCACTTAAAACAATATCGATCAATTTGTAGAATT
The DNA here is from genome assembly GCA_958450325.1 of Agrostemma githago. Classification (NCBI taxonomy): domain Eukaryota; kingdom Viridiplantae; phylum Streptophyta; class Magnoliopsida; order Caryophyllales; family Caryophyllaceae; genus Agrostemma; species Agrostemma githago. The sequence continues at coordinate 65,943,028 of OY288255.1, read as the reverse complement.
GAACTTAAAATATGTTTATTCAACCTCGAGTAATGTGCAATTGGATCTCCAAATATCATCATTCATAGTCAATTTTAATTCACAATTCTTAAACCCATACTTTTAAGCACTTGTTGATCACATATGCTTAATCAGTTCATGTCAAATGTTGGTATTTGTTCGCAATTAATTGCAATAATGCATATGCGAAGTTAGATGATCTCAATATGTATAATTAGCAATTGCATGCCAAACTATTGAATGCTAAACTTACTCAATATGACACAAACTTTATATTCATCTCGCAAAATGGAACACTTCTAGTGTCTCATGTAAATTTGCAAGATCTGTCATATATTAATATCCTTTTGGGAAATATAACGATATATTCTGTTTGAGTAATTACTCAAATGATGAATATTAAAGAGTTATGGAGTGAGATATTTTAGAATTCCACATCGAATAAAGAATTGGAGAATAATTACGAGTAAGATTACTCCATAAATAAATTATCTCACATTAAACTCGTGGGAGACTTGACTGAACTTATACCGATCGAAGATCGTAAATTTACAGAAATCATAACCCATTATACCGATAAAATACTGTCTCACATTAATGTGATAGGAGACTTACTCACATTGTAATGACAAAAAATATTTGATAGGAGATTGTCTCGCATTAAAATGATAGAAGGCAATCTCATATTAAATTATCGCTAAGCAACTTACAATGAAATGCAAGTTATGCGTGACAAATATAACCTTAAAAAATAATGAACATAATTATGAAAATTTTAACATTCTAAATTGCTAATAGTAAGTATATCATGTCACTACGAATTTGTAATACCCTAAGGATGGTCATCACTATTTCATACAATATAATATGTAGCAAAATAGAAAAATTGTTACCGTAATTACAAAAATTTTACTACCATAACTACATAGCTATAATAAGGTAAAGAATATATTATTATAGAAATTAAATATTTATGATATCAAAATTGATGGTTAGGGATTCGTCACGTCCCTAGCCAACAATAATATAACCGGCTAACCTAACTAGGGTAGATAGGGTAAGTCGGGTCGAATCCACGGGGACGGTAAGAGGCGTCTAGACTAGGTCGGCCCAAATACTAGACTAAGTCAACGAGCTACACTAAAGAATGATAGAGGGGGAGAAGACTAGACTACAACTAAGGCTAAGGAGAAAGAAAACAAAGGAAAACGGGCTAGGATTAGGTCGGGGTCAAAGGGGTAACGGAATGGTCAAGGGAGGATTAGAGTGAAGGAGGTAGTAGGGTAATCTAGGTTGGTCCGGGCTCTCGCATCTTAGACTCACCTAGAGGTTCCACCTAGAACCCATCTCGGCGGTACACAACACAAACGGGGTTCTAGCGCGCTATGGTCCTAGGTCGAATCCGGGCTCTCGCTACTTAGAAAGACCTAGAGGTCGTCCTCACCGGGCTCTCGCAACTTAATGAGGGGACCGAACCCACAACAAACTAACACCCACAAAAGAAAGGCAAGAAAACAAGCATTCGTACATACTTAGTCATTCAAGCAATTCCACAAACATGTGATGTGTATCAAAAAAGAAGAAACCCAAATCTTCCACCAACATCTCTAACCAAACCCTTAATCACCCAATTAACACCCTAATCGCCTTACTAACCCTAGCAAGACATTACTCTAACATATCTAAAGGAAAACTAACACTAACAACATGAAACAACATAATAATCAAAACAAACATGAACAAACTAGTGAAAATGATGAACTAAGAACAAAAGATGCAAACTTTAATGAACAAACAAGATTAAGAGTAAAAAGATGAGAAGATTATACCATACTACAAAGGAAATGGAAAAGGAGAACACTTGTATATAAGAAAACCCAAATAATTCCACCAAGGTTGTCAATCTTGGATGAATTCTTCAAGAGATCCAATATTACAAGCTTAAACTAAGATTAACTACTAATTACCGACTAATCTACACTAATCTAATCTAACCTAAAGTAGTTTAGGGTTTAGTCTCTAATGAAGTGTGTATAACATAAGATAATGTCTTAATACAAGAGGAAGGGTATATATATGGTTTAAGAATGAAAGGAAATGAAAGGAAGTGAAAGCAACAAGGCGCGGGTGAGCTGGAGCTTTTCTCGGTCGGGAAAGAAATTCCCGATCGGGATTATGGGAATTCCCGATCGGGATTTTATGTTCCCGATCCGGAACAGCCCCCAGTAGCTGCACTTCGTTCCTCCTTCATCCCGGACGGGATGAGGCCATACCCGTCCGGGAAGAGTCTTGTAGGCCTCCATTATGATCTTTTTGGTCCCTCCTTGCTTCTCGTGGGCTTCTCACCGATTCTCGGGACTCGGGATCGGGTCTCGGAGGCTCGGGATTGGGTCCCAAGGTCTCGGGGTCGATTCCAAGGCATCGAGTAATCTTTCCTTAGCTTCGTTGACTCCAAAATGTGTATGTATTGAGTCGGAATCGCTCCTACTCTTCATGAACGGTCTCGGGAACCTGAAACGAACTAAAGGAAGCATAAGTAGCCCATAAACCGCTCCAAAGGAGCGATTCTACAAGGAAAATGGGACCAAAACACTACGAAATAGGCACTACAAACGACACTTATCAAAAATCTATGACTTTAGAAAATATGTATTTCGATAATCATCTAATTTAACATCTAAATCATATTGTTGAAATAATATAAAGTTGTCAAAGTTTCCGTTTAAAAATATATTGACAAAGAGATAAACAAAATATTAGTATCGTAGGAACTTAACTATTATGATATAAAGTATATATCTCAATCGTTAAAACGACTATATAATTCTTTACCACAGAGATACAAATATGGAGATGCATTGAAAATACTCCATATATATACTATGATCTCCTTATAGTCATAAGGTAATAATAGATCATATGTGTATCTTTAAAAGACATGAATTAACTTCTTAATATACGACTGAGAAATAAAATACGACTTCTTTCCTATAAAGATGCAAGAATCAAGAAAAAATAACAAACTTCTTACTTTGATAGATGCAAGGATTGAAAACAAAATAACGAACTCCTTGCTTGAGAGAAAAATTAACGAGTTCCTTGCTTAAGAGATGCAAGGATTGAAAAAGAAAATAATGAACTCCTTGTTTAAAAGATACAAGGATTGAGAAAAAAAATGAACTCCCTCAATTGTTTTCTGCTCAGTAATTAGAGTCTCGTGCTGATAACGTGTTATAAAACGAGAGAGAAAGGAAAAGTAGAGAGAAAATAGATTGAGAAATATGTGAGAAAGTTATATTATTCATGTCATTGAGAGAGATATATATATAGTACATCAGTAACGATAAGGGAGTTGACATATGGGTCAAAAGCCCAATGGACATTCACCTAATATGATTTCATAACACTATTGACATTTTTTTTTTCGAAAAATATTCGCGCTTTAGAACATTTCATTTCTTTAGAAAATTGCAAAAAACCGACCGATTTTGAAGGTTATTATCCACGTTTTTTCTGCCTTTTGGGTCCCGGAATAAAATGGGTCCATATTAGGGCCGAACAAAATTCACACCAAATAGAATGCGTCGGTGTATAATAAGAGTTGTGTGCATTTCAATGAAGACTTTTAAAAGCCATAAAATTGTCTTTTGAAACGTGTCGGAATTTGACAAAACAATTTCGATATTACATTTTATATCATATCTTAGGGTTCTAATAATCATTTGTTGTGCATTTTATTCCTATCGACAAGTTTTTTAGAAAAATATTTCCGCTTTAGAACCATTTTCATTTCTTTCGAAAATTGCAAAAAAAGGGCCAATTTTGATAGTTACAACGTTCCAAGATTGTTCCGAATTTCAAAGATTACTTACCACCTTTCAAGAAAGGTCGTCGGATTTCCAAGATACACACGTTCTTGAATCCAAGAAGTGTCTTTATTTCCAGAAACCATGTGTTAGGGATTAGTGATTATCTCTCACAACTTAAATGCAATTATTTTTTGATTCAATTCAGAATTAACTCCTCAACCAATCCCACAGTCGTTATATAGGCATTAATGATAACATATTGTGCTCATGCTATTGATTGTTTATGAACTAACATCAACAGGGTCGGGTCCTGTTTAAGCCAAGTTGTCTGATACTATTAACAGATCAAGAACAGTGCTTGGTATTTGGTAAAACGCTGCACTATCCGACCTCCAAAACAGTTGAAATCGAACTGAGTGAGGGACAATTCTCATTCCAATTTGGCATAAATAAAGAGAGGAGCACTCGAATGTGCTCACATACAGTATTAGACTAAATAAAATGCAATCAGAAAGAAGAAGACGAAGAAGAAGAAGAAGTGAAATGGGGGTCAAAATATACAGAGGAACAATTTGGGAGCAGGAAAAGCAAGTCCTGCAAACACAACAATGCAGAGAGTAACCAAGTAGTGAGAGCACCATGTGACGGGTTTCCACTTAATCTCCACACTCGAACTTCTCATCCTCATCTTCCCCTTACTCTTAATCTGAGGCTCCTTCCACAGGTCAAAGCTCGCCCCTTTCATCCTCAGCTCCTGCGTGCACCGTGTCAGCGCCCGATTATCCCCTGCCTCTCGCTTCAACCTCATCGCCACCTTCCAGTACTTGTGCAGCTTCACTTGAGCAAGCAGTGCAACCGCCATTGATGGCACAAGCGACAGAAGAGACGGAATCCACCATTTCCTGCACTTCCCCCTGTCGTCCCCCACGGACGAGGAGGAGGAAATGAAGAGAATGATGGAAAAGAAGGCGTGGAAGAGGAGGAAGACGGAGCAAAGCTGGAAAATCTCTCTTCTGATGGAGTCGAGTCGGGTTTCTTTGACGGACATTCGACGGGCGAAGAGGTCTTCTTCTCTTTGCCATAGTTTGAGAAGCAGGAGATGGCCTGGACTTTGTGATATTTCCATCATTGGGTGTTGTTCCATCCTCGACGACATTCGATTCACTTCGTCTTCTACTACTACTACGACGTGGGATGATCCATTTGGTTCTGCCATCGTATACAAAAATGGAGTTGAAGATGGGTGTCAGCTGAAAATAGGAGTGAAAGAGGAAGAGAAGGGGGAATCTGAGAAATGTGATGATGAATTGATCTGGGTTTTGATGGGGTGGGGGGAGAGAGCGCCTAGTATTAATACTTGGGTAACGGCTATTTTTAATTTTCCGCCTTTCCAAGTAACGGTCATATGATATCTACTCAATTGATTCACAACCCGCCCACATTCCTCTATTCGTGGGCTGCAATATTAATACAAAGGCCTACAATATCATGGGCTGCACTCGATATGACCAAGGCCTACAATATTAATACAAAGGCCTGCAATAAGATTTAAACCCTGTTCTCTCGTTTTTGTCTTGTGTTTGACATTGTCGATCCTATTTACCAAAAAGAAGAAAAAAAAAAAAAAAGATTTAAACCCAAGTCACGAGCGTTTAGAAGCTTTGTCTATCTACACTTACTCGTTTAAATCGTGATCCAAAAATTCAAAACTCGTTTTAGCCCCACTCGAGTGTTGAGCAAAATTGTCGTCCTAATAAAACCCGTGCTATCTATATACTCTCTCCTCCTAGTTTCTATTTCCTTTTTGGCACTAGTTCAATATTTTGTCTCTTTTTATTTTTTGGTTTTACTTTAATCATTTCTTTATTTTCCTTTAATTCTTTATTCTTTCCTTTCCTCACAAACACCACAATATTTTACTTTATATCCACATTTTCATACTTTAATCAAATTTTTATTCTCTTCTTAATATTTGTGCCGAAAAAAAGAGGGAAGATAAAAAAATTAGGGGTTACTTTTTACCGTCGGCGTTAATTACGTAAAAGTACGGTTTTGCCCTTCACTAATATTTGTTTTTTGGTTTGCGTTTTTAATATTTTCGATTAACGAAGTCGAAAATATTTACGATTTATAATTTGAAAGTCGTCTTTCCCAAATCGAATTTTTTAAAAAACCGATTATTAATTGTCCGTGGAGTTAGGCCATTTTATTAATTTTTCATATATATTTTGGAAAACCGTATTTATAAATAAATGTATTATCTTGGAACTCGACTTGAATGACTCGATTTTTTAAATATCGACTTTTGAGGATTGAAGTTGAGTCGAATGACCCCACTTCTTCCCCCTCTCCCCTCCCAAAAACCAAAATAAGAATAAGGAAGACCATTCACCTCCATTCACCTTGATTCACCTCCATCTCCCCCTTCCCCACTTCCGATTCACCTCGATTCACCTCCATTCAATCTGCGTTTCACCTCGATTCACCTCCATTCAATCTGCGTTTCACCTCAATTCACTCTTCACTTCCGATTCACCTCCATTCAATCTGCGTTTCACCTCGATTCACTCTTCACTTCCGATTCACCTCCATTCAATCTGCGTTTCACCTCGATTCACCTCCATTCAATCTGCGTTTCACCTCGATTCACTCTTCACTTCCGATTCACTTCCGATTCACCTCCATTTAATCTGCGTTTCACCTCGATTCACTCTTCACTTCCGATTTATTTGCACAACTACTCCAAAGAAAACGTGGCGAAGCGGTTTTTACGATTATTCCACTTCAGCATCGAGTTTCTTAATCGATTTATTGTTCTACTATTGGAGGTATTATTTGATTTGATTTTTCCGCTTCTTTTGTGTTCAATTAAACTGATTCATATCATAGATCTGGGTAGATTTATTGGTAGTTGAAGTTGTGAATGTCCGTTTGCCTTCCAGGTCGCGTGAATCGAGGAGAAAACGAAAAAAAAAAATGGAAAAGGGGGCAGTCGAGGGATTTTTTCGAGAACCCCATGGGATACTCGAAGAAATCAATCGAAAACCCCATCCGAAAGTCGGGCGATTTCTTCGAGTATCCCATGGAGATCTTGAAAAAATCTCTCGACCCCCCCTTTTCCGGTTTTTTTTTTTTTTTTTTTTTTTTTTTTTTTTTTTTCGATCGATTTAATTGTAATTTGGATTGATTTCTGCGTTTTTAGTTCATCGCTTTGACGATTCTCGATTTTAGTTCGAATTCGTCATGTTCAGCTTGAATATACTGAAATTGTTGATGAAATGCGTATTTGACGAGGTTTGATTGTGTTTTCAGCTAAGACTCTCGATTTCGGTTCGAATTCGTCGTGTTCAGCTTGAATGTACTGAAATTGTTGCTGTTAGTGGTTAATGAAATGCGTCCTTGACGAGGTTTGATTGTTTCTGGTTAAGATGCTCAATTTTAGTTCGAATTCGACATATTCGACATCTTCACTGACCGATGCAGCCATATTCGTAACCCCGGGACCGAAGACTAGACGGAAATGATCGAAAAGGACAATAAAATTTGGTATTTTAAGGAGAGATAAAAAAAAAACTGAGATGTGAGGGTAAGTTTTTTTTTTACCACAAAAAACCGACCTTTAAAGAAAACCGAGTTTCGTATGGTACGAACTTCGAAAATAAAAAAAAATCACTAACGAGCTTTGTTAAACGATTATCAATAAAATGTAATTACAGTAACATACAAAAAAATGTCATTTCCCATCGATCCGATTACAAACTATTCGGAAAACGGTAATATTACGATAATCGAAAAAAACGGTTTTTTTAGCGAGTCGTTATTCTTTAAGCGAAAATGTCAAAGTACGGTTAATTACATAATTAATAGGAAGGGCAAAACCGTCATTTAACGTAATTAACGCCGACGGTAAGAAGTAAAGCGCCGACGGTAAGAAGTAAAGCGCCGACGGTAAAAAGTAGTTGCGAAAAATTAAGAGGAAGTACAAGAATATTCACTACTCGTAACTTGACCTGTATTTGGTATTTAAAAGTTAAAACCATGGCTTTTTCACCAGTTACTCATTTGTAAGTTGTAACTTGAAGAATTTGCGACCAACCAATTCACGTGCGAGTTGATTATTCACTACTAGTGTAATTTTTGTACCGAAGCACAATTTTTTTTTTTTTAATTATTATTTATTGTACTATATTTTATTGCCTTGTGTTCTGTGTTCAGACTCTTTATCCCTATAGTTTTTGGGAGAAATCAATCAATAATATTATACCTGTGTACCCATACCGCATTGTTCGGGACGATGCCTCGAAATTTCACAGTTTCAAATGGCTTTATGTGGCCGGAGTAATTTTTTTAGGATTTCATCGTATGCCTTGATCATATCGAGAGCCTTTTTAATCACCCACTAGTGTTACTAATTCCGTAGTTTTTAAACTCGTCTTTCGGCTTATTAAGAAGTAACAAATAAATCAGTACTGAGAATTACATTAGCATTCGAATCTCATCACCAGTGTAGTGTAACAACAATGGCTGAAATCGGGATTAGCCTTGCAACGAAACTGATCGAAGTGGTGGGGTCTAAGGCCATTAGAGAGGTTTGCTCGATATGGGGCTACAAATCTGAGCTCGACGACCTCAAAGAGACCATCACCACCATCAGGAACGTCCTCCTCGACGCTGAGTCTAAGGAGGATCAACTCTCCCATGAAGCACAACACTATATCCAAAAGCTCAACGATGCTGTGTACGATGCTGATGATTTGTTTGACGAGTTTCTTACTCTAGCTCACCTTAAGCAACACAACAAGGATGCTAAACTCTCTGAAAAGGTACGCGACTTCTTTTCTTCTAAGAAGAAAACCCTTAGTGTCGCGTATTCTATGTTTCGGGAGGTTAAGAAACTTAGGAAAAAACTTGTTGGTATCGCTAGCAATCGTAACACATTTGGGTTATTTGGTGTTGACTCCCGGCCTATTAGGGAGAGAAGGGAGGAGACTTGTTCCTACGTGTATTCAGATGAGATTGTCGGGAGAAAAGACGATCTTGATAAGGTTGTGGATATGCTCTTAGATTCTGGTTCGCAAGACAGTTTCTTTCCTCTCTATAGTTGGAGTAGGAGGGTTGGGGAAAACTACGCTTGCCCAACTCGTGTTTAAGGATGATAGAGTTGAGGCCAAGTTTCCCTTGAGGTCATGGACGTGCGTATCGGATGAAAATGGGGTGGCATTCGACGTGAAAACAATTCTTACTAGGATTCTAGAGTCGGTGTCTCACGAGAAGCATGATGGCCTTACCATGGATTTGGTACAAAAGAAACTTCTAGGTTTTCTCGGAGGGAAGAAGTACTTGATAGTGCTAGATGATGTATGGAATGAAAATCGTGAGAAGTGGCTTGGTTTAAGAAAATTCTTGATGGCGGGTGGAGCGGGATGTAGAGTTTTGGTAACCACCCGTTCTGAAAAGAGTGCGATGGTTGTCAATGAAAAATATAAATATGAACTAGAGGGTTTATCTCTTAAAGATTCATGGCGTTTATTTGAGATGACGGCATTTGGAGAAAACGTTGAAGAAGGTGGGAATTCTTCTGAATTCATCGAGCTTGGTGAGAAGATTGTTAAACAATGTTGTAATGTTCCACTCGCTATTAAAGTTATGGGAACACTTTTATATGGTCAGAGCGTAAGTAAGTGGAGATTGTTTCAGGAATGCGGATTAGCCAAGGTCAATGATGGAGATAATACGATAATGTCCATCCTGAAACTTAGCTATGATAATCTCGATTCTCCATTAAAGACTTGCTTTACCTATTGTGCATTGTTCCCTAAGGATTTCAGAATAAAGAAGGAAAAGCTTATTAGGCTTTGGATGGCTCAAGGATACATAGTTCCGTTGTCTACCGGTCAGAGCCTGGAAGATGCTGGAGAGGAGTATTTCTCGATCCTGTTACGAAGATATTTTTTTCAAGATGTCAACAAGGATGCATTTGGAGGGGTGGAATCTTTCAAAATCCATGACTTGATTCACGACGTTGCTCAAAAGGTAGCAGGAAATGGCATCGTTGCTGTAAATTCTATCCAAACCAATGTCGAAGATGAAGCTCATCACATGTTTCACATAGGAAGTAGTAAATGTAAAACTAGCGTCTTCTCGAAGTGTAGGATCCGCTCTTATGTCCGTGATGGGTTTGAGATGAACTTTCCGGTAGCTAAACTGCTAGAAAATAGGATTTTACTTCGGTCATTAGATCTCCATGACTTAGACATCGAGACACTGCCAGACTCAATAGGTAAACTGTTGCATCTAAGGTATCTCGATCTATCTGAAAATAAGCAGCGTCTAGCGGTGCTACCTGATTCAATTACAAAGTTGTATAATCTGCAAATCTTAGATCTTCGTAGGTGCCAAGATTTGAAAGAGTTACCCGACGGTTTGGCCAGATTGGCAAATCTTAGGCAATTGGATATATCGTTTTGTCGTAAGTTGAGGCACATGCCGTCTGGTTTAGATAAATTGAGTTACTTATGTGTTCTTTCACAGTTTGTGGCAAGCGAGGGAAGTAGTTCTCGTTCTATCGGACTGCTAGCAAACCTGCAAAAACTGAACCTAAGAGGCGACATTTGGATTCGATTCACTGAAAACTTCAACAGTGGTGCGACGACGATGCAAAGTAGAGAAGGACGATATTTGAAAAGCATGAAGCATCTCGAGGTACTAAACATAGAATTGTTTCGGTGTGAAAACCATGAAAATTCGCTTGAAAATCTCGAGCCACCTCCTTCTCTGAAGGGACTCATGCTGATGGGGTACCATGAAACCTTGCTTCCATCGAGGTGGCTAGGAGTCGGAAATTGGGTCACCTTTCTCCCAAATCTCGTTATGGTTCACCTTTCCAAGTGTTCCGACTTGTTGCATTTGCCTTGTTTAAGCGAGTTACCCCGTCTCAAGTTTCTGTCACTTCTGTATCTCGACAAGTTGGAGTACATTGACGATTCTCCCAATAATAATAAACCAGTGTCGGTGTTTTTTCCTTCCCTCCAGCGACTTGAAATTACGGATGTGAAGGAGTTGAGAGGATGGTGCAGCAACAACAACGATTCATCACAACGCTGTTTTTCACAGCTCTCTGAGTTGCGGATCCACGGGTGTGAAAAACTGACGTCTTTTCCTGCTTGTATGTATAAGCCTAGAAAACCTGAGTTTGAACAATGTAAACAAAAATTTGCGAATCACGAGCTTAGCTAAGGAGATGAAGGAGAACGATTCGATCAAATTAAGGGAAGTGAGCTTAACTGATGTGGATTACTTGAAATCGTTGTCCACTGACGGTCTAACTCACATGTGTATAACTGGAAACGATGAAATGAAGAGCCTGTCTGAAGTAGGCGAGATGTCATTATTCAAGGGCTGTCCTTCATTACGGAGCCTTACGGTCACAAATTGTCAAAGGTTGAGATCACTTGAAGGAGCAGGGTGGGAGCATCTAACCGCTTTGGATTCTCTACATTTAGCATCACTCCCTAAATTGATGCTCTCGGGACGAGTACAAGTAGAACAAGACCGAGACCAAGACGAAGAAGAAGAAGAAGAAGAAGAAGGTTTTGACGTTAGTGTAAACCAATTGATATCACATGTCAAATCCCTTATGGGAGTACTTCAATATCTAGAATTAACAAGAGAACGAGAAGGCGAAGATGAAGACGAAGACGAAGATGTTGATGATGACGAAGACGACAATGATGGGATGATGTGGAGATCAATGGGGGGAAGACTTCAAACCTTAGAATTAACAAATCTGGAGATGATGACGAAACTGCCAAAGGGGATGCGATATTTGACATCCCTGGAAAACTTACAACTTAGAGGGTGTCAGAATCTGAAAGCACTCCCCGAATGGATAAGATGCTTGTCCTCGTCTCTTCGTTCCCTGCGCATACGTAACTGCAGCAAGCTGAAACTTGATGCAGGTATATTGCAGGACCTCACCTCGTTGCAGTATCTCGAGGTGCGGAAGTGTGTACGTATAGCCCGAAGGTTCCATGATTCTGATGACCCTCTGTCTGCCTTGCTCCAACATATACCCTCTGCTGATATAAGGGAAGATTAAGTAACTAACTGCTGGAACTTATAAGCTATGTCGCTTATTAGAAGTATCTGACACGGGTTCACATGTACGCGAGATAATTAGAAGAGTGGTGTCAAGTGTCGGGAGGTGCTGGATGCCATAGGAGAAACGTTAGTCGAGATAGCTCAACATACAACCGAGCTCGATGATGGTGCCGGTCCACAAGCTGGTGTGGAGGAGAATGAAAGGGAGCGTCAACAGAGCTAGGTTCGGATATAAAAGTTAGTTATATATCTCCGAGTTAGAGTTTTGGGATTGATCGGCCTCCGGGTTTATCTAATCTCTGATTATGGACCGGTGAACACCCCTTTACACAGGCTCAAAGAAACATCTTCACAAATATCATGTGTACTTTGAATAATATTACTGTATGAGATAGAAGTTCTTTTTTTAAAAAAAAAAAAAAAAACAATACTGTGACACAGAAATTAAGCAAAATGGCATTTAATAGTAGAATTTATTTTGCGAAATGGTATTCAAATAAGATCGAGTTTCTCGTATCCTAAGATAGTATTAGGTTAAATGGCATTCAATCAAAATCTTTATCCCACTGGTATCACTTAAAAAGTATTAGGTTAAATGGCTCACAGAACAACTTTCATTGTACGCATATAATGGTTCATTCTGACATTGAAGGCCAATAACCAGAGTGAAGGTGTGTTACCTTTAGAAACATGGAATCAGAGAAATGAAAACACGCTCTTGTAACCAAGAAATGAATCCACGTTCTTGTTTCCCGTCTCAGTCTGTAGAGAACAGCTTCCTCTCATAACTTCCATAACAGGGTTTGTCGGGTTTCCACCTTGACGGTCAGCAGGGTTTCCTGAGGGTTCAAACCGAATATCTCTCCTCGATTGAGAGGAGTCACGTGTAATCTGGTCCCTCCATGCCTTGTTGCGTTGATTGTCGTGTAGTATTTGAAATGGGAGATCCAGTGTCCTACTTGAAGGTAGATGCAAAGATTCATTTTTTTCAATCACCATTGAAGGAAGTGGGGTTCTTTCCAAATGCCGTTCTTCCGATTTAATCCCACCCATGTCGCTCAGCTGAGGCTCCTTAACAGAAGAGTAGTCTTGTGACGACTGTGCCAAAGACCCATACCCAAAGCTGCTCGGTTTGACGATGACTGGAGAATTTTTGGATCTTTTCCTTACATGATCAAATACTTGCTCCATCATCTGGCTACCCTTTCTTTTTTCAGCAACTCCAGGATGAGACAGATCTGGTTTAGCATAAGATCCATGTCAGGAATCAAGATGACACAATACAAGTAATATTGCAAAGGATAATCCTAGCTTTGTCGGGTATCAGAAAAAATCATCAGCAAGTTTGATGATTCTCGGCGAATTTTCTTACATGCAATGCAAAATAGAAACCTTATCAGATCATCATACCTTTGGATTCTAACAGACCATTATCCACTACATCAGAGGGATGATCTGCGGATGCCATGCCCTGCTCTATAGCATCTTGATTTTTAAGATGCTCGGGATATTCTTTTTCTGAAGTACAATGGTCAGTCACTTGCTCTGCACAAATTCGAACTCTTGGGGGTTTCGGGGATTTCAACACTGGAAATTGAATCGGTCCTGATGATGTTATCACAGGAAAATCCTTCGACTTCTTTCGAATATGTTCAAATATTTTATTTACGGAGATGATTTGACACTCGTCGTCCTCGGGTTGATTTGGCTGAACACCTTCAAGAAGAAATCAAAATATTTGATCCCAGTTCCCAGAAGCAGAAAAACATGCATGCATTTCCACAATGGCTAGTAGCTGTACCTCGTAGTTCATCATCTACGAGTTTAAAGCTGGGCCTGCCAATAGAAACAAATGTCTATTACTCCACCGATGATGAGAAGGCTTGATTTGCTCCCCTTTTGAGAATTTACAAAGGGTGGGGTCTCAAACTCATAATTCTACCGCCCAAATGACTCATGGAAGGTACGAGCACCATCCAATTTTAAAACGGAGTACTCTGTATATGGTATATTCAGTTTGCTAAGTTGACAATTTCACTAATAAACAAAAAAATGTATTGATTTAAAAATCATGAAACTTGTAGCATATGCAGGGAGGGTTTTATTAGAGTACACATTATAATATGAACTCACACATTTTTGGTTGAACACGGCGCACTTAGTCGCATTACAATATAGGGGAGGGGGATTCGAACCTGGGACCTACAGTCCACGGTACCTAGTCTTAACCACTAGGCCAAGACATTTTCGGTTATTGAACTCACACTTTTGAGAGATGCTTGACAGACAAATGAGAGGATAGCATATCGGAGTAAAAGAAAGGGAGTCACACTCACATGTCATCAATTTCTTCATTGGCCTTGCTCTTAGATTGCTTGATTTCTTCATTGGCCCTGCTCTTAGGTTGCTTGTTGAATAGGGTTGTGCTTACATTATTCCCTTTCACAAGACAAGTTTTTTCAGGATGTACAGACGATAATTTTTTGCTAAGACTAACAGTCTCAGTTGATTTAACTTCTTCAGCCAATTCAATTTTTTGGTGTCGATCTATACCAACTGCATGGTTAATACGAGTAGCTTGTAATTCTACATATACATAATAGAGCATATAAAGCAACACTTCGGAAATGGAGTATTTGTTAGGCTAAATTTTTTCAAGTAAAAACAGTGAAAATGCAAAATTCTTACAGAATTCTTCAAAGATTAGATCAGCCTTGATGATTTGCTTTCCTGGTTGATGATTTGGCAGAGTCACTGTTGTGTGATATGGGCTGAAATAAAAAAGTAAATTACCAAATATATGCCAATGCCACTACACAGTCAAACCTTTGCAAATACTAAGTCGTGATTTTTGCAATGCATGGACAGCTCTTGACATCATGACGTTTGTCGCTGACTTGCCCATAAAAACTCTCTTTGAATCAGGGTAATACTCCGTATCAATTTTGCAAGGAAAAACTGAAGACGTGGCATTGGAGATAGTACAAGAACACTAAAGCTTATGTTCCTTTTTTACAGTAGACACATTTGAATGCTCAAAAATGAAAACCAGTAGAAAGATTCTATGACCTAAATGATCATTATATGTTCCTGGCTTCTTGCCTTCAGTCAATCTAATTTAACTGGTTAACTACTCTGCCTTAGTGTTTAAACTTTCATCTGAAGTATTATTGAAACACGTAATCTCAATCTGTTGTACTCAACATCAATGTGAACTGTCAACATATATAGTATAGCAGAAGAAATGCCAGCAGGACGATACATGATTCATCTGATATAACCGCAAACATAGGTTAACCACATGTTAAACCTCTAGAAAGACACAGGTTATCAGTAGGAGTAATTAAATTGACACCGCGAGGAATGAACCGGGGGGGTCATTACCTGAGAAAGTCATCAACCCTGCCAAAACAACCAAAAGTATCTTGTTAAGCATTTTGTCTTAGACAAAGCAGCCAATCACGAACAGTCTTGAAAGAACTTGCGTGGTAAATTACAAATTTTACTACTCCGTACAATTCTAAACAAGAAAACATAGCCGTTGATATCTCACCTTATCTTTTCATGATAAGTTATAGCATTTTCTTCTTCCAGTCCAACAACCTGAAAAAACATACATTTTGATTCACATACAAATCATAGACAACTCAGCCTGTGGAGAATTTTTTTTCAATGGTTAACATTTACCAGGTCTGCATAATGACGTTTACTGGACTGAGCCTGTGTCAACCTAGTCAAAGTGATAGCTAGCTTCGGCCTACCTTGCCTTTGGCTTTCGGTTGCCTCCAATTTCATCTCTACCTTTGGAGGTAATGAAAGTAAAGACTCCTTAATATGATCACCAAAAGGAAACTTTCTACCAGCTACAATTTCTATTCTTCGTGGATCAGCATCAGCAAGTTTCTCAAATGTAGTAATTCCCATGGAATGCAATGCCTATGCATAAAGCAGTATTTTTTTTAGTAATATATAAGATTTCTGTCTGACTTTCAGATCACATATGAACGATAATCCAATATAGTATCTAGTTACCTTCGCAGTCACCATTCCAATGCCAGGTAATTGTTTCAACAAAAAGGGACTTTCGTCCCACAATTTATGATGCAACGATTTTGCAAGAACAATTGAGTTCAATGTTCCCTTGTAGTTCTTTCTAAACATAAAGTACTCTTTCATGCACCTGGCAATTCTACAACCATTTGAGCATATAGAATTCACGTCCTGTACGCCGATTCTACAACCATTAGATTGTTGAGACTTGAAAATAGTTCTACAAGACTTGTACTGAGAAGTAAAAATGACCAGACCTGGGTTAGGGATAAATCATGAATCAAAGGATCACCAGTGAAGCAATCATTGGCCAACACAAATATCTTCTCTTCTCTGGTCTGGATCCGCTTTTTCTTTTTCCCTTTGTCTCCGAGAACGTGGAAACGAAGCCGACCATTTTTATCAGTATTGATATCATTTAGAAGCCTTTTCTCATTTCTTCGGAGTTGTATCCCTTAATTTTCAAAACTATATTGTGAAAAGGTCTCCATTGCTGATATGCCTGTAAATATTACACAAAGAAATACATACAAGATAATTCTTCTGCTTTGCAAATAGTAAGAAGTACTTCTTCAAGACTGCAGTTTGATTGAGCCTTCATTATGTGTTTCATTGTGTCGAACTTCAAGTAATACTTTGTCATCAATCTTCCAGGCTCTGGGGTTCATCATGGAAAAAAAGAAGCCTATATTAGAATACATAATGGATGTGATCCCCTCGTCAATCCCAATTTCCCAACTTTCCTCTCTCTAACTGTTAAGAACTCATGATACAAGTGTTACCAACTGCTCTATCTCATGGTTGAGAATCTTGTCCGACATATATCGTATCAGCCGAGCTGTATTGGTTTTGAGACATCGTCCAAAAAATCACCGAAAATCATCGTGATCCATACGGCTGATTAAAGACCGATTATACCGCTACCGCGACTATGACCGACCTCAAGAATTTGTACCATCCATGCTCTCTCTTACTCTCGGAGTTCAGAAATACCCCTTTTTGTTACCCTATGGTTTGATTTACTCCTCTTCTCTTTTTGGCATATTTTTGTTTGTGTGAAATGTCAATGTTGCCTTGAAGGTTTAATTATGAAGCTATACTATTCTCACATCAATTTGAATTGTAGGATCATGCGAATAGGGAGTTTAACAACTACTCCTATGATTAAAAATATTCTCAAATCAACCCTTTATGTGAGAGGCAACCATCCACTTGCTGTTTTTATCTTATCTTTTCTTTTTTATAATTGTGTCAGAAGTAAATAAGGTAAATTGTGAAGCCAGGATGGAGAATAAAATTTCAATTGAATAGATAATAATGATCAAGCATACCAAGAGGTTTCAGAAGAAAACCATCTTCATCAGTCCATATCATCTGATTGACTGATAGCTCATTAACTTTCTTGACACAAATATCTGCTATGGCAAGCAATAGATAAATCATATGGAATCACAAGATGAGAAAATAAATAAAAGGGCTGTGCCGAAATGTGATGCAGTTCTACCATGGCAAAAGAAAAAGGCAGGGAGAGCAGTAAAATGAATACCTTGCATGTGCCTCTCGATATGGTCTTTGGAGATCCCCTTTTTCACAGAATAAGTCTCTGGGTTCTGAAGATGCTAAAAGACTTAGATAAAATGCCAGGTCCAGATATATGAAAGGTATATGTCAGTTAGTTACAACGTTCATGCCTTTTTCGTGCGAATATACAAGAATGAGCACTTCATCCATTCGATTGCCCGTGTGATGTCGGGGACGGTAAGCTGGACGATTTCTGCAGTTAGATGCTCCGTCATACATGAAAGCAATCTAGAAGCAGAGAAAATTATGAGATTTGTATGTTTAGTAAACTGAGCATTTCCACAAACAAATTTTGCGGTTGCATACTTACTGTGATTCCACGATTTCACATCCATTCAAAAGATTTTCGTACAAATGTACCTATCAGCATTGGATATGATTTGTTTGAAAATTAGATGCAACATCAGAGCAATCTAATAAAAAACAAAACTGAAGAAGAGTCACTCTAAGCTGACATATAGAGATATCTGTTAGTCTGTTACTTACTGTTTCTTTCCTTGTCATGATTATAACCAGACCTGTATCATCAAAAGGAGGACGTCCAGCTCGGCCACACATCTGCAAAGCAATATAGCTAATACTTTCGAACAATATACAGGACACTGGAGCAAATCAAACATGGACATCATATAGAATTCAGACATTTTCCGCACATAATGACCCAAGCAGAGGTCTATACAAGTTTCACGCAAAGAACTATGAATTGGATGTTGAAACATATACGGAGTATAATTTAATATCCCCCTCCATCCCATTGAAATTGTCCCCAATACCTGCAAAGAATGCCTTGTGAATCCGTCCCAAAGGGAAAGAAAAAAGTAAATAAAGGCCAGATGAATTGTCACAACTCACAAGAAAATACTGAGACCGCAAAAAACTGGAACACTCTATCAATATGAAACAGTAAGCAAGTTCAAACAGTTCAGAAAACAAGGATCACTATATAACCTGCAGTACTGTAGACCGATCATATTCTGTGTAGCCACTCTTTTCCTTATTGCTGGGGACAATTAGGGTACCAAATAACAATTAGAGCACTTATTCAAACTTCACAATTAAGGAAAATTACAGGGCTTATAAACATACTAGTTCTGTGTTGATTTGATCACCACAGTATGTGCTGGTAGGTTGACTCCATGTGCTAATGTGTTTGTTGTGCATATAACTTGAATATCCCCACCAAGAAAAAGAGTCTCAACAAGATTTCTATCCTTTAGGGAAAGTCCGCCATTGTGAAAACCAACTGTAGGTTTTGAATGCATTGCAGGATCGAAAAATTTACGCTGATGTAATAAAAGCGACGAACAAGAGAATTTCAAGAAAAGTTTATCTTTTCCAATTATGTCAAAGACATACCACCGTAGAGGATATAAGATTGTAGCTGTTTGTCACTGCATGACACCGAGGCATTCCTCAGTCTTTCAAGCTGCTCTGTTGTTTTAATGAATGGGTTAGAATAGCCAAAGGTCATAGCTGTCTGAGAAATTTTTTGAGCTGCCTCTTGTGCTCCTTTTCGTGTTGAACAGAAAACCAGGGCAGATTTCCCTCTAGAATATTGCATCAAAATATCTGAAAAACATTGGATACTACCTTTTAAGCTAATAACATGAATCAGATGATGCGCCCTCAAAAGAAAGAGGCTAACATGATGCATATATAAATAAGGCATGCTTTACGTATGCGGTAAGCCAAAAAAAAAAAAAGTTGACATACTAAGCAACGTACCAAAAATATAATTTTGGAGGCGCTGGATGAGAAAGAAGCAGAAATTAGACGGCATAGCATAAAAAGAAAAGACAATTAACACTATTAAGGTTAAAAAAAACACTCCTAGCCGCTGCATATGCCATAGATTTGCTCTTGGTTGGTTAATAAGGTACCTTCTCAAAGAGAAAATCGTTCTTAGCAGCTGCATAACCTGTACGACAAGATATTTGCATGAATAACAGTGTTTAATGGAAACAAAAAAGAAAAACAGAAGAGATAACCAACGGTAGAAAGGACCGCAACTACATTGAAACCAACAACAACATTATCGCCACTCGCCAGCCACAAGAACAAAAGCAGCAGCTTAGTCCCAAATTATCTGGTAGCTAACATGAAAAATCGTATAATGCCGATATGACATTGTGGGTAAAAGTTGGAAGAAACCAAATAAATAAGGACAAAACTGGCAAATTAAGAAAAATGTGATGTGGATAAATATATGTGTATAGCATCAAAGAGGGAAAAACAGAGAAAAAAAGACTAATGTAGAAGAACTTTTGGAGTGGGTCAAACAAAAACTTCAACAAGACAAAATAGTTGTAAAAATACAAGATAAAGTAATGCAAAACATAACGAAAAATAATAAAGAGAGGCTTAAAAGACAGAGGAGAAACGATTCAAATGTAGAGACGATAAAATTAAAATAATGAACAACGAGACAGGAGATAAGGTCAAATTTGTAAATGTATAAACAAGTAACTTATATAGAACAAATTCAGCCAAAACTAGTCTTTCAAGCAAAAGATTTGCATAACAAAAATGTTACAAATCTAACAGAAGTTATGATTTGTACTCCGTATATTAGATTTTTATAAAGTGTTAAACAAGTAACCTATGATCGTATATACATTAGATCTGTACAAAGAATCTTAGTTTACCAAAAATATGAGAAGTGATACAAATCTAACAGAAGTTATGTCAGTATTTACCAAAAACTTTAGTAGTCAGCTTCACAGGCCTCATTTCTTCGCCAAACCTGTAGTAAAACATAAGAGAATTTAAACAAAAAAAAAAGAGCAAGACTTGATGACTGGTCGATAGGAGATTAATTGATTAGATATAATGCACCTTTTGATTCCTTGAGGTGGAACCGCTAGCCATTCAGCTGCATGGAGATCCAATACGACACCATCAAAGTGAAGACCATTATAAAAACGTTGGGTTTCGAGGAATAGGAGTGTGGTTTGATTTGAAGGTACCTAGATCCTCCAGATTGGGAATTGTTGCTGATACAGCTATAAAACGAACATTAGCCAAATTGTTTGATTTCAGTTCAGGTCTGCGCGAGAGCATCTTAATCCTGCTTACTATAGCCTCTAAAGCTGCTCCACGAGGATCATTTAACAGGTGAACTTCATCAATAAGAAGTAGTCCTATGTCGCTGAAATAACTCAAGCCACCATCTCTTATGCGGAACCGTGTCACAGCATCAAACTTCTGAAAAATCCATGGGAACACATTACACATTATAGCATTCCGATATGTAAGTGCTCCCATAGACAAAAACATGCTGCAGAATGTTGCGATGTTTATTGTAGCCTGATCATTGTATTATTTGCACAGGCCAACGATATAATAAGAGCTGTAAAACATGTGAAAACCTCCGGGGTGGTCAGAATTATGTCAGCTTCTTGAACATTCCTGAAATCATAAGATTCATTGTCGCCTGTCATCTCAAGGCAGCTTATACCCCAGGCACCAAGCTTTTGGTTCCAGTCCCGAAGCTTCTCCTGTACCAAAGCTTTGGAAGGAGCTATATAGATCTGTCAAAAGTAGTAAACTCTTAGTCTTACGGTCTTACCTATATTCCATTGATATCATCAGAAATTAAGTTGTCGAGTTTACTGAACGCAGGCTACAATAATAGGCAGCCACAACTCCCACAAGTTTTTAGGGGTTTTTTTCCCAAAGACATCAGCAATCAATAAAAAAATGGCGTCCACCGAAATTCACTTTGGATCAAATGAAGGATTTCTTATCAAGCAGTGAAAATTTTGGGTCCAAACAAAGCTTATGAACCCTTCATAGCAATGTCCAGAAATTTATGCTGATATAGACAATTCAAAAAACAGTGTACCGTGTATGTCGAAAGAACAATGTTTATTTATTCAGTACAAAACAGATAGGTAGATGAAAGTACCGTTTTAAGAGTTCCATTAACATGAGAAAATGTCCCATCTGCTGCAAGTGACCTTGAGAGAAGCCTCAAGATACACAACTCAAAGAGCACTGTCTTACCACTTCCAGTTGGTGCAGATATGACCATATTCACATCGGACATGAAACATATCGGAAAGCATTCACTCTGGAGCGAATTGAAATATCTACCATGACATAGATTACAAGTGTGCTTCAAAATCACCGATAGGCTATAGGTAATAAAAAAGAATAAAACGCGAATTCATTTTCCTACAAACCTCGTAAGACCATAACCAAAGACTTAAAGCAAGAGCACATAATGCACTAGATGATGGTCAAACACAATAAAAAGGATATGAAGCAGGGTCAACTTCGTCCAAACCTTTTGAGACTATAACTAAAGATGGAAAGCAAAGGTGAAGTGGTGAACACTACCGCTAGTTCACGACTGTTATGTACTTCAACAATCTAAAGGTTGGCAAATTGAATGTTGAGATGATGAAATAAATTCAGGCTTACAAAATCAACTAACGACGTCATGAAAACACACAATGCCACAAGTAAAAATATCATACGAAGCTAGAATAGCTATATACGGCTGATCATACTCTTACGGCCTCAATATGTGTCGCAAGATATGTTGACGTGATTCTAACCTAGAGAATGCTCAATAATCCTCAATAAACATGGAAACTGCTCAACGAAACTTTATAACGAATAGAGTAAGCAAGAATGTACCTGAAATTGAAGGTTGATTGAAAAAGAGGAGGCAACTCCAACACAGACCTAAGGTTGTATGCTTCCATACTTACGCGATCAAAACCCTAACGAAACGCAACAAACAGCGAAATTCAAATTAAAGCTTCAAGTAATCAGTGATCATTTCAATAGATTTCTTCAAACTATTGCGATAATTCAATCGAAAAGTGCGATATTCAACGCACTAAACAATTATACTCGTAATAATTCGTATAATCTGGTGCATGAAAGGAACAACCTCCGATTTTTCAGTTGCAAAGCTTACAGTAATCAGTGAACATTTCAATTGCCTTCTTCAGATCATCGCAATAACTCAATCGGAAAAAAACCCTAACTAAACGCAACAAACAGCGTAATTCAAATTAAAGCTTCCAGTAATCAGTGATCACTTCAATAGATTTCTTCACACTATTGCGATAATTCAATCGAAAAGTGCGATATTCAACGCATAACACAATTATACTCGTAATAATTCGTATAATCTGGTGCATGAAAGCAACAACCTCCGATTTTTTCAGTCGCAAAGCTTACAGTAATCAGTGAACATTTCAATTGTCTTCTTCAGATCATCGCAATAACTCAAATCGAAATTGTGATACTGGAAAAATGTATACGAACTCGCATCATCAAACAGAAATCAAAGAAGAAGAAGAAGATGTCGATTTTTGTATGGATTACAGGATGAACAATCATCACTGTGCTGATTGATGATTATAATAAGCATCAGCATAAAAATTGTGCATAGAGAAAATAGCATGAACAATTGGAAAGGAGATGATAACAAGAATCTGAGAGAGAAAGGAGATTACCGGATGATTACGATTGACGATCACTAGTCGGAGGTGCAGAAATGAGGAGTAACACTCTACAGGCGCCAAAATTTGGATGTATTAAATATTTTCCTTCTCGTTGCCATTTTAAAAGGAATTTACGAGAATTCTTTCCATATGTCCGTCGCTACGTCTCTGTGGAACCCGGACACCCGGTGCTCTCAATCCCATCTTTTTTTACATTATCGACCGACAAAATGAGCTCATTTATAAGACATGATGCGTAAGTTATTTGGGGACGTTTGTTTCGCGTACAGGTATGGATTGAGAATAGGGATGGTTCATTGGTCCAAACCCAGATCGGACCGGATAGTCCAAAGACTGATCAACCAAAAATTCAGATTGGTCCAAAACACGCTAGAAGGAGGGGTCGAACCTCCAACCTTGTGATTAACAGCCACACGCTCTAACCAACTGAGCTATTCCAGCTTTAATGATAACCTTTCCAGCATCAATATAGAAATCTCATATTCACCGTATTTATTCATGTAAAATCTAAATCGGGGGCATACATACTTTATGAATTTGGAATAGTCCAGTTCGTACTGGCGACTCGCAAGCAATTATTTGGCGAAACGAATAAAAGCATGTAAGTCCGTTTAAATATTAACGATTGGTCAACTGTGTAGAATAGGTTGTACAGTTGTACTCCATATTGGGTCGTTTGCCTACAAAAATGTAGTTCATGAAGAATACAAATCTAATGAAATCCAATTTGGAGGAAGTTGCCTATTAGAGTTTTTTCGTAAGCTATAAAAAAAAAAACACATCGTCTTATGTTCGAAGGAAAAAAAAAGGATTTTTTTTTGAAACATAACCATTTTTTTAGGATCCAAAACGAATCTATCCATATTCCGACTCTAATACTTAACCTGTATAACTCGACCCATATTTGATCAGTAACTCATTCGATTCTCTCTGAGGGGGGCCCAGTATGATCGTATCAAGACGGGCTCCATTTGACCCTATTTGTGATCTAATCCGCCGCCCACGCTCACACAACCACAGGGTTACAAGTTCCTATAACGAACCGAAGAACCCGGATGAAACACTTGAGCAGACAATTTAGAGGTGTTCACCGGTTCAAACCCAGACCGACCCGGATTGGATTGACCCGCGGATTGGACTGGACCGGATGTAAAAATACACTAAATGTCTAAATTTGATATTTTTTTAAAAGTGTGGACCGAACCGGTCACCAACTTTTTTGCGATCCGGAGACTGGACCGGTACGTGCCCAAGTCTGGACCGACCCGAACCTTATAGTCCAATTTACCCGTCCGGGTTACTTTTGAACACCCTTAATAGACATAGTCAGCTGGAGAATTGGTAAACGTTATCATATCGATCTTAATTATGTGTGATTGTGTGAAGCAATGCAATTATGCCCAAGTTGGATATTTTCGACTTTTACGAGTCAATTGTTAGGAAATGGAAGTATTTGTCAACCTGCCATCTTTTCTAATTTACTCCTTAATTAATCATACTAGTAGTCGCCCACATTTCTTCTCCTCTTCTTCTTTTGTTGAGTTGATTAAAACCAGAAGCAATTAAGTTAGAATTAATCTTTGATCATCAAATCATCATCATGGAAACTCTACATCACAATTACAAGATGTTCATGTTCTTTAACAGGAAGTTTAAGATGACAGAGGCCAAACCACCCTCTGATGTCGTCGACGCCTTCTCACTTTTCGCCGAAAATGGCGCTTACATGAATGCTGCCCAGCTCCAACGCTTCCTCATCGAGTTTCAGGCTGAGGACGAGGCCGCCGTCACTGAGGCCGCTGCCTCCCGTCTTCTTGATCAGATTCTTCAACGTCGTCGCCATCTTAGCAAGTTTACTAAGAAGGCTTTGACTCTTGAGGATTTCTTCTTTTTTCTCTTTTCTCATGATCTCAACTCCCCCATTCATAACAAGGTACCTACACTAGCTAAATGAAAACGCCATTGTCGCGATATATACCTGTAACTTAACACATAGTGAGTAATAACATACATGGCTTCTGAATTCTGATGAACAGGTGCACCATGACATGAATGCTCCATTGCAGCATTATTTCATATACACAGGACATAACTCTTACTTGACTGGAAATCAACTCAGCAGTGACTGCAGTGATGTGCCGATAATAAAGGCACTGCAGAGGGGTGTCCGAGTTATTGAACTCGATATTTGGCCTAATCATGCCAAGGACAACATCCATGTTCTCCATGGAAGGTACTAACTTTTCTTATCCACCATTATATTGAACTCCATATTTGGCCTAATCGTATATGAGACGACAGATTGACAGTCGGTCATTGGCTCATTGCAATCCGAAAACAGTATCTGAGGAATTGATGATGATGTTGTTGTTGTTGTAATGTTGTAGGACTTTGACGGCACCTGTGCCGTTCATGAAATGTTTGAAGTCGATAAAAGAGCATGCTTTTGCTGCATCTCCTTATCCTCTCATAATAACTTTGGAAGACCACCTTACCCCAGACCTTCAAGCTAAAACGGCTAAGGTAGGTAACATCTCTGACAGTCGGTCACATACATGTTTGATCTTTTCTGTGTCCGCTGTGTTATGACAGTAGAGCATAGTTTCGTGTCGCAGGTATTGAGTGAAGTATTTGAGGAAATGCTTTACATACCAGAGTCATCAAACAACGCGGAAGAATTCCCTTCGCCTGAAGAATTGAAGTACAGGATTATAATCTCAACAAAACCGCCAAAAGAATACCTTGAGCGCAAAGATAAAGAAGATGCGTCATCAGCAGGAGGAGGAGGAGGGTCATCTGGAGATGAGAGAAGCGTAAGATCAGGGGTGGCGACAGATGCTGGCAGCGACAGCGATGAATCTAGCTATGGTAGATCGCCTGATCGCCAGGCTGCAGCACCCGAGTACAAGCGTCTCATTACCATTCAAGCAGGGAAACCAAAGGACGGGTTGAGAGTCGCTCTTAGAAGTGGTTTGAACAAGTTTAGGCGTCTTAGTTTGAGTGAACACGAACTTGAAAAGGCTACTTCAAGTTATGGAGTCGATGTTGTAAGGTAAAACACAACAACTAATAATGCAACTCTACTCGATCTACTCTGTTGAACTCATTCTGTTTTCTAAGTGTTTGGTTGTAACATATGAATGTAGGTTCACGCAGAGGAACTTCCTGAGGATATATCCGAAAGGAACACGAATCACATCGTCTAACTACAATCCCTTGGTTGCCTGGTACCACGGCGCTCAAATGGTCGCATTTAACATGCAGGTTTGCTTCTTCTTTCTCCATCATCAATTTCATTGCCACATTTCCTGAAAAAAAAACTGAAGGAATGCAGAATGCTGATCAATTGCAGGAACTAAGTGTATATTTTTTTTCTTGCCGCAGGGGTATGGTAAATCGCTTTGGTTGATGCACGGAATGTACAGATCCAATGGTGGCTGTGGTTATCTGAAAAAACCTAATTACCTTCTAGAACGAGGTCCAAACGGCGAGGTGTTTGATCCTGAAGCACCCCTGAAAGTCAAGACAATACTGAAGGTACAGTAATTAAGTTGATGCTATTACTCTTACTGTACGTCTTCCCCGTCTTACAGTAAAATCTGAAATTCTACCGCACCTGGATCGCCCTCAGGTTAAAATATACATGGGAGACGGATGGCACTTAGATTTCAAGAAAACTCACTTTGATTCATTCTCTCCACCTGACTTTTATGTTAAGGTTAGTCCACTGCATATCCTGCACGCCTATTATTTTATAATGTCGTATATTCACCTGTATGTAAGTACTGATGAAAAATGTGGGTGGCCTGTCATGGGATGGGATGGGACATCAGTTCCGGTTGATAGGTGTTCCAGCAGATTACGCGAAGAAGAAAACAAAGGTGATTGAAGATGATTGGGTGCCAGTTTGGAATGAAGAATTCGAGTTTGCATTAACTGTTCCGGAATTGGCCTTGCTTCTGATAGAAACAAGAGAATATGACAAGCATGAGAAAGATGACTTCGGAGGGCAGACATGTCTGCCTGTTTGCGAGCTTAAGCCTGGAATTAGATCGATCCAACTGTTCGACAAGAAAGGGGAGAAATTTCCGTCCGTCAGGCTTCTCATCAACTTTCAATTCGCTTAAATTCATTCTCCTGATGATTTTTGGTAATACCCATTTTGACAAGACAACCATTCAAACTATATATATATGTAGCCTGTGTTTGTTCAGTTTAGGTGAATTATTTGGTGTATTATATGTGAACAAAAAGACATTGAAGTTTCTTCTCGAAACAAATTAAAGTGGTATCAGAGCGTTGATCCATAACCGACTCAAAACTACTCGTCCCCTCCACCAACCTATGAAACCCCCGATGACATAGTCATAGACGCCTGACCCGGGGTGTATTCGGATTTTGAACAGAAACGATAATTGATCGTGCAAGTTTTGGAAATGATAAACGAAACGATAAAGACGGGGATTATTACAAACAATATGGATTTACACAATATAAAAGAAATCGATCAAAGTCCTCTATTACGCACATTCGTACATTATTAGTCATATTTTTTGTATATATAGGACATCATATTCTGTATATAAGAATTATTATACGGAGTATCATTTAGGAGATTTTAAAGATTCAACTTGAGATTTTCCACGCGGACCTTTCAACCTGATGTAAAGTCGATATTCATTAAAAGTCATAGGAGGATACAATGCTGGGTTTTGTTGGGTGACAAGTTGTTTGGCTGGTTCAATGACGGAATCACCCTTTGGATTGTAGAAGAAAGCCAATGAAACGCGTTCCAAATTA
The DNA here is from genome assembly GCA_958450325.1 of Agrostemma githago. Classification (NCBI taxonomy): domain Eukaryota; kingdom Viridiplantae; phylum Streptophyta; class Magnoliopsida; order Caryophyllales; family Caryophyllaceae; genus Agrostemma; species Agrostemma githago. The sequence continues at coordinate 65,915,205 of OY288255.1, read as the reverse complement.
GGGTTCACTATCACTCTGTGTTCCACGCTTTTGTATACTGCATTGCTAAGAACCTAACAAAATCAACACAACCTTTTTGTTACATTATTATCAGCTGATGACCAACTTTCTTCTTCAATAATACAATACACAAATCAAAACAATCATACCATACCAAAGCATGAGGTCAGAGTTAGAGGTGATCATATGCAGGTTTGGGTTGGACATATTTACGAATTATTATTCTCGTTAAAAAAAAGCATAGGTAATACGGAGTAATCACGTTATCATACGGAGTATTACATATACTCCGTCATGCATAACGACAATCGGACACAAACTTTAATACTCCCTCCGTCTTCGATTGTTCTTTTATATTGGAGTTTGTTAGCAATGTTTTAATCAAAGGACAACAAATGACGAAAACGAAAAGAGTACTCAATATCCTAAACTTTAGAAATACTCTGTTGAGGTCGGTCAATACTCAATATATAGCGAATACCCAAATATAGCATACATAGCAGGGGCGGATCCAGGATTTCCCGATAGAGGGAAATTTTGAAAATTTTACGGTTTCTATACTGAAAAAAAAAAAATTATAGTGAATTTATACAATACAAATAATTGGTTGAAAACCAAGTTTTATTTTATAAATTGATGTTAGTTTTGAATTTTTTTGATTCGTTTAAGAAAACTTACAAAAAAAAAATACTCCGTATTAGAGCTGATCATGGGCCGTACCGTCCGAATAGCCCGACCCGTCCGGCCCGATATTTTAGCGGGTTTGGACAGCGAAGCTCAGCCCGAATAAATAAATGGGCCGGACAAGCCCGGCCCGATCTAATAAACGGGCCGGACATGGACACTAATATTTTCAAACGGGCCAACCCGCCCGGCCCGCTAAAATTATTATATATATTCTGCCGCTTAAAAATTAATTAATTATATAGGAAATGAAAAATGTATATATTCATTATACAAAGGAAATAATTACTACATGTCCTAATCAAGACACGTATACTTGATAATAGTATGATATAGCGAAAAATACCTTTCAACTCTCAAGAAAAATTGGGCAACTTTCGATATTCTCAATTTCTCATAATCTAATACTCCGTAGTGTTTATCTTATCACCAATTTTTGTTCACTTATCACATACTCCGTACCTTTTTTTTGTTGTATTTTTTTATGTAAGGAACAAGTCAACTATGTTGTACTCTTTTTAAATATTTACGTAATTACCGCCTATCTTTATTCGTTTGATAGTTTTTTCATTCACTTAATAATTGGCCCGATAGCCCGCGGGCCGCCCGGTTTTGTATAAACAGGCGGGTAAGGGCAAGTAATCTGGGCCCGTTAGTTAGGCCCGACCCGCCCGCTTTGATGTTAAAGGGCAACTTTTTATCTTTTAGCCCGGCTCGTGTCCGGCCCGAGCCCGCATTTGAGCGGGTCTACTCCGTATGTATTAGACAGTTGAGTAAATAGTAAATATATGTTCCCTCCGTCTAACTCATTTATTTGTATTTGATGAAAAAATTGTCTCCACAATTATCTAAAAGATAAACAAATGAAGGAAATGGAAGAATTAGTTGAAGACTTAAACTTATATCAAGTAATAATATTTCAACATAATGATACATCAAATTCATGTGACTCATTGGTTCATTTGTGTAGTTGCAGCAATTTTGCCATGAGAAGTTATGGGTTTGACTAAACAAATTGGGGACATCATAACCAATGAGCTACTATTACCATTATGATTATTAGAATTAAACAATTCTAATTATTTCTGGGATTTGGGTGAGGGCAACCGTCCACCCATGCATTCACCCAAATCCGCCTCTGATCTGCGGTGAATATTTTTTTTAGATGAAGAGGATTTGGGAGAAAATGTAGTAGAGTGTGGTCACAATCAGCTCAAGGGAGATGAATATGAGAATGAATGAATGAATGAATGTTCACAGTCTCCACTAGCTAAAGGATGAGATGCATAGTGTAAAGTTGTAATGTGTAAGGTAGCTCCATGTGAATCATGGCCTCCAACATAAGTGAGGGGCGGCCCATGATGGGAGACATCTTTGGTTCATGTACATGGAACTAATGGGTATGGAACCAACTGAACCAAAACCTTAAGTCGATGGTTGGAGCTCCAGAAATGGTAACTCAGGTCTCCTCATACCTGACGTCAAATATTCCACCTTAGAAAAGAGGGGTGGAGATTCGAACCCGTGACCTTTTGTCACGTTGACTCTGATACAATGTTACGGAACCACAACCACCCAACCAAGACCTTAAAAACTTAAGACGATGATCGAAGATCCAGAAATATTTATATACTCTTACGCTAACTATATACAGACGAGCTCGATGAGCGAGCAAGAAGAGAATCGAAAGCGAGTTTGAGCACCGCAAGGGGAATGCATGCCGGAATGGGGAATGGCCTACCAAACCGTGTAAGCCGAAGAAGATAAAAAAACTAAAGCCAAAATCCAAAGTTTGCAACTTTTTGTTTACTTCACTCACTCACTCGATCACGTTTTCTTTTCCATTTGGACATAACAGTAGTCCGTATACATTATTGTATGTGCACAACATCTTTCACGTGTGATAGACATTAGACAGATGGAGCTTCGGTGCACAAGATACTATGGCCAGATTATGGAGTTGTGGGTCAACCGGCTACGTTATACACTCGTTTGCTCTTCATCTACTACTTGGGGACGTCTTTAATCAGGGTCGGTCCATATGTGGTTCGATCTAGTTGGTTCAAGGAACCGAGATCCAAATAAGTGAGGGCCTCAATAGGTATATTGTTGATACAACTTTGACAAGAAATATTAATGTAGTGTATATATGTTGTGGGTTTAAATCTTCCTAGTGTTAATTTTTTATTTTAGTTGAGAATTTTAAACTATTATACTATACAAAGGAGTCTCATATTGAAGTTGGAACATGACCTCCAAATTTAATGGGTCGGCTCTATCTTTAATTTTTCTGCGTATTGGGGTTCCATAATTACACGAAACAATGTATTTTCTTCAACTGAAAAAATTTAAAAAAATTAAAATTTATTACTCTTATTCTTTGAAATTGCAACATATTTTTATAAGGAGTTTTACTAAAATTATACAGTAACATTTTTATAAAGAGTATATAGAATTTTGTTAGTAGAGATATTTTACTTTACTTATTTTTTTATGTAAAAAGTAAATGTTACCCATTATAAATAAACGGAGATAGTATTTGATTAGAATAACATTAATTAGTACATTACCTCTCAGATCTCATTTTTTTTTGGAGAAAGAACTCTCCAATTGAAGTCTCCCATCCACCTTTTTTTGACTTGAATAATCTCATATATCAATGGTGGACATCAATCATGATTTCATTTGCATATATGAATTTTTAACTAAAAAGTTTCGATTATTTCGGTTTTATAGAAGAATTATTGGTTAAAATTGACTAAGGGCACATATTATATATATATATATATATACGGAGTATGAGTTATATATTTGTAATAATATCACTGTAAATCTTAGGAAAATTTACTTTAATTATTAACTTGTGTTCAATAGATACACGTTAAAAAAAGTTACTCCATATAATATTAACATCGAACAAGAGTGTCTAATTAAATAAGAATCATGAGGATTGGCAGGATACGAAGGTGAGCGTCAAATAATAAAAATCTTTGAACTTTTTTTTATTTGGGATTAGAATACGAAACAATATAATATCTTTCTACTTAGGTGGGTCTTATGAGTTAGGAGTAGGTGTTAACCCTAAAGTACTAAACTAAGCTACAAGCTCATCCAATCCAGCACATGTCAAATTTAGACTATAATAAATTAATTATTTAAGGGACTATATAATAATATACATATAGTCAACTAAGTACAACTTTGAAAGGCTCATGATAGATTATCAATACTTAAAGCTTATACGACTAATTAAGTACAGTAATTATTTACTCGTATGTATGTTATTATTATTCATCACGATGATGGTCTCCAACCAACAACATTTAATGATAGATTAAGATTTAGTTAGTTGGTATTACACAATATTAATATTAATATATTATTGTAGTTAATAGTACAGTAGTAATTAGTAGAGTCTCTTTACACCCGGTCCCGTTATTAGTATATCATTTAATATATGTTATTCCCGACACATATTATTCGATATATCTCATTGTAAGTAGTCTTCTGTATAAATACCGAGCTAGCTAGTTGAATGATATAGACAAGTCATTACGTCTACTTACATGGTATCAGAATCAAAGGTCACGAATTGAAACCCTGAATGTACGTAATAGAATATAAATGGACCTCAACAATCGTCTCAAGATTTTGGTTGAATTGATTCTGTAACATAGTTGAATGATATAGACAAGTCATTACGTCTACAATATATTAATATGAATATTGTCTAATAGTTGGTTTACATAGTGTTAAAGTGTACGTACTCCGCATAAACCAATGAGAGACAGCCATGATCTTATTCTTACACCATAAGTTGAGCTAACCCAACGCACAAGAGACAATTACGGAGTATATATTAAACTATAATCACGTTTACGAAAAGGCTACACTTACACGGCGTGTATGAGAATTTCATACACAGCCAGCCATATTGTGCCATGTGTCAATTTATTTTTAACCTTGTGTGATTAGTTTAGGGTTAGGTTAGTTTTTTACACCTTTAGTTAATTTGTTATCAAACCATAGTTAAGTTAATTGTAGAAAGTTTTAATATTTTTATTTTTTTTATAATTATCTTTATTCAAAGCAAATGTATATGGATTTTTTATTTTGTTCAACTTCCAATTAATTAATTAATTTCGATTAAAACAATTTTATGTGAAGGCAAATTTATTAATATAATTATCATTAATGTAATTTTTTTTTCTACTTTCACGTAATTTCATAAATATTACTCCCTCCAAATCACTATAATTTTCCCACTTATTATTTTAATTCCTCACACTTGAATAAAAGTGGGAAAATCGTAGTTGTTTGGAGGGATTATTGTATATCCATTTTTGTAAAATAATCTTTTCATTTTTATTTTTTAATTGTACTAATTAATTATTTAAAAAAAAACGAAATTTAAAAATAATTTTTTCATTAATTGAATTTTAAATAAGGTTATGTGGATTTTTAATATATTATATATTAGAAGTTTAACAAAATAAAAATTAATATATAAACCAAATTATACGGTTCCAAAAAAAATTATATAAATATAAATATTATATATATGTATTACTTTGTATAAAATTATACGAAAATATTTAAAAGATTATACGAAAATATTTGATACTCCATATATAGAAAATAATGGAATGGAATATTAAATGAGAATATTTCTTATATGGGTTCACATTGTAATTATTTACTCCGTATTATTTTGTTAAATTAAGTAGTTAATTTACCCAATCATTCTACAATTGAGGAGCTAATAAAGGATTTAATTTTAATTTGAGTGTATATATATTATAATAATATTAATATACGTTTTAAACTTATTCGTTTAAAAGTATATATACTCCGTAATAAGATATACGAGTATATAATACCGCGAAAATAATTAAATATTCAGAATGTATATAATTATATTGTTAGGAAGATTATACCCCCTACGGTCACATTTTATTGCCCTATTTCATTAAAATATATCTTACATATAATCATGAAATGGGGTAATAAATTATGACCGGAGGGAGCATTTTCTAATGATTTTTATTTATTGAAATATTTACTATATATTTCCGTATTTTGTATGTTTTCTAAATATTTCTTACAGAATAACGAAAACATTACCAAATATTTTCAAAGATATTGATTTGGTAATCGAATAATATTCTTTAATTTACTGTAAAATTGTCAAAAACTTTAATTGTTTTTCTAATACATATACACATATATTTTGTTTTTAAAATATTAAGGAGTGTTATTATTATGTAAAAAATTTAAAGCATTGTACATTTTTTCATTTTAAGTCGGAGTAATTTTTTTGTTTTAAAGTTAATTTATTAATATAAAAATTAGATATTATTAATTTATTAATTATCATAATTTACCTTTAAATTTTCGAAAATTATACTCCCTCCGGACACTATTTTTTGCCCCACTTCATTAAAATACTCCTCACATCTATTAAGCTAGTGGGGCGAAAAATAGTGTCCGGAGGGAGTATTATTTTTGAAAAAATTAATATTTTTTTAATTGATTATTTTTTAAAGAATATATATATAATATATAAAAAACGTAATGTGTAAAACAAAAACAAAAATAAAAAATTTCCTAATTTGACTTAACTAGATTAAGGTTAAGTAATCATATAAAATTACTAACTAACCCCCACCTTAGGTTAAACTAAAATAAACGCATGGCGCAATATGATTGGTCGTGTATGAGAAATCTCATACACGCCGTGTAAGTGTATCATCTTCCTCACGTTTACAAATGTCATCAATTTTGTAGATTGACCCTAATACTAGTGTATGTCTAGTCTAGGTAAATAAATACGCGTTAAGATCTTTTAAATTTCTTAGGTAAGCAAATTTCATCCAAACTTAGTATGATACACGTTATAAAATACATTACGTGATATACTCTGTATACTAATTGATAGGGTTCGAAGTTAGATTACAATAATGGATAGATTATCAATCAGTTGTGTATAACTCTATATACATTTTTTTTTTTTGAATGTTATCATAGGATTTTTGAGTTTTTTTGGGAATATTTTAAGTTTTAATGTAGTTTTTTTTTACCTAAATCACGTAAATGTTTTGCCCAAAAAGTTGGAGTATAACTCAGCTCAAAATTTTTTATACTTCCTTCATTTTTTTTTATATCTTCCCAATTTCTTTTTTGGTTCACTCTTTTTTTTTTTTTTTTTTTTTTATCTTCCCATTTCATTTGTTTTTCATTTTGCTTCATAATTTTTACTATACTACTCTTAATATTTAAAACACTTTACATCTTTATTCTTTCTTATTTATACACACTTATCCTTCTACGCTCAATATTTCTTAAATTTATCATTTCATATTCATTACAAAAAAAAAATTATGCCAAAAGTGAATAGAAAGATTAAAATAAAATGAAGGAAGTAATTAAATTCAAAAAATATGCATATAAATTCAAGTGTTAAACTACTTTAAGCTGGTTGTATATACACGTACGATAATACTATTTTTCAGATCATGAGTATCACCTCTTAGACCATGTACATTAGAGAGGATGTTTTCTTCCTCTTATTTTTTCTCTTTCATTCTATATTTTTGACACATCATCCTCTCTTTCATCCACCTCATCTTCCACTATCTTCATCCTCTTCCTTTTTATTTCTCTAATTTTATTTCACAATAGAGAGTATCCTCTTATATAATTTTTTAATAATTTACTTTAATTATTTTATAGTTAATATTATTTTTATTTAACTTGGTTATTTAAATGACCAATAATATATGTTTTCATGCACAAGGGCCAAAGCTTAAGTTCCTCTAAAATTAGAGGAAGTAACCACCTTCCTCTTAACAAGAGGATCTTCCATGTTCATTCCATAATGGAGAGGACCTCCTTTTAGAGGAGAGAGAGAGTCCTAAGAGGAGGGTAAATCCTCACCATTGTACATGCTCTTAGTCTCTTACCTTACCAACTAAACTACTCACATTTACGAGAATTGATGTACTATTTATTATGAGAAATAATTAATGCTAATTGAAAACAATTAGTGAATGGGGTCAATAATTAATCAAGGAATGTACAGTACGTATGTAGTTATGTACCTGGATTTGATCTCCCATGTTGATAATAAACGCGTGTGGAACAGGTTTAACAGTAATCCATTTGTTACCCTTACGAACCTGAAGACCCGGAACATGATGGTCGGGTAGCAAAATGGTCATACCACCCGGATCCGAATGAGAAGATAGTCCAAGGGTCAAATCAGGCTGTGGACATTTTGGATAAAAGTTTGCTCTTAAGCAGGCTCCAACCTCCTCCCCTCCAAATGCATTTCCAAGATAATCCTCTCCTAATCCCAGATTTGCCGATAATACCTTCATTAATCTTCCACTTAGTTTCACCACTTCCTGTAAATACTCCTCTACCACCTCCCTGTCATTTACAGTAACAATTACCGAATAGTATTAATAACCGGTACGTCATTTATATGACAATTTATTAAATGACATATATATACACTCGTTCGAAAGAAAATAAAAAGGGATATTCTACCTGGTACTCTCGTGTTTTTCGATATTCTACGTGGTATCCTTCATTTTGCTCAAAATATCTTTGACTTACGATAACTCTTAGCTATGAATTCCAAAAGAGACGATTTTAACTTTCAACTGAAGATCAGATCTCTTAAAAACGATCTGTTCGGAAAAAAAATCATCACTTTCGGAACTCGGGAAAGAGAGTTAAAGTCGGTCAAAATTTAGTCGATTGAAAGTATTTGACTGAGCGTAACTCGTAGTACAAGTTTCGAAATTGCAAAAAATCAAATCTCAAATCGAGGATCTTCTAAAGACAATGATTTTAGCGAAAATATCGTCATTTTTGTAACCCGTGTCCATAAATTATCGCGAGCCAAAATTATTTTGACTAAAAGGAGGGATACCGCATTAGAAAAAATACAATGGTAACATTTAGAATATCCCAAATAAAAATCATGTTGTATTAGCATAGTTAGAAAAAAGTCCAATATTAGGTTTTAAAATATTGCTGATATTCTTGCAATGTTAAAGGGCCGAATTTGGTCAATTTGTTTACGACAACAAAAACGAGTACTCAATAATATGGCAAAACCAATCGAAGATGTCGTAACCTAGTCGATAAGACTATTTACGTATACCGTAGACAACAGGTCTCAGGTTCGAATCTTTCTTCCTTATATTGCAATGCAACTAAATGCACGCTTCCTTAAAAAAATATCAGGATTTCAAAAGAAGGAAAAAAAAAAGGGGGTAAAACCTGAGTATCCTCCGGTTACAATTTACTGCCTCATTTCATTAAAATATACCTCTCATATAATCCTGAAATGGGGCAATAATTTATGACCGGAGGGAGTACTACTGTGTTTAGAGTATCGTGCATGTAAATCAATTCCTACAAATCAGTTCTTTAAAATCACAAAAAAGATAAAATTATACTCGATATTTTTTAGTTCAATGTTATTTGTTCTAAATTTAATAAATTAAATTGTTTTATAATCAACAATAATTTTACTTTATCGAAGTCTTTTTTCTTAAATCAATATTTAAAATAAATCCACAAATTTCATACTCCGCAGTTAATATTAGACTTTTACACTAATTTCTTTTTGTTTTAGCGAGACTCCATAGTTATTTATTTGGCTACTACTTTTGTAAGACTTTTTTTGGGTAAATACAAAATACGTGAACAAATTATTTATTTTGTACTTAATAATTACTATACATTTATTCGTTATATATTAAATTAAGTCCAAATATAAAGTGATCAACTAGTATGGGGTACTCCGTATATTTTAAAGAGTGTAAAATATTACTCCTCTGATTTTAAATAATTGCTTAACTTTAATATAATATTCCTCATATATATTAGGTAAATGAAGTCATCATTTAAAATCGAAAAAAGTATTTTTATTATTATTATTATTATTATTATTATTATTATTATTATTATTATTATTATTATTATTATTATTATTATTATTATTACTACTACTGATACGGGTTTTATTTGATTTTTTTATTGGAGTTTTTTTTTTTCACATTCTAGAAATGATTCATGTTAATTGACTTCATCCAAATTTTTGGGATTAAGACTCTATAGCTATCTTTACATCATCTTATTTTTTTTTATCTTACGGTCACGTTGCATTTATTAGGCCAAGGACCCAAAAAACCTTACGTCGACCTAATCGTATAATCCGTAATACTACTAATAGTAGGGTGAATGTAGTAAATAATACTCTCTCCGGTCATTATTTTTCGTCTCACTTTATAAATATTTGTGAGCAATTTTTAATGAAATGGGGGCGAAAAATAGTGTCCGGAGAGAGTAGCAGTAGCGTCCGTACCTATGGTGAGAGGGTTGATCAGGCCATTTCTTATAGTCCTTCAAAACAGGAGGAAGATAATGAAGGAAGTAATAATCACTCCAATCAAGGGTCGCACCCTTGACAACACCCAACCTACTCCCATACCCTTCATAGGTGCACGGAGAATTCGCATACTTCTGTTTGTTCTCCATTGGCGAATGGAAGAACTCCCGCCAAACCTGCCGAGCCTGATCCATGAGCTCAGGCTCGACCCCATGGTTAACGGCCTGGAAAAATCCCCACTCCTGACAGGCCTGAGCAACTTGGTTCCTAGTGGCCTGGACCACGTCCGGGTCACTAGAGAACAGGCCTGCCAGGTCTACCAGAGGGATATCCATATCCATATCCGTATCTGTATTCATGCCGGTTGTCGCGATGGGGTCATCCACGACAGGGCGGTCGGACATGGGTTTGACGTAGCGGTCTGGGATGTGGTCTAGCCCACTATTTGCTATGGATTGGACTCGGACTATGGGCTCAGGCCACTCTTGTGCACAACTCATTTTTTTTTTACCTTTTGTACGTTTTAATTTCTTGTTCTTATGAGCTTGTATTAGTGGAAGCTAAGTATGTACTGGTATGGTAGGAGGTTTTTGGTAGCTGGGAATTTATAGGAGTGTTATGTAATTGGGCAGACCCGTCAAATCAATTTCCGATATCCTGTTCTATAAAATAAAATGGGGTCCCAATAATTTCGAATAATTGATCGTAAAGTTGTAAACATTATAAAATACTTAGTATGTTAATTAAGGGGCTATCAATTAAAAAAAAAAAAAAAAAAAAAAAATGTAGTACGATATAACATATTCCATATTTTTGGATCGTATACACTTCTTTTTTTTTGTTCAACGAAGAGCGCACTTAGTCGCATTACAATATAGGGGAGGAAGATTCGAACTTGAGACCTACTGTCCCAATTCCCAAAGCACCTAGTCCTAAGCCTGAGACATCTTCGGTATTTTTGGATTGTATACTCTTTGCCTCTGTTCTTTTGGACTGAAACTGACTGAACTTAATTTAACAGAAACTGACTGAAAAAGACAAAATATATCTCCTGGAGCTGAACTGAACTGAACTGAAACTGATTGAATATAAGTCCAAAAAAAAAGATCATTTGTGTTCATGCTAAACCTGTATGTATATATAGCCCTTTATTCTTTGGACCTCTGTTCTTAGAACGGTTTGAAGGTGCGGTTAGACGTCCAACATGTGGATGCAAACAATTGAGCATTTGGGTATTGGGGGGGATAGGGTCAAATGGATGAAAAGATAATAGGGAGATGAAGAAAGGGTGGGTGGAAATAAGAGATAAAAATTACTAAAAAAAGTGAGAAACGTGGGATAATTGAATATAAAACGTGGGATAAATAGGGTGAAAAGGATAGGTGGAGTGTAGGGTGTATAGGGTGTTCTATACTGTATTTGCTTCGCCATTGCATGACAGCTCCGCATGCATAGCGTATTCAGACCCTTTTGTTAATTCGACACATTTGATTTGATTCCACAATTTGGTATACGTAATGTGTTCTCTATATTTACGCAAGACCAAATAATTGTTTATTTTTTCGTAACCAAAATTGTTCGGATATTATATATATTTGTAATTAAATGTTATTCAATCATTTCTTAAAAATTACAGTACTATTTTACGTATTCTCTTCTTTCCATCTAAGTTTCTAGAGAGAACTTGAGGAAAAAATATCACACAAGTTTATAAGCTTAATAACTTGATTATTGCACATACAAAACGTCGAAACCCAAAGCAGAATAATCAGAAATCGTGAGTTTGATACCCCGTACTTGATATACACGATTCTCAGCTCCAACAATTACAATAAAATCCTCCTAAATGAATCCAACAAAATCTTTGCAATTGGAATTTTAAATTCAATTACATCAATTACGGTTCTTCGAAAAAATCCTCGATCTGGGGCCTCCATCGATGATTAATCGATGGTAAGCCCCGAAAATTGTTTAAGTCTCAATTACTAGTTATTAAATCTTATTCAATAAAAGTCTCTCTTTTATGAGAGTTGTTTTCGTCCTTTTTTTTTAAGGTTTTTTCCTTTATTTCGATGCTTTAGTCCTTTACATTAGTATAGGGCTTAGATTTCAAGAACTATGTGCAAGATCATGAGAGCAATGGAATCCTTACCTATGGCGATACAATTGAGGGCAGATCTCGGTCTACTATTTGTCAAAATAGAGGAAGTTATCATCTTGGAGACTATTTCATCAGATCTATGGATTCCTTTGCGAAAGGTTGTGTCAATAAACAGCGATATATAGAAGGCTATGCAGAAGCGCATTATTCTAATAGTGATCTTTGTCTCAATGATGTTCTTTATTTATTTTTCACAAATTTGTATTCCGTTCAATTTGACATCGTTTGTAGATACCAGATGGCTTATTATTAATGATATTGATCTTCACTTTCAAAAAAAATACATTAACTAACCATAATTTTCAATTAATTAACCATAATACTCAATTAAAATTATAATACGATAAAATATCGGTTATCGAGCTACTCCGTATGATTTATAGTGACTTCGCAAATAATGATTGATTGCTTTTTAGAATTGATAAGGTTTAAGTAGATAATTTTGATTTAAAAAATTGGTTTAGAATAGGAAGCAATCAGGAAGGTTCTTTGGAATACAAAAGGGTGATATCGGAAAATTTAGGAAATTTTAGGTATGATAGAGTAATGTCGAAGTATGAAAAAAGTAATTCTGATTAGTTTTTACAACATTTTTGGTTCAACGAAACGTGCACTTAGTCGCATTACAATATAGGGGAGGGAGATTCGAACCTGTGAACTATTGTCACAGAGTGGCTAATCTTCTACTAGACGCATAGATCGATTTGGTCAAGGTCCAGGCGAGTTTTCGAGAAATAGATAAGCACAATAATTTTCTAAATGAAAACCATAATTAGAATGAATTATAGGTAAGATATTTTGACCCTAATGAGCAAGGACACGAAATTAAGGGTTTGGTTAAGATATAGTGATCCATTTATGTAACTGGGTCGGATATAACACGAAAATTAATTGAATTAGATTTAAATTATACGATTCGTGATTCATTTACCCATGGGCCATGAGCAAACCTTTATCTTGGGCCAATCTAATCTACGCTCTATAAAATAAGATGTGGGCTTTGTGCCAATCTAATCTCTGCAAACTTTGGGCCCGATCTAATCTACGCTCTAGGAATGTTCTGAACCATTTTTAAAAGCCCAAATTCTACGGTGAGATGATATCATAGTAATTTGTGTTAGATCGTATTATTAGAAACTTGATGGAATAAAATCATGGCAGGAAAAAATAACGTTTCAAATTGTGTATTACGGAGTAGTAATTATGGAGACTTGGTAGTGATTATGGAGACTTGATAGTGATTACGGTTTTCAATAAAGCGCGCATTTAGCCATATTTTTCTGGGTTCCGAAATTCTGAAAAACGTGTATTATAGCTTACAAGTCGAGCTACTCGTGATCTCATATCGAGTCACGTTTCAAATCAACTTGCTTTTCATACCATGTGATTAGGGTGTCTTCAGGATAGACTCTGCCCGATTACACGCCCAATCGACAAGTATAGGTCGCCTTTACACGATAAACTGATTGTCAGGTAGGGGGTGGTTTAACACATGTCAGAACTCCCAAACTTTCTTTGTTGATCCTTATATTTTGTGTGTACGTTCCTACCAACTTGATGAAAAACTTCGAACAATTTTCAACCATTTTTATTCCGGACCCCGAAGTTATGAAAAATACTCGTATGTATTAATTATACGCTACAAACCGAGCTTCGTGGGAACTCATATCGAGTCACGTTTCAAATCAACCTAATTTTCATACCACGAGACTTCGTATACTAGTTACATGATACACTTGTTGTAATTACTGAGATATACCATCCTATGATGGGATAGGAGATAATCTTAAATGTTCAGGAAATAAAGAGATATTGATTGTGCAAACGATTTTTTTAATGTGTGTACACTAAACAAATATTAATAGCACAGTAATATGCTTAGATATAAAGAATATTTCTTTCATTATATTATTAATATGTGTCCAGTAAATACAGACTAAATAAAATTTTATAATCTTATCCTTAGCTAAATTATGTTTGTTGCCTTCGGTGCTCATTTGCTCACGTTAATATAAGTTATGGATCCCACTTATTTTGCCAATTGAAACCTAGGTGTTGCTCTAAATTGTCATTTCCGGCAAACATCTTTGTATACTACAACAACGCATACCTCCCAAGTCCCAACACTAGGAAATATCATAGCGGATCACCCGTCCCATTTTTATGTCCCACTCCTTGTGATACACCATGCACTGGATGACACCTCACTTACTCAACAAATAAAATAAGTAACAAATATCATACACTTGTTGATGTGTCATTCAGTGTATGGTGTAGTACATAGAGTGGGATACAAAATAGAACGGGAGATCCGCATTGGGGAAATATCGAGAGGACATTCAAACAACTACTTATATTTTATTAAAGTAAGATTTTGGAAAACATGAAAGAAGCATAAAAATATGTTTTTTTTTTTCATTTGGAAAAGTATTAAAAAAAGATGGTTTGATTAGAAAATGAGTGAATGGTCATGGGAGATTGTCCATAAATTACACGAATTTTATGCTAATTTTAGAAATCATTTCTACTTAATTGACCGACTAATCGAGTCCTCTATAATTCAAACCATATCATTCTTAATCCATCCATATAATCGAGTCCTCTATAATTCAAACCATATCATTCTTAATCCATCCATATAATCGAGTCCTCTATTATTCAAACCATATCATTCTTAATCCATCCATATAATCGAGTCCTCTATTATTCAAACCATATCATTCTTAATCTATCCATATTCGCTCAAAAAAAAAAAATCTATCCATATAAAATATAAAGAAGTTTTGTACTCCATATTAATCAATTCTTTGTACTTACAAGGAACTCATATTTATAATATCGTAATGATATCAAATCTCTTAAACTATTAAATCAATAATAAAATTTCTTACCGAAGATGTCTTAACCTAGTGGTTAGGACTAGGTGCTCTGGGACAGTAGGTCTCAGGTTCGAATCCCCCTCCCCCTATAGTGTAATGCGACTAAGTGCGCTCTTCGTTGAATCAAAAAAAAAAAAAAAAATCTTAATTCTATCTTAGATAATATCTTCTCTAATTCACACAATATTATCGTAATATTGTGTTTACCAAAATTTATTAAGATACCGAATAATATAATATCCTCAATCTTATACCTCATAATGAAATAAAAATAGTAAGATCTTTGTAATACGGAGAAAGCTGACCCTGAATCAGCAATATGATATCCGTGAGGCAAACTAACAATCATCTAGTCATAACTTAACTATACACAACCAATATAAGTAGATAGGAGATTGAAAGAAGAGCAAGAGGTGTGATTGAATTTGGGAGATTTCATGCCAATTTGATTGGGTAAGACCTAAGAGTGAGAGACGAAGAAGCCAAAGTGAGAGAGAACTCACACACGCGGAGTACACCCCTTTGACCCTCTGACTTTTTGACCTCCCTTTGAAAAAGTATCATCGCACTTGCCCTTGCACTTGCCCTTTCACTAAGAAAAGAAAAATCAAAGAAAAAAAAAGTAAAAGGAAACAAGGAAGAACCAACCCATAATAATAATGATAATAATAATAATAAAATAATAATAGCAGTTGGTCTCCCTTATGACGGATATATCCGTCCGTCGTAAGATTAAAACGATTCAAGTATGTGTCATATATTTTTTTGGTTCAACGAGGAGAGGAGATTCGAACCTGAGACCTACTGTCCCGGAACACCTAATCCTGACCACTAGACTGAGACATCTTCTATAAGTATGTGCCATATTTTTGTCTTACCTAATTATTTGGTAATTATTTGACCCATTATAAATTTATGACGGATATTTTGCATAATAATAATAATAATGGGACTTGTCCGTATAAGAAAGAAAAAGCATAATAAAAAGTCACACTTTCCTTCCTTGTTCCTTTTTGGCCGGTGTTTCCTCCCCTTTATAAGAGCCGCCCATTCACTCTTCTCCCTACATTCCCAATTCCAATTCCTCACTTCTTCAGTCAAACCACCCATCCTTCCTTCTATCTTCTTCATCATCTCCTCAATTACTTGCTTCTTCTTCATCATCTTCAACTTCTTAGTTTGTTTATCGGATTGATTGATATGGGCGTGGAATTGAAAAGAGGGGACGACTCGCCTTCGCTGCTTGAATTTGCGGCGTTAGACGACGCTGAGAGCTTTAGAACCGCCGTAGAGAAGAACGCCGCCGGAATCGATGCGGTGGCCAATTGGTACACCCGTCGTATCGGGTCCAAAACGATGTCGTATGAGGAGAGGACACCTCTCATGATTGCTGCTCAGTATGGCAGCCTTAGGGTATTGGATTATATTATTAAATCTGGGAAATTTGATGTTAATCGGGTTTCCGGGTCGGATCGAGTTACTGCTCTTCACTGTGCTGTTGCTGGCGGCTCTGATTCTTCTTCTTCTGTCGTTTTGCAACTTGTTTCTGCTTCTGCTAATGTCAACTTGCTTGATGCTACTGGTAAGACCTCATTGCTTAATTGGTTTGAATAATCGAATTAAACGTTCTAATGTGAATAATTGATTGATTAATTGGTTGATTGTTCAGGTTATCGGGCATGTGACTTAATTCCGAATTTACCAAAGCTGCCAACCAAGAGCAAGCAATTGGACACCCTACTGAAGGGTCCGGGTCAGGGTCAGGGTCAAGAATCCGATTCGGTATCCATCTCGGATTCGGATTCGGAATCGAGTTCCAAGAAGGAATACTCGGTGGCGGAATTACCAGACATAAACAATGGGGTTTACGGGAGCGATGAGTTCAGGATGTATTGCTTCAAGATCAAGCCGTGTTCGAGAGCATACACGCACGATTGGACGGAGTGCCCGTTTGCTCACCCGGGTGAGAACGCCAGGAGGCGTGACCCGGCTAAGTACAACTACACCTGCGTCCCCTGCCCCGAGTTCAAGAAGGGGAGCTGCAGGAGGGGTGAGGACTGCGAGTTCGCCCACGGGGTGTTTGAGTCGTGGCTGCACCCGGCTCAGTACAAGACGCGTCTCTGCAAGGATGAGACTGGTTGTGCTAGGAAGGTCTGCTTCTTTGCTCATAGGAAGGAGGAGCTTCGCCCTGTTTATGCGTCCACTGGGTCTGCTATCCCCGACAATAATATGAACAATGTGTCGTCTCCCCGTGCTGGTGGTGGATACAGTGGCACATCTACGCCTCCATTGTCACCTTCATTTGCTCCGTCTTCCCCCAAGAACGGAGCATCAGGTGGTGGAGGGCTGATGTGGCAGGGGAAGCCTTTGAATCTTGGAGGTACACCTCCCAACCTGCTACTCCCTGGAAGCAGGCTAAGGTCGAGCTTGAGCGCTAGGGATATGGAAATCGAAAGAGAGTTGCTGAAAATCGAGCACCAAATACAGCAACAGCAACACCACCAACAACAGGTCCAACACCAACACCATCAACACCAACAACAAATGATGTCTCCTAGATGGAACAACAACAATGGGAGAATGGGGGACATGAGCCCATCCACCCTCGAATCAACCTACAATTCGATGAATTTGTCGAGAAAGACCCCCTTGTCGATGCCCATGTCTATGTCCATGTCCATGTCAATGTCTCCTTCCAGTGTTTTGGATTCACCCATCAACATACCAAGAAAAATGTCCCCTCCAAATGTGCTAGATTCACCCAAGGCGGTGGCAATGCTCAATTCTAGAGCAGCCGCCTTTGTTGCACAAAGGAGCCAGAGCTTCATTGACCGGTCGGGGACAATGAACCCAAACCCATCGAGCCCAATGTCGAACTGGGGTTCGCCCAACGGAAAATTGGATTGGGGGATGCAAGGAGAAGAGTTGAACAAGCTTAGGAAATCGAATTCTTTTGGGTTTAGAGGCAACAACAATTCAGCGAGGCCAACCCCACCTGGTTTCGGCGGTGAACCAGATGTGTCTTGGGTTAATTCTTTAGTCAAGGACGACGCGAGTGCCGGATTCTTAGACGCAAAGTCGCCAAATTATGGCCGTGGCAGCGGTGGTGGTCAGGGCAAGCCCTGGGAGCAATTATACATAGAACAAGAGCTTGCGGTTTAACTAGAGAAACTAGGCTTAGGCCTATGCTAACGAGATTAAATTAAGTTGATTTTTTCATATGTTGTTTGTTTATATTTATTTATTTATTTATACATAGTAGTACGTACGTATTTCGTCAATTTCAAAGAAGATAATAGATCACTTGAAATTATAATTATATGGACCTTATTTTTATTTATTTTTTTGCTTTCGTTTTGGATAAGGATAAGGAATATTTTGTATCTCCAAATTTCCAATGAAATTACAAATGGTTGATATATATTGTTAACTGTTTCGTTTTTGTGCAAAACTTAGGCGACATTTTTTTTTGTATCTTTTTTGATATAAGTAGTACTTTCAATTCCGGTTTTGGTGCAACAAAGTGTATCTGAATGGAGATGTCTGAGAAGCTCAAGCTCCCATCCATGTTTAACGTCACCTTCAAGTTTAACCTTCGATCGATGCTCATTCTGTGACTTAACCCAAATTGGGTTTGCCGTTTGGACTCTGATACCATTGGTCATGCACGGAAGTATAATACCTCGTACTAGACCCATGTTGCGTGTGTTCACGATTTATATTGACTATATATATATATATATATATATATATATATATATATATATATATATAGTTGCGTAGTTTTTTAAAAGAAGAAGAATCATTAATTATATTATTGGATATGATTTATGAATAACAGAATGATTTATGAATAACAGAATGAAGTGTAAAGGTTTGTACTTTAATAATCATTCATTATTACTCCCTAGCTAGTTTAATTTATTTCACAACCCACTCCCATTATATGCTTATGATATGAGTTCTTCTAAGCTAGATAATTGAAGGGATCATATAGTAGGAAGCCCTTATAAACAATGTTAATCATTATTAAATCCTATATTAACAATTTGTAGGCCAAAGATCTAACAACTGTTTCTAAACTTAGGCGAAGTATTCATCATAAATCTTAAAACGAGACGAAATATTTGACATTTTCTGGACAATTTATAATGTAATTTGTTATATATTTGATCAATTTTAAGGTTTAAGATAGATACTTTCGTCACAAAGGAGAGTTTGTGGAGCGAAAATAATGAAAACAATTAATGTAGTTGAATTTGGTTGAGGACTCCAGCCCTTTATTTAAGTGTTTGTTGTGCTACCAGAACCAACATTATTCTTCATTACACCTATGCTCATCATTATTGTTCATTATTACGAAATGGAAATCTTGTTGAGCTAGCAGAGTAGCAGTCTTTTTGAGTGGAAAACCAAATATGAAAACATTCATTAGTATATTTCTGATGATATAATTTGACATATTGCATCGTTTTTCTCCCAATCAAATGGATATCATTGAAACTGAAATAGCCTAATCCAGTATCTGTCCACTTTAAAAATGACTATGGTATCCTTGTGTTATTCTTGGGATATTCTACCTGGTACCCTTGTGTTTTTTCATTTTCTATGCGGTACCCTTCCTTTTCGTCAAAATAACTTTAACTCGCGATAACTTGTGGACACGGGTTCCAAAAATGACGATATTATCACTAAAATCATTGTCTTTACCAGATCCTCAATTTGAGATTTGATTTTTTTTGCAATTTTGAAACTTGTACTATGAGTTAGGCTCAGTCAAATGCTTTTAAACGAATAAACTTTGACCAACCATAACTCTCTTTCCCGAGTTCCGAAAGTGATGATTTTTTTTTCCTAACGGATCGTTTTTAAGAGATCTTCAGTTTAAAATTAAAATCGTCTCTTTTAGAATTCATAGCTAAGAGTTATCGTAAGTCAAAGGTATTTTGAACAAAATGAGGGGTACCACGTAAAATATAAAAAAACACGAGGATACCGGGTAGAATAGAATATCCCTTTATTCTTTCACCATGATAAGTTCAATATCTTTCCGTCAAATATTGGTGATAATTAAGACGAGTAGAAACTAGAAAGTAAGGACAATGTTGTTTCTTTCGTGGTGTAGTACCGTAGGAGTGTAGGGTGTAGCAACAAAGAAGTTTCCGTCCACCCAAATAATAGAGCAAAGCCAGTTGACGCAATAACCATAATGTTATTGGATAACCACTTGATTATCTAATCCCCATGCTTTATATCCTGACCTATGTACTACCATTTCTTTATTTCAAATTCTTACTTGAAGAGAATATTCATTATAAATTAAATATGTGACGGATTAAATAATATTTATTTGGATAGATAAAGATAAATTTTACTTTCAAGTCTTGTCTTTTTTAACAAGTACTGTAATATTATTTGATCCATTATCAATTTGTGACGGATGTATCCGTTACAAGAGAGATTTATAGAATATATACTTCCTTCGGACACTATTTTTTGGCCCCATTATCTCATTATTTGTGAGAAATATTTTAATGAAATGGGGCAAAAAATAACTTTCGGATGGAATATATATATACATGCATGCTGGTGTCCGCAAGGAAAGTGATGGCTCAAGTCTGTCTCTGTCTAAATGGCGCGTGGGGGCCATTACACTTACTCTATCTTAACTTAATACAATTTCACATGTGATTATTAAAGCGCCTAACAACTGTAGGGATATAATGTTCTTCTATACAAAACTCATCAAAATATCATAAAATTGTATCGTGTTGTACTTCGATCATCATCTGGTGTTGGCCAGCTAGCCCCTCGACTCCTTGAGTAGACACTATGTGCAAATCGGGAAATTCTTTTTCTTCTGCAAATAAAACAGTTTCAAGTTCAATTTTTTCTCGTCTGTATACATACCTACATGATTGAGTTTCCATAATACTCGGGAATTTTAAACAACGTGATAAAATTGAGCATTACTTACAGTAGACTGTCAACCACCATTTTGCTTACTTTGAGTTCAATATCTTACCAGTAAATTGTAATGTGGTTAGAGTTGAGAATTTCTTTGGATCGATATGATTCACATTAGACTGGTTAAATCAGATCGTAAATTCACAAGACTATACAAAAAGTCTACCGATTGATATCGCGTTTCCAAAGCTTACACCCAATCTGTAACCGTTTTATTAAAACTGGTGTGATAGGGTATGAACCTCAACAACGACTATAACAGCAGCATAGCAAAGATATTAACATTAACACCAGAAGGTGAACAAAAATGCATCAAGTGAATGAAGCTAAATGTGTAACACTGCTAACTGCACTCACATCTCATAGTTGCAGCACCGTGTTAATGACCTCAAAGACGCTTTCAGCATCGCTAATCCCTGATCATAAGTCAATTCTTAAACCATCACCGGGTAAAGGGGTCAAACGTCTGCAACCTCACCTCAGTAAAACCAACTTATTGTGTCTTTCTCAGTAAATACCGAAACATTCTTGACATTGAGCTTAGTAATCAGGGTTATACCAGAAATGATCAATATCAGTTTCACCTCTAAATTTTCTATAACAATATACTCATTCCTATCGAAACAAAGCATTCCCCGGCTGCATTGCTAGCTATCTGTCGCAATATAGACAGCATTCTTAGGCTCAACATACATTATCTACTGCGAAGTTATATGGCGACCACAGCTAAGACATATTGCGTTACTGTCATCACTCACAACGATACATAGTCCAAGGGCTGGCTGGACCCTCACTGAGTTCCAACAAAGGGTCATTGGCCTGGAAGGCTAGAAGTAGTCAGAGTCGAGGGAATTGACATTCGTATAAAGAGACATTCCAGACTACTGAATTCTTTCCCTGCTTCTGCAAACAGAACTTTCTTTGCATCATTGCATGACTGTCAACTAACAGTTTCAATTTCATCTTTGTTCCTGCTCAAGGCACCAACCGGCCGAGCGTGATAAAATTGAGCTCATAAACAAGTTTGCATGTTTAAACACGAGCGTATATAATATTAGTCGAGCTAGTGTGGTGGCCGGTGTGTTACAAATTTCCCTGTTTTTATTGAATATAGGACACTCTTATCCTTGATGGTCATATGACAAGTGCATGTACTCTAAAAAAATCAAGACAGATTAATCAAAGATATAAAAGTACGACGTTTTAACTGATGAATCGCGATGATGGGAAGAAGATGCTTTCATATTTTATATGTACACATTACAAAAATCAGACCTTGTGATGCATACTGATCAACAATGGCAAAACATTATTCTTTCAGCTTTCCGAAATTAGGACTCGTTTACCCTATTACGACAGAGTCCAAAATTTTGTAGGGAATCTATAATAACGTATATCTCGGAATCCACTTTGGCGGTTCTGATAGACGAATCAAAGTTTTATGTGTATAGTAGTAAACCTCAAAGATCTGGATGTTTTTGATAATAGACGATATCACCAGTGTCGCTGACATAGTGATCTTTCTCCATGCTTTGTTTGAGGACATCCAGTAAGTGAAGCGGAAGAGGACCCGACTTCTTTGGCTCCTTGTAGTACTTCCCTAGTACAGGCTTCGCTGCTTCCGTCTGAAACAACGATTCAGTTATTATATATTTATATACACGGTAAGATAGTAAGCGAAACAAAATCAACTTCGTTCAATAATGTGCACTCACTGCTTCAATTAGGTGGTAGTGTGGAATTTGAGGGAACAAATGATGAATGACATGGGTACCGATATCATGATGGATGTTGTTTATCCATCCATAATCACGGTCAAGTGTCGTTAGCCCACCTCGCAGGTAACTCCATTCCTGCCCACGGTACCAAGGAAGTTTGTCCTCGTGTCCGTGATGATGCAAGTAAGTCACCATGTCCAACCACATGACGAAAAGCTGCAAGTCCAGCCAGAGACAAGTACATATGTATCAGAACGCGTAAACTGATTTTATGTTTATGAGTTTGAAAGTGGCCGGAAACGTACCACATAGGGAACACCATACAATTTGAGCAACTGAAGAGGGCCAATGACAAAAGATAATCCGACAAGCAAAGCGACCATAGCAGACCAACAGGCCGTGGACGTTATAATATCTTTCTTTTCAGCAGGAACGAATAGATCGCTTCCTGGATGAAAATGTGAGCCTGTCTTTCCAGGGCTACGAGCGAACTGTACGTGTCCAAATAAATTACAATACACAGATTACGATCAGATCATATGAGTAGGTTGTTTAATGACGGTGTGGTTAAGAAGTTTACCAGATAAATAGGGTATGCAAGCATGGGAAAGGGCAAGGTGAACCTCAACTTCTTTGTAATGTTATCCAGACTATTGAATACTCTTTCGGACAACTATTCCGTAAGTAAGAAAAAAGAGCATTGGTTAGTTAGTTAAACAGTACTACAATTAAGGGAATAATTGGCATGATCAGAGCGAGGGAAGAAGGCGATCAACATACAGGGTGCCACGATTCGTCATTCTCGACGTGTCCATGGTTTTGATGGTGGGTTCTGTGGCTAATCCTCCTGTATCAATAATGCAAACTTGCAGGTCAGTCATTACTCATTAGCCAGTAGTACAATCAGGGATTAAAATGATTAAAATTATCGATTTTGGCTACCAAGCTTCGTAAAGATGACACCTTTTTCATATATACTGAACTTGTTACCCAAAACTTTATTTCTAGATTCACCTACACTACACATATGATGAGATACATTATACTACATACCATCCATGGTAAGGAACAAGGATTGAAGAGTGGAGAATGTGGCCAACCACGCTATTCAGGTTCAAATCGCTCGAAAAGCTTCCGTGCCCACTGCATACATATATATGCCAATTCAATTCATTAACATACATACATACATATTAGCAAATAACCGAAGATGTATTAATCTAGTAGTTAGAACGGTAGCCTCAGTTTCCATTCTTCTTCCTCTTATATTGTAATGCAACTAAATATAAAAGGTCGAGAACTAATACGTTCTTCGTTGAACTAAAAAAACATACGGAGTACATACTAGCAAATAGCATTAATACAAAAGCAGAGATTTTATAATACTTTCTCCGAGTTTGCTTTTGGAGTGAAATATAAAGAAGAGAAAATAAGCGGTAAAAAAGAAAGAGAAATGAGTGGGCAGAGAACCACATATTTATGACCTAAAATAAAAAATGGGTAAATAGATTAAATTCATCCGAAAAAGGAATACGTATCAATAATAGAAAGTAAAGCGAAAAGATTGCATACCAGTCATGGCCAAGAACAAACAGAGCCCAAAACATGGTACCCTGAGCAAACCAGTAAAGAGGCCAAACAAACCAACTATCGGCATAAGCAGCAACAGCAGCCAATCCAAACACAACAGCAACATCCCTCACTACATAACTCATCGACCTCCATGGATTCTTCACCCAACAATGTTTGGGTATCGCGTTTTTAATGTCGGCCAATTTAAACGGTGGCGCTGCCGCCGGATCAAATTCCCCACCACCATCACCACCACCACCATTCACCACCTCCTCCTCCTCCTGTACTGCAGCGCTCGACGAAGCCGCCGCCGCCTCGACCCTCTTCACTTCCCATTCTCTTCCCCTGCCTCCACTGTAAGAAACTAACAGTGACGGGTGTTTTCTGAGTGACGATGCAAAAACAGGGGAGTTGTTGTTGACTACAGGGAATCTGGGTTTGGTGTGGAGGTTATGGAGGAGTGGTTTGAGACCGCATTGTGAGAGTATGCAACTCGCCGCCATTGTTGTTGTTGTTGTTGTTATTTGAGAATTAATCAGTGAATGAAGGAATGAAGAAGGAGGAGTTGTGAATTTGATAGGTGAGAATGAATCAAGTGGAGTTATTTATAATAGGGGGGAGATGGGTGATGGGTCAATTGTATGTATGTATGTATGTATACGTGTGGATTTTATGAATGTTACGCTGAATTAAATGAATGAATGAAATAAAGTTGATTTGGAGGACGGAATTTCGTTTATTTTATGCTTATTATCAGTGCATGCATCTTTGGAAAATAGTGCTATTCGGCTATTCTAAGTCTCTCTTGTGATGGATATGTCTGTGATGGGTCAAATAATATTATTGTATTGGAGAAGACAAAGGCCAGTGGTTAGCGCATGACTTTATCTCATTTATCCAAGTGGATATTATTTAACCCATTACACGTTTATGGCGGATAATTCTATCACAAACTACAATTTGCCGCTACTCTAATACCCTTTGACTTACAATTGACTACGAAATTAATAGTAACACGGCCGGTAGTTGTTGTTTGCATTTGGACGGTTGTCTCCAAAACCACAAAATTAGGAAAATATTTCGTTCGATTGTTTACATTTATTTTTGGTATTATGAATAAATAAGTAAAATAGTCAATCTAAAAAATACAAGTCATGTGAGATCTTGTTTAAATTGTCTAATCGATTACGTTATAAATATCAATTTTTTATATTTTTTTAGAAATACGTGACTAAATATATAGATAAAAGAAAAAATGCATTAGCAAATGTAAAAACAAATGCAAATAATCAAATGGAACGAAAGGAGTAGTATTATACCACTAGTTGTATGCACAACACCTTGAAATTGTTGAGCTTTTGTGTAACTTACTTAGTTTATGGTACAAGTTTATGAGCTGAATTGTATGTTTTTGATCTAAACTAGTACTCCCTCCGATTTTTAATTTTCGTCTCATTGTGTTTAGCCCATAAATTAAGAAAATTTGATAAAGAGATAAATGATGATGAAATTTGGTGACTAGACACCAATGAGTCATCAAAGTTAAGGGAATATAATGTTAGTTTAATTGATTCAATGGCATAATGTGTAAAAAATAGAAAAGTATAAGGATAATAAGGTAATATATAGTACATGACAAATAAGGAGAGTTAAGAAATGAGAAAAAAAATAAAAACTTGCCAAATAAGGAATACGGGGCAAAAATTTAAAAACGGAGGGAGTATGTGATTTAGGTCGACAAAGTTACACTAAAACTCAAATAGTTCACAACAAAATTCGAACACTTTATGAGTATAATCCAAACATTGCAAAATTAAGGTCAATCAATTTTTTTATTATCACGTTTTTCTCTTAACATGCTTTCACTAAATATACGTTAATATGTTTATTAAATTAATATTTACAATGATATTATTTAAGTATTGTAAATCCAAATTGATATTTCAATTTCTCATAATAATATTGTTGTGAGTTTTGTTTTGATTAACCTTTTAATGTGCGGCACTGTGGTCGTTTATTTTTAGTTAATTCTGTAGCTATAAATTTTATATGAAATTCTTATGTTAACAGAATTGAGGTTGATCTAGTTTGTTGCTGCGGATGATGAGTTTGAGGAAATTGGAATGTCCATTTCTTGACGTCTGTGTTTTGGAAAATGGTCCAAGGACTTTGTAGCCTTGTAGGGCATGAAACATATGCCAAATTATTTTTCTAAAACCAATAACATATGAGATTACACCAATTCTTGTTTGCGACGGTGATATCCATCAGATATTTGTGACGGGTCGTACACATGACAAAAAGTAGAATACTTGAAAAAAGCAAATGGATTAACTTTACCCCACCATTATAAGTGTTATTTGACCCGTCGTAACCTTATGACGAATATACCCGTCACAAGGGAGACTTGCTCATGGGAGTACGACTTAAGTTATGTCGCAAGTTCGCAACACAAGTGACAAGTCACTTTGAAGGTTCTCCTTGGTATCTTCGTTTCTGAACAAATACAACGATATATCCGTCTTAAGAATAAAACAAGTCAAATATAGTATTACGTATCTCATTTGTTTAGATGAGACAAATACGAAGTAGTGTATACGTCTGTCTTAAGTGAGATTGTGTAATAAAGTAGAGCAAATAAGTGAAGTGTGAACTGCATAATGCATCTTAAATTCATGATGGCTATGGATTCATACTACGAAAGTAACAAGACAACTGTAAAATTAGTCTTTGAGTCTATATGTATGTAGGAGTATGATGTATGTACAGTGATTACAACTCTTATAATAACACTTATTCTTTTGGCAACATTGTTTATACAAGTTCGAATCAAATTAGATCCCATAATTAAATTAGTAGTTACGCCGAATAACCTCTCCAAAACATCATAATTGCCACCATTTCCGATTTTCCATCCTCTTTGCCAGCTCCTTCGCCATTGATGCAAAGTCTTCTGCTCCATTTCGCAGCTCTTCGCTGTTTTGGCCAATCCTCTGCAACCATAAACACACAGCGAGAAGAGTTCAATAAACATACTTGATGAACGTTAGAGACTCATAAGTCATAACAACTCAAAGCACAACATTAGGCCAATGCCTCCGGGAAGTCATGTGTACATAGGCCTACCCATGTATCAACGACAAGCAAAAGTTGAAAGATAGCTACTTTACAGTAAAATAAATGTTTCGAAGGAAGGTATAAGTTTGGCGGCATACATCAAGTTTTTCTTGTCTTTCTAAGAGCTTGTTTCTAGCTTCCGCTGCAGCAGAGGCCGCAGAGGCAATGTCAGACGAGGTATTCTGCACAAAGAGTCATGTCAGCAACAATGTCACGACAAATTACGTAAGTTTGCATCTTCCCAGTTTTCAGTTCAACCTTTCTATACTTGGATTTGATTTCAGTAATCGATCTTTGCTTTGGTTTCGTTTCAGAGGTTGCGCCTTCAAATAGCTTTTTCCTTTCTGTACTTTTTTTATCTGCAAGAAATAAAAGGTTAAGAGCTACAGAAGCCTACGGAGCAACAAGAATCAAGTTCTGAGACATACCTTTATTATCTACCAATTTACTTTTCTCAGGTTTAGGCGATACACGTAGAGGTCCATCAATCTCTATATCGTCTGGGTCAGTACAGGTAAATCAGACTTATTAAAAGTAAACTGACAGGAAATAGAGATGTGAAGAAAATGATACATACCAATGTTCAGCTCCTTAACTCCTGCAACTTTTACAGGTTTAGAAGATGGGTGTTCTGTAGATCTTGAAAAAATTTTATCCAAAGATGAGCGCGGAGGAGAATCCAGGCCCTCCAAATTATCTGTATTCCGGCCTTTTTTGCTAGCTCTTAATCCCTTAATCATCCCGCCCAAAATTCCAGATGGAGTTTCCTGCAAAAAGCAGTGGTGAAAAGAATCGTAGTTAATATCCTGTGAAACACCTCAGGTAGAAAACTAGAACACTGCTAATTACTCACGAAAAAGAATTTGCAAAAGAATTAGCACGTGCTAGTTACGCCTACCCTAATAAAGCAATCAGCCTTTTCAAAAGCCTGAAATTTAGTTATTAGAATAAATTTTCAGATTACATGAACACTGCTAAAGTTTCAGACAGTCCATTGGACAGATGGAAGCGAAATCTAAAGCCATGATTACCTTATTTTTCTTTTGACTTGAAGAGAAATCCATATTCAACGCAGCTGCCATAGCCTTGTCATGCAGGCATGGTAAAGATTGTGGAATTCTAACATCGAAAACAGAAGAAATGGGGATAGGAACGCAGTAAGGGATCTGCTTTCTGAAATTCAAATTGCAGAAGATTCTAACCGATATTGAGCTAAATGGAAGCAAAATACCTGAAATCATTTTCACGAGCTAAAAGAGACACTATAGCAAATTCACAGCCATTTATCTGCAAGTAATTATAGAGCGGGAAAAAAAAATATCATTAACTCATGCCTACAAATAGGAAAGACAGCTAAAATTTGTTGTTGAGGCTAATATTCAAATTGCTACTATAACCTCCATGCCAAAAAATCTGTCCCAATTTGACATTGGTGCTGAACCAATGTCAACTCCAGACACCATATATCCAAATATGTGCAGACACGTAATTTTGGATAAAGGGATTAAGGGTTTGTAGTAGAAATGCGGTATAAAATCTCCCCATGTTTTGACTTAACAAAGCAACCATTTCTATATAATCATTTTTAGAAAGTTGTACCTATTGTAAATTGTGGGAATATATTTAACAAAGTCGGCATTGTTTGACCACAAAGCCAAAATAAAGACTATAAATGGGATGTAGAGAGTACTATACACCACACGAGATATATTAGGACTCCATCCATTACGTGAGATAATGTACAGAATCGAAGTTTTAACCCGTATCAAAAGATTATCCGAAAAGATGAACAAAAGAAAAAGTCAACAAACCAATGTTAGCTGCCCGTTTTCTGTGGAACTAATAGTTTTATCCATGTTGGTCTTGAAACTCCATCGCAGAATTGACATCAAAGACAACGTCCCTAAGACTTCAAGTTTTGGCAGAGACCTATGATGTAGGATTTCAACAACAGAATGTATCACTTCTTAGTCAGCGATTCCATAAGTGGACGTAACCAAAGAAAATATTACTCGTAGTATTTCTTAATATCTCTTATTTAGTGGTGAAGTGAATATTTAAGAGCCAAAAATATCGCATAGCATCACTAAAATAATAGTGATATATCTGATTGGTCAAGAATGATATCAATCTTTCATTTTAGAATTTCAGAAGAACGAAATTTGTGGAAGCATCACCTGATCTCAATGGTGCCATTCTGATAAAGTAAAAGAAGCCCATGCCTCTCTTCATCTATCTTGAAAACACTGGTCCAGCAAATGGGTCTCTCGAGTTTTACTTCAAAGGTGGAATCAGCATGCCCCTGTTGAGTACCATCTTGCTTAATAAGTTAAAAGACGGATAGTATTATAAAGGTTAAACAAAAAAAGCAAATTATAACGACTCTCGAAAAAAGACACAGAAAGAGAGAATTAGTACGGTAAGCAAATTAAATACCTGGATTAAGGATTCAAAAGAGTACAGCAGTAACAATTCTGTACAGCAAACCAAAAGCTGCAAGTTCTCCGAACTTTGAACTTTGAATGATTTTTCAATTCCTTCCAAGCTTCCCTCTGTGTGTCCACTAGATTCTTCAGTCTTATTATTAGCTTTGTCATCGTGAGACACGGTGTGAGGATATGTTTCACCATATGCTTCAGAAACACACTTAGTATCCTCTGCAAAAAGTACTGTAGCTATTAAACTCAAACATAGGCAAACAAAAACCACCTTCATCCAAAGCATATTGTCCAAATTTGACTTTTGCATTCAGCTGCTATTGACTTTAACCATTAATTTCCCTAAATATATGGAAAGACGACATGCCAAAGTTTATCATATTTAATCACTGAAAGCAATTGTTCACATAATCTCATCAAGTTTGCATCAATAGTATATTGTGAGAAACATCTTAAATCAACATTGTTGAACCACCAAAGTCAAACTGGGGAAACACAAATGAGATGAAAGGACAAAATCATCGAAATCACTACTTGCCTAGAATATACATCGAAACTGCAGGTGACTCGACGGTATGTTCTTCAGGAGTGGAGCTGATTATACAGCCATTGGAGCTATCAAGTGTTGCAACAAGTGCATCCCTTCTCAAGGCAATCACCAACTCTTTTCTGTGTGCACTATGCCGAGATTCCGACTCATCCAAACCTTTTGTGAGGCCAGAATTATCTAAAAATATGATCTTGGATAATGTAACTATAGGGGAGCTTGAACTGGAGAGAGCATCAATCACAAACAGAACAGAGGAAGACTTGACACATAACACTGTAACCTGAAAACGGAAACAAATGCATAAATTTTATTTAGGTCTTATGAAAATAACTACACCCTTTTTTTTTTTTTTTTTTTATATATATTTCCATATTTCCTTTTAGGTAATGTTTCAGATTGTCCCTTTTCCAAGTACTCATCCACTACCCAAGTAGGATGTGAAAGTAAACCGGTTATTATTGTATCTAAGACCTTTTAGGGTATGTTTACAAAATCTTTGTCAAAGAAACAGACAGTACAATTTGCCAAATGCAAAATGGTTATCAAAATGAGAGTGCACAGACCTGCCCGCTTTCATATCCAACAGCAAGTCTGGCTCCATGGTCAATGTGCCTTAAGGTGCATACAGGAGAAGTGCTCACGGTAAACACAGCAGAAAGTTGAGATCTGTTTTCTTCATCCAAATCGTAGACTAATAAAACAAAAAAAAGCATAGTACGCGGTAAGAGATGATTTCTTTTAAGCAAATAGACATATAGACAAAAATAATAAATGAATAAACGTTTAACTAAATAATAACAAGAAGCATGGATTGATAAGAAGGGAGTGACCTAAGGAAGTTGCAAATTGTGTAATCAAGAGAACAAAACATAATAAAAAGGGCATCTGAAATTTGCACTGTACCACTATTTATCAGTCAAATCAATTTCAAGTCGACGACTGCTATGTAACCAATACCCAGTAAATACAAAACCTAAAACATTTCGTCAAAAGGACATCGTTTGAAATTTACCATCAGGAGAACCGAACAAACTGGCATAACTCAACTAGCCAGCTTATTCACAAGAGTAAATGATTGGAACAGCCTCGCCTCTCTATTCAGTTCATAATAATACTCAGGAACTACCTAACTTAATGAACACGACATAAGATCCTCTTCAGGTAAGTACTCAACCTAGCACTCATTCTCAGAAAAGTTCATACAAATCTTCCCTGAATGAGTTATGACATTGAATTTCTCTCTCAATAACATACTCAAAAGTAGAGAAACTTCTGTCTCGCAATACATGAATTAACTTTCAGCCACAAACAATGAAAACTTGACGTGTACTGCACATGGTTATACAGTAATGGACAGGTTAGACGGCAGAAGTGTCAGACCTTCAGATTTAGATCCTGACACAACATGCAGCTTGGCTTCAATGGAATGCTTAGCGAGATGGTAAAGGTAAACCTGCATAATGCAGAATAGAAGCACTAAATATACCTTTTTGAAACAATTTATAGAGCAAATAGACACATATATCAATTACTCACCATACCACTGCTATTCCCAACTGCTATATTTAATGTTTCCGTACAAAAGTCCACAGCTGATATTGATGCAGTAACACCAGGAATACTGATACCTTTGACCTGCAAGCAGGACACAATTTAATAAAAGAATCAAGCAAACACTTTGAGCTTCGTAAATGTTATAGTCTGACTAATAAAGATAAGTTTTACAGCAATGAGGCTCCTACATCGATCAGAGAAGAGAAAATTCTTTACAAACCAGTGAGCTATACCTCCTATCAAAGGGTTTTAGGACAAAACCTTCATTGGACTTATACAGTGGATTATCTCTCTTTTATGGGTGTGGCCCAACGTTAGGTAGAATTTATAAACAAAATGTCTTTAGTAGGAGAGTAAAGTGAACCTCTGGATATAATATGCAGAGAGGAATCAGCATTGGGTATGTTGCATCCCATATTCGAACTGAACTATCTTTGTATCCAGCTACGTACAATCTTTCAATAACACTCTGTCTTGAAGGTGGACGCTGACAAGGGACGCCACCATTTAAAGGCCACTTTGTATTTCCATCATTTGCCTGAAGTGTTTTTCTTATTTCGGAAGCCATCTGAGGAAAACAAACTGTATTATTCAGAGTCAGAAAGCAAGATCTGTAAGCACCGCAACATCAACAATGAGAGAGCCTTAAATCCCAAAATAATTTGAGGTTAGCTACATGAATCATTACTTAAAATTGTCTAATTAAACAGTGAACAGATAAGAAGTAACTAAGAGGAAGGGAAAACAAACAGGGAATAAAACATAAAGCTAAGAAACTCATCAATATTACGGAGTAGAAGGAAAAAAACTAAAAAGGAGGTTAAAAGAAGAGCATAATATAAAGATAAAAAATCTAATAATAATGTTAATCGTGCAGGAAGTGTGATCAACCTCTGACAGTACCACTGAATCTTGAGTGTTTTTATGCACTGAGATGAGCTTTCCCACAGTCAAGTATGGTTCTGTTGTAGGCACAGTACTTCTGTAAATGACTGGAATGGTACGGGAGTTATCTTGATGAGATATTAATTCTGACAAGCAATGACCCTCATAGAATTGCAGCTGACCGGGACTGCTCAACAAAAATAACGATGTAGTGCCTGTATCCTCCACTACATTGAAGGCAGGAAGCAAGATCATATCCGCAAAGGAACCTTCAAGGGTAATGTTTGTTCTCTTGATGGTCTTCAAACTATCTCTTCCAGGAGACCACTCAAGATTCAAGATCTGTAAAAGCCTTAGCACATTATATGATATGCCAAATAGAACGTTTAGAGACAAAATAAACTCAATTTTGAATACCCACTAAATAATACTCGTGCTCTCTTTGTCCACGAATAAACTTTCCAGTTTCCTTTTTGAGTTGCCTGTGAATCAATTTCCCACTTGGAAGTTGGAACCTTTTTATATTCAATGTATGTTTTGTGTCATTCTGGTTGGTGAACCCATATCTTTACTAACTTCCATTTTTTTCATCCTCATGTTAATGTGTTGTTTAACTACCATGAAAGAAACCTAGAAGTTTATTCATTGGCAGAGTAAGTAAGAGATAGTTCGATGCTCATGGCTATAACTGAGTTTTGCAGATATTATAGTGGAAAAGAGATATCTTGTCCTTTCTTCATTGCAAAACAAAATAAAATGAAGTGATTAGCAAGGCAATTTGGAGCTGTTCAGTAAGAAACAGACCGTAAGAACTTCAGGAGATCCAATTTTATCGCCACCATAGACAAAGAGTTGGCCACCATGATCATCATGTAATTCACTTGCAGACCAATGTAAAACAATGACAGGAAATCTTTTATCAGCTGATGACAACTGAAGTTTGACCATATTATTAGCAGGTTTTCCAGCGTTGTGATCACTGATAGTTGCCCCGCTCAACAATTTCCATAACAAGATATCTCCATCGTCATAGCCAACTGCTGCAACAGAACCGTCTGATGAAGCCCAACAGAGAGCGACAATCTCTTTGCCCTCCTGTTCCTTACACGTCGCATCCTTAGGTTCACTGTTCCCGGCTTTTGTAGGATGGTTAGCTCTATCTTTTATCTGTTGATCATTCAATCCTCTAATGAGAACCAGCGCATCTTTAGAGACATCCCATAGAACAATGACACCACTAGCATATGCAAAAAGTACCCTGAAATAAACGTTTTGAATATATTACTAGGTACCTTGAGAGTATATTTTAACTTTGAGAGTTTAGAAAATTAACTCAGGTAGGCCAGTAAGTTACATAACCACAAATTAAAACTCAAAGTCAGAGAAAACGACGCAAGATAAGATATTAAGATATGACAAAAATGAATGACCATTGCTATAATACTTCATGAGAAAATAAACTCGAATGCTTTTAAGAACCGCTGCTACTTATTGTGTCCCCACATTCCCAATTAGTTTCCTTGTTTTAAGACAGTCTCATAAAAATACAAATGTGAGGCTAGCTGAATTGAACTAAAATCTACGACGTTATACCTATTAATTAACCTATAGAAGCTGAAATAAAATATAAATAAATAAAATACGCTAAAATATAGGTCAGTCTCTTGATAACTTTTTCACGAGACTGTCTCATTTGAGAATTGGTTTATTACCCCTCACCCTAGGTCACTGCACTACAAGAGGGAAAAAAAAGAGTAACAGAAATTAACTGAAACATCCTTCAACATGGGTGGGGAACAACTCCGAGTAATCATCTTACCTTTTCCTACCAGAACAGGGCTGAGGAAGAATTCCAACAACAGACTGGTAATCAAGCAATGAAGTGGCAGCAGCCTCTGTGAGTCCAATAACAACAGTACCTCATGTTACTACTCATATTGTACAAGAGTAATCAAAAGTAAAACACATGGGCACTCATAGTTACAAACCCTATGTTTCTATACATTATTAATCTCAACTTAAGAGCATGCCCAACATGTAGATGGTGTTTCTTTGACTCTTCGGTTCATATGTTCCATGCATCGTCTATAAGTAAAGACAACTATGACAAGTTAATGTTATTTTCTTTAAGAGCAACCAGCCCCAACATGGTTGGCGAAAAAAAAAACACAATACAATTGATGTAATGTTATGATATAATACAATACAATTACATTTTACCAAAAAAAAAAAACATGGTTGGCGAACAACAATATAGTTTTTTTTTTTTTTTTGAGTGAACAACAATATAGCTGAAAATGCTGAACATACTGGGAAATTTTTTGTCAGAGACCACCAATGGAGTATGAAATAGTGTGTTGTAGTATTCATTTACCAGAAACAGAATTTGCTGGGATGTTAAATTTCTGTGTCAACAGCTTTGTTTCTCTGGCATCATATTTTAGTACAGAGACTAATCCACAATCATCTCCAAGATACCTGTATTAAAGTGTCCAATCATCTTAGATCAGAAATACTAATAAGTCCCTTAATATCCAAGGTGTATAAGCAACATTACTATGGCAACAAAAATACCCAAGTGCCTCAACGGCTCCCGCCTGTGGCGAAGTAAGGAGGGCCGTAGCCTTACCCCCTCTGTGTTTTTAACACACGGTGGTTTTTGGTTAATCATTATGAAAAAATGATGTTGTAAAATGAACCAATAGTCTGCTACTGCTTCTTCACGATACAAGTAAAAGGAGCGTCATGACTGAGTAATTACATATAGTTGGTTTCCTGGATAACGGCAAATGCAGTAATATTTGATTGCCAATGTAAGGTGGCTGCAATATATCTGTGCTCAAGATCCCAAACCTGCCCAGATATTACACATGCTGAATAGCTGTATCCAAATTACCAAGAAAGACCTTCTTTATCAGGAAACGTACCTGAATGTCATTTTCATTTGAGATGCTGATGAGCAAACCTTGATTCTGAAGGAACTGAAAATTGAATAACACGAGAGATTAAGCATCAATAATTAGCAGATTTACATGTTAAGACCTGGGGTCGTTGGACTCTGGATCATAAGATGTATTTTTCGTGCGATTTGCCAAATATTTGAGCATAAAAAAATTCACACTTCTGTACAATAATCACTTAGATACACTACTGGGCCGACAACAATGCAGGACAACAACAGAGCTAAAAATCCTGACGAGTTCAAAGAATGTTTGTCATCAGACAATTAAGGTAGTCAAACTGGCAATAGCCTAAAGTTATGTACCATATCTCATGCTAACCATCCATCCACATCAGTGATTTTTGTGGAATTGTAGAGCCAACAATTCTGCAGAAAGGATTAGCAGGAACCTATAGACTAAATATAGGTATGAATGCCACAAAAGAATTGACCAATTCAGAAACATTTACATTGTTTGATCATCGTCCATTTAAGGCACTAAAGTTTTGTTTCTAGAGATGAACTGTTAGGAACATCATATATTCATATCAGGTTACCTCTAAGTGTTTAAAAGGTATTTCCTTAGGAGATTCCAGGAGGCCTTCAATATTGTCACCACCCATGACTTTAATCCTTCCATCTCTGATACATAAGACGCAAATACGAGAAATTGTTACAAAAATTTAAAATGCATCTATTCACTTCCAGAGTCAGACACAACAAATAACAAGATGACTTCTATTCCTGAGATTTTAAAGTATATAAGCATACAGACGCATAAATAATCATGCACACTGAAGTATAACTTTGATGTGAACGATTATAGCCTTCGTCCATGTTTTTGTACGCTTTCACAGGATTATGCATGTACTGCATCTGAATGAATTTTGTTGGTTCTTATTTTGCGGCATCCATGAATAAACTTCCACTTAAAATCTTTCCTTTTTATTCATGTATGTTACTTGTGGAGTTGTGGTCATTATGATATGTTGTCCCATATCTTTCATTAACTTGCATTTCTACTCAAATCTTACCTTGTTCCTTTATTTTTGTGCAAAACAAACTAAGTTTTTTCACATGAACTTTGGATGCGATACCTATTACCTACATAAATCATGGACAATAGTAGGATTACTCACAGTGTTCCAATGGCCAAAATCTGCTGAACGGGATCGTGAGCAAGGCGAGACGCAGTAGAAGGGATCCCATAATGACTAATAACTCGTGGATTTAAGTCAATCAGCGCCTCCTGCTTCAGTGAATGAGAGCCACCCTATTCATTTTGTAATAGATGAAGAAAATTATTAATAACATTAAATGAGCATAAAACATCCGCTTCACCCTTAACTCGCAATTTGCATGACCCCTTGAGGTACTAGGGTAATGTTGTTTTTTTGGTAGTAAAAAACTCTGGGATCCCATAACGTAAGAGCAGGAGGTCAGGCATTGGTGAGGGTAAGAACATAAAGGGGTCAAAAGCACCCAAGGAAATAAGGGGCTGTATTTCAAGGAACGTAGAGCCATGAATGTTTCAACAACCATAACTCCAAAGTTAAATGTACTAGGAAGAGATGAAAAGGAGCGGAGCAGTGTTAATGTCAGAAGGGAATTATATAATGACAGTAGCTTGACAAAAAGCATTGTCAATATATATATAGTTCCCTTATATTTATGAAAACATTTAAACACATAACAATAGACTAACATCGATTGAAGCTTGTGTCAAAACTACGCACTGTCAGAGCCAAACATTCCATAGTATGGGGTCATTTCAGTTCAGTAATATGTAACTTAAACTATAATTATTACTCCCGTATTTATTTTCAAAACGGCCAAATTCATCAGAGTAAACATCGCTCGCCTAAAATTCTGTGGAGTCTCAAGACACCTTCACGCCACTGAAACCACCCAATCATTACTCTACAAGAATCAGCTAATCAAATTCAAGGTGGAAAAAAGATACACCAACTACCAATATAGAACATTGGACGAAGTTGGTACGAAATTCGTCCACTTCCAAAGACCGAAGAAGGTTCCGTCCTAGAACATTAAGATACAGAGGGAGTAGTAATATTCTCTCCTTACGTCGCAAATGTGGTACACTCACATCACATGCAAGTTTTTCACTTGAGCAACAGTAGTCATCTTCACACTCTGAACTATAGTAAACAATTCCCATTTCCATCGGGGGCGAACCAGAGTTAAAATTTTAGGGGTAGCGAGCGAGTTCTATCATATTTGCTTACTATAAATATCAAGTTGGGCTACTTTTACGAACTTTGGGGTAGCAAAATTCGATAATCTTAATCAATTCTGATCTTTTACGTTTGCTACTAGCTAGATTCCCCTCTCTTTCCATGAAACTCAACCTTATCAACATTTCAACCGAATAATGATCAACAAAAAAACAAAAGCACTGTAAGGGTATCATTCTATTGAGATTATCAACATTTCTACAACCCAGAAACTGCATATTTCAACAACAAAAAAGCACTGTAGGGGAATCGTAAATGATGATCACAATCTCCGATTCCTGGATACACAGTTCAAAATTATAAAACCCTAACAATTAACAATGATCAAAGAAGAGGAAAAAATAGTACCTGAGACCCA
This sequence comes from Agrostemma githago, assembly GCA_958450325.1. NCBI lineage: Eukaryota > Viridiplantae > Streptophyta > Magnoliopsida > Caryophyllales > Caryophyllaceae > Agrostemma > Agrostemma githago. The sequence continues at coordinate 65,876,720 of OY288255.1, read as the reverse complement.
GAAGACTGCTTGCTGAACAATTTGGTAAACATGATGAGAATCAATGGTGAATTACGTAGCTTAGCATCATAAATGTGAAAGTTTTGTATGTTTTACGACTGAATTATTATGTATACAAAATCGCAAATTCGAAATTAGGAAGTCAATAATAATAATGGATATATTTCCAGAAAACAGAGAGTTAATTTGGATTGAGAGAGATGAAGAATCAAAGTTTGATTCGAAATCGTGGTTGCTAATTGTGAAGAGACGGAATTTGGAATGAGTCTGGTAATTCCGTTGAAATGTTGTGTCTCATGACGCACAGATCAAATAATATTATTTGGTTAGAAAATATAAGACTAGTCAGTGGTATATGGTTGTCTTTATCTGTCCGAATGAGTATTATTTGACTTGTCGTAAGTTTATGATGGATAGTTCCGTCACAAATCAGAATTTGTCTTCTTGGATATCCGACTCCTCAAATATTTATTTGACCCGTCACAAAATTTATAATAGATAATACCGTTTTCTCGGATTTGTAACTCCAAATCCCAATTTTAGTTTTTTAATCTGTATTTTGGAATATTTTTGTTCATGGGAGTAGGTATCATTGGTTAATCATGCATCACGTAATGGACTGATATCAACTAATCCACAAAAAAAAAATCTAAAAAAAAAATCAACTAATCCATTTAGTAACGTAGGGTAGGAAGTGAGTAAGTGAACGCTTTAAATTAAGGATCAACCAAAGTAAATGATTATCTGTGTTTGAGTTTATTTCTTATTAAAAAAAATAATTGTCTAGGGAACATGAATTCGACAAGACGACAAGCGGTGTACATTATATATTCCGTACACAAGTTCATGAATTGGGGAAAGTTGGTATTGTGGAATTACGTAGGTTATAGCAACACCTTTCGGTATAGTGGTAACCACACAACAGGTCCCAGACACTTTCGATCTTACTAGGTCGGTGTACTATCCATGTTTAAATGATACATGTTCCAGACTTTCGATCTTTGGGACGAAATTAACGAGTTTCTTGAACGATTATGGCCAACAAGCACAAAATAATACTAGTATGTTATGAGTATCAAGCATGGATCAGAATTAATCCCAACAACACCCAAATCACCCAAATCAACTTACATGCATCAACTACCCTACAATGTCACGACCTTAAATATCACACATCAAACTCCCCAAACCTAAATCTTTATTTGTCGTCAAGCAAACACATCATCAAATATGACAAAGAACAGTGACAACGTGCACCACACAACAATGTTTGATTTAGAGACACAGATTAATGAATTCTAAAATTAGGTTTAACATTAGATGAATCGTGAATTAGCTTGGAGAAGAGTGAACTGAGTATTGGGTATCTGGATCGGCAGCGAATTAGGTAAAATACTAAATCCTCGTTGGAACCTATATTTGAAAGCTCGAATCGAGCACAAATCAAGCCTTTTCGAGTCGAGTTTTACAAATCAAATCAAATACGGAGTAGCAGCTTTCAGATTCTATTAGCTTAATTTTGAGATTGTTCAAATCGGGTAGGTGATTCGGATCAAATTAACTTTAGCTCTTAGTACACGGAAAATGACCCATACCGAATGACAGGTGTTCACCGGTCCAAACCCGTGGACCGGACCGTAAAAATACACTAAATTTGATTATTTTTTTAAAAGTGTGGACCAGACCGGACCGCGGACCGTTCACCAAGTTTTTGGCGACCTGGAGACCGGACCGATATGTGCCCCAGTCCGATCCAATTTACCGATTCCGATCACTTTGTGAACACCCTCTACCGAATAATCCGATTCGATTAATCCGTTTGAAATGGAAACCAAGAAGCATAAACTCAAATCGAATGTGAGCAACAATTACACAAACACAGAATAAATAAGGTCATGTTTATGAACTCGGTAAGCAGAACCTTCATTACTCGTAGTAGTCGTCACCATCAACTCTTCCCTATCTTCACACTCACAACATTCCACCTCCCACATCGCTCAACCTTCTCTTCCATGGCGGCGGAGGACACCTCTTCCCTGAAAAGGGTTTACCCCTTCTCCACGGACGCGGGGCTCAAGCGCGTGGGGACCCACAACGGTAGCTTCCACTGCGACGAGGCTCTTGGTTGCTTCATGATTCGCCTCACTGACAAGTTTTCTGGTGCTACCGTTGTTCGAACCCGCGACCCCCAGGTTTCCATTCCTCCCTCCTCCGTCTCCGTATCTATATGTTCGTCTTCTTTGTTTAATTCGAGCTGATTTGAGTTGAGTTGTGAGGGTGCAGGTGTTGGAGGGTTTGGATGCAGTGTTAGATGTTGGGGGTGTGTATGATCCAAGTAGAGATAGGTATGATCATCATCAAAAGGGTTTTGGGGAGGTTTTTGAGCATGGATTTGGTACTAAGCTCAGTAGTGCTGGTCTTGTCTACAAGGTACTCTACTCTACTGTTACCAAGTTTTCAACTTTTTTTTTTTAAATACATTGTTTTTCTTTTTGGCAAATTCTTGTTTGTGACGGAAATATCCGTCTTAAGCTTGTTAGGGATCGAATATATGGGATAAGACAAAGCCTAGGGTTCCTTGTTGGGTATATTTGACCCGTTATTATGATGGATATGCCGTCGCAAGGAACACGAATTGTTATTTTTTTAGGCTGCTATTGATTTTAATCTTGATTCTGGTAAGGTGGGTTTTTAGCCTTGATGTATGTTTTATAGGATTGGGTTTCTTAAGCTTATTATGGATCAAATATATGGGATAGGACAAACTCATGTGCCTATAGGAGAAGATTTTTTGGCATTTTCGTAGTTGGGTATATTTGACCTGTTTTAATGTTATGACGGATATGCCCATTGCAAGGAAGACGGACGGTTATTTTTTAGGTTGCTATTGATTTTAATCTTGATTCTGGTTAAGATGGGTTTTCAGCCCTGGTGTATGTTTTATAGGATTGGGTTTGTTTTGAAATTTCAGCTGTTTTTGGATTGCATATTCAAGCGGAGTTCGATTCTGAACTAGATTATGGTCATATTTGGGATAGTTTATCAAAAATGAGTGTTTTTAATTCTTTATTCTTCAAAACCCGGAAGCAACAAATTGGCACTTCTATTTCTAGAGCTGAAAGGTTGGGTTTTGAGCTTTTAAAAAGCTAGGCGAAATACACACTATGTTTGGTTTCGATCTTTGTGTCAGGTAAGGGGCTGTTTTGGATGAGAGTTGTAATTAGTGGAGATATAGAATGGGTTGATTTCTACTTTCTAGTATGCTCTTGTTTGTTATGTTATTGGAGAAAAAGTGTTTCTATCGTGTTATGTCAAGGGTAAGATTGTGTATTGCAATCACTTATCTGGCCATTTTACTGGGATTGCATAAGGCGTTTTGTAATGTTGTTTGTTTGTTATGGGTGATCTTATAATTTCTTATTGGAGTTGTATGCAGCATTTTGGAATGGAGATAATTGCCAAGGAGTTGAAGCTGGAATCAGCACACCCGGATGTGTTTCGGCTGTTCATTTCAGTCTACAGGAACTTCATGGAGGTTTATTCTTTTTTCTCTTTGTTATTGAACTGCTTATTCCTGTAACTTCTGCTGCATAATTGTTGTGCTGTTGACCTTACTTTCATTTATTTTAGACTCTGGCAATCAATAACTTGAACTTTGGGGCTTTTGAGGTTTGGAGCCAATAATGTGTTGCTTATTCATAATAGATTGGTTCTTGTTAATTGATTCAAATATGATTTTTTGGACATGTAAGAAGGTTGGATATGATAATTTGTTACTAACATCATGAGCTGCTAGCAGCAGAGACGATTCTCGATTGATATTTACTTCTGTCAGTTTCCTGTAAAATCTTGTTTACTACAGAATTTCACACTTTTCTACTGAATTTCTATTTCGGTAAAGCAAACTGACTCACTAACTATAAACGGTTCTTGAGTTTTGTAGTACAATGTCCATGCATTTTGGTGCCCATTTTATCATTAGTAATTAGAAAACAACCTCTTTGTGTTTCTGACCTGACACAAAGCATAAGGATGTGTACATTTGACCCCCGTACGACAATGCCTCTTTAGAAGGGATATTGTTGAAGTTGGTTCCTCGAACAATTTATGAAGCTTATCTTGTTCTTTGTAGGCTATTGATGCTATTGACAATGGAATCAATCAGTATGATACTGACAAACCACCAAGGTATGTGAATAACACGTCTTTGTCGTCAAGAGTTGGAAGACTGAATTTGGACTGGACAGATCCTGATCAGTCTGCTGAGAAGGAGAATGAAGCTTTTGAGAAAGCAATGAACCTTGCCGGTGGTGAGTTTTTGGATGTGAGTTCCCTACTGTCTCATCCTTTTTTATTTGTAGTTTAGTACTGCCTATAGTTGTTTTTTCTTTCTTGCGTGAATGCTCGAAATCTATTTTGTCCCATATAAATGTTTGCTATTAACATTCAACATCTTTGCGGATTGGTTACAGAATGTCCAGAGTCTTGCAAAATCATGGTTGCCAGCCCGATCAATTGTGGTGGAGAGTCTCTTAGCAAGAAAAAACATTGATGCTACTGGAGAGATTATGGTGTTACATAAATTTTGCCCCGTAAGTTTGCCAAATATTTCACTTGAATCATCTTTTTCCTTCGTTATGCATCCTATTAGTGTTTTTGGTGTAAATGAAAACTTTTTTCAAATCAACTCTTTTAGACCACCAACGAAACTTCTGTGGTGATCTCGCTGTTTATTTTACTTGCATTTCTCATTGTAGTAGAACGAGTATATACAAAAAGCTTGATTTTGAGGGATCCATATTGAAATGATTTTCTTACGTGCAGTGGAAACTCCATCTTTTTGAGCTCGAGGAGGAGATGAAGAGTGATCCTCTCGTCAAATATGTCCTTTATCAGGTACGCTAACAATTGGCAACAGAACTTCACAGCTATGGCCATTAATGGACTGGAGAAAGCGAATAACCTGGTCCAAACAAAACAATAACAGCTGAAGTACACTCGAACAGTCTAACCAAATTGATTTGACCCAAAAAAATGCCAACCCTAAATGACCCAAAAAACGGCTATCTTTTGCTTGACTTGATTATTGAGATTGGGTGCGGAAACTCGAGTATGCGTTGATTGAACATGATATTGTTGTTTGGCAGGATGAGAGGAGCAAACAGTGGAGAGTGCAGGCTGTGGCAGTTTCACCCGATAGCTTTGAGAGCAGAAAACCTCTTCCAGAACAATGGAGAGGGCTGAGGGACGATGATTTGTCGGCAAAGACGGGCATCCCGGGTGGTGTTTTTGTGCACATGAGCGGTTTTATTGGTGGGAATGCTTCTTACGAGGGCGCTCTAGCCATGGCTAAAGCCGCTCTAAAGTTGTGAGATTAGTGCTCAGGTTTTCGCTAAATTTTGCTTGGTTCAATTAGTGAAGAGAAACTAGTTTACAAATAGAATTTCCATTTCCTATTGTCATTATCAATTTGTACTCTCCCCATTGCTATTAAAGGACAGAGTTGAACCATCGACGATCGACAAAAAGTTGAGCCATTCCTAATTTAGTAATTTCCTATCGTTCTTAGACATGATTCTATGTTCTATTGATATATATTCTCGTGTTATAAGGAGTCTACTCACCGAAGATATCTTAGTCTAGTGGTTAAGACTAAATACTCTATTCTCATTATACTTTGCTAACGAACTTTGATACGTGTTTTCATTAAACTTTGCACCCTATTGATCATCTTCTGTGACAGTACAGTCTACTTGTATATGAGCTAAGATTCAAGGTTCTCATTCTTTGACAGTTTCGGGTTGTCCCTCCATATTCACATGTTGTCCCTTCTGTCAATTTTGAGTTGTGTACTTGTGTTAGACAAGTTCTGCCTTCTGGTCCTTCCAAAGCTTTTCTTACATGTGTGATCAGGTACCGATGTTCCAGCGTTAACCTTGGAAACTACCAGTGTGAGATGATAACCACTTTGGTTGTGACCGATAAAATTTTCAAGTCGATGACTGTCTTACTGTGACATGGCTATTTTCTTCCTGTCACGATAAATATTTCTCTATTTGTGTCTGTCTATGTTTGCTTCATTTTTAACCAACATACCTTCTATTAGTACTCTCTTTTTTGTCGATGTTTTTTAAAGAAAAATCAGAATATGGTAAGAGTAATTTTAAAATCCGTAGTAAAATGACGGTAATTATACGGAGTAGGTAAAATAACTTGCACATTATAATGGTTCATTTCCATTATACTCCACATTAACTCATCACCTTCTTTGACTGTTCATAGACTGGCTACTGGTATGAGTTAAGGACTTAAGGTTTTAAAGGCTCACATTATTTGACAGTTAATGTTGTCCCTCCAGAGTCAATCATGCATAGTCCATACTCATTACTCATTCATTACTCTCGCACGTATTCAGGATCAAGAATTAAGGACCTTCAACCTTACTTGCAACATGTTACATGTTGTCCACTTGTCCCTCCAAATTTAATACTCCTCCAAACCAGTATAACTCTTTCTTTTGACGGACATATCCTATTACTCTTCTTTGATAAAATAAAACATATCGTCATTTTATAAGCATTTTGCTTTTGTTTTATCTACCTCATATAGATAATATTTGATCCGTTGCGAGTTTAATATTCTAGTGAAGAAGATGTTCCAAAGGATAAATATGAATTTGGTCCGCCTCATCTGAAAATGAAGCGGGTATACATCCGTCTATCCTCTACAGTCTACATACAAGAGTACTCCTGATAAGTAAGAAACCATTTAAAAGGAATTACACACATCAATACATCATGCTCTTATTAAAAGTTTTACGCCTAAAAATAGGTTCTCGGAGGGAGTAATTAATATTACTCCGTATTTGTCAACCTATTCTAATGTGTCCGACAATCTCTCAAAAAACTTAATCGAGATACGCTACGAAAGAAAATGAGAATGATTCTACAATAACATCACGTGAGAGAGCTTTGAACTCGCAATATAATCTCTAACATTGGTCTTCCTTGTGACAGTCATCCTAACGTTAAAATTAGTCAAATATATCATATTCTACTAGGAAAAAAAAGGCAAAAAAAAAAAAACTTGGACCTATACACATATTTGATCTGTTGTAAATTTAAAAGACGGATATTTTCGTCACAAAACATAATTTGGTATGGACTATGGAGTACTAGGTTGCACGGACACTTCTCCAAACCGTCGTGTCGTGTCGGACACTCGTGTCGGACACCGACACACGTCGGACACACGACAATACGTCTCGGACACCTGAAAAACCGTGTCTGGTTTTTTTAATTTATTTAGAAACGTGTCGGACACGTTTCATGTTATTTTGAGACGTGTCGGCCACGATTCGTACTATTTGGAGACTCATCGGACACACTTAGTATTGTTTATGAATTTATGGACTTTAATAAAATAACAATATTATACTCCCTCCCATCCATTCAATTCTTTACACTTACTATAAATGGACAATCCAATCAATTCTTTACATTCTCTTTTTGGCAAAATACTTTACCTTATAATCCTTATATCCTTACTCTATTTACACAAAATGACACTACTTTTTCCTTACTTTAACTTTGGTGGACCCATAAAACCATTTGATTTACCAATAATACTCTTACTTTTACCACTTTTCTTAAAACTTGTGAAATCACCCATGTCAAGAATTGAATGGATGGGAGGGAGTATGTTTATATGGTTACTTGATACTATAAACGTTCTACTTAAGACAAAATAATTAGTTAATTATTATATTACATTAGTATAACTGTTTAAGCTTTTTAAGATTTGATTTTAACTGAGTTTATAAGACTTTAATTTTTACTCCGTATATTGTTATTTTACGATAATTGTGATAAATTAAGTAACCAAACCTATATTTTACGTATAAAAAACTTCAAATTTTCTTTGTTTAAATATGTATATTGATTTTTTTTTTCTGCCGTGTCCGTGTCCTATAAATTTTCGAACACCGTATCCTGTGTCCGATACGTCTCCGTATCCGTGTCCGTGTCAGTGTCTGTGCAACGTAGATGGAGTAGCGTACATAGAGTGATAGAGGTAAGCCATGGAGGAGTACTGTAGAATGAATAAAAAGTAAAAACACATTATCCCTTTTTGAAAAAGACAAAACAATTCTCCCCCCACAATTCCAACACTTTGTTCTTTTCATTAAACAATTCCATAAATGATTAACACACCTAATCCCATCTTCTTCTTCTTTTTCTCCCTCTATTATTATTTGCTTCATTGATTGATTAATTTCCCCTGCTTCTTTACATTTCCTCTGTTCCCCTTCCCTCATCTTCATCCTCTTCACAAAACTGTGTTGAGTCAATGAAGCAAAAGAAAAACAATACTCGTCTTTCGATTTTCGTACTTATTTTTACAGTCATTCTCTTTGCATTTTGTATGTACAATGAGACTGTCAAATCCATAGCTCAATTTCCATTTACCTCAAAGAAAGCTATGGAAACAGTTGACGAAGAAGAAGAGATAGAATTACCAGCAGAAGATTGTGATCTTTTCACAGGGAAGTGGGTTTTCGATAATCTAACTCACCCATTGTATAAAGAAGATGAATGCGAGTTTCTTACTGCTCAAGTCACTTGCATCAAAAATGGAAGGAAGGATTCTGTGTACCAGAACTGGAAATGGCAGCCTAAAGATTGCAATTTGCCCAGGTACGTAGAATTCTCGTGGATTGTCAGGGTTCAAACTCGTGACCTCTGACTCGGTCATAGTTGAAATCCATTTATATTCTATTACTCGTAATTCTCAAACTGATTTCTAGAGTATCAAAATGAATCCCTTTATTTTAACTCAACTTAGGGCTCGTTTGTTTACCTGATGAACCGGAAACTTAATTCACATGAATTCGTATTTCATGGGAATTCATATTTTATGGGAATTAAAAATATATTGTTTGGTTGACACGAGAAAAATGAGTTCATGTAGTAACTTGTACACGCCAAGGGGACTTGGTGAGTGATTTCCAATTGAAATTCTTTGGGAAATGACAATTCTCATTAAATGGGCAACCAAATAACTCCTTGAAAATACAATTTATGGGATCTTGTAATTCTCGGGAATTAGAGGAGTAATCAAACGAGCCCTAATGTTCTACGTTTTTGGAGAAAGGCTTATGATTTTGCAATTATTGGAAGGTAGGTTTAAGCCAAAGGTGTTGGCTGAGAAGCTAAGGGGGAAAAGATTGATGTTTGTGGGAGATTCATTAAACAGAAATCAATGGGAATCAATGGTTTGCCTTGTACAGTCAGTTGTTCCTCCTGGTAGAAAGACTTTGGTTAGGTCTGGTTCACTCAGCATCTTTACCATTCAGGTTATTTTTCCTCAATTTCTCCCTTTACTATTATTCTATTCATCACTTTCTATCAACGAACCGATTCAACCAAAACCTTAAGGGCTGCTAGGGTTCGAACTCGTGACCTCTGGCTCTAATATTATGTTAGGAAACCAATTCAACGAAAGACGATGTTTGAGTTCCGTTTATATTCTATTACTAGCTACTCATTCGGGATTCAACTTTGTGAAATGATATCGTCACACCCAAAATGTACTATGTCGCTCATTAGTCCGTATGAGCCAACTGCGGCCCTGTTCTATTTGGACTCATATTTAGATAGTTTCAGTTTAATTCAGACATATTCAGTTAAGTTAAGGTAAGTTCAGTTGGAGACTCGAGTATGTTATCGAAATGGACTTGTTTGCTTGAATTGAAGGAATGGTGAATGGTGCAACATTTTAATGGGACTAACCAAATCTTTATTATACATTGACAAATATCGAAAGGATTATAATGCTACAGTGGAATTCTACTGGGCACCCTTCTTGGTGGAGTCGAACTCTGATGATCCAAAAATGCATAGTATCGTCAACAGAATCATCAGGCCTGAATCAATTGAAAAGCATGGTGCCAATTGGAAGGATGCTGACTATCTTATCTTTAACACCTACATTTGGTGGATGAACACCGTCCGAATCAAAGTCTTGTAAGTACTCGTAGTATTTTTATACTTATTTAGTTAGGTGTCGATACAAGTGAGACTGGCTGTGTTGGACCTGCCCATTGTATCTAGAGGAGAAAATGACACGGTTGTGACTTGGGAGGCATGCTGTGTGCCATGCCAGTACTATGCATTCATTGTGCCATATGGGCGCGCGTGACATTCCCCAATTCCCCGTTTCAGTTCCATTAATTTGGGTGTCAAAGTGAGGTCGTGCTTGATTGAATCATGGGCAATGCTTGTCCATACCAATACATTTACGTGTTTGACTGTTTATCCGTTTCTATCTCTACTTATCGACAGAGAAGTCAATTCGGCACTCTTAAAGGGGTTTAGCTAAGTTACATTAAAATTCAATGACGATTCAATTAATAAGTTTGTATCTGTTGTAACCGAACAGAAAGGGATCGTCTTTTGAAGAAGGGGAGATGGAGTATGAGGAGGTAGAGAGGCCAGAAGCGTATAAGAGGGTAATGAAGACGTGGTCGAAGTGGGTGGACGACAACATTGATCCTAATCGTACCAAAGTCTTCTTCACCACCATGTCTCCTCTTCATATCAAGTACACTAACTATCTTCTCCTCTCCTCTCTTTCTATAATTGGTTTCCAGATCCTATAAACAAGTCACGTTTAACATTATTTAAATTAGGTGTGATCGAGCCGTCTGAAGATTATTCTGACGGCCACATGAGAATTTGCCTATAATTGTCAATCATGTAGATTGAATAAAGGGATTTGTAGCCACCCATATTAACAGAAGTAAAGTCATCAATAATTCAAATCATGTTTGTTAGAGATAGGACTTGGAGTATTATTGCTTTAATTTAGGTGAGTCCAAACCTACTTTATTTTTGCACCTTGACTAACTTCGTAATTGGGGGAGGGAGGATTCGAACCTGAGACCGACTGTCCCTGAGCACCTAGCCTTAGCCATTGGACCAAGACATCTTCGGTTGTTATTCATCTAATCATCGTAACTTAGAGAAGTATGTCTATGTTGTAGAGAATTAACCGTCTTTGAAATGAAATTAGGAGCTTGGACTGGAACAACCCAGAAGGAATAAAATGCGCAAAGGAAACGACACCAATACTCAACACAAGCATGTCGTTTAACGTAGGAACAGACAAACGACTGTTAGTAGCAGCACACAATGTGTCACAGGCAATGAAGAGGGTGCCTGTCATCTTCCTTAACATCACTGCGCTCTCAGAGTATCGGAAAGACGCCCACACTTCAGTCTACACCATACAACAAGGCAAATTGCTTACGCGTGACCAACAGTCGGATCCTACTAACTTTGCGGATTGTATCCATTGGTGTCTTCCAGGTTTACCCGATACCTGGAATGAGTTCCTCTACACAAGTATCATTTCCCGCACTTGAGCCCGAGTCTGAGCCTGACACTGACACGACTCTTCTCACCTCCTCGACCATCTTTTCATTCTTTTCATCGATGTTACGGAAATTGATTTGCTGCAACTTTGATCATCCTGCAAGCCCATGCCAGGCCATTTTTTGTGAATCCCTTAGCTTAGAAATTATTCATGTATAGGATTTTACTCCTCCCCTTGTATTGTAAAGTATAGAAAAAGGTTCAAAGAAAATTGGAGTGTAAACTATGGGGTTACACTCGAAATTGGGAGCTAGAGAAAGATATAGACGACTCACCCTCACCCCTCCAAGGTTTGAATTGTTAACGAACCATCTCAACCAAAAATCTTAAGGCAATGGTTGAGACCCGTTTATATTCTATCATGAATGACTCAAATTGGTTTTGTGTGTATTAAGACTCTTCTCCCCAAGCTCCCAGCCCATGAAGAAACGAAATAAAACCCACCCACGCTATTTTCCATTAACTCGAGTCCCACAAGAGCTAACCAACCTCTCAGGTTAATTAGGCCTAACCTTGCACACGACACTCGGTTTGCTAAAAAGTTTTTAGAGAGAGTTTCATACTCTTTAACTATGACCTCCTTAGCTGTATGGTTTGTGATGGTCAGCTTTCTTTTTTTGGTTTTGCTGTCGGTCCGTTGGTTGACCTTTTCTTGGCGAGGTCGACTACTAACGGGTGTTTCCCCCTCCCCTCGCCCCCTTCCCCCACCCGTTAGTATGTTGATGTAGTCTTTTTTTGGTCTCCTTTGGGTCTCCTCGTTTCCTGTTCGGGTCGAATTTCAGAGGGTGTTCCCCCCTCCTCTCGCCCCCCTCCCCCACCCTTTGGAATGTCGATGTAGTCGTCTTTGTCGAGTCTCTTTAGTCCGTCTATTCTTATTTAGTCTTGGCTGGGTGTTCCCCTCCCCCCCCCCCCCTCCCCCACCTTAGCTTTTGTTAGACTATCTAGGTTCGATTTCGGTTTTGGGTCTTCCTTCGGTTTGGTTGATCGGTGTTTCGACGGTTTCTTTTGTTGTTCTCTGTTGTTAGGAGTGGGTCGGTCCCTCTGGGTCTTTGTCGCCTTTGTTTTGCTTGTGATGATGGCAAGTTGACTTTGCATGTGGTCTTTCGGTTCGTTGGAGGTGGCTGTGGGGTTCTTAGCTACTATACATTATGATCGGAGTGCGATTGCCTTTGAAATAGGTCGGATTATGGTGTTGTGTGGTTTGGTTGTGGTGATGGTTCTCCTTTTCAATGAAGTCTATTAGATATATTATGCTACTTTTTCTTTCCCTAATAATCTCCTTCTTGAGGAGAATGTCTTGTACTTGTCTTTTTCAAGACGGGTTGATGAAGATCTGGGTCATGGGTGTTGGTATCCTTTTGGTGGTTATGGTCAAGGATATGGTTGGGGGTGTTCCCTTTTCCTTCTCGTGGGGTGGCTCTTTCCCTTGGATCGTTGGTCTTTTGTTCGGCTAGTTCATGTTCTAAGTTGCAGGAGTTTTATCTCCACCTGGGACAAGTCTTTTGGCTTGGTCTTCCCTGTTTCCTTTCTACGTCCAAGTGACGTATGTGCAACTTGTTCTTGTCACTTACCCGTTCAGAGGAGTAGGCCGTCTATTGGATTGATCAACCATGAAGATGTGAAGTGGGCTGATGCTCGTGACACTCCTGCTGCTTCTTACCAACACTTTGCTCTTAGGCGCTGTCTTCATCCTTTCTATCCGTTATCAGTTTCTTTTACTTATATGATGTATTATGTAGTATCTCGTTACCTTTACAAAAGAGGGCATACCTTTATGGTAATAGCTCCTATTTTGTAATAGGATGTATTTTGAACCGTTGGCAAAAAAACTATTACTCACTCCAGAAACTATTTTTTTGTAAAATTTCATTAAAATACTCCTCATAAATATTAAGGTAGTGAGGCAAGAAAGTATCCGGAGAGAGTACAATGCATAATGGATGTCTTATATAGGCCCTTAGGTGGAGGGAATACACGTCCACAGAGGGCTAAATACATACAATAACAATAAAAAATAAGACAATCAAAAGCTGGTACAAATCAGGTGGTCCATGATCTTTTGAGGTGTACTCTAATATCGCTTGTGTATTAGCCTATTAGGTAGTTAGAGGTGTAGTAGAATTGTTTTTTTCTCTATACAAATCTATATAAAACAATAAAAAGTCATTCCCTCTTAGTTAATTAGACTAACAAGCTTTCAGAGGTTGACACGTGGCATGTGAAATTAAATGCCAGCTACCCTAACCCCCTAAATGAAAGGCCTCCTAAATTTCTTATCTACCTATTTGCTAACTTCCTTAGTAATATGCTGCCATGTTCCTACTCCCCTCTTCGTTCACCTCGAAACAGAATCTTCCTCCATTACAGCACATTTACTCCTCCATTGAAGTTCTCCTCCATTAAATTCCTTGTGGTTACAATGGCATCCGATGAACTGAAGTTATTTGAGTCTATTTATACTTTCCAAGTTCATACAAATGATAAAATCAGACTTTCGCTTGCCTTCCTCTTTTCATCCCTCTACTCCTTCGCCGACAATTTGCTCCAAAAGTTACTGTCAGCCGCATCCTTCTTCATCGGTAAGATTTATGCTATTTGATTATTGTTCTTTATCGGTCAAATTTAGGCTCTCATGACATTGAATGAGCTAATCCATCCTCAGTTGAAGTCCTAAAATAAATTATTAAGGCCTATTTAAGTTGCTCTTAGATTGAGGATTTTGTGTACTGAGTACCAACTGATAAGGCCTCAGTTGATACCTTAAGAGGACATATATTGCATCTTACTGTATCTCCAGATGAGCTAAATATTTGCATTTTTGGTGCCCAAACAACGATGCATGCAATAGCAATGTTTTTCTTCGTACGCATTATTTGCCCGTTATAACGCACAAAGAAAAGTAACAGAATAAACAGCGACATCGGTGATGATGACCTTCAAGATTTGAGCAACAATTGAACTGTCCGTACGTGTTTCACTCTGTGAGCGAAGGATAATTGACAAATTACAAATTATATTTATTGTTGGAAATTTATTTCATCTGGATATAACTTTTTTTTTTTTATCAGTTTGTAGCATTGTTTTTCAATAATTTCATTTGGGTTCAGGGCTATTGCTTTGTTAGTTCTTTGAAGTGCTTTCTGCAGCTAGCTGTGAACTTAAGATTTAATCTATATTAAGAGAACGTATTATCTGGAAACTTGAATGGATTTGATCATTGATGTGCATTGATAATCATGCTTTCTTATTTCTCTGAACAGCGGTATCACTTGAACCACCACTTTCGAATCGAAGACAAGGGTTTTGGCATAACATCAAATTTGTGGGACAAAGTATTCGGAACATTGTCTCCCTCAAAAACTAGCTGAAGACAGTACATAATTGTCTGTCCTGTGACTGTCATCATATGATCTAAAGTAAATTAATTTAACATTGCCAGTTACACTGATATATTTATCCTCACCATTCTTTATTCACCGTCTTTTATTATGGTTTGATTCTAGGCTTAGCATCTTATGAAAATAATTCAAGTCATTGAGGGTAAGGTTGCGTGCATCTGGTCTTCTGTGCATTCTTTATTCAACTGGTTTACTGGTTGCAGTAGTTAATTGTGTTGCGGCAGAAATAGTTGAATAAAGAAACCTACAAGCATTGGTTGAAAAAAAATAAAAAGTACTTACGTATTATTGTTAGTTAAATGTGTCGTGCTACGCTGTTTTCCACCTATCACGAACTATATTCCAATTTGTTTAGCAAGATTTGGGGGTGTGGCTTACCCAGATTCCCATATTTCTTATTTACTGGCATTGTTTTGCTGTCTACATTACGCTTATCGTTGGGGTTTACACAACTTCACGTAACAAAACCAATCATTAAGAATTTCCACTCTTTCACCAATTGACCACTACGTTGACAACAAACGCTCACAAAGAAGGTACTGCGCTAAAGGAAGATCGCACAAATATACCATTACAAGCCCCGTGAATTTCACGGGCACGAAAACTAGTTTTTTATAAAGCTTGGAATCTCTCGATCAAAAAATTTATACTCCCTCCGTTCCACCTTAAAAGTGGCACATTTCTTAACAAAACCAATAAAATAAGTAAAAGTAGAGAGGGAGTAAAGTAAGTGGATCACCTAGGTAAGAGAGAAGTGTGATAGAAAAAAAGAAAGTGGAAGAAATCAAAGAAATGGTTGAAAAAGAAAATGTGGAAGATATCAAAGAAACAGAGGAAGTACTTTGTATATACGGAAGAGTATATATAACTCCGTAATTCCGTATTGATTAGTGTTCGTATAGTCGAACACTCGCACTGTACGTCTGTACGACTGTACTAGTGTACTGTGTATTTCTCCTTTGGATTTGGTACTGGATCAAATAGGTACTCCGTATATTTCTACTACATTTTTTAATCATAGTATCATAATCAACACAAACATAGTATTTCTATATTTAGTATCATGAATATGTTAGGTGATTTATTTGCTTCCACCATTATTCATCATAATCTTCGGTTCAAATGAATAATATTTTAGACAAAAACCGTCAACAAAAGGGAAACATTAATATATATTAACGATTTTTTTTAACATGTGCTCCAGGGACACAGTAAGAAGCCAAGTAAAGAAATATTGATATGGATAATTATATTAATAAATGTGAGTTTATATTTCATTTTCTCATGATATAATCATGTGATATCTTTCCATATTTGACTCTTTAAGGTGTGTCCCTACCGCACATGTTTAGAAAACCTGTAATATTAATAATCTATAACTGATTGATTCAAACGGGAAATAGGATTATACACTTGGTTGTACAATATCAGGGCAAAGTTGTTGAGCTTTTGTATATATTTTCGGAACTTATACAAATTTCTGAGTTAAGTTGTAAGTTTTTTAGATTAAACATTTATGTGATTTACCTCGACAACTTTACGCTAAAACTCAGAAAGTTTACAGCAAAACTCAAAACTTTTGTGATAAAGCTCAAAATCATAAAATCAGTTGTACGTTATGTTGTACAACTGTTTGTATAATCTTCTCATTGGATTCAAAGTTCAAACTAATGAAACGTACTTCGTAAGTAGTAACGAGTATTATGAATGGCAGTAAAATGAAATACAATATTACATATATGAAGCATTATCACTAATTACCATTCCTTAATTTGTGGAATTTTTTAGAGATTTAAGTATTTTATAGGAAGATATGAAGAGAATTAAGGAAGGAGATAGAAATTAGTAAGTGAATGGTTATAAAATAATATCGAGAATCATACTAATTATGGAATGAGAACTAGAGATAACGCTTAACGAATGCAATTTGTGTTATTATAGGAAAATAATAATATGAATAGCGAACTGTGATATATATTAGGTTAAACTTGTAAGAATGAATATAATAAATCATAATAACAAAATTTTAAAAAAATAAAAATAAAAATAAAAATAATTAGAGCTTTTAACCTTAAATAAAAGGCTCTTAATTAAAAAAAAATAAAAAATAAAAAATAAAAAAGAGTGAAGATGGGTTATTCGATGAAGAAAAGCTTAAGTATGTTTATTATGGTGTTAATAGTAGTATTATGTGTTAACGTTAATAGAGTATTATCTGCAAATTTTGAGGAGGCCTTGACGAAATCATTGTTTTACTTTGAAGCTCAAAGATCGGGCAAATTGCCTGAGGGCCAACGTGTTAAATGGCGCGACGACTCTGCTTTAAAAGACGGACAAGAGGTTGGGGTAAGTACTATTTGATTCTTTACGTTTACTTTTTCACACTGGTTAACGTACGTTTTCTTTTGTCTAATTTTAAATATTTAATATTTATAACGCACGACAATTTAAACAAGATTTTACATTAACTATATTTAATCATCTTATATATTAGAAGTTATATCAATAATTTCCTTCACTTATTAATAGTGTCCAAAAAAACAAACATAAAGAACCTATTGAAACGGAGAAATTACTTAATTAGACTTCTTTGTATTTTATTAACTTCATTTGATGAATCGATAATAATAAAAACCTAGGTTTAGTGATTGAAATAGACCTATTTTTAAAAAAAATAAAAATATATATTTCGTGTACGTGGAAAAATATTTAATCACTAATATCTCACGGTTTCACCATTGACGCATTATATTGAATAAAATAATATTTAAAATAATGTTTAATATTTTATTTTGATTATGGTCCCATTATTCATTAATCTCTTCGGTCACTTGGGTTTGATACATTTATACTCTCCCTATATCGTACTCCCTTCGGACACTATTTTTGTTAATTAGTGAGAAATAATGTATATACTTACGAAGTATTTCTCACTTATCTTGAGGTTACAACCCTATGAAAATTAAACAAATCCTCGTTAAAACAAAGATGTTAACATTAAATTTGAATATATAAAACAGGAGGATCTGGTAGGAGGATACTACGACGCAGGGGACAACGTAAAATTCGGATTTCCATTAGCGTACACAATAACAATGCTAGCATGGAGCGTAGTAGAGTACGGGAAACAACTGAACGCCCAAAATGAACTGGTAAATGCACTAACAGCCATCAGATGGGGCACTGACTATTTCATAAAAGCCCACCCTGTGCCCAATCTCCTGTACGCCCAAGTCGGGGAAGGTGAGTCGGACCACAAATGCTGGGAGCGGCCTGAGGACATGACCACTCCTAGGACCGTTTTCAAGATTGACGACCAAAAACCTGGGTCCGACTTGGCTGCTGAAACTGCTGCTGCTTTCGCTGCTGCTTCTATTGCTTTCAAAACTCTTGAGCCCGACTACTCTGCCGTGCTTCTTACACACGCCAAACAGGTATACATATATACTTCCTCCTCTCTATTAAAACTACTTCGATTCATTAATTTGATGTTTATTAACACTATCTAACTAACAATATAATGTCCTCAATGCATCATAGTTGTATGATTTCGCAAAGGCCCGCCCAGGGAAATATTCGGATAGTATTCCGGCAGCTGGGAAATTTTACTCTAGCAGTGGTTTTCAGGTAATTCATCTATAAATTATTAAAAGACAGTCTCTCCATAAGTTATTGAGAAATCACTTATCACATATAACTGCCTTATTATGTCATTTTCAAAGGTCAAAATTTTCTTTGGTCTACCAATTGGTTGTAGTACGTCATTGTACATCCTAACTAAAAAAAAAAAAATTGTTTATTTTTTTAGCTTATTCATGGAAAATTCTAGCTTTGTTTCACAATTCAAGATTTTCCATTAACTTAGTTATACAATGACATGGTAGACTCGTTATATTTTGAAAATTTCTTTTCAAACGTAACCCAATGTTTATTTTTTGAAATACTCTGTATCTTTTAAGAGAAGAACGAATGGTTAGTCACTCGCTTAACGTAGAGCATTTATCATCAATATCATGAAAGAGATACAGTATCAAATACGGAGTATGAGTATTAGTTAGGAATTTGATTTTATAGGGAATTTATTGGTTGGATGATTAAATGATTTTTTTTTTTTCCAGGATGAATTAATGTGGGGAGCTGCATGGTTATACAAAGCCACAAACGAAAATTCTTATAAGGAAATGCTCGGCAACTCTGCCCCCGGTGGAACCAGAACAATGTTCTCTTGGGATGACAAGTACGTCGGTGCTCAAATTCTGGCAGCCAAGGTACTACATACTATGTAACCAACTTCTTTTACTATTATATTGGACACACGTTAAAATGTTAAAAACCGCAGGAAGTGCTATTAGGAAAGGCACCAAACGGCGGAAACTGGGGGCAACATAAACAACAAGTGGAGCAATACTTGTGTAATTGTATGCAAAAGGGGAGCAGCAATGTTGCCAGGACTGGTGGAGGATTACTATATTTTGATGGATGGAATAATCTTCAGTACACCACCTCTGCCTCTTTTGCTCTAACTGTTTATGCTGATTACCTCTCTGCCTCTGGTCAAGCTCTCAAATGCCCTTCTTCCTTGGTCAACCCTCCTGAGTTGACTGCCTTTGCCACATCACAGGTACGTTTAGGGGTGTTCATCGCTTCAAATCCGGACTCGATCAGATTGACCTGCGGATCGGACCGGTTAACAAAGAAACCCGGACCGGACTGTCAAAATACATTCAATTTTATTTGTTTTTAAAAGTGCGGACCGGGCCCCGGACCGTGGACCGATCACCAAGTTTTTGGCGACCCGCGGACCGGACCGGTATGTGCCCTGGTCCGGGCCACTTTTTGAACAGCCCTAGGTACGTTAAGGTTACCTCTGCCCAAAGCCGGCAAACCGGATGTGTTTCGTGCCGGTCTAGTCGTGCTTCGTGCCCATCCAGCCCAACTCAATTGTGTCGTGTCGAGCCGTGTCTGACTCTGAGAACCTGTATCGAGACACGGTTCCTAGCTCGGGCTCACTCGTGTCGGGCCGTCGTGCCCGACCAAATTTTTAGGACTTTTCATTTTTTTGGGATTTAGAGTCGTGTCGGCCCAACCATGCCTCGTGTCGGGCCGTGCCTAGACACGGGTTTTTCTTCAAATTGGCGTCGCGGCCCGACTTGGGACACGGCGTCCATGCTTTTCGCCACGTCATCACCATGACTGGCCGGGTCATGCTTATTTTTGTGTCGGACCGGCCCACCAAGATGGGTCCGACCCGGTTTGTCAGCTCTACCTCTACCTCTGTCTCCGATTTTAAATAATTGTCTAATTTTAATATAATATTCCTCACATATACTACCCCGTCCCACTAAGATTGTCATGTTTCATTAAAATATTCGTCATGTGTAATAGAGAAATGAAACGATCTTTTAGGGACGGAGGAGTACATGTTGCTCAAATGAATAATCTATTTTAATTTAAATTTCCGGTGTATGTATCTAGGTTGAATATATACTAGGTGAGAACCCACAAAAGAGGAGCTACATGGTCGGATACGGGTCCAACTACCCACAAAAGATCCACCACAGAGGAGCGTCAATAATTTCCATCAAGCAGGATCGAACTCCAGTCGGGTGCGACGAGGGCATGAATACTTGGTTCAAGAAGGCCGAACCAAACCCGAATGTTCTGATCGGGGCGATCGTGGGTGGGCCGGATAAGAGCGATAATTATGAGGATAGTAGGAGTAACTACCAGATGGGTGAGCCCAGCACATCTACTGTCCCTCCCCTTGTCGGAGTCTTAGCTAGAATTTCTCAAAGCTAGACAACTAGGTTGACATCAAGTCTTGCTTGTGACGGATATGACCGGCATAATTGAGAATTTGTGCTAGGTTAATTGATCGACTTGTTTAGATCAGACTAGCTTGTAGATTCTGGTATCGAATAGGAGTAATAGTGTAGTCACCACTTAGCTAGGACAAGATTGCTAGGTTTAGCATTGAAGTTCATGTGAAGGGATGATATGTGCTCCATTGATCAATAAATTTATGAAGAAAAATCTTTCCACAACCAACAACCTTGTCTTTTAAATTGTTGGATATTATGGTATGAGTAACCTTTTATGTGGAAGCGATTGAATCGTTGCGTTTGCTAACTGCCACTATCATATAATTGTACCTCTAATGGACAATGGTTACTAGAGTCCGAGAATATGCAACGACCCAGAACCCAATTCCCAAGTCACTTTGATGGTAAACTTCATCTTTAAAGTTTGTAGGTTGTATACGTGTTGTGTTTTTTTTTTTTTTTTTTTGTGAAGAGGGTTTTTTTATAGAATATCAATTTCCGCTAGTGCAAGAATCGCACTCGAAAAGTTCGAAACATACAGTACATCCTCCCCACTTCTCGCGCACAATCTTGCTACATGGTGCGCCACAACATTACCCGACCTCCTAACGTGCGACCAAACACAATTAATGAATAAAGGCCGAAAAACTAAAGCATCCTCGACAAGCATACCAAACTGAGAACGGTCAATCCGGCCCTTGGAGATAGCATCAATCGCAATTTTCGAGTCACTTTCGATGATCACTTGGTCATAGAGAAGCTGGTGCGCCACCTCTAGCCCTCTAAGGACCGCCACAACCTCCGCGATAGTCGGTTCCCAGCCACCCTGAGTCCGCGAACAGGCCACCAACACCACTCGTCCCTCAGCATCTCTTCCGACCAGCCCCAAACCGATATCCCCATTAGAGTATACAGCAGCACAAAGAGACCAATTTTTTATATCACTATTCGACTTACTAGTCTAATACGGAGTATGACTTATATTATAGTATCACAAAGAGACCAATTTTTTTGGTCGAAAACATAGTGGAAATTGCTCAAAACAACACACGATATAACAACAAGAAAGCATAAAAGAGACCATTGAGTATGAGAATCAAAAATAAATTTAATTCTTAAGCAATTAAAACGGAGATATGAATATACTTAGGCCTCATGCAAAATGCACGTCTTAGGCCTCGTTTGGTTCATCCGGGAACTTATTTCCTGGAGGAAGTTGCAATTACCAGGAAGTTATTTCCCACATCAACTTCCCGGAAATTTGCAATATTTGTTTGGTTGACATCCTGGAATTCGCACTTCCCGGGAATTGAATTGCTGCATCTTGTTTGGTTAACTCGAGCTAATTCCCATGATTTTGATTACAATGACTATTATGCCCTTTATTAATTAAGGGTATAAAAACTTATGATTTTTTTTTTCAGCAACTTATAAAATATCTAAAATTGTTTTCCCTATAATATGCCGGCGTAATCAAAATACATTAAAAAAAATGACAAAAAAATATATTATATAACAAGATCGAAAAAACTAATTTATATGGAGAATTGAATGAGAAATTAGGATTATAAAGTGAGAAATAGATGAGTATAGAAGGGTAAAAAAGTCATTTGAAGGAATTGGGGTGTGGGAAGTGCAACTCACCGAGGGGGTCGGTGAGCAACTTCCCGCATCATGCAGAAATTGGAACTGACGGGGTAAGTTTGAGTTCCCCATTTTTGTACTTTTGAGGTAACCAAACAACTCCCCAGGAATGCAATTCATGGGGTGTTGCAATTCTCGGGAAGTAGGTGGGCAACCAAACGAGGCCTTATATAAAATGAAACATTGTTATTAAATACACGAACAATAATAGATATCGGACTTATATATCCATTTATGTTATATATTACGGAGTATAATTTTTTTTTATCACATCTTGATTTTTTTAGTCACGTCATCTTTTAATTTAAAAATAATAACTATTACGGAGTACTATATTATAGTTTGTGTCTATATTTTGTACAAATTTTTTCGTTGATTGTAACTGCACATAAGTTATCTATTTATTGGGCCAAATGCAAGTCCATAGCTAAATTGTTTTAAGTAGGAAATTTTTTCACTACATCACGACACGTGTCATTTACTTCTTTAGTGGTTTCTCTTTTAATATATAGAGGATAGTAACTCTCGTATTTATGTGGTTGTTACTCATAAAATTCAAAACTCTCATCGACCAGACGACCCCACAATCGAGTAAAAAATGTAACCACTTGATCACCGAATCATAATGATAGAAAAAAAAGGCAAAATTAGAAATTATTCCCTTCAAAGTTCAAAGACACATTAATTATTATTTTTATTTCTATTTTTTTATTTTTTTTTTAACACAAAATTTGTCTGCTTCTCTAAAATCCGGCCAATTTACGTATATATTGACCGATATACTCCTCAAAATAATGATTATAATCCCTCCTTTCTTCTTCCTTCATTTAAGTCCCTCTAATCCAAAAAAAAAATCTAAATCGAGAATTCAAACCAATATACTCTTCCATTGAATCGAATGACAACATTGGGTTGGATCCATGTTTTAAATTGAATAATAACATTTGATTGAATACAACATTTTAAAAAATATACAAATGTCCGACCCGCGAACTCTCGGTGACTTGTCTTGAATATGGCGTTGGGTGAAGTTGGGTTAGTTGGCCTTTGTTGGGCTAGTCGGAGTCCACAAGAGGGGAAGAAAGTGGTGAGTGAAACACAAAAGCAGGAGATTGATTTGATAGGGAGGGAGCGCGGGAGTATTCATTTTCATCTTCATCTTCATCTTCATCTTCATCCCCTTTTGTATTTCTTCAGGTTTGACAAGCCAGAGAAAGAGAGAGTAAAGAGAGAGTAAAAAGAGAATCGAGAAGTGTGAGGAAAATGAGTGTGGGCGAAAGAGAGCTGATAGTGGTGGGGGAATTCAAACCCATGGGACTCATCGCCGAAGCTCTGGATGGCGGAACACCACTGCCATTGGAGAACACCAGCAACAAATACGACTACTTCCTCTTCGATTCCGAGGTTACTAGACACCCTGCCCAATTCCACTCCTCCTCCTCCGCCGATCACGAGATTTTCATCCGCGGCAATAGGTTTTTTTCATTTCTGCTTTCTTTTGATTTTGTTCTCCTACACTACATAATTAGGGTTGCCTTTGCTGCCATTCCTTTGAAATGTGCTGTGTTGCTACTACTACAGGATCATGTGGATAGCAGGATCACGAGTGTACAAGAGATTTACCCTCACCTCAACCGTTATTATGGTACACCCCATTCCATTCTTTCCGATTATACAACCACTTGTCTATAGCTCTATTTACGATTGGTTTATGATTTTGAGTGTTATCACAAAGTTTTCGAGTTTTGTTGTAAATTTTCTGAGCTTTAGTGTAAAGTTATTGACCATTTCGAGGCAACCTTTTTGTGCTTTCTACACGGGGTTGCCAATTGCCATAGGTGAGAGCTTTGAAGGTACTGGGGTAATATTGTTGTACGACGTTCTAAGAATGGAGCTTCTCTATTGTTACATGTGTTGGTAGCAAAATTTGAACCTTCTTCTATAAGGGTTTTGTATTGTATGATTTCGACACAATCTCTTTTTCAATCTCCGTACATGAACTCAACTGTGAAGTTCAGTGTGCTATATTCTCTAGTTGCTTTTCATTATCATGCAAATACCTACGCCTGATTTGACTTATGTTCCTTGTTGACTTCAATTCCCAGGCGTGTTGGTGTCGTATGGCTCACTCACCCGAGGCCCTACTTTGTGTATTACAAGTAGACGCGTTGACCATTTTTAACACATCCGGTAAGCAGATAAGTTGTACCCCTCTCGCTCTGCAACATTTAGGGATTCTCTTAAAAGACCAACAATTATTGTATCTATATTCTATGGATCATTGGAAGAATTTCTTTCATTGTATCTCACCATTAACGTGAGTTAAGGAGAATTGAATCAGTGGTGGCATGCAAGACGTGGGCAAACATTTCTGATTATAGTGTTTTTTTTATCATTGCGGAAATCAGCATTTTTTTATTGGCATTGTGCATAGAAATGGAGTATTACATTTTTATTTATGCTGTAGGTGAGTTGAAATCAATCCCGCTCCCTGGAATGATTACCTCGATATGGCCATTGCCCTTTGGTTTGCTTTTGCAGCAAGCGGCAGAGGGGAACCCTCCGTTATCTTCTAGCCCATTTTTAAGTGCTAGGGATATATCACTCTCAAGGAGAGAAGTTCACCTTAGCCCCCAACAATGCTTAGGGTTTCCAAGCACAAATAATATTGGCAAAGCAAGTTTAGCGTCAGTCTCTTCACATCTCATTTTGAATGATCCGCTGGAAGAACCCCAGGTAATCTTGTTGTTGATGTCGTTCTCTCTCCCCGGTCGCCGACTTCTTAGCAACTGCACTGCAATTGGGTTAGCAATCCATAATTTAAGTCGATTTTATTTCTTGTATTATACTTCCCAGCCAACATTTGTTGATGAAAGAGGTGAAGTACTGATGAAAGACTTCGATGAGAGAACAATTTGGAGCAGCGAACGCATTCCTTTAATTGCTTCCTATAATAGAGGTTCTTACTATCCCAACTTTTCGTTTTTGACGGTAACTAAGAAATATGTGTTTTTTTTACTGAATAATTATTTTTTGCTCGCTGCAGAGAAGATGCAACACTCTCTTTGGCTAGTAGAATGTGTGAACTCTTGTTTTAGACAAGAAACAGATTGTTTGAATTTCGATAGCACTGAATTGTTTCCAAAACAGTACTCATTCCAGAGGATCTGGCATGCAAAAGGTTCTCAAACAGCTGCCACCAAGGTATTTCTAATACATTCTCTCTATCCCAGTCTTTAATCTTTCGTACAGCTAGAAGTTGAAATGTAACAGTCTGTACTGGTTCAATTCATGTTTTACTGTTCGTCTTGTAAATTTGTGGGTTTGGAGGAATAACTATCCATTTAGCTTGTACTGATTGAATAATTTGATTATTTGAAGCTTTTCTCATCCTAGTCATTTTTTGTGAAACATTTCTGCTTTTGGGCATTTTTATTTTAAAAATGTCTGTTTTTGTTTGCTTGTTCCAGTCCCTCTATCTTTTTTCAATATAGTTAAATAAAAATACAAATATGTGGTCATTGGTTAATATCTGTTGCTAAAACTGGTATTCTGATGCTTTACATCCCTGTTGTCATTTAAGTAGGAAATTCGAAGTATCAATTTCCAGTAAATTTTCTGGAGCTGGTTATGTTTTGCTCACTGAGAAAGGATGGAGATGTTGAAGATGAACTTTTTGTGATCTGTTTTTTGCTGACATAGTGCTGTCATCCAGGTTTTCCTGGCGACTGACGAAAATGCTGCTCCAATTATCTGTCTCCTTTTTCAAGAGCAGAAAAGTTTATTGTCCATGAGACTTCAAGTTGTTGAAAAGAATGACGATATACTTGTTGATATCAAAACAGAAATGAGTTGGAGCATACAAGCAGTTGCAGCTGAACCTGTCTCTGTATTTCACCCAAGGTTATACAGTATCTAAGACCCTAACGTCATGGTTATATTTTTTTTCTTCATTGTTTTGACTAAAAGTATGTTTCAGGGTAAAGGTTGGGGCGCTTCCGTCGGCAGACATTCTTGTTTTGGATTCCGAGAACACGATCTACCTTTACGTATGTTGAATATTTTTTTTAATGGTTTGAAAATGATGATATTTTTTTGGGTATATTGGAAACAAAGATGTTCATCTGAGGACATGAATTAGTACAGAGCATCTTAATGGAACAATCTAGCAAGCCAATGCTTTAGATCAGTGAACTAGTTCCCAGGAAAGACCTGATTCCTCCATAGAAGATGAGAGTATTCTGAGTATTTATTCTTGTAGGTCCCTAGTCGATCTTTACTGGATACTTTCAATTCTGTTGAAATTAAGCAGAGAACATGTGCATTTGTGTTACTCCGACTCTATGACACAATATCGTGTCGGACACGTGTTGGGGGTGTCATATTTTGAGTGCAATTTTCATTTTTTCGTCTGATGTGAAGTATCAAGGTATTGTGTTGTGTCAGACACGCGACATGACACCTAAGTGAAGTAATGACGTCCAATGACTAACAATGTTAGATTATCTTTTGTATATGGATGTCACTCCCTAGGATTCTTTCTGTGCATGGGAGCTGTGTCATTTAATTGATATTTACATTACTTGTCAACCAAAAAATTAATAAACTAATATGAGTAGCATTTAAAAATATTTTTCTTTATGGCTAATAAAAGATTGCACGATAATCCAGCGATATGCTATTTTAGTTTGTTTTTGTTTATACAAGGTTCTCTTATTTTGTACCTCGCCCTCAAAATTATCTTCCCACATTTCCTTTGTAGTACTTGCGAATGATATGAAGTTCCTTGAGATTGGAGATGCTATGGCGTTGGATAGGGCAATGTGGAGGGAGAAAATTCGGGTTGTTGAGGATATTTGAGGACCATCCTTTTATTTATTTATTCTTAATTAATTTTATTTTTACTTGCTATACTTTTCTTCTTTAACTTGGAGTTTATAACCCTTTAAAAATTATGAGTGCTTTCAACTTTATTTTGAGCTTGAAACTATGTACGGATTACTATTTAGTACTCCGTATTTTAGTATTGAGCTTCCTATTATTGCTGCTATTATGATTTTGTTTGGAAACGACTTGATGATTTCGGATAATGATTCATGTTATTCGATCCCAAATCTTGTTGGGACTAAGGCTCTGTTCTTGTTGTGGTTATTCCTTTTTTAGTACTAAAAATGATGGATTTCCGTGTAAACTCTTATCACATCTTTCTACTTATCATTATTTAACCATTTAAATTTTTTTCCGCGCAAAATAGAAGTGAGAAGATAACTTTGAGATGGAGGAAGTAATTAGGTGTCATCCTCTTCGTGTCCCTCTGGTATATGTCTTATCAGTACTTTAGATTTTGAAAATTTACTCTGTTTTTTTAAAAAAAAAAAATCTTGTAACCCTCTGCATGAATGATGGTATTTTAGATAAAACCTTAACCTCATGGTTACTTGGTTAGACCTAGCAAAGCTGACCCGACCAAAATTAATCGACCCGAAGTTGACACCCGAACTCAAGTCTTTTATTTTGACCCGAATCGACCTATCCTAACCTGAAGTGACCTCAATGTTTATTAAAACCTATGAACCGATGTCCTTAAAGAAGTTGAAAAAAACAAATGAAAATGACCCCGTCCGAACCCAATCCGGATGACCTATTTGCTAGGTCTACGAGTAGTCATGGTCATATGGTATAATAGGTATTAACATGCTTTTCCTTTCTTTTGTATAAACTGTTCATGTTTTTTTTTTGGTTCCTCACTCAGTCACTCCCTTTCTATATTGTTAGCTACTGATCCAGAGGAGTAAACACACAATTTTGTCTAACATGCTGTTTTTATTGCAATTGCAGTCGGGGAAGCAGCGCCTTTGTAAATATACTCTTTCCTCTCATTTAGACCAACACTGGCTTGAAGAAACAAAAAAATCTCCTGAGAACAGGTCTACATATAATACAAAGATCATAGGACTGGCTGATGCTGTTGGGTCCAGGATAAATGTTATCTTAAGCAATGGACAGGTACATTTAAACTCATCGCTTCCTTGTCTGTTCCCTCACAACCGTCCTTCAATTTCTGGACTCTGCGTATAAAAATTATGAACATCCTTGCCACAAAAAATTCTTTCTCGTTGTAGTTGTAAAACCTAAACTGATGCCGAAGGTTGCTTACATATTATGTTTGTTTTGATGTAATTACATATATAATAAAATGGTCGGTTGCTTGGTTAGTGCTCTTTACCCTTGCGATCCTCTTCATTTCTCACTTTATCACTACTAATTGGATCAATTCTAATTACTATGGTTTATTTTGATTAAAATATCACCAATATGTTTGCAAAAAATGATTTTAAGAACTTGTATGCGTTGGTAGTAGAATTTTGTTTATGTGATTGATTTTATGCTACTGTAATGCTTGTTAGGTGATATTAGCTGTTAAAAACAACATGGTGCTGAAATCTGATGCCTTTTCTTTTTTGCCAACTTTTTTTTAATCATTTTTAGTCCTTGATCTCTATCAACGTTCTTTTTTGTTTTTTATTTATATTTTTCTTTTAAAGTGAGTAATTTCAGAACTTGGAAGGCCCCAGACTCCTGAAATTGTTATTGAATGGTTTCAATTTTTCTCTATTCTGGAAATAATGAAAAGTCTATATTAATATGTCACCAATTTTAAAAAAGTTGAAAAGTTATGTGAAAATAAGTGTCCATGATTATAAATTAAGATCATTAACATCGATACTTGACCATGTTGTAAAGGTATTGGTTATCATTACAACCCCAGGACCACATTTACAAGATTTTGAGGCGATATTGACTGCATTTAGTTAAATTGTCTGCGACAGCCAATACCGCTATCTTAACGGAAAATTGAGATTGAGTTTTGTTATATTTCTATTTGCCATCTCTCTCTGTTTGTCTGCCTGTGTATGCATGTGTGTGTTGGGTGGGGAGGAGGGTGGGGGCATCCTATGTCCATTGGAACTTATGCACGTTGTGTGTTGTGCTGATGTTGTTGATTGCACTCACTCACATTTATTCTTACAATCATCATTGCTTGTGTGCCGTGCTATTAATCTTGATCAGATGATAAGATGTGCATTACGAAGAGGTCCTTCATGTTCCTTGACAAATGACTGCATTTTGGCAATGTCTGAAGGTCTTAGTTCTCCATTCTATAATCATTTTCTGAAGCTTCTTTGGGGAAACTATGAGACTCCCGGTCTCTCACAAACTGACTCAAATGCTGATTCTGAGTGGGATTGTTTTAGATCTATTATACTCCAACTGTGCGGAAGGTCTCAGTCTGTTTCACTGAAGGACTCAGTTCATGCACCTCACTCTGCATGGGAGTTCCTCATTAATAGCGAGTTTCATAAGAACTACTGCACTCATAACTTCTTAACTGGAATGTCAACTGCTGGATTAGATATGAAGCCCGAAACATATCACTTCTCGTTGCTCAACAATGTGTTTAAACCAGAAGAGCTTTCCATGTTTTTGTCAGAGTGCTTGGATTCTTTGCACGCAGTATATGAGAATCTTAAACTGATCAATCTTCGAAAGCGGTATGTTGTATTCATTAATTAATGTTATTCAAGCTGAACACTCTGGATTTCTCATGTATCTGCTTTTCTTGAACTTGTATACCCTAACTTATTCTTCCATGAGCAGCAAGTCTTTGAGACTAGCTGACTATTTTCTTTTATAGTTTATCATATATTTATATGCATAACCTGAAAGCTAACACTACATTGGACTTTCAAAGATTTATGGGGTTCCTAATTCATCACATCTGTATGCATAATTCACCTCGGTTGGTTTGAGTATGTTTTTAGCCATCCAACTCGATTTCAATTATTCGAGATCCTTCCAGAAGTTTTTATGTTCTATAATTTTCCATTGTTAACTAGTTTTTGGAGACGTTTGCCGTTCCTCGTCGTTGTTATGTGGATGCTATCTTCTGTCAAATGTGTCATACCATAATGCTGATATCCCTGTCCTTCCCACTTATCTTTTGAAGCATGTAACCTCTAGAGGTTAGTTTCAATTGCCTTTGATTTGTAATTGATAAGAGGTGATGATAACCGCGAGGAAACAAGCCATTGAGAGATAGTTGGCAGCTGATTTTTATGCCGTTGGTGTTATACATGTAAATTAAAATGTATGGAATAGTAAGATATGCTGAAGTGGGGTGGATCATGATGTAGTAGTCTGCAAGCTTATCGGATGTACTGCATATTTTTTTCCTGGGAATAGTTGCTCTGCGTGGGTTGAAATTTTGAATTGTTTTTCACAATATTTAACTGAAAAATATGAAGTAGACCATGCTTAATGGCCAGTGGGAGAATTGGTTTTCTAGCAAGTCAGGAATAGTCTACATTCTGATTTGAAATTAGTTTAGAATACATGGATTTATCTATAGACTATAGACTCCTCCTCAATAAAAATACTCGTAGCTTTTAGGCTTTGATGTTGCTGTATAATAAAGCCATCTCCTTTTGCTTAGAGGTGTAAGTGTATAGCTTGTCTCAGTTTCTTTGCTGTTGCTTGCAGGGATTTGGAGCGTCTAGTCATTCTTTTATCTGAAACGGCCAACATTTTGGGAGAGGAGAGCTATGTTGACCATTATGTTCGTGATTTTCCTTTTCTTTCAAAAAATTTGAAAAGGTGTCAGCCTTCTCCTTCATCACGATTTCCCCCAAGCTTGTACAGATGGCTTGAATGCTGTTTAGTGCACGGCCTCAGTCTTACAAACATAAATGACATCCCGCCTCTTGTTCGTAACTGTGAAAACTCTGCTGTTAGCTGGTCGCGTAAATTGGTCTCATTCTATAGCTTATTCTCAGGTGCAAGTTGCATCGGAAAGAAGCTTTCTTCTGGTGTATTTTGTAACATTGCTTTAGGTTCTGCCTCAAACCCGGAGCAGAAAATGGTCCTGGCAATGGTTGGCGAAGGTTTTGGTCTGCAACAGCTTGATTTATTGCCTATTGGTGTTTCATTACCCCTGAGACATGTAAGCTAGTTTATCAGGAACATCGTTTATAATAGCTCAGGATTCTATAATGAAGTTACCTCAAAAACTTTTACCATTGCTCATAATACTAAAATGAAAGTGACAAAAGCTTTCACAACACTATCCTTTTATTGGATTGGGTGGTTTTATCGACATGTATTATCATCAAATTGTTTGTTTCGGTGATCAATTTCTCCATGTGTTGATTTGATTGTTCTTATTTGCCTTTTCTGTAGGTAATTGACAAGTGCCGGGAATCCCCTCCTACAGGTTGGCCTTCTGCCGCATATGTTCTTCTTGGACGGGAAGATATGGCTTTGTCTAGCATATCATACCTTAACAAACATGAAGAGCCTGGAACTCAAACCAACAGGCATGTGATTTCAATGTCTGCACCATATGTGCTACAGCTACAACCAGTGACAGTTCCATCTACAATATCAGACACAATCGGAATGGACACATTAAAGTTTGAGGATGTAAATTCATCTGATGATTCTACCATTGATGGGATGGATCATTTATTCAACTCTAGTACTCAGTTGCGTTATGGTAGAGACCTACGTTTGAATGAGGTCAGTTTTTAGTTTTCACCGCCTTTTCTCCCATTAGAACATGGTTCTGCTATTTCTCATCAAAGTGGAGCAGAAAGTCATAGAGACTTATAAATGTCACATGATGAGTACAAGTTTTGCCTGAAACTCATTAATCTATACTGGGTGTTCATATGCCTATTTGACTAGCACGAGTTAAACTAATTTTAGGCATGAATTTAGAGTCCGTTGGGATTTTAGGCACGGGCTGGAACCTGGGGTAGGGGAGAAGACCAAAAGATTATCTTCCCAGGTGGATTTGCTTGAATTTCTAAGGAAGAAACATGGCGTGGGAGGGTTAGAGTGTGACCCTTAAAGTTCAATGTCTAAGAACAACTCCATATCCAATTTTTTTACTTGTTTGAGGACTTTCGAAGTTTTTTTTTTTTTTTTTTTTTTTTTTTTTTTTTTTTTTTTTTTTAAAAAGAAACATTGTTCTACAAGTTTTCTCTTCGGTAATTACAAAGGCAGGCATATGTCAGCTCAAAGGTAGACAATCCGTTTGATCCCCCTTCCCTTTTTATGAATGTTACTTTTGTCTTTGTTAACTGAATGGTGATTATGTGTCGTTTCTGTTGTATGCCACAAGGTCTCACAAATTCATTTTTTTGCTGAGAGTTTATGGATGCTGCTCTGCTATCTTATAAAGTTTTTTTTCTCTTAATTGTACAGGTCAGGCGTCTTCTGTGTTCTGCAAGGCCTGTGGCAATTCAAACTTCTATAAATCACAGTGCATCAGATCAGGATTTGCAGCAGGTATAAATAGTTGAATAATTTCTTTAGCTCTTACCACGGGTAACTTACCAGTCTTTTGCCAATCATTGATTGCTTTTGAAACTATGGAGCAGTGTTATTTGTCCCATCATTCATTCTGTTTGCTGCATTTGGTTTTGAACCGAATAACTTTAGGATATTTGTTTTATTACTGGCTTAGCCATTATTGGTTACTTTTTCTTTAAGCATCAGTGTATAACATCTCTGAATCCTCTCAACTGATGACAAGGAGACAAAGCATGTTTTTTTATTATTTATTTTTAAATTCGCACGTAATTTATTTGTTTGGAAGAACTTTTGTTTGTACCTTTTTTGATATAAAAGATGCATCGACCAATCTTCCGCACCTGGCAGTCAACATGGCTTGCCTGAAACCTGCATAATCACAGATCTCCTATTTTTCATTTAGTAGTTGAGGGATGGAGCTAATCTGTTTGTGCTTTTTTGGAATTTATGTAGGCTCAACTGTGGCAGTTTGCACAAAGGACTACTGCTCTACCATTTGGTCGTGGAGCGTTTACTTTGGCTACTTCCTGTACACTTTTAACAGAGGTTCACAGTCTTTCAATTAGTGACATCTTCGGTCTCTATGATACAGATATTGATGACCCATGAGGCTTGTTCAAATGACCGTGGCTTTTGAACTATTTTACCATAGTAATCTGCCTTGCGACATCTAACCCCCTCATCTTTAATCCTCTGCAGGCACTCACTGTACCAAAGCTTGTTTTGGCAGGACGCCTGCCTGCTCAACAAAATGCTACGGTAGGCTTGTTTTGAAATATATCTTTGACAAGCATACCTTGTCACAAAACCACCTAGGTTCTTTGTCATGTTCATTTTCTCTTCACTACCCTTTATCTAGGCTGGGTTGTTGATATCAGAAAGAGATTTAGGAGTTTGACAGTGTTTTGTTGATCCCATATAAAGCGAGCCCAGTGGCACAGGCATCCGTGCTTTACTTTTTGTCAACATATTGTCTTGCTTTTAATGGAGTGTTCCATGTCAGGTGTGCTTCTAGTCGTATACTTGCCAAATGCCAAGTTGAATGTTGTTTTTAACATGGTGAATAACTGAATATTGATATATGTGCAATCTTGAGCCATTTCTTGCGGTATAAGTTTACCCAGTCCTTTTATGTGGCCAGTTTCTTGCATCTGGAACATTGGTGTTTGGCTTACGTGGTTTTGGTATCGTTAGAATTCAGGATGTTTTTCAAGCTGTCGATATTTTATTGTAGTTACTAAGGTATAATGCTTTTATGTATGTGGTTATGAATTTGGAGATATCTGTGTATGTGGCCTTCTCAGTTGTCTTGTCTCTAAACTATATCTAAAGTATGATTTCTTTAATAAACGTCCAAGTACTTTAATCTTTGTATAGGTAAATTTAGATCCGAATATAAGGAATATTCAAGAGCTTCGTGCTTGGCCAGAGTTTCACAATGCAGTTGCTGCTGGACTAAGGCTTTCTCCATTCCAGGTTTATTTTGTTTTCTGGTACACTGAATTAATGATTTGATAGCGATTGTTGTCCTTTGTTTGTTTTTCTTTAGTACGGTGTTTGAGCTGTATATGAAGAAGTATATATTACGGTTTTGTTTTACGTTCAGGAAAAATTCATACATCTAAGATGTATGTGGACAAACAAAAATTCATAAGAATATGCATCTGGTTATTTGCACTCATACATACACTGGGAAATAATAGAGTTAGGGGAGTATTTCGAAACATTAAAATGACATATTTAAAGTAGCAACATTAGTATTTGATTTTGATTTTGAATTCAGGTCTTACTTGTGTTACTCTTATGTGCCGCCTTAATACAGGGAAAAATGTCCCGGACCTGGAT
Organism: Agrostemma githago; assembly: GCA_958450325.1. Classification (NCBI taxonomy): domain Eukaryota; kingdom Viridiplantae; phylum Streptophyta; class Magnoliopsida; order Caryophyllales; family Caryophyllaceae; genus Agrostemma; species Agrostemma githago. The sequence goes on along the minus strand of OY288255.1, from coordinate 65,842,202 downwards.
CAGATACAACCGGCCTGAAGAACCAAGTGCCACTCATGCGGGTCTTCTCCTTGCACTGGGTTTACATGGACACTTGACTGTTCTATCTATATCTGACATATTCCACTACTATAGCGAGGTTTGTTCAGTTTTCTGAGGTTTAGATAAATGTGACTCAAACGTGATCTTTTTGTTTGTCTATCCTAAATAGATATGTGCTCCAGACACCTCTGCGTCTGGGTTTGTGCTTCCATAGGTATTTATAAGGGCCACATTACTTTTGCCTTTCATATTACCTTACATGTTTGATGCAGACACTTAGACATGGGCACCTTGGACACTTCATCTAGGTCAAAATCAAAAAAAAAGTATTTCATGCCCAAATCCGACTCTATGCTGCACTTGTGTCAGTGTCATGTTTTAAATTAACTTTGCAAGTGAACGAATGCCGTCACACTACTTAAGGGTCAAACCCTAGCAAGTTTACCAATTACTAGTCGTTTAAAACCTTGAAATTTTCTACGTTGAACAATTGAAGTGGGGTTTGAATGAAAATAATCAAGCTAGACACCAAACTAGAACAAATAACGACTAACTTAAAAAGATCACTATCACTAACATGCAACATTCACCATTGGGTGGGAATATGTATCAAGGTTCCAACTACTCCTCTCTTGGGTGTGTAATGGCCACCCTACCCTAGTGGAACCCACTCTCCTAATACTCCCTCTATTGTTTTTGAATTAGCCCCATGGGCCTAGTTTTACCCTCACAAGAAATGGGAAATGGGGCTAATTCAAGAAAATGGAGGGACTACACTTTAAGGGCATTACGATCAACGTAGACATTCATGATCATCCTTATCCCACTCTTTTGAAGGGAATTTAAACCCATAACTAGCATGATTAATCAAGAGATTACACAGTCCGACAATCTAACCCAACTCCCATTGATGTTCAAGAATAAATAATCCCCAGACAAGCCCAATCACACAACTTACCAATGGGCAATAAGGAAGTCAGTCACATGCTTTAAGCATGCTAGGGCTCAATCGAACCTATGTTAGAAAACTACACACTTCTCATGATACTACTATATAACACACATGATCCAACAATCTTCATGGTTCTTAACATTATGCAAACAAGAATGGCTTTATGCAAAACTGAGCCATAAAATGAATAACAATCAAAGGAATAACTAAACCAAGCATTAATATGAGCAAGGATTTTAATTAACAATTTTTTTTTTCAAGCCAACATAAATGCCTAAATGGCATGTCTTCCAAGTTAGTAAGAAAGCTAGATGATGACTGATGGTAAAGAGAAGTAAAGGGTTAAAACTTTCGAATTTTTTGAGGATCTTGAGTGCTAAGTTCTTGATGCAACTGAAAATGAGGCTTAAACCCTAAAATGAGGGTTTTAGAGCATTTATAAAAAGATTTAAAACCTCAAAGCGAAAAAATCTTTGAAAATGAGTCCATCGGGCAGGATTATTTCCAACCAGGCAAGCTGTTGTAGGTGCCCGGTCAAACTGCCTGGTGGAAGAATCTCTTCTGCATGACCAGGCAGATGTTGATTTCACCAGGTAGGACTCCTATGGTACCTGGCAAGCTAGTGTATTTGCGGAAATGCCTTTGTACACTCTGTTGCCATCTTTCACCCAATTAACTCTTCCCGCTCCTTGGTTCGCCTTTGTAGTTCAGAGTCTACCCTCCTACAACATAGAAGTAGAAAAAGGAGAACCGCTCTTGGATAGTCGGATGTTTTAGAGCTGAAATTAGGGATGTTGTATTGGAGCAAAATAGATACGAATAAAGGTTGGAAGTGACATGTTTTTTATTATTTTATTTTTTTTTATTTTTATTTTTTTTTATTGGTGGTCTCTAGTAGGAGCAGAAGTGTGCTTTTGACTAGTACTATATGATGCTGTGTCAAAAATATGTTATTCACTGGTTCAGGGGGTTTTGTATCACTAATAGTTGTCGATGACGGTGGTGGATCCAAATATTATTTTTTACTGGATCCTAGTTATATCAATGTTTATGTGTTAGGATCGGGTTGGGTCAGCTCACAACCAAAATACAGGTTAAAAATACTACCTGGAGGCTGGAACCTCTTTGTTTAATTTACCGTTATAAGAATTTCTTTTGTGTACCCTGTATTTAAACTTACTTGGTTCTATTTCCTATAATGGTAGATTAACATGTTTGTGATTTGACTAGTACCCCCTCTCATTTTTTTATAATGGCCCACATTGCTTTTATTGTCTTCTGTTGCTGGGTAATTCATAGACCTTAATCTTGGATGCTGTTTCTATTAATCAGTTTCCTTTTGCATTTAGGGACATGAAAGCACTACTGTGGGGTTAATGCTTGGTCTGGCAGCATCGTACAGGGGCACCATGGAGCCAACCGTGTTCAAGGTTATTCATATTACTCTTAAGTGGAACTTATTGTGTTGTAATATATGGTTTCACTGTCCTATGGTAAATATCTTTGTGTATTGGACGTTTGAATACTTTCTTGTACTCCTAGCTGTGTAAGCCATGGCAATTGCACTTTCTGTGTGTACATCAAGTTTGCACTTTGCATGACCAAAGGTTGTAGTTGAGGCCAGAGCGAAAGGACTTCTTAAGAAACTCGAAAGTCATGCACTTGAACTATATGAGATGCCTTTTAATTGAACCCGAGTTTCACCTTTCTTCGGCTTTGAAGTATATTAGGACAAAGGAAAATGAATACTAAGCCTTTCACTCCTTAAGTTGCAGAGTAGCAGCCGAATAATGGAAGTTTCACACAATATTTATACAGAATATCCACAAACAACTTGAAGAGTGTTGCATTTACCTTCCTCTTACCCTGTCATAGATGAGCATCATTAAGGAACCAAGTATAGTTGGCAATGATTTTAGTCACAGTCAATTATTAAGCCAGACATAAAGGCCTCTGCAGACCCTGGAATTGTTGGATGCGAGTTATATAGTATTTACAAAAAACGCGGGTGATAGAGTCAATTCTCTTAAATATATAGATTTGATTTTATGATGTGTTTCATTTGGTTCATAGTTATATTGGCCACACATGCGATAAATAGGATTCATTGGACCTTTTAACCCTAGATTCTTCTATTTGGCCTTTGTGCTCTGTTATGACCATGCTAAGATCTAATGTAACTGAAGAATAATTGTGGTGTCTTTTTTGGGTTTGAGATATGATGGTATAAAATAAAATGACTAGCTAAAATGTTTACAATTATACTGTAAGGTTATTGTAAGTCAATGCAATTCTTGATGTAATTTTTATTATGGGTCATTGAGAGACTATAAAGGTAAGGTTGTTTGTTTGTGTACATCCAACCTTTCTGATCCTGCTATCGATGGTATCCTTTGCAATTTAGGGTAATGTGGTTGAAGAACAATATTTGATTCAATATTTGTTGAAGACAATATGGCCATGTGCCCATGTCAAATTTCTGCAATGGAAGTCAAAGGAGTCCCTTGTTTGCATGATTTACATCGCTTCCTGTTTGGAAATTTAAGTTCCTTTCTATTGATGTTGATGGGTGTAGCTGCTGCTTATTTGTGTTCTTGCAGTCTTTCTATGTTCATTTACCAGCTCGTCATCCATCTTTGTTCCCAGAGCTTGAAGTTCCCACGCTTCTCCAGGTTGTTACTCTTGCCATCATAATTCTGCGAAAATTTTATGTCAGCTACAATTATGACGCTCCTGATAATTTGGGCAAGTGAGACCATCTGATATTTGCTGCCTGATATAATATAATACGTTTATTTTACCCTCTTCCAAAGAAAGAAAAATCATTGTAAGATGGAAGAAAAAAGGTCTTTGTTTGATGCATAAATTTAAATACTTGTATAAGACATGCCTTGGGTTGAGACTTGTGGCTGTTGATTCGATTACAAATTCACTTACTCCTTCCTCATTGATAATGAACTTTTAGAATTGAATTATGCCCTGCTTAGTTTTGTATTTTCTGTTAAAATGTTCCGTAACTTCAGTTACCATTAGCTACGTCTAAAAGATTGGTGTTCTTTCTTATCGTTCTATTGGTCTTTATTTATTGTTTCTTACTTTTTTTTGGTTCTTATTTATTCTCTTTGGATGCTTTACAGTCCGCCGCGTTGATGTCTGTTGGCCTCATATTTGAAGGATCATCCCATCCCCAAACTATGCAAATGCTTCTGGTATTGTATTTGTTTTTGCTTCTATAATTTGACCGGTTTGTCTGTATGATCTGCATTCCTACTGTTGATTGTGTATTTATCTTTCTCATATGCTGGTATTTCTAGTCAATTTTGAAAATGACGATTGCTTTTATACAAGATTGGTATTGCTCTCCATTGAACCCTGATTTAAACAGCCATTAAAAATTTGGATAAAGAATCTGTTGTAGCAATTGTTCTACGATTTCTGGAAAGTGGTAGCTTTTTCTTCTTAATGTGAAACTACAGAAGGAGGAGGAGGAGAAGAAGACTGCTTTTATTGTGTGAGCTTCTTGCTGTGGACACATATTCATAGTCCACTATTGTTAGCTTCCGTGAAGTTATTTGACTTTTTGGTAGTGTTTTTGTGGGTTTAGGAGGTCACCTGTTTTGATCTAGAGAAGTTATATCATATGTATAATTTGGGTTTAGAAGTGGAATTCAAAGTTGGTATGGACAATTTTTAGCTGCTCTTGACGCGTTGATTGTATTGCAGGGTGAAATAGGCCGTAGAAGTGGCGGTGATAATGTGCTAGAAAGGGAAGGATATGCTCTTTCTGCTGGCTTTTCACTTGGCCTTATTGCGTTGGGTATAGATTTGTTGATTTATTTTTCTTTTTCTTTCTTGATTCCTCTCATTGAATGTGTGCAATTGATCACATAAATTTGATATTCTAGGTCATGGTGAGGATAAATTCGCCTTTATGGACACATTGGTTGATCGGTTGTTTCAGTATGCTGGTGAAAACTGTAATGTATGCTAGTGGTCTATTTTCTCTTTTTATTTTTCTTTATTTCAAGAACTGTTGATGCCATTGGGTATTTAAATTGATAGTATTATCTTTATTTGTTAGGGAAATTCACTCTCGAAACTAGTGACCGATGAGAACTGCCGGGGTTCTGGTCAGGTATTCATTAAGTATCACTGGATGTTACGGAATACAATTATTCGTTTTGTTGCACAACTCGTTTAATTTTTGGAGCCATAGTTTCTGTCATTTGGCTCTTGTATATGACGGACTTAAGCACGATTGCCCTGAACAATTTACACTATATTGTAAAGTAGTCAATGGCTTTTTGGGTCATCCTGAAACAGTATATTCATGTTTGCATCTCAAGGGTGAAGCTGCGAGCATCGACACCATGGCCATAGGCTGTATTCTTTGACGTTGCTGCAGTTTTATTAACTTTTTGCTGAATGCAGGGTAATTAATGCTAATGTTTTTTTTTGGGATCAATGTCATAGATGCTGGATGGCGTTCCTGTCAACGTTGATGTAACTGCACCTGGAGCTATAATTGCTTTAGCTTTGATGTTTCTCAAGGTAAGCATTATACAGTTTGCATATATGCCATTAAATTATGATGGAATTATGAAAAATGGAAAAGGAGACTTGCACCTCTTGTAAGCTATGAAAAATACATACTCCGTATATGTTTTGCCTAGAAGAGATGTAGGAAAAGCATTAGCCAAGTGGTAACCTTGCTTTTGTTCAAAGTCATTAACCTCAAATATACAATCATCTCATTTGAGTAGTAAGTACGTATATACTTATATTTAACCTGATTTAGATTGGCTTTGTGCTTTTGAAATTTTAGATGAATACCCATTAGGCCATTAATGTAGACGTTTTAAGATGTCCTTCGCAGTACATTGACTAATTTTTTCAGACATGTTTTGGAATCTGAGCCTTTTTATTCTAACAATTTGGCAGCATAGTTAAAGTTTTTAAATTAAACCGTTGTATTTTATTTGGAACTCCGTGCTTCTACACATGAACACATTGTTACATACTTGCACTGAATAATACTCTGTATTGTTATGCACAAAATTATACCCTAGATCGTGTGTTTTATGTAAAGCTGGTGGTTTATACACATGAACCACTGTTTCAGTGGATATTTGTTTCCTTCTGGACCTTATGCTTGAAGTATAGTCTACTGTGTCAAAAAAGAAACTTTACGAAAGATAACTACTGTGGCATTTTGCTAGAATTTCTCAAAACGAGACTCTTGTTTTTTCAGACTGAATCAGAAGTGATAGTTTCCAGACTTTCCATTCCTTGTACAAATTTTGACCTTCAATACTTGAGGCCCGACTTCATTATGCTTCGTGTCATAGCAAGGAACCTGATAATGTGGAGCAGGTTAGTTTCTCCCCATAAATCTTTTCATATAATGTGCTGGTCGTGTTTTGGAAACTTAGTTGCGGGTTTATTCTTTTGCAGGGTTAACCCTACCAAAGAATGGGTTGAATCTCAGATCCCCGAAATCGTCAAAAATAGTGTTGAAGCTCTCGGAGATGATATAATTGATATGGAGGGAGTAGATGAAGAGGCTGTTGTGCAGGCATATGTGAATATTGTCACTGGAGCTTGTATATCTCTTGGTAAGTTGCAAAGAGCTTTTGTTCGGAAAGACTTACAGATATGTTGTGAAGTATGTTTCTTGAGTAATGCCAGCCTTTTTATCTATAAATGAAAATGAATGTCTACATTATTTCTTGTATCCGGAATCTCTTAAATGGCTCTGGTAGAAATTCCATGGAGATGTCACTTGAAGGCCCTATGACAATGAGTAAGCAATTGCGGCAAGAACAGTGCTATATTCTTATATGCCCTCCAGGGCCTGATTTGTCTATGTAAAGGCTCTCCTAGTCTCCTGCATGTTTCTTCGACATTTTCATTTCTTCCGCGGTCACTGTTTTTGCAGGCAGAGGTATTAAAGTCTTAATAGTATCTGTCTTTTGAATACGCGAAGCTGCGGTTACTGGCTGTAGCGCTTTGTTCACAACTTTTTTGGGTTTTAGGGCCTTTCACACTAATTAGAGAGCTGAAATTTTGTACTCCATTTCTTAATAGTACATGAGAAAACATGACGTGAGCATGTGCTTCAGACAATATCCTAGTTAGTAATGATGTGTATGAAGAAAGTCTCTTGGATGATATACATTGTGTCACAGTCCGTGACCATCATACATTGGTTGTTTGATAACACACATTAGCTACTAGCTAGCGTCGCTGCCTAGGTTAGTTATATTCTGAAAGTTAACCAAAGAGGGGACATTACGTTGGTTCCTATACTAATACGGTCATATTTCTTATACTAGTACGCTCATATGCCTGTGAAACAATAAGTTGTCCAGAGCTTTATCCCAGCACTGCAGGCAATAAAAATGTAATTGCTTTTCTATATGTATATATGTATACATGTGTTGTTCCCTTCTGTGTAATTTTACTGGTCCCCATTCTTTCTAAATCCCATTTCCTATGTTTTATTGAAAGGTCTAAAATATGCTGGATCAAGAAATGGCAATGCTCAGGAACTGCTGCACAGTTATGTTATATACTTTCTGAACGAGGTCTGTGTCCTGCCTGACTGATTTTAACGTGCCTGTCAGTTCATTCTCAGTTACATATTCTAGCTATGCAGATCAAACCAGTGTCTACTTCTGCTAGCCGTATGTTTCCTAGAGGGCTTTCAAAGTTTGTGGATAGGAGTACGTTGGAGATCTGCCTTCACCTTGCCGTCCTTTCCCTGGCTTTGGTTAGATTAAACTGAAACTATGACTACTTTCTTCACCTAGTTTTTAAATTTTTTGCGCATTTATGCTATTCGGTTTTGGAAGCAGGTCATGGCTGGTTCTGGAAATCTTCAGACATTAAGATTGCTGAGATTCCTCCGCAATAGGAACTCTTCTGACGGCCAAGCTAATTTTGGCATTCAGATGGCTGTAAGTTTTTAGTTGCAACAATTATGCCAAGCTAATTTACTTCCACTCATCTATGAGATTTGCATTTCTATGGCAGTCCACGCCTTCTTTTTTCACAACACACTTATGTGACTCTTAGTTGTCACAGGCACACGTACAGAAACACACTTTCATTTCATTATGCTCTGACTTGAAGGCCCTATTTGAAATTTCTCTTGCTGTTTTAGGTAAGTCTGGCAGTTGGCTTTCTATTTCTTGGGGGAGGAATGCGATCATTTTCTACCAGTAAAAGTTCTATCGCTGTGTTGCTAGCCACTCTTTATCCCCGTTTTCCTACTGGTCCGAATGATAACCGCTGCCACCTTCAGGTATAGAGACACTAAGCAGAGTATAGTCTCGTCAACTAAATTAGCATGAAGAACAAATACGACATGCCAAACACAGATGCATCTATATGAAGCAGCTTTCTTTTATTTACTTCAGCAGGATTTGGCACAATTGGGTGTATCATGAATGACTGGAGATGAATGATCCAACCTGTTTTTTTTACCTTCTTGGATATAGTTCTCCCGCTGTGATGATTCTGCTGCTGAGATGTTTGATGTTGTCTTTCTTGCAGGCATATAGGCATTTATATGTTCTTGCCACAGAAGCTCGGTGGGTTCAAACCGTTGACGTTGACACAGGCTTGCCAGTGTATGCACCTCTTAATGTGACCATAAAAGAAACACGACATCATGCAGAGACAAGTTTTTGTGAGGTCACACCTTGCATTCTTCCTGAGCGTGCAATTGTAAGTTCCAGCATACCCTGAAGTCTTGTTGTTCTGAACATCGAAGTTTTTTAACTCTAACCAACAACAACAATAACTTTAGGGTCGGCTAACATGAATCATTCTCCGAAACCGTCAAGTCGTCTCCAATAAAACAGTCATATAAGAAGGCATAACAGTAGTAATAATAATTAGAATAATAAAAATACACATAGTTTTTAGGTCAAAATAGAGTTAAAAATCGTTATGATTTTTTTTAAAAGAGTTGCTAGTTTCGTATGAAAGGTGAAAAGTTTCGTAAATAAAAAATGATACTCCCTCCATTCCAATTAATTGTATACATTTGTGTAATGTATGTGAGCGATATTTTTATCGATTGGAACAAGGGAAGTACAGTGTAGTAATAAAAATAAAAATACATAAAAAGATAGGCAATAGGTCTCAAATATCATCAACCACCCGTGTTTTCTCCCTCCACGTCGTTCTACCAAACCTCATATCGTTCTCAATCACTCTTATCCATGTTCGTTTAGGTCTTACTCTACCCCTCACCAACCTATGTGCTCTCCATTCTCAAGCCTCCGTACTGGTGCATCCGTCGACCTCCATCTCACATGTCCAAACCATCTTAACCTATTCTAACTGTAAATACATTAAAAATAAATTATATTATGATACGAGTACTAAATTATTTACATTTGTTATCCATGTTTTTTGAAAGAGAAATCTAAAATTTACTACTCATACGGTTTCGACTCTTTTCAAACTTACTACCTCTTATATTGTAAGTATTATTTTAAAATTACTTGCATATATTTTCAGGCATTTTTGATCAAATTTGCTATAAGAATACATTTTTGATGATATTTTTTCCCTGGCCATCTTGCTACCCAAATCCTTTAGCTTGCCGGGACTTGTTCTGTGGTAGGGATGCTCTTGATGAGCGTTTTTGTAGCATATTGTTTGGATAATCAACCCTCTTTTCACCTAAAATATATTTTGGTAGCAAATTTTGATCAAAAGGTAATAATTTTTGGAAAAATAAATAAACCTAAAAGTAGTTATTTTGAACAAATTTTATATATTATGGAATAGGCAGTAAGTTTTATCTCCTAAAAATATTAATTTTTTTGACAAAATATGATTATAGACAAAATATAGTGGAAGTGTCATAATTACGATGGCTTAAAATCAAATGGAAAGAACACTTTTCAAAGGAGTCATATAGATGGAGTATATGAAAGAAATTAAGGAAATGACCTCTTTATTATGATCAATATTCCATATTTTGGTTGATTTAATTTTTATGTTTGTATAATGCTCTCATAAAACGCTGAAGTTTCTACTGGATTGATCAATTTTAAACTAAATCTCTTACATTAGCTTGTCTACAGTTGTTTGAACTTTATTGTATCTTGCAGTTGAAGAGTGTTCGTGTTTGCGGTCCTCGGTATTGGTCTCAAGTCATAGAGCTTACTCCACAAGGTAACAGTAGAGATTTTATAGTTAAGAATGTTCACTGATAAGATGATTTAAACTTTGAGAGCTAATTTTTTCACATGCAGATAAACCTTGGTGGAATTTTGGCGACAAGAATCACCCATTTAATTCTGGTATTCTTTATATTAAACGAAAGGTTGGAGCATGTTCATATGTGGACGATCCTGTTGGATGCCAGTCACTATTATCACGAGCAATGAACAAGGTTCATTGTGACTTTTGTCTCATTATTTCTCCGTCTGCTGCTCTCCACAATTTTTTTTTTTTATCGTGAGCAGTTTATATAATCAACAAGGTTGATTTTCTGTTGCAGGCGTTTAGATTAAAAAGCACAACGTATAGTTCTCCAAGTACTCCGCATACTAAATCAGGTTCCAGTAATGTTGCTCAGTTGGTGAGTACATTTTCATCTGATCCTAGCTTGATAGCGTTTGCCCAGCATTGTTGCGATTCTTCCTGGAACAACAGGTAAATATGGAATTGGAATTATGAATTGTTCATTTTTCTAGAACTTGCTGAACTTGCTTTGAGTATGAAGTGTCTGTCATTTTTACTATTCTCAATGCATTGGCGATTCTAGGATTTGGAAGAATGTAAAAAAAGGCCATAAAATATCATATTAGTTGCAGTTGTGATGTAAGACTCCAATAGTCCAATGGTAACTAGAATTCAGCATGAAAAAAATGGGGTTGTATTAGTTCGCTGGTAATAATTTTTATTTTCTACTGTGAAGAATTGTATAATAAGATACAAAAAACACGTTGCCGATAGTATAATACTCGTACTTAAATTGCAATACATAGCAATATAACATGGCACTGTCTCAACATCATTTTGGCTCATTTGGAATATGGTAAGGCTGCGTATATCGGATTGGCCTTTACCTCGCGATTTGCAGGAGACCTCGAGGCATTAGGGTACTGTTGGTATTTGCGAATCGATACACACAACACTTATGATACTTTTCTCTCAATATTCCACAAATTAAGTAGTTTCACTCTATTTTCAGGGCATGTGTAAAATGTAATTCACGTGCTTTATATTTACATCAAGGATAAGAATTGCTTTTTCTCAGGACGTAATTATCTGTAAAATGTCATTAACTTGCTTTGTACTTACATCGAGGATGAGAGCGCATATCTTTTGGGCAATTTTATGCTTGTCTAAACTGATGATCTGTGCTTTTATTTGTTTGGGTGATAGGTCAGATGTTGATTTCCAGGAATTCTGCTTGCAAATTCTTTTCGAATGTGTTAGCAGAGATAGGCCAGCTCTTTTACAGGTACACTTGTCTGTTTCCTCTTCTTCTATCAAGAAAATTGCTAGCCAGGAATAGGAAAGCTTTGCTTCAGCACATTGAAGTTCACCTTAACTGCCTTAACTTAGCAATACCTGAACCTTGGAGTGCAACAACACCGTGCTTAGAGATGGCAGAAGTTTTAATTACTTACATTAAAATTATGCAGGTCTACATGTCTCTATATACAATGATCAAAGCAATGACTGATCAGGTGACACAGGATGCGCCAAGGCTCTTTGATTCCCTCTCTGTCTCTAGTTTGAAGGTATTGTCTAAATGAAACACTGCACTTTGCTCTTCTCACCTGTAAAAGATTGTAGTTTTGGAGAGTATGGAACCAAAAAATTCATTGAACTATTAGCTCCATGGCTCCATCTCATTTATTTTGTCCCGTTTGACTTTGGTGGTGAATTGGTGTCAACTTTAACCCCTCTCCAGTTACGCGGATAAACAAGGTAAAATATGTCATGTTTAATTTATAAATATAAAATTAACATAATCCTTTCAAAAAGCTTTTGCCGTTGCATAATGCGAGTTTCTGTTGATGTTTCACCACTAAAATCGGGGATAGAGTAAATGGGGGTGAAGGAAGCATACTTTTATGGTGATTTCTCTTATCGTTGTCCACGTTAAAGTTTTGGGGTCATTGTTACATGTTTGTTCCTCACATTAACTGCCTTTTCTCTAAAATTAGCTTGTGGTGGCGTACAATGAGGCCTTGCTGAGAGGAAGACTAATCTCATCAACAGAAGGAATCATTCAACAAAAATTTCTAGGTTCTCTAAGGAAGAGAATTGAAGATCTTTTTGGACATTCTCACGTCTTGAAGTCGGATTTGCACAATTATCTGATATCTGGGAATTGGCCAAACGACGAGATGCAAGATCTAAAACGTTCTATTCTACTTTCGTGGTATCTTCAGTGGTTTTGTGTACCTTCTCCATCTACATTGCAGGCTACCACGAATAAGATAAAACACAAGACCAAAACATCCCAGTTTGCCCCTTTGCTGCGATTAGTGTTTCCGCGTACTCATATCAATGTGATTTCCGAGATTGATAAGTTACTGTCATCTGGTTGATTTGATGGAAGGGATTATCATGCTTATACTACCCGGTCATAACCAAACTCCATGTTATCGAGCTGCACCAATTGCGGAAGCATTGCTAATATTACTTCTGGCAACCACACCATGACCATGTTCTTGTGTTGCACTAAGGTGATGATTGTTGGCTCTTGTAAGTCATAGCCATGCTAGGTTATCGAGTTTGGTTGGCGCTTTTGATGGTACTGGGTGATTATATCGAGTTTGGTTGGCGCATTCTGGGCTCAAGTGACTTCTGAAACCTGCAAGTTCGAGGACTTTCGGCTAAATGATCATCTATAGAAAAGCAGAGATGTATAATTCTCATGATGTACATAATGCCGTTGGTTCTGCTACAATGCACAGGCTCGCCTACATTTGAACTTTCAGGTACTCTACAAGTTGTACAGAATTTTGGCTTTAATAGACTAGATAGATGCTTGAAGCCATAATTGCAAACAAAACAAAAATATTTTCTGCATAATGCCCTGTATTTTATTTATTTTTTTCCGACTGAAGGGAGTTTAATTGAATTGACGAGCTGGTTGGAGTTGAACTTCAGCGAAATAACTGGCCTAAAAAAACAGGCAAATTATTTCAACTCCAAAATAGTTTGATTTTGTAGGCGTGTCTAAATTTATACGGTGTGTTGTTCTAGCTTAAATTTAACTAATTGTTCATTTGAAGCATTCAGTATCTTCATGATGGTCTTCCACGTTATTTTTACATTATTATTGTTTAGCACTTAAGCTCGATAGAATTGATAAATTGTAGGTTCATCAAAATCTCACAAGACTTCTAATTGACTAATCTCGATTTTTACCTTTTCGAACCTCTTAAGACCTGACTCAGGTTTGGGTAGAGCACTTGTGGTATAAAGTGTGTCCGACTATTACCTTTTTGGGTCTCGTGTAACCTGGGTTGTCCAGGTTCACTGTTTTTTGATGAACGATACAACCCGCAGCCGCTACCATTCTGGTGCACTTTGGGTAACCATTCTGGTGCACTTTGGGTAAACCTTCGGGTATACGCATAACCTGCAAACCACGCACACCAAGGTAAACCGCCCGTAAACGACAGACTCGAAGTCTAGAAGGCATAGTCTCAAATCATCTTGCAGGGACTTGAACTTGAGATCCTTGGACCAATAACCACAAGTTTTAACCACTAAACAATGTTAATATTTAATATATGATGACGATGTTTCTGCTGCGCGTCAACTTTTCTCGTAACACACTGTATATTAGGATACTTCATTACAGTATGGCTGCTCATTGATTCTAGCTAGCGACATAACTACTACTGCTGATACATATTTATCACATAGGCAGCCATTCCACGCATGCAGGCGTATATATGGGCACCAGGCACTAGATAGCCATCCATGCATATAAATTACAGTACATACGCCCGTATGTGTATAGCAAACGTAAACTAAAACAGTAAAACATGCATGCATGCATGCACTTGGCTAGCTTATATACTAGCTAGTTAGACTAGAAAGAGGAGATCATAGAAGAAAGAGTCGATTCAGGTGTTGGTAGTGCGGAAATCCGGATCGTCGTCCAAGTCATCGGTGTCCTTACTATTATCATCCTGAGTGCCGGCAGCACGGTTTCCGGTGCTGTGTCCACCTTTACGACCCATGTCTTGATAGCCTTGTGTGCCTAACTGCTCCTTCCTAGTCTGTCCTCCTCGACTCCTTCCTTGGGCAAGGTGTTGTTGGGCTTCAAGGCTGTGGCCACCGGTGCCGCCCGGTACGACGGTCTCACCCTTCCTTGCCCTCTCATCCAGCCCCTGCTTCTTCTCCTGCTCCGACGACATTATATTACGTACGTATGTACTCTCTTCGATCTCTTGTAAGTAAGAAGAAGATACTTACTATTACTACTGAATACTGATGATGAAGAAGTAACGTTAGTTATTTTATAGGTAGAGATGAGTGATGAGTCATGAGTATGCAAGCTATTGGGTTGGGCAAACGGAGACGCGTAGCTCCTCCATGCAATCACACCACGTATCCCTAACAATATATAGAATTGAAGATAAACTTGACCTACAAACATACTCATGCACGCATAATAAGAATATAAACGGGCCTCAACCATCGCCTTAAGGTGGTTTTGGTTGACATGGTTCGTTTGCATGGAGGTCACGAGTTCGAACCTGCCAACCCCCAATATCTCGAACTTTCAAGTGGAATCTCAGCACAAGTGAGGGGACGTAATAGAATATAAACGGGCCTTAACCATCGCCTTAAGGTTTTGGTTGACATGGTTCGTTAACAGCGCATATCCTGCATCAGCTAGTCTCCCTTGTGACGGAGGTATCCGTCACTTTGTTATGACGGGTCAAATACTATCCATTTATGTAGAAAAGACAATACATTACTTTTGCAGTGTTTTTTTTTCTTACGTAAACGGACCATATTTGACCCATTATAAGAAAATAACGGACATAAAGAAAAATCTGTGAGCATACATTCCAACCTAGCTAGCTGGTCCTTATCTCATCTTCTACTTGATAAACGCCAAATCATATGGAATATATTCTCTATGTCTCACTAAGATTGCTCCGTATATCTTTTTGGATAGATTCTTAAATTTGTCCGGTGAGAGGGTCGA
Source organism: Agrostemma githago (assembly GCA_958450325.1). Lineage (NCBI taxonomy): Eukaryota > Viridiplantae > Streptophyta > Magnoliopsida > Caryophyllales > Caryophyllaceae > Agrostemma > Agrostemma githago. The sequence goes on along the minus strand of OY288255.1, from coordinate 65,827,011 downwards.
GTTTACTAAGATTGCGATGCAAATTTTCTGTATCATTTTTATGTTTCATTATTTCTCTTTGCGACACTTAATCACTATATCACATAAATAATCACTATTTTTATCGATTAAAAGGTGATTTGTCGCATAATTAAAATTATAGGCCCCGAAATGTGATACTGCCTTCATTCAAATCCAAACTACCCATTTCTTTTTTTGACACTATTCACAACTAAAGAGAATTTTTGATATTCTCGACAATCTATTAAGACAAAAATATAGTCATGTGAGATATTGTTTGATTCATCTTTACAAGTAGGTCAAGAATATCAATTTTTTTTTTATAATTTTTACTAATATAAACTGAAAGATATCGATGGTGCAAAATATGTCTCGACAAATGTATAAAACAGAAATACGTAGTTTAGATTTGAATGGAGAGAATACAGAAATGGGATACATGATGTCAATGGTTAGGATTGAAAGTGTAGGAGAATTGATATCCATGAATATTGAAGATGTACATTGAATGTAGTACATGATATTGATATGGAAGACGACTTGCTCTATGTAATACAACTCCGTACTACATACGTACGACTCAAGTTTAATTTCTGAATCGAAACTTTGACCCTGCATACTACGAGTACTTAATTTAGCTTTAGCCCGCCGAAATAGTTCAGGACATTAAGTGAATTCCGTACGCACATGCAAATTATGTAATTGCTCACATCACGACATACACACCCAATAAATAAACAAGTGGATGATTACGATACTACACAATCACTTAATTTAGGCATTTTAGCACATTTTGTAAACCAAAAATGACGTCCATGTGGTATATTCCCTCGGTCAAATCTAAAGGGTAAACTTCTCTTTTGGACACCATTGACAATTCAAAAGAATCGTTAATAATCCCGACAATTTATAATTTCTATTAATATAAAAGCGAAAGATATTGATGGTGTAAATAAAACGTGTCTCGATAAATGTGAAAAAACAAACGTATCCTTTGAATTTGAATAGAGAGAGTACCAGATGTAATCAAAATCACGTACATGAAAATGGGACGGGAACACTTTTTTGGACCAATCCATATCATACCATGCATGTATATCATACGCCGATTTGTTCAAGTTTGGAAACAAGACTTGCCCAAGTTTTTTTATTAAATAAATCGATCACGACACAAGTCTTTTACCAACTTAAGGGCTAAGGTAACTTTTGACCATTCAACACCTCACACTCACTATATATATACCTTACATTTATAAAAACGGCAAGAAACAATCAAACTTAGATTCATACATCAACCAAAATAATACAAGATTCATACAAGAAAAATGAGTTGTTCGATTGCAGTATCAAATATTTGTCATTCCACGTTTTCTACGTCCAACACTTGGGTAAATGTCGATAGTCCTAGTAACGATTTCTGTCAGCATCCTTTGGATAACTTGATGGTGAAGTTTGAGCAACGGGTTGATACGTCTATCTCAACAACGAATCATCATCGTAAACCATTGATGAAGAGAAGACGACCAGCGAAAATAAGTATTCCGGTGTCCAATTTGAGTCATTTGGTAGATATTGATGCAAAATCAAGTAGTGATAACGATGAGTTACTAGAAATTGAGGTTGAAGGTGACGGGTATGGTGTGTTTTGCAAGAAGGGCAAGTCTAGGACACACTTGGAAGATTGATACTCTGCAATTCTTAACACGATTCCTGGTCATACTACTAAGCAGGTAAAGTACGAGTGCCTATATATGCATTCATAACATGTGTAGACACCAAATTTTTATATAAATGAATGCTCGTGCACGCGCGCAGGCTTTCTTTGGGATATTCGATGGGCATGGAGGAGCAAGGGCAGCCGAATTTACAGCAAAAAGACTAGGAAGCAAAATACTAGAGAATGTAGGCAGCAGTAAAAGCGCAAAGAACGAAGAAGGAAAATGTAAGAAAGCGACGATGGAGGATGATATAAGAGGTTGCTTCTTAGAAGTCGATAAGGAGTTTATAAGTACTAGTAGTAGTAGTAGTAGTAGTGATAATGCTACTGATTCGAGTGGTGGAACTTGTTGCATCACTGCATTTATAGAAGGAGGCACCTTGATGGTCTCCAATTTGGGCGATTGTCGTGCTGTTATAAGCCGTGGTGGCGTGGCTGAGCCCCTCTCTGTCGATCATACTCCCGCCAGACACGATGAGAAACTCAGGATTCAATCCAAGGTACGTACGTAATATATACTCTGTAATATTTAAAATGTGTGATCTAAGTCCGCATGGTATAACTAACTTGCATGATCGTGGATGCAGGGTGGTTATGTAGACGAATGTAGCGGGGTGTGGAGAGTACAAGGTACGCTGGGAGTGTCGAGAGCAATTGGAGACCGAGGTTTAAAGCAATGGGTAATAGCAGAGCCTGAAACAAAGACGATGAGCATTCAACCTGATTGCGACTTTCTAATTTTAGCTTCAGATGGCCTTTGGAACAAGGTACATATATATATATATATACATGTGTGCATATTATTACATGCATTGCATATACTCCGTATTATCTAAGCAAGAGTCTTCAGATGGTAAATTAATATAATTACCCTCAACTCATGCATGATAAGGTCGGCCCATAGGGTGATCCATTCGGTTAAGATAATTAATGTTGATCTTGAGGTTGTGGATTTAATTCCTATATTGCTTGTCTTTTAAGTTGGAACAAGGCCCTCCGAATTTCATTGGCCGACCCTGATGCAGTATTTGTATCTGCAGGTGACAAATCAAGAAGCAGTGGATGTGGTTGTGGCCTTTTGTACAGCAACAGCAACAGCGCTGGATAATAATGGAAGGGAGCTAATAACTAGGAGTACAAGTGGTGCGTGTAGAAAGCTAGTGGAGTTGTCGATGAGTAGGGGTTCAAACGATGATGCAAGTGTATTGATCATTCATCTCGCTCGATTTCTAGTCGGGTGAGTAAAATCGGATATCCAATCTAATAGGAAAGTAGTATGAAACCCCCAGGGCCCAAACCCTTCGTACCCGACAGTTGTACATTACTAGTACAATGTAGGTAGGTAGGCCCATTTGAAATAGTTGCATGTATTAACTCATTATCATGATTCATGAAAATATTCGTCATAATATTATAATGGGTCCAGTATGTAACCATTTTAATAGAAATTGACAAAAACAGTCGTTTTCCTACGAATAATCTTTTACTCCGTATGACCGTATCACGCAGCATTTAGTTAAATGAATTTTTTTTGACCCGTTAATAACGGTACGATGAAGAATCCATCGCAATCCGAGCCAAAAATATTTAGAAATATTCTAGAATTAGGCTTAGTCAGGGGTTAAGGCACAAATTATTTCAATGTATTTCACAATATTTACACCCATATAATACTTTGATTATGTATATAATCGCTTTGGAAAGATTGCTAAAATCCGGGTTACAGTATAACTATAGGGTCAGCCAAACCCAAGCGTAGCAGAACTGGGTTGGCCAGACCTAAGCGTCTCAACATTAAGTCACCTCATGTCAACGATTCTGCACGATTTTTAACCTAATTTTCTCTATAAATATCACGCTTTTCAACACATAATTGATATCAAAAAATTATCAAAAAATGGAGAAAAACCTCCGAAAACCCTGTGCAAACCCAAGGCAGATCCATGAAGCTTTTTCAAGAGTCGAATCGCTACGTCTAAGCATCGAAGTTCATCCTTCATTCATCAATTTTGAGTCTTCACTAGGTTGTAATTCTATAGTAGTATTTCTAATACATACTCTATTATCTTTACTTTATTGTTAAATCGTTTTAACCATTCCCGATTGTTCATTCCAACTCGCAACTAACTATTCCTTTCTTAGGTTCTGTTCTTTTGGACTGGACTAGGCTGAACTGAAGTGAGTTGAATGAAATGGACCGAAGTAATGAGACAAAATAAGTCTCAGCTCCTGGGCTGAACTGAACTGAACAAAACTGAAATGGACTAAACCGAACAAAACTGAAGTGAGTTGAAAAGAACAAGACCTTACTCTTCCTCCTCAATTCCCCCACCATCATCTCCTCTCTTCTTACCCGGAACGCATACCCATGTACACCCCCGGCCCAGCCTCTTCTCTCCCCCATCCTCGTGTTTTAACCGCCTCCACCTCAGTGTTTTTGGCTGTGCTTGATACCCTAATCTTTCTTCCACCCAATCCAACATCAACGAACCAAATACATTGAAATCGACATTCACTTCATTCGCGACAAATGCCCCGTTTGGTAAACGACATATTGGGGAAAGTTAGCAGAGTCCGGCCTAAATAGTAGATTGACCATTAAACTACTAATTTCCTGTGTTTGGTAAACGACACATTGCGATAGCATATTGGCCGAAATCTATTGTTTTTGAATATACTCCTAATAGGAGCATATTGAAACAGCATATTGAATTTATACCTAAAAACAACCTGATTCAACCATAATCTGATAATTACCAAACACTATTCTTAATTCTGCTAATTTAATTTAGTAGTCAAACCTGCTAATACAATCAGCTAACCATATTCTGCTATGGTTAACCGCTATTATGAATCTGCTAATGCTATTTGCCAAACAGGGCCAAAGTTCGTCCTGGGTTAGTCCCCGTTTTGCACGACCCGACCGACTATCAATTGCAGATATTTTTTACAAAAGGTCTACTTAGATACCTGTTCACCCATTTTTGGTCCAACCTGAACGTTCGCTTTCCTATGTTTCCGACTGTGGGGGTGTCTTAGTAAATAACAGCCAAAATACATTCGATATATTCGATATATTGGCTATCTTGAGAATATATGATTCTCGTGTATTATAAGTAGGTGTATTTAAGTAGGAAAGTATCTTAGTCTATTCGTAGAAATCAAATAATAGTTGATATCGATATACGTAGTATTCACATTGACATAGCTCGAGTATATACATGTACCATTTGATAGATGAATGACAAACAGAAACACACATATTTTTGATATTACTTTATGGTATCAGAGCCTCTCTTTCGAGGACACATAAACACTCAATAATGGTGGATGATAAGAAATCGACACCTCGTATCCCGAACCTAATTTACCACTACAAGAAAAACTGTCCCGGGCGTCCACCTGTTTGGCGTCCTGGGCATACGGACGCCTACATGGCGTCCGAAAAGTCAAACGGGCGTCCACAGTCGGACGCAAAACTTGGCGTCCTACTGAAATTTGGGAGGACAAAATGAAGGACGACGGGCGTCCACAGGCGGACGCCATTTACCCCAAATGGCGTCCGCTGTCGCTCGCCATTTAGCAGTATCTGGCGTCCGCGTGTGGCGTCCGACAGCGGACGCCCGTCAGGGTGAGTGTGGCGTCAAATACCCGCTCACCCCCCTCTCCCCCTTCATTTGTTAAAAAAAAAAAACTCTCTCTACACTCTCCCTCTACGCTCGCCGACCCATTTCTCTCCCATTTTTCATCCTTTATTCCTAATTTTGGTACGTTTTCTTAGTTTATTTCGTTTCTATTCATTATAATTAGTTCGTATTCTCCATTGTTAGCGTTATTTATTGATAATTTGTTAGTTAATTTCGTCTAGGTCTACATTTCGATTAGGTTGATTAGTTTAGGCCAAGTTCGATTAGGTTGATTAGTTTATCCCAAATTCGCTTAGTTAGATTATTTATGCCCATCGTTATTTTGACTAGGGTTTGATCAATTTGGTTGAATTGAGCTAGAATGACCTCTAGGGTCTTCCGTGAGGTTTTGTGTGACTTGAGACGGACCAAAAGGTGTCGTAATAATGCCGGATTTTCCCGAAACCACTTCTATCCTGATCGGGGTTGTAAATAGGTGTTAGCGGCGCTTTCGGAATTTTGATATCTGTATCCGAAAATTTGACCCTTTTTTGACCTGTTTAAGCTGCTTTTGTGTGACCTAAGGCATGAATTGTTGTGTTTTGTTCGGTTGAATTGGGATTACATTGATAAATTAGCTAGGGTTTTTGTAAATTGGGATTAAATTGTGATTAAATTCGGTGACTAATTTTTGTAAGGTCAATTAATAATTAATAAGACATTTGCAAATTAAAAATTGGGTTTACTAAATTTTTGTAAGGTCAATTCTAAATTAATAAGACATTTGGGTTTATTTCGACGTATTAGTTAGAGAAATGAAGTTTAAGTTAAATGGTGATTAAATATTCGTTTAGTAAGTTATAAATTAAAGTAGGGAAATTAAACTTTAATATGTTATATATATTTTTTGAACATAGAAAATGAAGAGAATTGAACGGAAATGGATGTACGAGGGAAGACTTGATAAGAAGAGATGTCCAACAGTCGAATTTTTTAGGGGTGTTGAGTCATTTGTCGAGGTCGCTAAAAAGTCGGTAGACTACGCATCGAGGGGGGAGGTTAGGTGTCCGTGTACTAAATGCAAGAACCTAAAATTTCTTGAGGTCCTTGTAATGAAGGAACATGTCATCTATAGTGGTTTTTCACCCGATTACTATTATTGGATTTGTCATGGTGAGTCATCTCAGTCTGAGGGAACCGAAAACCATCAAGATGAGGGGGGATTGAGAGGTATGATAGTTGATGTTGTGGAGTGCAACTTGTTTAACTCACCTAACCCACGAGACTCACCTAGCCCACGAGACTCACCCAACCCACAAGAGCCTAACCCACGAGCAAAGGCGTTTTTTGACATGTTGGAAGCTTCGGAGAAACCGTTATACGGAGGGTGCGATGTGACTTTGTTAGAAGTCGCGTCTATGGTAGTTAGCCTTAAATGTGAGTTCAACCCGCCCTTTACTTGTGTCGATGGTATTGCTGCCTTGCTCGAGAGAGTTATTCCAAAAGACAATATCATGACCCGATCATTCTACACAACCAAAAAGGTTGTGAAGGGACTTCAACTCCCGCATCAAAAGATTGACGCTTGTCCAGATGGGTGCATGCTATTTTGGAAGGACGATGCGATGCTTGATGAATGTAGGAGATGTGGTAAGGGTAGGTATAAGATGGTCGAGGGAGATATTGTTTTGAGAGGTAGAAAAGGGAAAAGTAGTGTCAGGGGTAAGAAACCAATCCCAATAAGTCAGCTTACGTACTTCCCTATTGCACCTAGGCTTCATAAATTGTACGCCACAAAAACCATAGCTGAGCAAATGCGGTGGCACAAGGAGGACATTAGGGTACTAGGGAAGATGTGTCATCCGAGTGATGGTGAGGAGTGGAAGCGTTTTGATAGACTACATCCCCACTTTGCGTTAGAACCCCGAAATGTAAGGCTTGGGTTGTGCACTGATGGATTTACACCGTTCGGTCAATTTGGTAAATCGTACTCTTGCTGGCCAGTGATGATCACACCTTACAACCTACCTCCTTGGTTGTGTTTGAAGCAACCTTTCATCTTCCTATCTCTTATTGTTCCCGGACCCAAAAACCCGAAAAATCATTTGGATGTTTACTTGCAACCTGTTATTGAGGAACTGAAACAACTGTGGGAGGTAGGGGTGAAAACTTATGATGTCTCTCTGAGACAAAACTTTCAGTTGAAAGCAGCTTTGTTGTGGACTATAAACGACTTTCCCGCGTACGGTATGCTCTCGGGGTGGTCTACTGCGGGTCAGAAAGCATGTCCGTGTTGTATGGGTGAGAGCAAAGCTTTTTATCTTCCAAATTCTAGTAAAATAAGTTGGTTTGACTGTCATCGGCAGTTCCTACCAGAAGGTCACCCATATAGAAAGAATAAGAAGGCGTTCAAGAAGGGTGAGGAGGTGCTTGACGACGCACCTGATCGACTCCCAGGAGATGAAATATGGGAGTTGATTTCTTATTACCCGTCTACTGTTGACGGAACCGAGCAGGAGTTCAAAGACCTCAAGAAGTTGAAAAATGGTTGGTTTAAACGTAGCATATTCTTCGAACTATCATATTGGAGGACTTTGTTAATTCGTCACAATTTAGATGTGATGCACATAGAGAAAAACTTCTTCGAGCAGTTGATTCACACGGTGATGGATGTGGAGGGGAAGAGTTGTGACACTACAGGCTCCCGGCGAGATGTCAAGAATTTCTGTCACCGTCCTCAACTGCACATAAAACAGGATGGGTCGAAACCGAGGGCCTTGTTCGCACTTGACAAGGCTCAGAGAAAGGCGTTGTTGGAGTGGGTAGAGAAGTTGAAGTTCCCTGATGGGTACGCCTCCGACTTCAAACGCTGTGTTGATCTTAAGAACCTGAAGCTTCAAGGGTTAAAGAGTCACGACTGTCACGTTTTCATGGAGAGGTTGCTTCCGGTGTCACTAAAGCACCTTCTGCCACCGACGGTGTGGAATTCTATAACTGAGATATCTCAATTCTTCCGAGATTTGTGTTCCTCTACAGTATCAATTGAGGACATGTCTCGGCTCGAGGATCAAATTCCGCAGATACTATGCAAACTTGAGATGATCTTTCCACCGTCATTCTTTAATTCCATGGAGCATCTACCTGTCCACTTGCCCTACGAGGCTAAGGTTGGAGGACCTGTCCAGTATAGATGGATGTACCCATTTGAAAGGTACGTAACTTTTAGTAACTTCATTTAAAAAAAATAAGCTTAACTAATTTGTATTGATTGAAATATATAACTTGTTTATTTAGGTTTCTGAATCATTTGAAGAAGAAAATTGGTAACAAGGCTAGGGTAGAAGGTTCTATTTGTAATGCATATTTGACAGAAGAGATTGCAAACTTCTGCTCCCTCTACTTCGATAAAGATGTGCAAACAAAAACCAAGAACCTGAACCTAGGACATTCGGTGTCCATTGACCCCACTATACCCGAATTTTTTCAAAAGAAGGACGATGAAGGAACTTCATCCGTTGAGGGTTCTAGGACACTAGATGAGAAAGAGTACAACCGAGCGCACCTTTACCTACTTTCGAATTGTGAGATCTTAGAGCCTTATGAGAAACAATTTGTAACTGAATATGTCGCTGCGAACCCTGCCGTGAACCCTGATGACGTTTGGAGTAAGCACGACGAACATTTCCCGAAGTGGCTCAAGGATCACGTAGTTGCCTTAGACATACGTGATGATTTGGTTAGAAGTTTGGCATTTGGTCCAGTGCGAGTGGTTAAAACCTGGAACCGGTACTCGGTGAACGGGTTCAATTTTCACACATTCAACTACGGGAAGAACAAGGCTAGATGCAATTTTGGTGTGAGTGTGTCATCTCTTGATGGTGATGAGTACTATGGTATTTTGGAGGATATTTTTGAGTTGTGTTATGCTGGCAAAGAACGAGGGTATAGAGCTGTGGTATTCAAGTGTGAGTGGAAAGACAGCTCCGTGAACGGGACCCGAGTGCATGAACGTTACAAGATTGTGGAAGTTAATCACACAAGGAAATATCCTACGTACGATCCGTTCATACTCGCGCATCAGGCGAAGCAAGTCTATTTTGCTCCTTCTCCTTACATGAAAAATGACAGAAATCAAAGTCAATGGTGGGCAGTCTTTACGACTAAACCACGGGGACAAATAGACAGTTCTCTGTTCCAGGAAGATGTTGCTTCAACTGGTACACGCTTATCTTCTATTGAAGAGAACATATTCTCCGTACAAGATCAGAATGAAGGGGCAGAGGAAGATTTTGAGGATGACGATGATGATGGACAAGGAGAGTACATGGTCAGGGATGTTCCGGACTTTCTTGAGGAGGATGACGGACACGATGAAGAGAATTCAGAGGACGATCAAGTGGAGGGCGAGGAGACCGAGGAGGAGGATCAGACTGAGGAGGATGAGGAGGGAGAAAATAACGACAGCGACGGTGACTACTAGAGTTGTACGTTTACATGTTTACATGGTTAAGTTATTTTGATGTTTACTATAGTAGGATTTTTTACTTGAATAAAGATAGAATGTAATTGTTGTTCACATGGCTAATTGTTGTTAACATTGTCTAATTTTTTTGCAGGTTAAGACAATGGCAGGCGGTAGATCGACTAGGAGACGTGGTGGGGGTAGTAGGTCTGCTCACACGTCCACCACCCAGCGGGAGGATGAGGAGATTGTCCCCGAAACGGGACCGGAGCAGACCGCTGAGCATGAGGAGGAGGAGCAGCAACAGGGGCAAGAGGAGGAACTGGAGAAGGACGAGGAGGGGCGGTATGTTCTCAAACCAACAGGCACATGGTAATATCCTCTAACATGTTGATTATTCCTTTGTAAATATTCATTTTTGTACTACATTTTGTATGATTGACTACATATATGGTTTTCTCGACTCGGTGCAGGTTTCTGCACAAAGAGGTCGTCAAGGGCTGTACCAACAGCTTCATGGTCGACAAAGGGCAAGGGTATGCATGTTGGTCTCAGGTACCGGCTGAGATACGAGAGTGGTGGTTCAACCAGTTCAAGGTACGTGGATTGTTTTTGCTACCGAGTGTTTATTTTATAATCTGGACTTTGTAAATATTTTTCATACTAATTATTAATCTGTCGTGACTGTATAGTTCAAGTTCAGTTGGGGCTCAGAGTTTGATGGAAGAGTCTGGGAACGTTACAATGAAACGTGCACACGACGTTTCGCAGATGTGATGAATAAACGACGTACGCGGGGGACTCCGTTGAAGGACCTTAAAGGTGTTGGTTATTTTTTTTTCAGTAATCAATTTTAACAAATAAACAATCTAACTTCAATCTTTCATTGTATTAAATACTATATTGGGTCGTCATATTTTAGGGGAGGCGTTGGAGAGATGGATTGCCTACCACGATAAGAAAGACTTTAAGGCGAGGTCTGAAATTGGCCGAAGGAACAAGATGGCGAACTGTGACCATGAGGGCCACGCAAACCCGACACATCATCGGGGTTCTCAGTCTTCTTTCACTCGTGTCAAGAGAGTATGATTTCTACTAATTAATACCGTACTCTTCCTTGAATAATCGTAAACTACGTTTGCATAATTTATATTCGCCTAACGTTCGTACTCATTGAATAGCTGCGTGCTGAGCTCGGGAGGGAGCCAACCGCGGCGGATATATTCTACGACATGCATGGACAGACCGATGAAAAAGGGACTACCTTCAAGTCGAAAAAGGATCAGGCGACCTGGGTGAGTACTAAATCGACTGTAGGTGGTGGATAACTATCTTCAATAATTTCATCTAATAATAACTTAAATTGAAATCGTTCTTCTGTACGCAGGACGCCTACCAAGAAGAGATGGCGAGACTCGAGGCTGACCCTGATGTTGAGGAAGTCGACCCAAATGCTACTTGGTTCAAGGTCGTCAAGGGTTACAAAAAAGGAAGTGTGTACGGTGTAGGAAATGCACACGGTATGTACTTCACACCTCCCACATCGTGTCTGAGCACCTCCACACAAATGGAGTACACGCCGGCAGGATCTCAGCAGCCTGACCCGGAGAAGGAGGCCATGAAGGAACAGCTAACGGAGCAGCAGCAGCAACTGAAGGACCAGGCAGAACACATCAAGAAAATTGAGGAACAGATGGCGATGTTTCAGGCCGTGCTTCAGAAATGCAACCAAGGTCGTCCCCCATCCCCTCCAGACGACAGAGACCCCTTCAGCGGGGGTGGCGGTAACTCTGGTGCTGCAGCTAGCTTCACAGTTAGTTGATTGTTTGTTGTTGTTGTTGTTTTAACTGTATATACGGATTATGTATCTTCGAACTAGTTTAGAATTGTGTACCTTCAAACCGTATGTTCAATCTTTTTATATATGTTTTTTCAGCAGAAATGAGTCGAGAGATGAACTCTTTTGGTTGACTGAGAGTGACTGTGGTTGCGGTATTGTGGATACTCGACACTTGTGGTCGGTTGAGAGTTGGTTGTGGTTTATTTTGCAGGTTTTGGCTAAACATTGAACGCATGTTTACGGTCATGCAACAGCGTAAATAGCGTCCAATAACAGACGCCATGACAGACGCCAGGGGAAGCTGAAATGGCGTCCGACTGTGGACGCAAAGTCTCCCTGGGTGGCGTCCACAGTCGGTCGCCAAATCTCGGAACATGGCATCCGACTGTGGACGCCACCCAGGGAGACCTGGCGTCCACAGTCGGACGCCACCCCTGGCGTCCATTGTCGGTCGTCAATTCCCGTGGCGTCCGATAGTGGACGCCCGTTTTGAAAATGGGCGACCGGTCGTGGCTTCCGCTTTCTGGCGTACGTTTGTGGACGCCCGGATCATTATAGCGTCCACTGACGGACGTCACTAGGTGGACGCCTGGGGCATCTTCTCTTGTAGTGTACGCTCTTGCTTCAAATGATAGCCCAGGCACGGTTATCACACACGTGACCTTCAAAGGGACCAATTATGAAGAATGGGCGAAAGCACTTCGGGTTTCGTTGGGAGCCAAACGGAAGTTAGGCTTCATTAGTGGCAAACTCGAGAAACCGGACGATGACTCCGAGGACCTTGAAGATTGGAGCACCGTCAATTATATGATTGTCTGTTGGATTTTTAATTCAATCGACAAGGACTTACGTAAGTCGATTTCCTATAACGGCGTATGAATTGTGGGAAGACATCCGTCACCAATTTTCTCTCGGAAACGGTATAAAAATCTATCAAATAAATGCTGAAATTTATGATTGTAAACAAGCAACCGGGGAATCCATTATGGATTATTATGGTCGGTTGAAAAAGTTGTGGGACGAAATCAATGATTTCGATCCTTTGCCATCCTGTAAATGCACGTGGTGTAAGTGTGACCTGAACAAGACGCTTCGCACTCGACGTGAAAATAGTCAAGTTCGTAAATTTCTAATGGGACTCGAAATATATTATGCAAATGCTCGATCTGGCATTTTAGGCATTGAACCTTTGCCCTCTTTGCATAGTGTATATTCACGTCTAGTACAGGAAGAAGAAGTACGGAACCTGACTCAACGTATTGCTGATGCTCCTCCAATGGCCTTTTCAGTGAAAGGAGGACAACCTAGAACAGGGGGAGGTAGCAAACCTATCTTGAAGTGCACTTTTTGTACGAAGAATGGGCATTTGGAGGACCGATGTTCCATTGTTTAATTGTAATTTATTATCCGTCTCACAGTTGCTCGGATCTCAAAACTTAAGCATCAATTTTACTAATCATGATTGCGTGATACAGGACCGTACCCTGAAGACGAGGATTGGTGTGGGTGAGATGATTGACGGACTCTATTACTTGGCCATGGGGGAATTCAAACGTGTCAATGCTATTACAAGCACCGAAGATGTGGAGTTATGGCATAGACGGTTAGGGCACCCATCTTACCAAGCAATGGAGCATTTATCGATTTTTCCTAAAAATAAACGCTCTTTAATTCATACAAGTTGTGACATTTGTTTTCGTGCTAAACAAACTCGCGCCGTTTTCCCGTTAAGCGAGAATAAAGCAGGTACTTTGTTTGAATTGATACGTTGTGATGTTTGGGGCCCGCATCGTGCTAATCGTGCTTGCAATTCCCGTTATTTCTTAACTATTGTCGATGATTTTTCGAGGAGTGTTTGGGTTTACCTTTTAAAAACTAAAGATGAAGTACCTCGTATTATGATGGATTTTTTTGCCTTGATCGAACGACAATTTAATCGGGTCATTAAAATCGTCCGTAGTGATAACGGTACTGAGTTTAAAGGTCTTGGTAATTATTTTCGTGAAAAGGGTATGATTCATCAAACATCGATGGTTAAGACTCCTCAACAAAATGCTCGTGTGGAACGCAAACACAGACATATTCTCAATGTTGCTCGTGCATTGCGTTTTCAAAGTAGTTTACCCGTTGATTTTTGGGGAGAATGTGTGTTAGCTTCCGCTTATTTAATTAATCGAACCCCATCTCGTGTTCTCAATGGCACGACACCCTTTGAAATGCTATATGGGAAAGCACCGAGTTTAGACTTGCTCAAAGTCTTTGGTTGTTTGTGTTATGCTAAGGATATTCATGCCCGTGATAAGTTTGCTAGTCGTAGTCGACGGTGCATATTTCTTGGTTACCCTTTTGGTAAGAAAGGTTGGCTTTTGTTTGACATCGAAACAGGAGTGTATTTTTCATCCAGAGACGTTCAATTTGTAGAAAACGTCTTTCCATTTGCTAATAATTCTGAGTTAGTGGAACAAAATAATATGTATACGGAGGAAGAATATGTAGTGGAGCATGATTCTTTAGCTAGAGGGCCCACTAGCATTCCACCTATCACTCCTACTCCTATACACACTGAATCTATTGCACCTGATGCAACAAACATGACAGTAGAGGCAGAAATTCCTGTTATTATTAGTGCGGATAATACCTTGGATGTAGTCGTCGGTCATTCTGATTCCTCGCAGCCTATTGACAGTGGACATGAAAATCCTCCGTCTGGCAGTACAATTAATGAGGATGACAGCAGCCCTCTGCTAGGACGTGGACAACGGGTTAAACGCGATAATGTCCGTCATCAAGATTATGTTCTTTGGGCAAATACTACCGAGTACATTGACACGTCATCGATTCCCCCGGACACGTCATCCACGCCCCTTCCCGTCTCAGGTACTCCGTATCCTCTTTCTCATTATGTGAGTTGTAATGCTTTTTCTATTAGACACCGTAACTTTATTGCAGCTATTTCTCGTGAAACGGAGCCAACTTCCTTTAAGGAAGCTATGAAGGATGAAAAATGGCGAACCGCTATGGCAGAAGAAATTGCCGCTTTAGAGTCTAACGGCACTTGGACGGTGGAGAATTTACCAGAAAATAAGACGGCCATCGGATGTATGTGGGTTTATCGGATTAAATATAATTCCGAGGGAGGAATCGAACGTTATAAAGCTCGTTTGGTTATTCTTGGTAATCATCAAGAGGACGGTATTGATTTTACAGAGACTTTCGCTCCAACTGTCAAGATGGTAACGGTACGCACTTTTCTTACAATTGCCTCGATTAATAATTGGGAACTTCACCAAATGGACGTACACAATGCTTTCCTTCACGGAGAACTCGATGAAGAAGTGTATATGAGTCTTTCTCCCGGTTTTAGTAATGGCGTTTCGAGTAAAGTTTGTCGGCTCCAAAAGTCTTTATATGGTCTCCGTTAAGCTCCCCGTTGTTGGTATGCAACACTTGCCAAAGCTTTATGTGCTTACGGATTTTCTATAAGCCAATCAGACCATTCTTTGTTTAATTATTGCAAGAATAATATCGAGTTGCATATTCTCGTGTATGTCGATGATCTTGTTATTGCAGGTAACAATACTCAAGCCATTTTCGATTTCAAGACTTATCTCAATAAATGTTTTCATATGAAAGATTTGGGTAAGTTAAAATATTTCCTTGGTCTCGAAGTAGCCCAGAATTCTAGTGGTATTTTTCTGTGTCAACGGAAATATGCACTAGGTCTTTTAACAGAAACTGGTCTTCTGGGTTGTAAGCCCGCGAGTGTTCCTATAGAAGAAAATCATGGTCTAGCTCTTGCCACCGACGTAAGTTTATCTGATCCAGCTGCCTATAGACGTTTGGTGGGGAAGTTGGTTTATCTTACTCTTACTCGACCTGAACTCTGCTATTCTGTTCATATTTTAGCTCAGTTCATGCAACATCCCACTCAATCTCAGTGGGATGCCGCACTCCGAGTAGTTAGATATTTGAAGGGTTGCCCTGGCCAAGGTATACTTCTTCGTACTGCTACTTCTTTGACTCTTGAAGCTTATTGTGATGCTGATTGGGCTAGTTGTCCTATTACTCGCCGCTCTCTTACTGCTTATCTCGTTTTTCTTGGGGGTTCTCCCGTGTCATGGAAGACGAAGAAGCAAGTGACTGTCTCTCGTTCCTCTACTGAAGCTGAATATCGAGCTATGGCTGCAGCCACATGTGAAATATTATGGTTAAAGGACTTGCTTACTAGTCTTGGGGTTGATCATTCTGCATCAGTTATTTTGCATTGTGACAATCAAGCTGCTTTACATATTGCTAATAATCCAGTTTTTCACGAGCGCACAAAGCACATCGAGATTGATTGTCATTTCATTCGTGACGAAATTATTCGTGGTACTATCACTCCGTCTTTATGTGCACAGCTTCGCAGCTTGCTGACATTTTTACTAAGGCTTTGGGTAGTACGAAGTTTGAAGCTCTTTTAGCCAAAATATATTCGATATATTGGCTATCTTGAGAATATATGATTCTCGTGTATTATAAGTAGGTGTATTTAAGTAGGAAAGTATCTTAGTCTATTCGTAGCAACCAAATAATGGTTGATATCGATATACGTAGTATTCACATTGACATCTCGAGTATATAAATGTACCATTTGATAGATGAATGACAAACAGAAACACACATATTTTCGATATTACTTTAGTAAATAATATAATCCGTATCTCGTCTCTTTGTATTACCGTAAATAGCTAGCTTAATTCTTCACTCTCGTTGTAATTAGTGCTAGCTTTAATTCGTGTACTCGACTCGACTATTTATACCGAGGTTGTATGATTACTTTAATCATCGAAATATATAGATGATCGATTACTTTTTAATCTACTCTAATTTTTCATAAAAAAAAATGAAAAAAGAAAAAAAAACTAGGGAAAGTGCAAACGAGAAGTAGCGCACTTAGACTAAACCAGCACATATTAATCGGACATATAAAATGCTCCACATGAAAGTATTCCTCTTCATTATTCACTACTACTACTACTCCTTTTAATTTCCCTCATTTTTGCCTTCTTCTTCCTTGGAAAATTGGTTAGATTAGATTTGTCTGCAATCAATTCGATTTCCTCTCTAATTCATCTTCAACAAGGTGTATAGAGAGGTTAGCCGATCAATCAATCAATCAATCACACTTGACTTTTCTATTCAATTCTGGTTTTGCTCCGCGAGTGGTTTGACTGCTCGATCTCGCAACAATGGCGGCCGCTACTGCGCCGATCGTTATGAAAGAAGTTCTCACGGTTAGTCGATTTCGATTTCGATTCGTTTTCACTTTACTTTCCTGATTTGATCAATTTCGTTATTGAAGCGATTATCGGTTTTGATCCTGATTTTGTGATTTTAGTTGTCACATTGATTTGATTAATTTAGGTTTTTCAGGAATTGTGAACTTTAATTTGGTCGGATTATCATGTACATTATGGAAATTACCTAGATCTGGAGAAATTGCTGTGTAAAATGTGATCTATAGAATGCAGGTTGTTAGATTAAATTAGTGATATGATCGTTGAAATTCGATTCTGTTGCGATTTGTGAATGATGATGATGTATTGTGTTACCGTTGCGGAGAATTGTAGTAATAAATTCGAAATTTGTGATGTTGACATTTGAACTTAAATTGATTAATTTCGGTATTTCGTGATTATGAACATTCATATCTGGTTGGAAGTATAATGTACGTTGCGAGAACTAGCGAGATCTAAAGAGTGGCTGTGTAGAATGTAGTTTATAGAATGTAGGTTGTTTGATTTGAACTAGAAAATTGATTACTGGATTTTAATCTGTTTTTCGACGATGTGTTGATGCTACAGTTGCCCAGCATTGGAATAAATCCGCAATTCATAACGTTCAACAATGTGACGATGGAATCAGAGAAGTATATATGTGTGCGGGAAACATCGCCGCAGAACAGTGTTGTCATTGTTGATATGAACATGCCGATGCAGCCACTCCGACGGCCTATTACTGCCGATTCTGCTCTCATGAACCCCAACACGCGAATTCTTGCCTTAAAAGGTAGATTCATCCACCAGATGTTGGAATCACAATGTCTTCCTATTTTGTTCGGAAATCGACTGTTCTATGTTTTAGTATCAGTCTTTCAAAAGTGGTCTGTCTTGTGTAAGGCGGTTTTATGCATACAATGAAGGCACTGTCCCTATCATCTAGTCAGGAATAATGGAATACTACATTTAATGGTTTGATTGCATGCATACAACCATCTCATACTACGTGCTCGTATAAGTTTTTGTATATGAAATATTGTATGACTAGTAGTGAGCTTTTTTGGTGTGTGCGCACTCACTCGAGTGCATGCGGAGGGAGTTTAGGACTTACTTAGTTCAGTCTTTGCAACATATGTAGGGGGCCGGACACATTTCTTTTTATTCACCTTCTTGTTGCTGGTATTGCGTTTCACTGTTGTGAATGACCATGAAACTGGTTACCTTGATCGCTTGATTATTCCGTGGGCACATATGTGCATTTGATCTGACTAAGATAAGTCATAATTCAGTGAGTTGACTAGGAATAAAATGTGAGATTTATATGTATTATTTTAAGCTTCATTGTTCAGAAGAGAAACCTACCTTTTTAGTTAATGACTTGGAGACGAGGTGCAAAGGTTAACCTAATCATAGGATAAACTGCCACAAAGTACAATTTTTATCTTGTTAAGTTTGATAGAGTGTGACCAGTACTGAGTTGTATCAACAAACTATCGGGTGTTATGTGCAAAAGTTCTCATAGTTTGTGTTAATCTTTGTTGAAGCTCAACTAGCGGGCACCACCCAGGATCACTTGCAAATATTCAACATTGAGACAAAAACGAAGGTGAAGTCGCACCAGATGCCTGAACAGGTACATCATCTTTGACCATTCAAAAGTATGTTTACATATTGGAGAGTATTAATTGTAATACATAAAAGTATCATCTGGTATTCCGGTGCGTCTAAGGTTGTACCTGTAGTAGTTAATTAGCTCATTTATGAATGTTGGGTTTTTAACTGTGTCTTTGATTACAGGAAGTTTGTTAAAATGTAGATACCTGGAATTAGGTCGTATAAAATATACTTCATCACCGGAAAAGTTCTTAGTAATAAAAGTTTGATCTTTCTCTTACACCTATCACTCTAGAACTCTTCGACTATCTTCATCTCCATTATCTTTAGTTTGCATAATTGCCATTTTACCCTTGTATTAGAGCCATCAGGTTTAGGTTTAGAGACGGTAGCAATTATAATGTCCTTGTAATGGTTTATGCTGGATTTTTGTTGTATTTTCTCTCCCTTTATATCCATCTTTTTATTGAAGCATCTAATGTGCTTTTGTGTAGGTTGTCTTTTGGAAGTGGATTACTCCAAAGTTGCTTGGACTGGTCACACAAACATCAGTTTATCATTGGTCAATTGAAGGTATTCTGCAGCCTTACATATTTGGGCCTCCTTATTCCATGCCATCTTTGCCAAACTAGGGCATTTTTTTACCCTGCAATTTTGTAGTAACATGTTTCTGACTACTTCCGATATTTAGGTGAATCAACACCTGTAAAAATGTTTGAAAGGACTGGTAACTTAGCAAACAATCAAATAATCAACTATAGATGTGACCCAGCTGAAAAGTGGTTGGTGTTAATTGGTATTGCACCTGGTTCACCTGAGGTACGTTTGACATTTTTTGCAATTTTTTTTTGTAGCACGTTTGAAACGATTTTTTTTGCCCCGTTTAGTTCTATTTCTTGGTGGTTTGTAGCAAGGGTCTTTCCAAAAAAGCTAGGAAGAAGTTAAAGCTGTCTGTACTGTTATTGTTATACTCATCTAGCTGTGTAAGCTGGTAACATGGTTTGATGTATATGTTTGCTTAGTGTATCTGTTTTGAATGACACTCTATACTTAAAGAAATATTGATGTATACAGGCACCTGATTGGCTGATTGCATGTATGTTATAATCAATCCTTGTTTCTGCAGTCTGTATTAAAATCCAAGCTGTAAAATTATAGACTTAGTGTTTGTTTGGATTTGGGGATTTGGAGGGAAAAGAAGGGATGGGGAGCAGGGGATTTTGGAATCGTTTGTTTGGATGACAAATAAGGGTGGAAGGAAATGGAGGAAGACAGAGTTTGTAAATGCTACATGCCCTGTGTAAGCGTGTGTATGGAATAAATTTTTTGTCTGACTTTTTTACCATGCTTCAGTTTGCTTTGTTTGAAGTGAATTATTGAATGCTTTTGCTTTCTTCAGCAACATTTATATTTACTTCATAATTTCTTTTATGAAATATTTCCAGCGGCCTCAACTTGTAAAAGGTAGCATGCAACTGTATTCTGTGGATCAGCAACGTAGTCAAGCTCTTGAAGCTCATGCTGCATCGTTTGCTTCTTTTAAGGTATGATAACCTCACCTTAGAATATCTTTTAAATATGTTTTTTTGTTTGTGTGTATTGCATTTAGGGTTACAGATCATATACTTTGTGGTGCATAGGTCCCTGGAAATGAGAATCCCTCAACTCTTATTGTATTTGCTACGAAGTCTATGAATGCTGGCCAGGTTATTTCTAAGCTACACATAATCGAGCTTGGTGCCCAGCCAGGTTTGTTCACTGCTCTCTTAAACTATTTTCTTCTTGTGAGCATGTTCATTATCACACCGCTATATGGTCTTCTGGTAAAAGAAGGTGCCAATAGATTCTGAATCAGTACTTTTTTCTCCTGGACCAAATTTTACTATGTACTGAGTCACTATCCTGTTTCTTTCACCTATAGCGTGCATTTCAATCTAACACATCGTATTTATTCCTTTTAATAATTTTGACAGGAAAGCCAGGCTTTACAAAGAAACAAGCTGATCTATTTTTTCCTCCAGATTTTAACGATGACTTTCCAGTCTCAATGCAGGTATCAGTGACTATGTTCATGGATTGTATCATTATTTGCTTTGGGTTTACTTAGTAATATTGCCACTTTTTGTTACTTGATCAAATTGCATTCATCCTTTTGTTTTTTCAGATCTCCGCAAAGTATGGTTTGATATACGTTATCACCAAACTTGGTCTGCTGTTTGTATATGACCTAGAGACTGCCAGTGCTGTTTACCGGAATAGAATTAGTCCAGATCCAATATTTTTGGCATCTGAGGCTTCATCTGCTGGGGGGTTCTATGCTGTTAATAGACGAGGGCAGGTTCTTCTTGCTACTGTCAATGATGCTACCATTGTACCCTTTGTCAGTGGCCAGGTATGTTTGCAAGTGATTTTTGTTTGGAGTTAAAGAAAATAGCTTAGATGACTGAGAGGTGTAACGTACATCCGATGTTGGCTGCCTTGTGCAGTTGAACAATTTGGAGCTCGCTGTTAATCTAGCTAAAAGGGGAAATCTTCCTGGTGCAGAAAATTTGGTATGTTTGTTTGCGTGATTTCTGGATGAAAATTTGTTAAGGTGACCGAGAGGTGTAACACACAAGTTGTACCTTAGTGTTAGGATGCCGTTTTTTGGCTCAACAATTTTTAAAACATAATTACCCTCTAACTATATGTGCAAACAGTCACCTTTCGAATGCTATTAATTAATTAATTGCCTTCAATAGGAGTTAGAATGCTGTCATACTGATATTGCTGTTAAATGATAATCTTCTTCATCTACTCCCACCTATTGCTATCCTTGCAAAATTTCTGAGGCCTTGTGGAGAGATGGAGGCAGAGGGAAGAATTGAGTCCTGCTACTTTGACGAGTACTATAGATTTATCGATGTGCTATAGCCTATAGTTGGTTTTTCTAATTATTTCAACGATTTTTTCTCTCTTTGTGTTTCAGGTTGTCCAGCGGTTCCAAGAATTGTTTGCTCAAACTAAGTATAAGGAAGCTGCTGAGCTTGCTGCTGATTCGCCGCAAGGGATATTGCGTACTCCTGACACTGTTGCGAAATTTCAGGTATAGATTGCAGATTTAGAAAATATACCGGACTCGCTATGGTGCTTCTTAAGAAAAATGGGTGTCTTCATGAGAATGGTTAAACATTATCATCATGGCAATATATATATTGAAAGAACTTTTTATCAAGCTGCTGTTAGCATATTGATTTCCCTTTCTGACATGAGCATTGTCCGGCTACTACCTCCTTCAATCTGCCTTTGTTAGTTTGACATAGAGCTGTGAAAATGTACTTGGGACTTCTAAACTTGCTTATCTTGGGTATTTGTAGAGCAATTCATGTTTTTTTTAATCTGATTAAATTATGATTTTTTGTTCATGGTTTGGGAAAAGCCTCTCTAAGTTGCTGACAATGGGTTAAAGTTGCATACATCTGACCCTCTTACTTCGCAATTTACGAGAGGCCGAGAGCCCTTGAGATACCAGGGTAATGCTGTTTATATTGATTCTATTATCATTGAAATGCATACATTTGAATGTTGTTGGGGGGATTTTCAGTCGCTTCACTTTGTCCTCTCACTAATGTGTAGCTTTTGCTTTAGGGTGACCTTAAGATAGACAGCTTTTTACTACCCATTGTCTTAATATCTGAACTGTGAGGTAATATGTACTGTATGATGTAAAGCTATAGACTTACATGTTCATTTGTTTTGATTTTTTTGTTTTGTATAACGATAAGTCTAGCCAGTGTGTGTAGTAATTAATGATTCTTGGTTTTATGTTTTCAGAGTGTTCCTGTTCAAGCTGGTCAGACCCCGCCACTATTACAATATTTTGGAACATTACTAACAAAAGGAAAGCTCAATGCATTTGAGTCATTGGAACTATCGCGCCTTGTGGTGAACCAAAATAAGAAAAATCTGCTTGAAAATTGGCTAGCAGAAGACAAGTTGGAATGCAGTGAAGAACTTGGAGATTTAGTGAAGGTTATACTCTTTCATTTATATTTCTTTCTTTTTCTATAATCACTTATGTATGAGTTTGACATGTTTTGATTTGGCTTTCCATTTTTGATGTTGTAGACTGTTGACAATGACCTTGCGCTGAAGATATATATTAAGGCTAGAGCAACCCCGAAGGTAGTTGCTGCCTTTGCGGAGCGCAGGGAGTTTGACAAAATTCTTGTATACTCTAAGCAGGTGAAGAACATTATGTGGAATTCCCTTAGTTATTGCTTCTTGTTATTGCATTTGTCTTCTAAAGTCTAAACACATCTTAGTTCTGAGGTTTGAGTGGACAGCTTCACTCTAATTGTAGTATGCAGCTAAAACCTTATGAACTTGATGTAGGTTGGTTATACACCAGATTATCTGTTCCTGCTCCAGACTATCCTTCGGACAGATCCACAGGTGTGAAAGTCTTTTTTAGCATTTACCGTGGCTCTGTTATCTCAGTGTAGATAGCATCTGAATATTTCTGGTAAAATGCCTTATTTTTATTTTATTACTCCGTTGTACATTGCAGGGCGCTGTCAATTTTGCTCTGATGATGTCCCAGATGGAGGGAGGATCTCCTCTTGATTATAACACTATCACTGATCTTTTTCTTCAGGTGTGAATGTTTTCATTTGTTGTTCTTTGTAACAATTACTCCATATTTGATGGGGACCCAGCTCTTGGGCCGGGATTGAAATGTTTATTACTTTTCCACTCCATATGTACTACGAGTACGTTTTACTACGTTTTCCTTTGTAATGTCAGTTGCTGAATATCTATTCTCTTTTTCTGTTCACGTGTTTTATAGAGGAACTTGATACGCGAAGCAACAGCATTTCTCTTGGATGTTTTAAAGCCAAATTTGCCCGAACATGGCTACTTGCAAACCAAGGTACATTGACAGCTCTGTCTAATCAGTTGTCTACTTAAATCTGTCTAATCATAGCTTAGTAATCAACCTTCTGAAATGTGTAGGTTTTGGAAATCAATCTTGTTACCTTTCCCAATGTTGCTGATGCCATTTTAGCCAATGGAATGTTCAGTCATTACGATCGCTCTAGAATTGGTCAGCTTTGTGAAAAGGCTGGTCTATACCTACAAGCTATCAAGGTAAGTGGTTTTATTTGGTTCATTCTCGTTGATAATGTTTTTATTTTATCATTTTTTTCCCGATCGAAGGCCCGTTACTAATACTATGGTCTTTTGTCGTTCTTGCAGCATTATACTGATTTGCCTGATATAAAACGTGTTATTGTGAACACTCATGCTATAGAACCACAGGTCTTTGTCACTTGAGCCCATTACTCTTGTGATTTGTATAAAGTTGGTTTTTTTGTTTCTTATCTATTTTTTGTTTCTTCTCATTGAAGGCCCTTGTTGAGTTCTTTGGCACACTTTCTCGGGAATGGGCATTAGAGTGCATGAAAGATCTTTTACTTGTTAATCTTAGAGGCAACCTTCAGATAATTGTTCAGGTATTCATAATTGTTCCACAATTGAATGTTCCAGCTCTTGGCAACTGATACAAGAATTTAGAAAGTACCTTAATAGTTTTGAATTCTTTTGATGTATGCTGTGTGGTTCTGCAGACTGCTAAGGAGTACTGTGAGCAGTTGGGTGTTGATGCTTGTATTAAGCTTTTTGAGCAATTCAAGTCATATGAAGGATTGTATTTTTTCCTTGGATCATATTTGAGCTCCAGGTATCCCTGTGTTAAAAATTTGTTTGGTTCTTTATTCCATTATCCCAATTATTACAGTTTTTTGCTTTACTTGACAGTGAGGATCCCGACATCCACTTTAAATACATCGAATCAGCTGCGAAAACTGGACAGCTGAAAGAAGTTGAACGTGTGACTAGAGAGTCCAACTTCTATGATGCTGAAAAGACGAAAAATTTCTTGATGGAAGCCAAGCTTCCTGATGCACGTCCTTTGATTAATGTCTGTGATCGTTTTGGATTTGTTCCGGATCTCACACACTACCTATACACAAACAACATGCTTCGTTATATTGAAGGTTATGTTCAGAAGGTATTGCCCCCTTGTAAATGGATTGCTTCATGAGGAGATCATAATTCTGCGTAAAAGTTGTATGTGCGATTTGATGGCGGAGTATTATTAATGGATATGAACTTTGTTTTTTTAGGTGAACCCTGGGAATGCACCACTAGTTGTGGGGCAACTTCTTGATGACGAATGTCCTGAAGATTTCATCAAGGGTTTGATACTGTCCGTCCGCTCTCTACTTCCAGTTGAACCGCTGGTGGAGGAATGCGAGAAGAGGTATTGATTTTGTTGCCCTGTAGTCAATAACTACATCTAGGTTCACATTAACATATGCCCCATTTTATGTTTTCTGTTTCAGGAATCGGCTTCGTTTGCTTACTCAGTTCTTAGAGCATCTTGTGAGTGAAGGAAGCCAAGATGTTCATGTGCACAATGCTCTGGGTAAAATCATAATAGAGAGTAACAACAACCCAGAGCACTTCCTCACGACTAATCCATACTATGATTCACGTGTGGTCGGTAAGTACTGTGAAAAACGTGACCCCACCCTTGCAGTTGTTGCATACAGACGAGGGCAATGTGATGAAGAGCTTATCAATGTCACAAACAAAAATTCTTTGTTTAAGCTTCAAGCAAGGTCCGTGACTTATTCTATTTTGATCATCCTCATTTGTGTATGTATATTTGATGGGTTGCTTAATGCACAATGTTACTTTCCAGGTATGTTGTTGAGAGAATGGATGAAGATCTTTGGGAGAAAGTTCTTACCCCTGAGAATGAGTACAGGAGGCAGCTTATTGATCAAGTTGTGTCAACCGCGTTGCCTGAAAGCAAGAGCCCAGAGCAAGTTTCTGCGGCAGTTAAAGCCTTTATGACAGCTGATCTTCCTCATGAATTGATTGAGCTTCTTGAAAAGATTGTTCTTCAGAACTCTGCATTCAGCGGAAATTCTAATTTGCAAAATCTTCTCATATTGACTGCCATCAAAGCAGATTCTTCTCGAGTTATGGATTATGTGAATAGGCTGGATAATTTTGATGGACCAGCGGTTGGAGAAGTAGCTGTTGAAGCTCAACTTTTTGAGGAAGCTTTTGCAATTTTCAAAAAGTTTAACCTGAATGTGCAAGCAGTAAATGTTCTACTGGACAACATTCAAAGCATTGACAGGGCGGTGGAATTCGCATTCCGTGTTGAAGAAGATGCTGTATGGAGCCAGGTCGCCAAGGCTCAGTTGAGGGCTGGGTTGGTCAGTGATGCTATAGAGTCGTTTATACGGGCTGAAGATTCCACTCAATTTTTGGATGTAATTCGTGCTGCTGAGGGAGCAGATGTTTACCATGATTTGGTGAAATATCTTCTTATGGTGAGGCAGCAAACAAAGGAGCCTAGGGTTGATAGTGAGCTCATTTATGCATATGCCAAGATTGATAGGCTGAGTGATATTGAGGAGTTCATCCTTATGCCAAATGTTGCGAATCTTCAAACTGTTGGTGATCGCTTGTTTGATGAAGAATTATATGAAGCGGCAAAGATAATATATGCTTTTATTTCTAACTGGGCGAAACTAGCTGTTACTTTAGTTAGGCTAAAGCAATTCCAAAGTGCTGTTGATGCAGCACGAAAAGCTAACAGTGCAAAGACTTGGAAGGAAGTTTGCTTTGCATGTGTTGATGCTGAGGAGTTTAGATTAGCTCAAATTTGCGGGCTAAATGTTATAATTCAGGTACGGTTGGTTAATTTGAATAGTTTGTTCCTTCCATTGCTAAATGCCACATAAGATGAGGTTGAAAATATGAAATCTGAAAAGTCTCATGAATTATCCTTGGTTACAATTATTGGCTAATTCTGTGGTAGCGTAGGCTCACATTTAGTGTATGTTTACAGGTGTGGGCTCTCTCCTCACTCAGTTAAGTAATGATAGAGGATTTTTATTGTAGACTACCGTCTGTTTGGGTCTACTATGTAACTCTTGAGATTTTTTTTTCTTGTTGAAAATTGGTTATATACTCCGTATCTCAGTGGGAAGGATCACTATATTTTCGGGGTGTGGAGTCTAATCGTTGGACATAATTTTTTAAAGTTTGTTGGCTTAAAATATTTGTTTCGATTGTAGGTGGATGATATGGAGGAAGTCAGTCAATTTTACCAGAACAGAGGTTGCTTCAATGAGATAATCTCATTGATGGAAAGTGGCCTGGGATTGGAACGTGCCCACATGGGAATTTTCACTGAACTTGGGGTACTTTATGCGAGGTATCGCCCTGAAAAGCTTATGGAGCACATTAAGCTGTTCGCAACACGTCTCAACATTCCTAAGCTGATTAGAGCATGTGATGAGCAACAACACTGGAAAGAACTCACCTACTTGTATATCCAATATGATGAATTTGACAATGCTGCCACCACTGTAATGAACCACTCTCCTGAGGCATGGGATCACATGCAGTTCAAAGATGTGGTGGTCAAAGTTGCCAATGTGGAGCTGTATTATAAGGCAGTGCACTTTTACCTACAAGAGCATCCCGACCTCATCAATGATATGCTCAATGTGCTCGCTCTTCGTCTTGATCATACACGTGTGGTTGACATAATGCGAAAGGTTTGTTATCCCTAGACTAGATATCTTTCCATTTATAAATTGTTTGTTTAGCCTTCGCTTCTTTAGGTGTGAAGAGGCACAAGGCCAATACAATTACGTAATTTAAACATACAAGCTATTGTGAACAATCCCGCTATGACCTTTCTACTTGAGCCTGCGCTTACAGCTTACAACCACATAGCCAAGACCTCATCAGCCTTAGGGCCTTTGAATTTGCTCATTGCTCAGTACTCAGTACTTAACTATAGAGGACAGTGTTTTGATTGATACATTCATCTTGTTTCAGGCTGGTAATGTGCATCTTGTGAAGCCTTATATGATTGCAGTCCAGAGCAACAATGTATCTGCTGTTAATGAGGCTCTGAACGAAATATATGTTGAGGAGGAAGATTATGAAAGATTGAGAGAGTCAATTGATTTGCATGATAACTTTGATCAGATAGGGCTCGCACAGAAGGTAGTGTACATATTTTTTGTTTTAAAGTTGAGTTGTGATTTTGAATGTCTTTACGTCTTAATGACAGAAAATCGAGATTTATTTTCTAATATGATTATTCTTTATAGATTGAGAAACATGAGCTTTTAGAAATGAGACGCGTTGCTGCTTACATCTATAAGAAAGCCGGTAGGTGGAAGCAGTCCATTGCTTTGTCCAAAAAAGATAAACATTACAAAGATGCAATGGAAACCTGTTCCCAATCTGGTGACCGTGAATTAGCAGAAGAGTTGCTGGTCTATTTCATTCAGGAGGTGTGTTTGAATTTTCTTCTCTTTTTCTTTGATCCGGAGATAAGTTAGTTCGCAAAATCTAAAATACTGTCTTAATGGAGCTTAACTTCACATAACATTGGCGGGAACACTGGTTATGGTTATGGATAGTATCTCGTCCAGCTTCCACTAATCTCAACGAGTGAGGTTACACTGACAAAGTGACTTTGCGATAAAGCTTTGATATTGTGAAGCAAGAGTAATAAACAACAAGAATAGTATGACCCTAGTGCGGCAATGGCTCCCACCTTGCGGTCAAGTAAGGGGTTGGATATATCCTTTGTTACTTAACAACCAGTGTAATAAAACTTTGATAGAGTCCTCTTACTGGTATTAAAGTTTGTCTACAGTCTTTTATGCGGCTAACTAACTGGGATTTTATTTTTTACAGGGCAAGAAGGAGTGCTTTGCTGCATGCCTTTTTGTTTGTTACGATGTTATCCGACCAGATGTTGCTCTCGAGCTTGCCTGGATGAACAACATGATTGACTTCGCCTTCCCATACTTACTGCAGGTAAAACTGGTGTAATAGAGAAACACACACACACGCACACTCACACACACGAAAAATGCATGTCCACGGAGCTTTTAGAAACCGGTGATGTCCATAATTTTATTTAAATTTTTCTCATACCGGTCTCCTTGTGCAGTTTATCCGAGAATATACAGGCAAAGTGGATGACCTTATTAAGGACAAAATAGAGGCACAAAAGGAAGTAAAGGTTAAAGAGCAGGAGGAAAAGGATGTAATTGCTCAACAGGTTAGCTTTTTTTTTTACTCCGTAATATATTTTTTTCCACTGTTCTACCATCTCATAGCAGGCTTAGATGACCTCATTGAGGTTATGTTCGAAATTCCAGCTTCAAAACTGCCCTTGTGATTGATTTCCTTTACACCCAATAAAATGTAATCCGGACTTGAAAATAATGGCTTCGGATTTTACGCATTGAACTCAGTTTGCCATTTACATGAGAGTTTTACTGGAGACGACTTGAAAAGTTTCGGAGAATGACTCATGTTAGCTGATCCCAAATCATTTTGGGACTAAGGCTCTCACGTTGCCTACACTACCCCAAAACTTACGACGTTTTTTTTTCCAATGACAGAACATGTATGCTCAATTGCTGCCTCTTGCGTTGCCGGCTCCACCAATGCCAGGAATGGGAGGCCCTCCACCAGGAATGGGAGGCTACGGACCACCTCCAATGGGCGGAATGGGAGGAATGGGGATGCCTCCAATGCCACCTTTCGGTATGCCACCAATGGGGAACTACTAATCGACACTCTCATGCCAACTGATGTTGGATTGGAAATTTTGCTTGCTAATTATCCGGTGATAGCTCCCGATATGATTGTTATGTTCTATACTCCGACTGCGACTGCGACTGCGACTGGATGGATAGTGAAAGAAAGGTCAAGCTGAGAAATAATGTTGCAATTTTGTGTTGTTTTTCGCTCATCGTGTAATGTTTGATGTACATCTTTGTAGTGTCATTCTTTTAATAGCGAGGTTATTCTTTTCGACTGCTGTAAGCAAGCAAGCTAAATACCCCCCCTTCTTTTTTTCGTTCTTTTTCTTGGGATTGGAACGATGTTGGACGGCCATTTTGATGATTCCACTGATTTCTCCGTTCGTCTGATTATATTTTACAGTTGTCTTTTACCTCTGTATCTCTTTGTTTGGTTTAAATGCTTTGCAAGCCATCAAAATAGTTGACCAAAATGAAAACTGAGAAGGTGACGTGCTCAACATGGCATGTATGTTCACGAGACTACATCCGTTCCAATCAATGGCATACATATTTCTTTTAAGCCTGTCACATTTAATGGTACACATTCTTATACACTTTTTCCCACGTCACCCAATCGAACCCCATTCTCCATAATTTTGTTTTGCCATCAGTCTAAACCCATCTTAATACCTGCGTAAAAGTATTGTCGCTAAGTTATGAACACAAGTATTAAGGTTTCGAGGCACAAATTTAATAGCTAAGAAATGAAAAGCCGATTCAGCATTAAATGTGGGAATAAGGTCTTGATTGCGGTGGTGATGGACTGATGGTCCTCTGCATTGGCCAACTGATATACCAGTGGTAGGCCGTCTATCTGTAGGGTTATACTCCGTTCACCATAATATAAAGGGCAAAATACTAACTTCAATAATAAAAGTTATTGGACTTCCGCAGGGGTGTTCTTAGGTCAGTGTCGGTGCTGCCTAGCTGATATTTGGTCGTAGGGGAAACGTTGGGGACGCATTTTATAGACAACTGTCCCAAAACCTATATTAACTACCAACTTTCAGTTAGTCTCCCTTGTGACGGTACTATCCGTCATATCCTTACAACGGGCCAAATAATAACCATTTAGTTAGGTAAGGACAAATAATTGGTATTTCCCATGTGGTTTGCTTTTTGTCTTTTATACCTAAACGAATATTATTTGACCCGTAGCACTAATATAATCAAGAATTTGTGACCAACTTTAGATCGGTCTCTAAAAGAACGAATAAAATTAGTACAACGTATTTCACTTTCCCAATCAAAAATCAGATTTGAAACCCAGGCGACCCGACCCGACCCGACCAATTTGTCGTTTTCCAGTCAACCTCTGTCTCTTGTCCGTCGCCGCCGCCATCGCCGTCGTCTCTCGTCTCCATCGCCTCCTTCTTCAGGTTGGTCTTATTTTCATTTTTTGGTTACACTTACACTGATCAAATTACCGTTAGTGGTGGTAAGTACTGGAGTGGAGTATCAATCAATTTGTGTACACTGATCAGGTACTGGATTTCATCTTTCTTCCTACTACTTTTATGGCGGCGTTCATGTGATCAAACCCAAACCCCTCTTCAGGTATGTTCTTTCTCATTGATTTAGGGTTGTTTTTTTCCCCAATTCTGTTCTTCAACTATCATTAAGCCTCGCCCGCTCTAATATTCTGCTAAATGATCTTAGTTTTACTCCGGAATGCAATCAAGATACTCTATCTTCATACCTTTCTTTCTTAATTTTTGGTGAAAGTTTGCTTCTTCTAATGAAATTACTGCTCCGATTTCAAAATTAGATTGTTATGCTGTTTTCATTGAAATGTGTGTGTCGCCGGTGGTGAAAGTTTGGAGCTAGCGACTCTCCGACAACTGAAACATTGAAATATCAACTTATTACATTACTGCTTCATCTCCTCGAGTAGTGGAATCAATGAATTTTGATTCCGCCATTGTGTAGGAACAAGTGATATGAGTACTACGCTTCTGATTAGCTTAGTTTTAAAAAGTGCACATTGGATTGGATTGGGCACTAAACAAAATCCATCCTCGGTGCATATTAGCTGCGACTTTTAGATACGGCTGAGACTGCACTTTAAATATTTTATCTTCTAGATATTAATATGTCATTTCTTTCTCCCAACATTTTATTTCAAAAACAGGTCTGGAGTAGAAATTTGTTTCTTAAAGTCACATATAGATCATTATTAGAGGAACGAGTGACTAATATATTCTTTAACATATACTCCCTCCGTCCCGGTCATTTGGTGTCCTATTCCATTTTTGGGTGTCTCGATCAATTGTTGTCCTTTCCATTGAAGGAAGAGAATTGATGGGCAATTTGATCGTTCACACCCAATTTGGTACACTTGTCATTCACTAATTGGTCCATTCCAATTTTCTTGGTCTTTGTGCCAATATCAAAGGACAACAATTGACAGAGATGGAGGGAGTAGATCATATGCGATTTCAACGTAGTTGGTTGAATGTGTTTTTGTGCGTTTCTTCTTTAGAGGTTGACAGCACATTTTGAATACTTTAAGCTTTCTGATTCGGTTTTGTTTTCGTGGCTACCTGTGCTTGATTCAAGTGCTGCAAATTGAAAGATTCTTCTTTTTTCGATCACCTTGCTTGAATCGGAACTTCCGACTTCACTGTTTTTTTGCAGTTTATGCTTTAATTCATCATTTTTTTTTAATTTTTTTTTTCAAATCTTTGCTTAGAGTAATTTTTTTGGGGGTAAGTTATCATAATTTTCATCGATTTTTGGGAACTTTATAGAGCAAGGCAAGCAAACTCTGATTGAATGGTTGGTTTGATAATATTTGCATTCCAGTTGAGAAGAAGCGTATTGAAATCGCATGATATAATGATCGTCATATACCTCATAACTTTCTCAGCATTTGTGGGGATAATCCTAAGCCTATCACTCAAAATCAATGATGCTAGAAAAAACAAAAAAAATGCAGTAGGCTTCTTTCACCCCTACACCAACGATGGAGGTGGAGGGGAGAGAGTGCTATGGTGCGCTGTCAAAGCAATTCAAGATGAAACTCCGAACCTTGATTGTGTTATTTACACTGGAGATCATGATGCTTCTCCCCAGTCTCTGTTTTCTCGCGCTTCCGATCGTTTTGGGGTCCTCTTAAACTCCCCACCTAAGGTTTGCATCTTTATCATTCTCTTAGAAATTATCCTTATTTATCCTTTTGGTTTCTGGGATGTCTTTAATTTGGTGGGTTGTTGGTTGATTTAGTAGCTCAAGTGATTGATTGTGAATTTGGAATACTTTGCTTGCAGTGGGCTGATTTTAGTTTCTGGGTTCGTACTGCTTCGTTCTGCTACTAATTGCCTAATGTCTACATTGTCAATGTATTTGGAACCTGGAATTGATTGGATTAATCTAAGCCATTAATCACTTTAAGAAATCAGTAATCATAGAAATTGGGAGTAACTAAGTATTTTATGTCCCAATATTCATTCACAATTATTTCCAATGGCTTAGTTGAGGTGTCGAAAAGAAACCCTTTCGTAGTATTGATTACTTGCTTCTTCCCTGCTCCAGACCTTAGAGCAGAATTTTTATAACTGGATGACATCTTTTAAGAGACAAAAGTTTCTGCATCCAAAGGTGGCTTAATGATAAATGATCTCATTAAACCTTGCTTTAAGCATCATATTTGTACTCCAGCTTGCAGAATGACATTTCTTTTGCCTATCGTACGGGAATGATAGTTAGCAAATGTATATGAACTTAAATATTAAAGGTGGGCTCTGCTGAATGCCAAGATTTTGCCGTTGTCAGATCACCTGTATTTCTTACAGGGTCTCTGCTTGGAATAAATGCAGTAGTTCTTTTTGTTGGTCTGCTTAGTGCCTCCAACCTCGAATGCCTCCTTACCCTCGAATTTTAAGCAACTATAGCAGCATACAATCTCACATATAATTTTGTTTATCGGTATGCTCTCTTAGGTGCTCTTTTGTATGTTTTGAGCTCTGATCAACGAGCTTGAGCTAGGGGCCTTCATCATAATTGTTCATCTTGGTTAGATGAGTTTCTTATCGCCCTCTGAAAATGGTATGTTCTTATCTTTTGAAAGGTGGCTGAATTTGTTTCTCTTCTATTCATTAGGTTATACATCTTAATAAAAGGAAGTGGATTGAAGAAACAACCTATCCTCGTTTCACTATGATTGGTCAAAGCCTTGGTTCAGTCTATCTCTCTTGGGAAGCTTTATGCAAGTTGACACCACTGTACTATTTTGATACCAGTGGTTATGCTTTTACATACCCACTTGCACGAGTTTTCGGCTGCAAAGTCATCTGCTATACTCATTATCCAACTATCAGTTCCGACATGGTCTCTCGGGTCCGTTCTCGAAGTGCGATGTATAACAATGACAGTTTGGTTGCCCAAAGGTCATTTATTTTCTTATCTGGGTCATAATCT
Source organism: Agrostemma githago (assembly GCA_958450325.1). NCBI lineage: Eukaryota > Viridiplantae > Streptophyta > Magnoliopsida > Caryophyllales > Caryophyllaceae > Agrostemma > Agrostemma githago. The sequence continues at coordinate 65,793,384 of OY288255.1, read as the reverse complement.
CAATTTGTCACTTTCTTAGCTTTATTTATATAAATTTGCCTCTCTCCCTCTCCCTCTATATAAATTGTGTTTTCCTTTGTATTGTCATACTCTCTTATAGACGGTGTTTGCCAACCCCGTATGACTGTGGGATTACAAATTTATCAATTTTGTTGTATTTTTTGGGAAAGAGATCACCTGCATGAGGGATCTTTTCTATTTACCAGTAGTGCATGAAACAGGAGCAAGAATATTCTGTGTGGGCCAATTTTATTTATTTTTTTTGCTGCAAAAGGACTGAATTTTAAAAATAAAATTGTCAATTTAGTAGTGCAAATCAGCTCCATGATTTTTCTTATTTCTTTTACTTCCGTTGAAAAAGGTGCATGAGGGTGATTTTCTAATCTTACAACCTCTTTATGGTGTGTGGCTCACTTTGATATTTCGTGCTACTGGCAATTTCGGTGCTCACTTGATATCTTTATCTAGGTATGGGTTTGTTAGCTTTCCAATCAGTCTTGTTTGCCTAGCACTTTCCAATCTGATGCTAAGCACTTAATTCTCGTACTACAGAGTAAAATGTATCCACTTGGTGTGAAATTGCTAGTGTCATACATATCTTAGTTTCCTCAACTTTAGTCTTTTGCTGAACCTCTTTATTGCCTATAATTTGGCAGTATGTGGCTTTCTCGGTGCAAGGTGCTATATTACTCCGTCTTTAGCTGGATGTATGGTCTTGTTGGTTCTTGTGCTCACTTAGTCATGGTCAATTCGTCCTGGACTCAATCTCATATTGTAAAGCTTTGGAAAATCCCTGAGCGCACTAGAAGAGTTTATCCACCTTGTGACACTTCAGGCCTGCAGGTTTGTGATTCCCCCCCTCCCCCCTCTATGATTCTATGCTTTTTCTCTTCACTGCTAGTGTACGAAAAATGCCAACCTTAGTAATGAGCGAATGAAGACAAAAACAAAAAGGTTACAATGTATTATGTACTCTCGAGTTTTTTTGGGCTCTATGCTCCTTGGAATCATACTGTAACCTATATGTTCACTAGTGTAACTTGGGTCTTTTAAGAAGTCCTACATTCCATATTTATCCTCTAGATTTATGGGGGTGGTTGGGTTGGCTCTCTAGGAAGTGAATGGACTAATGTTTCTTTTGGGCTATTCTAGGAATGGATTTAGATATTCAATGGATTCTAGCTCCGTCCGAACCCCTTGGAATCTCATACCACCTTCCCCCTTAGTTTCAAACTCCATTTGGTTCTACTATAAGTTTAGAATGAACCAAACAATTTTTAAGCTGTATGGATTTGAAACGCCGTACCTCTATGTATCACATTTAATTCAATTCCTAGGTGGCAAGTTACCATGGTTATACATATCTCCTTGGTATTAAAAGGCAATAGGCTGATAGGCTCACAGAAGCGGCAGTTTAAGGAAGGCTGACATGTAAATAAGTAAAAGCTAACGACGGTGGGTCAGAGGGCAAGGTATTATACTAAGCACTAGAATAGAATATATATGAAAAATCTGCACAGTGGTGCCTCTCGCTAGCTGCTCCTTGCGCACAAGGTGCCTCAAGACGTATCATTAGTACCTATTTTTTTTGGCAACAATTTAAACAAAGCTTCTTTTACTTTTATGTTTCTCACCAGTAATTTATAACAAACAGGTTATGCCATTGGAAAGACTTACTGATAATCCAGCCATAATCTCCGTGGCTCAGTTTCGACCTGAAAAGGTGGGCATTTGTATGTAAAGCTTTACAGGTACTTTCACTGCAGTTGTCATCTTAAAGGCTTTAGTAACCATTATGATTGCTTAAAAGTGTATTCCTATGCCTATCCCAGGCACATCCCTTGCAACTCGAGGCATTTGCAAAAGTCGTTGGCAAGTTGGATGCCGGTACTCCAAAGCCTAAGCTCCAGTTTGTGGGTAGTTGCCGCAATAGGGCAGATGAGGATAGACTGCAGAAGTTGAAAGATATGGCTGTTCGCCTCAAGGTGGAGAATGATGTTGAATTCCACAAAAACATACTCTACAAGTATGTATATCATTGGCGACTTTTTTCTCGGGGAGGTCATTTACAAACCTTTACCCCAGTTGCATTTCCATTTTGGACTCTCCCAAAATAATCAATTTTTACTTTCCATACTCATAAATTACCATCATTTTGCCCTGATTTAACCTTATAGGAAAAGGGTCATATCGGAGAACAACATTTCTACTAAAATTAGAACTGTATGTCAAATTGGTATCTCAAAATTGAACATAATCAAGCAAAGGGGTCATCAATCATTTCTCCGTGAGATATTTTAATTCATTAATTGATTGGATTTGCAGGGATTTGGTAAAACTTTTGGGAGCTGCTATCGCTGGCATCCATTCCATGACAGATGAACATTTTGGTATAAGCGTTGTGGAATTTATGGCTGCTGGTGCAATTCCGATTGGTAAGCGACACTCCCTGTCCAATTACCACCATCGTCCTGCTTTGTTGATCATGAATTGGGAAAGGAATATACTGGGAAATTAACACATTGGCTCACTGGGTTCGAGCTAATATCACTGTTAAACTGTATTGAGAAAAGGAAAGTATTTCGTTGAGCGGAAAAACAGTTACGAAATGGGAAAACAATGGTTGCTAAACATTCAAATCCCTGGGCATCACCAAAATGGAATTACATAAATATCGTGACACCAAAAATGGAATGAGTTTGTGTGACTCCCAAGTGAAGTTATTGCCGATATATAATAGCAATTTTTTTTGGAGCAGCCCACAATTCAGCTGGTCCAAAGATGGACATTGTGCTGGAAGAAGATGGAGAAAGAACAGGGTTTCTTGCACAAACTGCGGATGAATACGCAGATGCTATCCTCCAAGTTCTGAGAATGCCTGAGCCCGACAGACTTAAGATGGCTGCTGCTGCTAGGAAGCGAGCAGGAAAGTTCTCCGAGCAGAAATTTTATGAGGATTTTAAAGCCTCGATTCGACCAATTCTATCTCAAGCTTGTTAAGGCCATCAAGAAACATGGAATTAGAGGAGGTAGGTATGGAATCGGATATCGTGCTTCTTGTTTTGACTTTGCATAGATTTTAGAGATGTTAGGAAACTTGAGTTTGCTCGAGAGGTGGCACGACAATTTGTAACTCCGGTAGTTCATTTTGGGACAGAAGTAACATTTCTTATATACTCCCTTTGTTGTGGCACCTTTTCTATTAGCACTTGCAACATTTTTGTTCTCAGGGAGAGAGTCCTCCACAAGTTTTACAGTCTTGAATGACCTAACTTGAACTCGACACCCGACACACAAACTTAAGACTCACGTTTGTCCCGCAACACAATTGATCAATCTATCCCAAACTGACATGAATATTTATTAGTGGCTTATAGCATAAGAATTGATAGGGCTATATATGAAAATAAGAAACCAAAAAATGACCCTAATCTGAATAACTCGGTCGATTTGAACTTGACCCAATTCTTACAAAAATGAATATGATCCGGCCTAAATAGACTTAAATCGAACTCGATTAGGTTGACCTGTTTATCAGGTTTAGTAAGGTGAAAGAATTTGCATTCCGTTAATATTGAGCATAAAATTGATACGAGTGAAAGAAGTATTAAAAAGAAGATGTAAAAGGATAACATAATGACGAGCCTCTTCATTTCCTAAAAGAAGAGAGGGTCCGTTTCCATTTAACCGTTAAGATCTTTTTTCGGATAATCTAACGATCTGTATTTATTACCAAAATTAAAGAGGAAAAGGTAGTAAACAAAGTAGTACTCCCTCATAGTGGGTTGGAGGGAGTAGTAATTAATGGTCTCATTTCATTATAATATTTTTTACATATATTACTCGAGTGGAACAATTGTGTTTAAAATAAGTGAGACTAGAAATGGAGCGTGGAGATGATGCGCAGAGAAAAGAGTGAGTGAGTGAGTGAGTGGAGATTCTATACAAAATCTATCTATCTTTCTAACTCGAGGAGAAAATGGATTAGTTTGATACCACAAACCAAAAACAAAAACAAAAGAAAAATCTCTCAAACTTCTTCTTCTTCTTCTTCTTCTTCTTCTTCTTCTTCTTCTTCTTAATAGTCCTGCTGCTTGCTGCTTGGTGCGAAACAAAGCTGTCATCATATATATGGTTCAATTTCTGAGGAGGCGACCATTCAATTCTCATCTCAATAATCTCATCTCATGGCGGTTTCTATCAATTCCCTCATCCCTTTCAACTCCCCTGTATACACTCTCTTCTCTTCTCTTCTCTTCTCTTCTTGCTTTGTTTTTATTGTATTCTTGTTTTCTTTGCACCTTCATATCCCTTTTTCTTGGATATACTTGTCTATATACAGTACTCCATTGGATTGGATATGATGACTTATTCAATTCTTAGCCTTCCAATCATTTACTTACTGCTACTGCTAGTGGTACAGGTAGGTAGGGGGGCGAATCTAGAATTAAACTACTTTTCCCTCATATGTTTTTGGATGCCAAAATTTGATCATTTTTTGTAAGTTTGGGATACGGAGCCCTTGCTATTAGATACTCCTTCCCCACAATGATCTTCCCACTTCCAAATGGAACATGGATTAAGAAATCGATAATGAAAGCTGGTAGATTGTTGGGTGGGGTTCGAGAAATCAAGAGAGGATATTAGATGAATAAGGAAAATTTTAAAGTAAGAAAATCCTAACGGGGTTTCCTTTTAAGGAAAGTGGGACAATCTTAGTGGGGGGAGGGGGAGGGAGTAGGATTCGTTTACTTCCAGGTTTGATTTATTCCTTGTGTTGCCTGTTTGTGATCCTGCTGTTATTTTTTTGAATGTTGAAGGAATTAAACTTGATAATTACAACTTCTTTGTATAGTTTAGTATCGTAGTTACGACATGGGAGTGGGTATATGCGATTTGGCACCATACCATGCCAACCATGGTAGGTAATGTTGTCATGGGCTATGCTTTGCTTCAATGCATATTTCGATTCAATATCGGCACATAGATGTTGATTGGCCTCCAGTGGTACACACAGTAGCACATTACATGTTTGGATTTCAAACATTTGATGAAATTGGTGATTGATTGCCCACTCGAGCCATAAAATATATACAGTATTTTTTTTGAGAAACTTATGAGCAGCGACAGGCAAATTTCATATTTCTATCAATACTTTCTGGTGGAGATTTAGCAACTTTTAAATTTGTTGCGAACCTCTACCTCTGCCAGCGGATTCCTTACTTCGATTCTTACGAGTATTGAATGCTGCTGATTGGTGAGTTCTTCGCGGTAAGCCAGCCAGTCCCATTCTACAAAATCCAAATCCTTCTAACCTTGTTTGCTGTAATATTTTCACATCAGTGTCAGCATTATGAATGTGCAAATGTAAACTTGAATTAGAAGTTGTAGCACCGCCTTCTTATATTCCATAATGCAGGTAACTAGATCCTGTGTTGGTTCATCCGTTCCTAAGAGTACCCACGTTCCATTATCTCTACTCCTAATAAACTCGAAGAGGCTCACAAAATCCAACAGAAGAATCTCTCATGTATTGGCTACAAACAGCGACCGTGTTATGGCAGAACGCAGCGAGGAGTCGAGTTTAGAAGTTCAAGATTCAGCGGCCTCAGTGGGACCCACTACCCCGGGTGAGCTGGGGAAAAATCTATCACCACCCGATGAAGGAATACCGATACAGAAAAAGGGGCCACTGACGGCCAGGGAGAGACTACGAGCAGCCCGAGTTCTGAGTCGTTACTCAGAGCCTAAGACAGCGAGGTCAGATATAGGGCGGAGTGTACTGGATGCTTTGAGAGAGAGCGAAAAGGGGAAGAAGGGTCTGCCACAAGCCCCAACCAACATGTTAGACGACCAGAAGCGAGGAATGCCCAAAGCAGGGCTTACATTCGACTTCCCTGGAGGTTTCGATTTGTTTGTCATTGCTTTCTCTTTTGTTTTCATTAGCACCGTTATGTTTGCGACAACATACTTTGTTTGGAAAGTTGGTGCTATCCATTTCAATGAAAACTGATTCTTGTAAATAATAATGGTGCTCCATTACATAGAAATCTCAATTCGATTTTTGCGTTGTGAATGTTCGGTGTTAGTATTGTATTGTTCTCCATATTATACACTGCTTGAATACTGAATACTTGGGATGTCGTAGAATTTTGATGAAAAGATCGGCCATGCACATCAGCAAGTCTCTTGTGAGACCGTTTCACATGTGATGGGAAAGCACACGGTTAATATATGCATGACTTGTTTGCTCATTACCTAACTTCCAACTATTTCTTCTCTTTCACCTTCACCTTCACCATCATTGTCATTAGTAGTTAGTTAGTTAGTTACACACACCCACCAAGTAATATGACCTTGCCTTGCCTACTCTACGTACTATAATATCGGTTTTTCTAACAGTTGTCCATTGAATACACGTTAATATACATATTTACTTACCTTCGTCTTTATACCAGTTTATTTTCCTTGTTAGTTCTTCCAATTTTGGCATTTTACCTACCTTGATTAATTACTCATCTTTCTCACATTATGAATTGGGCAAAACACAAATTACGTTTATCTTAATCGTTTGTCTATTCATTCCTTTTCATTTTCTATTATAGTACACAAATCATTCAAAAGCAATTACATCAATAATACCCTTTATTTATTTCGGAAACTATATGAAAAGTCTCACGGTCACAATAATAAAGATATTACCCTTGAAATCGTCTCAGGAGTTCATTATTGTGAGACCGTATCACTTAAATTTTTATAGTACTCCCTCCAATTTTTTAGATTTGCAACATATTCCATATTTGCCAAATTCATTAGGTTTGCAACATTTCTATAATAGGTAGGTTTTTGTTTGGATAAACTTTTTACTTTATTGGTAAGACCTACCCTCTCCACTCACAACCTTATTATTTGTGCAAATAATAAACGTTGCGAATTTAAAGAATCTGAGGGAGTAATAAATAGTCTTCTCTAACTTTATGTTGGAGTAGTGTATAAATTGTACTAACAAATAATAATGTCAATATTACCAAATAAATAACGTCACAACTCACAATCTACATGTTTTCTTAATCGTATAAAATTAATTTACTTGAGTGCACCTTAATTTTTATTTGTGACCCTCCAACTTTTTTTTTTTTTTTTTTTTTTTTTTTTTTTTTTTTAATATCAAGACTAATTGAGTATATTTCTTGAATTAGAAGAGTAGTCAAGTTTGCTCCCCCGTCATCCTTCCTATCTATTTTCAATCCTAACAAACTCAAAATCACAACCTAAATTTCCAATAATCCTATCTTACGTCTTAATTCCGTTTTATAACGTGTGTCCACTGAGCACACATTAATAAACTAATTATAACAATATTATCATGTTTATTTTCTAAATATCGTAAATAGAACATAATATTTCAATTTATCAGGATAATATCCATGTTAACATTGCTACAGTTTTTGTATCGTGTGTCCACTGAACACATGTTAATAAGCTAATTAAAGCAATATTATAATATATATTTTCTAAGTATGATAATTAGAACTTAATATTTCAATTTATCATAATAATATTCATGTTAATATCGCTTTAATTAGTTTATTAACGTATGCCAGGTGGACACACGTTAGAAAAACCGATATTGTTATGATTAACTTCTTAACGTGCAGTAACTCTCATGTGAGACCGTCTCACGATAATCTCACATGGGCACATAGGGAGTGGTTACAAAGTAACCACCTCTTATATGAGCCGTCTCACGATAAATTATCGTGAGACGGTCTCATACAAGTTTTTGTGCTTAACGTGTGTCTAGTGGAAACATGTTAAACATAAAATGAAACTAACTGAACATCCATCTTTTAATCAACAAAGGGGAGGGAGAGAGGGAGAGTTTGTAACTGCCACAGTTTTGTTCGGAGTTTGGTGAAAGCAGCCGTTGAATAACGTAATTTAATGAGGGCATTTGCATTTCTGAAGCGGAAACAAATATGGAATTTATTAACCAAATACCAAACAAACCAAACAAAAGCCGTTATGGAAACACTTTTACGATCAGTCAGTTATCATCCATCATATCATATATTAAACCTAAACCCCTCACACCAACAGCGACGAGGCAGTTATAACTCCCTCCCCTTCCCCTTCCCCTTCCCCCTCCCCTGGCCTCTTTATAACAACAACAACTCCGCAATCTCAATCAATCTCATTCAATTCATTCTGAATCTCGACGTTATTATTATTATTATTATGGTGACGAAGGCGACTGGACGAGGCGGCATTGTGATGGATCGGGTGAAGGGGTCGTGGACGCCTCAAGAGGACGCCACATTGACAAAACTGGTGGAACAACACGGTCCTAGAAACTGGACCGCTATCAGCACGGGCATTCCAGGCCGGTCTGGGAAATCGTGTAGGCTCAGGTGGTGTAACCAACTGAGCCCAGATGTCCAGCACCGGCCTTTTAGCCCCGCTGAGGACCACAAAATAATTAAAGCCCATGCCATACACGGGAACAAGTGGGCCACAATTGCCCGGCTTTTACCTGGGAGAACAGACAACGCGATCAAGAATCACTGGAATTCCACCCTGCGGAAAAAACGGGCAGGGGAAGCGGCTTTTAGCCCTGACCGTGACCGGGGGGACTCAAAGCGGCCGCGTTTTGAGGATAATAATCCTCCTCCTCTGCCCGAGTTGGGTTCGCAGGGGTCGAGTGAAGAGCCGGAGGAGGAGGATGAGAAGTTATTAGACGGGCCGGAAACTGCGCTGACGCTGCTGCCACCTGGAGGAGGAGGAGGCAATGTGGTGACGACACGTGGAGGGGAGGAGGATGAGGTGAAGAAGGAGGAATTGGGTGGTGGGAGCATAGGGAGATCAGAGGAGACGACGTCGTGTTGGATGAATTTGATGCAGAGAATGATAGCAGAAGAGGTTAAGAATTATATTGACAAGCTTATGATTAAGTCGTCCTCTAAACATGATGATCATGATCATGATCATGATCGTGATGATGATGCCCCAATTTCAGAATTCCAGTCCCTTCAAGATCAGAAATAAATTTTAAATGTCATCTTAGGTTTTAAGGAGGGTCATCTTTTCTAGATGAGGGAGGTAATTGAGGTTGTAGAGGTTTTCGGGTTCCGGTGAATCGACTTGTTCATTGGTATAATTAATTAATGCGAGAAATAATTAATTTCGATATATTATGAAAAAGAAAAAGTAGATTGCGAGAAATAATTTCGATAAAATATGAAAAATTTTGATTATAAGAAATCCTCCAATTTCAATAGATTATACTCCCACCGGTTTGGTTATTCATGAAACGGGGCGAAAAATATTGACGGAAGGAGTAATAATTAACATAATCACTGCCTCTATCTCCGTTTAAGATTTAGACTTACTTTTCAGATCGCTTATGAATAAAGTTCAAAATAAATTTTATAACTAGCGGTAATTAAGTTTGTTAACCCATGCAATCGTGCATATTTTGCACGGACGTTTTCTATATTGAATTTATATTTAGACCACATTATTAATAATACGGAGTAAATGTATAGGTTTGTAGCAATCAACCGTTTTCTTTAATGTCGATACGTATGCTTGTATTGAAACATGGATTAGGACTTCGAGCCTATATGACCCTCGTATCACGCAAGAAGCATTTTATTTGGTGTTGAATTTGTTTAGCTCAAATATGAATCCATTTTATTCCAGACTCCAAAAGGTCGCAAAAACGTGGAATAACCTTCAAAATCAGTCATTTTTAACTATTTTCGGTAGGGGTGAAAGTTGTTTTAAAGCGCAAACTTTTTTTGACGAAAACTTGTTGAGAGAAATAAAATGCCTAATAACGATAACTAAAACCGTCTGACTTGATATAAAATGGAATATTGAACTTGTTTCGCCGTATTACAACACGTCTAAAAAGATACTCTCTCCGGTTTTTAATTTTCGCCCCATTCCCTTTTGCACAAAAATTAAGAAAATTGATAAGGTATGAATAAAGAAAGAATTGATGATGAATTTTGGTGACTAGGCACAATGACTCATCAAACATAAAGGTATAAGTGTGTAAATACAATGGCAAATTGTGTAAATAAAGAAAAGCATAAGGACAATATGGTAATATATATAGAACAAAAAAGGAAAGCTAAGAAATGGGGCAAAAAATAAAAACTTATCAAATAAGGAATACGGGGCAAAAATAAAAAACCCGAGGGAGTAATATTATGGCTTTTAAAAGATTTCAATGAAATCAAATAACTCTCGTATTACAATGGGGCGTTGGAATTGGTATGGAGTTTGTTTAGCGCAAATATGGGCCGTTTTATTCCAGATCCCAAAAGGCCGTAAAAACGTGGATAATAATCTTAAAAATCAGTCGCTTTTAGCTATTTTCGATACGGGAGAAAGTTGTTTTAAAGCGCGAATCTTTTTTGACGAAAACTTGTTGGGAGGGTCCGGAGTAGAATTCGAATGCCTAATAATGACAATTAGAATCGTTTGACTTGATATAAAATGTAATATTGAACTTGTTTCATCGGATTCCGACACGTCTAAAACAGCAATATTATTGCTTTGAAATCCAAATAACTCTCGTATTGCACCGGAGTATTTGATTTGGTGTGGAGTTTGTTTAGCGCGAATATGGATCCTTTTTATTCCAGACCCCAAAAGGCCGGAAAACGTGGGTAATAACCTTCAAAATCGTTCGTTTTTAGCCATTTTCAATAGCGTTGTATGTTTTTCTAAAGCACGCATCTTTTTGGACGAAAACTTGTTGAAAAGAGTAAAATGCCTAATAATGATTTTTAGAACCCTTTGACACGATATAAAATGGAGTATAGAACTTGCTTCGATAGATTCCGTCACGTCTAAAAGGATAATCTTATGGCTTTTAAAAGACTTCATTGAAAATCAAATTAAATAACCCTCGTATTACACCAAGACATTGGATTTATTGTGAAGTTTGTTTAGCGTGAATATGGATCCATTTTCTTTCGGGTCCCAAAAGGCCAAAATAACGTGAATAATAACCTTCAAAATCGATCATTTTTATCAATTTTCGAAAGTGGTGAAAGTTGTCCAAAAGGGCATATGATTTTAGACAAAAACTTGTCGACGCGAATAGAGTGCCTAATAGCGATTATTATCATAACTCTTTGACACGATATAAAATGGAATATAAAACTTGTTTTCTGTCGGATTCTGACACGTCTCAAAAGACAATCTTATCGCTTTAAAAAGACTTCATTGATGTTCAAATGACCCTCATATCACATGCGGGGCATTGTATTTAGTTTGCGGTTATTATTGCGCGAAAAAATGTTATTTGTTGTGGAATTTATTCAGCGCAAATATTGACCCATTTTTTTAGGACCCAAAACACCAAAAAAAACGTAGATAATAATCTTCAAAATCGATCTTTTTCGGCTATTTTTGAACGAGATAAAATATGTTGGAAAACGCGAATCTTTTTCGACAAAAACTTGTCGATAGTAAAATAATGTTTATTAATGATTGTTGCAACCTTCCGACACGTTATTAGATGGAGTATCAAACTTGTTTCACTGAATTCCGACACGCCTCAAAACGCAAAATTATGTCTTTTAAATGTCTCTATTGGAGAACAAATGACCCTCATAATATACCGGGACATTTTATTTGTTGTGAAATTTATTCAGCGCAAGTATTGACCAAATTTTTTTCGGGACCCAAAACACAAAAAAAAAACGTGGATAATAACCTACAAAATAGGTTCTTTTCGGCTGTTTTTGAACGAGATAAAATTTGTTGTAAAACACGAATGTTTTTCGACAAAAACTTGTCGATAGTAAAATAATGCTTATTAATGATTGTTGCAACCTTCTGACACGTTATAAGATGAAGTATCGAACTTGTTTCATTGCATCCCGGCACACCTCAAAATGCAAAATTATGACTTTTAAATGTCTCTATTGGAGACCAAATGACCCTTATAATACACCTAAACATTTTATTTGTTGTGAAATTTGTTTAGCGCAAATATTGGCCGATTTTTTTTCGGGACCCAAAACACCAAAAAAAAGTGGATAATAACCTTCAAAATCGATCTTTTTCGACTGTTTTTGAACGAGACAAAATTTGTTGCAAAAACGCAAATGTTGTTTGACGAAATTTGTCGATATTAACATAATACTTATTAATGTTTGTTGCATCCTTTTAATACATTATAATATGTAATATCGAACTTGTTTCATTAAATTCTGAAACGCCTCAAAACGCAAAGTTATGACTTTTAAATGTCTCTATTGGAGACCAAATGATCATCAATATACACCAGGACATTTTATTTGTTGCGAAATTTGTTCAGCGCAAATACTGACCGATTTTTTTCGGGACCCAAAACACCAAAAAAACATGGATAATAACCTTCAAAATCGGTCTTTTTCGGCTGTTTTTGAACGAGATAAAATTTGTTGGAAAAATGCAAATGTTGTTTGACGAAAACTTGTCGATATTAACATAATACTTATTAATGTTTGTTGCATCTTTCTGATACGTTATAAAATGGAATATCGAACTTGTTTCATTAGATTCTGAAACGCTTCAAAACGCAAAATTATGCCATTTAAATGTCTCTATCGGAGACCAAATGATCCTCATAATACCCAAGAATATTTTATTTGTTGTGGAATTTATTCAGCGCAAATATAAACCCATTTTTTTGGGGACCCTAATGTAGACACCCGCATTTTGACTGCCACGTGTCTATGGTAGTCTCCAAAAAACACCCGATGATGATTGGACGTCAACGTGACTTAGTATACTCGGATTTGGGCTCGGAATTCATAATATCCGACATGGACTTTTTATCGGAGTAAAATCTCACAAAACAGACCTCAATTTCAGGCCCAGTGGGTCGTTCCGAGTCAAATGAGACTAATTTGGGCCAAAACCGACACCAAAAATATTTTCCGTCTTTTGGGCGACCGGGTCAAAACCCGGTCAAAGACGAAACCGTCTCAATATTTCAGCTAAGTTCATTTGAGCGCACAAATTCGAATTCAAAAAACTAGTCAAAACAAACAAGATATTCTTTCCTTTTTTATCTCAATTTTGTTGATCCACTCGATCGAGTGGATTGACCCACTCGGTCGAGTGGAGCGTCTTGAACTGGGCTTGGCCCGTTTTCTAAGGCACTCGATCGAGTGCACTAGGGCCGCTCGATCGAGTGCCCCCTAGGTCGTGGGAAATGCCTATAAATACCACGACATTCCCATGCATACACAACCTTTTTTTACACATACTTTGCCCTACATTTTCAGCCACACTTTACTCTATTTCAACCCTACTTCATCACCATCAAAGCCTTAGAAAACCTAAGCAAAAAAAACCTACAAAAACCGAGCTCTTGTCTCTCGATAAACCGACACAACACATACACATCCATACACACCATAACTCGCATACATTCCTCGACACTCCCAAGCTTTGTCGCTATTCACGAGTCCGTCTCCGAGGTTTATACTAGCATGTATGTTGAGGGTGTCCCAAACTCTTCTATAATCTCTTTTTAATATCGTTTTTATGTATATTTTTCATACTATTGCATCGTAGTAACACGTACATTAACACTAACTTTTTTTATATTTTCGCGTTCATATTTTTTTTGTATCATTTTATGATACTACTAACATTATTACTAATACCGCGTATATATAATACTAATATCAAAAAACCGGTTTTAAAACGTTGAACTACAATAATCACTTTTGGTCCGTCTAATCCCTTTACGAGCAACGACGGAGGTGGAGCCCTTTCGAGGAGCCCCGCCCCAATGTACTCAAGGGCGTGACGCGATCGTGATCCGTTGTAGTTGAACGGATTTAATCCCCTTTCATAATTGGTACAAGACCCGTTGACACGAATATCGACATCACATAACCCGAAAGGGTTAGTTTCGATGTCGTGACGTAGAGGGATTCATCTCGTCACCAATTCAAACTCTTTTTAATCTAACATAAACGTTTTTACAAAATCCCGATGACGGTATTATATTCATTTATACACGACTATAGTACCGGAAGTCGAGCTAAATACGAATCGTGCGATATTCGTATTTGGTTAGGCCGACCATCGATTTCATGTCAAAAAACGCACGAGTCACTACTCGTACAGGGGGCACTCGATCGAGTGCCATAGGCCACTCGATCGAGTAGCACCCCAAAAAGTGGTCAGTAGCCACGCTAATGACGCACTCGACCGAGTCAGTCAATGACTCGATCGAGTGGGTCTCATAAACCGCAAACCCGAGGGCTTGGACACATATTTCGAGCCCGTTCTTTTATCGACTTTAGACCATCGACTGACCCTCATATTTTCAAAACTACACACATCACGACACGTAGAACGACTTTGACCACTTTGACGTGATAAGTCGGGACAAGACTACGGGACGCGAGATTAGGCTAGCAATATGCCGCAGTCTCATGTTCCCGTCCTTCGTTTAATATGCGACATAATGCATATTTAATCGAGGTTAGTCCGCCTACATATTTTCGCGGTCTAGTTTACATATGGGTCCGTCCCTTTAATTATATCGCATTATTTTCATTTCATTTCTTTTACGTAATGTTGTATTGTGAATTCCGGGTTGTATTTCCGCCCGTGTAACTTGTACGCTTTTATTTATTTCCTTTCGAGCTTTATTTATTTGCTTTTACGCTTTTATAAATGAACCTCGCATGCTAAATTATTTCGACCACATTTAAGATGCATTAAATGACGTAGTTAACGCAAAACTCGCATGTTTAGTTAAAAACGCTGTTTGCATATCATTTAATTATTTTACTAGCGCGCGTATCACGAACACGAACGATGTCTTAGTAGTGGCCGCCATGTGCGGGCGGGGTTGGGTGTCCTTAGTGGGCTTCCCAACACGTACCCTCACCCCTTACTCAGAACCTTTGGTTTCCGGATGTCCGAAACCCTTGGCGCACGAGAGTCATTTTATATACGAAAGCCGGTGTAAACGGTATCGGTATAACAATGCAAAGGGACGAGCCCCATAAACTCTCAAATCGAAGTGGGCTTACTTTGTGTATAGCCCATGACGACATAGAGTGGGCTCGTATGGTTCCGAATAACCACAAAATTCGGTGGCGACTCCATTTTGACTTAAATTTCGAACCCGAGAACAATCTCACCACGAGATTCATTCGCCTACCCAATCCCGCGCTTCGCCGCGTCGGGGTGGACCTACGTCATGTCCACAATTTGGCGACTCCGCTGGGGACACCTGATGTACCACATGTCATCGGGGTTCCCAGGGTGAGACTCGAAGAGAAATCGTTCGTAGAATAGTGTGCGCGCATTAGTTTAATGATTCATGCATAACCCAAATTTGCCCGGGCCGGTTACTTGTGACCGACGTCCCACTATACCACGGTGCATTCCTACATGGGTGCGCTAAAGACATCGATGGTGGAACTCGTCTCGGTTTCGCGGCATGTCCTAAGACCAACTCGGCTTAGGGAGTCCGTCCATCACACGAGAAAGCCATCGTTGTTGGTATAGACCCTATTTTGACCGACCGAGACTTAGTGTAAAGCATACATAAGCGTCGTTATAATGCTTGTTTGACTACGTGCTACTTGGTTTCCGTGTCATTTTTTTTCAAAAACCGTCATTTCAAAAATGCATCTTTCCAAAAAATACCAAATTTTGAAAAACCCGAAATACTGTCCGTTTCGGGACCCGTCTTTTCAAAAATATCCAATTTCAAAAAAAACTCGGAATGCTGCCGAAAATTAGACTTACGATTTGACTAAAAACAAGCCTTTTTTTTTAGCCGGCATGCTATCCATTTCAATTCGAATTTCCGATCCACCATTCGATTTTCGAATTTTCAAAATTCAATTTCAATTTTCAAATCTTCGTGATGCCATTCGCGATTTTCAAATCCTCGAGATTTCATTCTCGATTTTCAAATCTCCGAGATGTCGTCTTCGATTCTCAAATCTTCGGGATCTCATTTTCAATTTTCAAATTTTCGGAAATTTATTTTCGATATTCAGATTTTCAAAATTCCAAATATTCAACTTTTCAAAAAAAAAACTCGGTCCTGTCGGCATGCTGCCAATTTCAAAAAAAACGGGACCGTCTCCCAATTTTTCAAAACGCGAAATTAATCGCAACCATTCCAACATTTCAAAATGCCCGGTCCTATTGGCCCACTACCAATTTCAGGACCGTCCTCTCAATTTTCAAGATTCAATCATTTTTCAAAACCTTCCGATTATAGGACCTACCGTAATCCGTGTGTCGGGTCTTTTTATGATTTGTCGAAGGTCGTTAGCGTCGAAACTCCGTCGATCCTACATCACGGGTTTCTTCCCCATCCTAGTCCGCCTTATCCTAAAGGCACAACCGACCAACACGAGTCATACACTCGTAAACGGAAGGTTCGTAAACACTCGAGTCCTAACTAGAAAGTCACACGCAATTTTCCCTCCGACAGGACGGTCCCCACGACCTTTCCTAAGGAAATTTTGCCCGTCTTTCAATCCGTTAGTCGAGTCATCTCAATTCAAGAGTCCTTTAATTTAAGGGTCTACCCTAATCACAGGGTCATCCTTATTCAAGTCAAGTCAAGGGTCTCTAGCGTCGAAACTCTGCCGATCTTACATCGCAAGTTTCTTCCCTTACCCGTCTGCCTTTCCTCGAGGCCGAGTCAACCTTTTACAAGGCATAGCCCTGTAGCCAAAGGTTCTTGATCCTTACATCTAAGGGTCACTCGTCCAGCACTCGAGTCTTAGTAAAACCATCAATCTCACTCGGGGGCTACCCTTCAGCAGAGCGATCAATCACGATTGCTCTAAGGGTCATGTCTTACACGTGTTGTCTCACGTACCCCACTTTTTGAGTCACTTAGATGCCACACCATCCGAGTCCTATAAGAGTCCTTAGTCTCACTTAGGGGCTATTCTCCGACGGGGCGATTAACCACAGTCGCTTCGAGAATCGCACCTTGCTTTTTTTAGGAGAGTCAAACCCGAGTCAAACCCGAGTTGTCTTTCCTCCCGCGCTATTTCCTATCCTTGGCGTGTTTGGGTTCCGAAGCAACATTTCTGATTACGTGGGTATTCTCGCAGAGTATGGCACCCACAAACGGGAATAGGGACATGGAAAACACCATCAATGAAATAAAGGCTTCGCTGGAAACAATGGTTAGTAGGCAGGCCATAACCGAAACCCATATAGGGTTCCTAAAAACCAACCAAGAGGCCATGAATGCTCGTTTAACTGTCATTGAACGGCAAGACTTCAATTCTGAATCGGTAAATACTGGGCCATTTGCCAAACTGATCAGCACGGTGCGTGAGCTCGAACAACAGTTCCACGCCCTTCAAGGGAATAACATTCATATTGAGAATTCCCGAGACTATATACCCATCAGTGAGAGACTACCAACAGATCTCAACTTAGAGGGGTTACCCATATTCGAAGGGACGGAGGATCCATTACTACACCTCCGAGCCTTCAAAGCATTTATGGCGATCAAGGGGGTCAAGGCCGACATGTTCATCAATTTGTTCGGCGCATCCCTCGGGAAATATCCAAAAGCCTGGTTCTATAGGCTCAATACAAAAAGATTCCCCACTTGGGAGGATGTGGCTACCGAGTTCGCTAAAAACTATTCTGATAATACCGAACTTCAGACTACCATGCGGACTTTAGAAGTCATGGCCCAAGATCCAACAGAGGGTTTCACCAAATACCTTCGACGTTGGCGGGATGAAAGTGTTAAGCTGGTAGACAAGCCCAGCGAGAAGACACTAGTAGATGCATTCATCAACAACCTCCTACCCTCCTATCGCATCCATCTTAGGTATGCCGGCATCTCAAACTTTGCTGTGCTTACCGAAGTGGGCACTAGGATTGAAGACGATCTTCGACATAAAGAAGATTTGGGTGAAGCTTCTACCGAAGGCTACACTGGACATCCACTTGAGTCCTTAGAAGCCGAATACTACTGACAACCTCATCCAAGAGTCCAGATTTGATTTGGGTCCGAGTCTGAGTCCGAGTCTAGGATGTTCTATCTCTTTCAATTTCAAAGTCAGAGTCAGAGTCAACTGTATTCTATCCTCTTTTCGTATTCCAATAAAATCAGCTTTTTCAATTTCTCATATATACTTCCCTTATGTGTTTCCGAGAACATGATGAACACCATCATATACTGTGAGCACATGCACGTGACTATTATAGGCACATCTATAATGACTGCAGGAACTGAGACCCGTGTTTTCCTTTACCTGTTCCATGTCTGGCATAGACAGCCACATAACTACCCTTAGCAGGAGCGGTATCGAATCCTATGACAAATCTAGGTAGTCTCCTAATTTGGGTTAAGGACGGGAGGCAAGCCCATTTCCCACAATAAACACCCCTCCAATAAGACTAACCAATCCCTACCTTAGATGTTAGTCTGACTAACAAAAAAAAAAAGGCCAAAGCAAAAAGAAGGCCATCAAAAAAAAGAAACTGGACACAAAAAAAAAAAAACGGAAGTCCAAGAAAAAAGCAAAAGGCCAAAACAAAAGAGCTGGCCATGATCAACATCCCCCGACCAGATACGGTCAATCCCTTGACCAAGGCACGGTCAACTCAATTCAAAAAACCCATGACCGGGGCTAAGAGGTCAACCAAAATTCAAAAAAAAAACATGATCGGGGCTAAGAGGTCAGCCAAAAAATATTCAAGAACCCATGACCGTAGTGAAAACGGTCAAATTCAAAGTTATCAACATACCATCCAATAAGGGAGTGACAATCAAGCTGGTCAGCTAACACCACACTCAGCCATCCCATATTACAACCCTCAAGACCTTCCCGAGACCTAGGCTAAGAGACAGCCCAGAATTTTTGAGGATTCAAGCTCCATAGGATACACCCTAACCATTAGGGCCAGACATGGAAATCAGATCCCGCATCATCAAACCTGCCCAATTGAAGTCCGAGTCATTTTTACTCGACTTCCCCCCTTTCCTACCACATTACAATACCTTACCCTCGAAGCTTTAGCTCCACAAAATCGAGCTCCAGATGTCAAAACAGTGAAGCCACTTATTGCCTGGCACCACATTTCCAAAAACATCCAAACCAGTTACCAACCCCGAACACGGGAACTCAACCTGCGGTCGGCATAGAACATGCCCAAATAGTTCACACCACCTCTGGGGGCTATCCCGGAGAACGCTCACAGTCACAGGATCAACATCCTAACTATTCTAGCCCTTTGATCAAGACATCATTGGGAATGCACCTAGCCTACACCATCGCTATGGTTAGTTACACACAAAGCCCTAATAAACTAGGCACCATAACATGTCTTCCAATTCCCTGAACTACGACTTGGTTTGATTTCACTACACGTGAATACGTAGGCAGCCTTTCAACAAAGGCACAACCACCCGCACCCACACATTCAAAAAGCACCGTCATTCCGGTCACGACACTGTCATGTTCTCAGCAGCTAGCTTTGTCATCCTGGGGGCTTCTCTTAGGCAGAAGACCCCCATCCACTCACATAATCCAAGTGACTTTCAAAAACTAGCCTCCTTTCTATAGCGTGTCCTAGTACTCGGCTAAGTCGAAGACGAGAATCTGTCAGGGACTCGATGCGCCACCCACTTTGGGAATGTACCCAAAAACCAAAAATTCAAAGAGCACTAGGCTACAACATTGCCACTGCTAAGCCTTGTCCTGCAGAAACAGTCTCATTACAGGCTACTGCAATTCCCCTATATCACATTTCGATGTTCGACCGTGTTGCCACTCGCCTAGGCTATGGATTAGCGCAGCTTAAGAGTCTTGTCATCTTAGGTGGCCCACCCCCCTACCGAGTCACGGTCCAACCCCTCGAAAGTCCAGTCGTGTCTGTCAACTCGTCCTGTCACGTCCAGAGTCGAGTCTGTCGATATGTCTCTCTTCAAATTCTCATTTTAAAATTTGCAAAACTTAGCCATTTGATAAAATCCTTTTCGACAAGGTCAAATTTTGGTCTATTTAAACTGCAAATTTCTACCCCTTCAATTTTGAAAACCTATCTCCTAGCACGTGAGTTGCTTTCAGGACTTCGATTTCAAAATAAAGCAAAAATCATTTTCCCCAGCGCAAGCCAGTCTATAGATGCTAACTGCACTTCCTATGTGCTATCTTGCTATATACTATGCCTGCTATTTCTGCCTATGTATCTAACATTTCAGGTACCAACATTGCTTCCCAACGGAACAACAAAGACGGTGTTTCTCCTGGAATGCTATATCCAAGATGTGATGTGTCGGCATACGGGTACACCCAAGACTTCAGAAGCAAGTCCCCGCGCAGCTACTTTTCTCCCCAGCGAGAGTCGGTGTTTTGTCTATGTGTTACATACGAGTTGTTATGTGTCAGCATACAGGTACACCCCAGACTTCAGAAGCAAGTCCCCGCGAAACTATTTAATTTCCCCAACGGAGTCAGCTTTTCCCCGGTATGCTACATCCAAAGTGCGATGTGTCGGCATACGGGTACACCTACTCCCCAAAAAAAAAAAAGGCAGGCTTTACTCCCCACGGAGCATCATCATCAGCTCAAATACGACTCAAGGCTTCAGAAGCAAGCCCGAACAGCTCATATATTTCCCCGGTCAAAGACGAAACCGTCTCAATATTTCAGCTAAGTTCATTTGAGCGCACAAATTCGAATTCAAAAAACTAGTCAAAACAAACAAGATATTCTTTCCTTTTTTATCTCAATTTTGTTGATCCACTCGATCGAGTGGATTGACCCACTCGGTCGAGTGGAGCGTCTTGAACTGGGCTTGGCCCGTTTTCTAAGGCACTCGATCGAGTGCACTAGGGCCGCTCGATCGAGTGCCCCCTAGGTCGTGGGAAATGCCTATAAATACCACGACATTCCCATGCATACACAACCTTTTTTTACACATACTTTGCCCTACATTTTCAGCCACACTTTACTCTATTTCAACCCTACTTCATCACCATCAAAGCCTTAGAAAACCTAAGCAAAAAAAACCTACAAAAACCGAGCTCTTGTCTCTCGATAAACCGACACAACACATACACATCCATACACACCATAACTCGCATACATTCCTCGACACTCCCAAGCTTTGTCGCTATTCACGAGTCCGTCTCCGAGGTTTATACTAGCATGTATGTTGAGAGTGTCCCAAACTCTTCTCTAATCTCTTTTTAATATCGTTTTTATGTATATTTTTCATACTATTGCATCGTAGTAACACGTACATTAACACTAACTTTTTTTATATTTTCGCGTTCATATTTTTTTTTTGTATCATTTTATGATACTACTAACATTATTACTAATACCGCGTATATATAATACTAATATCAAAAAACCGGTTTTAAAACGTTGAACTACAATAATCACTTTTGGTCCGTCTAATCCCTTTACGAGCAACGACGGAGGTGGAGCCCTTTCGAGGAGCCCCGCCCCAATGTACTCAAGGGCGTGACGCGATCGTGATCCGTTGTAGTTGAACGGATTTAATCCCCTTTCATAATTGGTACAAGACCCGTTGACACGAATATCGACATCACATAACCCGAAAGGGTTAGTTTCGATGTCGTGACGTAGAGGGATTCATCTCGTCACCAATTCAAACTCTTTTTAATCTAACATAAACGTTTTTACAAAATCCCGATGACGGTATTATATTCATTTATACACGACTATAGTACCGGAAGTCGAGCTAAATACGAATCGTGCGATATTCGTATTTGGTTAGGCCGACCATCGATTTCATGTCAAAAAACGCACGAGTCACTACTCGTACAGGGGGCACTCGATCGAGTGCCATAGGCCACTCGATCGAGTAGCACCCCAAAAAGTGGTCAGTAGCCACGCTAATGACGCACTCGACCGAGTCAGTCAATGACTCGATCGAGTGGGTCTCATAAACCGCAAACCCGAGGGCTTGGACACATATTTCGAGCCCGTTCTTTTATCGACTTTAGACCATCGACTGACCCTCATATTTTCAAAACTACACACATCACGACACGTAGAACGACTTTGACCACTTTGACGTGATAAGTCGGGACAAGACTACGGGACGCGAGATTAGGCTAGCAATATGCCGCAGTCTCATGTTCCCGTCCTTCGTTTAATATGCGACATAATGCATATTTAATCGAGGTTAGTCCGCCTACATATTTTCGCGGTCTAGTTTACATATGGGTCCGTCCCTTTAATTATATCGCATTATTTTCATTTCATTTCTTTTACGTAATGTTGTATTGTGAATTCCGGGTTGTATTTCCGCCCGTGTAACTTGTACGCTTTTATTTATTTCCTTTCGAGCTTTATTTATTTGCTTTTACGCTTTTATAAATGAACCTCGCATGCTAAATTATTTCGACCACATTTAAGATGCATTAAATGACGTAGTTAACGCAAAACTCGCATGTTTAGTTAAAAACGCTGTTTGCATATCATTTAATTATTTTACTAGCGCGCGTATCACGAACACGAACGATGTCTTAGTAGAGGCCGCCATGTGCGGGCGGGGTTGGGTGTCCTTAGTGGGCTTCCCAACACGTACCCTCACCCCTTACTCAGAACCTTTGGTTTCCGGATGTCCGAAACCCTTGGCGCACGAGAGTCATTTTATATACGAAAGCCGGTGTAAACGGTATCGGTATAACAATGCAAAGGGACGAGCCCCATAAACTCTCAAATCGAAGTGGGCTTACTTTGTGTATAGCCCATGACGACATAGAGTGGGCTCGTATGGTTCCGAATAACCACAAAATTCGGTGGCGACTCCATTTTGACTTAAATTTCGAACCCGAGAACAATCTCACCACGAGATTCATTCGCCTACCCAATCCCGCGCTTCGCCGCGTCGGGGTGGACCTACGTCATGTCCACAATTTGGCGACTCCGCTGGGGACACCTGATGTACCACATGTCATCGGGGTTCCCAGGGTGAGACTCGAAGAGAAATCGTTCGTAGAATAGTGTGCGCGCATTAGTTTAATGATTCATGCATAACCCAAATTTGCCCGGGCCGGTTACTTGTGACCGACGTCCCACTATACCACGGTGCATTCCTACATGGGTGCGCTAAAGACATCGATGGTGGAACTCGTCTCGGTTTCGCGGCATGTCCTAAGACCAACTCGGCTTAGGGAGTCCGTCCATCACACGAGAAAGCCATCGTTGTTGGTATAGACCCTATTTTGACCGACCGAGACTTAGTGTAAAGCATACATAAGCGTCGTTATAATGCTTGTTTGACTACGTGCTACTTGGTTTCCGTGTCATTTTTTTTCAAAAACCGTCATTTCAAAAATGCATCTTTCCAAAAAATACCAAATTTTGAAAAACCCGAAATACTGTCCGTTTCGGGACCCGTCTTTTCAAAAATATCCAATTTCAAAAAAAACTCGGAATGCTGCCGAAAATTAGACTTACGATTTGACTAAAAACAAGCCTTTTTTTTTAGCCGGCATGCTATCCATTTCAATTCGAATTTCCGATCCACCATTCGATTTTCGAATTTTCAAAATTCAATTTCAATTTTCAAATCTTCGTGATGCCATTCGCGATTTTCAAATCCTCGAGATTTCATTCTCGATTTTCAAATCTCCGAGATGTCGTCTTCGATTCTCAAATCTTCGGGATCTCATTTTCAATTTTCAAATTTTCGGAAATTTATTTTCGATATTCAGATTTTCAAAATTCCAAATATTCAACTTTTCAAAAAAAAAAACTCGGTCCTGTCGGCATGCTGCCAATTTCAAAAAAAACGGGACCGTCTCCCAATTTTTCAAAACGCGAAATTAATCGCAACCATTCCAACATTTCAAAATGCCCGGTCCTATTGGCCCACTACCAATTTCAGGACCGTCCTCTCAATTTTCAAGATTCAATCATTTTTCAAAACCTTCCGATTATAGGACCTACCGTAATCCGTGTGTCGGGTCTTTTTATGATTTGTCGAAGGTCGTTAGCGTCGAAACTCCGTCGATCCTACATCACGGGTTTCTTCCCCATCCTAGTCCGCCTTATCCTAAAGGCACAACCGACCAACACGAGTCATACACTCGTAAACGGAAGGTTCGTAAACACTCGAGTCCTAACTAGAAAGTCACACGCAATTTTCCCTCCGACAGGACGGTCCCCACGACCTTTCCTAAGGAAATTTTGCCCGTCTTTCAATCCGTTAGTCGAGTCATCTCAATTCAAGAGTCCTTTAATTTAAGGGTCTACCCTAATCACAGGGTCATCCTTATTCAAGTCAAGTCAAGGGTCTCTAGCGTCGAAACTCTGCCGATCTTACATCGCAAGTTTCTTCCCTTACCCGTCTGCCTTTCCTCGAGGCCGAGTCAACCTTTTACAAGGCATAGCCCTGTAGCCAAAGGTTCTTGATCCTTACATCTAAGGGTCACTCGTCCAGCACTCGAGTCTTAGTAAAACCATCAATCTCACTCGGGGGCTACCCTTCAGCAGAGCGATCAATCACGATTGCTCTAAGGGTCATGTCTTACACGTGTTGTCTCACGTACCCCACTTTTTGAGTCACTTAGATGCCACACCATCCGAGTCCTATAAGAGTCCTTAGTCTCACTTAGGGGCTATTCTCCGACGGGGCGATTAACCACAGTCGCTTCGAGAATCGCACCTTGCTTTTTTTAGGAGAGTCAAACCCGAGTCAAACCCGAGTTGTCTTTCCTCCCGCGCTATTTCCTATCCTTGGCGTGTTTGGGTTCCGAAGCAACATTTCTGATTACGTGGGTATTCTCGCAGAGTATGGCACCCACAAACGGGAATAGGGACATGGAAAACACCATCAATGAAATAAAGGCTTCGCTGGAAACAATGGTTAGTAGGCAGGCCATAACCGAAACCCATATAGGGTTCCTAAAAACCAACCAAGAGGCCATGAATGCTCGTTTAACTGTCATTGAACGGCAAGACTTCAATTCTGAATCGGTAAATACTGGGCCATTTGCCAAACTGATCAGCACGGTGCGTGAGCTCGAACAACAGTTCCACGCCCTTCAAGGGAATAACATTCATATTGAGAATTCCCGAGACTATATACCCATCAGTGAGAGACTACCAACAGATCTCAACTTAGAGGGGTTACCCATATTCGAAGGGACGGAGGATCCATTACTACACCTCCGAGCCTTCAAAGCATTTATGGCGATCAAGGGGGTCAAGGCCGACATGTTCATCAATTTGTTCGGCGCATCCCTCGGGAAATATCCAAAAGCCTGGTTCTATAGGCTCAATACAAAAAGATTCCCCACTTGGGAGGATGTGGCTACCGAGTTCGCTAAAAACTATTCTGATAATACCGAACTTCAGACTACCATGCGGACTTTAGAAGTCATGGCCCAAGATCCAACAGAGGGTTTCACCAAATACCTTCGACGTTGGCGGGATGAAAGTGTTAAGCTGGTAGACAAGCCCAGCGAGAAGACACTAGTAGATGCATTCATCAACAACCTCCTACCCTCCTATCGCATCCATCTTAGGTATGCCGGCATCTCAAACTTTGCTGTGCTTACCGAAGTGGGCACTAGGATTGAAGACGATCTTCGACATAAAGAAGATTTGGGTGAAGCTTCTACCGAAGGCTACACTGGACATCCACTTGAGTCCTTAGAAGCCGAATACTACTGACAACCTCATCCAAGAGTCCAGATTTGATTTGGGTCCGAGTCTGAGTCCGAGTCTAGGATGTTCTATCTCTTTCAATTTCAAAGTCAGAGTCAGAGTCAACTGTATTCTATCCTCTTTTCGTATTCCAATAAAATCAGCTTTTTCAATTTCTCATATATACTTCCCTTATGTGTTTCCGAGAACATGATGAACACCATCATATACTGTGAGCACATGCACGTGACTATTATAGGCACATCTATAATGACTGCAGGAACTGAGACCCGTGTTTTCCTTTACCTGTTCCATGTCTGGCATAGACAGCCACATAACTACCCTTAGCAGGAGCGGTATCGAATCCTATGACAAATCTAGGTAGTCTCCTAATTTGGGTTAAGGACGGGAGGCAAGCCCATTTCCCACAATAAACACCCCTCCAATAAGACTAACCAATCCCTACCTTAGATGTTAGTCTGACTAACAAAAAAAAAAAGGCCAAAGCAAAAAGAAGGCCATCAAAAAAAAGAAACTGGACACAAAAAAAAAAAACGGAAGTCCAAGAAAAAAGCAAAAGGCCAAAACAAAAGAGCTGGCCATGATCAACATCCCCCGACCAGATACGGTCAATCCCTTGACCAAGGCACGGTCAACTCAATTCAAAAAACCCATGACCGGGGCTAAGAGGTCAACCAAAATTCAAAAAAAAAAAAACATGATCGGGGCTAAGAGGTCAGCCAAAAAATATTCAAGAACCCATGACCGTAGTGAAAACGGTCAAATTCAAAGTTATCAACATACCATCCAATAAGGGAGTGACAATCAAGCTGGTCAGCTAACACCACACTCAGCCATCCCATATTACAACCCTCAAGACCTTCCCGAGACCTAGGCTAAGAGACAGCCCAGAATTTTTGAGGATTCAAGCTCCATAGGATACACCCTAACCATTAGGGCCAGACATGGAAATCAGATCCCGCATCATCAAACCTGCCCAATTGAAGTCCGAGTCATTTTTACTCGACTTCCCCCCTTTCCTACCACATTACAATACCTTACCCTCGAAGCTTTAGCTCCACAAAATCGAGCTCCAGATGTCAAAACAGTGAAGCCACTTATTGCCTGGCACCACATTTCCAAAAACATCCAAACCAGTTACCAACCCCGAACACGGGAACTCAACCTGCGGTCGGCATAGAACATGCCCAAATAGTTCACACCACCTCTGGGGGCTATCCCGGAGAACGCTCACAGTCACAGGATCAACATCCTAACTATTCTAGCCCTTTGATCAAGACATCATTGGGAATGCACCTAGCCTACACCATCGCTATGGTTAGTTACACACAAAGCCCTAATAAACTAGGCACCATAACATGTCTTCCAATTCCCTGAACTACGACTTGGTTTGATTTCACTACACGTGAATACGTAGGCAGCCTTTCAACAAAGGCACAACCACCCGCACCCACACATTCAAAAAGCACCGTCATTCCGGTCACGACACTGTCATGTTCTCAGCAGCTAGCTTTGTCATCCTGGGGGCTTCTCTTAGGCAGAAGACCCCCATCCACTCACATAATCCAAGTGACTTTCAAAAACTAGCCTCCTTTCTATAGCGTGTCCTAGTACTCGGCTAAGTCGAAGACGAGAATCTGTCAGGGACTCGATGCGCCACCCACTTTGGGAATGTACCCCAAAACCAAAAATTCAAAGAGCACTAGGCTACAACATTGCCACTGCTAAGCCTTGTCCTGCAGAAACAGTCTCATTACAGGCTACTGCAATTCCCCTATATCACATTTCGATGTTCGACCGTGTTGCCACTCGCCTAGGCTATGGATTAGCGCAGCTTAAGAGTCTTGTCATCTTAGGTGGCCCACCCCCCTACCGAGTCACGGTCCAACCCCTCGAAAGTCCAGTCGTGTCTGTCAACTCGTCCTGTCACGTCCAGAGTCGAGTCTGTCGATA
The DNA here is from genome assembly GCA_958450325.1 of Agrostemma githago. Classification (NCBI taxonomy): domain Eukaryota; kingdom Viridiplantae; phylum Streptophyta; class Magnoliopsida; order Caryophyllales; family Caryophyllaceae; genus Agrostemma; species Agrostemma githago. The sequence goes on along the minus strand of OY288255.1, from coordinate 65,765,740 downwards.
TGTCTCTCTTCAAATTCTCATTTTAAAATTTGCAAAACTTAGCCATTTGATAAAATCCTTTTCGACAAGGTCAAATTTTGGTCTATTTAAACTGCAAATTTCTACCCCTTCAATTTTGAAAACCTATCTCCTAGCACGTGAGTTGCTTTCAGGACTTCGATTTCAAAATAAAGCAAAAATCATTTTCCCCAGCGCAAGCCAGTCTATAGATGCTAACTGCACTTCCTATGTGCTATCTTGCTATATACTATGCCTGCTATTTCTGCCTATGTATCTAACATTTCAGGTACCAGCATTGCTTCCCAACGGAACAACAAAGACGGTGTTTCTCCTGGAATGCTATATCCAAGATGTGATGTGTCGGCATACGGGTACACCCAAGACTTCAGAAGCAAGTCCCCGCGCAGCTACTTTTCTCCCCAGCGAGAGTCGGTGTTTTGTCTATGTGTTACATACGAGTTGTTATGTGTCAGCATACAGGTACACCCCAGACTTCAGAAGCAAGTCCCCGCGAAACTATTTAATTTCCCCAACGGAGTCAGCTTTTCCCCGGTATGCTACATCCAAAGTGCGATGTGTCGGCATACGGGTACACCTACTCCCCAAAAAAAAAAAAAGGCAGGCTTTACTCCCCACGGAGCATCATCATCAGCTCAAATACGACTCAAGGCTTCAGAAGCAAGCCCGAACAGCTCATATATTTCCCCGGTCAAAGACGAAACCGTCTCAATATTTCAGCTAAGTTCATTTGAGCGCACAAATTCGAATTCAAAAAACTAGTCAAAACAAACAAGATATTCTTTCCTTTTTTATCTCAATTTTGTTGATCCACTCGATCGAGTGGATTGACCCACTCGGTCGAGTGGAGCGTCTTGAACTGGGCTTGGCCCGTTTTCTAAGGCACTCGATCGAGTGCACTAGGGCCGCTCGATCGAGTGCCCCCTAGGTCGTGGGAAATGCCTATAAATACCACGACATTCCCATGCATACACAACCTTTTTTTACACATACTTTGCCCTACATTTTCAGCCACACTTTACTCTATTTCAACCCTACTTCATCACCATCAAAGCCTTAGAAAACCTAAGCAAAAAAAACCTACAAAAACCGAGCTCTTGTCTCTCGATAAACCGACACAACACATACACATCCATACACACCATAACTCGCATACATTCCTCGACACTCCCAAGCTTTGTCGCTATTCACGAGTCCGTCTCCGAGGTTTATACTAGCATGTATGTTGAGGGTGTCCCAAACTCTTCTATAATCTCTTTTTAATATCGTTTTTATGTATATTTTTCATACTATTGCATCGTAGTAACACGTACATTAACACTAACTTTTTTTATATTTTCGCGTTCATATTTTTTTTGTATCATTTTATGATACTACTAACATTATTACTAATACCGCGTATATATAATACTAATATCAAAAAACCGGTTTTAAAACGTTGAACTACAATAATCACTTTTGGTCCGTCTAATCCCTTTACGAGCAACGACGGAGGTGGAGCCCTTTCGAGGAGCCCCGCCCCAATGTACTCAAGGGCGTGACGCGATCGTGATCCGTTGTAGTTGAACGGATTTAATCCCCTTTCATAATTGGTACAAGACCCGTTGACACGAATATCGACATCACATAACCCGAAAGGGTTAGTTTCGATGTCGTGACGTAGAGGGATTCATCTCGTCACCAATTCAAACTCTTTTTAATCTAACATAAACGTTTTTACAAAATCCCGATGACGGTATTATATTCATTTATACACGACTATAGTACCGGAAGTCGAGCTAAATACGAATCGTGCGATATTCGTATTTGGTTAGGCCGACCATCGATTTCATGTCAAAAAACGCACGAGTCACTACTCGTACAGGGGGCACTCGATCGAGTGCCATAGGCCACTCGATCGAGTAGCACCCCAAAAAGTGGTCAGTAGCCACGCTAATGACGCACTCGACCGAGTCAGTCAATGACTCGATCGAGTGGGTCTCATAAACCGCAAACCCGAGGGCTTGGACACATATTTCGAGCCCGTTCTTTTATCGACTTTAGACCATCGACTGACCCTCATATTTTCAAAACTACACACATCACGACACGTAGAACGACTTTGACCACTTTGACGTGATAAGTCGGGACAAGACTACGGGACGCGAGATTAGGCTAGCAATATGCCGCAGTCTCATGTTCCCGTCCTTCGTTTAATATGCGACATAATGCATATTTAATCGAGGTTAGTCCGCCTACATATTTTCGCGGTCTAGTTTACATATGGGTCCGTCCCTTTAATTATATCGCATTATTTTCATTTCATTTCTTTTACGTAATGTTGTATTGTGAATTCCGGGTTGTATTTCCGCCCGTGTAACTTGTACGCTTTTATTTATTTCCTTTCGAGCTTTATTTATTTGCTTTTACGCTTTTATAAATGAACCTCGCATGCTAAATTATTTCGACCACATTTAAGATGCATTAAATGACGTAGTTAACGCAAAACTCGCATGTTTAGTTAAAAACGCTGTTTGCATATCATTTAATTATTTTACTAGCGCGCGTATCACGAACACGAACGATGTCTTAGTAGAGGCCGCCATGTGCGGGCGGGGTTGGGTGTCCTTAGTGGGCTTCCCAACACGTACCCTCACCCCTTACTCAGAACCTTTGGTTTCCGGATGTCCGAAACCCTCGGCGCACGAGAGTCATTTTATATACGAAAGCCGGTGTAAACGGTATCGGTATAACAATGCAAAGGGACGAGCCCCATAAACTCTCAAATCGAAGTGGGCTTACTTTGTGTATAGCCCATGACGACATAGAGTGGGCTCGTATGGTTCCGAATAACCACAAAATTCGGTGGCGACTCCATTTTGACTTAAATTTCGAACCCGAGAACAATCTCACCACGAGATTCATTCGCCTACCCAATCCCGCGCTTCGCCGCGTCGGGGTGGACCTACGTCATGTCCACACCTAAACACAAAAAAAAACGTGGATAATAACTTTCAAAATCGGTCTTTTTTGGCTTTTTTTGAACGAGATAAAATTTGTTGTAAAACACGAATCTTTTTCGACAAAAACTTGTAGATAGTAAAATAATGTTTATTAATGATTGTTGCAACCTTCCGACACGTTATAAGATGGAGTATCAAACTTGTTTTATTGAATCCCGACACGCCTCAAAACGCAAAATTATGTCTTTTAAATGTCTCTATTGGAGACCAAATAACCCTTATAATACACCAGAACATTTTACTTGATGTGAAATTTGTTCAGCGCAAATATTGGCCGATTTTTTCCGTGACCCAAAACACCAAAAAAACATGGATAATAAGCTTCAAAATCGGTCTTTTTCGGCTGTTTATGAACGAGATAAAATTTGTTGCAAAACGCAAATTTTTTTCGACAAAAACTTGACGGTAGTAAAATAATGATTATTAATTATTGTTGCAACCTTCTGACACGTTATAAGATTGAGTATCGAACTTGTTTCATTGCATCCCGACACACCTCAAAACGCAAAATTATGGCTTTTAAATGTCTTTATTGGAGAACAGATGACCCTCATTTTATACCGGAACATTTTATTTGTTGTGGAATTTATTCAGCGCAAATATTGGCCCATTTTTTTAGGACCCAAAACACCAAAAAAAAAACGTAGATAATAATCTTCAAAATCGATCTTTTTCGGCTATTTTTGAACGAGATAAAATATGCTGTAAAATGCGAATCTTTTTCGACAAAAACTTGTCGATAGTAAAATAATACTTATTAATGATTGTTGCAACCTTCCGACACGTTATTAGATGGAGTACCAAACTTGTTTCACTGAATCCCCACACGCCTCAAAACGCAAAATTATGTCTTTTAAATGTCTCTATTGGAGAGCAAATGACCCTCATAATATACCGTGATATTTTATTTGTTGTAGAATTTATTCAGCGCAAGTATTGGCCAAATTTTTTTCGGAACCCAAAACACAAAAAAAACGTGGATAATAACCTACAAAATAGGTTCTTTTCGGCTGTTTTTGAACGAGATAAAATTTGTTGTAAAACACGAATGTTAGTAAAATAATGCTTATTAATGATTGTTGCAACCTTCTGACACGTTATAAGATGAAGTATCGAACTTGTTTCATTGCATCCCGGCACACCTCAAAATGCAAAATTATGGCTTTTAAATGTCTCTATTGGAGACCAAATGACCCTTATAATACACCAGAACATTTTATTTGTTGTGAAATTTGTTCAGCGCAAATATTGGCCGATTTTTTTCGGGACCCAAAACACCAAAAACACGTGGATAATAATAACCTTCAAAATCGGTCTTTTTCGGCAGTTTTTGAACGAGATAAAATTTGTTTTAAAACGCGAATCTTTTTCGACAAAAACTTATCGATATTAAAATAATGCTTATTAACGATTGTTTCAACCTTCTGACACGTTATAAGATGGAGTATCGAACTTGTTTCATTGCATCCCGACACGCCTCAAAACGCAAAATTATGGCTTTAAAATGTCTATATTGGAGACCAAATGATCCTCATAATATATCGGGATATTTTATTTGTTGTGAAATTTGTTTAGCGCAAATATTGGCCGATTTTTTTTCGGGACCCAAAACACCAAAAAAAGTGGATAATAACCTTCAAAATCGGTCTTTTTCGGCTATTTTTGAACGAGATAAAATTTGTTGCAAAAAACGCGAATGTTTTTTGACGAAAACTTGTCGATATTAACATAATATTTATTAATGTTTGTTGCATTCTTCTGATACGTTATAAGATTGAATATCGAACTTGTTTCATTAGATTCTGAAACGCCTCAAAACGCAAAATTATGGCATTTAAATGTCTCTATCGGAGACTAAATGATCCTCATAATACACAAGAATATTTTATTTGTTGTGGAATTTATTCAGTGCAAATATAAACCCATTTTTGGGGGCCCTAAACATCAAAAAAAACGTGGATAATAACCTTCAAAATCGGTCTTTTTCGGCTGTTGTTGAACGAGATAAAATTTGTTGTAAAACGCGAATCTTTTTCGACAAAAATTTGTCGATAGTAAAATAATGATTATTAATGATTGTTGCAACCTTCCGACACGTTATAAGATGGAGTATCGAACTTGTTTCATTGCATCCCGACACGCCTCAAAACGCAAAATTATGGCTTCTAAATGTCTATATTGGAGACCAAATGATCCTCATAATATATCGGGATATTTTATTTGTTGTGAAATTTGTTTAGCGCAAATATTGGCCGATTTTTTTTCGGGACCCAAAACACAAAAAAAAGTGGATAATAACCTTCAAAATCAAAAAAAAAAACCCTTAAGTTTCCTCTGGAGATTTCCGACTTCCTCACGAACGAACTCCGGCGGCAATTTGCGTGGTGCTTTCCGGCCCTGTCTCCGACTAGGCTGGGAATCGCCGACTTGTTTTGATCAGCGCAATGAGACAGAAAGCTACGGCTGTCTCGAAAGGTACTAGGGCTATGAAGCCGATCACTAAGAAGACAAAGGAGGAGATGTTGAGAAAAGTGGTGAAAAATTCCGGATTGGATGAGAATGCGAAGACCAGGACGTCCAACTCGGTGATCGAAATCCCGGGAATGAATTACATCTCTGACTTTGAGGATGAAGAAGTGCCCGATTACGTGCCCGAAACAGGGACAGAATTGACGGGGGATGCAGGGGGATGGAAACAGAGAGATGGAAAGAAGACAGTCGATGTGGAGGATGAGGAAGGGTTGTTACGGTTCTCTGAGGAGGACGTAGACGATGAGATTGAATATTGGAGCTCCTCGGTATATTGTTTCATCATGGGTGCTAACCCGCCATGGGAAGTGATCGAAGGGTTCGTGAAACGGATTTGGAAAGATCTAGGAGTTGACAAAATTTCCTTTTTACCGAACGGCATCTTCTTAGTCCGGTTCAAGGACAAAGCTTCTAAGGTAAGAGTTCTTGATCATGGTCTTTTCATGTTCGACAATAACCCCTGATTGTGAAAGAATGGACCCCGGATGCCAAGTTAGATAAAAGTGATGTGCTTGAGGTACCAATTTGGATTCAATTACATGACTTGCCCTTGAAATTTTGGGGTAAATGTTTGCCTAAGATTGCCTCGCTTGTTGAACCGTATGTCAAATCGGATTTGGCTACGGAAGAACGATCTAGGCTTGGGTATGCTAGAACCATGGTCATAGCTAAAGTTGGCCAAAAAATGAGGAATGAGATCAAATTCCTTGATGAGAAGGAGAATGTGGTAGAAGTTCGGGTCAAATATGAGTGGAAACCAACTTGGTGCACGAAATGCAAAGGGTATGGCCATGAGAGTATGGAATGTAGGAAGGATGAATTGCGAAAAGCTAGACAGGACTCGAAATTGAAGAAAAATGAAGGGATGGCCGGTGCAAAACAGCAGCCTGCGAGGCTGACCGTGGCGACCAGACAAAAACCCACGCACGCGGCGGGTGGTTCGACACCTGTTCGGAACTTACCGATTGATCAGGGGCCGGGTGGACAGGTCACTAGGGCATCGAAACAGGCTCGAGAGATAGAACAAGGGGTGTCTTATGCTGACATGGTCATAGGATCACCGAGAAAGGGCGAGGTTGTGAGAAATGAAGGGATCAGCTTGGAATTAGTTGTCCATGGAAATACATAATATCGGATTTTGGAATGTGAGGGGTATGTGTAATATAAATAAACAGCGGGCTATTAGTGAGTTCGTTAATAAGCAACAAGTAGATGTGTTTGGACTACTAGAAACTAAAATAAAGAATAAAACGTATGCGAAAGTGCAACAAAATGTGTTCACGGGTTGGAGTATTACGACTAATAGTCATTGTGGTGAGGGTGGCCGAGTTTGGCTACTTTGGAAGCATGGTAAGGTTGACTTGATGATTTTGGAGTACACTGCTCAAAGCATTCATGTCAAGGTCACTACGACTAATGGGAAGAGTTATCTGTTGACATTTGTTTACGCATTTAACTCCTTGTCGGATCGGAGTGTGCTTTGGAGGACCCTTGAATCCTATGCTCATAGGGGGCCTTGGATGATTATGGGAGATTTCAACTGTGTTATTGACGCTCGAGAGAGACTCGGGGGTAACTCGTCGGAGGAAGAAATGATCCAATTTCGTGACTGCATGGCTAATTGCGAAATTGGTGATTTTCGGGCTTCGGGATCTTGGTTCACGTGGAATAATAAGCACAAAATCGTGGAGACTAGGGTGTTTAGCCGAATTGACCGATGTTTGGTGAATGATGATATGGAGCGATTGTTCCCGGATGGTTTTGCTCATTTCTTGCCGGAAGGGACTTTCGATCACTGCCCATGTATTGTTCAACTCGGGAATCCTCCGATTAGGAAGAATCGATCGTTCAAATATATGAATATGTGGAGTCGGTCCCCCGATTTTTTGGAATGCGTTGGGACAAATTGGGAAGGACATATTGTCGGTACCAAGATGTTCCAATTAGTTTCGAAATTGAGGAAGCTTAAAGCGCCACTGAAACTGCTGAATTCCACGTCTTTCGCTGACATCGAGAAGCGATGCAGTTTGGCCGAAGCCCGACTAGCTGAACTGCAAGTGCGAATCAGGACTGATCGTTCGGAGCCTAATTTGCGAGAAGAATCGGAGGCGAACGAATCAGTGCGCGTGCTTCAAGCTGCGCGTGCTGATTTTTGGGCCCAAAAAGCGAAACAAAAGTGGATTAAAGAGGGCGATGTAAACTCCGCGTATTTCCATGGTCTCCTGAGAGCTAGGCGTGCACACAATGCTGTCACGAAGCTCATGGACGCTGAGGGTGTGGAATGCTCGAACAAGGCAGACATCGAAGCAACATTTCTGCGGTATTATCGATCGCTTTTGGGCGAATCGAAGCCGATCGAGAATGTGTGTGTGGACACGGTCCGTTTGGGACGTGTGTGCTCAGAGGAGCATAAAACTGCTCTTTTGGCCGGTGTGACCGAGACGGAAATCAAGAAGGCTTTATTTGCCATTCATCGAGACAAGGCTTCGGGTCCCGATGGTTTCACGAGTCAATTTTTTATTGATTCGTGGGATATTGTTGGAGGGGAGTGATTAGCGCTATTCAGGACTTCTTTGTTTCAGGTAAGCTGCTGAAACAGCTGAACTGTGCTATTATTACTCTTATTCCTAAGATGAGCCGTCCTCAGTCTGTGAAAGAATTTAGGCCTATTGCGTGTTGCAATGTGGTATATAAGTGTACTGCTAAAATTATTTGTGCGAGACTGGCCAAGATTCTGCCTCAGATTATCTCGCCTACGCAAGGCGGATTTATTGATGGTCGGAATATTGTCGAGAATGTTTTGATATGTCAGGACCTTGTTAAGATGTACAGAAGAGGGCGTGTTTCACCTAGATGTTTATTCAAGGTGGATTTGCACAAAGCCTATGATAGTGTGGAATGGGATTTTGTTGATCAAATGCTTCGAGCCTTGGAGTTCCCTGATCAGTTTCGTCTCCTGATCATGGAGTGTGTTACCTCGGTGTCTTTCTCACTTTGTGTCAACGGAGATTCGTTTGGATTCTTTCGGGGGAAGAGAGGTTTAAGGCAGGGTGATCCTATGTCACCTTTGCTTTTTACTATTTGTATGGAATATTTTTCTTGTATCCTTACATTTGGTAGGATTGATAAGAAATTTAAGTATCACCCAAAATGTGCCTCGTTGAAACTTACTCATCTCATGTTCGCGGATGATCTTTTGCTTTTTTGCAAAGGGGATTTGCCTTCTATGGAATTCTTGTGGAAGGCCTTTGCTATGTTTAGCAGGGCCTCGGGCTTGAGTTTGAGCGTAGGCAAGTCACACGCCTATTTCGCTGGGGTCGAAGCCGGTGTGAAAGATGCTATCCTCCGATTTTCGGGCTGTGTTGAAGGTACGCTCCCTTTTCGTTAATTGGGGCTCCCGATTCAATCCACCCGGATTGGTAAGAATGAGTGTGAATGTTTGATTGCGAGAATTATATCGAGAATATCGAGTATTGGTGCGAGGAAATTATCTTATGCAGGTAGGCTGACCTTGGTGCAGTCTGTACTGTCACAGCTTCATAATTACTGGGCAATGGTCTTTATTATTCCAGCTTATGTGATGACTCGAATTATTTCTTTATGTCGCAATTTCTTATGGAATGGCGGGGTAGAAGGTAATAATAGAGCTCTGGTAAGTTGGGAGAAATTATGCTGCCCTAAGGTGGAAGGTGGTTTAGGACTTCGGGACTTGACAATCTGGAATCAGGCTGCAGTGGCTAAGTTAGCATCTTGGGTGTTTGATCAACCGGATCGTCTTTGGGTTAGGTGGGTTAATTCCATCTATCTCAAAGGGCGTGACTGGAGAGAATACCAACCTAGCACGGATGTTACCTGGGCTTGGCGAAAGATATGTCAGGCTAAGGACAAAATTAAACTATGTATGTGAATGATCTTTGGCATGGGTCTCGGTCCTGCTATATGATCTCGGAGGGTTATGAGGGTATTCGGGTCCACAACCCGACTGTGCCTTGGGCCCGTCTCGTCTGGAGTGGTTGGAGCATCCCTAAACGCAGTTTCATTTCATGGCTCGTGTTTAGGCGTGCTCTAAACACTAGGGTTAATCTGGTTAGATTTGGAGTTGCTGAGTCTGACCGATGTTTCTTATGTGAGATCCATGAGGAAAGTTTGGAGCACCTTTTCTTTGAATGTGAATGGAGTACCAAGATTGTCAAAAGCCTACGCGAGTGGACGGCGAAGCACATCCCAACCACTGGTGCGCTACTTTGGGCATGCAAGGTGCGAGGTACTAAATTGCAATGCAATGTGGTCCGCGCGCTTTTCAATGTCATGATCTATCACGTGTGGAGGCAACGCAACTTGTGTAGAATTGAAGGCGCAGTGCAGTGCCCCCAGCATGTAGTTAAAATGATTAAATTGGAAGTTCGGAGTAGGATTAATGCCATGATTAAATACCCATTACGGACTAGAGATGCGAGATGGCTACATAATTTGATGTAGCCTTTCATTTGTACATTGAACATCATTTTTTAATATATACTTACCATTCACCAAAAAAAAAAAAAAAAAAATCAAAATCGGTCTTTTTCGGCTGTTTTTGAACGAGATAAAATTTGTTGCAAAAAACGCGAATGTTTTTTTGACGAAAACTTGTCGATATTAACATAATATTTATTAATGTTTGTTGCATTCTTCTGATACGTTATAAGATGGAATATCGAACTTGTTTCATTAGATTCTGAAACGCCTCAAAACGCAAAATTATTGCATTTAAATGTCTCTATCGGAGACTAAATGATCCTCATAATACACAAGAATATTTTATTTGTTGTGGAATTTATTCAGCGCAAATATAAATTCATTTTTGGGGGCCCTAAACACCAAAAAAAAACGTGGATAATAACCTTCAAAATCGGTCTTTTTCGGCTGTTGTTGAACGAGATAAAATTTGTTGTAAAACGCGAATCTTTTTCGACAAAAACTTGTAGATAGTAAAATAATGTTTATTAATGATTGTTGCAACCTTCCGACACGTTATAAGATGGAGTATCAAACTTGTTTTATTGAATCCCGACACACCTCAAAACGCAAAATTATCTCTTTTAAATGTCTCTATTGGAGACCAAATGACCCTTATAATAAACCAGAACATTTTAGTTGATGTGAAATTTGTTCAGCGCAAATATTGGCCCATTTTTTTAGGACCCAAAACACCAAAAAAAAAACGTAGATAATAATCTTCAAAATCGGTCTTTTTCGGCTATTTTTGAACGAGATAAAATTTGTTGTAAAACGCGAATATTTTTCGACAAAAACTTGTCGATAGTAAAATAATGCTTATTAATGATTGTTGCAACCTTCCGACACGTTATAAGATGGAGTATCAAACTTGTTTCATTGAATCCCGACACGCCTCAAAACGCAAAATTATGTCTTTTAAATGTCTCTATTGGAGACCAAATGACCCTTATAATACACCAGAACATTTTATTTGATGTGAAATTTGTTCAGCGCAAATATTGACCGATTTTTTCCGTGACCCAAAACACCAAAAAAATATGGATAATAAGCTTCAAAATCAGTGTTTTTCGGCTGTTTTTGAACGAGATAAAATTTGTTGTAAACGCAAATTTTTTTCGACAAAAACTTGACCGTAGTAAAATAATGATTATTAATTATTGTTGCAACCTTCTGACAGGTTATAAGATGGAGTATTGAACTTATTTCATTGCATCCCGACACGCCTCAAAACGCAAAATTATGGCATTTAAATGTCTCTATCGGAGACCAAATGATCCTCATAATACACAAGAATATTTTATTTGTTGTGGAATTTATTCAGCGCAAATATAAACCCAATTTTTTGGGGGCCCTAAACACCAAAAAAAACGTGGATAATAACCTTCAAAATCGATCTTTTTTGGTTTTTTTTGAACGAGTTAAAATTTGTTGTAAAACGCGAATCTTTTTCGACAAAAACTTATCGATAGTAAAATAATGCTCATTAATGATTGTTGCAACCTTCCGACACGTTATAAGATGGAGTATCAAACTTGTTTCATTGAATCCCGACACGCCTCAAAACGCAAAATTATGTCTTTTAAATGTCTCTATTGGAGACCATATGACCCTCATAATATACCGGGACATTTTATTTGTTGTAGAATTTGTTCAGCGCAATTATTGACCGATTTTTTTCGGGACCCAAAACACCAAAAAAAACGTAGATAATAATCTTCAAAATCGGTCTTTTTCGGCTATTTTTGAACGAGATAAAATTTGTTGTAAAACGCGAATATTTTTCGACAAAAACTTGTCGATAATAAAATAATGCTTATTAATGATTGTTGCAACCTTCCGACACGTTATAAGATGGAGTATCAAACTTGTTTCATTGAATCCCGACACGCCTCAAAACGCAAAATTATGTCTTTTAAATGTCTCTATTGGAGACCAAATGACCCTTATAATACATTAGAACATTTTATTTGATGTGAAATTTGTTCAGCGCAAATATTGGCCGATTTTTTCGTGACCCAAAACACCAAAAAAAACATGGATAATAAGCTTCAAAATCGGTCTTTTTCGACTGTTTTTGAACGAGATAAAATTTGTTGTAAAACGCAAATTTTTTTCGACAAAAACTTGACCGTAGTAAAATAATGATTATTAATTATTGTTGCAACCTTCTGACAGGTTATAAGATGGAGTATCGAACTTATTTCATTGCATCCCGACACGCCTCAAAACGCAAAATGTAGGGTTACAACCGTTAAACCCAAGGACCTATTACGAGTATTAATCGAAAAGATAAAAGTAGAGGGATAACAATTATACCTTATTTGCAGCGGAACAGCGTATTAATAAGAAGTATAATAAACCCATAAATATATATAATCTCCACGGACAGAATAAATAATCTTCACGGACAGAATAAATAATTCCCACGGACAGAATAAATAATCTTCACGGATAGAATAAAGCACCCCAAACGTGATGCCTCCTTTGGTATCCACACGGGTACAGAACTGCGACGTATATGCTAGTATAAAGGTACGTGAGACCGTCTCACAACTTCTCTCTATATCTATCTTATAACTCTTTATAAGAAGAATACTCCGTATATATTTCATTAGTCAATACTCTTAATTCCATATATTGGTTCATCATATGAACCTCCTTATATAGGAGATGAGAAGGTAGAATTAGGTTATTTCCATAACTCTAATTACCATAATTAGATTATTAGTATAACTCTAATTACCATAACCCGACAACGCAGCTGGGTCCGTATTACTACTGACCCCATATATTTAATATATCGATATATATTAATAATATCCCGTACATATTGTGTGTTACCCAATGGGCCCACTTAAGACTACCAGACACGTCAACCCGACATGTCAACCCGACATCGACCTCTAGCAAGGCATATCGGATACATAGACTTAAGCGGGTTAATCCGTAGGACAGTGGACATAACTCCTTCACAAAATTATGGCATTTAAATGTCTCTATCGGAGACCAAATGATCCTCATAATACACAAGAATATTTTATTTGTTGTGGAATTTATTCAGCGTAAATATAAACCCATTTTTTTGGGGGCCCTAAACACAAAAAAAAACGTGGATAATAACCTTCAAAATCGATTTTTTTTGGTTTTTTTTTAACGAGATAAAATTTGTTTTAAAACGCGAATCTTTTTTGACAAAAACTTGTCGATAGTAAAATAATGCTTATTAATGATTGTTGCAACCTTTCGACACGTTATAAGATGGAGTATCAAACTTGTTTCATTGAATCCCGACACGCCTCAAAACGCAAAGTTATGCCTTTTGAATGTCTCTATTGGAGACTAAATGATCCTCATAATACACCAGGACATTTTATTTGTTCAGCGCAAATACTGACCGATTTTTTTTCGGGACCCAAAACACCAAAAAAACATGGATAATAACCTTCAAAATCTATCAGCTATTACACCAAGCTTCTGGGTGAATCACGAGACACGGAGCCGGTCAATATTGGTTTAGTGAGGCGGGCAAGATTTGTACGGAGGAACACAAAACCTTCTTGTCAGCTAGTATTTCTGAGGAAGAGGTCAAGCGTGCGTGCGTTGTTTTCTATTCCTCGAGACAAGGCGCCTGGTCCGGATGGCTTCACGAGTCAGTTCTTTATCGATTCGTGGAGACAGTGGGAGATGATATAGTTCGAGCCATTCAGGACTTCTTTGTTTCAGGTAAGCTTCTTAAACAGCTGAATTGTACCAATATTGTCCTTATTCCTAAGGTGAATAGGCCCCAGTCTGAGAAAGAATTCAGGCCGATTGCTTGCTGCAATGTCTTGTACAAATGTGTTGCCAAAATCATTTGCACGAGATTAGCGCGGGTGTTGTCTCAGATAATTTCTCCTATCCAAGGGGGTTTTATCGAAGGGAGGAGTATTGTGGTAAATGTACTAATCTGTCAGGATTTGGTCCGTTTATATGGAAGGGGCCGTGTTTCACCCAGATGCTTGTTCAAAGTGGATATTCATAAAGCATATGATAGTGTGGAGTGGAATTTTGTGGATCAGATGTTGCATGCACTAGATTTCCCTGTTCATTTCAGAGCCTTGATTATGGAGTGTGTTAAATCGGTCTCCTATACTATTTGTGCTAATGGGGATAGTTTTGGTTTTTTTCGTAGGAAGTGAGGATTGAGACAAGGGGATCCGATGTCTCCTCTGCTATTCACGATTTGCATGGAATATTTCTCTCGTATTATGACTTTTGGAATGATTGAGAGAAATTTCAAATATCATCCTAAATGTGATCACTTAAAGCTGAGTCACTTACTGTTTGCGGATGATCTACTCCTTTTTTGTAAGGGGGAGACTGAGTCTATGGAGCTGCTTTGGAAGGCCTTTGCTACTTTTAGCAGAGCTTCGGGGTTGAGTATCAGTGTGGGTAAATCTCACGCTTACTTTGCTGGAGTTGACAAGGACAGGAAGGAGGCTATCTTGCAGTTTTCAGGATATGTGGAAGTTTATTTTCCTTTCAGATATCTAGGACTGTCGATTCAGAGCACTCATTTGGGTAAGACTGATTGTGAGATACTGTTAGCCCGGATAGTTTCGAGGATCTCTAGTATTGGAGCCCGGAAACTGTCCTATGCAGGCAGGTTGACTTTGGTTCAGTCTGCTATCTCAGCTGCACAATTACTGGGCTATGGTTTATATAATTCCGAAATTTGTTATGGCTCGAATTGTGTCCTTATGCCGCAATTTTTTGTGGGATGGTGGTGTGGAGGGCACGAAAAGGGCTTTAGTGAGCTGGGATAATATTTGCCGGCCTAAAGGGGAGGGAGGATTGGGGCTGCGAGACCTCTACCCGTGGAATGAGACTGCTGTTGCCAAATTGGCCTCTTGGGTGTTTGACCAGCCAGATCGTCTATGGGTTCGATGGGTTAGTAGCATTTATCTGAGGGGCTCAGCTTGGCGTGACTATCAGCCTTATGCTGATGTCACGTGGGCGTGGAAGAAGATATGTCAGGCAAAAGAAAAGATTAAGAACTTATATGTTGATGGGCGTTGGCATGGGTCCGCAACGCAGTACTCTATTTTGCTTGCCTATGAGGCATTACGGGCTCACCATCCGAAGGTTGCTTGGGGCAGGCTCGTCTGGAATGCTTGAAGTTTCCCGAGACACAGCTTCATTTCTTGGCTAGTGTTCAAAGGGGCTTTAAGTACTAGAGTGAAACTTTTGAGGATTGGGGTCTCAGACTCAGAACCTTTGAACATCTATTTTTTGGGTGTTGCTGGAGCTCAAGAGTTATAGACATCCTGAGTAAGTGGGTGAAGAAGCGAATTCCTAGTTCCGGGGGTTTGGATTGGGCTACTAAGAAGAGAGATACTAAATTTCAGTGCAACATTCTTAGTGCCATGATTAATGCGACGATCTATCATATTTGGAGGCAGCGGAATATTTGCAGAATTGAGGGAGCGGTTCAGCAACCTGATTGTATCGCCAATATGATTAAGAAGGATGTTAGAAGTAGAATTATGTGTAAGATCAAATACCCAATTAGTGCTCGAGATAACCGATAGCTACATAATTTGATGTAGTCACTCTTTGTATATTGGACACACATATTTTTATACATACTTACCTTTTACCAAAAAAAAAAAAACCCCTTCAAAATCGGTCTTTTTCGGCTGTTTTTGAACGAGATAAAATTTGTTGGAAAAATGCAAATGTTGTTTGACGAAAACTTGTCGATATTAACATAATACTTATTAATGTTTGTTGCATCTTTCTGATACGTTATAAGATGGAATATCGAACTTGTTTCATTAGATTCTGAAACGCCTCAAAACGCAAAATTATGGCATTTAAATGTCTCTATCGGAGACCAAATGATCCTCATAATACACAAGAATATTTTATTTGTTGTGGAATTTATTCAGCGCAAATATAAACCCATTTTTTTGGGGGCCCTAAACACCAAAAAAAACGTGGATAATAACCTTCAAAATCATCCACGTCAAGGTTACTACTTCTTCGGGCAAGAATTATTTGTTGACACTAGTCTATGCTTATAAATCTATATCGGAGCGGAGTTCCCTTTGGCGTAAGATGGAGTCCTATGCATTTCAGGGCCCTTGGATGGTTATGGGGGACTTTAATTGCGTTATTGATGCCCGGGAGAGACTCGGGGGAAATACGTCGGATGAAGAGATGAATCAATTTCGAGACTGCATTGCGAACTGTGAGATTGGTGATTTTCGAGCGAGTGGATCGTGGTTCACTTGGAATAACAAGCACAAGGTGGTGGAGACGAGAGTTTTTAGTCGAATTGATAGATGCTTAGTGAACGATGACATGGTAAGGCTATATCCGGACGGATTTGCTAATTTCCTACCTGAGGGGACCTTCGACCATTGCCCGTGTATTGTCCAACTTGGGAACCCCCCGAGTAGGAAGATTCGGTCGTTCAAGTATATGAATATGTGGAGTCGCTCTCCTGATTTCCTTAACTGTGTCGAATCACATTGGGACAAAGGCATTGAAGGTACAAAAATGTACCGTCTGGCTAGTAATTTAAGGAAGCTCAAAGGGCCCTTGAAAAGCCTGAATTCCACTGCGTTTTCCGACATAGAGAACCGTTGTTGTGTTGCTGAATTGGAACTGAGTGAGCTGCAGGTCCGTTTGAGGACAGACCGTACTGATGCGTTAATGCAGGCTGAACTGGTCGCGAATGAGGTGGTCCGGGTTCTCCAAGCTGCTCGTGCTGATTTTTGGGCCCAAAAAGCGAAACAGAGATGGGTTAAGGATGGAGATATTAACTCTGCGTATTTTCATGGCGTTCTGAGATCTCGACGGGCTCATAATGCTGTTGCCAAGCTTGTAGATGCCGAGGGATTGGAATGCTCGAGTAAACCTGCGATTGAAGATGCGTTTTTGAGGTATTATCGGTCACTGTTGGGTGACTCCAAACCGGTTGAGCCGGTTTGTGTGGACACGGTGAGAATGGGGAGGATTTGCTCGGAGGAGCATAAGAATTCGCTTGTGGCCGATGTGACTGAAAGTGAAATCAAGAAAGCTCTTCACGGTATTCATCGGGATAAGGCTCCGGGTCCGGATGGATTCTCGAGTCAGTTTTTTATTGATGCGTGGGAGATCGTTGGAGGGGATTTTGTTAGCGCGATTCAAGACTTCTTCGCCTCAGGTAAGATGCTGAAACAACTGAACTGTGCTATCATTACCTTAATACCCAAAGTGAGTAGACCTCAATCTGTTAAAGAATTTAGGCCTATTGCGTGTTGCAATGTTGTTTATAAATGTATTGCGAAGATAATTTGTTCGCGTCTGGCCAAAGTTCTTCCTCAGATTATATCGCCAACGCAGGGTGGTTTTATTGAGGGACGGAGTATTGTGGAGAATATTTTGATCTGTCAAGACCTTGTTAAAATGTATGGTAGAGGGCGTGTGTCTCCGCGTTGTTTATTCAAGGTTGATTTGCACAAGGCTTATGATAGTGTTGAATGGGATTTTGTTGACCAAATGCTACGGGCTTTGGACTTCCCGGATAGTTTCCGTCGGCTGATTATGGAATGTGTCTCCACTGTGTCTTATTCGCTGAGTGTTAATGGTGATTCGTTTGGTTTTTTTCCGGGGAAGAGAGGCCTTCGGCAGGGTGACCCCATGTCTCCTTTGCTATTTACCATTTGCATGGAGTATTTTTCCCGTATCCTTATACATGGGAAGGTTGACAAGAAATTCAGATACCACCCGAAGTGTGGCCAGTTGAAGCTGACTCATCTCATGTTTGCTGATGATCTCCTGCTTTTCTGCAAAGGGGATACTAACTCGATGGAATTTTTGTGGAGGGCTTTCGCTACTTTTAGTAAGGCCTCAGGCTTGATTATTAGTGCAGGTAAGTCCCAAGCTTACTTCGCAGGAGTAGACGCGGGAACGAAAGAGGCTATACTTCTCTTTTCAGGCTGTGTTGAAGGTACGTTTCCCTTTCGTTACTTAGGCCTCCCAATCCAAAGTACTAGAATTGGAAAATCCGAGTGCGAGTGTTTGGTTGCACGCATCATTGCGCGTATATCGAGTATTGGGGCACGGAAACTTTCTTATGCAGGTAGACTGACTTTGGTTCAGTCTGTGCTTTCACAACTCCACAACTATTGGGCGATGATTTTTATTATCCCGTCCTATGTTATGTCTCGTATCGTCTCCGTTTGTCGTAATTTTTTGTGGAATGGCGGAGTTGAAGGAAACAATAGGGCATTGGTAAGTTGGGAGAAGATTGCCTGTCCTAAATTGGAAGGAGGCCTGGGCCTCCGTGACCTGACTGTTTGGAATCAGGCTGCGGTCGCTAAGTTAGCCTCTTGGGTATTCGATCAACCGGATAGGTTGTGGGTGAGATGGGTGAATTCAGTCTATTTGAAAGGGAGGGATTGGCATGAGTATCAGCCTAATACCGATGTCACGTGGGCTTGGAGGAAAATCTGTCAGGCTAAGGAGAAAATTAAACATATGTATGTGAATGGTCTGTGGCATGGGGCGCGAACCTGTTACATGATCTCGGAGGGCTAAGATGGTATTCGGTCATGCAAGCCGAAAGTGCCTTGGGCCCGTCTTGTCTGGAGTGGTTGGAGTTCTCCTAAGCATGGCTTCATTTCGTGGCTAGTTTTTAGGAGGGCTTTAAACACTAGGATTAACCTGGCTAGATTTGGGGTTGCGGAGTCTGATCGCTGTATTGTGTGTGAGTTACATGAAGAAAGTTTGGAGCATCTATTCTTTGATTGTGAATGGAGTGCCAGGATTGTGGAAAGCATGCGCGACTGGACGAAGAAAGTGATCCCGTATTCGGGGGCACTGAGTTGGGCGTCTAAGGTTCGTGGTACTAAGCTGCAATGCAACGTTATTCGGGCTCTGATCAATGCTATGATTTATCACATCTGGAGACATCGCAACTTATGTCGAGTTGATGGAGCTGTCCAAAGGCCTAGTATTGTTGTTAATTCAATTAAGTTGGATGTTAGAAATAGAATTTTGGCTAAGATTAAATACCCTTTACAAGCTAGAGATGCGAGATGGCTGCATAATTTGATGTAGCCATTTATTTGTACAGAGACATTATTTTTTAATCTATACTTACCTTTTACCAAAAAAAAAAAAACCTTCAAAATCGGTCTTTTTTGGCCTTTTTTGAACGAGATAAAATTTGTTGTAATACGCGAATCTTTTTCGACAAAAACTTGTCGATAGTAAAACAATATTTATTAATGATTGTTGCAACCTTCCGACACGTTATAAGATGGAGTATGAAACTTGTTTCATTGAATCCCGACACGCCTCAGAACGCAAAATTATGTCTTTTAAATGTCTCTATTGGAGACCAAATGACCCTTATAATACACCAGAACATTATATTTGATGTGAAATTTGTTCAGCGCAAATATTGGCCGATTTTTTCCGTGACCCAAAACACCAAAAAAAACATGGATAATAAGCTTCAAAATCGGTCTTTTACGGCTGTTTTTAAACGAGATAAAATTTGTTGTAAAACGCAAATTTTTTTCGACAAAAACTTGACGCTAGTAAAATAATGATTATTAATTATTGTTGCAACCTTCTGACACGTTATAAGATTGAGTATCGAACTTGTTTCATTGCATCCGGACACGCCTCAAAACGTAAAATTATGGCTTTTAAATGTCTTTATTGGAGACCCAATGACCCTCATAATATACCGGAACATTTTATTTGTTGTGGAATTTATTCAGCGCAAATATTGGCCCATTTTTTTTAGGACCCAAAACACCAAAAAAAAACGTAGATAATAATCTTCAAAATCGGTCTTTTTCGGCTATTTTTGAACGAGATAAAATTTGTTGTAAAACGCGAATCTTTTTCGACAAAAACTTGTCGATAGTAAAATAATGCTTATTAATGATTGTTGCAACCTTCCGACACGTTATTAGATGGAGTATCAAACTTGTTTCATTGAATCCTGACACGCCTCAAAACGCAAAATTATGGCTTTTAAATGTCTTTATTGGAGACCAAATGACCCTCATAATATACCGGAACATTTTATTTGTTGTGGAATTTATTCAGCGCAAATATTAGCCCATTTTTTTTAGGACCCAAAACACCAAAAAAAACGTAGATAATAATCTTCAAAATCGGTCTTTTTCGGCTATTTTTGAACGAGATAAAATTTGTTGTAAAACGCGGATCTTTTTCGACAAAAACTTGTCGATAGTAAAATAATGCTTATTAATGATTGTTGCAACCTTCCGACACGTTATAAGATGGAGTATCAAACTTGTTTCATTGAATCCCGACACGCCTCAAAACGCAAAGTTATGCCTTTTAAATGTCTCTAATGGAGACCAAATGATTCTCATAATACATCAGGACATTTTATTTGTTGTGAAATTTGTTCAGCGCAAATACTGACCGATTTTTTTTCGGGACCCAAAACACCAAAAAAACATGGATAATAACCTTCAAAATAAGCAGCGTGCTATAAGTGAGTTTGTTAGGAAGCAGCAGGTAGACGTCTTTGGTTTACTTGAGACAAAAATAAAGAATAAGGCTTATGCTAAAGTTCATGAAAATGTGTTTGCTGATTGGAGTATTACTACTAATAATCACTGTGGTGAGGGAGGTCGCGTTTGGTTATTATGTAAGCATGACAGAGTGAATCTGATGATATTGGAGTACAGTGCTCAAAGTATCCACGTCAAGGTTACCACAACTTCGGGGAAAAGTTATTTGCTTACTTTTGTATATGCATATAACTCCGTCGCGGAGCGGGGTGATCTTTGGCGAAAACTTGAATCCTATGCTCGTATGGGGCCTTGGATAATTTTGGGTGACTTCAATTGTGTTATCGATGCTCGGGAAAAGCTTGGGGGAAATTCTTCGGATGAGGAAATGAATCAATTTCGTGATTGCATTGCGAATTGCGAAATTGGTGATTTAGGGCGAGCGGCTCTTGGTTCACTTGGAATAATAAACATAGAGTTGTGGAAACTAGAGTCTTTAGTCGTATTGACCGGTGTTTGGTGAATGATGACATGTCGAGGTTTTTTCCTGATGGGTTTGCGAATTTCTTACCGGAAGGGACCTTTGATCATTGTCCGTGTATTGTTCAGTTAGGGAGGTCGCCAAGTAGGAGGAACCGGTTCTTTAAATATTTGAATATGTGGAGTCGGTCTCCGGATTTTCTGAAGTGCGTGAAGACGGCATGGGATGCGCAGGTTGTGGGCACCAAAATGTTCCAATTGGTTCGAAGTTGAGAAGCCTGAAAGCTCCATTGAAGCTGCTTAACTCTTCTTCGTTCTCGGACATCGAGTCACGATGCAGCCTGGCAGAAGCGCAACTGGTGGACCTGCAAATCAGACTGCGGTCTGATCGATCTCCTGCGCTGTTGCAGGAAGAGCTGAATGCTAACGCTGCTGTCCGTAAAATGCAGTCTGCGCGCGCCGATTTTTGGGCTCAAAAAGCGAAACAAAAGTGGATTAAGGAGGGCGATGTGAACTCCGCGTACTTTCATGGTATATTGAGAGCTCGACGGGCTCATAATGCTATTATAAAGATCGTTGATGCTGATCCATGAGGGCCGTGATTGTTCCACAAAACTTGAAATTGAAGATGCTTTCCAGCGTTACTACCTCTCTTTGTTGGGCGATTCGAGGGCTGTCGAGCCCATTCGAGTTGACTTAGTTCGTATGGGGAGTACCTATTCAGAGGAACATAAGCTATTACTCGGTGCGAGAGTGACTGAGTCGGAGATCAAGAGGGCAATGCATGATATCCATCGAGACAAAGCGCCGGGTCCGGATGGTTTCACTAGTCAAATTTTTATTGATTCGTGGGATATTATTGGAGGCGACGTCGTCAGCGCGGTTCAGAATTGCTTCATTGCTGGTAAGTTACTGAAACAGCTGAACTGTGCTATCATTACTCTAATTCCTAAGATGAGCAGGCCGCAGTCTGTGAAAGACTTTAGGCCGATTGCATGCTGCAATGTTGTGTACAAATGTATTGCAAAAATTATTTGTTCCCGACTGGCCAAAGTCTTGCCCCGGATAATTTCGCCTACGCAGGGTGGTTTTATTGAGGGACGGAGTATCGTTGAGAATGTGCTCATTTGTCAAGACCTTGTTAAAATGTATAGGAGAGGTCGTGTGTCTCCTAGATGTTTGTTCAAGGTTGATATCCACAAGGCCTATGATAGTGTTGAATGGACGTTTGTTGAACAAATGCTAAGTGCCTTAGATTTCCCGGAACATTTCCGCCATCTGATCATGGAGTGTGTTACTTCAGTCTCGTATTCTCTCAGTGCTAATGGGGATAATTTCGGATTCTTCCGTGGGAAGAGAGGTTTGAGGCAAGGGGATCCTATGTCGCCGTTGCTTTTTACTATCTGCATGGAATATTTTTCTCGTATTTTGACCTATGGTACGATTGACAGAAACTTTAAGTATCACCCGAAGTGCGGCCCGATGAAGCTGACCCATTTGATGTTCGCTGATGATTTACTCCTCTTTTGCAAAGGGGATACTGATTCGATGGAATACCTGTGGAAAGCTTTTGCTACTTTTAGCAGAGCCTCGGGGCTGAATATTAGCATTGGTAAATCCCATGCTTATTTTGCAGGTGTTGATGAGGATAAGAAAGCTTCTATTCTTCAGTTTTCTGACTGTGGGGAAGGTACGTTGCCCTTTCGGTATCTGGGTCTTCCGATCCAATGTACTCGTCTTGGCAAAATTGACTGTGGAACTTTGATAGCCCGTATCATATCGAGGATTTCTAGCATTGGTGCGCGTAAGCTGTCCTATGCGGGTAGACTGACCTTGGTTCAGTCTGTTCTGTCTCAGCTTCATAATTACTGGGCGATGGTTTTTATTATCCCGACTTATGTTATGACCAGAATTATCTCTTTATGTCGCAATTTCTTATGGAATGGCGGGATGGAAGGTAATAATCGTGCTCTGGTGAGTTAGGAGAAGATTTGCTGCCTTAAATTGGAAGGGGGTCTGGGGCTTTGAGACCTGGCTTTGTTGAATCAGGCTGCTGTGGCAAAATTGGCATCCTGGGTTTTTGATCAACCGGATCGTTTATGGGTTCGGTGGGTGAACTCCGTCTACCTGAAGGGGTGTGATTGGCGTGATTACCAACCCAACACGGATGTCACCTGGGCTTGGCGAAAGATCTGTCAGGCTAAGGAAAAAATTAAACATATGTTTTGTGAATGATCTTTGGCATGGATCGCGTTCCTGTTATATGATCTCGGAGGGTTATGAGGGTATTTGGGCTCACAAACGGAAAGTGCCTTGGGCCCGTCTCGTCTGGAGTGGTTGGAGCATCCCTAAACATAGTTTTATTTCGTGGCTAGTGTTTAGGCGGGCTTTAAACACTAGGATTAATCTGGTAAGATTTGGTATTGCTAAATCTGACCGTTGTTATTTATGTGAGTCCCATGAAGAGAACTTGGAGCACCTTTTCTTTGAATGTGAGTGGAGTGCCAAGATTGTTGACACTTTGAGCGTGTGGACGAAGAAGAAAATTCCAAGTTCTGGTGCTTTACATTGGGGGTGCAAGGTGCGAGGATCGAAGTTGCAATGCAACATCATCCGTGCATTGTTTAACGCCACGATTTATCACATGTGGAGACAACGGAACTTGTGTAGAATCGACGGATCAGTGCAACAACCTCACCATATTGTTAAGATGATTAAATTGGATGTACGGAATAGAATTATGACTATGATTAAACACCCTTTACGGGCGAGAGACGCGAGATGGCTACATAATTTGATGTAGCCATTCATTTGTACATTGATCATCATTTTTTAATACATACTTACCCTTCACCAAAAAAAAACCTTCAAAATCGGTCTTTTTCGGCTGTTTTTGAACGAGATAAAATTTGTTTGAAAAATGCAAATGTTGTTTGATGAAAACTTGTCGATATTAACATAATACTTATTAATGTTTGTAGCATCTTTCTGATACGTTATAAAATGGAATATCGAACTTGTTTCATTAGATTCTGAAACGCTTCAAAACGCAAAATTATGGCATTTAAATGTCTCTATCGGAGACCAAATGATCCTCATAATACACAAGAATATTTTATTTGTTGTGGAATTTATTCAGCGCAAATATAAACCCATTTTTTTGGGGGCCCAAAACACCAAAAAAAACGTGGATAATAACCTTCAAAATCGGTCTTTTTTGACTTTTTTTTAACGAGATAAAATTTGTTGTAATACGCGAATCTTTTTCGACAAAAACTTGTAGATAGTAAAATAATGATTATTAATGATTGTTGCAACCTTCCGACACGTTATAAGATTGAGTATCAAACTTGTTTTATTGAATCCCGACACGCCTCAAAACGCAAAATTATGGCTTTTAAATGTCTTTATTGGAGACCAAATGACCCTCAGAATATACCGGAACATTTTATTTGTTGTAGAATTTATTCAGCGCAAATATTAGCCCATTTTTTTAGGACCCAAAATACCAAAAAAAACGTAGATAATAATCTTCAAAATCGGTCTTTTTCGGCTATTTTTGAACGAGATAAAATTTGTTGTAAAACGCGGATCTTTTTCGACAAAAACTTGTTGATAGTAAAATAATGCTTATTAATGATTGTTGCAACCTTCCGACACGTTATAAGATGGAGTATCAAACTTGTTTCATTGAATCCCGACACGCCTCAAAACGCAAAGTTATGCCTTTTAAATGTCTCTAATGGAGACCAAATGATCCTCATAATACACCATGACATTCTATTTGTTGTGAAATTTGTTCAGCGCAAATACTGACCGATTTTTTTTCGGGATCCAAAACACCAAAAAAACATGGATAATAACCTTCAAAATCGGTCTTTTTCGGGTGTTTTTGAACGAGATAAAATTTGTTTGAAAAATGCAAATGTTGTTTGACGAAAACTTGTCGATATTAACATAATACTTATTAATGTTTGTTACATCTTTCTGATACGTTATAAGATGGAATATCGAACTTGTTTCATTAGATTCTGAAACGCCTCAAAACGCAAAATTATGGCATTTAAATGTCTTTATCGGAGACCAAATGATCCTCATAATACACAAGAATATTTTATTTGTTGTGGAATTTATTCAGCGCAAATATAAACCCATTTTTTTGGGGGCCCTAAACACCAAAAAAAAACGTGGATAATAACCTACAAAATCGATCTTTTTTGGCTTTTTTTGAACGAGATAAAATTTGTTGTAATACGCGAATCTTTTTCGACAAAAACTTGTAGATAGTAAAATAATGATTATTAATGATTGTTGCAACCTTCCGACACGTTATAAGATGGAGTATCAAACTTGTTTCATTGAATCTCGACACGCCTCAAAGCGCAAAATTATGTCTTTTAAATGTCTCTATTGGTGACCAAATGACACTTATAATACACCAGAACATTTTATTTGATGTGAAATTTGTTCGGCGCAAATATTGACCGATTTTTTCCATGACCCAAAACACAAAAAAAACATGGATAATAAGCTTCAAAATTGATCTTTTTCGGCTGTTTTTGAACGAGATAAAATTTGTTGTAAAACGCAATTTTTTTTTCGACAAAAACTTGACGGTAGTAAAATAATGATTATTAATTATTGTTGCAACCTTATGACACGTTATAAGATTGAGTATCGAACTTGTTTCATTGCATCCTGACACGCCTCAAAACGTAAAATTATGGCTTTTAAATGTCTTTATTGGAGACCAAATGACCCTCATAATATACCGGAACATTTTATTTGTGGTGGAATTTATTCAGCGCAAATATTGGCCCATTTTTTTAGGACCCAAAACACCAAAAAAAACGTAGATAACAATCTTCAAAATCGGTCTTTTCGGCTATTTTTGAACGAGATAAAATTTGTTGTAAAACGTGAATCTTTTTCGACAAAAACTTGTCGATAGTAAAATAATGCTTATTAATGATTGTTGCAACCTTCCGACACGTTATAAGATTGAGTATCAAACTTGTTTCATTGAATCTCGACATGCCTCAAAACGCAAAATTATGGCATTTAAATGTCTCTATCGGAGACCAAATGATCCTCATAATACCCAAGAATATTTTATTTGTTGTGGAATTTATTCAGCGCAAGTGTTGGCCAATTTTTTTTCAGGACCCAAAACACACAAAAAAACGTGGATAAAATTTGTTGTAAAACACGAATATTTTTCGGCTGTAAAACACGAATATTGTTGTAAAATTTGTTACAAAATAGGTTTTTTCGGCTGTTTTTGAACGAGATAAAATTTGTTGTAAAACACGAATATTTTTCGACAAAAACTTGTCGATAGTAAAATAATGCTTACTAATGATTGTTGCAACCTTCTGACACGTTATAAGATTGAGTATCGAACTTGTTTCATTAGATTCTGAAACGCCTCAAAACGCAAAATTATGGCATTTAAATGTCTCTATCGAAGACCAAATGATCCTCATAATACCCAAGAATATTTTATTTGTTGTGGAATTTATTCAGCGCAAGTATTGGCCAATTTTTTTTCAGGGCCCAAAACACAAAAAAAAAACGTGTATAATAACCTACAAAATAGGTTCTTTTCGGCTGTTTTTGAACGAGATAAAATTTGTTGTAAAACACGAATGTTTTTCGACAAAAACTTGTCGATAGTAAAATAATGCTTATTAATGATTGTTGCAACTTTCTGACACGTTATAAGATGGAGTATCAAACTTGTTTCATTGCATCCCGGCACACCTCAAAACGCAAAATTATGGCTTTTAAATGTCTCTATTGGAGACCAAATGACTCTTATAATACACCAGAACATTTTATTTGTTGTGAAATTTGTTCAGCGCAAATATTAGCCGATTTTTTTCGGGACCCAAAACACCAAAAACACGTGGATAATAACCTTCAAAATCGGTCTTTTTCGGCTGTTTTTGAACGAGATAAAATTTGTTGCAAAAAAAAGCGAATGTTTTTTGACGAAAACTTGTCGATATTAACATAATACTTATTAATGTTTGTTGCATTCTTCTGATACGTTATAAGATGGAATATCGAACTTGTTTCATTAGATTCTGAAACGCCTCAAAACGCAAAATTATGGTTTTTAAATGTCTCTATTGGAAACCAAATGACCCTCATAATAATCCGGGTCATTTTATTCGTTGTGAAATTTATTCTGTGTAAATATTGTCCTTTATTTTCGGGACCCCAAACACCAAAAAAAACGTGGATAATAACCTTCAAAATCGATCTTTTTCGGTTGTTTTTGAACGAGATAAAATTTCGATAGAGGTGAAAGTTGTTTTAAAGCGCGAATTTTTTTGGACGATAACTTTTTGACAGGACTAGAATGTTTAATAATGATTATTAGAACCTCTTTGACATGACGTAAAATAAAATATAGAATCAACGGATTCCGACACGTCTAAAAACAGAATTTTATAACTTTAAAAAAATTCCATCAGAATCCAAATAAACTCTTTATTACACCGGAGCATTAGATTTAATATGAAATTTGTTTAACGTGAATATTAATCTTTTTATTCAAAGTCTCAAAAGACCGTAAAAACGTGGATTAAAAAAAACAGAATTTAATACTCCATTGTAAGATTTGTGTGGTAACATGAGTTGCTTGGAATATCTCAACCAGATATACTTTGCTATCCGCTTATCTTGCAGTATCAAGTATCAACGCAAGGGACGTGTGACTTGTGTGAGTAATGAATGAGTCGACTACGAATCTACAATTACCACTCCAATCTTTGACCGTATCCACAACCCACTTTCCATACCCATACGGATACGCCCATATACATAACATAATTACATACCCATACGCCATGTATAGCTGCTGTCAGTGTGTTGCCTACCCAACCCATACTCATTGCCATCACAATGGTAGATTTCCGAATAATGTTTTCAGCCAACCATCTCAATTAAAATTTTAAGGCGATGGTTGAGGTCCATTTATATTCTATTACGGTCCCTCACTCGAATACCCATCAGTTAATATAAAATTCTAAGAGTTTAGTTCTAAAATGGGAGAACCTGTAATTATAAAGTTCTTGTTGACAAACTCGAGACTAAGAACCTCTATCGTTATTGTTCTGACATACAAACGCATAAATGTTGACATTGGCCATTGCTTCAACTTTGATCCAAACGTTCGACTGCGAGCTATATAGTTATCCATTTTTAGCTATCTCAACTTTACCTTATCCAAGACCAAGAGGGCATATATACATCATGCATGCCTATCTAACTAACTAAACGAAGTCGTGGATATCGATTTATATCGGCTTTTAAGTTTTAAAGTTGTAGCGCCACCACGTTCAGCTTCCTGGCATGCGCCACGTACACGTTAATGTTTCCGTTACTGTATTTAGTTCTAATTAAAGTCTATCACATTTTATAATGACAATTGATGAGCAGCTAACCATATGACAGAGAATCCAATCTTTCATGAAAAGACGAAGCATCTAGATATTGATTTTCCTCATGTGAGAGAGATCGAAGTATATATCAAGATGGCTTCTAGGACACATATGTTCAAGGCTAGAACTCGCTGACCTCACGACTAAAGCTCTAGGTGCACAACAGAGTTTCTTCCTTACCTCCGAAATTGGGCTCAAGTGTATACAAGATTGTCCATCTTGAGGCGATGTGAAGATATATAGTCTCTTTTTGTCAGACGTTGGTTAGATGAGTTAGTAAGCAATTACGGAGTAGTAAAAAGTCTAAAAACAAACAAACTTACCTACAATACGGATTTTCTAACGTGTGTCCATTGGGCACACGTTAATGAGTTAAATAAAACAAGTTTTACAAAGATAATATCATTAGAAATGGAAATATTAACCTCTATTTATCATACTTAGACAATATCCATTTTAATTTTACTTTAGGTAACTTATTAACGTGGACACACGTTAGAAAAATCGATTTACTCTTTCCATCTCAATCAATCAATTACGAGTACTTACCTATTGATTGGATAAAGTTTTTAAAGAAAAAGTAAAGTTTGAATTGAACATTTATTGTATGATCAAGAGGCGGTAAATTATGAAAGATTACCACTTGCTTATTTACCGGTGGGGCTAACACCAAACATGGAATCATAGATAATCCATGAAGTGGCCCCCTGAGGTGATTAGTTTAATTCAACATATTTTTAGGTGGACGACAAAATCAATTAGGTAAAACATTTCAGCGTAACAATCGGAATTGCATCTATCAGGAATCTTTCTCCACATTATTCATTATTCCTACCTACCTTTATAGAACAAAATAATTACTGGTACTACTTACAATAACAACAAAACAAAATCTCACAGTACAAGACATACTCACAGTGAGTGATGAGTAACTGGGAAAACACTAAAATTTTGATTAAAGAAAGAACCAGATCAGATTGAGAGATTACACAGCTGATTAAAAATGTCTGATTACTTTAAAATACTGTATCAGATCATTTCTCATTTTCCGACCTTTATTCATTCTACTCATTACTCTTATTATTTATAAGAATAATTAATTAATTAATGCGGGATGATTTTTTAAACAAAAAAAAGAGAATCAGGGTATCACGATTGTGATCTGGGTTGCTTGCTCTTGGAACAATAATCCCCCTTTTCTATAACCTAACCAAGTAACCACCCCCAGAAGAATTAAAATTTCATCTGGTGGCGACTTCATTCATCTCATCAAGCTTCGACAATACTCCCTCTGTCCCTCAAAGATTGTTTCATTCTCTTGAGGAATACTCGCTCCTTCTTCTTGAATAAATCTCCTATTCTTTTTTGGGTATTTTTTTGGATTAGCCTCCTTTCTTTTTAAGAAAATATTTTTATCTATATTTCTCTCACCACATTCATCATTATCCTTTTACTTTTTCACGTTTTCTTAAAATCTGTGCCAAATCCAATGGGGCTAACTCAAGAAAAGGAGAAAGTATATTTTAATGAAACGAGACTATCTTAAAGGGACGGAGGTAATATTATGCTACCTTCATCTCATTAAGATTATCCCGAGGGATGGATGATGCGTTATATATGTGAATGATGGAAGGAAGTCAGAGTTGGGGAAGTTGGAGTAGTAATTGAGAGGAAGGAGGCGGAGTGGGTTTGAGGGAGAGTCGACAAAGGGGACAAGTAGGTTGAGCAAGAAGCCAACGGTCAACACAATCAGAATGAAATCTATGGTGACATTGATGCAACACCTTGACTTTATCACCATCATCAAACACCCCAAGGCAGATACAACACTCCATCTCATCCTCCCTCTCCACAGCACTCCCCTGGTGCAGAATAATAGGCATCGCCTTGATCGCACCCGGCTCCAGTCCACCCTTACCCACGCAATTGCCGCCGCGGGGGGGAGGAGGGGCGTGGGTGAGGTGGGACATGTGGGTGGCGTGGCGGAATCGGAAGAACCAGCGGGCGTAGAGAAGGAGGAGGGTGGCGAGGAGGATGATGGAGAAGAGTATGAAGAGGTAGAAGAGAGTGCGGCCGTGGATTTGGAAGTTTTTGTCCTCCATTTCGGTGTAATGCCAGTGTAGTACGCCAGAGTTGTCGACGGATGTGAGTCGCGGGAGGTGGTTTAAGTGGCGGCGCGTGAGGAAGGAGGACGACGTCGACGTCGACATGGTGATGCTCATGCTCATGCTGGGATCGAATGAATGGGAAGAGTGGAGTGGTGTTTGAGAAGAATGAGTAAAGCATGTGAGCGTTGTTAATTAGTGGGAGTGGGGGAGTAGTAAGAGGAGAGTGGAGTGGGATCTGTACTATGTAGGGGAGTGCGGGGGATATATAATGGATGAAATCTGTGGGTGGTTGGCCACGTCTTTGGTGGGTTCATCTCGAGGAAAATCAAAGAGGTCCATAAGGGTTGTTGTCCAGTGGTTAAAATTTGTGGTTATCGGCCCAAGGGTCTCAGGTTCATGTCCCTGTAAGCGCGAACTTGTGGGAGTTTTATGGCTTGAGACTATGCCTCTAGACTTCGAGTCTGTCGCCCACGGGCGGTTTACCTTGGTGTGCGTGGTTTGCAGGCTATGCGTACACCCGGGTTTACCCAGAGCGCACCTAAAAGGTAGCGGCTGCGGGTTCCCTCGTTCATCAAAAAAAAAAATCAAAGAGAGAAGACTGATTTGGGTGGGTAAGTCTCACTTGTGATGAATATATCCATTATAAGTGATCGTTTGGTTGTCCTCTCTAATCATTATAAGGGGTTTATAATGGGGAAGTTACTCACTAAGCCCTTGGTGGGTAGAACTTTAGAAAGTAATACATGAGTTTATCTTTATCTATTCAAATAGATATTATTTGACCCATTAGGTTGCGTTTGGGTACTCGAAATTGATTTGAATATCATGAATTCAATTCTTGTATTTGAATTTCTAGAATTCAAATCCAAATCCAAATCCAATATTGTGTTTGGGCACCCTTGGATTTGGATTTGGAATTTGGGCGGGTAGAATCGAATCAGGGTCATTAATTTTAAAAAAAAATAAATTTATCATTAGAAAAATATAAAATTTCAAATACAAGAACAAATTGAAAGAAAAAAATATTCTAACAAGATTATGCGGAAAAAAAAGAAAAAAAATAGGTGAGGAATTTGAAATGACTATCATATACTAAGAATTTGAGGGAGCCAAATTTGAACTAGGTTGGATTTGGTCTGAATTTCAAATCCAAATCCCAAGGTTACCAAACGCTTAAAATATTTCAAATCCTAATTTCAAATCCAAATGCAAGTTCTCAAACATACCACTACAGAATTTGTCATGTGTTTGGTTGTTTAAAAAAATATTAAGGGAGAAATTTAATTTGCACAAGGGAGATGTGAGAATGGAAGTTTGGTTTTAGTCACTTGTTTTAACTTTAATTGGGATGGTTTCTCTTTCACTTTTGGATTTATATCCTATTAATTTAACTCAAATTAACTTTATTTTAACAACTCCATTTCATCGTAATTATCTACTACGGAATAATAAATTTATTGATATGTACTCTCTCCGTCACATTGATTTGATCATTTTTATATTCATTGTGAGTAATATTTTAATCAAAGACAAACAAAAACGAGACAAAGAGAGTATCGATTAGTACGAGTACTATTTTGTACTTGCAATTATATACTTGTATACAAAAATTAGGAAGAGACGGTATCTCATTAATATTAACGAGATATCTCTCACATAATAGTGGGTCCTACTTATTTTGCTTTATGTTTTATACTTATGTGTCTCGCTAATTTAGTGAGAGACGGTCTTTCCGCGGATCGATCTACTCGTAGACTTGTAGTTGTATTAGTTAGTAAAGATTTAACATGGTGAACAAGATCACATGTACGAGTATAAATTTGTGTATATGTATATACATGATGCAATTTTATACTCCTTACAATAAAATGTCAACTCACATGTTTTAACATTGTTGTTCAACAATACCCCCTCTCATCCATTCAATTCTTTACACTTACTATAAATGAATAATTCAATCAATTCTTTATATTCTCTTTTTGGCAAAAGACTTTACCTTATAATCCTCATATCCTTACTCTATTTACACAAAATGACACAACTTTTTTTCTTACTTTAAGTTTGCTGGACCCATAAAACCATTTGATTTATCAATAATATCATTACTTTTACAACTTTTCTTAATATTTGTGAAATATCCAATGTTAAGTATAAAATGGATGGCCGGATGGGAGGGAGTATTGCACTTGAAAGTATTTTGTATTAAATTAATATTATACCAACTCGACCAAACAATGGAAGGATTTTTGTTATCGGTCAAAGGCCTTGCAAGCTATAGGAAAAGACTCGGAGACGGAGGAAAATGATAATGAAGGTTAAAGTTTGGTTACAATCACAAGTTTCGAACGAAAGATTGAATTAGTTTTATTATTGACTTAATAACTTGTGATTTAAGGGAAATCGGGTGGACTTGATGGCTAGAAAGTAAGAGGATTAAGGTTGAAGTTTACTACATATGGACATTAGATGGACATGAGATCAAATTAGAAAGTTGTTCATTTTGGTTTGGGTTAAGGTTTGTGTTTTAGCATGGAAATGACAAAAAAAAGAGCAAAGATATATGGTAGACATTTAAGTGTGTGCATGTGTGAGATGCCAATATCCCATGTGTTTAGCTATCAAAGACCAAATTTGAAATGGGTTAGTTACTTGGTTAAAATTTCGTGGCGGATTAGCCTTCACCAATCAGCGGAATGTTTCGTCACAAATAATATTTTTGGAGTGTTTAGTTCGATGTAAACATATTCATGACGGATGGTCGTCTTCTGCGAACTTGGACAAGTGAAGTTAATGGAAGAAAGCCAACAATTTTGTTTCCGGAAAAATAGCAACTGCAAAACATGTTCTTTGCGGCGGATTATTTGCAGCTAAAGAGGCGGCTAATCGCCGCATATGAATTGATTTATTTTTTTTGTTTGCGTCGATTTTTATGACACGAGTATGTATGATCGATGTTAGATCGGATTGAGCTGGGTAAGAGAAATACATTATTTTGTCTTGTTGTCTTATATGTCTTTCAGGAACCCTAATTTAATTTTGTTATTTGAAGAACGACAATACGAAGAAGGGCGGATACAAGATCGTCACCTTCGGTCTCATTTTCTTACTCTTACTATACTTACAATTCTTCCCTCTCTTTTTTTTTTTGGTTTACTTAGCCATTAATAATTGTTCTAATTGGCGTTTGGAAGATTAACACTAACGCTAATAACTCAACATACTCCGACCCCAAATAACCCACTTAGCCATTCAGAAAAAGGTGAAAAGTTAGTGCGCGAATAAAAACCGAAATGGGCCGGGGCGGGGCCGGGGCCCGGGCGGGACGTAAATAATTTTGATATTGTCTTGTTCTTGGAGAGATGAAGTGGAAAGCTTAAGCATCTACGTGTTTTTTCAAGCCTTTCGTTTTCTATTCGGAATTTTCCCACGAGGAGTCAATCCCACCATATACAAACCTACTTACGTTGCTTTCACCATTCAACTCCTCTTTGCTAGACAATGCACTTACTAGTTTTCACTGCTACTTGAGAGGGATGGAGATACATTTCATTTCACTTTATTCGTTTCATTTCATTGATTGAAGTCGGCTAAAAAATTAATATACTCTAGTCCACTTTTGTAAAGACTACGGTACGTATGTTTTGGGGACATATAGGCACTAAACCTTTAATTTGTACTCCGTACTACTTATTGGATAAGTATGTTACCGATTACTTGTTTGAATTAAATTGTTTGCTTAAATTAACTAGAGACATTAGATTGGTCCGACAAAAACGCAATAAGGATGATGATTAAGTTTTTATTTAAAACCATTTCAGTTAATCATTAATTTGGAGAGCATTGAAATTGTGGGGAAAATGGGTCACTACTCTTTACCAGGGGCGACGCTAGGGGGTGCAAGCGCACCCCCCCAAACTTCTAAAATAAATAGATATTGTGTAGCTTTTTATATCAGTATTAGTATAGTAGCACAGTGGTAAAGGTTGTTACCTCTAAGTGAGAGGTTGTGGGTTCTAATCCCCTTGTCAACATTAGTATAGTAGCTTTTTATACTAATGGTCCACATTAACTGATATCCTCATAAATAAACATAATCTATTTATTTTCTAATAAATTTAGAAATATCTCTATTTAAAATTATTTATGCATTAATTAAGTACGATTAATATTCTTTTACACTATTCTACGTTACGTTCAACTCAATCAGAATATCATAATATCGGTTTTCTTCAACATGAATCCCCTGTACTCAATTTCTAGAATCGTCATTGCTCTTTACTCATTAAGTATGGAATCGTATGGCAAACCATTTTTCTCTCTCTAAATATCTAGAGAGTGACTTCAATCTTCTTTGAGAACAGAGGGGTTGAAAACAGAGGGGAATCTAGCTAGTTGCAAAATAGCACTCGCTATCCCAAACTTACATAAAAGAATTAAAATTATCGACTTTTGCTACCCCAAATTTCGTAAAGTTAGAGACATTTTCATATTTCATGAGCAAATATAATAAACTCGCTACCTCAAAATTTTAAGTCTAGATTCGCCCCTGTTTGAGAAGCTACCTCTCTTGTTGCTAAAAATGCTAACTAATCCTTACTCCCATAAGACCTTTACATTATCGAAAATATTTTAGTTCAGTGATTAAAATTAGGTATCCTAGATAATAGGTCTCCGTTTCAAATTCTTCATCCCTATATTGTAATGCGATTAAGTATGCGACTGATAGATTATAATTAGTAAGTACTCCCTCCGAGTTTCTATTATTGTCCCAAAAGCTTTTGGGTGGAAAATAAGGAAGAATAAATGAGTGGTTCAAAAAAGAAGGAGGAAGAGAGAGAAATGAGAGAATAATTATGAACCACACATTGACTTCCTAAAAAGGATGCCAATTTAATATAGCCCATTTGATACCTTCGTATTCGAGAATCAACAAATTCGACTCCGAACAAAAATCAAACTCAACTCAAAAAGGAAAGTAAGATAATAATAGAAACTCGGAAGAAGTAGGTGTTAGTAGGGTCGGTTTAGAAATATATTTGGTGACATAACACAAGTGATATTTTTGGGGCATAATTTATACGAGTAGATTTCATTTTTAGGAGTACAAGATTTTCTTATTTTGTAAGAATAACCATGGAATTGACAAGTGGGCTGGATTTAAAAAATTCGTATTGGACCAATACTCAAAGTGATATTCACCAGATAGACAACAGAAAACCAAGAGTTGCCCATGGGCTTTCCTCAATTGGCCCAACCACTGGATTCAGATCAAAGGCCATAGGAATTATTGTTGAAGTTGCAGCCCATATTTCCGTAGTAGCCCAGAAATGCATCATTTGAGCGGAACAACGTCCGACTCGCCTATAAATAGTGTCCAAAAACAAATGTAAAGAATCAAATGGAACGGAAAAAATATTATTATTATTATTAGACTATTATTATGTCAAGCGCGCTACAAAGGATAACCCGATTTTCAGCTCATCTAACAATTAACCGGACTTAACTAGTCGTTGGTACATGTCAAGCGCGCTACAAGGGATACCCAACATCACCCGAATCCCTTCTTTCCGATTTTGCACCGGTAATAAAAAACAGTAATTACCACAGCAAATGGGTACTACTTGGTCCGGTTCACCAAACCCAAAATCAACCTTTTCTAACCCGAGCCTTGTCCATTGGGTCAATATCAAAACCCCTACCAAATCCGGGCTTCTTTTGTTCCCATTTACCAACTCTATCACTTCCCTCACATACTTCTCATCTACTCTTTCCTTTGCCTTCTTAACCAATTCTGATACGTATCCTAACCCCTTTTCTGTAAGATCCTTGACGGTGGTTTGAGCGCACGCGAGAACAAATCCGTTTCCATAGAACCCGGGTGGTAACCCCAGGTTTGTTTGATCCCGAATATTTACCGGGAAAAGTAATTTTAACGTTTGATCTGAACTTAATTGTAATGACTCGGCCCAACAACGCCAAACATGGGCTGAAATGACCTCAAATGAGGTGAATTTAGACGTAACACTAGCTAGTTTTTTAAGCTCATTTATTTGGACTTTGTTAAATACAGTCGACGTTGGTACAAGTCGTTCACTAGAGAATCTATCAACGAACTTATAACAATCCTTAACCGGGTTAAACTCCGGATGATTCAATTCGATCTTGATTAACGGGCTCGGGTCAAGTAAATGTCGTTCCCAAACGGGTTCGGGCCCAATAAAATCAACCCCACGTGTGAACCCAGCAAAACAGTTGATAAACTGAGCAGCACCAATCCCATCACAAACAGTATGATTAAACCCAAACCCAACAGCCACTGCCCCGTCAGCAAGCCACGTCAGCTGAACAACCAAAACTGGGGCCCCCTTCAACACGTCATCTTCGTGGACCCACAACATCGGCCTCCACTCCTCCACGTGGCGCGGGGCCTCCTCGAAGTTGGCCATTTCGTACCCAGACTCTGCCTCTAAAAATACCACCCCCTGCGCCCGGCAGTCCACCTGGAGGGTCCGATTCTCACCCGGTGGTGCACCGACCCGACCCGATAAGGGGTAGTAATGGGCCAGTGCCCGGCCCAATGCGGACTTAATACGGGTTGAGAATTGGGTCGGGTGTAGGGATTGGGGAGGACCGTAGAGGAGGAGGTATTCTACGGTAATACGGACGATTTGTTGAGAATCGAGGGTGGAGAGGGAGAGAGTGGGGTTTGGGGTGGGGCCTGATGGACTGATCACTCTTGATTCTTTGACTTTAAAATATTTGTCGTCCTCCATTTTTTCGGTGGATGTTGTTTTGTGTGAGAGAGTTCGTCATATTTAAAGATGTCACAGAATTGAAAGTGATTACACGTTTGGATAAAGTAATTGCTCGTCTGACCACATTTATAATTTTTTATTATGGGGATAAAATCACCTCTAAAAATCCTTCGGATCATTGCGAGTATTGTGTAATCACAAAGTTTCGGGAGAATGGTCTTTTCATAAGTTATTAAGAGACCACTATTCAGTACCGCTGTAATCCAGATAACATAGGTTTCTCAATAAGTTATTGAGAGAGAGACCACTTGTCAGTACCAATGTAATCAAGATAACAGGGTCTCTCTATAAGTTATTGAGAGATATTACTTGTCAGTACCACTGTAATCAAAATAACACGGACGAGATAAGGCATGCATCAAATATTATTGTGAATTGTGATATCAATTACGATAATTTAATACGGAGTAGCAGATATCTGCTACTCCATATCAAGATAATACGGAGTATACAAATTAAAATCCTTAATGAATCGATGTCATGTTAATTGTATATTGAAACATCTTATGCACATAGATTGAAACTCTTTTAAGATCGTCTTATAAAATACATATTTATGATGTTATCACACGGTTCGTTCAAGACAAGATTTTAATGCAAGATTCATGCAGTATTCGATATATATCTACAATTATAGTACGGAGTAGCATGCAAGGAATTAAAGTATAGGTAAAAGTGGTATGGTACCACTATGTGATTTGCAAATTTATAAGGGTAGAGATACTCTCGATTTCTTTCACATTCTATTGTAATACTTTCTTCAGATTTAAATGTAAAGGGCCGGCTACCCCGCCTCCGCAAAGGCGACTCCCATCTCGGCCCAACTTACCACGGGTTGGCCGATCATCGATCTACAGCAAGCCTCCCAAGGCCTACTCATCCTGAGCCTATACTACTTGGGACGTAGGGGAGGATCTCATGGACCAGCCAATACTCGGCTCACCTTGGTCAGGCCTTCCTCCAGAAGGATCATAACACCTCGTCCACCTTGTTCATTTGTTTGTCTTTAGTGAATAGTACGATTCTGATTAACAATTCAGTATAATTATTATTTATTACTAGTATTATTTATTTATTTATTCAGTTCAGTTCAATTCAATTCAAACGCTATCAATTCAATTCAATCAATCTTATTAATAGAAATTGAATAAGATAAGTACGGATTATACTTTAGGATAAAAATGTCATTTTTTAAAAATATACTCGTATTTTCAATATTCTTCCTGAATATGGTGCTTTAAAAATCAATTCGTCGTTTACCAAATATCTTTTAATATCCAAACACAAACCTATTGACCATTAAATTAACCCAACTTTAATTCCAATTGATCGTTGATTTGTTAAAATGAAATTCCCAATTGTTAAAACCTTAAAAGTACAAGCATATAATTAGGTGAAACAATTAACTATGGAGAGTGGACTAGTGGAGACTAACCATTGAATTAATAAAATACTTCATCCGTCACTAAAGATATAGACAAAAGAAAACGTACATTGACAAATATGAAAAAAATAAAATAAAAATACAAAGAATCAAATAAAATCGAATTAGTGAGTAGAAAACTCTAAAAATTAATTGAAGTGTCAAAGGGTGTCTTTAATGATTGTTGGTACAAGTCAACAGCGGTAGTAGGCAGTGCCAGCATAACCCTGACTGCACCCACCTGATTTCGTACTGGCAATAACATACAGTACTTATCACTGCAAATGGGTCCCACATGGGCTGGCTTACCTAGCCCAAAGTCAATCTCGTCTAACCCAAGCCTGGTCCATTGGGTCAAAATCAGCACCCCTACTAAATCCGGGCTTCTTTTGTTACCATTTACCAACTCTATCACCTCCCTCACATACTTGTCATCCACTCTCTCCTTTGCCTCTCTAACCAATTCTGACACGTATTCTAACCCCTTTTCCGACATGTCCTTGACTGTCGTCTGTGCGCACCCTAGTCTGTGCGCACCCTAGCACAAACCCGTTTCCGTAGTACCCGGATGGTAGCCCCGGCTTTACCCGGTTCCGGAAGTTTACACTGAAGAGTAGTTTTAGTGGTTGGTTCGGAGGGAGATGTAGTGAGTTGGACCAACAACGCCAAATATGGGCCGAAATCACGTCAAAGGACGTGAATTCGGGTGTCACACTAGCGTGTCTTTTAAGTTGATTGATTTCGAGTTTATTAAAAACATTTGACGTTGGTACGAGTAACTCGGGTGAGAATCTATCTAAGAACCCGCAATAATCTTTAACCCGGATGAATTCCGGGTGACCCGAACTTGATATGGGAATACTCGTTCTGATTGGGTCGAGTATATGCCGGTCCCAAACGGGTTTAGGCCCCCGACCCGCCACCCCACGAGTTAACTCAGCAACACAATTGATAAACTCTGCGGCGCCAAACCCGTCGCAAACCGTGTGGTTAAACCCGAAGGCTAGCCCGACTGCCCCGTCAGCGAGCCACGTCAGCTGGACAACCACAAGTGGGTCCCCCTTCAAGACGTCATCCACTTGGAAGCTCAGTAACGGCCTCCACTCGTCGACGTGGCGTGGGGCCCGCTCGAAGTCGACCCTCTTGAACCCCGACGACACCGCCTCAAGAAATGCCACCCCCTGTGCCCGGCAAACCACCTGGAGAGTCCGACCCGGATTGGAAACGACTCGACCCGCTAAGGGGTAGTACTGGAGCAGGGCCCGTCCCAAGGCGGTCTTGATTCGGGCGGAGAAGTGGGTCGGGTCTAGACCGGGTGGAGGAGTGTAGAGCAGTAAATACTCGACAGTGAAGCGTAGGAAAAGCTGAGAGTCGAGAGTGGAGAGTGAGAGGGTGGTGTTTGGGGTGGGCCCTGATGGGGATATTACTGTCGCATTTGTTACTTGGGTAAAATTACGAGTATTTGCGTAACTTTCCATTTTTTTTAACTGAAATTTTGGTTAATTTTGTGGTGGTGAGATTTGGGTGTTTTATGAGGGAAAGGCGGGTGTTGAATTGGTATATATATAAAGGGGTGGAAAA
Organism: Agrostemma githago; assembly: GCA_958450325.1. Taxonomy (NCBI): domain Eukaryota; kingdom Viridiplantae; phylum Streptophyta; class Magnoliopsida; order Caryophyllales; family Caryophyllaceae; genus Agrostemma; species Agrostemma githago. Next base: position 65,725,301 of record OY288255.1, on the reverse strand, counting down.
TGGAGGACCAGAGGGGGTTGAGGCGTTGAGCCTGACTTGTTTATTTGGTTCAACGAAATATGCGCACGCACTTAGTCGTAATGTCAAGTAAGTCTCACTTATGACAAGTATATCTGTCACAGGGTTTATAATGGGTCAAATATTATCTGCTTTGATGAATAATGACAAGCATGTGCCACTCACTTGACCCTATGTTTTTTTTACGAGTCACAAACAAGAATTTGCGTTACAATATATGGGGGGAGATTCGAAACTTAAGACCTACTATCCCAAAATACCTAGTCTTTATTATTAAGGATAATCAGCAAATATTATGTGAATATTCTTTCAATCAATTGTAATCAATTGTAATAAGTTATTTCCCTTTACATAGTTATCTGTTAAATATGTTACAATTAATTGAGAGAATATTCACATACTATTTACTATTATCCTTAATATGTCCCATGATTCTTTTGTTTCTTTACGTTTGCTTTTGACATTATTGATAATCTCTAATATAATTTCTAATGTATAACATAAAATATATTCATGTGAGATTTTTTTTAAATTGTCTTAATTAGTACTCCCTCCGAGTTTCTAACATTGTCTCATTTGTATTTTGGGTGAAAAATAAAGAAGGAAAAATGAGTGGTTAAAAAAGAAAGAAGGAAGAGAGAAATTGATGGATAAATGTGAACCATACATTTATGGCCAAAAGTAGAAAATTGGTAAAAGATCAAACTCGGCTCAAAAAAAAAAATGAGGCAATGTTAGAAACTCGGAGGGAGTACTATATATTAAAAATATCAAATTTTTATAATTTTTAATAATACGTAAATAAAGATATAAACATAGTGCATTGACAAGTGTGATAAAATAAACGTAAAAAATCAAATGAATCGGAGGAAGTAATAAGTAAATAATCAATCGTGAAAAAATATTTAAAAAAATTATACTCCGTATCATCCTCTGTGATTAATTTTGCAATTGTATCTTTTTTCAAATAAAAATGTTATGATAAGAAATGCGAAAACTAATAGATTGCCAACTAAATTAATAAACTTGTGATGTCCCTTATAAAGTCTAAATACGATCAACATTATTGGTAAGGTCATATATAAGACCAATAACACGATCAGAAGTCGGTTTGCAATTAACCCGTTATAAAGACTAAATATAAACTTGTAATGTCCATCAACACATTATTGGTGAGGCCATAATATAAGACAAGTGAGCAACGATAAGATGGCCAGGTTGTTGTATATAAATAAATTATTCCCTTTTTCGTAACAGACGAAGATTTAGGAGAGATTCTCCTGACGGTGTCGCACGAAATTTAAAAAAAAAATGTTACTCCCCCGTTCAAGTCAAGCTTCCCTTTTGCTTTTTCACGTTTGCCAACGCGTATTTTGCATCGTTAATATCTTTCGTAACATATTAGTAAAAATTATGAAAATTGGATATTAATAATGTACTTTTAAAAACGAATCAAACAAGATCTCACATGGATATATTTTTTCTAATAGATTGTCGTGAATATCGAAAGTTATCCTTGATTGTGAATAGTGTCAAAACAATGAAGGGGAAGCTTGGACTTGAACGGAGGGAGTACATAATTGAAGAAGATAGAAGGCCAGGGAGACATAAACAGCTACACACCATTGTGATTTGTCTCTCTAATTTATCTACTAATCACTCTAGCAGGTACTTGTAATTTTTAATCGACGAATTCTTGTTTGTGATAATATTATCCGTCTTAAACTTAATACAGGTCAAGTATCCTACTACTTGTATATATAGGACAAATATATCATCTTTTTCCATGCACTCTTATATACTTATATATACAAATGGTATATACTTGACCCATTTTATGATTAAAATGAATAATATTGTTTTAAGGGAGACTTACTCTTGTTCGCGTAGCTTAGGTCTTGAAATGCTAGTTTACGAGGTACACTTTAGTTTGAGGATAGAATAAACATTTGTACCTTGTGACTTGCTAGTTGTGACTTGTGACACATAGTGGAATATCTTTTTTTAATCCCAAATTCTTGTTTGTGACGGATATATCCGTCACAAATATGTGACGAGTCAAGTAATACATATAAGACAAAAAGGTATAGTGTATAGGAAAGAGGAAATGCATGTGATTACTTTATCAAGTGGATAATACTTTACCCGTCATATCCTTGTGACGAATATATCCGTCATAAGGGAGACTTGGTGTTTTTTAATTGGGAGAAACATGTAGTGGAATAACTATTCACTCATTGAGAAACTGGGTTAGTGGAAGAATTAGGAGCATTGCATCAGTGTGGTTAACTAACGAGAAACGCCATTGATGAACAAGCTTCTCAATATGGAAAACCCAATTCGGTGATTTACTCATAAAAAGAGGACGATGTTAAGTAATTAAAGTAAGAAAGATACAGACTCTCTTTCATCCAATCATATGCCCTTCTACATTAGGTCGTCGGCATTTCAGCCAAGTTGTCGGTATTTTATACGTGATTTTACCCTTTGTCTTTCTTTAATTATGATTAATGATATTATTTATTTTATTTAATTAATCTAATTATTATTACCGACTACTTTAAGATTACGGTTTTGATAATTTTTGACGGTTTCTGAGATACGTGTCTCAATAAAGCTCGGGAATCTTTATATTTTGTAAGTGATTTTATTTAGGTCGATTGTTTCACTATAATTGTGATTAGGTTGATAGTTTAATCTCCTCGTAGCTAATCAATGAAGTATTCGATTTTAGTTGTTACGGTTTGACGTATTCGATTTTATACCTCCCTATCGTTGATTTCCGTACGAAAAATTATTAAAAAAAAAATACGAGAAACATGTCAGACGTCCAAAATTGACGCCTATAGGAGTATGGGCATGTTGGGCGTCAAAAATTACAAAAATAAGTTACTACCACCAACCCACAACCTCTCGAACATAAATGAGCCTCTTTACCACTAAACCAATTGAACACGGTTGATAATTTTTACTAAAATATTATCTATATCTGATTCTAAAACCCCCTAAAATCGCATATTAGTACACTTGTGTCCCCCCTAACAATAACGGTTATGCATGTTTTAATATTATTAGTGTTGTGGTGGGTGGAGGGAGAATATATAATGTTGACATAATTCGTAACATAATAAAATGACGATTTAAAAAAAAAAACGTTTCATTATCGAATTTATTAACACGATTAAACTTTTTAGGGATTTTCTATGTGGTACCTCTGCACTTTTTGCTTTTCTACATGGTACCCCTACCATTTTCACAGGTGTACTGGTGTACATGGTACCTTTACTAAAAGTTTCTTTGGCATCTCTAAACTTTATTATTGTCTTTATTGGTATCGCTAAACTTTTTTTTCCGTCAAGTTTTGGCAACAAATTACCTTTTTATGTTCAAGATTAAAAGTTAAACGTTATTTAACATACCTAATTAACCGATAGTTGAACTTAAACTAACCATTTTGTATGTGTTTGCAGTTATATTCCGAATCTAAATAGATTATATTTTTTGACGTTATATTGTCAAATCAAATGATACCACTTAAATTAAGCTCAATTACTTGTTAATTATCTAAATTAAATGATATTGAAATCTTAATCCTAAGCTAAAAACATAATCTAACGATAAAATTTGATGGAAAAAAACTTTCGGGGCGCTTAATTAAATTAATAGTAAAATTCAAGGATATCATGTATAGACATAGAAAAGATAGGGTACCATGTAGAAAAGTGAAAAATATAGGGGTACCGCGTAGAAAATCCCAACTTTTAAATTTTATTAACAAAGTTAGTGAATGTAATTAGGGAAGAGCGTTGTTTTCTTTATTTCACATTAAAACGCGCCGATGATCTGACTGAAATGCCGACGACCTGAAACAACACTCATGAAATGTTTACATTGAATATTTGACAATTTTTTTAAGAAAATGAGTACAAAGTAAAAATATTATTGATAAATAAAAAAGGTTTTATGAGTCTAACTAATTAAAGTGGATAAAAAGTACTCGTAATTGTATTTTGTGTAAATAAAAGAAAGATATGAGGATTGTATGGTAAGTCTTTTACCAGAAAAGTAATGTAAATCTTTGTTTGGATGAGGGGGTCATCGGAGTAATGTGAGAAAGAAAATTTGAATATGTTGGAGGAGTGTTTTTTCTTTGTTTTGCGTTGGATAAGTGACCGTGAACATATTGGAATCATGTCATTAAAATTTAAATATGATACTCCCTCCGTCCCACTATGATTGTCCCGTGTCATAAAAATACTCCTCACATATACTAATAACTAGATTAAAGCCCGTGCGCTGCACGGGTTAATGAGCTTAACTACATTGATGAGGTATATTCGTTAAATAAGAAACTTAATCAATCTATATCATTATAAATAAGAAACTTAATCAATCTATATCATTATATTAAATAAGATGATCAGTAATCAAACTTAATTTCAGCTAAGTTTATAGTCTTAATAGCTTATTTTAAAACTTAAAATAATACATGACAACTCTTATTTATAATAATAAAATTTAATCAACTTATTATAATTTTTCGATGTGGAAATAATTTTACGTTCGTTGTCTTATTAAGAGATTTTTTAAGATTCAAAAGTTTTTTTGATTGATATCTAAGAACGAATGAATTTTTTGGTTGATATCTAACAACGAAAGATTAATCTTATTTATAATATAAGATTCTATCGCCTCATCATAATTTTTTGATATAGGATAATTACTCAAGGTTTATGGTTTTAAGATCCGCTTTTAAGATCCAGAAAAACGCACGATTACTCTTATTTATAATCTAAAATCATCACCTTATTTTAATTTTTTCGATGTGAGATAATTTTAGGTTTGTAGTCTTTTTAAAAGTTTGTTAAGACTCAAAAGATTGTTGGTTGATATTTAAAACCGAAAGATTACTCATTTATGATATAAAATTCCATCACCTCATCATAATTTTTCGATGTGGTATAATTTACTTAATTAAGTTTATAGTTTTAACCGAAAGATTACTCATTTATGATATAAAATTCCATCACCTCATCATAATTTTTCGATGTGGTATAATTTACTTAATTAAGTTTATAGTTTTAAGAGCTATTTTTAAGACTTAAAAGAGTTCGTTTTTATATCTAAGTTAAAGGATAGATGATTACTTTTTATTTATATAATCGAATTTGATCATCTTATTGGAGTATATGTTTTTGATGAATAATGATTAGTCTATTTATATAATAAAAAATTCACTTTATTATAATTTTTCGACGTGGGATAATTTTACTTAAGCTTTTTTAAGTTTAGGTATAGTCTAATTCAGAACTTTTATTTATAGAGGAATAATTAGTCTTATTTATAATATATAGAATTCCAACTTTAACAATATAGTCTTAGTCTTAGGAACTGTTTTTTAAGTCTCACAAGATTGTTGGTTACGTAGAATTCTATGAGAGGAAGTATAATTTTTCGATGTGCGATATTTTATAATATAAAGTTTCATCACCTTATTTTAATTTTTTGATGTGAGATTATTTTTACTTGGGTTTGTAGTCTTATTAAGAGACTTTTTAATACTTATATGTTTTTTATTGATATTTAAGAACGAATCTTATTTATAGAATTCATCCATTTATCATAACTTTTCGATGTGGGATAATTTATTTAAGTTTATAGTGTTAAGAGCTCTTTTTAAAATTAAAAAAAATACATCATGAATTACTCTTGATTATAATACGAAGTATAGAATTTCATCACCTCACTGTAATTTTTCAATGTGAGATGATTTTAAGTTTGAAGTCTTATATATTAAAAACTTTTTTAAGACTCAAAAGTTATTTTGTCGATATTTAAAACCGAATGATTACTATTGCTTATAATATAAAATTTCATCACCCCATCATAATTTTTCGATGTGGGATAATTTAAAAGTTTTTCTTGGTCGATATTTAAAACCGAATGATTAATCTTATTTATAATATAAAATTTCATTACCTTATCATAATTTTTCCATGTAGAATAATTACTAAGGTTTATAGTCTTAAAAACTTTTTTTGAGATTCAAAAGACTTTTGATAGATATCAAAGAACAAATGATTACCCATATTTATAATATAGAATTTCATCATCATATTATAATTTTTCGATGTGGGATAGTTTTACAACTGTGATATTATATAATAGATTCATCACATAATGTGAAACAAATAATATGAAATTTATACTCTAATAAAAACGTTTTTACCACGAATCTAAATATTTCATTTTTATAATTTATTTTACGGTAATGTTTTTAAAAAATAAACGGTTTTTATCTCAGAATTGTAAAACATCATATTAATATAATAAATTAAATATATATTATAATAATTAAAAGATTCTCTAATTGATTTTTTATTTAGTTATGATACTTTCCTAATTTGAGGTTTGATGGAACGTACCTGAGATCGTTCGAAAAAAACCTAAAATAAATTGATATATTGATTGATTGGGACAATCTTTTTGGGACGGAGGTAGTATTAATGAAATACTAATTCTAATTCCTAATTCCTCCATTCCTACATTCCTACCTATGAATCAATGGTTAACCATGAGCCAAACTTGATGAAAGAGTTGACGAAGGAATAGAAAATCACAAATTACCAACAGTTGGTCTCAAGTTTAAAACGGGTCAAGTAAGTACCACGTGAGGAGAAAAGGATAATTATTTATCTAGGTTCCACCAACCTCACTTTTATCTCTTCCCACCTATTTGATACCTATTCGACCCGTCATACCTTTGTGACGGAGATGAATATCTCCGTCATAAACCAAAATTTGTGAATTACCAATTAGATACTCCGTATAACATATTCCCAAATTAAAAAACAATAGTTGGAAAATTTGGAAATAAAGTGGTTGTAGGAAGAAAAGAGACGAGAATCTTCGGAAGTTGGTAATTGTCAATAGTCAATACTAGTATGAGTGGACCAATTAATGCGTTAGTACATTTGACAGAAGAATCGACCACCGTACCGACCTTTATTAATGCCAGGTCAAATCCTTCACCCAAAAACAAAACCAATGTATTGGCCGGTTTACAATGTATCTTTGGTTTAGTTGTTAAATCTAGCTTAGTCATAGTCTTAGTTTATTCCCGTCTTATCGTTCTAATTTAGTTTAGCCTAGTTGACCTAGTCTTGTATTTGGGTGACCTTAGTCTAGACACCTATTTACCGTTCCCGTGGACTCGACCCGACTTGTCCTATCTACGTGTTAGGAATAGTTGGTTTTTATTTGTTGGTGGGGATCCACGGCAAATCCCTCCCATCAATTTGGCGCCGTTGCTGGGGATTTGCCGTGGATCCCTACCAAAAAATAAAAACCAACTATTCCTAACACGTAGATAGGACAAGTCGGGTCGAGTCCACGGGGACGGTAAAGAAGTGTCTAGACTAAGGTCACCCAAATACAAGACTAGGTCAACTAGGCTAAACTAAACTAGAACGATAAGACGGGAATAAACTAAGACTATGACTAAGCTAGATATAACAACTAAGGCTAAACGATACAATTAACTAAGGGAACAATGACGAAGAAATCAAACAAGAAAAGAATAGGGTTAGGTCGGGTTCATAAGTGTAGTAGGATAGTTGGGAGATCGATGGTGCAAGGTTCACCTAGTTACTAAGGTTGGTCCGCGCTCTCGCGTCAAAGCCAATGTCCGCACTCTCGTGTCAAAGACAAAACCCGAATACTTATGCAAGATGTTACCCAAAACACAAGGATTCAACCACAAATCAATCACACAATGAGAAGAGGAAGACAAGCAAGAGAAGTATTTGCAACTACTACTCTAACAAGCAATTCAACAAACACATAGTGTGCATAACTTGTGACTAGTAACAAAGAATCCACCTTTACCCACAATCAAACCCTAACCATCCATAATCAACACTTAATCCCCCTACTAACCCCACAAAAAGTCTACTCAATCATATCTAAACAAACATTAACATAAACAAGAGAAATCAACACAAACATTAAAACATTCATAATGAAAGTGAAACTAGTAAGAACAATGAACAATAGATAAAGATTGAAATTTTAAAAACAATAAAGGATTAAGAGAAGGGAGAAAAGAGATTATACCATACTAGAAGATGAATGGAAGAAATAAAACTTGCATAAAAGAGAAAACCCAAATACTTCAACCAAGGTTGTCAATCTTGGTAGAGATCTTCAAGAATTCCATTAATACAAGTATTAAACTAGGATTAAGGATTAACTAAGGACTAATCTACACTGATCTAAGCTAATCTAACCTAAAGTAGTCTAGGGTTTAGTGGGTAATGTCTAACATAACATAAGATTACAAGTGGGGGGTATTTATAGGGTTACAAGAGCAAAGGAGAAGAAAAAAGGAAGCGCGGGTTACAGCTCCTCCATCCCGGTCGGGATGGTGGTGGTCTCGACCGGGATGACCTTGGTCCCGGCCGGGATGAGCCATCAGTAGGCTGTCTTTGCTTTGCTTCTTCTTCCCGACCATGATGGCCTTCATCTCGACCATGATGGGTCTTGTAGGCCTCAAATATGATCTCAAGGGTCCCTCCTTGCTTCTCATGGGCTTCTCATCGATTCTCGGTGCTCGAGATCGAGTCTAAGTGGCTCGGGAATGGGTCCCAAGGTCTCGGGATCGAATCTAAGCCACCGAGTAATCGTTCCTTCTCTTCGTTGGCTCCAAATGTGTAGGAAACGAGTCGGAATCGTTCCAATTCTCCATTATTGGTCTTGGGAACCTAAAACGAACTAGAAGAAGCATAATTAGCCTAGAAACCGCTCCAAAGAGCGATTTCACAAGAGAAACCGGGACCAAACATAAAAAATAGGCACTACAAACTACACTTATCAACTCCCCCACACTTAACCCTTACTCGCCCTCGAGTAAGCACAAACTAACTAAAAAAAACTAAAAGAAACTAGACTACTAACCGAGCGGGTGTTAGCGCACTCTACGCCCTTTCAACTCACGCGAGTATACTTAGAGGAAAAGTGCACTCCGCAAGGCAAGTAAGGTCTTGCGACAAAACTGTGGATGCAACCGGACACAAAAACACACAAACAAGCAAACATACAAACAAACAAGTAGTCGGCTGCACCCAAGAAGAAATAAATACCGCTTCCCTCTACTAAGCGGTGAAAGAAGCACTGGTTAAGGACTCAAGGCAAGTGACAACGTTCCCGAACTAATAATACAAACCGATACGAACTAAACCCTAATAGTATGACAACAAAGCAATAAAAACGTTGGTACTTATCTAGGTTCCTCCTAACCTTCTAAGAATGTACTATGGGACGATCGGCGGGATGGAAAAAGGATGAACCACGGTGTTAGTCGACACTGTAGGTAAGTGAGACCCCGCCCCCTTTAGCGATGAGCCAAGAGGATTGTCCCAAGCTCAAAAACAGCCTAACTAGTCCAAGTAAAAAGGGGAGTATGGTTGCAAAATGAGAAAAGACCGATCATTACCGTTATCATCCTTCCTAGGGACTCGGTCCTTTGGTAGGCTCTTCACGGTAACGATCGGAAAAAGGCTTATTTTGAGAGGGTGAAAATCTTTTTGCGAGATGGTTTTCTTTTTGGCATTTTTCTTTTCATTTGGCTTTTGTGTTGCTATGCCACTTCTTTTTTCTTCTTTTGTATTTTGTTTTTCATTTGTTGTGCCTTTTTTTTTTCTTCTCTCTTTTTTCTTTCTTTTTCTTGGTTTGCCCTTTTGGCCAAATTTTTGTTTTGTAGGCATTCATCGCAACCAAGTAAGAAGTTTAACAATTTGCAACTTATTTGTGGAAATGTGTAGGAGGTAGGGGAAATGGGTGAGTCGGGGGTCGCGATTTCCCTTCAAACCCACAAAAAGGTGGAAAACTTGGACTAATCAAACAATTTCGAACACGGTCACCTAAGGAACGGGACTCGGCAACCAAGGCCTTTTCACTCCGTGGGTGGTCATAATGGTCAAAATGCAAATCCCGTAGTAAATCCCTAGTAGACTAGGTGGACTCAAGGTAAAGGACCAACGAAACTATTGATTTAGGGTCATTCTACTAGACTAAAGTCCAAGACTCGATTCACATCACTAGAAAGAGAAAGTAAACACTTGCGCACTAGCCTCAAAACCGGGTTTTCGAAAACCTTTTAACACAAGACACAAACTAAACAAGACACAACAAGGACGAAATGAAAAGAGACAAACACAACAAAACCAAATAAAATAAGAGAAAAGAAAACAAACACACAAGCAAAACAAACACCACCTCGAAACATCCACAAAAGCAACCAATCAACCACAACCTTCAACAAGCTCCACCCGAGCACACATCATCACAAATCTCCTCCAAACTCCACAAGAGACAAAAAGGAAAAGAGATAGAATGACGTTACCGGATGTCTTGAGCTTTCCAAAAATTACGGCGATCAAGGAATCTATAAGGAAATGGGAAGGCAAAACACACAATACAACAAAAATACGACACAACGACACAAAAGGAGAAGACACAAAGGAAAAATCTTTTTGATTTTTGTGAAAATTTTCAAATTTTTAGGGATATTTAAGATATTTTTCGAAAAAATTACGAAAATAAAAACTAAACTATACTAGGATATCGCTCCCCCACACTTAAACCGAGCAATGTCCTCATGCTCGATCGATAGTGTGTGGAGACACTAAAAAGAAGAGAAACTACGAAAATAAAGCTAAAATCAAAAAGAAAAGGGAAGAAAAGGTAGAATGTGTCCGGTCGGGGTGTAATCAAGTCACCAAGGGCCGAGACGAGAAAAGATATGGATGGGGAAGAAATAAAAAGAAGGAAATAAAAGGAAATGGGAGGGGAGGACTAGGTGTAATCAAGTCACCTAGCCCGGATTCCGCCCGAATCCGACTAAATCCTATCAAAAGAAAGTAAGATTAAAGAAAAAGTGAAAGTTCTTGTAAATTTGGATTTTTGAAATGGCTCTCGATGTAGTCACGTCATCGGGGAAGGGAACAAACAAAGGGAGACAAGCAATAAAAGACGGAAAAGAAAGGATAGTTGCCATACCAATCAGTTAGCAACTCACTAACTCCATCGTCTAAATGATCATTAATGGCACATAGCTTGTCTTCATCATTGTTCCTCTTCTTTCTTGATAAGGCCGCATAGTTGAAGTACTAGGCTTGCATTGGTGTAAATGAGGTGAGATTTGAGGTGAAAGTCGGTGTGTAGTGAAGAGAATATGAGATGAAGGTATATATATGATGGTATATGGGTCATAGATAGTTGCAAGGGTAGGTAGGGAGGTTGGGAGGGGGTATAAAGTGGTTGGGTGGGCTCAAATGTCGAAGAAGAGGCAAAAAGAGAAGTTGGGCACCATCCCAGTCGGGATGGACTTCTTCCTGGTCGGGACGGACTTGATCCCGGTCGGGATGGCACATCAGTGAACCCACATTTCAGCACACTCATCCCGATCGGGATGACATCCTTCCCGGTCGGGATGAGTCTTCTAGCCCTTCATTTCCTTGATCGCTTCACCTACAAGGCCATCAATACATCGAGATTTAAAATCTCGTCCTCAAAAGCTTGTCAAAAGCTTCAAAAACCGACTTCCTTGCCCAAGATCCAAGCTCCTATCATCAACTACTCTCCTCAAAACTTCATCTTCACTAACAACCTATCAAATAAACTTAATAAACACCATCAAACTCCCTTTCTCACATCGCTCATCAAATTACCAAATTACAAGAGTTCCACGAAACACACAAATCCTAGAAACAAAATCACAAATAACACAATTACACTCACAAAAATTTAAAAGAAGAGGGAAAGGGGAATATACAACATGACGGTTCTTTAGGAACTCCGCCAAACCGAGGATGGTGGACTCTCATTCTTCAACCATAGCCCTCAAGGGCTCGGAGGAGCAAGTCAAACGCACGACCCACATCATAGTGAAGGCTCAAAGAGTGCCCGAGCCAAGCTATCCTCCAAAGCCTCCAAGGTGGAGGCAAGAAGTCGTAATCCAAAGACCCAACGTCATCTTTCATGTTGTCTCCGGGGTCTATCCATCCTACAAGCTTTACCGATCTCTTCCTCCTTAAGCACCGTCTCCTAGCACAACCAAAGCTTAAATTTCTAACACAAGGCTCAAAAGGGAGTTTAACCCTCTTCTTATCATCAAGCAAACCCAAGTCATCAACAAGTTCCGGCCCAATATCTTCCAATCCTAAAACATCATTCTTCCCCACATCATCTATAAGAAGAGATTTGAAACTCAAACAAGCGGTTTCAACCTCCTCTAAACCAAGATCCAAATTACGCACAAGAGGTTCACAATATTTTATTGGATTATCACATATGGGCGACTTGATTTCATCATTCATGTCCCATGACTTCACAATACCTATCACCTCACTCAACTCATCCCAAAGTTCAACATCCTCAACAATAGGCTCATAAGAAGTGGCATGAAGCTCAAGAGGAGGGTAAGCGGAGGGGATTGAAGGTTCAACAAGTATAGATGGGGTAGACTCTTGACTTTCCTCTATTATATCGGTGTTTTCATCAATGAAACTCTTCAAATTCCCACTATCCTCACCCAATTCTTCACCAAACACACCTCCATCAAGGATTATCTCCTCTTTCGCCTCTTCTTGGTTAGACGATTGAGGTTCTTCAAAGGAAATTTCACTTCTAAAAGAGCTTCATCGGCGGCTTCGTGATTATGTTGCTCCCTTTGCTTAAGTGAGCACCCTTCATCTAGTTGTGACGTTCGGGATAAAAGCATTACGGTTTTAACCGATAACGCATTTAATCGAGCACCCATCGCCTCGGTTTCCCTTTGATATTGGGCCATGAATTCCTCTTGGTTCTTTTGCATTTGAATGACCATTTCTTGTTGGCTCCTTTGCAATTGAAGAAACGATTGATATAACTCCAAGTTGGGCATTCGGTGGTCATTGGGATTTTGGAGTGCCACTTGTAAACCTTGATGATGCCCAAGTGGCGGGGCATCATATTGTGGGTAGTGAGGTTGAGGTGATTGGTAATATGGTGGGTTTTGGGGAAATTGGCTTCCATAGGGAGAAATATGATGAGGCATGGTGGGGTCACGATGGTAATTTGAGTAATAACCACCACGATCACAAGGTTGATAAACACTCACTCGATGGAAGCCACTTCCATATCCTTGAAGCTCATACCCACAGGTTTCTTGATTACCCGACGAAGCTTGGTGGTAGCTTGGAGACATCATGGCATAGTCTCGATTCATGGAGGAAGAGGAGTAGCTCATGTTGGCTTCTATGGGTGGGGAGTTTAGATCAAACCTCATGTTATACTCGTGGCTCGTACCCGGTTGAGGACTTCTCAATCTAGCAACCGTCCGTTAAAGCGGCTCTAAGTTGTAAAGAAGAAGATGGTCACCACCTCTAGGCACAAACTGTAGACTAAGAGCAAACGTGAGAAGTCTAGTGCTTTTTGGGCACTAGACAAGAGAGAAATAAACTTCGCACACACAAGAAGCAAAAGAACAAAAAAGAAAAACACAAAAAAAACAAAAGACAAAGTCAAGTAAATATGCAAACAAAGTCTAAACTAGCACCGTCCCCGGCAACGACGCCAAATTGATTGGAGGGATTTGCCGTGGATCCCTACCAACAAATAAAAACCAACTATTCCTAACACGTAGATAGGACAAGTCGGGTCGAGTCCACAGGGACGGTAAAGAGGTGTCTAGACTAAGGTCACCCAAATACAAGACTAGGTCAACTAGGCTAAACTAAACTAGAACGATAAGACGGGAATAAACTAAGACTATGACTAAGCTAGATATAACAACTAAGGCTAAACGATACAATTAACTAAGGGAACAATGACGAAGAAATCAAACAAGAAAAGAATAGGGTTAGGTCGGGTTCATAAGTGTAGTAGGATAGCTGGGAGATCGATGGTGCAAGGTTCACCTAGTTACTAAGGTTTGTCCGCGCTCTCGCGTCAAAGCCAATGTCCGCACTCTCGTGTCAAAGACAAAACCCGAATACTTATGCAAGATGTTACCCAAAACACAAGGATTCAACCACAAATCAATCACACAATGAGAAGAGGAAGACAAGCAAGAGAAGTATTTGCAACTACTACTCTAACAAGCAATTCAACAAACACATAGTGTGCATAACTTGTGACTAGTAACAAAGAATCCACCTTTACCCACAATCAAACCCTAACCATCCATAATCAACACTTAATCCCCCTACTAACCCCACAAAAAGTCAACTCAATCATATCTAAACAAACATTAACATAAACAAGAGAAATCAACACAAACATTAAAACATTCATAATGAAAGTGAAACTAGTAAGAACAATGAACAATAGATAAAGATTGAAACTTTAATAACAATAAAGGATTAAGAGAAGGGAGAAAAGAGATTATACCATACTAGAAGATGAATGGAAGAAATAAAACTTGCATAAAAGAGAAAACCCAAATACTTCAACCAAGGTTGTCAATCTTGGTAGAGATCTTCAAGAATTCCATTAATACAAGTATTAAACTAGGATTAAGGATTAACTAAGGACTAATCTACACTGATCTAAGCTAATCTAACCTAAATTAGTCTAGGGTTTAGTGGGTAATGTCTAACATAACATAAGATTACAAGAGGGGGGTATTTATAGGGTTACAAGAGCAAAGGAGAAGAAAAAAAGAAGCGCGGGTTACAGCTGCTCCATCCCGATCGGGATGGTGGTGGTCTCGACCGGGACGAGATGGTCCCGACCGGGATGACCTTGGTCCCGGCCGGGATGAGCCATCAGTAGGTTGTCTTTGCTTTGCTTCTTCTTCCCGACCATGATGGCCTTCATCTCGACCATGATGGGTCTTGTAGGCCTCAAATATGATCTCAAGGATCCCTCCTTGCTTCTCATGGGCTTCTCATCGATTCCCGGTGCTCGGGATCGAGTCTAAGGGGCTCGGGAATGGATCCCAAGGTCTCGGGATCGAATCTAAGCCACCGAGTAATCGCTCCTTCTCTTCGTTGGCTCCAAATGTGTAGGAAACAAGTCGGAATCGTTCCAATTCTCCATGATTGGTCTTGGGAACCTAAAACGAACTAGAAGAAGCATAAGTAGCCCATAAACTGCTCCAAAGAGCGATTTCACAAGAGAAACCGGGACCAAACATAACAAATAGGCACTACAAACTACACTTATCAATTGACTAAATTGTGTAGATTCGACATCCAATTATTGAATTGGTATCGAATCTAATAGATTGACACTTTGCGATTGATTTTGACTAAAACGGACCCGACTTGATTCCCTCGGCTTCCCGACATCGTAATAAATCCTTACGGATTGTGTGATGTCGGATCCGCGTCAACGGGTTTCGACTCTAATTAAAAAGAGTGTTTGTTTCAAAAATAGTTTTAAAATTGATGAAATATGCGATTAACGATGACGCGAACAAAAGTAAGAAAACTATTGTTTAAGTTGACTTGCTTCAATAATCAAGCGCTAGGGGTGTGGGGATAAATGACCGTCAACATCTGGTGCGTTACCCTCGTAATATTCGGATTTTCTTATCCCGACATCATTCGCATTCGACACAAATTCACAAGTATTTTAATGTTTTATACTAGTGATATTATCGATATTAGGTACGAATAATAATAAAATAAAAAAAAACGAGAAGATGGGAGGAGAAGAAAGGAGAAAATCGGGTTTGTTGTACCCTCAACCTACATGTTTCTTAGTCTCGGATAGATCTCGTGAATTGTGGCTTTGGCACGGGAGAATCGAGGTGAATGTAAGTTAAGCTATGGTGGTTTAGGGTTTGTGAATTGCCAGGGTTTATTAGGGTTCCTAATGTGTGATTAGGGTTTGAAATAATGTGTGTAAAGCTGAAAATTAGGGTTGAATAGTGTGTAAAGAGGTGTGTAATTTGCATGTAAGAGGGTGCTTATATAGGCATTGGTTATGCACCCCGTCTAGGGTTACTTGACTGAGTAGCCCCGTGACTCGGTCGAGTGGCCCAATCAACCGCAGTCGGGCCTGTTTGAGAGCCCACTCAATCGAGTGGAGCTGACACTCGATCGAGTGGGTCAGCTGGAGCGCACGGGTCCGGTGTTTTGGACCTCGAGTTGGGTATTTTGTGGGTTTTGTATTTGGGTTAGACTTTTGATGTTTATGTGGTTGCTTTTATGTGTTTCGGAAACGGCTTTGACCGAGGTTTGACCCAATCGCTAAAAGTCGGTTTTATTTCCGGTGTCTTTTGGCCCAAATTAGTCTTGTTTGATTGGAAACGACCGACTGGGCCTGAATTTGAGGTTGGTTTTGTGAGATTTGTACTCCGTAAGTGCTTAAGCCAACAACTAATGGTTTCGAGCCCATATCCGAGCGCGTAGAAACACGTTTGCGTCCGATCATCATCGGGTATTTTTTTTGAAACTGTTATAGACACCCGACGGTCAAAATATGGGTGTCTAGAGAGTATTATCAATTCTAATGTAATGTGGGTGTCTATAGACACCTGGCGATCATCAAACAGAGTATTATATATGATAATACTATATTAACAATTCTAATGTAGGTTTTTTTGCCATTTTAAATTATCATCTCGCATATATATAATATTATTATTTAACAATTTTGATGATACCTTATCAATCCGCGGTCCGACCTGTAGTCTGTCTTGCTCGACTTGTTTGACGTGTCTAGTTAAATGGGCTGGAATAAAAAATTGATTATTTTAGATTCAATTCATAAAATAATTTTAATATGTACTGAAATATTTTTAAGTATTTCACAAATTCTCTCTTAAAACATAAACATAATATACTAAAATACTGAAATCGTTTCTACAATATGTAGTATGTTTATACAATTTTAACAATCAGTATTAAAGTGGTGTAGTGAAATGTGAAGTCATGAGTTTGACTCTCATTGGTGTTTTGCTAAGAGCATATTATTTCAAGTAGGTTGAGTGAGAGACCTTTATTTCAGAATAAAGGAGGGAGGTTGTGCCATGTCACTGCATATGGTCTCTTCTTTAATATAAACTAGTGTGATACCCGTGACACGTCCCGGGGTTGTGAACTTTTTTTTAAAAAAATAATCGGAAGTTAGTGATACTAAAACATATCCGATGTAGATCGGTAGCGACAACACAAATGATATTATCGATATTTGATAAAAAAAAAATTATATAATAAAAGAAGGTGTTTGTCCTTGCAACATACTGACGTTAGTTTACGTATGTATAGTTTAAGTAACCCGACACACAACCTTGAAAAAGAAAATTACTATGACACTTCACGGAGTTATGAAAGAACATTTTTATAATAGAACGTTAGTAAGAACATAAAATTGCAAGTGTAGTTTGATTATGACAATACAAATGTTATTTGCGTCATGTGATTTGAAATTCATATAACAACGAAGGTCTTTACCTTGTAATAATATAAGAATCACGAATTTAAAGAATTTCGTTATTTCAAAAGTCATTTTCATAGGAAAGCAAACGAAAAAGCTTTAATTATCAAATACTCAAAATGACCAGTTAATTTTAGGGTTGAAACCGACCCAGCCCATTGGATCAAACTGAATTTATTAAAATTATATCTATATATACTCTCACCGATTTTTTTTATGTTTGCCCCATTTCAAAAATATATATACTCTTCACATATATTGAGAAATGGTGTAAATATTTTAAAACAGAAGGAGTATTTTATTTGGATTTATAATAAAAAAATAATACTCTACTTTTGATGATTTAAATTACAAATATAAACAAATATTCAATTTAGTACAATTTTTTCATCATTTAATAATAAAGTAATTTTTTAAATAATTTTGAAATTTGATTTTAATATTTTAAATTTATGAATTATAATTAAACAGTATAATAATAATATTATTTAAATAAATATAAATTTAGCATCTATTTTTTTTTTACTAAAAAAAGGTAAAAAAATTATTAAATTATTTGTGGTATACTTTCATTATTTTGAAATTTTAAATTAGAAAATGTATTTTATACTTTCAAACGTATTACATAATAATACTATATTAACAATTTTAATGTTTTTTTTTATCATTTTAAATTGTTATCTCGCATATATACAATATTAATATTTTAACAAATTTGACGATACCTTATCAATCCGTTTCCGGCCCGACCCGTGATCCGTCTTACTCGACTTGTTTGACGTGTCTAGTGAAATGCTCTAGAATTAAAAAAATTGATTATTTTAGATTCAACTCATAAAATAATTTTAATATATTGAAATATTTTTATGTATTTCAGAAAATCTTCTCTAAAAATGCAAACATAATATACTACTCCATATACAATATACTAAAAACGTATATTTCACAAATATACTGAAATCTTTGTACAATACTCCATATGTATTATGTTTATACAATTTTAACAATTAGTATTAGAGTAGTCAGTCGTAGTGTAGTGGATAAGTTGTTGGGTTTCATCATGAGTTCGATTCCCCTCTTGGTGTTACTTTTCAAGTAATATTTTTTTATTAAGAAATTAGTTGTAGAAAACATATACTATTTCAAGTAGGTTGAATGAGAGGCCTTCATTTCAAAATAAAGGATTGAGGTTGTGCCATGTCATTGCACATGGTCTCTTATTTAATATAAAAGAGGATAATATAATAATATAATATAAGATAAGATAAGATGTTGACGTCCAAATGTAACTAGACTTGACAAAATGGGTTAATGGGTCGGGTTTGGATCGGGTTAGCTTTTGGTTAGATCACTTTTGGGTTATTAAAATCAGATTGACTTCGGGTCGGGCCGGTCAGGTTTGCTATTTTCAACTTTTTTAGGGATATCGACCCATTTTCTATAATAATGTTCATATCAGTTTCGGGTCATGCCGGATCAATTCATGTTACGGGTCAAATTCGGGTCTTCTGTTGAATGTCGAGTATATTTCATTCCTTAATATTAGGGAGTAGTTTAAGATAGTATTTTTTATCATTCAAATTTGAAAATCTCAATATCTCATATATTTCATGAACAAAATCATTCCTAAATCCTAGTTCTGGTAAAGTGGTAATTGTGGTAGGTAATATGCTTGATAGTTTTCAATGTTTAATACGCATTTTTTTTTTTTTTGAAAAAATGAGCACAACCGGTCTGGACCGGGTTAGACCGGGTAACCGCGGGTCTGGACCGGTTAAGACCGCCGACCGGCTAGCGTCATTTCTGAACCCGGCGACCGGACCTAAGGGTGGCCGGTCCGGTCCGGTCTGGACCAACCGGTCCGGGCAGGTCGGTTTCACCGGTCCGGGTGGTTTGATGAACAGCCCCACGTGACAAGGTTCCGAGGGGGCAATTTGTAGGCACTATTTATTAAACTGCCGAATAAATTAAGTTAATTAATTATTTTTGAGTTAATACGAAATTTTAGCTCAATTTAATTATTTTGTCCCGAGTAAAGAAAATATGAGTCGATCCGAATTACAAATTGACTTATTTGGATCATTAAAGCCGAAAAGAAGACAAATTGGGCCAATGTTACTCATAAGCCATGAATGGGCCTGTGACTACAAAAGTCCACCAAGAAGAATTAAAACTCTATAAATAGAGCTCTTCCCATTCACTTGAAGGTAATTGAAAAATTCTGAAGTAAAGGATCCAGAGAGAAAAAGACACAAAGTCAGAAAAATTCAAACATTTAAGGGAGATTCAAGTCCAGGCGACCCTCTCAAGAATATCAAGCTACACCGCGCGCAAGGCAGTACAAGTCAGCTACGCACGCGTCCCTCACGTGTACCGCGTACACGTGTTCCCTAAACGGCGTATTAGAATCAGAGGATACATTAGAGATTGTACACGTACTTTTGATAAATAAGTACTTCCTCCATTTTCTTTTTATCTTCCCAATTTCCTTTTTTGGCCACTTTTTTTTTATCTTCCCATTTCATTTCTTTCCATTTTAGTCCATAATTTTTACCATACTACTGTGGACATGACATAGGTCCACCCCGACGCGGCCACGCGCGGGTTTGGGTAGGCGAATGAATCTCCATATGAGAATGGATCGAATTGAAATTTAGGTCTACGTGGAGTCGCCACCGAATTTTGTGGTTATTCGGAACCATTCGAGCCCACTCTATGTCGTAGTGGGCCGTATACAAAATACGACCCATTTCCGATGTCAGAGTTTATTGGGCTCGTCCCTTTGCATTTGATACCGATACCGACATTATCGGATATCGTGTATTGAATGACTCTCGTGCGCCAACGGTTTCGGGCATCCGGAAACCGAGGTTCTGAGTAAGGGATGAGGGTACGTGTTGGGAAGCCCACAAAGGACACCCAACCCCGCCCGCACATTAGCGGCCTCTACTAAGAATTCGAATGACTTACAATACGCGCGTTAGTAAAACGGGAAAAAATGATTATGCAAACATTGTTTTTCCTAGGCATGTGAATGAAATTAAACGGGTTTCTAAGTCAATTTAATGCAATTAATTCTACGTCAAAGTGGAATTTTAGCATGCAGGTTCATTTAATGCAATAAACAAACAATAATTAAATTGACAAAAGAAATAGCAAACGCGTTAGTAACGATGTAACGATATTTAACGGTTTATGCAAATATGAGATGAGATGATGCAAATATGATGATGTATGTTTTGAAAAGGTAGTAATACACATGATTGATTAAACACGTGTTGACCTAAATCACAAATTACTACCGAATTTTGAAAATAGAATAATGTACGATTTATTGTGTTAATCGTTATGGGTCGCTCGATCGAGTAGTCGATGGACTCGATCGAGTGGACCTGTAAAAGACGATTCTGTTTTGCGCTACAGACCGTACTCGGCCGAGTTATTGACCAACTCGGTCGAGTACGTAGCCACTCGACCGAGTCACTGTGAGACTCGATCGAGTAGGCGTCGTAAAGGCATTCTGACTTGATTTTATGATGTCACTCGATCGAGTGACTAAGGCACTCGGTCGAGTGGCACCTGTACGAACTTGGTTCGTTTGCAATTTAATTGTTGATTTTGAAATTGCTTTTGATTTTTGAGAGTTCGACGATTTTACCGAAGCGGACATAAATATTGCACAATTTATGTTCGACTTGGATTTTATAAATCGCGAATTTTGTTGAACCGAGTATAAATATTGTTGAATTTATACCCGATTCTAAATTTGGAGTACTCGTTATATCCCATATTCGATTATTTGAATCGGTATGAGATATTAGAGTGAAATAATAAAAAAAAAGATGAATTTTAGTCGTTTTAAATTAATTATCTTGATATGAACAAATCATGTTAATTAATTCATGTGACTTGATATCCAATTATGGAATTGGTATCGAATCTAAAATCGACGCTTTACTTTGAATAAAAAAGGACTTGATTCCCTCGACTTCTCCGACATCGAAATAAATCCCTAGGGATTGTGATGTCGGATCCGTGTCAACGGGTTTCGACCCTTATTAAAATTGATTTTAAAGAAATTGATGAATGCAAAATTAAAGATGATGATAACGAGAAATAATAACGAATTGTTGTTTAAGTTAATTTATCTCAATAATCAAATAGTCGGGGTATCGGGATAAGCGACCGTCAACGCTGTGTGCAGTACACTTGTATGTTCGTGTTTTCTTATCCCGGTATCCTTCTCATTCGACACAAATCGATAAATATTTTAATGATTTTATATTAATAATATTATCGATATTATGACGCAACGAACGAAATAAATAAAAAAACGAAAAAAGACGGAGAAAAAGGAGACGGACGATGAAGAGAGGAAGGGAAGAAAAGAGAGGGTTTTGACACCCGCAACCTACATGTTCTTGTCTCGGTGCAGACTCGTAACCGTGGCTTCAACACAAGAGTCTTCGAGGTTTTACGTAGGTTAAGTTGTGGTGGCTCGGGATTGATTCCTAAAACTAGGTTTAGGGTTTTTGCTAGTGTAGAATTTCTAGGGTTTGATTAGGGTTTGCAATTGACGTTGTATGTGTGTGTGTAGAGTTGCTCTAGGGTGTATTAGGGTTGTTGAGGTTGTGAAAAAGTGTTGAAGATGTGTGCATGGGGGTTGCTTATATAGGCAAGGCTAGGGCACCTTGGTGTCTAGGGTTTTGTGCCTTGACGGACTTGATTTGATGGCCCGTTTGGAGGTGGACCGTGGGTGAGCTACTCGGAAACGGCTTTGACCGGGTTTTAATCCGGTCGCTAAAAGTCGGTTTTATTTCCGGTGTCGGTTTTGACCCAAATTAGTCTTGTTTGACTCGGAATGATCCACTGGGCCTGGATTCGAGGTTGATTTTGTGAGATTTGTACTCCATAAGTGTGTTAGCCAGCGATTAATGGATTTGAGCCCGTATCCGAGCGCATAGAGACATGTTAGCGTCCGATCATCATCGGGTGATTTTTGGAAATTGCCATAGACATCTGGCACTCAAAATGCGGGTGTCTACAGAGCCCCCACTCTGACTGAGGCTTGGACAGGGCGAAAGTCAGACTAGCTACCAAGCCCGTTAAGACCTGGTAGGCTTCCGATCGGGTCGTTTATAGTCCATTAGACTCGCGTGAAGGGCTCGCCAGCCACAAGACAGAAATCATACCTGAGCTTGATGATTGTACTCCGTGGGGAATTTGGGCTTGTCGCGTAAGCCCTGGGTGTGCCTGTGTGTTGGCCCATCCCGTGATATCCCGGAAAATGCCGCCGGGGAGATTTGGTGACTTGCATGTCCCTGTTTGAGTCGTACCTGTATAAGTCACATAAAATGCATGTAACACGTAGGTAATAAAATGACTCGCGCTGGGGAAAATGATTTTTGAATTTTTTGAAAGTTGAATTTTTGAAATCCTGAAAGCAATCACGAGCTAGGTTTTCAAAATGGAAAGGGGTAGAAAAGAAATTCGCAGTTTAAATAGACTGAAATCTGACCTCGTCGAAGAAGATCTTTTTTTTTCAAATGGCTAAATTTTGCAAATTTCAAAGTGGAATTTGAAGAGAGGGGCCTACCGACAGACCCGACTTTGGACATGACAGGACCCTTAAGTTGGACATGACAGGACGAGTTGACTGACACGGACTGGACTCTCTAAGGGTTGGACCGTGACCTGGTAGGGGTGTGGGCC